>JAYKQN010000003.1:16382500-17726250 GCA_036785175.1 Eupleurogrammus muticus | reverse complement strand
TCAGTCACTTATTTTCTTTACTCGCTTATTCCTCACTAGGGTCACAGGGATCTGCTGGAGCTAATTCCAGCATCCATCTGGTGAGAGGCAGGGATACACCCCACGCAGGTTGTCACATACACTCATACCTATAGGCACGTAAGAGTCTTCAGTTAACCTAAGCATGTCTTTTGGATGTGGAGAAAACCCACACAGACACAGGGAGACCATGCAAACTCCACACAGAAAGGTCCCAGCCAGAGGACTTGAACCTGTGACCTTCTTGCCTCTTTACACAAAGATGAGGCCTTGATGGTGCAGAGCAGAATCTCCATTATTGCACCTTCTGCACGCAGCATGTACTTTTTACACTAAACTAAACAGGCTGCTCTGTGTGTAATAGCGTTGTAATAGCACGCCTATGTTCCACAATCAGAGATGGGACCTGTGGTGCTTCAGCATCAGCATACAGTGTGATTTATTTCATATGTAACCTCACCGCTCATCTCGTCTACCTATTCTACTTGATGAGTGGGCGAGTGCAAATAAGCACTAACACAGCTACAGTGAGATTGGCTGTTTTGATCATTTTGCAATATTTAGACTTAATATGTGAAGCTGGGGTGGTTGCAGAGTTCCACAGACTGGTGACTTTGATACTTTGCAACCTTTGCATCCTGCACAGAAGTGCAAGGCTTTACAAAGTCATGACCAGGCTGTGCACGGAGCGATGAGTCACGGCTGCACTAGATAACGTGTTCCTTCACCTCGAAGACTCTCGTCATAGGTTTGCATGGAAATGGCTCCAAAGGTTAAATAACAGCAACCGCATTGTCGTTCCCAGGTGAGCAGCGCTGTGTCCCATATCGCGTACTTCTCTCAGTTCACTTTTTTGCACTAGAATTCAGTGCACTGACCCAGGTGAGATGATAGTACTGACCCAAATCAAACACCAGCACTGAGCATGTAATGGAAACGGACTTAACAGCTTCTTATTCTTCTACTACTACTTTAAAATAACAGTGTGTTTTGTGTTACAATGAGTTTTTTTTTTTTCCGAGACATCTATGCTGGCATGGTATGATTTTTCAATACCATCAAATATACAGACACACCTCAGTCAAAACAAAGAGGCTGCTTTGGGTTTTATTATTTGGGAATCTACTTACAGTAAGTGACTGATTCAAGGTATGAGTCAGAGTATGAATTTCCTGGTAAATGGGCATGGAAAAAAATAAATATACTGAACAATACATGTATTTGTAACAAGATCCTTGTATTCATTCTAATGAACTGGTTGTTCTGAGGAACTTTATGAAAGAGCTATGACTCATGAGCATCCTTAAAAGATTAAAAGGTGTCACTTTCACTGTTTCTTCCACAAAGTGCTGAAGCTTGGTGTAAGGTCCTTTACTTGGATATCACTGTGAAGGCTGTGTAACTGTTGCACTGTGTGATTTGGTGGGTGTGCAGGTTAGCTGGAGGAGCTGAGAGCCGCAGAACTCACTGTACGACAGACATTATTTGAGATCATCATTAGATAATGATAATAATAGTTAATTGTTCTTTTTTTTTTGTTTCTCCGCATAAGAGTTGTAAACATTAAGGACAATCCTTCAAAAACCTTTATTGCTGTTGTCCTTAAGTATACAACCAGATTTGAGGGGTTTCTCCAGATCAGTGCAACAGTAGTGGAGGTAGCTTTAGACATATTAAAAAAATAATTAAATTTATAGATAATTCTCGTTATAAAAAATAGCTGACATTCAATAATAAGTTGTGTTTGATGTTTTTTTCCAGAAAAGACATTCCTTCAAAAGTACAGAATCTGTAAAATATCCACCAATAACACTTATCTGAGACATCCATTCTCAGGGTTTTATCATCGCATTTTTCAAAGATGCATGTTGGTGCATGATTGACTTCCAACCTAGTTGTGATGTCACAAATCATCAAATCTGTGCACATGTGAGACTTTTAGTGTCACTGCACATACATGCTGCTGCAATACCTCAAACTCCCAAGAGTAGTAACAAAATATTTTTTTCAGGGAGAAGGAACTTTAGTATTATAATAAATTTCAATGTGAGTTTTTTTGCACAGTGAAAAAACTTTTACTTTTAATATGTTTTCTATCAGATTTAAAACCGTACATTCGTTTGACCTTTTAGTTGTTTATAAAGTGTGGTTTGAGTGATAGGAAACAGATGCTAAATTGCTTCACACAACAGATGTTTGTAACGACCATAACTCTGAAACCCGGTTGTGTTTCATTAGCATTGTTTTTCACCTGTTTTATTGTTACCATTCACATGTATTGATGCATTAATTATCATCTATATTAAACACACTTATACAGTGGCTTGCGAAACTATTTGGCTCCCTTGAACTTTGTGACCTTTTGCCACATTTCAGGCTTCAAACATAAAGATATAAAACTGTAATTTCTTGTGAAGAATGAACAACAAGTGGGACACAATCATGAAGTGGAACACACTTTATTGGATATTTTAAACGTTTTTTAACAAATAAAAAACAAAAAATTGGGCGTGCAAAATCATTCAGCCCCATTGAGTTAATACTTTGTAGCGCCACCTTTTGCTGCGATTACAGCTGCAAGTCGCTTGGGGTATGTCTCTATCAGTTTTTTATCAGTCTGATATTTTTGCCCAGTCCTCCTTGCAAAACAGCTCGAGCTCAGTGAGGTTGGATGGAGAGCGTTTGTGAACAGCAGTTTTCAGTTCTTTCCACAGATTCTCAATTGGATTGAGGTCTGGACTTTGACTTGGCCATTCTAACACCTTGATATGTTTTTTAGTGAACCATGCCATTGTAGCTTTTGCTTTATGTTTTGGATCATTGTCTTGTTGGAAGACAAATCTCCGTCCCAGTCTCAGGTCTTTTGCGGACTCCATCAGGTTTTCTTCCAGAATGGTCCTGTATTTGGCTCCATCCATCTTCCCATCAATTTTAACCATCTTCCCTGTCCCTGCTGAAGAAAAGCAGGCCCAAACCATGATGCTGCCACCACCATGTTTGACAGTGGGGATGGTGTGTTGAGGGTGATGAGCTGTGCTGCTTTTACGCCAAACATAACATCTTGCATTGTTGCCAAAAGGTTCAATTTTGGTCTCATCTGACCAGAGCACCTTCTTCCACATGTTTGGTGTGTCTCCCAGGTGGCTTGTGGCAAACTTTAAACGACACTTTTTATGGATATCTTTAAGAAATGGTTTCCTTCTTGCCACTCTTCCATAAAGGCCAGATTTGTGCAGTATACAACTGATTGTTGTCCTATGGACAGATTCTCCCACCTCAGCTGTAGACCTCTGCAGTTCATCCAGAGTGATCATGGGCCTCTTGGCTGCATCTCTGATCAGTCTTCTCCTTGTATGAGCTGAAAGTTTAGGGGGGCAGCCAGATCTTGGTAGATTTACATTGAATCATTCAGAGATCCTCACTGAACTTCTGGACAGAGTTTATTGCACTGAAAGTAAAGGGGCTGAATGATTTTGCATGCCCAATTTTTCGTTTTTTATTTGTTAGAAAAGTTTAAAATATCCAATAAAGTGTGTTCCCACTTGTTGTTCATTCTTCACAAGAAATTACAGTTTTATATCTTTATGTTTGAAGCCTGAAATGTGGCAAAAGGTCACAAAGTTCAAGTCAAAATTGTTTCGCAAGCCACTGTAATTTGAGATGATTTTTGCTTTATTGCCCTGAAAGCTTAATGTCCCTTGGAATTTTTTTAATTGTATGACTACTGCTGCTGTGCAAGGGCAGCCAAACAAAATAAAGTTTGTAAAAGTAAATAAACTAAAACCTTGGCAATTATGTGGAATATTCTTTATATAAAAATGTGTGTGTGAGTGTATGTATGTGTGGGTTTGTGGTCTGGATTTCCGTCCTGAGTAACTGCTAATTAACACTAGGGAAAGGCATTGATTGGCGTTTGGGCCTCTCCAACCACTTACTGTGTCTCTGTGTGGTTTCCATCCAGCCAATCTATTCAGCAAAATGCATCCGTCTTAAATAGGATCCAGCTATTGAGATTAATGCTGTGTGCAGGTATTTGTGTCCCTATTTAAAGCATTTATTGATCAGTGCGTCTCTGAAACTCTGTGAAAGTACCTCGCCAGCATTCTGAACCAGCACACTGACTACCACCACGACCGCCTCCTCCGCCCTGAAACCACACACACACACACATACACACACACACACACACACACTCCGGGAGGTACCCTCAATCTGAGCATCAGCTCCCCTGAGACTCCCCCAAGTGCTGTGGTCTGCAGGTATCAGAACGCTATTATTAGCTTTGTTTTCCTCAAACACACATTCCCATGAATACAATCTGTGGTAGCCTTGATGTTCACAAGGTTTGCACTTTACTTGTTTTAATTAAAAAATATAAACAGTATACATTGCACACAATTTCATCAAATGTGTTTGTAAAACTGGAGATCAGCAGTTGAGAATAGCTTGAGTTTAGCCAGTTACCCCAGTTACATATACTCCAGTAATGAGCAATTTTAATTACAGAAAAAATCAGTATTAAAGGAACATTCTATAGAAAGACATTTTTTTTGTCAACGACCAAATTAAAGATGCAACCATGGGCTTCAGGAAATTGTGATTGACAATTTTAACTAGTGCAAAGTCGCAGCCCTTCTAAAAAATCATTCATTACGGACTCCAAATCCTTTAATCCACTAGAGACTGGAGACCATCTCCTCATCCGCAGTCTTTAGGATGTAGCTTCATACAGGGTTGATGGTAACAGGCAGAATGCATGTGCTTGTAAACCCTGTCATAGCAGCAATGCATTATGGCTCAGTTGTGATTCAATGTGGGTTTTTTTGATGACTCTTCTGACAAAAAAGCAGCATGCTTCAGCCTGTTTTATTGCTGTACTCTGCAATTCCTTCCCTGTTCAAACGTTGTGGCGAAATCGTGGCTTCTGGTGGCTGTCAGGGATCTGGACAGACGAGGACCACACGAGCAATACGTTTCAACAGTTTATTGAAAGGGGTTGGGGAATGGGCGTGAGTCTTCGTGTGTGTGTGTCCCAGCGGCTGAGAGGCGTAGAGTGTAGACGGGGGTTGAGGGTCCAGGCTCTCTCGCCGAAAGGGGCTGGAAGTCCTGGGGGAACACACACACACACAGCAGGAGAGGAGTGGCAGGGCAAAACCTCCAGGGCAGTAGTACCGACAAGGGCAAGGCAGTAATCGTGGTCAAAAAGGCAGAAGGCAGGTCAAGTTACCGGGATTGTAGAGCAGAGGGTGGTCGGGCAGGTCCGGGATCGCAGGTAGGAGTCAGAATAGTAGCAGGTAACAGGCAGGACAGGCGCGGGCTTAGCAGACGATCTGACGATGTGTGCTGGGAAACAGGACTCTTTATATATGGCATGGTTAGCAGGAAATGAGGAGCAGCTGGCTGGTTAACGAGGGAGTGGCAGAAGAGACAGGTGAGAGTGATCAGCAGATAATTAGTGCTCCTACCAGGCAGAGGGAGAGGGAGCTCACGACAGAACCCCCCCCTCAAGGGACGGCCCCAGAAGTCCCAAAGAAACACCGCCAAGACTGGGAGGGCGGAGGGGGAGCCGGCGGAGGGTCAGAACTCCTCAGAGCCGTCAGAGTCCATGGCCTCATCCTTAGAGAGCCCCCCAGCAGGAGTCAGGACGGGTCGCGGGACAGGGGCCAGGCCAGGTGCAAGGTCAGAAACTGGGTGGGTGGAACGACGGGGTCCTTTAGGACGACCCCGACGAATGGCTGGTTGGTCTGGATGCTGCTGGTGGAAGTCAGCGATGAGGGTCCGATCCAAGATCCGGCTGGCAGGCACCCAGGTTCTCTCCTCAGGACCATACCCTTCCCAGTCGACAAGGTATTGGATGCCTCTACCTCTACGTCTGGATCGGAGCAGACGCCGGACAGTGTAGGCTGGGCCACCCTCAATGAGGCGTGGAGGAGGCGGGGGGGGTGTGGCTGGAACCAGCGGGCTCTCATGAACCGGTTTAATCTTTGAGACATGGAACGTGGGATGGACCCTCATGGACCTGGGCAGAATGAGCCGAACAGCAGTTGGGCTGATTACCCTCTGAATGGGGAATGGGCCGAGGAAGCGAGGTGCCAGCTTTCGTGATTCCACCCGCAGTGGTAGATCCTTTGTCGACAGCCATACCTTTTGTCCAACACGGTAAGCGGGTGCAGGAGTCCTGTGACGGTTGGCTCCAGTGGTGTAGCTGGAGATGGACTTGAGGAGTGTGGCACGGGCCTGGGCCCAGGTGCGGCGGCATCGGCGGGCGTAGGCAAGGGCAGATGGACAAGTGATCTCTCCTTCCTGGCTGTTGAATAGGGGTGGTTGGTAGCCATAGACACACTGGAAGGGTGACATACCGGTGGCAGAGCAAGTCAAGGAGTTGTGGGCATATTCCACCCATAGCAGTTGCTGGGACCAGGTGGGAGGATTACGGGATGCCATGCATCGGAGTGCCTTCTCCAGCTCCTGATTTGCTCTCTCTGACTGGCCGTTGGACTGGGGGTGGAAACCAGAACTTAGACTGACCGTGGCCCCCAGCAGATGGCAGAATTCCTTCCAGAAAGTGGAGGTGAACTGCGGGCCCCGGTCCGAGACGACATCTCTGGGTAGTCCATGTATTCTAAAAACATGCTCCAAGACCAGCTGGGCAGTTTCCTTGGCAGATGGCAGCTTTGGAAGGGGAACAAAGTGTGCCATCTTGCTAAAACGGTCCACAATGGTGAGGATTACAGTCATGCCATTGGACTGGGGCAGTCCTGTGACAAAATCCATGGAAATGTGAGACCAGGGCCGTGTTGGTACGGGCAGAGGTTGGAGTAATCCGGCAGGTGGCTGGTTAGATGATTTGTGTTGGTTACAGGTTGGACAGGCAAGGACAAAGTCTCGCACATCCCTCCTCAGTGATGGCCACCAGAATCGCTGAGAAAGCAGATGGCAGGTGCGAGTGGATCCAGGGTGGCAAGCCAGACGGGAGTCGTGTCCCCATTGTATGACCTTAGACCTCAGGTGTTCAGGAACGAAGAGACGGTCAGCAGGGCAAGCACTGGGGCCAGGTTGGTCATGGAGAGCATCCCGCACTTGTCTCTCAATCTCCCAAGTCAGGACACCTACGACGCAGGAACTGGGCAGAATGGGTGCAGGGTTCTGGGAAGGGGCATCCTCCTTCTGGAACTGGCGGGAGAGTGAGTCTGGTTTGATGTTACGTGATCCTGGACGGTATGACAGGGTGAAATTGAATCTGGTGAAGAATAGGGCCCAGCGGGATTGTCTCGGGTTCAGACGTTTGGCAGAGCGGATATACTCCAGGTTCTTGTGATCCGTCCAAACCAAGAACGGGACGGTGGACCCCTCCAGCCAGTGACGCCATTCCTCCAAGGCCAGCTTGACAGCGAGCAGCTCACGGTCCCCTATGTCGTAGTTGCATTCCGATGGGGATAAGCGACGGGAGAAGAATGCACACGGGTGGAGTTTGTTGTCCTCTGCAGCTCGTTGTGAGAGCACGGCCCCCACTCCCACATCAGAAGCATCCACTTCCACAATGAATTGTCGATCAGCATCTGGCATCTGGAGGATGGGGGCCCTGGAGAACCGAGCCTTGAGGATACTGAATGCCTTGTCAGCTGCTGGGGTCCAGGTGAAGGGCTGTTTATTGCTGGTCAGGGCGGTGAGAGGGGCAGCTACGGAGCTGTAATTGCGGATGAACCGTCGGTAGAAGTTCGCAAAGCCCAAGAACTGCTGTAGCTTCTTGCGGTTTACAGGAACCGGCCAGGAGGTGACTGCTGAGACCTTGGCTGGGTCCATCTGGATCTCTCCCTCTGCCACAATGTATCCAAGGAAAGCCACAGTCTTGGTGTGAAATTCACACTTCTCTGCCTTGACGTAGAGCGAGTTCTGCAGGAGGCGGTGAAGGACTTGCTGGACATGAAGTGTATGTTCAGGCTGGGTTTTGGAGAAGATCAGGATATCGTCTAGGTAAACGAAGACGAACTTGTTTAGGAAGTCCCGCAGTACATCATTCACCAGGGCCTGGAAAACCGCTGGAGCGTTGGTGAGGCCGAACGGCATCACAAGGTACTCATAGTGGCCGGTTGGGGTATTGAATGCCGTCTTCCATTCGTCGCCCTCCCGGATCCGCACTAGGTGGTAGGCGTTCCTAAGGTCCAACTTTGTAAAGATGGTGGCCCCCTGGAGTAGCTCGAAGGCAGAGTTGAGCAGAGGCAGAGGATACCGGTTCTTTACTGTGATGCTGTTAAGGCCACGGTAATCGATGCAGGGGCGAAGGGTTCCATCTTTTTTTCCCACGAAGAAGAATCCGGCGCCAGCAGGGGAAGAGGACGGGCGGATAATTCCAGCAGCAAGAGAGTCACTGATGTACGTCTCCATGGCCCTTCGTTCAGGAGCAGACAGGGAATAAAGACTCCCTTTGGGGGGAACAGAACCAGGGAGGAGGTCGATGGCGCAGTCGTAGGGTCGATGTGGGGGCAGAGACGTGGCTTTGACCTTGTTGAAGACCTCCCTGAGACCGTGGTAGCATTCCGGGACATTGGAGATGTCTGGGGCTGAGCCGGGGGGTACCGGGTGAGAGGGTGGCATGGCCGCAAGCAAACAGGTCTGGTGGCAGTCCTTTCCCCACTCTCTGACCTTTCCAGTTGCCCAATCGAGGTGAGGGTTGTGCCGTCGGAGCCATGGGTAGCCCAGGATGAGAGGTTGGCCCGGGGAGTGGAGCAGGTGGAACTGAATTGTTTCAGTGTGGTTGCCAGACAGCATCATTTTAACAGGGGTGGTGACCTGCGTGACTGTGCCAAGAGGGTGACCATCTAGTGCCCGAGCAGGGACGGGGGGTGTCAGACGGAGGGTCTCCATTCCCAGCTGGTGAGCGAGTTCAGTGTCTATTATGTTGGCTTCGGCACCTGAGTCCACCAGGGCAGCCAGTGTGTGGGTGGAGTCGGGAAGATGAAGATGGACCTGCACCAGCGGTTTGTGGTTGGAGGACTGGGTGGTCATTGAGGTCAGCCGGACTCCTCCTATGTCTGGTGAGCTTGGGCCTTTTAAAGGGCAGTTGGCAACACGGTGTCCTTCTCCTCCGCAATACAGACATAGATTGGAGGAGATACGGCGCCGACGCTCAGCAGGGGAAAGAGAAGCCCGGCCAATCTCCATGGGTTCAGACGGGTCCGGTTGGTTTGGAGGAGTTGTTGGGGAAGACGGCTGGACAGTCGGGACGTGACGAGAGCTGGTGGCTAGGGGATTTTGGCGCCCCCTATCTCGGCGGCGGGTCTGGATCCGTCGATCTATGCGCACAGCCAGGGCGATGGCGTCATCAAGGGTGGAGGGCCGTTCATGAGAGACCAACTCATCCTTGATGTAGTCGGCCAGGCTGGCGAAGAACACGTCCACCAACGCTGCCATGTTCCAGGGGCTGCGCCTTGCCAAAGTCCGGAAATCGATAGAATAATCTGCAACCGTCCGTCGACCCTGCCGAATATTCAGAAGATCCTGGGATGCCTCTTCAGAGGATGAGCCCAGATCAAAAACCTTGAGCATCTCCTCAGCAAACAGTTCAAAAGATGTGCACGCCGGGGTCTGACGCTCAAACTCCGCTGTTCCCCAGAGTCGAGCTCGGCCTGTCAGGTGAGTGATTGTGTACCCGACCTTGGCCCCTTCTGTGGCAAAGGTTCTGGGTTGCAGAGCGAACTGAAGGCTGCAGCTGGTCAGGAACGGGCGCACTTGCTTTGGGTCACCGTTGAATCGTTCTGGGTTGCCGATTCTAGGTTCCGGAGCTCCAGCAGCAGTGGCCTGGGTGGGTGACTCCGGAGCGGTGCTGGCGGGTGGGCTGGTTCGGGCTAGACCGGAAGGCAGACCGACTGTGGCTGGAGTGGCAGGCAGGCTGGCGGTGGCTGGAGTGGCGGGCTGGGACTGAGGAATGAGTTGGGCAAGCAGTCGGGTTATCTGAGCGAGGTGATCTTGCTGTTCGTGAATCCGGTGTTGTTGCTGTTGTATCAGCTGCTGTGTTTGCTGCAGCTGCTGTTGCCGCTGGTTGCCAAGCTGTAGCAAAGAGGAGACGTCAACCGTCATCTGATGGATGTCCCTCTCAGCGTTTCCCAGGCGCTGCATGGCGGTGGGGGGTTCTAAGTCCATGTTTAGTGAAACGTTCGCTGGGTCCATTATGTTGGTCAGATCGTACTGTCAGGGATCTGGACAGACGAGGACCACACGAGCAATACGTTTCAACAGTTTATTGAAAGGGGTTGGGGAATGGGCGTGAGTCTTCGTGTGTGTGTGTCCCAGCGGCTGAGAGGCGTAGAGTGTAGACGGGGGTTGAGGGTCCAGGCTCTCTCGCCGAAAGGGGCTGGAAGTCCTGGGGGAACACACACACACACAGCAGGAGAGGAGTGGCAGGACAAAACCTCCAGGGCAGTAGTACCGACAAGGGCAAGGCAGTAATCGTGGTCAAAAAGGCAGAAGGCAGGTCAAGTTACCGGGATTGTAGAGCAGAGGGTGGTCGGGCAGGTCCGGGATCGCAGGTAGGAGTCAGAATAGTAGCAGGTAACAGGCAGGACAGGCGCGGGCTTAGCAGACGATCTGACGATGTGTGCTGGGAAACAGGACTCTTTATATATGGCATGGTTAGCAGGAAATGAGGAGCAGCTGGCTGGTTAACGAGGGAGTGGCAGAAGAGACAGGTGAGAGTGATCAGCAGATAATTAGTGCTCCTACCAGGCAGAGGGAGAGGGAGCTCACGACAGGTGGCAACCTGAGAGGCCGCCGCAGCTGCCGCTCTTCGCTGTGCGCTTCTCGAGGCGCTCGCCATGGCATTTACCGATGTGCCACGGAAACTATCGCTATTTAGGGAACTTGCCACTGACCGTAACGCTTTACCTTATCTTGTCCTGGAGATCCGTCTTCTTCATAGGAAATGATTCAGCTTGGTAACTGCACATGTTGCTGTGGTTTTGCAGCCATTGAAAACACACACACACACACACAAACGCTTATCTTGCATAAGTTCTGTGCTACATTTGCAGGAATAATTCATTAGATTGATTTTTTTTAATAAAAAAAATGCCATGTGGCAACTAAAAGGCTGACACTGCAGGATTTATAAATTCAATAAATAGCTTATTAGTAGTCTGATAATCCTAAATTATTTTGTGACAAGTAATGGTTAAGTCACTTTTGTTATCATTATTTATTTAAAAAAATAAATCAATAAAAATGGAAATAAATGTAAAAGCATAAAAACATGGATCCAAGGGTTTAAGGGCTTTATGTGAATGAATACATTTCAATTGAATGAATAAAAGGCAGTGACACAGGCCCTCAAATATTGGCCCCCAGTTGCCATGGCATTGCCGTAAATAGCCATAGTTGCCTTGACACGTTGGTAAATGCCATGGCGAGTGAGTGGCAAGTGGTTCGTATGGTTGCAGCTGCTGTGGCAAGTTGAGATGCCACCGGAAGGTGCCACAGAAAACAGCTGCCACGCCATCTCAGGCTGCCACCACACGTCGTACTTGATTCCTTGTCGGGCGTTGAGGGTCTGAGGATGAAGATGCTGTACGGCTGTTGTACAAACTGTGAAGGCCCCTGAGGTGAATGTGTGATTTGTGGTTTTTTGCTAAATGAATAAAATGGATTTAAGCTGCAGTGTTTTCCGTTTAATGATCAGGGATGAGTGATTGGAGTCTGTGTCCATCAGTGGATGCCAGTTGTTCAGTCATATGCCGTTTTGATGGGCATATTTCTAGGTTTGGCTGGTTTATGGTAACGTGATAAAGCCAAATGGTTTGTTGCACATAATCATCTGAGAAGCCTTCCTTGGAAACTAGGTCCCCTCCCTGATGTCCCCTCCGTTACACATCGCTGTACTCGCCTGATGATGCAGGATTCTGATTGGTCCTGTAGATATGTGTTCGGGACACAGACAGATAACGTGAAGCTTGGAAAATAAAAACTCAAATGACATGATCACCACCTCGCGAGGCTCACAGAGGAACGGTTGGTGGTGCTCTCCGGGCATTATTCCATGGCACCATGTAGCTTTCATAGATATCTATAGAACACCGGGTGACTCATCCATCGCTGCTGCCCAATGAGCTGGCATCCACATGGCCAACATCTTGGTTCGCTCACTCTGTTAAGCCAACACGCTTATGGTGGATATACTATTAAAATACAACAACCAGAACTCACTCAATTTTTCAAAATTCTTGGTTTGGTATGAATGTCATTAATGTTGTTAGGAAACTAGTTACTTATCAATACACACGTATTGTCATGCATCTTCATATAAAAGTAAAATTATGCAGATAATTAAAGTAAATAGAGGAAAAACAAATTAAAACCAACCATTTCAGGTGCACACAAGAAACTTTTAGGTGCTCATGTGAAAATTGCTCATGTGCACCTGAAATTGTCGGATGCTCAATCGAAGCTTTGTGAAAGATGATAAAGTGCATGCAAATATTAATTTTAAACATGTGCATTGAATATCATAGAAGAAGAGGTTTCACATGCTCACCAGGAAGATCCTGGCACTCACCTGAAATTTTCTAGCATGCACCTGAAAATTTAATTTATTTGTTTTCTTTACGTCCCTTTAGGGCTCCATACAAACATAATAACAACAGAAGAAACTTCACATGAGCGAAAGCAAAAACCATGAATTTTTTTTTTTTTTTTTAATTTCCTGGCGACTAAAGATAAAAAAAGATATAATATCATCTTTACAGATTATGTGTTAATCAAGATGTAGGTGAACATAAGTAGTGGACTCAGTATCAGTAGATATTTGTAATAAATACTTGATCAGGCCATCCCTAGCAGGAATACCTGAGGTAGGATAAAAGAAGTAAATATTATATTTCCTCTCAGGCCTGCTGACTGTGATAGTGTCTTAAGTGTTTTATGAAATTCCCCCAGAGGAAGCAAAGTGGTGGCCAGAGACATCAATCACCTTTTGGCTTAAATGCCACAGGAAGACAGTCTGCTGACACCACAGCAGAGCACAACAGTATAATAACGCTTGAATATTGTTTAGTAGCTCCAAAAGATGCGTGTGTGGTTCTTATTGTTAAATTTGAAAGCTGACAAATCATGAATTCACACCTCCAGTAAACACATTATGATCCATTGTGGAATTTTTTTTAACCAACACACACACACACACACACAGTCATCAGGGCACAAATCCACTCAGATACTCATAAGAACTATGTGAAGTAGTCTCTCCTTATGTAAACAGAGTGAGAGCGGAGGGAAAACGAGGTACAGAGAGGAAATCCTCTGTTTAAATGCCAAGTTGTGCATGCAATTCTCTCTCTCTCTCCCGTTCTTATTTCCTCTTTTCTGCACCTCTCGGGCCTCAGATCCACCACCTTCATCTCTCCTCCGCTGCCTGTTGTGCGTGTGCGTGCGTGCGCCAGCTCGTGGCTCACGTTTATGATCCGCTTGTGCGTTAAGGAAAGATGACACAGACCCCTTTTTGACTCCGTGCCACCGGCTTTTACCGACAGGGGAGAAGAGGAATGAAAGCAGGATGCATGTTTTAGTGAGAAGATGCGCAGCTGCAAGGAGGAAGACGTGGAAAAACCAAGAAATGAACACTGGGGAAAAGAAAGGCAGTTTCAGTAATGTAATGTCCTATTGTTGGATGCCTGATTGGAAATGATAAAAGGCTGTGCTTGATGATAGGCATGCAACCCTAGCTTCTACATTTCGGCCACTAATTATTCTATAACATAAGAAGTGCAGAATAATTAACATAGAACACAAACAGATTAATAAAGTTCAACTTTGATGACTTTTCCCTCCAAGCTTCTGTAGGCTGGGAGCTTCAGCAAAGAGTCAGTTGAAAGTGATCTTTACCATCGCTCTTGAAGTCACATTCAAAGTCAGTCATGTCAAAACAGGTCACGTCATTAAGCATCCTTCAGGACTCCCCAGCTTCCTGTAAAAGACAAATGTTCATGACAGGCCTGTCCAGGCAGCTGTCCTGGTTTTGGTCTTACCTTGTCATACAAGTCCTCTCTTATCTGGAACAGCTTGAATAACTATCCCCAGATCCAAAAGTTGTGCTGTGCAGAGTCATCCACAATGAGTATGATGTCTCACAGATGAAATTGTGTTTGACTCTGGACTCACTTTTGAGATTCATGAAGCTATGGCAGGTACTCCCTCATCTATCTTTTCTAAATCAGACAGCATGCAAGTCCTCCTTCTAAAGAGACCAGGTGGCAACAACTTCTGAGCTTTTGAGAACAGAAGATGGTTGGGAGTTAAGGCCTCTAGGTCTTAAGGTCTGTGGTTGTCTCTGCAGAGCATTCTACGGAGGCCTGCCTCATCAATAGTACACCAAGTTGATTTGACAACCTTGCTAATGGAGTTAATTAGCGGCACCCATACTCCTCCATGATGGCAACAAGTTGGATTAAATGTCCATTAATGACTGTGTTAGTGACTGTTCAATAGAGCTTCTCAACTCTCAATCAGCACTGGCAACATTTTGTACAAATGTCTGAACATAGTTCTTTGACTTGATCTTGATATGAAGCACTTTAAGGCATTGATGAAGGAATCCTTATCCAGGGATGCTGCTACTTTGATATATACAGCTCTCAAAGCTAAGCATGTGACTAGAACTTCTTTGAGGAATGACTCTACTCCAAGTCCCCTGAAAGCAGGATCCTTATGGCTGCATAGGGCGCTCACATATTGCTTGTGAGCTGCGGGTGTTTTGCAGATTCCTAAGACGCTGTTAGTCACAGATGCAACAAAATATGAAGGTTTCGTTTTTTTTTGTATATGGATGCATGTTGCTACCACCACTGCTGTTAGCTCCAGTCTGGAATTGGTTGGTTTTAAGGAGCCACCCAGGCCTTTCATATAATAAACATTGCAACAATAAATCACTTGTGACTGCTTGGACATTTCAGCATATAAATGTCAGAATAAGTTTAAAGTAAAAAAGTGCATACATACTAAAGCACATGGCAATGGAAGATGCAATTTGAAAGAGTGGGCAGAGTATTATGTGTTCAATTATATTATATTATTAAATTATACTTTCAAAATATTGTTTTTCTCTAGCCATTTATGTTGCTCAGCCAAGACAGGATTATTAAAATGTTTGTTCTCCCGAGAGTTTCTATAAAAAACGGTTCCCTCCGTGAATCTTGTTATGAATATAATCAATGGGCTGGTGACATTTACAGAAGTTGTGTATTCAGTGAAATCCCTTGGAATGATGGCACACAGTGAAATTCTATTCTTATCTTCTTTGGCCATATCACGGTGCCATGTCTTTAATGGTGACCTTTATCAGCATAACTACAGGAAATGGTGCTATACATGAAGGTAGTATAGTCTGCCTGAAACTCCAATCCAGGCATGTCCACTTCTCTATTCTTTAAGGTAATGTAATGCTATAGTAACCATCTGCCAGGTTAGCAGTACTCTCAAACATTTCCATGAACTGACAATCTTCCCATGATGGAGCCAACCGTTCTCCTTCGCTTCATCCTGGGAAGTCTAGTTGACTGCTTAATTGAATAATTTATCCTATCTCACAATCCGCTCCACCAGCACAAAGCAGCCTATTAACATGTGCATAAGAGTTCCAAAGTTGTATTACCCTTTTTGGACTTGACCTCGACTGGAGTGAGGGATAATGTTTGTACTGCAACCAGAACACTGACCACTGATGTTTCGATCTCAGTAATTGCTTGACTCGTCTCTGCTCCATTGTCAGGTGTTTATGAAGAATTTTTGAGGTGTCAGTTTCATAGAATTCATGGTTTGACTCCTTTCCAGGAGATCCAGTGAGTGGCGTTATACACACGTCTTTCTCAAAAAAATGAAAATAAAAGTTGAGTTATTAGCGTGACCATAGAGAGACTAGACTAGATGATTAGAATCATTCTTTGTTTATTTTATTGGCATTATTTCATTGCTGCAAAATAAGGTTGATATTTGAATAAAACACCCCAGTGATGCTGGGTTAGATAGTGGTGAATTGAACAGTGACAGACAGAAACAGGCAGCGAGTAAACAATAACTCCCTAACAGGCTAAGTCCTCCTGTTCACACCACCTCACTGAGGTGTGGGTGTGTGTGTGTGTGTGTGTGTGTGTGTGTGTTTGCTGTGTATGTGTGTGTTAATGTAAACAGTGGCCCCTTGCTGATACAGCACTTCTTCAGGAACTTGGGATTGTGTTTGTGTGTGTGTGTGTGTGTGTGTGTGTGTGTGTGTGTGTGTGTGTGTGTGTGTGTGTGTGTGTGTGTGTGTGCGTGTGTGTGTGTGTGTGCGTGTGCGTGTGTGCACAAGTGCTCTGGCCTATGCACCCCCACAGATATGCTTCCTTTTCATAGAGAATGGACAAAATAAGCAGCAGAACTCTGCAAGTGTGTGTGTGTGTGTGTGTGTGTGTGTGTGTGTGTGTGTGTGTGTGTGTGTGTGTGTGTGTGTGTGTGTGTGTGTGTGTGTGTGTGTGTGTGTGTGTGTATGTGTGTGTGTATAAAAGAGAGAGAGAGAGGGAGAGAATTGAATTACTGATGAAAGACTTTTTAGCACTGACAAGCAACTTTGGTACACTGTAAAAAGTCTTTCTCCAACTTTCATAAATGCATTTGGTAAAATCATTGAATCAGCTTCAGACTAGTACCCACCACATCTTTTTAAAAACAGACCCAAAATGTTAAATTTCACATTAACTTTTAAGCAAAGTGACATGCTTCAGAGAGTTAACAACAACGTGAAAGAAACAACATAAGTGACCATCTTAAAGCAAGTTTGAGTTTAATAGGTGGCAACATGTAGTGGACAGAGGTGCAGCCCCCCCCCCAACACACACACACACACACACACACACACACACACACACACACATACAGATGCCAGCAACCAGAAACTCTATGGCAGTCTGTTCTTGCATTTATCAGCTGGTAAACTCTTTTTTTTAATGTGAAATCATTAGGAACCATTAACCGCAGCTCTTCTAACGCCGTCTTCTGCAACATTCCCCCCATACAACTAGAGTAGGTGCTGATACCCCTGCTGCTGTTTGCTCCTGGAGCTCAAACACTGTCTTTATATTAAAAGAAAGCAATTTAATCTCAGATCTATCCAGTCATGCTCACCCTGCTCCCGTCTTCAGCCCCCTCCCCAACCTATTCCCACTTCTTCTTCTCACTTTTCAAAACTATCAAAATGGGCAGAGTTAGCTCAGAACCGGATCCATCCAGTGAAGTGCAGAGAAATTTCAGTAAGGGGCTGGGTCTTTATTATTCCACTAGAAAGAGAAGTGTTTGTATTCTTGACAAAATTGGAATTTCAACCTTGAGGATTTCAAAACACTCTAATCTATCATGACACCTTGATGCCATCCAAGCCCGGCAGGGAGGTCAGTAAGGAGCTGAGACTAAGACGAGGAACCACAGATACAGTATTACAAATAAAAATTTGTGTTTTAAGGCAGTTCTTGAGTCTCTATTAGTTCTGTTTACAGAGATCTCTTTACAGCCCTCTCAGGATAAGGAGCCACTCAGCAGCACATTTGTCATAAAAATAATCACAACCTTTGTTGAAATGATGCAAATATCTACCAAAAAAGTCTTGTTTTGATGATGCAGTGTTTTTCACAGTGCTGTATTGTCTTATTGTTTGTCGGCAGTTTGCTCTACTGATCCTTGGCCTTCTTAATTCTTAACTGAAGCTCATGTAACAACGGGAACACTTACTGCAGAGACACACACACACTATATTGTTTAATGTCCTCAATGCTCTCACAGAAATACACATACAGTCCACCTTGTGCGTGTTTTCTTATATATCAGATGAAAAAGATTACATGTACTTGTTTTTTTGCCCAAATGAGTATAATTTTCCAGTAAGCTGAGGTTGTCGAAAAGATGGGCCTGCAGCCACTTTGGACTTCTGAGAGTCGGTGGGCTCTTGAAGGGAAACGCGCCCTCTAATTAGGAACATTCACAGAGTCCACAAAATCCACAACTAACAAAAGCCACTTCCTATGATGCAAGAGCTCGAATCAACACGCGGATAATGATGCGTGACCAGACTGTGGATACTCACGGTGACTGATTGGCTCTTGGAGTGGATTTTCCTGCGATTGCCTCTGGTGACAATCATCTCCCAGTGATTGGCAGCACATCAGCACACTGCTGTCATCTGCAGGATTAAAGAGGTAATGGCAAAAGGGGGATGTACCGATACATACAAATATATTTTGGAAAGCCATGAACATGGAAGCTAATGCAAAAAATACTCCTTTTTAATATATTAAATATCAAATACCTATTAAAAGTCCCTCTTCCTCGGGTCATCTGTGCTGCTGAGCAATGTCGTGCCCTAGGATGATGAGCAATTTTAGAAAACAGTATATCACCATAACCATCATATAACCATGAAACACAACTAGAAACAAACTAACAACAATCTAAAGATAAAATTTGTTCATTTTGCTTCAATATAAAACAGAGAAAAACACCAATCAGTGAATGTTGAGAATTTGACCCAAGCAAATAATCAACAAACTGGTTGTTAAGTTTTTATTGGTGTACTCAGTTAATCAACTAATTGTTTCACTGCTACTGTTAAAACTTTCGTCATGTTTCATACCATTTTCCGAATCTTAAGGAAACCCTTCTTGCGTCCTGTGAGCTACATGATGCAAACTTGTATTTCTATGTGATCACCACAGGTACAGATAGTTGTAGCTGACTTTCTGATATCCTCCCCTCTCACACACACACACACACACAAGCATACGCACACACACACACACACACACACACGCACACACACACATCAGGTCTCCTGTGTGTCCCACTCTGTCCTGAGGCCAGCGCACCTTGATCAATGGTATTGATGAGAAGATGCTAATAGCAGATGCTAATAGGCCAGTATGACTAATAGGCTGAGGGGCCCATTGATCTGCAGAGTTAGCATCTAATGCTAAAACAGCTGATTCAACCGCATAGTTGGACTAAAAGTGCCACCCTTGCTTGGCGTGTGTGTGTGTGTGTGTGTGTGTGTGTGTGAGAGAGTGTGTGTGCATTGGAGGATGAATAGTTAGGGAACAATGCATTCTTGCTTTCTGGAAGGCATTTTAGCTACAAAGAGAATATACACAATCAAATGATCCCTGGATTAAAAACTTAGAACAAACTCTTGTAGCCTCACAGTCAGTCAGATGTTTGTCTGTAACGCATTAAAAGTAACAATAAGCTTTCGGATCTCTCTTTGCTCCTTTTCTAACAGCTTATGATTTATTTATTTTTTAAAACTTTATTCGGGCATACAAACTCCAAAATTCCTCCTGAGGAATATTTCTAATCTGTAAACAGCCCTGAGCTGGACAGCAAGGTTTATTCATGGTATTCTATCAGCCTACATCATAGTACTATTAGTATTTTAGAAAACGCAGTCTGAAAAAAAATATGAATTATTCTCCAACTTCCAGGTGATTTACTTTATGTACGCTAAATATAACAAAACCCTAATCAGTATCATTTCATTGATATCACCGGTGCTTACTTTGTATTTCATGTCAAACGGCTGCCGTGTAAAAGGCTTATTAATGTGAGACACTTCAGGTGAATAGGGTCAAAAATATAATGAATATGTATCACAATGAAACTTCGTTACAGGTTTTCATGTGGTTTTTATGTTTAAATATGCAAATGACAAATATCTAAGTAAAGTAAAATATGCGTCAATTTGCTATTTCATTTTTGCAATTCTGCAACACAAAAGTAAACCCAGGTTTCAAAATAATTGTTTCACTTTTTAAACATATTAGAATCATATATATTCACCACTTTTTTTTTCCAAATCCCTCTTTAAAAACTCAAACTAAAAATCAATGTATGAGAAAAACACTCCTTTTGAGACAAGGCCTGTTAAAATCCAGATGCAGCACTTTCCAGCACTTTGTCCAGACCTGCTACATTAGATAATTGGTGGTTTTGAGCCAAACCTTTATAAAACTAGATAGTAAAAATAGATTTGTGGCTTGCACAATTTACAGTATTCACAAGTTGGCTGGAGACAAAAGCAAAGAGTAAAGTTGAAACGGGACGTACAGAAACAGCTGCTGTGTGAGGATAAAGTTGCTCAGCAGTTAGTTGGGGTTAACTTATCTCCATTAGCTGCTCACTGCTTTGGTTTGTGACTTAGTGTCTTTTAGTGTGTTTTTCTCTGCCCACTAGTGGACAAACAGAAGAAGTGAACACTTTGTTTAAATTATACATTTTAAATATTTAATCCACATAGAATATACAAGTCTCTTTTAGCATGTATTTTTTTTTACTTTTTAAACCCTTTTAAGAATATTTGGAACCAAGTTTTAATGGGTTGCACCACATTGCAGTGAGACACAGTGTGTTCACTGTGATCCTGCACTTTAACTCCACTAGCCTTAAGCTTTTAGTTACTAGTTACATTTCAGATTAAACTTAATAAAATAACCTAATATTAAAAGCTTATAAAGTACAACAAAGTGTTAAAATGAAACCAGTGGTTGGCTTGTAGCACCAACACATCTGTGTATATTTGTGTCTCCCTGTCTTGTTTCAGATTTCAGAGTGGTTTGCAGTCCCACAAAAGCCTCACATGGTTTCAATTTTGTCCGTTTCTCCAAACTTTGGAGTATATATATATCATATAATATATATGCATTTGATAATATTTTTGTGTTTTCCCAAAAACCTAAAAAGACATAGGCTATTATTTTAATAGGGTGATGTCATATAACAAATTGATAATAATAATAATACAAAGATTATTTAGAGTTTCTGATAAGTGAATCACCAATGCTGCGTTGCACAACCCATCATATACCGATGGATTTACACTGTGACCTTCACAAATCCATTTGACCTCACTCCACCTTGAGCAGCTACAACAATAAAACGCTGCTTATGCTTCGACTCATCAGTGTTAATAAATTATTACATGGTAAATCACACAGCAAAACAGATACTTTCAATTAGGTAGGATTTTAAATGCACAATGTTTACTTGGATATAATTTAAAATTTGATATTTTAATTTAAAAAAGTAAAAGATCTAAGCAATTCTTTCGTTTATACCAATCCCCTTTCACACACAACACTTATTCTCGCTATTATTTTAGTTTTACTTTGAAATCTATTGATGAACAATTTTCTATAACTGCTTTCTTATATCATGTTTTTTAGTTTTAAGCCCTGTTATTTAATACTTCTTAAGACATGCAATATAATATCTATCCAATGACAAAGCTTAAGCAACAATTTAAATATATCCTAGACTTTATTACTTCTGGCAAAATGTGATATTTTGTGGTATAAAAAAGAATGTTGTAAAAGACTTAATCGTATCCTTGCCTGTGACCTGCTAGCCTCATTCTGTTCATGTCTGCGTTACTGTGGCTACAAACAAAAGCGACACCGGTGCAGATTGACAACATAAAGGGGGGATTTTATTGATCAGATTCATTCTTTACATTGGTAACTGTTTATAGGACTATACATTCATTAAAATCATTCTCCGGTCTCAAACTGGATTCACTGCATCAGTGCAGCCAATTAAACTTTCTGTTTCCATTCAGAATATTAGTGTTGATTAATGACTGAAAAAGAGCTTCTACATGTACCACGGTTCCTTATGTAGCACAGTATTCCCTGTGAAGTGCACCTACAGGTACATGTACAAAGGAATGGCTTTGGGTAGAGGTGGACACTTTATATCTTCATCTTTTTTGTTTTATGTTACAAAAACCACACATGTCTTGCTATACCTAATTCATAAATACAGTATATATTATAACCATTCATCTTGTGCTAAAATCAAAGCTGTGCTGCATTCAGTTTAAAAAAACATTTTCTCAACATTGATAACATACAGGAAATGAGCTGGCCTGCATGGACTGCTTACAATAGATAATATAATGTTTACAGTGTTTTTATTGTTTTTAATGTCCCTGGTTATCTTTACACTAGAGTTGTATTTCAGATGCTACAGGAAAAAAAATGAGAATCTGACTGTAGGTGTGTGTGTGTGTGTGTGTGTGTGTGTGTCATGTGTGTGTGTGTGTGTGTGTGTGTGTGTGTGTGTGTGTGTGTGTGTGTGTGTGTGTGTGCTAAATCCTGTAGTAACAGAGACATTTAAAACAGGAAGAAAAAAAAACGACAAATTCTTATGAACAGAGCCATGTGGAAATTATGTAACCAGCTCTTTTACACACATAATTTACTCAGTCGCTCCTCGGTTATATAGGTGGGTGCCATGGTTACCAATCACGTGTACAATAAAGAACACAATACCACAGAAATCAACATCAATCTCAATGCCACCAAACTAGCTGTAAAATCCCTCCCGCGCGCGTCAATGTGTGTCTCTCTCGTCAGGATATCCGTTAGCATGAGGCAAACTGTTACATTGATAAACAACATAATCCATTAACATAATGATTGAAAGAAAACAAAACAAAGAAGAGACAATATATTCTTTTCATAGTGGACGGGCACACATAATGTCGAATATATTACATCGATGTGCGGATCGTCGGCCAGAGAGAAAAGCGCGTTAGAAGTTGAGCGTCTCTGACATCATCTTCCACCAGTCCATCAGCTCCTCCCGCTCCTCCTCCTTCCTCTCCGTCAGGGACTCCAGCTCAAAGTCCACCTGGGACGGAGAAACAGCCGCGCGGACACAGGGCGGGTGACAGGTGTTAGGATTAGGATGGAGGATTCAGAGGTTTACTTTTTATACTTTTCTTATTGCTGTAGTGTTATATTGCTTTAATGCGTCACACGATATCCCTCCCATCTTCCTTGTCCTGTCTGTGGGATGCTTAGGAAACATGTACTTGAAGCACAAAATTCAATGTCCGTTTTTGGTATTTTTTGATAGTGAAAAAAATACAGAACCACCACAAAGCCCCAAAGAAAGGGGGCATCACACCCCGACTGGCTAAGAGAGAAATTATTATTTAGAAAGCAGGGGGAACATTGAGAACATGCCCCAGTCCCCACACAAGTGGCCTGAATACCCCTGCAATTGACCCGGAGGAATTTCAACGTTAAGCTGCAGTCAATTGAGGAAAAGGGGAAATGACAGCAAGTACCTGTTGGTAATAAATATTTCACTTCTGCAGACTTGCAGCATAATATATTATTTCACAAAACCGAATGAAAGTCCGAGGCTTTTTGTCCAATAATTAGACTTTTTATAGATTTTATAGGGTCCCAGGGCAACCAATGGTTAAAAAAAAAAAAGCTTTCTGAATAATATATCTCCAGGTTTAATCTGATTATAATATACTGAATGTGAATGAGGCATCTGAACCTAAGTGACACATGTACTATATGTTACTAAAAGAGGGTGATATGTCACGCAGACAATTATTCAGTATCATGTGTGTTACAGGAGTCTGATTTTAGTTTCCTGTTCGATCAAAGACAAATGGACTTTTAAATAACAAAAAACCAATATCACACACAAAATGTAGATTATCCCATCTTGTCACTCACCTATTCTTTACTAAGATGCTCTAATTTTACTTGGGTTGTAATTGTAGTATTAATTGAAGCTAGCACACTTTTGACATAGACATTAGTGTATGTTTTTTCATCAGATACAGTGATAGGATATTTCTTAAACGCACATCGCCGGTTAGTTTGCAGCAGATTTTGGTGGGTTATGCGTCTGTGGGTCTTACCCTGGTCGCGGGGCTGTAGGGAACAGCCACTTTCTTGATGACGGTCAGGTAGCCCGGGGCGGAGGCCGCCACTTTGTAATTGCCTGGAGCCAGTAGGCGCCAGTAGTCTCCGTCTTTGGCTGTAAAACACAGATTGTCTCATTAATGCTTGTGTGTTTTTTACTTTGTGTTACTATGGCCTGATCTGATTTGATGAACAACACGTGCAAATAACACAATTCTGTTTAAAAAAAAAGTAGTGCAGAACCCATTATCTCCACTAGATGGAGACATACACAGCATCCTCAACATCTTAATATTACATTTCCCACTCCTAGCCTCCTCCTCCAGACGAGTGTGGTGTGGTGAGGTGTGTTTGGTTGTGGGGATTGTGTTGGTTTTTCACTGATACCTGTGGTCAAGTCATGGTCAATCCCCTCCACAGAGATGGAGGCGTTGGAGATGGGGTTGCCCTGCAGGTCGCGCACAAAGCCCTTGACACCACGGTGAACCTGGAGACACACACATTCAGACATTTTCAGACTTTGATTCAAAGACTGAGGAGTAAAACTCATAAATCTTGGATGTTAATGTCATCATGCTTCTTGGAGGAGACAACACACTCAAAATACACTAGCATTCAAAAGATTGGGGTCACCCGGACATTTTTGTGTTTTCCATTAAAAGGTTGCACTTTTATTTATCAAAGGAGCTGCAAACTGAATAGAAAATGTAGTCCAGGCATTGACAAGGTTAGAAATAATGAGTATTATTTGAAATAATCTCTTTTAAATTTTGCTTTTGTCAAAGAATGCTCCATTTAACCAGCTAAACTGTTTTCAGGTGTGTAACACAATTACACAAGGGTTTTCTAATCATCCACTAGCTTCTAATGCAATTAACAAACACAATGTACCATTAGACACTGGAGTGATGCTTTCTGTGATGGGCCTCTATACACCTACATAGATGTTACATTAAAAACCAGACATTTACAGCTAGAATAGTCATTTACCACATTAACAATGTATAGAGTGAATTTCTGGTGAGTATGTTATCTTAGTTAGAAAAACTGTGATTTTCTTTAAAAAATAAAGAGTTTATATGGTGACCCTGAACATTTTGAACAGCAATGCAGATCTTCATAGTGTGAAAATTGACCTTAACCTGGAACTTCTTATGCAGGCAGAACTAACATCAGAGTAAAAACATTGCACAAGGACAGAAAACTTTACGAAAGCAAGTTCACAATATCGCATCAGAATTTGAGAAGCCTTTTGCTGCCTTTGCATCCGCTGAGTCCCTTGCCATATATGTGGGTTTTCCATTTGGTGCAACTATTGATGTGGATAACATTACCTCCAAAAGTGGCCTCATTTGTTTCGATCTGACACTGGGAAATGACACTGAGCTCGAATCCAGGGCATCAGTCGCTGGATCTAGTGAGAATGACTTTGTTCTGGGACCTACTGCAGCAACAAAAAGTATCCCCCTCTGGGAAGATGTGCCTTGAAATCGAAAGCAGTGAGTCTGCTTTCTCTTCATGAAATCATCAAGTCTGATTTTAGAGGTTCACGATGACTGATGAGCACCTTGCAACTACAGTCCTGACTGCAACAAAATAGCTACACCCCCCTAGGTCCAAGTCTCCCACTAAGTTAGAGAAATACATTATAATACGTTATATAACACATTAATGAGAACTATCTGTTGTGTATCTGGTTTATGTTTTGTCTGTGTGGCTTTTTAATGTTTTTCAAATGGATGTGTGAGGAAGAGAATGTGTTGTGAGTGTATTATGCAGGCTGGGAACCGTGTGCATGTGTCTGTGAAATAATTTGAAACACCCAACAACCTGGTTTGCATATAAAGGGCCAGTATTTAGTTTAGGTGTGAGAAGAAATGGCAGAAACATTCAAGAAGCAATTCTACATTAAACGTTGTATTATTTTGTGCAGGCATTAATGCACGGCTGCAGCATTTATATATAGCCACCTTTAAACAACTGGCTATGTAGTCACACCTGATGCTACTGTCCAATAATACAGAATGATGATCATTATGTAGAGGACAATTCATTCAGGAGCCTGCATGTAAAGTGTGTTTCCTCTATATGTACACTACTAAACTAAAGTTTAGGGTCACTTAGAAATGTCCTTATTTTTGAATAAAAAACATGTTTTTTTTTCAATGAAGATAACATTAAACTAAACATAAATACATTTTATACATTGTTAATGTGGTAAATGACTATACTAGCTGCATACATCTACATAGGTGTATAAAGGCCCATTTCTCCAGTGTTCTAATGGTACATTGTGTTTGTTAATTGCATTAGAAGCTAATGGATGATTAGAAAACCTTAGTTTGAAGGAGAAAATTACTATTTCAAATAAAAATAATTATTTCTAACCTTGTCAAAGTCTTGACAATATTTTCTATTCAGTTTACAACTCATTTGATAAATAAAGGTGTGACGTTTCATGGACAACATCAAACTGTCTGGTTGATGCTCTGTCTACCTGCTCGATGTAGTTGACCAGCGAGTCGCGGTTCTGCTCCCAGTAGTTCTTGAGCGTGTCCTCGCTGGGGAACTTGTCACAGCTGAGCTCCAGGGTGATTTCGAAACAGTTGCTGCTGAGGTAGTTGAAATCCTGCATTCCTGTAACGGGTTGGACAACAACATACATTCTACTCTGGTGTTCATTTTTACCTTCACTCCCTCCCTGTGTCGGCCTATAACATGTGTAGGCCCACATGTGTTTAATTATTTTGACATGTTATATTAAGGGCTTATTAATACTTAAATCTCTGAGTGCTTCTACTTTTTCTTTTTTTTCCTTTTAGATTTTGCTCCTATCAGATGAGCACATGACTATAACTTTCTGAAGTCTCGTCATCATTTTAAAAACCTTTCACAGGTATTGAGAACGCTGCCTGGAAAAGCAGAAATCCACCTGCTGGGATTCACGCCAGCGTTTTCAACTCCCACTCTCCGCAATGACCCACGAATGGCCTGAAAAAATTCCATCATCTTCTAAGTTTTCCTTGGATACATTGAGGTTCTCTCAGACAGCTAGAATTAAAATATCCTGATGTTTATTGTGGGATTCGCCCAATGGTTTATAGAGTCTTAAAGAGAATAGCCGATATGTAGATTTTTAAATACCTGTGGTCACATAAAGAAAATCCTGCCTTCATCAGGTTGTCAATAAAAGATCATATATGTCATAGCAGTATTAATTTAGACTAACAAAACGAAACTATTCAATCGAATCCAGCGTATCTGCCGTATAACAGGCCTGCGGCTCCTCATCCGTCAATCACCAGCACCACAGTGTTTGTTTCTTACCCCCCGGCACGCTGTACCAGGCTCCTCCGTTAGTGATGCCGTCCTTGAAGCTGGTGTCGTCGTCATTCTTGCGGCAGGGGGGTCGGTGGGGGTCGGACATGACCGGGTTGTACATGGAGTAGGCCCTCGCCAGGGACTTGAACATCACGTCGTCCGGGCTGGCGCTGTACTCGTGGGTGGAGCCTTAGAGAAGGAACGAGCCGGGGGGGGCGAGGGGGGGGGGGGGGGGGGGGGGGTGAACAAGCGGCTGTGATAAGGTTGTAATTGGGCACCAACATAAAATGCATCCCCGAAGAAAAAACACAGGGAATGCATATGTGTGTGTGTGTGTCTGTACCGGTGCGGGTCTCATCATACGGGTAGTTGGCCACCACGTCTCCTCCATGCAGGTTGGCTGAGAGGACGAAGGGGATGTCCATGATCCAGTGGATCACTGCCTTGGTCTCTGGAGCCAGCTGAAAAAAGTCAAAAACTCAAAGGTTACTAACATACTGCATATCTGCATTCATACAGGACACAAGTTCGTCTCTAATATGTGTGAGTTTAAGGATCACTGACATTAAAAAGGGGCGACACGGTGGAGCAGTGGGTAGCACTGTTGCCTCACAGCAAGAAGGTCGCAGGTTCAAGACCGCCTTGGGGCCTGGGTCTGGGACCTTTCTGTGTGGAGTTTGCATGTTCTCCCCGTGTCTGCGTGGGTTTTCACCGGGTACTCCGGTTTCCTCCCACAATACAAAACATGCTCAGGTTAATTGGCAAAATCTAAATTGCCCATAGGTGTGAGTGTGTGTGTGAATGGTGTGTGAATGGTGTGTGTGCCCCACGATTGGCTGGCGACCATCTGGGGTGTATCCCCCTGCCTCTCGCCATAAATGCGCTGGGATAGGCTCCAGCAGACCCCTGCGACCCCGAAAGGGAATAAGCGGGATAGAAAATGGATGGATGGATGACATTAAAAAGATTGAGAACTGCCTGATTTCATTCTGGGAACATGGATTAAACACTGGATAGATGACATGACAGGACTTGAAGTTACTACATAGATGCATAACTAGTAAAAAATGCACTAGACTACTAGTAACATGTTATATTGGTATGTGATGTGTGAAGACACAAACCTATGAATTTTTGTACTATTGTGATATGTGCTGAGATCATCTACATGATAGTAAATATAGTATTAACACAACTGAAAGGCACAAATGTACTCTAGAAATGGAAAATAAAACACAGACCCTTGTGGCCTTCTCTACTCGTGAAAATCGGCCATTTCTATCACTCAAATGTCATGTAACCAATCGGTGAAACATCAAATCTCCATGTTTGTGTGTGCTCACCTTGCTGTTCTCGTCCACGGCCTTCTTCATGTTCTGCAGCAGGTGGTTGTTGGCGCCTCCCTCCCGCTCGTTGATGTAGATGATGCGGTCCAGGTCGGGGAAGTTGCGGTTCAGGTCCACCCCCTGTGCGTTGCTGCGGCCCACGAACCAGTCCTTGATCTCCCCGGGCTGAGCGGGTCAGACAGGACAGAGGATCAGAGACAAGTGTCGGAAGCCTGATTGCTGTTCTCCAACGCTGCGCGCGTGTAATTTAAAGCCACGGGTGGTTGTTACTAAGTCGCCGTTTGTTGTCTGTCTGGGCGGGTGGTGGTGTGCTGTCACCTGAGAGGCGGCCTTCTCGAAGCCGTCCGGGTTCATGGAGGGCATGATGTGGATGCGCGTGTTGTGCATGAGGTCGATGACGGTCTCGTTGCCCTGCTGGTACTGGTTGCACAGGTACTGGGCCAGGTTGATGAGCAGCTCTCTGCCCACGGCCTCGTTGCCGTGCATGTTGGCGATGTACTTGAACTCGGGCTCACCTGCAGGGAGAGAGACGTTTGCTGTGTTACTGCACCGTTACTCACAAGATTAAAATCCACTTAATGTATAGTAGGGTTTTGTATTTCCCATGAAAGGTCACGCTTTTATGCGTCGAGCGAGTTGCAGAATGAATAGAAACATGGTCAAGATGTTGACAAGGTTAGAAACATAGATTATTTAAAAGATAATTTTCTCCTTTAACTCTTGCTTTCGTCAAAGTATGCTGCATCTAATCAGGTAAACTGTTTTCATCTCTGTTAACATAACTGCTTCAGGGGTTTTCTAATCATACATTAGCTTCCAATGCAATTATCAAACACAATGTACCTGGAGTGATGCTTGCTGGAAATGGGCCTCTATACACCTATGTAGATATTACATTAAAAAACACAAATTTGCAGCTAGAATATTAATTTACCACATTCACAATGTATATAGTGTATTTTTGATTAGTTTATTTCTATTGTCAGTGAAAAAACTGTGCTTTTCGTTCAAAAAAGGGACATTTGTGAATTTGTGAATGACCCCCAAATCACTTATTCAACCTTGTCTGGCTGAAATTGAGTTTGAATGAAACAGACATGACCACTATTTCAAAGTAGGAGGTGTTCCAAAAGGTGTTTCCACCATTTTGAAAAAGCAGTGACACACAACAAACCACAATCAAACCATCATAGAGGAATAAAATCGGGTAAGGAAACACACTTTTTATGGCTTCCATGTCGTTTGGACTAACAGAAGGTCACAGATAAGGTTACCATGGACACAAATTGGAGCTACGCCTTCCAGCAGCGACAAACACACTGACTCATCAGCCCCGAAGGCCGGACCAAAGTGAATTTTGCAGCCCAGAAGTCCGTTTGGACAATAATGACTGAGACGCAGTGATTGATTATTGAGTAACACTGTCACACATTGTTCTGAGAATCTATTAGATGAAGGTCGGACAGAGATCAGACTGAAGTGTTTCACGCGGAGACTCCAGGACAATAAAATCAGGGATCCTCCTCAGGGACGGCTGCAACCTATAAACCTTGTTTTGTTTATAGCTCGTAAGACATTACTCCTACATTATTATTCACACATTTCACTTAGGAAAGGTATGATTTAAAAATGCAGCTTTACATTGGGTGTGTGTGTGAGGTTTTTGACATTCTCCAACAAAAGCTTCAAATAATTATAACTTATTTTCATGATCAATCCATCGGTGGATTCTTTTTGTTGTCCTTCTTTCCTTCATCACAGGAGCTTACTAGTTAGAGAGCTATTTATATCGCAATTCTTGGTAAAGCTGTGTTTCAATAGCTGAAGCTCTCACCATCTGTTTCTCCTCTTCTCAAAGTCTCTTCATGTATACAAACACACACACACACAAACATGAGGATAACCAAGTATGAGCTGCATGATATCGTGCATATTCTTTTAATTAACTACAAACCAGAAATGCAACAAACCTGCGGCTGTGTGAGAACAAAAGAACTTTTTTATTTACCCCCCGGGGAAGAAAGGTCTTTTGTTCTAATCAGTTATGAGTTATGAAATGTAAATGAAGATTGGCAGATGGTGAGAAGGTGTGTGTGGCGTGTGTGTGTGTGTGTGTGTGTGTGTGTGTGTGTGTGTGTGTGTGTGTGTGTGTGTGTGTGTGTGTGTGTGTGTGTGTGTGCGAGATGCACATGTTTATAGCTCTTTTTTTTCCTCACTTTTGCTTTTTTTCTCTGAGCAGTTGATATATCTGTAAAGTAATCCCAGTGGCTTCATGAGCTTCACACACACACACACACACACACACACACACACACACACACGAACAGCACACATCTGGTAGTCAGGTTATTTTTAAACGTTTGAATCTGTTCACTCTCCAAGTTGCTACTAATGATTTCAAGACGACAATTAACTCTTTCCGTCCTGCTGTTGGTGAATGTTTTTTGCAGGCTTCAGAGCCCTGACAGAAGAGCTGTCACACACACACACACACACACACACACACACACACACTGAACTCTGAGTTACTATGCTTCAAGCTTTTACACAGATGCTCAGTATCTGGAGTCCTTTCCTTTCTCCCATAGGAATCATGTTTTATGTTGTTATACATGTCTCATTCATACAACATGTAATAGTAATACTAATACACTGCATCTGAATGATGATTGTATCGACATGAGTAATTCTAATTTGTTTCAGCATTTGAACTTACATAAAACATCTGTTCATCCTTTACATACAAGACACATACATATTTTGGACCAGATGAGTTTTTTTTACAAGATGAGTGTGATGGATCCATCAAGATGTCCTTCACACACACACACACACACACACACACACACACAATAAGTGATAAATTCCCAGATGGGCACATATGTTTTTATGATGTTTACTTTCAAATGTAAAACATCCATGTGTGACATCATTCACACTTTCACATGTGTATTTTGTAACAAACAGATGGATTCATCGCATCACATGATGTGTGCAGTAAATTGTAGCTGGTGTCTACGTTTAAAGCAAATAAGGTAGACAGCGTGCACGGTGCAGGTCAACGATGGTCCACACACTTAATATTATAAGCTACCAAAATGTTGTTTTGCTATTTAATGTGATCTGATAATTGTAGCTGTGTTCGATCTGCGAGTAATATTTATGCTCATTATCACATAATCTACTAATTATAATGTCCTCACCGTCATCTTCAAACGTGTTGTTTTACCAACAAATATGTTTAAAACGATATCAAGCAGCGATAAGGGGCAAATCTTTGCATTGTAGCGAAAGCTGGAAGTAGCGAATGCTTTAAAGGTGCCATTTTGTACAAAGATAGAATGTTTTCTTAATTCTTTCTTAATCTTTATGATCATAAGAAGGTCTAGTTGTTGGATAAATCCTGTCACAACTACGTAGTCATCGCTCACCCACCCCCATTCACAGCCATTCAAAAATCAGACAATGAGAGGAGAGGCTCAGTTATAATAATGGAAGACACAAAACAACCTGTTTGTCTACATCTGCAGGGAGAAGCTCGAGAGAGGAGATGGAGAATATTACACAGTGAAATCCTCAGTGTTAATATAACGCTCAGCGTTCATTTTAACAGTGTTTAATGTTAACACCACTAGAGTTAAAATTAACTCTTTAAAACTGGTGATTTTACTATATATATAGTTAGATGAATCTTTGCTCTTAAAACCAAAAATAATATATCTTAAGGATTCATAACTTAAAAAAAAACAGAAAAATTAGCCTTAAAAATTGTAGACCTTTAAATAATAATTATTCACTATTAAACAACATTTCAAAGAATAATTCTTTCAAATCTAGAATAGATAGCCTGTCTTTTATTCATACGTTACATCAATAACATGAGAAGAGAAGCTAGCAAAAGTGTGTTTGGACTTTTATGAAGGTTTTTTAGTTTTATGCCTCAGTGATAGAGATACTCTGAACGTGTGTGAGAAGCTGATTAGGCATATCTATCCCCCCCCCCGAACCAGGTGAGTTCAGCTTCTAATTGGTCGACTTGTTGCAGGCGTAGACGCTGACGAAGCTCCCGGTGCGTCATCCAGCGCCCTGTCAGAAAAATTAAGTGTCTGGCAAGTAATCAATACGGTCGCCAAGGTGACGAGGTGATAATAACTGGTGATTAGGGGAGCACCACAGTTAGAGTGCTCTCAGATGTCATGGCAACCCTGACAGGGGAGGCTGCTCGGAGAGACAGATCAACTCAGACGGTGAGCGAACACACATACACACACACACACACACACACACACACACACACACACACACACACACACACACACACACACACACACACACACACTCTCTGACCGTGCTTCTGCCTCGTGCTCACACTCACCGATAACAAAGCGATTTGTTAGCTCTCAGCGACAGTCACCGCCGTCGTCTGATGTTACAGAGACACACACACACACACACACACACACACACACATACATATGCAGAAAAGAGGTGAAAGCAGGGCAAATCAAACAAGAGAACAAGAGAAGGGATTTTGATTTGTAAGTTACATCAGACATGGACATCACAGCCTTTTAATAAGTTTGCTTTATATATATATATATATATATATATATATATATATATATATATATATATATATATATATATATATATATATGTGTGTGTGTGTGTGTATTTGTAGAGTCAGGAAACTCTCCAACAACACTGCTAAAAAACAAATATAATGTGCTATCCTATATTATATCAATTGTATATATTGTATGTGTTTATACATTGTGTATGAAGTCTTTCTTTTCTTGCATTTCTCTGTAGTGAACACTACCCAAGAAAAACTGCGGAGCGTACACAGTCTGGATTCAGAGGCTTTGTCCTTTCACATTTTGCTTGTGCTTCCTGATGTCACTCAGTAGCTCCGTCCACACATCGTTCAGCCTCGTAGCGTAACTGCGTGAGTCGGAGTTTTTTTTGGCCAAAGTGAGATATTTGTGTAACTTCATCATCCCGTCTTTTTGTCTAAGTCGTTGGCCAATCACAACAAATTAGAACACAAAAACACCGTCTGCCTCAGTCATTCATTCCACTCAGGTGGTTTTTATACAAGAAAAATGGCAGAGGGGGAAAAAGCGGCTATATTTCTTCATTTTTCTAGACAGTTAAACATAACTCCAGTCAATCAATGGGATTACGAACTGTGTATTTAAACTTAAAATGACCCATATGCATGTTCTGTCTTTCCTTACTTTTCTGTCTATATCATTGGCCAATCACAACACTTATTCGTATCCAATGTCTCAGTCAGTCATGTGACTCGGTTAGTTTTGATACAAAAATAAATGGCAGAGAGGAAGAAGTGGCTACATTTCTTTGGTTTTCTAGACACTAAACATAACATTATGAACTGTGTATTTAAATTAAATATGACCTTTTTGCTTCATGGTATGATATATATAGTTTATACAGTTCTACCCAAGTTACTTTTATTTTTTAGACATTTCTTTTTTGCATATATGTTCAGGGATCTGGTTGAATGTTAAAATAGGAAGAAAAAATACCAATAAATACATTAAAATATGACTTTTACAATCATACTATGATTGTAAAGGTATAGAAGCCTACCAGGTAATAAGAGCAGCCCTCACTGCAGCTGGTGCAAATGGAATTATGGGATACTTAGCTTTAGAATAACCAATGGTGTGACTTCCTCAGTCAGTCAGTAGGTCAGTGACAGACGACTATATCCTGTTGAGGTCCAGCCAGAAACGCGATCGAGGCCTTCTGCTGCTTTAACGGAATGTCTCTGAGCTACTTGGCTAATAAACAGAGTTTCTGTCATGGCGGCTGTATTACACAGCTCTTCTATGGCGGGAAGTGAGTTTATACAACTCCGCTGACCTGTCATCTCTGGGCTGCTCTCCAGTGGCAGAGCGTAATTCATGCACTCAGGTGATCCATCATTAAAAGACCACCTCTGACAACCGAGGAAAGAAAAGCACATCTGTAAATGCAGAGAGAGAGCGATCCCTCTTCCACTGAGGGGTTTTGTTTCTGTCTCATGTTAATGGTCAGAGGACAGAGGTGTTGTATCTCAGTACAGACTTCACAGGCCCCCGAGGCACATCAGGGATTTTGTGCCGTACAAATAAACTTGACTTCACTTAGGTTTGTTGACATCTGATCCCAAAGGTCCATTAGTAGCCGTTGTGGAGCTGAGAAAATCTGGAAATGTGATAGAATTGAACGTTCCAGAGCAGCCCGGGGGATCTTTCTGGCGAGCTCGATTTTGTCGGACGTTGTTTCGAAATGAACCTTGAGTTGGGTTTTTTTTTGAGTCTTTTTCTGTACAATTTAAATTTAGCATCATTTAGATGTTAAGTGGAATGTAAGGAACCTGGAAAAGGACAAATAGAACTGAGGAGGTGGGACTTTAGCTGCAAGGTCCTTGTATGACCAACACGCAGCATGACACAGGCGGGCATATGGTGGAATGAGAATCTCTACAATAAAGAAGAAGGAATCCGCAGCACAGCGAAAGGCAGCGATGAGGAGGTGTCTGATGTATAATAAATGACCTCTGGCTGGGCTGATGCCGAGGCCTTTCTCTCATCCTCTTTCCTTTCTCTGCCTCTGTCCCTTATTCCCTTATTCCCTCGCACTCCTCTCACCAGTTTTCTCAATCATCATTCCTTTCTTTTTTATCTCCCTTTACCCGCTGGCTCCTCCTTCCTCTCGGCTGCTTTAACTATCTCTCTCCCTCAAACGTTAAAACATGTCACACTCGATCCTCCTCCGCTGTCTTCTAACGAGGAACATGTTTCAATTAAAAATAAAAATAAAAAAGTGCTTTATGTCGCACCGTGCCAACGTCACTTGATACGGCTGCTTTTACACTTTTCACCTGGCGTCTGTGTGCGTGCTGGCCAGGGATCACACACTTCCTCTGTCGTCCAACAGAACACTTATGACAGCCGACGCCACACAAGATGGTCTACGGAATGTAGGAGTAATGTCTCACACTGACATGGTGTTTTTCTTCACATTTAGATGCAGCAAAACCCCTGTTATAAGATAGAATGTCTCTTCATATTAGAAGCCTTGGAAATAGCTCCAGACACAAGACTGTGGAGAGACCTAATCCCCTTTTTTTAAGCTGTTAAATATGAGTAGTAAACACCTCCTTCAAATGATAAAAACACATGTTTAGTGCAGGGAATAAGTTCTCCTTGGCTTAGCTAAAAGCAGCAATGCAACGTTATAGTCCCATTCACACACACACGCACGCCTTCCCATGAATGTTCCAGCAATTTTCCCTGGATGGGGTCAAGTGTGAATACAGTCATTTATCTCTAGTAATTTCCCAACCCAGAACGTGGTAACAATATTTAAAACTCATGTTCAACTGTGACTGTGCTCTCTCTCTGCCATTTTTAATACTTCTTTTCACGTGCTGAATGTGTCTTTCTGATTCATGTACACTGTGAAAACTTAACAGGTGAAAAAATCTTTTTTTTAAGGGTGATTTTAGTCAATTTAATGTTTTTTTAAGAAATTGTCAATTTTGTTTTCTTAAAACAAGAGCAAATCAAAAAAACAAAAAATTAAATATGATAAAATCTGCCAGTGATACAAGATAACTTGACTCAATATTGGACCAATACCAAAAAAAAAAGATATCTTCATCTCTTCATATTAAGATTTCAGCTTCTGCGGTGACAAGAAATCATTTCTTGCCTTGCGTCAAATATGGAAACCGTGAAATAATGGGCCCACACACAGAGAGTTCCTTACCCACCATCATGGATGTTTTATAAGTCCGCCCCATCGGCAGCACGCTGATTTCTCCCCAGGTACTACAACAAATAAAAATCCTATGTGACCCAAAAAAACATTTTTTTCCCCACAGACTGTAAAAGTAAAAGAGAAGCCTGTAAAACGGTTGACAGGAAACCCACAGCTATAACCCTGTTAATACTGATCTTTATTTCCTTTTTATTTAGATCTTATTTCTCAGAAATGTTTTAAATATGGTTGGCAGGGTGAATTAAATAAGTCAAAGGTGAGGTTTTTTCCCCACGATTTGCACATTTCTCATTGCCATAAGGCATGATGGGAGGGAGAGGGAGGGTCTACTATGCACGTCTCTATGGGTAAAGTTAAGTAAAGTAAACCCCAAAGTCGGTATCGGTCTGGTATCCAGGTCTTATAATTGATCCATGGCCTACATACATTGAACAGATATCCAACAACCCCCTTCCTGCTGTTACCTACAATGCCATGTAATGTGTGAATGGGCACACACACACACACACACACACACACACACACACACACACAATTTAATGTAATAGAGCTGCAACTTGATCTATTGTAAATATAAAGATAATTTGTGTAAATGTGCACTCTGCTCCTTCCCTCGCGTTCCTCCTGTGCTCCAGCAGGTGACCAGCATGTTCGCCCCATGGCCTCCAGGCAGCTCCTGTGCCGCAGTGAGTGACAGATGGCCGCTCGCTGACAGACGCGCGGGGCTCAGGTCAGTCCCCTGGAGCCGGCCAGCCAACCACAAGCCGCCAGTCAGCTCAGTGAACTAAGCCGATCTGTCGCCCCGGCAACCGCTATTTCGGCTCCACCTTCCCCAGGAGGGATCGGATGCAATATTAATAAAGGCTCTTTAAGGGAAAGCTTTAAAAAAAATGCTCCTCCTGGTTTCACACGTGCATCCGTCTGCTTCCAGCCTCTGGAAACCCTTCGCCCAACGCTCACCCGCCTCCTTCTCCCTCTGGATGTTTTGCTCAGCGGAGGCGAAGGGAGCGGAGACGACAGGAGGGTGGAGGATGAGGAGTGGGGGGGGGGGGGGGGGGGGTGTTGTCCATGTTGGTGAAGCGGCGGCTTGGAAACTCATCTGGTAGTAATAAGGGCTCCGCATCACTACTGTGACTCATGCCTGCGTACGCCCACCACACTATTACGGGCTTATTTAGTGCATGCGTACGGCCATTAGGCCGAGGCCGTGCGAGCTGCAAAAATACACAGAACCCAGCGGTGCACCCTGAGACCACACAGATACACCCAGAGGAGGAAAATACACCTTTTACGCGAGCAGACGTCCGGCTGAAACGCTGCGAGCTTGGACGTGAACTGCAGGGTAATTACAGGCGAGGGTTTTTCTCTTGTGAAGGCGCTCGTGTCAGATGAAATTAATCACTTCCTGGTGAATGTAGCTCTCCAAGCTGCTGTTCTCAGAGTCAAAGTCAGGAATCACTGACCCTGTCTCACTTGTTCATTACAGGGTAAAACTGCTACAGGCTGATACTCTAAGGGTGTTTCTCTCTCTTTTTCAATTTGTGCACTGAATTGTTTTAGTTGTAGATTAAATCAGAAAGCACCAAGTCTGAGTAAAGGTTTCCTTCACTTAGGTATTTTAGGTTCTCTCCTTCCTTTAGTCATATACTTATTGAAACCATAGGAAACACCTTAGCCACCAGAATAAAGAGTGAAACCTCAGGTGCCTCTATTGTGGTTTCTTGTATTGTTTTCCTCCAGAAACATGTGGTATTTCCTCCTCTGACTATTTTATTTTTGTTTTTCTTGTCCTATTTTCATTAAATGTCTCCTTACTTCTTCGTCACTGTCTATGAAAAAAACTAAGTCAAGTGGTTACAGGTGCAGGAACAAAAAGGTCACCATGGAAACTGTAGGATGGAGCAGCTGCGAGGTCTTTTTCAAAGTGGTAAATACCTCAAAATGTTTCCTTAACTGGGGGAAGCGTTTAAGGTGTCCTGTGCACCACTGTGAAGTATTTGCTATAACTCAGGAAAACTGAGTGTTAAACGTAAGAAGGTAGGTTAAGTTTCTCTTGGACTTTATTGTGCAGACAGATATGTAATATTTGAAATGTTATAAAAGATAAGTCTATTCAAGTCTTCTGATCTGAAATAAAACACAGCTAGTGAGTATTAAGTGTTTGTCTCCATGACACAAATATCTTGAGAATTGTCAATGTAAAAAGCTTCTGCTGCTCACAGAGCGGAGTATAAAAGGGGTGGAGTATATGTGTTTTATAGAATAACAGTACAATAAAATACATATTGTCTGGTGCTTTCTGAGGAGTGTTTGACAGTTTTCTTTTCTCCTGTTCTTTAATTCCACTTCAATCACTAATGCAGTTCAACAGAATATTTATGAAATCATCCCATGACCTTTATGGTGCATTAGTGGCCTTAAATATGGACCATAAAGGGACCTTATTATGAAAAAAATGTATTGCTGTGAAACAGCTTCTGTCGTGGTCTGACCTCCTCTGTAGTGTGGCTAGACACAAGCCGTTTAGAAAGGGCTCCTGTTGTGATGTCACACCAGGGCTTTCTAAAGGGGTGGGTCATTTGTAGCAGCTCTAGTGTGTGTTTCAGTAGGCCGAGTGTGTGAGAAGGCAGGCTGCATAACCGATACAGGTGACTCCATGGTTTTGGACGATTAAAACATGACAAGAAAATGAAAATAACAGTGACAAAGGCGAAACATACGAGAAAGGTGCATTGCAGTGGTTGCCCACATGTTCTCACAATCACTTCCACTGCTCAGTGTTTTCTTCCTGCTTCCACCTCAGTGCCCAGACTGAGGAGCAGGGATGGAGAAGATGGCAATAATCAGACATGACACGACCCACGGCCTGCCACACACCTTCATGACCAGCGTGACCCGCTTCATGTCACGCCGAATAAAAAGGCGCATCCGCAACGGCGCGGATGCGTGAGAACAGGGAGCCAGGGTGCGGGGCCCTGCCTTTAGGGGAGGGGAGGGGGGTGTTTTCTTACTAATCACGACTCGGGATGAGGCACGAAGAGCCGCTTATCATCAGCCAGCAAAATGGCGGCTTTGCTTGGCTGATCACACCATCTATCATCCAGACTCCTTGTGTGAAGCGATGCGGCCGCGCTGCCACGCACCTGCGCCGCTCCCCTACACCCAGCCCCCCCCTCTCCCCTCTCCGCGTTCTGGTGGATTTGGGCAGCGGCGGATGGCTTCTCTTTCCGGCAGAAAAGACGAGCGCATCGCTCTGCGCAATAGCGCGTGATGTGTTTGTGTTGCCGTGATGCTGATGCTCTCTCACGAAAACGCAGGGGGGAGAGAGAGGGTGATCGGGGCGCGCGATCCGCCGCATTACGAAGCGGAGCTCGCGTGTGCGTAAAAAAAGAAAGAAAAAAAGAACTGACCAGGCTCGTGCGTCCCGGGGTTGTCGGACATCTCCAGCACCAGCAGCTCGCGGCCCTCGAAGCTCTCCCCGATGGTGTAGATGCGGGTGATGGTGGGACACTGCAGCCACACGGACACCAGCGCCTTCCGCAGCTCCTCGTACCGGTGGTACTCGAAGGACATCTCCCCGTCCCCCGTCCCGGCGGCCGCGCTGCACAGGGCGGCCACAGAGGCCCCCAGTAACACCGCCGACAGGAACCGCTTCATTTTTTTGGTCTTCCTTTTTTCTCCTAAGCTGTGGCTGTCTGTGCGTCCGCCTGCGGCTTGGACCGAGTCTTATCTGTGTGCTGCAGCCTCGCTGTGGGCTATAAATATCTCTCCCTCTCTGTGCTGCTGTACCTGAGCGCAGACTCCCTCCCTGTCGGTGTAAAGCCAAGCACCAGATTCACACATCCGGTCTCACGTTTCACAATAAAGAAAAACGCGTGTCTAAGCGTTGTTGTTTTTTTTAACAATCAATGAAGCCTTAAATTCCATCAAAAAGAACTAAAGAATTAAATCCGCCTCCGAACAGGGACCATCATTTTGGCAAAATATTCATTCGTTTTCAGAATGTTAATCCTTTCATTTGCCGGTTTGTATACCTACTGTTGTTTCCATAATAATGAATAATGGTGGAATTTATTTCACTTTTCTTTGAAAAGGGTATAAAAGATCAGCCAGTGCTGCTTATATGAATATAAATTGGATTGGTTCGACTAAAAAAGTAAAAACATCCTTTTGGCCCTCTGGGAAATTGTGATAGCCGTTTAAAAAATTTCATCACCCTATTAAAATAATGGCCTACACTAAGGCATATTATGACAAAAGTGACTTTTATGTTAAAAGGATACATAAAGGATTAGAATTGGTGACCCCTGGCCTAAGTGAAGAAGGGGACTTAGGCCATTAGGCCAAGTTCTTTTATTCTTTAGGATAAAACGGATTGGTGGTTGCCTGGCTTTCATGATGGAGGCTGCTTCGAGCATCAAAAGAATCTATGGTGCAGTAGAAGCTCTAAACCGATTTTCAAATCTATTTCTACTGGTGAGCAATAATGTTTATGATCATAAAGGCTAAAATGTTAAATATTTGTATGTAAAAAGTCATCCATTGTAAATAATTACACATAAATCGACAATGAAAATATTCATCATTTGCAGCTTTATTATGAACTCCAGTCTTTTAATTTCCAAGTGCTATATTAGATTCTTTGAACACCAAAATACAGAGCACAGAAATAAAATCACCCTAAGAAAAATAAACCTTTGTTGGATTAAATCCTTCATAAAACAAAATAAAACTGCCTCACTTCCTGTTTGGTTGCTGCTGCCACTGGCTGGCTTGATGCAGCAGTGTGCGCTGGATGGAGCAGTAGGGGTGTGTCCACAGTGCAGCAGAAAGGAGATGGAAGCAACATACACACTCACATTATCACCCACTTCCCCATCAACCTGCACTCACTGTCCACAGAGAAATAAATCCCCATACTGAGCAAATTCACATCTGTTAAGTTGATCTCATATGGAAATTATGAAAAGCTGAGCTGTTTGTAGGAAAATGTTATCATGCGTCCATAATGGACACCACCTCATTACCACAGAGGCACACATCAAGATTTGTTTCTGACATGTTTCTTTTTTTGGAACAAAATTCAGAATTCTGTCAAAAACAACAAATCAACAAACAAAACTTTTGCTAACACGTGTTCACATATCTTTATTCCAATATGACAAAAGCAAAGAAAAAACATTTTCAAGGATTCTTTTTGTAAATTCATAACAGCATTTGATAATTGTTACAGTCTTAAAACAACCTGGAAGTGCCATGCAGGCCAATCCCTTTTCATCAAAAATGTACATGGGTTTGCATAAAATATGCCCGACTTTCCAAAGTCGGCACTGAGTTTTAGACGGTTCCCCTTCTAACTGCGGCTTTAACAAAGTAAAAACTGTGTCATTGCGATGCAGTTCAACCCAAAAGGAAGCGCTAAAGTGCTGAGACATTTGTTTCACAAGAAAGATATACACATACTTTTTTTTACCTCAATGACAAAGCAAAGCAACAAATTTAAAATGAGGATGTTGATGGTTTTATTTCAGCCAGCAGCTGTTGACAGAAGCAGACAACAACACTTCTTTTGCAGAAAGCCACAGACAACAGACTGAAGTCGACATACAGTCTGATTTAGAATCAAACCACAGTGGTGCTGATTAATTGGAAGCACACCTTCAGGGTGTGTGTTACTGTGTACTGAGAGGAAAAGCAGCACTGTTTGTGTGCTGGCTGTGTGTCTGTATGGCTCACCGCCTCCTCCAGACCAACCAAGGTGTGTGTGTGAAAGGAAAACAAGCAACGGCTTTACTGCTCCTTCTTGTCTCCCTGTTTCTGCACGTACTTGTTGTACTGACTGTCCGTCTTCAGCAGCTTGTCCCACCAGGTGAAGGTTGAGGCATAGTTCCCCACGAAGTTCATGTGGTGGAAGTCGTGGAAACGAGCGCCGGCGTAGAACGGGATCAGGTGGAGCGGGTTGAGAGGGATGTCGTATCCGCTGGGAGAGAGGGACAGACAGAGAAATTAAACTCTGTCACCTTTGCATTCACTGGAATGAAGGGTTTTCATCCATTTTTAAAGTTTATTCTAAATCTTCCTGAAAAAAATGGTAAAAGTGTGGATGTGATTTTTTCATTTTGGTTCTGTCCTAATGTTGGATATCAAGTGATGGCTAGTTTTTCTTCTCCATGGTAACTAACATGAAACAATACTTCACTTGTGCCTGGATGGAACCATTGTGGCATAAAAGTCAAATAAAGTATAACTCTGTGTAGAACTATCACTCAAATAACAGACATGTCAAATGATAGAATATGAATTAGAAACTGTTTTGATCTTCGAACAACCCTTTAAGTGTTTTTTATGCAAAAATGAGAATGCTCTAACTAATGCATTAATGAAAACTAAAGCCAAGAATGGATTTCAAATGTAGTCCTATTTATTAACAAAAACATGCTATACATATGCTATATTGAGTGCTAGAGTAACAGCAGTTATTACAACTGAAGAACTAAAAGAACATCTTCTGTAAGTCCTAATGTAAAGCAGTGTAAAAATAAAATATATGTGTGAAATAGTTGATGAAAACGATACATGGGGTAAGGACACAGCAAAAAACAACAAAAATTTAATATTATTTATATATAATGTAATTTATATATTGATTAATTGCAATGCCTGAGTTTTCAGTCTTCAGGCCTTGTTTTCAGATCAAAAATTTCATGATTTTATGGTTTTCAGAGAAGGAAAGACATTCAAACACATACACATATTTAAACACACATATTTAAGGCTTGTTTGCCTAATTTTAAATTAAGAAAGATAAATAATTACAAAAGAAAACGGCCAGAATTAGAAACAAATTATTGAAATATTTAGGTGTTTTTTTATTGATCATTTTTTTAAGAATTATTTCCCTTCATTTGTTTTTAATTGTTTATTATGATGGTTTGTACATTATTTTTTTTATTTCTGTTTTTAATTATGTGTGTCATATATTTTCTTTACCAGCCAGTCTGTGTAATCTAGAATCAATAGATTATTATTCATAAATGCATCAATGATAAAAAGAAGTTGCAGTACATGAGGGAAATGAATAATCTAAAGCTTGTAAATGGTACTTAAAATTACATTTTGTTTAAGTTAGAATAGATTGATTAGATTAAATAGAACAGAATAATATCTGTATGGAAGTACTGAATATATCACTTTATTTTTGTACTATGTGCTTTTAAAATTATTATTAAGGTATATTTAAACGTATTCTATAAAATGCCTAGAGAGGGGGGCGACACGGTGGTGCGGTGGGTAGCACTGTTGCCTCACAGCAAGAAGGTCGCAGGTTCAAGACCGCCTTGGGGCCTGGGTCTGGGACCTTTCTGTGTGGAGTTTGCATGTTCTCCCCGTGTCTGCGTGGGTTTTCACCGGGTACTCCGGTTTCCTCCCACAATACAAAAAACATGCTCAGGTTAATTGGTAAATCTAAATTGCCCATAGGTGTGAGTGTGAGAGTGAATGGTGTGTGAATGGTGTGTGTGCCCCACGATTGGCTGGCGACCATCTGGGGTGTATCCCTGCCTCTCGCCTTAACGCGCTGGGATAGGCTCCAGCAGACCCCTGCGACCCCGAAAGGGAATAAGCGGGATAGACAATGGATGGATGGATGGATGCCTAGAGAGGGAGTGCCATGTGGCTTAATAAAACTGTAGACCATCAACATGCAGTGTGCTCTGTGGCCCTCTAGTGGTCGACCTCACAGATTACTGAGGGTGTTTGTTCTTTTTTTAGTCGTAATGTGAGTGGGAGCAGTGTCCGTGTCCTACCTGTGGACATCAATGGTCTCCAGCAGGCGGAAGGCCACCCACGTCCACAAGAAGAAGACGTGGTTGCAGAAGATCATGATGCCGATGAAGAAACCAGCCCCCAGGATGATGGTCTCAGCAGGATGAGCGTATTCTGCCTGCATGCCGAACGGAGACTGAGGGACAGCAGAGAGACTGCTATGAGGACACATGCGTGTGTGTGCGTGCAGGTTTTATAAAACATGAATAATTAAGGCCCATATTGTTAGTGCTAGGATTTCCTGAGGCCGGTCACATTTTCACATGTTAATGAGTAACTCTACGGTAAATAGATTTCCAGAAAGTGAATTTGTGTTTATTCATCTTATCCCAGTTTTGCTCACAGTGAACTCGTGGTGGACTTTGTGGATGAACTTGTAGATCCTGCGGTGGTGAAGCAGGCGATGGAGGAAGTAGTGCCAGGTATCTTCAACAACAGCACAACCAAAACACTGAGCCAGAAGGTACGGCCTGGAGCAGGACATGAGGGGGAAAAACAAAAACGTGCTTTTAGTCACCATTCAAATCTTTCATTTGTCCCAGTTAAGTTCTTTTAAAATACTTTACTGACTCTGTGAGCAGAAAAGATAAGGGTGACAAGACACAGCATAGGAAAAAAGTATCTAAATTAAAAACAGAGGGTCATACTGTAAAGCAGTTATGGGGCTGCACATAATTTAATTGGATTGTCTATTATCTATCAGTGAGTATAATCACATTTTTTAAGAAAGGCTTGTATAGAAAATTTTGTTGTGACTTTGTAAAAAATTTAATTTCATGTTTTACAAGAAAATTGCAATTCATTATTGAATTGCTGCAATGATTAGTCAATGAATTAATGATTTGATCGCCAGAAACTTATTTTATAATCAAATAATGATTTTCATTATCTTTTGAAGTAAAAATGCAAAATATCTGCTGACTTCTGATGGTCATATAAACATTTCTGTGCAGATTAGATTGGTGTTATGCCATTAATTTTAAAACTATGAAGAACTACACTCTCTCACCAAGACAGCAGCTATCAAAGGAATGTATTTTATAATTGATCTGTAATTAGCTTGTTATTACCTTAAAAAATGTCAATCTCACTGAGTCTGTGTTTCAAACAAGCATGTTGTGTCACTTCTCTTATCTTTGTCTTGGATACTTGGAATATGACACGTTTATGTGTGTTTTATTGATGTGCTACTGACCAGCGCGGCATAGAGTCCCAGTCATAAGGGATGTTGAAGAATTCAGTGAAGTAGTAAGTCCCACAGATCAAAGGTAGCTGGATGCAGAAATGGTTGAAAAGCAGCATCTTGAAGCATCTCCACTGTTTCTCCCAGGTCTCTGGTTTGTCCTGCACGCACACACATGGACACAGAGAAAAGGAAAAGGCTGGTTTAGACAAATTTAGCTTGGATTTTCAAAATAAAATCATATCCGTCCACAAAAAAGATACCTGTTGGATCTTGTATTTCTGCATGAAGGGCATGAACTGGAAAAGAAAACCGGGGAGACAGAAGAGGAAGTAGATGAACTCGTGGACGATGAGGGACCCCCAGGTGGCAATCTGAAACTTTGTGTAGTTATCCAACATGTAGCCCCAGGCGTGTTTCAGGGAGGGCTGGAAGGGGTTCTCTGGTAACACTGCATCAACGTACTCCGCCGCTAGGTACGCCGAGCTCAGGATGTCTGCCGTGCCGTTCACCTCCATGATGGATGAGGTAAGGTGACTGCAGGTCTGGAGAGAAGACTGGAAACACAAACAAAAATTCTTATCTCAGGCACGTAGTTGGTGAAGATGAAGAAAAGCCTGCATTCAGAAACTGAGCCTTGAAACTAGTCACCAGGGCTTCAGTGAAGTTGTTATCTAACAACTATACAGCCACTGCCCACTCCACCCTATATATAAAAATTTGCTTTTAGCTATTGCTAGTGCAATACACTGTTAGTGCAATACACTAGCAATAGTCCATGTGTGCCTCAACTAATTGAACATAGAATAAAAATCACCACCATTCAAATCAACCAATAATAGGAGAGGCTCATTAATATTATTGAGGAAAAAGAAAAGCTTTGGAGAGGAGATGTAAAATTCTATTGAGATGATTTTTAGTTCTTGAAACCAAAAATGCATCTTTTTTTATGGATATCACAACTTTAAATAAAACCAAGAAAAAGTGACAATATGAGACATTTAACGAAAACAAGAATCATACAGGTTTAAATACATGGGAAAAAAAATTAAGCTATTACCACAATGCAACTTTAATAAACAATATATTATTTTTGTTATTATCAGTTAAGGTAGTAAACTAAATGACATTTGAAATGACAAATACTTCTTAAAACACACAGGATCCCATTACTAATAATTACTAAGACATTACTCATTATCTAAATGTGTAAAAATACTATATTGCAACTACAGAACAAAAAACGTGAGAGTGAAGTTGATGCTAAAATGAAATCAAATGTAGCAGATGGTTAGCTGAAGTCTCATGTAAGCTTGTGACAAAAACTTCATTGAAACTCCATCCTAATGGAATTTGAAGAGATGCTTTAAAAAGCTGGAATGAACAGTAAATATGGGGAAATATTACATTGTGTTATACCTCTCTCACTGATCATAAATGATGTTGTTTTAACACATGACGAAATGTGAGCCTGTCCTTTGTAATGTAGGATTACACTTCTGTTAGGTGACAATAGCTAAGAATGATAACAAAAAACCTGTTACACATAAGAACTATCATATCTAATATGTGTTGTTTGATTGGTTGTAATTTCAGTAAAATAATGTAGGTACAATATGACATAACATTTGTTGCATACTACTGCATAAAAAAACATCAAATAATGTAATGTGTGGTTATACAGACTCGGGGCGGAATAATAGTAAAAGTATTGCATCATATTATATTGTGTTTAACACATGTTTGCTTTAGACACTTTACATAGCAGGTTTTACGCAAAGTGCATAACACGCTGATCAAAAAGGAAAGTAACGACAAGTTAAAATACTAAACTTCATGTTAAAAGTTCATGTAAAAAGCAACTAAAGCTGTCAGATAGATGTAATGGAGTAGAAGTATAAAGAAACATCAAACTGAAATATTGCATGCACCTTAAAACTGTATTTAAGTGGTTCACCTGTCTGTGTTTTACTCTGCAGCTTTTACATCCCTTTTCGTCTGGAACCTTCGGCTGGTTCATTACTAATGCGTGTGTTTAATGACAATTTATTAACAACTGCCGTGTGTAAGCTTGCTAACAGGCCGAAGTGTTTCATAACACATTTCACAAGTTCAACACCTTGCCCATATTCATCTCTAAAGTGTAGAGAAGCCAAATATGTTCGGTATAGCGGTTAAATATGCAGCTAAATAACAGAATTGTCGCAGACAGCGACACTAAACTCACCTTTCCGCGGTCCGTCCCGTCTACCTGAGCGAGAGGCGGCCGGCCGGGTGAAGTATAGTAATATCGGGGGCTCTGATTGGTTAAGGGGAGAGGAGACTGACGTCGGGGGGGCCGAGCGGCGGCTCTGATTGGTCTGCGGGATGGAGCGATGATAGTGAGACTGAGGGTTTCTACAGCAACAGCCAATCAGAGGCAAGCTCGGCTTTCATAACAGCAGCAGTGTGGAACAGACTGCGAGGGCAGAGATGGTGTGTTGTCCGGAGATCTTTGACTCACTCATCATGTGTGTTTTCAATATTAAATCGACAGTTGTTTAGCGAGTTATTACGCCACTGTCCACTGTGAAAATGTTGTGAAGGCTTTGATAATTACTTTAAGCTGTAAACTTTCTAAAATCCATCCTAGTTATTATTTAACAATGGATTTCAGTTTGTGCACTAATAAATATTTAATCCACCCATCAAAAAGGTGGAATAAATAGTTAGTGGCTTTAACCACTTTTGGACATCAATCCAACAACTTGCAACATAACATAGTTCTAGAATCTCGGATAGAAAAAATGTGTTTTTTCAGCAATAAAATACATTTAAAAAATGCTCATGCAGCAGAATGACCTCTGTCTTTAATACATTACCATACTCTATAAGGAGCATTTTAAGTTGTGGCTTAAAGTTAACCAGTGTGTTTATCACACCATTTCTTTCTGAAAAGTTATTAAAGAAGCATTACATTGAGATCCTTGAATAAAGAACTTAGTGCAGTGTATGAATAAATGCACTTAATTACTTTCCACTACTGCAAATTCCCATTTACTATGTTAAAAAAATCAACTTATCACTAATGTTGATTTTTAGATGTTTATAAAGGAATCAGCATAAATTCGTTTTAAAAAATATATCACACAGACACACACCCCTTTCCATTTCAATGTTTTTACTGATTTGGCAAAGTTTTAAAAACAGATTATATCATTTCACAGCTTTAAATACAAGAAGCATATTTATTCATGATAATATAAAACAAGTAATGAAACATCTTCAAAGTCATTAGCCTACATGACATTCCTCAATACACTGACAAGAAACAGCGATACCAGTTACTATTATAGCAAGTTTCAATATAGGAGGGAAGAGAAAGAGACTGAAGAGAACAAAAAAATCAAGAGTAGGTTTGGTCACTTTCCAGAAAGAGAGAACAGATTAGTCATGTAGAGTAATCAAGAGAGACGGAAAGAAAGAGACATTTTTTAAAGTTGGCACATTCATAGTACGTCAGGGTGTTGCAGTAGTTATTAGGGTTGCTACACCAAGGGAGGAACAGGGGGCCGTTGGAGGATACGAGGTTAGAGTCGGGGACCATGCAGTGAGTTCAGGCTGTCGTCGTCATTAGAGGTCACGACCACAGCAAACATGGCTGCCAGGTGACAGTAAAGCACTGATACATCCATCTGTTCATCATCTCCAACAGCTTCTCCCTCTGTCACTCAAAGCTTTTGGCAACATGAAGTTAGGCTTCTCCTTTTTGCAGAAAAGGTAATAATCCAGTGAAAGTTTGCTTTTTTTCCCCCCTCGAAAGAAACATCATCATCTTTTTTGCTGGATTCATGCGGACTAACACTGTCACAGATCCAGAGTCCAGCTGCGCTCTGTACACTAACAGTACCAAAGGTGTAAAGAGAAGAAGGAGAAAGAGAAGAAGGTAAGTAGAACAGAAGAAGAAGAAGACAAAGAAGAAAGGTGTAATTTAACATTCAGGCACTCTTGAATGGCCACGCTGCAACACTGTAAAGTCGGCGGTGAGACAGAGTGCGTTCATGCGCCGTCGGACCGGGGCGTCACCACACGAAAGACTCAGATGCACACGAACACACATGCTCACATATGCAAGCACTGGAGCACTAATAAGGCAAGCACACACACACACACACACACACACACACACACACACACACACACAGACACAGACACACACACACACACACGCAGAAACACACACTCTTCCCGGGATGATAAAAACAAAAAGAGGGAAACTAAGGTTTCAGTCCCAAATGGTCTTCCTCCTTCCTCTCCCGTAGAGCAGTGGTCTCTGTACGAACTCCGTTCATGTTAACATTACTAATGTTAAAGTAACTTTGCAGTTCGAGTCGCTTCATATCAGTAGCCTTCCAGTGGCTCTGCAGTGGCACAATGAAGCGGTGCGTCACACTGGTCCGTCCAGCTGCTGCTGCAGGCCCCCGCTGCGGCGGCGGCGTCAAGACGCGGGTTCCACCCCCAACCCCCACCCCCAACCCCCTCACGTCCCGTTACAGCTCCCCCCTCTGTTCAGGTAAGTGCAAAAAAAAAACCTCGTCGTCATCGCCGACAAACAATCCTGTCATTTTTTTCTTCATCTTCGTCAGTGCCGGTGCTAATGCTGCCCAACATCGAAGCATTGGCGTCATGGACAGATCCCAGATCAGTATTCAGCAGGAGGAAACATTCCGCTCCCAATCAGCGACGGGCGTCCAGAGTCATAAGGGCTTGTCAATCACAGTCACTCCTGTGGTTGGGGGGGGGGAAATTTAAAAAAGACAGATCAACATAGGTAGAAACATTAGAAGAAATACAAGCGATAACTACAGTAGTAGTTAATACTTTTAAACAGCTAAAACAATACCAAAAGCAATATTTAAAACTTCAATTCAGCTTCAATTTAAAAGGAAAATTATATCAACCCTGCTGATTTCATTGCTATAGAGAGCATAGAGGTGCTACATTTGGTTGAATGCATTTATTTTAATTAAATGACATGGTGAGGCTACAGCAACAAACAGCTTTCCTCTAATGCATAACGGAACCCCAGAATATCAGTAAAATTTAAAAATTCTGTATCAGTCACACGTAGATTCTCCCAATATGTTCGGCGAGGTTATGTGAAGGTGCCGTATGTGGTTTGTAAACTTTTTTTTACCGGTAGAAAAAGGCAAATACGTAAATTTAACGTAAACGTTTTCAACACTCTATTATCACTGTTTATATTGTGCTTGCAAGTTCAAATATCCCCTGATCAGCATGGAATAAAGTTTTTACTACCATCAATGTCTTTTTAGTATAATTTGGTAAATAAAATAATTTGGTAAATAATGTATCATTTGTTTTGAACATCTATAAAAAAAATCCACAAAAAGATGCAATGTGCAGGAAGGCCATGTGCAAACTATATCTGTATGCGAGGAACAGACAAACAGACGCTGCTTGCTTTAGATAGAAGAATCTAATTATACTATTTTAATTTTTTTAAAAAGAAGCTTTGTATAAATAGGTGACCCACCTGCATAACTGCGTCCTGTGCTCATGCAGGTCGGCAGTAGAGTCCACTTGTCCGAGTTTGGGTTGTAGATCTCCACAGACGCTAAATTGCAGCTGCCGTCATCTCCTCCCACCACATACAGTAGGTTGTTTACAGTACACACCCCTGAAACACAAATAAGCACAGCATGAAATTTAAATGCCCTCTCACGGCGCGGAGCATCTCTCGGCCTGAGAATGCGTGGCGGACACATGCTCTTTCTTACCTGCGTTGCGGCGACACATGTTCATATCAGCTACCTGTCGCCAGCTGCTGGAGGCTGGATCGTAAACTTCACAGCTCTTCCTCACCAACGGGCCATCGTGTCCCCCCACGGCGTACAGTAAACCTTTCAGCACGCCTACACCTGCAGAAGATTCAAACAAGAGCCACCATTTTTTCAAGGTCACTTCAGCGGGTACAGTTTTAACATGCACCTCCTTTTCTGATTGTTTCAAGCAAGTGTTTTTACACTGTGTGTTGGTTTGATGGATAAATCTGAGAGTGATTACACTAAAATTCTGACACACACACACACACACACAAACCTGCTCCACTGCGTCTCGTGCCCATCTCAGAAATGTAGCTCCATGTGTTGCTTTTGGGGTTGTAGGCTTCTACTGTACTCAAACATTGTCTGGTGGCTCCATCATAGCCTCCGACTGCATACAGGATCCCTGAAAAGCACAAACGGAATGTGTGTAAAATATAGTGTTGGACAAAAATAAAATTTAAATATGTCAGAAAATGATTCACATATTTCAAATAGAAATTCTTAAAAAAATGCAAAGTTTGTTCAGTTCAGTATGCAGGACAACAAGATATATTTATAATACATCTAGTATAGTACATATAGTACATGCCTCTCTACATGTTGTTGCAGACCCAGTTTAATATGCAACACAATATTTGTAGTAGTAGGTCCCTTCTCCATCTATCCATCTAAAAAAAAAGGTTATTTAAGACGCCTGATTTAAGCATAAATCTTTCTTATGTTTTTTCCCCATCACAAAATTTGATTTGAAATTACCACTAACTTTACTAAAATAAAAGAAAAATGCATGAACTGGCTATTTGGGGGGAGAAAAAAATCTATTTGGTTTCAAACTGCATTATGGCAATAGTTAGATTACACATCTGTTATTCTACTTTCCAAAAAGACTCAGTAGAAACACAGGTTTGAGGTATTTTTTCTTACTTATTGATATTGCATAAACAAGGCGTAGTCGGAGCGGTACTCACCGTTGACAACGCCGACCCCTACACTGCTACGGCGGGTACTCATGGGCAACACATGGAACCACTCGTCCGTCTTGGCGTTGTACGCCTCAACTGTCGACAAACCTGCACGTAAAATGGAGCAAAAAGACAACGTGAACAGTGATATTTCTTAATTGCAATGATGCAAAACTCATTTCTTTAACGTCAGAGCCACACACACACACACACACACCACGAGCGGACCTGTGCTGCCGTCGAAGCCCCCCACCGCGTACAGGAGGCCGTTGAGCACGGAGGCGCCGAGCGTGGAGCGGCGGTCCTGCATGCTGCTCACGCTGGTCCAGCGGTCCATCATGGGGTCGTAGCAGTCGACCGTCCGCACACGCAGGGAGCCGTTGAAGCCTCCGACCGCGTACACACACCCGCCCACGTACACCACGCCTGAAGACGACACGGGAAACGGAGGGATGAACACACACCTGATCCCTGTCAAAAGCTTAGTTAAAATTCACAAAATTAAAGAACTCCAGAGTATTGGACTTTGGAACTGGTCTTAAATCAGATGAATTTCTCCTACTTATTGTATAGTGCCTCTTGGCCAGGTCACGACTCCACTTCAGGTGTAGGATGTTGAGGTCAGAGCAGTGCACATGGCAGCTTTCTTTTAATGTTTTCTTCTTTAAAAAAGGGAGGGTAAGAACTGTTGTGGCAGGAATTCTGAACTAATTGAACAAATAGACTTGAAAAAAATAAATAAAATGGAAACAATTTTTCTTCAGTGAGGCCTGCCACTAGGTGGCGACAGCAAAGTTTCCAAAATACAGGTGCTGTGCATTTCTCTGTGTTTCTGAGTGTTTGGTTCATGAGACAGTTTTTTGAAAGTGAAGATTTGCCTGATTTTCAGTGGTGATAAAGAGTTTCAGTAAGGATAACACATTTTTATCACACCCATTTCTGAGGAATAATCCTATTTATCTTTTATTTTCCATTTAACAATAGACACAAAATATTGTACAAAGTTGCACAAGAGATCATTTTTAAAAGCATTTTATGTATTTGCTTCAGTATCTGAAAGTATTTGAGTATATGTATGTGTTTAACATCTTTTTTTAAACACTTTTCCATCTATATGTTTTAACATCTTTTTTAACATCATTTAAAAGGCCTGTTTGTACAGCTCCTCAAATCAAATAATAAATAGATCTATGTCAAAGATTTGTATCATCACTGTACATATTGCAGTCAATCTCAGCACCTTATTGAGCTCACCTCTGTTTCAGTGGGAGTCAGGGTCATACTTCCTCTGTTTTCTGCTCACCCCGTACTGTGCCCTCGCTTACTTTCACTTCAGTAACTAAAAATCTATCAATTTTTCCCCACACCAGATGTTTACACCCATTTTCTTTTTTTTCTCTCCTGGCCTCACATTTTAAAAACCCCTGTTTTGGACTGACCTGTGATGAAGTTTCTGTCACCGTTTCCTACCTGCTCTGCACCTCCTGGTGGGGAGTTCAGCCACCTGGTACCACCGCTGCTCTTCAAAGTCGTAGCACTCAACACTCCGGATGGCCTTGGGAGCCTGTCCTCCAACCACTACCATCACCTGCACACAAGCAGAACCTCATCTGAGCGTAGGTGCTCTCCTCTCCTGCTATGGAGACCCATGGTATAGTCCATGCTCCTACCTTAGGGCAGCAGGCTGGAGTCCTCATACGTGTGCGTGCCGTCTTCATCAGAGCTCTCTGGTCCGCCGGCAGCAAGTGATACTTCATGGCCTCGATCAGGTAGTCTTTGCACGCACTGCTGTTCTTAATCAGAGACTCCTCCTCCACTCGCTAACACAACCAAACAGTGAGAGAGAGAGGAAGCAATCAGCCAACAGGATTTACAAAGTTTTATGATCAGAAACTGGATGTCACCAAAACCTTAATATACAAGTCTAATGTGATTGTGGGCTGTAGAGCTGCAGCAGCATCTCATGTTGTTTCCCTGAAAAGACAAAATGCTGAGTACCTGCGGTCTGGTTAGAAACGTGAGCCGAGGTCAGGTGACCTTACAGGTGACCTCAGGTGTTTTCCTGCTGAAAAGCTCCTACACCAACATACGCACACAGACACACACACACACACCTGCACCAGGTACTCTCTAGAGAGAAGAGGCAGGCGGACGTGTTCCATCAGGTGAGCCAAGTGCTCCTGGCGGACATCTTTGTCGTGGTTGACCCAAGCTATTACTGCTTCAAAGACCTGCACAACAATATACACACACACACACACACTTTGAGCACATTAGGAACAGTAACACCTGCATCTGCGTATACTGAGAAAGATGAATGAGTGTGCACCTTCTCCTCTGTGGGGATGGTGAGTTTGTCACTGGCGATCAGGCTAGCCACCTGCTCCATGCCCAGATTCAGGAACTCTTCACTCCCAACAACCTCAGTGAAATGTTGCTCTGCAAAAAAAAACCAAAACATAATGAGTTAAAATTCAACTATTTTCCATAACCACATTTTCATTAATTCAGCCTGCTCTCATTCTGTCGCCTCCACTGTCCCACATCCTACAGGACACACACACAAACCAAATTTAGGTAAAGCGGCAGAAGTTGTCATGCTCACACACGCGCACACACATACACAAAACTGAGTTTTGTAAGATGCAAACCTGCGTAGCTGTTGCCCTGCGCGAGGAGCTGAGAGCAGGCGTGGAGGTCGGCGAACGCTCGTATCCCCAGACAGTTGGATGGGTGAAGCTGGGAGCTCAGGAACTCGCAGCAAGCCTTTTTTACCTCGTTCAGCTGGAGCAGTGCTGCTGCAGGCAGCAGCGCCTGTGACACACACAGACACACACACACGCACACACACACACACACACACACACACACACACACACACACACACACACACACACAAGCATAGACTTGCATTAGGGATTTTGTTGCATATTATATGATACAGGTGATTTGATTTAAAAGGATGTCCTGGTGAGTAAAGGCCACACCAAAACTCACCACACCTCATTCCTTGAGTCCAGAAAATAATTATATATATATATTTTTTATGAATATCTTTAATTTTTTGTTTTTATTCCAGGCTTCTCTACATTATACCCTAATGTGTGTAACTTGTGTGTGTGCTCCACATTTTTGGAACAAACCACAGCCATCTTATTCAGAAAGCCTCATAAAGAGTTGCTTCTAGTATTCGTATGTGTCCTCGTCCTCTCTGACTTATCTATCCAGCTCTTCCAGGGGAACCCCACGGCGTTCCGAGGCCAGCTGAGAGACACAGTCTGCCCTGGGTCCCCCCTGGAGCCACCTCCTGGAGGTCTGTGTCTGAAACACCTCAAGTCAAGTCAATTGTATGTGTATTGCCCAAAATCACAAAATCTCATAGATCGCCTCAATCGGCCTTACAGTTTGTACAAAAACTCCATAAAAAAAGAAAACTTTACCAGGGTGAAAAAAAGAGCAAGAAACCTCAGTAAAAGTAACAGAGGAGGATCCCTCCTCTAGAATGGATGATTCGGCACAAGATGGAAACAATACATTTGAACAGGAAAAGTTAAACTATATACGGATTACCCTCTTCAGCCTCCTAAAAGTCTACTTTGTCACCAGGGGAGAAAACAGCGGAAAGACAAAAAGGAGAAATTCATGTTAATGAGTAGATTACATCATGCAGGGATGTTTGTGGTTGATCTCATTAGAGATGCGTTCATATCTCACTCCCAATGCAATAACACCATAACACCAGAATATAACAGCACTAGGCACTAAAATGATCATCATGGTACGGTAAATAAACAGGCTAATCAATATAAAAAAACACAGCATGTGAACAGGCCTGTGTTTTCTAACATGTGGTAGCTACTTAAAGTTTGGTTTACAATTCAACAGAGATATTCATTACGTTAATAGAACCTACATAAATAGAAGCATCAATAGAAGCAGCACATTTTTAATTATTACTATATATATATTTACAATTTGTTTAATTATTACTAATCAATTCTTGGCCTGTGTAACGGCACAATTGAAGGAAGTCACAGGAACACAATAACTTTATTGACAAATGACAGTGACAGGCTGACTGAGTCAATCAAGCAATTACAACTTCTAAAAGAATGCGCCATACTTAGCAACGGGGTCACTGCATCTCCCCTGTATGAAAACGTTTCTGTCCCCTGCTCACTCAGAATGTTCCTGAACCAGGCCTGCAACTCTCACTATAGTAAAATAACTAAAGCATAAAAATACAATCATTGTGGATACTTTTTGTGATTTGAAAAACATTTTCAAATTACATGTTTTTTTTTTTTGCTCAACAAGGAAACACCATGTGAGGAAACACAAACAGGGAATTTGATGTTTACCTGCACGTTGTCCTCCGTCACCTGTATCTCTGCTGTGTAGATGTAGTCCACCAGAAGGCCCAGGGTCCACCCATCCATCTCCTTTATCCGCACTCGTTTCGCTCTGCTCTCTGCCATCTCCCCTGGCGTCAAACACACACGTCAGTCACCGGCCAGGGGAGTTGCTATTGATGCTTATCAGCATTAACCAACAAAACAGTACCCAACAACAACCTTACCTGTAAACATAGCATGAAAGTAAGGGCTTCCCGCGGCCAGGACCACCCTGTGAGCGGCGATCTCTACGTCCTCCGCCACAATGGTCACGTCACACAACAGGCTCTGGCTGTACGACACGGAGGCAGAATGAGTTTGGACGGCTGTACAGTACACAGAGGATTTAAAAGTGACGAGAGAACAAAGAAACGAGGGGAAAAGGATCTACCTGCGCAGCTCGTTCATGACTTTGAACGCTTTCCTCATGTGCCGGGGGTTGAGGGTGACAGGACCTTGCCTCTCGACTCCGTCTTCTTTGTCCAAACCATGTGGACAAAGTCTGGTGCACCTGAGACACACAAAAGCACAGACAGGAACAGAGAACAACTAGGTTAATGCATGCGCCTACTCTAGATTTCTATAGAGCTCATCACAGGCGGGGGGCGAATGTAGGACTGGATGTAGGAATGTCTATTTTTAGATTTTGATTGTAATCAAATGAAACCATTACGGCTTTGTCTGGCTAAGCAGTGAAAGATGGTTTAAACCGGTACTTACAATAAGAAAAAGTAGCAATCATGAGCAATTGTGAATAAATAACAGTTTTCATGTGATGTCGAAGGCCTACAGTAGATCTACTGAAGTGAGCGTGTTAACCAGCTAGCCACGGGCCTTTCTCCTCATACCACTTTGTACATCAGGGGGCGATAGTGAGTAGTGTCTGTACCTTTAAAATGTAGCCTCCAGTTTGCCCTCAGCCCGACATGAGAGAAAGAACGAGCAGCGTTTACCCCCCCCCCCCCCCCCCCCCCCCCCCCCCCAACATTCAGATTCCCCATATGTGGTCTGTTTCTTTTAATGAAGACGATTTGTAAAGTTGCAGCCTGGCCAGGGAGGCCGCTAATCCGTGGTAATTTACCCCTGGTGCCAATGTTGCTGAAGCATTTTTGATATCCTGACGACCACAGACTCACTCTAAACATTAGGCTTCACGCCATGAGTCTCAGAAGCACACGTTACAACAGCACCAAATAACCAGCTTCAGCTTGTTTTTGTTTCATTCCGGCAGGATACGCCCACGTTAGCAGCGAACACTTTGGGGTCCTAAGAGAGACACAAAGCTGGAGGAACATAGTTCTGTGACACTGAACCAACTATCAAATCTTTTTGAGCAGCAGCAGGAATTCTACCAGGAGCTTCAGCTCTGTCAGCAACATAACTACAAGTCATCCATCCAACTTATGGTGGAGGAGAGCAATAATAAGTCATATCCAGGAAGCGAAAACAAGCCTGCAATTCATGAAGAGCTTTCTTTTTGTGGAGTGGAAAAAAAGAACAGAAAATTAACAATGTGGCATGGAAACAGAGATTTAAAAAAATCGAGAGAGGAAATGGATGGGATTATGGCTAAACCTGACTACCTGGAAATTCAGTCGTGAACGGCATTGCTGATGATGAAAGACAGGGTTGAGGTACTTGTGAAATAACCATCAAAACTATGCTGGAGGAAAACTTGGTCAGCGAGTGCTGAACAGATTTGAACAATACTGGCAACAAGGCAGCCCAAGATTTTTTAAAGACAGACAATAGACCTTTTTTTCCCACGGCAGCCATATTGACATAACATGACGTTCCTGCTCACTGAAAAGGCCCTTAATTATAGTATCATTGTAACACATATGTTTACCTGCTACATCAGGTTATTATGGCTGCCGTGGAAAAGGTCCATCCATCCTCTCTGTGGCCAAAGCCTCACCTGTTAACAACTGTACACCTCAACATCTGCAGCCAGAGGAATTAAGTTCAAGAACTCTCCATACCGCTTAACAATGATTCCATAAACGGAACGGCAACTGCGGTAACACGTTCGGGGTGACTGTAATGGCTCTGAAAGAGCAATATGCGGTTTGAGTGTTTTCAGAAGTCACAGAAGTAAGCACAAGGGAGGTGTTGCCATCTACATCTAATTATCACCAGAGATGACCTGATGAATACAGTTATAGAAGCCCTATGGCTTCAAAATGATAATAATCACATAAAAGTTGTACTTATCAAATGCTGTTACAGACCCAAGCAAGAATACAATATACAGATAACATCTAAGCATTGTGAAGGTAGTGAGAAATACTTTGGCTTTGACCACATTTCCTCTGCCCATGCATAGAAACAGAGAGAGTAGCAAACTTATGTAACATGAATCAGATTATGTGTCTACCAAGGTGTGAAAACATGTATGGAGTCATATCCACTAAACGCATTGACCGCATTTACACTAACGCCAGTGAGCCATGTCCATCCCTGTTGGTTTTAGCGACCACCACAGCCGTCCTAAAGATAAGAACTAAGGTGTAAACTGGGTCCAGGATTGTGCTGCAAAGATCTGATCAGAACCTCTTGTGATGAGGGATTTGTGAATGATATCAAAAAAAGCAACAGTGGGGCAGAGTATGTGCTGTAGAGGGCTAGGTACTGCACCACAAGTGCTCCAAGAGATGTTACAGATTCCGTGTGTTACATGGTCACATAATAAATGCACTGAAAAAAGATCGCAATGTCAATGGAAAAAATCAATAACTATTTGAATGACTTCTTTATAATTAAGGGCGGCAAGGGAAAACAAATATAAGAAGAACACAAATGATGAAAAAGATTGAAGGTTTAACTCCCACCCTTTTATTCGCTCTTTGAACTGTTTAATGGATATTTATTTGAGGGGTTGAGTACCTGCCAGCCAATTAAGAAATGTCATGCACAAAAGTGTTATCTATCAATTACTGAATCATTTCTAAACACAGCATCATTTTGGGTGAATCCCAACAGGCAGTATGCAGCATCAGTCGCCTACAAAATGATCAACTTGCATGTGCAAGTTGAAAAACTTAATTGTTCTTGACATGTTAAGGGACAAATTCTTATAATATACACCAAACACGGACAAACTATTCTACAGTACTATGGTTGAGCTGTATATCACAAATGCTGCCCCAAACTGAATGAGTCAACAAACGAGCTGCATTCAAAACAGTGATTTAGTTTCTCTTCTCGCATGTTTTGGTTGTTGTTGATGTTGTTGCAGAACATGTAATGTCACTTTAAAATACTGTGAGCACCACAATTGAACTTCTATTCATCTCAGAAACATACAGTATCTCAGCATAACAAGAAATAATCTAACATCTCTGCAAACTACTGGCTGCAAAATGACCACCATAGTCGGATCAACACGTCTAGCTTTCAACAAAAACTGACCAACAAAAACTACTTCTGATGAAGGGAGTATTTATTGCATTAGCCTGTGAAGGTGCATCTAATTTATCTAGATGTTAAATGTTGTTGGGCTCCTATTGACATCACACCCCGACCCTCTGACCTCTCTACCCATTAAGTGCAAACTAAATGGCAGCTTTATTATAGGCCCAAACACTTCCCTGCAGATCCTTTAGTTTGAGGTCATTTGATGAAACACATTTTTGTTTAGGAAAAAGCACCATGAGTGATATTTCCACCTGAAGCGTAGTGGAGAAGAAATAACATCACATGGACATACTCAAGTGAAGTACACGTACATAATCATACTTAAGCACAGTACTTGAGTGAGTTGTATTCTATCACTTGGGACGTCCATGAATACACAAGTAATAATAATGTAATATTCTAATGTGTAACACATAATGTGATATATACTTTGAGCTGATTATCCTTTTTTTGTAATGGACATTTTTTTTTGCTTCACAATCCTCCATCACTGCACAAAACACACTAACGACAACATCCAACGCTGACATATAATTATGCTGCTCAAGGCAAAAATCACATGGCCCTTGTTTTCTGTCACAAACACACACACCCACACACACATGGCTGCATAGCAGTTAACGGCGCATCATCTGTGCTAAACAAAAAAAAACACCTCCCAACAAACATGATGTTTCAACATGATCCAGCTGCCGCTTGCTGCGGGGCTGCCGCTTGCTGCGGGGCTGCTGCGGGAAGGATCGGTGTGCGTGTGTGTGTGTGTGTCCCGGTCAGCGAGCAGCCACACCGGCTGGCCGCTGTCTCTGTCAATGCGGCACCATCTGTCAAGCTGGGAAACGTCAGCACACACGCGCGCGCCCGCATACACACACACACACACGATCGCGCGCGCGCACACACACAGTGGTTATTTTGCACTTACAGCGGATGACTGTCCATGATTTCTGTGTTTTTCAGAGGCTGCAAACTTGGCCCAGCGGCATGCACCATTCCATATCCACGATGTCGTCTTTCAGTGGCTCCAAATTCAAGCGTGAATCACGGCGATCATCTGTCCAGAGGCGTCGAGACGGGCTGACGGCAGCCCCATTAAAGCAGCCCTGTTTCATGCACACGCGCGCACGCGCACACACACGCAGCCCGACTGCGGTGACACACTCCGTAAACACGTTGCGATTCCACCGGGGCTGCTGAAGCCAGCGGAGCCGCCGCTGCTTGTCGGCTTGCGGGGAGCAGGAGAGCCGCCGACCAACGCGAAAAACACGGGCTTTTTTTTATTTTATTATTTTTTTATTGCCCCCCCTCCCCTTTCTCCTCCTCCTTCTTCTTCTTCTTCCCTCCCGGGGTGTTTATGAGTGCGAGAGGCGGACGGACAGGGCTACCTGTTATTTTCCAATCGCTGATTAAAACGCACAGACAAGGACGTGTCGGCAAAGACGGTTCTCTGCGCGGCCAAGGCTCCCGCAAGAAAGCACTGTCTCCCTCTATCTGTGGAAGACCGAGGGGGAGACACCGGGGAATGAAGTGTGCCACAGTTATGGGATAATCAGCCAACAATTTGGTCTTTCTGATCAATTACTAAGTCGAAAATCTCCTTCTCTTTCATTTTAGAGAACGTAGAAATTGCAAATACTTGCACCGTTTTCATTTAAAGAGGCTCTATTTATTTTTATTTTCCTTGATCTACAAAAATGTGCATGTTTTTATCATCCAAGAGCAGCAATGCAGTCTGCCTTCTCACACACTCACAGATCATGTTGGACAAACCCCTTTTGCAACCAGTTGCAAATCATTTCGAAAGATAAAAAGTATAGGAGCATCATTATTTGTTGAAAAAAGGCAACTTTTTTTTGGAAGATTTTAACCTGTTAATCTATTTAAAGTTTTAAAATAAACTTGGATAGAAATCCCTTTCTGTGGCAAATTGCTCACTTTAACAAACACTGATGCCCTGATGATGCTCCCAATGGGTTTGGCTATGCAGTGTTACCGACCAACATTAGGTTCTCCAGCAGATTAGGTGAGAGGCAGAGATACACCAGACAGGTCCCTAGCCTATTGTGGGGCACACACACACCATTCACACCTATTAGAGTCTCCAATCAACCTAAGCATGTTTTTGGACCATGGGAGAACCAAGAACATGCAAACCTCATACAATAATTTTAATTAATTGTAACTCATATTACTGACACATCTTAGGATAAACTTTTCTCATAATTTTGACTTATGCCATACAGTATTTTAATCATGCATACTTATTCTATCGTATCTATGATTGTGTCCAGGTGGAAATGAGCTTTAATAGGGAACAGATTCAGCTACAGGATACATATATCAACAACTAATTTACTTAAAAGACAATTTAGGGATCTGCAACATAACTTCTAAATTCACGTCGGCCTTAATTATCTATCATTGGTCTTTTAAAACAATTTTGAGATCCTCAAAGCTGTGATTTTTTTTGCAATTCATTTCTTTTCCTAAAATCATTCAGTCCTAAATCCATCGTTCAGTTTTCTCATGTCAAGACCAAAGAATCCCTAGATCCCATCTGTGAAGGTCTTTGGCTGGTTGGGGACAGGACATAGCTGCGAGGCCGGGTAGAACAAGTCTGTTCTGGTGTGAAGACGCCGAATGTATTAGACACAACCGGCTGTCAGGCAGAGGTCATAAAGATTATTATGAGCTTCATAAATTATACAAAGAACGTATTTTAAATCCCCCCAAAATTGTATGCACTGTGAGACAAGGAAAAAAAACACAAACAAGAGTTCAGCCCAGATTCAAAAGACTAACAAAAGTTTATTCTATTGTATCATTAAAAAAAGTAAAAGAAATATTTACACAAATCAAAACTCGGAAGACTGATGAAATCAAACAATCCTAATTATGAGAAAACTATTCTCCAGTTTATGACAGCAGGTCAAATGTGACACTTCCATTCTGATAGTATTCACCCCGTTCACTTCGAAGTCCGTGTGACAGCCAATGTTAAATGTGTTTCCGGTCTCAGTGTGATCTCCAGCCGGCTGCCGCAGACTTGCAAGTCAGAGCCGAGCACTGAACAACTTTGACCCAGCGTACGTAAGTAGGTGTTGTTCAGCACATACTGTTTACGGTTTGTTCACTTTTTTGGAACAGATTCACATGACTGCACCTTTAGTGTGTTAATTTGGTTTTAAAGGGGCAGGGGGCAAACTAGCCGAGGCCTGCTCCAGAAAGGTCAGTGGTCCAGGAGGGGGAAGGTCTGTGGGTTTGCGATGCTGAATGCTTACATCCTCCAGCACTTGTTGCCAGTGGTGCAGTTTGGTTAAATGCTTCTGGACCAGCAGTTCTTTCCTCTGTAGCTCATTTCGTAGCTCTGACACATCCTGGAGTGAGAAGAGGAAAACAAAAATGTGAGAAGTGTGAAGGCGATTTAACAAATGGGCAGAAACAAATATTTTATCAATAACTGTGTTTCACTAATGTAATGGGTTCAAGAAAAGACGACATATACCAGTATATACTATACCAGTGAGTTAAAGATCCCCAAAGTGACAGAGGATTTAAGCATGAGGGGAAATCATTAAACGATTCTTTTCTGTGTGGATTTTCAATAATAAGTGTTGACAGATGAAAAGGGAGTGAAAACCTCTAAGATGAAAATAATTCACGTGTAAATCACCTCTTTCACCACCTGCTCTGGTTTCTGCACAGATAATTGAAGTCTTTTCTGCAAGAAGAAGCACTCTGTCTGACGAGCCACGTCCAGGAACTTTTGTATGCACTGTTCCACACCTGCAATCAACAGACAGAAGAAATATCAATATACAGAGCGTGACACAAGATCAACTTAAACTAACATAAGCAACAAAGAAGTATCAGACTTCACTTACCAGTTCGAATCTCCTCTTGGTCGGTTCCATTAACATAGTCTTGACTTACCAGAGATGCAAAACATGCCTGAATACCAAGAATTAACAGAGAGTGATGTTAGTGAATTTGCTTTTTTTCCCTAGATGAGTGGTGATCAATCCTGCTTGTTGGGGCTAGATCTTAGTTTCCTTCATTAAATAAACGAAAAGGTCATTTCAGAGTCCAAGAGCTAATTTTGACAAGAATTTGTGAGTTAATCTTAACCATTTACATGAAATTTATATTTAAATAAAGTCACATTTGAGTCTTTGTTTTTTTTTTGCAGTAAGATTTTTTTTTTGCTTGAATGATATCACCTTTCTATCCTAGAGAAATATGCTTTAAGAGGGGAAAACCAACAAATGGATCAATGGCTTCAAAGCCTTCAGTGTGGAATGTAATACAATAAATTCTAGGATCATTGTGAATGGCACCACTGTGTCCTCTATATCAGATGCAGTCTCCACACCTGCTTTTGTCATGCAGCAAACAATATTATATTTTGTAAGAAGAATCTTAAAGTTTCTGGAAATACCCTCAGAACAAAAGGACATTATTACTTGTTTTAGGGATAGGGGTGCTGTTTAGCACTAGTCCATGACTTGATGACTATGTTAATATACACTCAGAAAGCCCTTCATTAGCAAACGCAAATAAAGCAGTTATTACCTATTTGTTGTGTTCCGAAAAACTCACCAGTAGGTGATAAGAACCTGATATGTGCAGCAAGTAGAGGCCTATCAGTGTGACTAAAGAGTATGAGTTTACATTCACCAACACGACTTCCAAGATATAATCTTTAATTCAGCTGTGTTTACAAAGGCAGACATGTGGAATTGTTCCATAATTTGTTCATTTAACACTATTCTGAAGATAAGTTACAAAAGGTTCAAAAATACTTTTCACATGGTCAAAACCGTGCCTTTGTACAATCGTATTAGCAGCTGGCAAAGTTGACAGAGCTGTTGTTGTGGTCTGTCCTCGTCTGTGGCGTTACTGAAACCTGGCTGAACACCAGCCTTTTAGGAATGGAAGTTAAAGGTAAGCTCCTCTGGATCCAGGGCTCTACAGACAGGTCCTATTAGGTGTTTATGCCATTTAACTATGCCAACTATAAACTCGGGAAAGTGGTGTTTACTTATTGGAGCTGTGGTGAAATGGTGTTTCCTATCTGTCACATATTGATAAGCTGCAAGAAGTAAGAAAATATCGAACCTCACCCGCTTCATATTCCAGATTGATGCTAACAGCAATTAGCGCGCACGGCTAACGGCGGGGTAAGTTAGCTCATTAGCTTCCTACCTCGAAGGAGGCCTCCAGTTCATCCACCAGGGTGTTGCTCCCCGGGCTCCTGGCAGCGGTACCGGGAAAGCCCGGCTGTCCCGGGCCACCTGGACCCCCGACAGGATGCGCAGTGGGCGGCTGCTGGCCGGGAAACATCCCACTCATGGAAGATGCCATCTTCGTCTGCTTTTGGGTTTCCCGTTTCCTCCTGGTTCGCGCATGCGCACACAAACGGACGTTTACGTCTTCTTCTCACGGCAGTGGTATCGCTCCCTCCCCCTGGAGCATGCATATATATATATATATATATATATATATATATATATATATATATATATATATATATATATATATATATATATATATATATATATATATATATATATATAGTAATAACTTTTACCATATAATAATAATAGTATAATATAATAAGAATAATTATTATGTTTAGTTCTTATAATACATCCACGCTCTGGAGTTATCGCCAGGTACCTGAACGCCACACAAATATCAGACCAGAAAACAAACTAATAGTAGTTAGTCATATTCAAGGTCATACTTAAATAAAAGTAAAAGTAGTATTTAGGTATATTTATTATAGTTAAGTATTTAATGTAAATTTTCTGATGATAAACGTACCTAAACATGCTTAAAGTAAAAGTGCATGTTGATGTTAGTGAAAAAGGAAACCAGTCCTGAATTTCTTTTTTTCCCCCCTATCTTTTTCACCCTAAAATACATCTTTATCCCTGATCTACACTCAGTCTGCCTCTGCAGACCTTGCTCTAGACCCGTCATCACTGCCCTGCTTTCCTCTTCATGTCCTGCATAAAATCAGGATGTGCTCATCTTGCAGGGAGCATGTGATTTGTAAAGTGTCAAATGACTCATGTATTGTAACTACATGACGGACAAATGAATGCAGAGTGATTTGTATCCATAGTTCTGATTTAGTACATGTATATCGGATCAAAGAACAGACATTTGTCACATTCATACTGCTGGCACGTGTCCCCACAACAGGTCAGGCCTGTGATTTCCAGCCAGCTGTTACAAAGGTGAGTAACAATTTACTGTAAGGCACTCATTGTTCCAAAAGCAAGATCAGAGTCAGTTCAACATGTGGGTCAAACCTCATCAGCCAACTTCCTATTAGTATGTGACTGCACTGATGATCTTGTAGCTGAATGGGAGCAAATAAAAACAGCCAGGATCAAAATCTTGAGGTTAACCTTCCCAGAAAAATTGAGGAGAATACATGTGTAATGTTTATGTATGCACATATTTCTGGCCATGCAGCGGACCTATAGCATATTAAAAACAGAGCCAATGAAAAAAAGTGCAACATACACAATTAAGTACTAGAGTTTAATCATACAATATATATAAATTATGTTACCTAATTCAAATAGAGCATTTTTACTTAGCTGAAATCAAAACAGTGTAAGTAAGACAATAAACTTTTTAACATTGATGCATTTACAGTACATTGAAGCTCTGTAAAAATGATTGCTATTCATATGAATCACTGTCATAATTTTTCAGTTATTCTGAGTAAACTATATTACAGTTTTTTCCTTATCCGTCGTGGACCAGTCCGGCTGCAAACTCCACCAGTGTACGTGTTGGTCTTCCAGACATGCCTTTTCTTAGGTAGGGGACTTCATCTTTGTTACTCATCACTCCAGCAATGTCCAAATGGGCCCAATGAGGAGACGTGACAAACTCTTTCAGGAAAGCAGCTGCTGTGCACGCACCGCCAGAACTATGGGAGGAGAAAAAAAAGAAATCAATGGCTCAACAGACAGATGCAGATAAATAAAGGCTGAGTGAAAAAACTCTTCTGCTCCTCGCTGAGCGTAGACGCCACGCATACGTACCGGCTGTACTTGCCGATGTTGTTGAGGTCTGCCAGCTGGCTGTCAGTCACCTGTCTGGTGTAGTGCTGGAACAGAGGCATCCGCCACACTCTGTCACCTGTCACAACACTGGCCTGCACGCAAACACACGGGGGGAAGGGGGATGGGGTTGTCAATGTGGGAGCTGAGAGACTGAGACGTGTGTGTGTGTGCGTGTGCCGGTATTGTGCAAACACTCCACCTTGTGCAGCTTCTCCCAGAGCCAATCAGAATTTGTAAATACTCCAGTCGCTGCAGAGCCAAGAGCAACATCCATTGCACCTTGGAGATAGAAGAAGCCATATTTAAATGTTTATGTGGTATATTGTCCTTATTTTAATTCCTTCTGAAGCCACTTTCACATATGAAGACGGATTAATTTGTTCTGAACCAACAAGAGAAGGATTCAGTATTGTCCGAGTTGTGGTTCTGAGGTGTTAACATGTTGTCATCCTGACTGGCATCTCATTGATTGGACCATTTTAGTGAATGTATTCAGCATCAGCGCTGCATGAGCACACAAGTAGAGAAATCAAGTCCTATTGATTGACACATGTTTAGTTATATTCTCCGTTGTCACAAAGAGTCCGGAAGAACTCATTGATTATCAGCATTATTATTTGCAAGTGCAACATCTTGCACTTCTACATGAGAAGTTGCAGCTGTGGCATCAATGCAGTTTTCAAATCTACAGAGCAACTATTTTAACAATCCTACCTGTTAGAGTAGCCACGTTGACAATGGCTCTGGGGTTGAAGGTGTGCGCATAACAGAGTGCATCAGCGAGGATCAATCTGCCTTCTGCGTCTGTGTTATCAACCTGTGTGTGAAGGGAAATAGCAATAATAATATTAATAATAATAATACCCATTAATGTGAACACACACATATAGCATTCACACATTTCATGAGTCCACCTACCTGGATTGTTTTTCCATTCTTGGCTGTAACAACATCTCCTGGTTTAGTAGCTTTTCCACTCGGCATGTTCTCGCACAAAGGAGCCAGTCCTGATTGACATAAGGAGCATACAGAGAATGGAGATTTTCTTTTTGAATTACATCCACTATTTTTCATTATTAACATCACTTTTGCATTAATGGGACAATGCTAAAACTGTCACATACTGTATCCCTAAAAATATTGTACCAGATAGTTTAACTCTCTTAAAAATGTTTAAACAATTAAAAACATATGATAACAAATAGTTTTAGGTCTGAGTTGTGCTTGGATTTGGCAGAATCATTCTGTGGTGCTGCACCACAGATTGGTCTATGTGTTGGAAACCCATGATATAAAAGTAATGTACAGTGAGGGTATTTGGTGTCACAGAGCTCACCAATAATGTTGACCGGCAGCTTCAGAGACGCCGCCGTGACAACAGACGCACACACGGTGGCGGCTCCACCCATATCAGCTCTCATTGCATCCATAGAAGCCGACGGCTTCAGAGAAATACCGCCACTACAGACACAAACATAGACGGTTGGATGTCTTACTGATCTCACTGAAGCTTGATGTTGTCACTGAGCCCACCGGTGTTGTCCTGTTTTACCTGTCGAAGGTGATGCCTTTGCCGACTAAGAGCAGCGGAGGTTGTGAGCTGTCAGGGGAGCCGTTGTAACGGAGCTCCAGGAAGATGGGTGGCTCCTCCGAACCTTTAGACACACTGAGGAACGCCCCCATCTGCTGCTCCTCTATCCAAGCCTGGGTTCTGTCCCAACCACACAGAAAAAAGGATCTCTTATTAATAAAAGAACAGTGACATAACATGGCACTAGCTGTCAGCCTAAGGATAGGAGAAAGGATTGAATTATATTGCAGCAGGATTTATTCCACACATTCCACATCTTCTTTGGCCAAACTAGTCACCTTTAATACCCATAATGCAACTCCAACAACAACAATTCCATCAGATTTGAGTCATGCCAGTAACAGCTCATCGAGCTTCAAGCATGCTACAGAGGCCTGACAACATCACTTCTGTCCAACTCCCCTGATTTTGCCTCAAGTAATCCTCAACCTCTGCACATGAATCGTCCTGCACAGTGAAACTCAAACATTCACCGGCTTTTGAGTGAGGGAAAAATTTAACACAAGTCAATAATGTGGCAAACTGAAATGGTGGTGACTCCACGTGTTTAGCCCGACAGATACCCAGAAAACATTCTCTATCTGGCTATTCCCTTTTTTGTCTGACTCAGGCAGTGCAGCCCTTGTGAACATGGTCAGCGATGAACAAACCTCTTTTGGATCGTGACTTGTTCAGCATGTGGTGCTAACTTCTCCTCAATGGTGCTGGCAAAAGCGGTGGGGGTGATGTAGTTGGCTGGAGCCTCCATGAGTAGACGTGCCAGGTTTTGGCCTTCTGCATACACGACTCCTTTCTCCCATCCGACGGGGTCAGCGCTAAAGAGCAACAACACAACGGACATGTAGAAAAGCACGCAGCTGCGTTGAAGACCTGTGTCATTCAGCGTGTTACACTCCTCCATCGGTCTACCTCCCGTGAAGCTGCGGCGTGACTTTGGTCTTCTTTTTGGATTTGAGCTGGTCGTACTGAAACAAACCCAGGACTGCCCCTTCGGCGGCTGACTGAGTATCGCCACAGTCGTCCACCTCCACGAGATTCACCTCCAGGTCCTGCAGCAGCCGGCAGCCAGCTGAACACAGACGAGAGAAAACACACAGATATGAGCCAGATACCAGCAGGCCCAGGACATAACAAGCACTAAGACTAGTCAGAGAGACATTGTCGATATCGACAAAGTTAATTCCAGACCGTCAAATTTAGCCTCTAAATAAAACTGCCATAAAGCCGTGGCTGGTGGGTCTCACCTGACACGGCCTGTCTGATGTTCTCTCGCCTGGTGTCGCAGTTCTCTGTCCCACACACGCCTGCATCATCCTTCCCCAGCCCGACCACCGCCACGCACGGGAAGTCCTGTGGAACATACAGCGTGGAGCGTGTCACTATGACCTCATCACGTCAGGCAATTTTCAGAATCTTATGTCACACCATGTTACCTCGTGGATTCCATAAAATATTCTGCTTTTGCCTTTCTTAAGGGCTGGTCCAGAGCTGGAAAATAATAAGTAAAAAACATCAGTGACATTTTTTTTAGATCAATTAGAAATGGGACTTATTTTCTTTTTTTAATCTATAATAATAAAAGGGTTGTACTCAATCTGGCTTTTCTTTCTTGATTTAATAATTTCAGGTAATGGTCAGTAACAATTAAGAACAGGGTTTTTTTTAGCACAGGCAACTTGTTTATACACAACACAGTGCGACACCACCAAGACTGTACATATGGAAAATACAAATAAATATGTGAAAAGAGTCTAAATTCAATAAATAGGATCCTCTCAGTAATTCAAAAAAAATATTACCAGTACTTTTAGAACCAAAAAATTACAACATTTGTATTAAAAATCTTAGGTATTTCCACCCTTTTAGGTGCAAAACATGTTGGGCTTAACAACAGGCTTATGGATTTATAATCAAATGGGATTCATCAATCAGCAGATTAAGATCCTTAAAATGTTATGTTGACCTATTATGTTTTCTCTTAAAAAATAGGAGAAATTTAAGAGAATGTTGGTGCATTCATCTTCTTTTAAGACAACTCTTTTAGACTTATTTTTAATTGATTTGATTATCTTTGGTGTTGTCCTATTTGTAGGGACTCACCAGTGCAGCCATGCGGATTTGATCCTTTCAACTATAAACCTGTGGCTTCCTATCAATACCTTGGTGTCCCTCTCAGTTCACAGACATTATTACTCACATTTTGAGCAGTTCAGAGAGTTTTCCGGACAGATTTCTGTCCAAAGCTGCAGCAGCTTGTGTGAGATGAAGGCTGCCCTCCTCTCCCTCCTTCTCGAACACTCCCAGCACCAGACCCTGCACAGACAGACACACACGTAAACCTCTGGAAGTTGACGTGTTTGAACGAGTTGCTGTTGTTACAACTTTCTGTTCCGCAGCTCCTCACCTTTCTGTCCTTCAGGTGACTGTGAGAGGCAGAAAACAGCCTGCAGCGGCTCGTCCGCCCCAGCAGCGCCGCTCTCCGCACGAGAAACATCGCGCACAGCGTGAATAAAAAGCTGTCAGTTCACAGCTTTTGAAAGGTCGCGTTCGTCTGCTCGCGTGCAGGCAACCTGACAGAGGCGCCGCTTTACCACGTCACCAACACGCGACAAGGATTTTGGCGCCACCTGGTGGAAGCCCGGGGCGGGACAGGTGTGTTGAACTTATAATTAATCGACAGCTTCAATAATTTCCTGCTTATATTTTTCTAATGAATGATTTAAATTTACACAATAACAGAAAATGGAACGATAAAAAAGAATATGGATATATAGAATGTAGGAGAACATTTTTCCTTATGATATGCAAAGCCAAAAATTACCTCTTTCAAGCAAAAGCGTTATAAATATAGTTCAAAACAACTTTTAATTACTTTTTACTACAATAAAAAATGAAGCAGGGGGTTTCTATAAGCAGAAAAATTAAAAAAAAGAAAAATATATCTAATTATAATAATTAATATTAGCGTTATATATAGTAAAATTATATAAATTAACCATTCAAATGACAAAATAATTATTTACTCTTGTTGTCTTTAAAAAAACAAAAAAAAACAATAATAACCATTTTTATATAAAGTCCACTTCACTGACATAGATAAGTCACCTACTTGAGATCTAAGGGTTTTTTTAACTGTGAGGGGAGATCATACACTGAAAATATAGTTAAACTTTATTAAATTGTTTCAAATGCAAACACCTAAATTAGTTCAATAAGTTTAAGTTCAAAGTTCATTAAAATTAAATTAATAAATTGAACTTACTCCAACTCATTCATTTAATTTCAATGGAGGTACTCCATCTTTTAATTTGATTCATTTATCATTTGAAGCAATTCAATTAAGTTGGTTTGATAATTATCTTTTTGTCAGTGTACACTGTATGGAGCAAATAAATAGCAGAAAACAAAAAAAACAGTAAACAAATACTTTATTTACTTGACATCTTATATTTACAATAAATATGCTTTTGTCAGAAGTTTGCTAGCATCCAGTGCCAGTTTGCTGCCTGAATAGTGGAGCCATTTCCAAAAAGAAGAACCTTCTCATCCCTATTATAATGCAGCCATTTAAACACAGGACATTATCTAATCTACTGCATATAACAAAATTATGTTATTAATGACCAAACCAAGGGTCAACATGTCAACATGCAAATATTCATTTTTAATCTTTAAATCAGTTAATGTGAAGGTACCAAGTACTTTATTCCATACATGCAATGATAAAATAATCATGTATTTACACATTACAGCTAAAGACAGAAGATACAGTATAAACAGCTGGATGTCCAGACATCAGGGGGAGTTTATGTAGGCATCTCATGTCTGTCCTAAAGCCCAAATGAACATTAAAACAGTTTTTCTTGGTTTAATCATTCGTCCTGTTCATCCTGACCATCAGAAAATCCTTTCTTGCTGCACTTTAGCAACGGGGGACAACATCAACACATGCATTCGAGGACCGAGCCGGAAGACAGATCACAAGTGCTTGTCCCTCCTCTGCGTGCAATCCTCCCGTGATCGCAACCATGAATTATGCATGAGACTACATGTGAGGCAGGGACCTGATATTGCAGTGGTGTGTCATAAATTATGGTCGTGATTTCAAGTTGGCTGCAGAGTCAGGATGACAAAGTGGCTCAATGGTCTGTTCCAAGCCGCGTGAGGAGAACTGCAGAGAAAAAAGCTGTTGCACTTGTGTGCTGTGATTCTTCTGGTGATACACATTATATCTACATGAAATCATGTCTGAGGGAAATATATATACCAAAAAAGGACCTTTTGTGATACCTGACCAGTCAGAAAATCATTGACTCAGAAAAATAAAAATAAACACTCTGTTTCTATAAATACAAAATCCATCAATGTGAACCTAATATATTTTGAGAAAATGCCCTTGACACTCAAGGAAACAGTTTTGTCTTGTGTGAGTTTATATAAAAACCGTAAGCATCTATTAGAGAGTTCCAATACAAAAAAAGTCTCAATTTGGGCCAGAACTGAGAAAAAAACACCATCCCACTCCACAGCTGACATGTTATGATGGAGGCGGACTGGGCTTGTTTTCACTGCTGTTTTAGGCTTCTTTAAGTTATATTCTTCGCATATGTCAGATTGTTATAAGTGTATAATGCTCACGAAGTCTCATGTTGCAGGAAACCAGTCAGTAAAATAAAATTCTGATAGAGAACTGCTGCCTGATGCTCAATACTGACCCAAATGTAGAAATTTCTGCTCAAATCACTCCAAAAGCTTCCAGGCTGTTATGTGGTTTTCTCTGATCCCCAGGCCAACATCAGTCATGTTTAATTCCAAAAATGTTGCTTCTTCAGTAGAGCAGGTCCAGCGAAGAGATGGTGGGTTCTTCAGGCTTCTTGATCTCTGCTTTGGGCAACTTTATCCGGCTCATGGCGACCACGCCGCAGACTGCGAAGTGAGTCAGGACGCTGGACACGCCCAGCCAGAAGGACATGTCCAGGCTGTCGTCCAGGACGACCAGGACGAAGAGGTTCTCCCGGTAGTTTGCCACCCGCTCGGTCAGACTGTGATGCCTCATGGCCGCCAGGAAACACAGCAGGGCCAGAGCGCCGAAAAGAGCTGCACACAGAAAAGGGAGAATCAGAGGGAATGCTCACAAATACACATGTAAGGTGGATAAAGGGGTCAAGGAAATAAAAGAGAATGAGAAGAAATAAGGAAGTCCAGCTCTGTTGAGATGAATCATAAGCCTGCTTTTACTGAGCCTATCAACAATTTTAAAAAATAAAATGCAGATTGAGATCCACACTTTCTACATAAATCGTAGCCTGGCGCTCACTGTGTGCATATGGATGTGTACGCTGGACGTCCTCCATGTTACAGTAATCTCATCAGCAAGTAGTGTTTCTCAAGTTTCACCATGCTGTTGTCATCCGCACTGGTCAAAATAAAGAAAGAAATCTAGAGATCTAGAGCGCAGACATACCAGCGATGAAGTTCCACAGGTAGAGACCTTTGTGCCCTTTGATGCTCTGGTAGGGGACCTTGCGTGCATTGTAAATACAGAAAGACAGACTGACCAAGGCAAAGCCCACAGCCAACAGCAGGAAGAGGATCACCATCATGTGGAGGCCGCCATTCAACGTCCGCACCAGCTTCGGGAAAACTGAGACAGACAGAACCAGAGTAACACATATGTTCTATACATAACTGCAGTGGAGTAAAAATAGTAACTGATGTCATATCTCTATGGTCATGCATAGCCGTATTTGCATTTACACTCGTTTTATAGCTCAAAACGAGTGTAAATGCATTTTAAAGGTGGGTTTAAGTATATCCTAGTGTCGATTCTATTATATAGCTTCATTTAAAGTTGCACTGTATAGCTGCTTTTGATATATGTGCTTAAACACCTAGACCTTCTGAATGTTGCAACTTTAAGAGATATATACTAGATTTGTACCAAATTGGATAGCCAGACCTTAACATTAGCTTCAGATCAGCTTTAACTCCACTTGTGCCTGGTTTCACTCAGTGCAAGTGCATTTGGATGCACTTGGCATTTAGAATACTACACAGTAATCTGGTCTTGACTTTAGTAATTTTAATAAGTTATTTCTTTAGCTTCTCTGATTGTTTTAAATACCCCATATGTTCTTATTGTATGTCGTACATTACACAGTCAGCTACTTATACACAGATACGACTTAATAAATAATGTAACAAGTAAATACAACACTGTTAAATATGGAACCAGTGGTGTCAATCGTTTTGTCCTTTGACTTTGTCTTGTCTCTGAGTTGTTAACAGCTCCACTAAATAGTGATTTTCCCTCTGAACCTCTCACACGGTTTAATTCCACTGAATATTGAAATGATCCAATATGTCACAAAATTACTTTAATTAATTAGTTACAAACACTGATGCCTCAGGATTCGTGTTATAATTATGTAGATAATTAATATGTTTAAGGGATTTTGCTGCTATTGTAAATGTGCTTATTTGAGTACATTTATATTGCAATGTTGTTACTTTGACTTAATCCCTCTTCTGTTACTTCTTACTGTAGATTTTGGAGCGCCTCTTCCCGAGTCCGCACTTCTTGCTCTTCCCTCCCTGGAACAAGCCGTAGTAAATGTCCCCGATGAACTGGTCCAGCTCCGGGTGAGACGCGTTCACTATCTCCGCCCCGGTTTTGCACAGGATCCGGCCCGTGACCCACTTCTCCGTGGACAGGGCCACGACCAGGAGGACCGCCGAGCCGACGCACAGGACCGAGGCCACGGAGAACGTGATCCGTTTCCACAGCGACGGCATCTTACGAGCCCATGGTGCCCGGGGGGAGGTAACACGACGCCGGGCAGCGACCGCGGAGCGCCCCGGGCGATCACCATGAGTTTGTTCTGTGGACCGGGTCGGAAAAATATATCATAACCGGGTCCCCATAGGAAAAAAAAGAAACAAAAGAAATATTTCCTCTTGCGATGTTGCTTGTGTTGACGCGCGAGTCGCGGAAGGGAGGAGAAACCGAATCTACGGCGGTCAAGAGGATCCGTTACCGGGAGAAACTCTATCCCCGCGCTGCTTCCCTGTCCGCGTCTCCGTGTCACTCACACACACTTTATTCTGCAACCTTTTGCGGCTTGGCCTTTCGGAGACGGAAATATATGTCAACTAATTGTTGACCTTAAGGAGGCCGCTGCTATAAAATCATGTCGGCGCGGTTAATTGTGTCAGAGTGACGGATGGGATCAATTATAACCTAAAGGTCACGTGGAGCGTTAACCAAAGCTTAATGGGTCCTATTGTCCCTTATGGTTTCTGGCAGGCGTCACATTTTGCTTTGCTGTAGCATTACCACGTATATTGTACTCAACTATATGTATTTGTTTTATTAGATTAAAAAGGTCAAAGTCAACATCAAATTGAACTATAAAATATAATGAATTGCAACAATCTGACAGAAAATTCACATTATTCCAATAGTTTTTTTATTATGCATATGCATAAAGCATTAAGCTGAAATCATCATTCTTCTACATTGTTGTTACCATACTAGAAAGTTAAAAAATATGTTTTGAAATACAGTTTCAATAAGCATTCTTCAGGTATCCCAATCTTTATATTATATATTGCATGTCATTTAAAAGTCCATGTGTATCATCTTTTTTTTACAAAAATCATAATTGTGTGTGATTTTTTGACACAAAATAAGGTGTCACTGAAAAAAATGATAAAGTATAAATATTTATTCCACCTAGAGTATAAAACTTGTTGATGGCATTTTAAAATTTGTAATCTTTTTTTCCTGAGAATAAACTACCTGGTGCCAAGTTTTTAGAGTTAGACCACGTGACAGTTTTGGCATTGTCCCATATGTGTCTTTATTATCAGTCTAACTTCTATCAATTTTTTTTCACAAGATGCAACTGCAAATTGGTTATGATAAAGCTAACTCGGATCTTTTGAAAGTTTAGCTTCACTCTAACTTCTGCTGTATTGCTTTTTTCACGCAGCCATGTTGTCATGTCGGCATGAACCAGTGGGGTAAAGCAAGATGTTACCAGTGATACTATTTGAGGTTGCATTCAGTGCAGCAGAGTGTGCCCAGAGTGAGCCAACACATCGAAGAGCAGCACCTTCTTTTTTCAATGTGCATGGAACCAGTGTCATTGTAATCTTCATCTGTGTTTCTGGCTCTTTTTTTTTGCTTGTGCTACTTTAAAAACTTGCCGTTTTGTTTTTGATTATGTAAAGATTCTGTGAGATTTTTTTCCTACTACCTTATAACAGGTTGATCAGGCCTTGCTTGCAATAACGGTCCCCAGGGCAAACATGTTCTCTCTCTCTTCCTCTCTCTCTCCCTCTCTCTTTCTCAGTGCATTGTACAGTACGTACCCTGGTAGAAACATAATGTAATACATGTGATCTGGTACATGCAGATAGTGTACTACAACAGGACATCTTGTATTTGATATCCACCTTGCCCCAGTTGTCTTACAGTTACCACTTATAGCTCTTATTTGCAGTCATCATATATTATTAATTTGATTATAGCATAAGGCAAGGATACACAAAAATTTAAAAAGTCTCTTACACTATTACAGTCAATGACTGAAAGCAATAAAAAAGGAGCATATAAAACACATGCAAATGCAATGCCAGATAAGAGAGGAAGACTCTGTAGGACCTAATTTTATTTTATTTTATTTTAATCATTATTTAGCATTAGTTTGTATGGTGTTTGTATTTAACACTGATACAGTTTATTTATATAGCACTATTTCACACAATGTGAATAATAAAAAACAGTAGACAATTTAAACAAAAGCTATAACATTGAAATATTTGATGTACAATCCTAAACTGAAAATTCATAATAGGGGCAAGTAAATATCTTAAATACCTGACAAATAGTAATTCATTAAAGTAGCCCACTTAAATTTGTACTAATGTACAATGACTTAGAATGTAAAAGGATTAATTCTGCATCTGTGCCTGACCAAACCCGATTTTAATTTCTTATCATTATGCTACGTATACAATAACATTATATATTATATCAACATTTGACTTTGTGTATAAATTCAGACCTATTGTCTTTGTGCTGTATGCATGTATTGTATGTATTGTAAAGAGATTAATTTCTCAGCTTGGTTAAATAAAGAACAAAAATGAAAAATACCTTAAACAGTTTCTAACACTGAGTGCATGTAAGTTTGTTTAAAGACATCTACTACTGGGTTTATGAATCGGTCATTTGGCGCCACCTGCCGGCGAGTCGACGTAACTATACGCGTGATGACGTCAGGGCGTGTGACGCAGATGTCAGTCTCCCAGGTCAATATTTGGCGAAGATGGCGGACTCGCTGTCGACGGGTCTGGGAGAGGAGAAGGAAAAGGAGGACAGGGACAGGAAAGCTGCCGCGACAGAGGCCAAGAAGGACAAGGACGGAGTCACGGAGACTTTGAGCTTCAACGACAAAGACGGAAACAGCAAAGGGAGGAAACGCAACCTGTCAGGTGAGAGCTGAACCGCACGTTACCGCAGCCACAGCTCTGCAGTTTGACAGCGCCTGCTAGCTCGAGGGATTGTTTGCTTTTTTTTTTGGCAAAGCAGCTGAGTTTAGATGACGATAGTGCACGACATGCGTGATTGTCTGTCACAGTAATACTGAAACCTCGCAGTTGCTGTCACAGTCAGTGGAGTTTGAGACGCTCCAGGTTAGCTTCCCCCTCAGCTACACATCTCAACTTAAGTGGCATTAGCTCGTTTGTCTCATATGCATCGAATTCTTAGCGGAGCGTCCCCGGGCTGGCAGCCGGAGTCCGCCCCGGTGTTTCGGTTTAACGAGTTACCTTGTTAGCGAGTGACTTTCAATCAAATGTGTGCCTGGTTGTCGTGGTGACGGCGTGTGGGTGTCCTCGTGAAGGCTTACATGGTGTTCAATCGATTTTTCAACGTAGTGTATACGCGTCTGTTTTTTTGTCTTCACTGTGAGATTATGTAAACTACATCTTATTGTCAGAAACGATGCACATTCACCTGTTTTTCCAAAATCGACCAACCGGCACATCCGGCCGGTAGTCACCAGTTAACACGGTCACTCGTTAAACCGAAACACCGGTCAAAGCACAGTAGATCTGGATCGCTGGTCAAGGCCTTTCATTTCCAGTTAACGGAGATCTTCACAGACTCATATAAGGAACTTTTATTCATTTGTGTGTTTCCACCGTTTGTAGCGGTCAGGATCTTTTTTCTGTTATAAATTAGCCCCAGCTGTGCTCGTAATCTCCTTTTCAATCACATAATCACCTCCGTATTCAGCCTATTTTTTCCATAAGCCCCCTGAAACCTATTCTGACAAGGAAACGCCTTCTGAACGGTTTCCTTTTAGTATTAACGCGTTTTTTCCGCTAAAGTTGAAGTTATTATTATGCAGTATCTTTCTGTGAAAATACCATATTTTAGTGTTTTTCAATGTAAAAAGGTCTATTTAGATGTTTTGTGCTCCTACAGCAGTTTGGTGCAAATACACATTTTCTGCAGTAATTTACAGATGCTTTTTTGAAGATGTTCTGGGTGACTTTTTTAGTAGACAATGCAACAGTATAAACAGTTTCAAGTTGCCCTGAAAGCTGAGAATGAATGAGGTTACAGGTTGTTAAAATCATAAATGGATCAAAAGTTACATACACATTTGTTCATGTCTAGTGTTTCATCGATGAAGCTCTTTTTTCCCAGAGGGTCCAGCATTTACCAAAAAGAGGGCAAGCTGTTCCACATATACTGTACAGGATATGCATTTGTGATTGATTGCATATTATGTTAGGGTCTATTATGGAAAACCTTAAGAGAGGCATCCGATAGGTCTCAAATCTGTTCATTAGCATAACAACAATACAAGATAATCAACTCATCTACAAGAACAAAGAATCCTGCAACAGATGGCTTGCCCCCCCACAGAGCCCTGATCTCCTTTCACAAACTCAAGTCTGCCAAGTACTAAAAGTAATAAAGAAAAGACATTAGTTGTATTTTAGCTTCTCCTGTTCACAGGTGTTTTTGTGGATTAATCTTTTATACAATTTTTCATGACAATATTTTTAAGCATCCTCTCTTTCCTCTTATTGCTTCTAAATGTTGTGTTGTATCTGACAATCTTAACCTAGAAGCTACTCAAAATTATAACAATGACGTAGCTTTACACCTGGTTTTCCTTAGTCAGGATGACGTTCCTGCACAGCGACCTGCCCTCCACCCCATTCAACATGTTTCTGGGTATAGTCGGTGGCACAACAATTGTAAGCCAGGGTTCACCGGCGAACATCAGAGGCACAAACTGCTGTTGTGGCTTAAAGGGATAGTTGGGTAAATGTAGCATATATTGTTTATTTGGTCATGGAACAAAGTGACCAGTTTTTTTTTCTTTTTTCCCTCCCAGATCTGTCTCTAGCCAGGTTCATAACCACTGAGCTCACCAGAGGCTACTTCCTGGAGCACAATGAGGCCAAATACACCGAACGCCGAGAGAAAGTTTACACCTGTCTCCGCATACCAAAGGAGCTGGAGAAGGTAAATGCATACACAGTGTAAAGTAAGAATTACAAACAGTGACAAAAAAGTGTCTCATGGATAAATAACTATTTTCTGTGTGTTTCTCGCATTCTGTTCTGTTCAGTTGATGACGTTCGGCTTCTTCCTCTGTCTGGATGCTTTCCTCTACGTGTTCACCTTGCTGCCGCTCAGGGTGCTGCTGGCCCTTCTGCGGCTCTTTACGTTGCCATGCTGTGGTCTTGGGTAAGGGGCAGAAATACAAAATGTCTGAATGAATCATTAGCCACATGAGTGATAGATATTAATAGATAATAATTATAAGCCTTTTCTCGTTAAAAAAGTTTAGAACAAATGAAATTACAAACCGGCTTAAAAAGTATTTAAACATCTCTACAAACAAGTGCTGCAAAACCTAGTTGATTGATAAATTTCTTTATCAATGTGTCAATCAGTAGAACAATTAAAAGTAAAATTCAAATGTTCTTAAATGTCAGGATTTTTTTTACATAATGTACTTTTCTATATTTAATTTACGGTATATCTTCAAAAGACAATTTGAAAATATACTTGAGCACCTAAAAAATGTTTAAAAAAAACAAATATTTTACTGTTTTTTTGTAGATCCATTTTATTTTTCCATTTTTAGTAAATAAAAAAATGTGAATAAAACAATTAATGCAATGCTGTCTACCTCTAGAGGGCAGTATAGCTCTTTACTTTTGTTCAGACCAGGGCTGCCCAATCCTGCTCCCTACTCCACCACATCTGATACTAATAATCAATTCATTACCAAGTAGCTGAAGCATGTCAAGGGTTTGGTAATTAGAATCTTAGGTGTGTTGGAGTGGGTAGACTTCCTAAAACCAGCAGGACAGTAGCTCTCCAGTAGCAAGGTTGAGCAGCCCTGCCATGCACACTGTGGGTTCAGACTCAGCGGATTCTGATAAATGTATACTGTTGTTTTATTGTAGTGGCGCCCGCCTGCTCCAGCCTGCACAGGTGTGTGACGTGCTGAAAGGCTTCATCATGGTGCTGTGTTACTCTATGATGAGCTACGTGGATTACTCCATGATGTATCACCTTATCAGGGGACAGTCTGTCATCAAGCTCTACATCATCTACAACATGTTGGAGGTACATTGACTCAGATCATTCTTCCTACAGTGTATAACTTGATGATAGCACTGTATTTGCTCTCTTGCCTCCCCTCCTCATCTGCTTTTTGTGTTGTCAGGTGGCAGACCGCCTGTTCTCATCATTTGGCCAGGACATCCTGGATGCTCTGTACTGGACGGCCACAGAACCCAAAGAGAAAAAGAGAGCACACATAGGCGTGATCCCTCACTTCCTCATGGCTGTGCTCTATGTCTGTATCCTCTCTAAGAATGACCAGTCATTCTTTTTTTTTGTCAGAATGTGTCTAAAAACTAAAACAAAATACACAAAAAGACAAATTCAAAATAAAAGTTTGTAAGTGTAGTAAAATTGTTTCCAGTGATGACAGGAAAGGTTGGTAGAGGATTTTCTTAGTGTAATGAATTTATTTCTATTCCAACATAGAAGAAAGTGTCTCAAATCCAACAATCAGGGTTACTGTTTGTATAATCATTTAAAGTATTATTTTAGCAAAATGCAGCTTCTCACCCTTACTCAGACAAAAAAAGCATTTTGTATTGCATTTGAAGTAGTATAATTGATGGCAGATTAGTAATGAAATATTATTTTTATTTTACTTTAAACTAGTATAGAATGTATAATAATAGACATATACATATAAACTTATACAATTTAGACCAGGAACACCCACTTGATAAGAATTTGTCCTAGGGTTCCCATCTGCTAATATATACCATGACCAAAACAGTGACCAAACTACATTCTGTCATTGTTTTTTTGCATATAGATGGAATTATTATCATAGTCTACACTTTGATGACTACTGCTGTAGTCCAATATGTATTTGTTTTCCTAAATGCATGTTTGCATCTAGTTCTCCATGCCATCCTCATAATGGTTCAGGCCACTACTCTTAATGTAGCCTTCAACTCGCACAACAAGTCCCTCCTCACCATCATGATGTCGAACAATGTGAGTACAAACCGCATGAACGGATGAATTAAATTTAAATTGCAGGCAGCATCTTGAGATCATCCATCCTATTTGTCTTTGTGCAGTTTGTGGAGATTAAAGGAAGTGTGTTCAAGAAATTTGAAAAGAACAACCTTTTCCAGATGTCAAATAGCGGTAAGTGGTAAATATTGCACGTAAATTGGACAATATGCAACACAAAATCTTTAAGAACTTTGTTACCTCATTCTTTGAACTTGGTGTTGTAGTACAATTATATTTACGAAACCCAGCCTGGCCGCAGTGAGAATAAAGTCTGTTAATCCTGGATAAATTTGTTTATTTCCCACAGACATAAAAGAGAGGTTCACAAACTACATCCTCCTTCTCATCGTCTGTCTGAGAAACATGGAGCAGTTTTCATGGAACCCTGGTAACTACCGCAGCGCTGCATAACATAATTTTTTTTAAATCTACACAGCTGCTAAATCTATTTTTTTTATACATCTAACATTCTACTGAACATACTGACACTGACCTGTGTTTGATGTTTGTTTTCAGACCACTTGTGGGTGCTGTTTCCTGATGTAGTCATGGTGATAGCCTCAGAGGTTGCCGTCGACGTTGTCAAGCATGCTTTCATCACCAAATTCAATGACATCAGTGCTGATGTGAGTCCTTTTTGCACGATATCACACACAGTTCACAGTTTATCTATCTGGTTGTGTTGCAGTTTACACATATGGGGACAAATGGAGCTATTTTTTTAAACTTTTTTTAACATATAACCCTAAATGGGCAAATTTACTTTTTTTTTCTTTTTTTTTATGGGGAATAATAGTAATAACATTCACCCTCTGGTGTTAATTCCTGTCTATATGCACAATTTGTATGTGAAAAATAGTGGAAGTGTTTTGTTTTTAATGTTGGAAGAACCAATGAAATATTTCCATTAAAGTCAACAGTAAAGTTATCTAATGTAATTGATTCTATTCAATAGCATTTCTGGAGCTTTTAAAGAAAATCTGACCGTCTTCATCAGCAGATTGTGTTATAATGTAGTAATAATGATGGGATTTTTCTGCTTGACATGGAACAAACTTCACAAGATGACCATCTCTCACAAACACACTGTAGTTTTAGAGGGAAGCTGTTAGTCACCTGACCAATTTTCTCTTGTTTTATCCTGAGCTTTTACTGCTTTCCTCCTTCTTTCCTCTTTTATTTCCTTCAAGGAGATGTAATCATGTTTATGTAATGGAAGCCAACTCCACAGATGGGATTAACCCCTTTATCTCCACACTGTCTCACCTAATCACTCAAACCTCAATCACATGTAGCCAGCATTCAACCACTTTATATCCAATCTCAGGCCACATTTAAGCCACATGTGCACATCGTTTTACACACACTCAGCTCATTTTCATTACAATTATTTCCACCCTTATATTTCCTCCTGCTTAAGCTAAAGTGTGTTGTATTATTCTTTTTCTTTTCCCAGGTATATGGGGAATACCGGGCCAGCCTTGCCTTTGACCTTGTCAGCAGTCGACAGAAAAATGTAAGCACAATAAGTTCAAATGTCACATATGCCTCCACTCAAATGTAATATCTAGAGTTAGAACATTTTTTAGACTAAATAAGTCTTTTGAACTTGTCACTGTATCAAACACTGAAGCAAAAAGTGTTGCACAGTGAATAAATATGAAATAAAAAAAAAATCATGAAAAGAAAGTAGAATGAAAAGGACATATAAAAGCACAAAAATACATGTAAACAATAGAAGCAGTGATTTAAAAAAGTTTATAAAAGGCCAAGGTGGGTTTGACAGATTTGTGATCATTCACCCACATTAGAGTTACTTATTATACAGCACACTAGGAAGCAAGAAAGAGATGTACTGATGCTACTAATGTGATTGAATATTGTTGTGGATTGACTGTTTTATTCGTTGATGAAGTAGAATATTGCTGCTTGTGAATCTATTAAATGTGTCTTCTTAGGCTTACACAGACTACAGCGACTCCGTATCCAGGAGAATGGGCTTCATCCCTCTCCCTTTAGCTCTGCTGGTCAGTTACTCTTTATGGTGGCATTACCTGCTTTGATATTGTGTATGATCTATTGTTTGATGTTTAATTATTAAAATCTGTGTGTGTGTTTCTTTTTTTCAGTTGATCAGGGTAGTGACCAGCTCAGTGAAGATCCAGGGTTCGCTCTCCTTTATGTGTGTGCTGCTCTTTTACTTAGGGTAAATGTCAACCTTACTTTTCAGGGTGCTGAACACACATCTGCTGTGCTTCTTAATATTTGTATAATTTTTCCTCATAATTGCTCAAACATCTGCCATATATCCCCATGTGTTTCCTGTTTTTTGTGAGCAGGATGATCACTCTAAAGGTGCTTAACAGTATCGTTCTGCTGGGGACATCTTGTGTGTTCGTCAAAGAGGCCAATATGGAAGAAAAGCTCTTTGACCCTCCACCCTCCGCTGTTTCTAGCCGCGTAAACTCCAGAGCTCACCGGACCAAACATGTCCACACTGCACCACAGCAAGGTAAAGGGCTGAATGATTTTAAGAAAACATTTTTTCTGGTAGATATTGCAATTTCAATTTCATTCATAACTTTCTTCCAACTAAGCATTACAGAAACCTACATCGTTACCATTAAAATAATGATTAAAACGTTGCTTGAACAACAGCAGTTAAGTCTTAACTTAAAGTAGTGCAAGGTCAGGAAAGCAGCATACACATGCAAAAAGTTGATGGGGGAAAAAAAAGACCTAGTTTAGGAAAAGTGCTTTGACGATGTCAAGATCCCATTGCCTGAAATTGTGCTTTACTATCTATCCAAAATATCGATAGCTTGTTCAGGCTTAGTAAGATAGCATACACTTCAAGCTTGTTTTCCTTAAATGGCAAAATTCTACTTTGTATTTTCTTTCCTCTGATGATAACCCCTTCCACTCACTCTCAATTAGAATCCACCTCTGACAGAGGAGGAATATCTCTGGCCTCAGTCAGCCCTCAGCCTACAAACATGACAGAAAGCTCCGCCCCCACGCTCCCCAAGAGCGACTCTGACACCTTCCTCACCACGCCTGACGAGGAGGAGGAGGATGACGACAAAATCATCAACACCGACACGGGACTGGAAGGCGACGGCCTCAAACATCGAACACCCAAGAAAGACTTGCTGGAGATAGACCGCTTTACCATCTGTGGCAACCGAATTGACTGAAAGCCGCAGGAACAAGCAGTCCGTGTCCTGGCAGCTCAGCAAGGTTGAGGGATCAGACGTGGGTCACGGAGCATTCTCAGAGCAGACTTCTTCTTGTTCACCTGACCCCAGGAGTATTTATTAATTTATTACTGAGAAAACCAGCCATGGCGTAAAGCTGTTACTACAAGCATCAGAGGCCACGTCAGATGTTCCAGCTGGTCCAGTCCTTGTCTTATGAACCTGGTGGTCTCTTGTGACTCTGAGTAGTGGTTGTGGTTGTGGTTGTCATGGCGCAGACGTGCAAAATGACGACAACAACGGGGGGCGGGGGGGGACTGGCTTGCACAGCTGGAACAGAGCACGAAGAGTGAAACAAATCTGCATCTGTGAAATTGTACAAAATGTACAAAATGGGTCTCGGTGTGATGATAGAATCATCACAGCTGGACGGCGCGAGTGTGTATGTCTCTGCGTGTGTGAATGTGTGTTCAAAAGCACAATCATATGTACAATGAGGAGGTGTTTTTAGAAAGAACAAAACTTAAATTTTTTAATTTTCTTTTTCAAAAATCTGAAATATTCTAATATTTCAAAAGAATTTTTTAGGAAAAATCTCATGTTCTTTTCTAAATTTGACAGCGTTCAGCTGCAGCTCAAAGTCTCACAGTCATATCAACACATTGTCGAACCTTTAAAGTTGTTAGGTCAAATCCACACCAACACACACATTGGAATCAAGTTACCTTTCAATCAACCCAGATGGCCAAAATCAGAGTCAGGTGAAACGTGATGGCAGTAACACTAAGTGCAGTCTTACATTGTCTTCAGCCGCGGCTTGGTTGACTTTATGTTATAGATACAGATAAAGTGTGGAGGCTTTATTATCATGCCATTTGTGTTTATATTGTTCCTTTTAAGGCACTGAGATGATACAGTGGATGTTCTGAATTTGAAGTGAACAACTTTCAAAGCTTTTTTTTTTTTTTTTTTAAAGTGATGTTTTTGTCTCGAATAAGCTTCTGTGAATATGTTGTATACCCTCCCAATTTCAGCATGTAACCTGCAAATAATCATGACAACACAGGCGCACTGCATCGGTCTAATGATGGAAACGGGGACCTGAAAAAAAGTGTCTTGGTGAAACCTCACCATGCTTGCTCTTATTTTAGTTTTGCCGTATGTGACACTGGTATCAAGTGAACGGCGAAAGAGACACGGCTGTTGTGTCCAATTGCCTCTAAATAACAGGAGGGATCAAGCGTAAAGAGAAAGGAGCCAAAAATTCACATTTTCATTTTAAGTTGCCATTGTGCTTAGTTGAGTACCATTGGAGAAGGCTCTGCCTTATTAACCAATTAAGACTTTTGTACAAGTCTAGCTTCTAAGGAATCTGTATTAAATTAATTTCAAATACATGCTAGTGTATATTAAGATGGGGAACAGGAAAAAAACTCCACTTCTCGTTCTGTGGTTGGAGGACGCTGACTGACGGGGGGTGAGAGATGCTTTACTGAAGCATGGTGCAATACACAACATTGGAGATTTTTTACGTTATGAGAAGTGTGAGACAGGAAAGGAAATAACCTGTAATGGTATTGTGCTGCTGTTCACTTGCGCTGATATTAGGAACATTGACGTGTGTAATTTTTTGAAAGGCATAGATCTTTTTAAAGGTTCCATATTATGGAAATTGCCATTTACACTGCTTTCATGACTATGGAGAAGCTCTAGGTGTTACAGTCCCATGCATCAAACACTCAATCCTAGGAGAAATGCACACAGCCTGGGTTCAGAAACTGTGTCTTAAAACTCTGTTTCCATATTTAAAGTGAATTAAGATATACTAATACAGACTTCCCCCATCTTCATTCTCGGCCTTGGGGAAACCTTGATGTATGTTTTTCACTTTTTTTCTGACATTTTTAAGATCAAATGGAAAAACTGATTAATTGAAAAAAAGTTTATTAGCTGCAGCTCTAACTGAGATAAAAGTTAGTTACTATCCTACATGTTTTAGGAACCTCCCTACTCCAACACACCTGATTCCAATTATTCTCAAGCCCTTGGCAAGCTTCAGCTACTTGATTGTGAGTTGATGATTAGAACCAGGTGTGTTGGAGTAGGGAGGTTCCTAAAACAGGATGGTAGATCTCTAGGAGCAGGATTGGGCGGTCCTGATATTAACCTTTCACAGCTGTTTAGACCAGGGCTGCCCAACCCTGCTCCTGGGGAGCTACCATCCTACATGTTTTAGGAACCTCCCTAGGGCCTAGGCCAACACACCTGATTCTAATCATCTACTGATCGTGTAGCTGAAGCCTGTCAAGCATGGTAATAATTATAATCAGGTGTGTTGGAGTAGGGAGGTTCCTAAAACCAGCAGGACATTAGAACTGCATCCAAAACCTTTGTAGTCTCTGCCTGCTAACCAGTAACTACTACTTGAATGCCACAGTAGCAAGTTCTATGCAGGAAGCCTGCTAATGGTTTCAGATGTAGTAGATGCATCATATTTGCCTTCCATGTAGGTGGTTAGTTGCTGGTTTTGGATGCAGACCTGGTTTGCAGGAGCAGACCTGGCCAGTGCCGGTTTAGACTGTTGGTTCACATAGGTGTTGAAAGAGCCTCCTCCAATAATCAGAGTCAGTGGACAACTGCAGTAACGCACAGTGCAATCAACTTCTAATGGGGCAAAGCTGGGTTCAGAATTACAAATATGGGATTTTTTTTGTTTCACTTTCATTCTGAGAGAATAACTGGAAAACAGCAGCCAATAACTCTTTGAACGTTCTATATTTTACATTAAGATAAAGTGGAGTTGGAAAAGAATTTCAAACCATCTTTTATAGCTACCTACCATTTGTGCTTTGATGTGCCTAGTCTGGCAAAAAAGCTACAAGCAAGCCCAACATTACTACAGTCATTAAGGTGAAATAAATTACATGTCAAAGAAAGATCAAGAGTGTGAATAAGTCGTCATAGTGTGAATCGTCTGTGTGTGTATGTGTGAGAGATCATTTGCAGTGCATGAATGGATCTTAACTACTCAAAGACATTCTATACTGTATGATTGGAACATGTCATTGTTTTTACTTTTCATGTATGACCCATCTGTGTAAGGCATCTTCTACGTGGTAGAAGAAGAATAAAAACATTTTGTTTTGTAATTTTGTGTGTGTGTGTGTGTGTGTGTGTGTGTGTGTGTGTGTGTGTGTGTGTGTGTGTGTGTGTGTGTGTGTGTGTGTGTGTGTGTGTGTGTGTGTGTGTGTGTGCGTGCATGTGCAAGAAAGCGAGCACAGGAATAGTGATGGGTGTTTCAATGAAAAGAGTCACTGCAGGCTCTGTTTACAGGGCAAACACAGCAGGCCACTGTTCCCCCTGAATGGGCATTTGGATTTGGTGTCTGTCATCACACACATTACCACACGGGATTTTTTTTGTTTTTTTTTTCCCCTGAAAGCCCAACTCTGATAAAATATCCATTTCTGCATAAATGCCATGTCTTTTCCTGGTTATGTAGATGTGTTGGATGTAACAGTGTTGTGTGTTGTGTAAAAGGGACTGTGAGCCATGTGACCACTGACCAGAGTGGATGAAAGGTTGTGCTGATATATCCTCGACTTCAAAGCTGAGACTTGCACAACAACTCCCAGGCTCGTGTTACTTTCCAAATGAATTCCCTTTTTATTTTTTCTTCTCAAAAAAAAAAAAAACGAATCCTGTTTTCCAAAATCTCACTGGCCTTGACTATGAATGTGATCAGCTGCAGAGCTAAAGGTCATCTGCTCAATGACCAGGGTATTGTAGGGGACACACACTCTCCTCGCTGTACAATCATGCCATTACAGACCAACCGGCATGTGCTCTCTCTGCCCACAGAGACAACACCCTCTCTTATTATGCATCTGGAGATTCTCACTATGAAAACCTTCAAAGTCTCTTCTCACAAACACAACTTAAATAAGTTCTCAATAGTCGTGTTTAACTGTACGAAACTTAAATGTCTGACAGCATGTGAAAAGTTTAACTACACTAATAGTCTGTAGACTTCCTGTATTTAATTATTTGATCAATAACAATACAATTGCAATATGTTGCATGTCAACAGTGGCTATCCACATACAGGAATAACACAACACTGCAATACTTTAATTTGGAAATCTTCTTTCTTTAATTCAAATGATTTAGTAGCATGGTCATAATACAGACGAGGATGTAAAGCCCTTAAAGAGCTCAAACTAATGAGGAGTGTGAACATCTGGTGATGTGGTTAAATGCTCTGAGACAAGTGATCTTTGAGGTAAGTTTTGTTAGCTGCTGTGTCAAAGGTCAGATACAAATTGTAGTATTTACTTAGTAAAAGAAAAGGACAACCAAAGGAGCTGAAATGATTAATCAATTAATTAATCTAAATAAAATTAATAATTAATAATAAGGATCTTCCACTTTCTTCCTCCTTTGGTTACCTGATTAAGGCCTGGAACATGGTGATGTTTATTTCTTACAGTTCTTTGCCATTTAAGACTAAACAAAATGATTCATCAGCTAAATAATTAATAAAATCAATAATTAGTACATTAAAATAATTATGAAAATATAGGTTAATTGAGGCCCAAATCAATAGCCCAAGAAATAATATGGCTGATTGTAAAATAATTGACTTCCTGTTTCGGAGCGGACAACTCAACCTGTCAACATTTAAAATATTCATGTCTATGGGTAGGGCTGCAAAAAGCAAATCTTTCATCATAGTCTCCTGATTATTTATTCACTTATCTGTTAGATTTATGAAATGCCAGAAACAGACTGAGAGAGTCTGCAATCAACAGTTTGTTTGGGTTTCACTGTGCAGTTTGATACTTGCTATAACATGATAATCCAGATTTTTTTTTTTTGATGAATGTATGGGTATCCCTGCCTCTTGGCTCTAGTTGAACCCCGTGACCCTGGTGAGAAATAAGCAGCTATTAATGGATTAGGCCCTCCAGTTAATTGGTGTCATAATTTAATCACAGACTGCGGCCAAACAAACCAATGTAATTTAATCTGACTGTATCTTGAACAGCCCAACTACTAGAGCTGTTTCTGCTTTCCTATCGCAAATGGAGCAGAGAGATGGTGGGATGCAGGAAGAGCAGCAAGACCCGGGCCTTCTGAAGCTCCACAGAGACAGAGAGACCGCTGTTAAACCGAGTTGAATTTTTGTAAAAAATATGTCAGCATTCTCAAAACTTAAAAAAAAAAAAAACATAATTGTGTAGAATATAGTACTAGTAAAACTCTTCTAGACAGCCTTTAGTCCTTTGTGAATAGATGCACTGATCTGTTTAGTAGAGCCAAATGGGGACAAGATTCAGAGATTAGAGGAGACAGACTAGCAGGGTTCAGGTGATTAAATGTGTATAAATAAATACAGCTGATATAAGTATGTTGTTGATGCTATACAAGTGACTTCCCTCTCCTGACTGACAACAAACTGTGTCAGAGCTGTGGGATCATCTCAACTTTTCTCCACTGGAGAAATGTTATTACATTATTTATTAAAAGGAAATCACGTAGAACAGTGCTAATGACAGTGATTCCGTTAAAGATCAGAGATGCAGTACTTCTGCGGGACTTGACAAGTACGTGCTTTCAGAAAACCTTTTATATTCTGCTTTTGGCATAGTCTGATGTAAATTCTAAACATTTGATAAATGTAAACTTATAGCTTAATCAGAGGGGAGGAGTAATACACCACTGGGGTGGCACATAGCCATCATGCTGATTTGAATTAAACAGATCTCCATCAACAGTCAGACCTGTGGGTTGATGAAAGAAGGATGTGTAATTTAAGGCTATAGAAATAAAATTCACTTGAATTGATAATATTTTCTTTTCATTTCATGCCATTCAGTTGTGCATCTGCTTTTAATTTCTGCAATGAGGGTGTTGAGGTTGTATCTGTTTGTGAAGATGATTTGAATAGGCTAGAACTTTTTTCTTTAAATTACGTTTTAATCACATGTCCAAAGGCTTCTGGAAAACTCAACATACCAGATGCCCTAAGAGATGGAAGACAATGATGATAGCTTAACGAATCAAGTCAAAAATCATTTGGAAGCAAGCTCTGGTTTAATATTAAGCATATTCTAAAAGAGTGGTGTGGAAATCTGAAGACACTGCTTTTTTCTTTATTAGCATTTATTACAGTTAAAAAAATATCCCATACATCACTCAAAAAAATTTAAAATGCACACAGCCTGGATTTTAACAATCTTTATTTAGATACAAATATACAGCACTCAACAATACATAGAAAACAATAAGGAATGTATATTATACATATCAAGTGTCATATATTATATATAATAATCCAAAAGTCAGATATAAGTAATAGATAGATATGAAATAAATACCTGCAAAAAGAAGACAACAGGAAAAACAATGGGACTCACATGTCAAGTGCAATGAAAATAGTAAAGCAGATTAAGAAATAAAAAAAGGCTTCATTATACTTAGAAATATCAGTAGCTTTACTACATTTAGTGGTTGTTTCACGGTTCATTTGCACGTCTTGTACTTTGTGATGTCATACAGTAGCTCCCTCTGCTTGCAGAAGTTCCCATCACACCCACCTGCATCACACCTAGTCTACAAGTGAAAACCAGCCAATCAGAAGGGAAGCTGATGAATATTTATGACAGGACCAAAAATGACCTGTGCTTCTGGAGCAATTCTTGTAACCCTCTGTAAAATGCAAATGTATCATGTTAGAGGTATCAAACCTTCAAATAAAGTCCAGAAAAGTCCATAATATTGGACATTTAATACTTTTAAGACTCAAGCTCTATCCTGATAGGTGACTTTAATTTCTACAGTCTAAAGTTTTTTATATGAATATCTGTAGGCTACTTTTACTCAGATGTTGCGTTCAGGTACCAGCTGCTTGTCATATTTGAGTTATAATACACGCGCGCCACAGAGGCGCGAACTTTCGCCGAGCACGCGCGCGCGCGCCGTTGGTCCGTCTCGTGCACGTGAGATTAGCGAAGCCGGTGGAGAGCGTCGCGAGGACACAGCGCGCTCATCAGCCGTTGGTTCCGAGTAAGCTCCCGGGGGAAGATGTCCGTGAGAAGCCCGCACCGAGGGACCAGGAGCTAGCGGCTCGACTGTTGGATGTTGAGTTTCAAAGTTTCCTCCGGACGGTCGTGTGTCGGTTCCACCAGGGGGGACAGCAGGTGTCCCGGCATCAAAACTAGCCCGCTCCCCTCACCGCCCCCTCGCCGCCGCGCCGGAGCGCGTCTGGGCCCTCTGGGGGCTGTTGCCGCTTCTGTTTGGTGCGGAGCTGGACTTTTCTGAGCCATGTTGTGGACGAGGTGGCTCGTCCTGCTGCTCTGCTGGGGGGCCACGAGCGGCGAGCAGCAGGCCGACGAGAACGACGGGGTCCCGGCTGAGGTCCGGCCGGACTCCCGCAGACACCGCAGCCCTCCGCCCGTGGAGCCGCTTGATTTCGGGTTCGTGCCCGCAGCGGTTTATGACACCCACGCGTACTACGAGCCGGGGGCCGTGGGCATCCTGTTCCACATCGTCCACGCGTTTCTCTACGTGGTTCAGCCGAACTCTTTCCCCAAAGGTGAGATTATCCCCGACCCCCCACACACCACCACCGCCGCACCTGTCCCTGCACAAGCCTCAGTCCTCAGGTCCTTAGTTAACTTCATTACATAACGATATAGAAAGGCTGATACTAATGATACTCAATGACAATTTAAAGGCCTGAATTAAAATGCTACTTAAGTACACGACTATTATGAGAAAAATGTACCACAATTTATTAATTAACTATTAATTGTATTAATAAAACTGACATTATTCAAATGTGTTATATTATTTGTTTTATCTTTAACAAACACATGCGAACATTTTATTCTATCAACGTGAGATACTTAATAGAGATAATGGTAATGGTACTGCATCATATTATATTTTATTAAGCGGTATATGAAGTATTCCTGTAGGCCACAGAAGTGTAAAAGTACAAATATTTTATTAGAAAATAAGTTTCAAATGAGTTAAAGTCATTTAAAGTCAGAATTTATTGTTATTTATTGTATTTATCAACAGCATTTTCTTTTTACTTTACTTAGGTATTAACCTCATATCAGATCATTTTCAGTTTGTTTCCACCAAATTTACATTTTATTTTGTACTAACTAAAATGTTATAATGGACGTGTAGTGGAGGGAAATGTGTGATAAAAGTTGATTTTCCAACACTGCTTATCGAGGCTCCAGTGTCCGAATCTCTGGATAAACAAATCAGTCACATTCTTCTAGAAATCCTTCAGGCTACGAGTGTCAAAACACATTTTGTTACTCATCAGATTCAATGATGTGATTATGTCAATGATGCTCTATTTTGATAGGTTTTATATTCATTATGTTTTATTTGTACTGCATGTGTATTCAAATCAGAGTATCTGTCTATAGTACATTTTCTAGATACTCAATTGGGTAAAAGTTTAGAGAAGTTTTGAAGAGACTTTGAAGAACTACTATGTTGGAAAAATCTTTGACAGACCAATGTCTTATTGGGGTGAATGGAAACAAATTATGATCTGTACTTTGAGGTCAGTCACAGTGTAGATGAGGCCAGAAATAAGAGTTATACTGTAGTGTGTAGCTCTGTCATGTAGAGCACTCAGCAGTCATTATTTAGACCTTCAGATGATGTGTTTTTAAACTAAAACTGAGCCCAGATGCTGAGTACCAGTTCTACTACAATACTCAGGGCTAGGCAATAGCCAGAAAATATTTTTTGGTCATCATTTTTCTTAAATTTCTGCCTTTTTCTTGCAAAAAAAACAACAACTGGTGAAGTGAAATATTTGAGAAGGAAGTTCACCCTTCAGTTTAAGTGCAGCTCACAACTCATGTGAACACAGGCTGTAACCCATGTCAAGGTTCACAGGTCACGTTTTCTTTGTTTTAAGGGGTTGCAAGCCAGAAAGGTTGGGAACCTTTGGCCTATAGCTGGCTCTCTAGCATCACAGAGTGCAGCGCACCTCTTGTATCTCGCTAAACTAAACAACAAAGTCCAAAAAACCTCAAAGAGGCTGCTGTGACTGCATTCATTTACATACTGAGGCTGTTCAGAATTCCCTGTTGACATCAATCTGTTACATGTATTCCAAAAAGAAGTGAAGTGCTGCTGGGTCAAAGAGCAAAATAAATCTACAAGCACCGATGATCTCCTAAACTAATGTCATGAGAAAACAAGTATATCATCGGACGTTATCATCAAGTGATCCTCTCTGGGCTCGTTTTGTAGCATTATTGAGATGATAAAAAAGGTGATCAGGTCTGCCACGTGATCCATACATACATGAAAACACAGTGCAATGGGATTGAAGGTTTTAAGTTGCTGCCATTTTGGTGCTCAGGGTTAGGGCCGCTGGCTGGGTAATCAATTAGCAGATCAGCGATTAGAGGAGGCTTTCTGAGTCACCTGCATCACAGCGTAATACCTTAATCCACTGGACCATATGCTGCTGCTGCTGCTGCTGCTGCTGCTGGGGACTCTCACTGTGATCACTGCCACACACACGCACAGGTAGACCACCTGAGATACTGAGTCACATAACATACGTGTTCAAAATCATGAATGTTGCTCACACACACACACACACACACACACACACACACACACACACACACACCAATGTACCTGGTGTGAGTTTGACAGGTTCAGCTGAACCATGATGGTATTGAAACTGAGCCATAAATAGTTTAATAAGCTCATTATTAGGTGGCAACAACAGAGTCAAGCAAAGCTATTAAAATCCATCAGTTTGATTATCTAATTAGTTAAAGAGCACATGTATATGTCTGTCAATCTAAAAGGAGGTTTTTTCACATTTATTATAACAAATATGATGATATTATCTTTGTTTTAGGACTAAGATTTACTCATTTACCCAGTTACATCATGTTCTCTTTTCACTTTGTGAGGAATATTGAACATTTATTTTAATTTCTCTCCTTGCTTTATGAGATAACAGCTACTATTCTGTGATATATATTCAATCAACTTTAACTTTGCTGAATTAATTTCAATTTCTCCCTTTAGTTTGTTTTTTGTTTGAGAGGTTACTGAAAACTTTCTTACAAATAGTTTTGTTTCATCTGTTTGCAGGTGTGGAGTTTGATAATTTAATGCAGGTTAGGTTGAAAAAGTAAAACTTTATAAAACAATGACATTTACCACCAAAGGAAAGTCATTTTGCATATATGTAAGGCAAGAAGTGCAATAACTGTTATTATTCTATCTTTCAAAGAAACCTGTACTGTAAACATTGTAACAGAGTTTATATACAAGGCAGATACAGAAAACTGTGTGCAATATAACAATATGTATAGGTGCATCTCAAATGATTAGAATGTTGTGAAAGGGTTTGGGTTTTTATTATGTGTAAGCCATATTTATCATATTTACAAGAAATAAAGGCTTCAAATATTTTACTGTTTAATGGATATATGAGTTTCACTTTCTGAAATGATTGACAAAAAATATTGAAATCGTTAATGATATTCTAATAATTTATAATGCTCCCATACATATTGCTATATTACACAAAGATTTTCTGTATCTGCCTTGTTGGGTAAAAGGAAACTGAACTGAAATAACTAGTGCAGGTTTAATGTAACACATGCATATACAGCAGAACATCAAGTAGTTACTAAATAATAAAACTAAAGTAGTAAGACTTTTATAACACTATGGTTGTTTCTTTAGAGATGAATATAGACAGATATATAGACAACTTCTAATAATCAAGATTTAATAACATTATCAAGAATAACCATTGCAGAAAATGATTATTTATTAATTCAGTTTTGTATTAGTTTAAATAAAACAGTTCATCATTGGATCTTTTGCTATGATCTGATAATGTGATCTTTCTCTTAATTAAAATATTTACATTATCATCTAATGTGTAAAACATCTGACAAATTCAAGGTCGACTATTCATCAAACTGCATGATTGATTATGAGAGAAACTGATGCACATGCAAGGTTTAAAACACGTTGTATTGAAAACTATGCTGAAGAAAGTGAATCCACCTGTTCCTCAGATTACTATCTTGACTTTCTGGTACACACTGTTTTTTTGACTGGTACATGCAGGAAAATGTACAGGTGAAATGTGAAATGACTACATGAGCTACTGAACTACAGAGAAGCATTGAAACAGTGTGCCAATCAAATATAAAAAAAAAGAACATTTTGTGAGATTTTTGGAATAGGGGGTGATGATCGTGTATATTATAATGAAAAAAATTTATAATTAAAAAAAATATATTCTTAGTTGTTTTTCATAATAGTATTGTCTTGTATTGAAATCTGTTGCCCCATAAAATAGTGATTTCTGTGAGACATGGGTGAGGTTATGGTAGCCCCTGCAGTAGTAAGAAATTGGAATAAATTCAACCTCACACTACCTCCACCCTTAATTTCTATAACGGCTGGTTTGACCAGCTGGATTGGCTAAAGTGGATCAATCATTTACTCATCCATAATCTGGAGTAAATTACAGTATGATGAGCTGCTTGCTTCAAGTGTCAACAGAGGGTGAAATGAGTGGGAGTCATCGCTGGTTGTTGACTGGCTTCTCCTCCTCCTGACTCACTCATAACCCTCTTTACAAATCTGTACCAAGGTGCCATATGCAATGAAGAAGCATTTTGGACTCTTTCACTGTGTGAGTCTTATCCCTCTGATACACACAGTAGATTAGAGGATTAGCATCCACCCGGCTAATGCTAAAACTGTGCAGCTATAACTACTACAGATGGCATTCTCTCTTGCACGCACACACACACACACTGACGTGAAAAAAAACCTACTGAAAATGGGTCATGGTCCTTGTGTTCAGTTTTTCATCAGGTAGAAAGTATTCTAAATCAGACCACACTCAATGTATTTATCTGATGTGGATATGCTAGACGAGGATAGAAAGACTTTCCCCAAAAGGTGAAACTCTGTATAACACTCCTGCGTCTTACATTATAGTGGCCAATCATCTTGTGTTCCTAATGCAACTTATGTGCATCTGAAGAATCATTGAAAGAAATGGTCTCTGTTTATCAGATTTCTATGGAAAGCTGAAGTAAGTAGAGCAAAAGGGAAAAAAGACACTTCACATAATCCTCTTAGTTATTTTACTCCAGCTCACAATGTGGAACTTTCTTTAGCTCCTGGCGTCGTGGAAAATCACACAGTACAGCACTTAGTCTAGTGTAGTGCTGACGCAAAACTACCAGAACTCATGTCGTAATGCGAACACCTTTCAATCTGCTGTGGGGACAACATCGTCATATTCGTGTTGTGGTTTGCAATGTGTAGTTTTGTAAAAAAAAAACTTAAGCAGTGTGTCCGATTCTAAAGCGCCTCAAACTGTCTTTTTTTCAAACATTATACAGTGGTACAATGTGTAGTTTCTGGTGGCACTGAAAGAGGAGATTGGAGACTAATCAAATGTTTAAAAATTTAGTTTTTCACATGGAATAATCAGAATGGCTTTTGAATCTAATGCTTAACAGAGATGTGCTCATAATTAGATTATTCAACAATGAGACAACATCTCTAAATTGAAGGTAATACAAACACAATCATTTTTATTTAGATTGAAGTACAGACAAATTTACACACAGTAATGAATATTATATTCCATTATAACCCTCAATAACCCTCCTCCTGAGTGAAATAGAAATTCTGAATTCAGAATACCTTAAAATATAAAATAAAATTTTGTTGTTGATGTTTTTTTGTTTTTCAAACATTCTAGGTTTATGTATCTGGGGGCCTATAGTGTTCATGTAATTTATACAAGCTCTTACACGTAAAAGCAGCAAGGATGCGTGTTGGTTACATAAGATTGAGTTCACACCTTCCAGTAATCTTTCAGAGCAGGTTAGCGTAGCGGATTGTGCTCGCTTATAGTTACACTACACAGTAAGAGGGTTGTAGCTTCGCAACAGTTACCTACAGTAGCAGCAGCATTTGATAGTTTGCTGCTCATGTTTTTAGTCTTAATACGGTGACCTTTGTGCATGTTCATTCTGTTATGAATCCATCTACTCTCATTCATTCACCAGTAAAATACTAATAGGCCGACTGGGTTTTTTTTAAAGATGCTTGTTGCATAAATGTTAAAAAACTTGTTTTATCTAAGCAAGTTCTCAATTCACATTAGCGTCTTAACAGAATGCCTGTATGCTCGAGGTGCTCTCCTGAACTCTTGCACTAGACGCTTGAGTTCATGTTGATGTGGTGGTCCTTCCTTATCCTTTCAGGTCTAATACTGATGGTTGTTTATCCCCCTCGCTCCTTTCGTTTGCAGTAGCTTCCACTTAGAGCGGGTCACTGAACTAAGCTTTCTAAGCCTTGATGGCTAATGCTAACTAAGTAGCTGAGCGACAACAGGTGGCATCGACCTGACGCAGATGTGCTCATGTGCTGCATCTGCAGAGTCGACAGGAGACGTGTCCTCGCCCAAGGCGACAGTGTGAGGTCTCCTTCAGTAGGAAACATTTTACGAAGAGTTAGGAAAGATGCAGGAAATTGAGGCTGGCAGATTCCAACATGACAGGAAGATGGTGTTGAGAGGATTATCCATATGGTCACAAAAGATGCCCAGAATCACAATGTCCTTGGCTCAGCAGAAAAGCTTGTCCAAACACATATTTAGCTTTTAGAATGTTGTGATTAATGGTATACATGAGAGCTGCAACTAACATTTTATTTTCATTATGGATTAATTGTTTTGTCTTTAACGTGTCTAATTTCCTAGAGGCCTAAGCTAATTTCTTCAAATGCCTTGTTTTGTTGAATCAACATTCCAAAACCTAATCATATTCAGTTTATACCAAGTACATATAACATATAAAAGCTTCAAATCCTCACATTTGAGAAGCTGCAGTCATAAATATATTTGGCATTTACTTCATTACATTAAAAAAAATATTTAAAAAAAATAATAACAATAGCACTGTACTTATAGAGACGTCAGACAGACTGTAATTCAAAATTCCAGTCAGCAAAAAGTAATTCATTGACAAATCAATGCAGCTCAGATGTGCATTATTAGACTCCTAAACCAGCAGGAAGCCCCCTAAATTAACATGATTCTGAGATCTGTTAGTAAACACGGGACAAACAGTCATGGCTTTGTTTCCCAGTGATAATGTTCTGTAACATCCAAAGGTTTCTGGGGGATACTTAATAATCGTGAAGATTCACCAACTACAAGTGTTTTCCAGATTCTAGCATAGCGGCTACCTTAAGGGAGAGTTTATGATGTTCCTAAAGAACAATGTAAGCTGGAAATGACGTCATTGCAGAGGAGAAAGTAATCAATTGATGGCAAAGGAATATAAGTGCTGTGCACTTATATATGATGGTGAAGTTACTGAGGTTAATTTTGCACTCATCAATTAAAGACAAGCCTCTGTATATTAATCCCATGATGTGCTACACATATATTGTCAGGATAAGTAATTTCCATAGAGGTGAATATTAAACTATGTGCTCTGGCATGCAGGTGCAGGCCTCAGATGGGCACTGTATAACAACTTTCAACTAGAAAAGCATCATGTTGGACCAGATAGGCTGAAACTGACAGGATGAGTAGAGTGTTTCACTAAAGGAGATCTAATGAATGTTACAGAACACTTGTAGCAGCTTCCGTAGTGAAGGTAAGCCTGAGGCTAAGACACAATCCGGGAAACAGCTCGGCATCTTAAGGAAGACCTTAAGGCAGATTTCACGGCAGCCCTGAATAGTTTAATTATTCTAATTTACTAGAATGTTTTGAAGGTGAGGACACAGAAGCATACATATAAAACTCATCGCTTTACCTTGGCATGTTTGTTTTGTCTGTCTGTGTGTGTCAGCTGCGTCAGCATTTACAACTAAACTGGCCTTCATCTGCTTAGGTGCCATGGTACCTACTGTATTATTCAGAGAAGACTTGCCATGTCGCATTATTAATTTCCTGAAAGAAACAAGAAGTGCAGGCAATAAAACGCATACATGCATTCTACTGAAATCAGCCTCTGTAACATTTACAGGAAACACATTCATGTTTTAAATTCATAACTCATTTTTACCAAACATACTCTTCTTATATTGCCATTACTAGGGCTGACCCCAAAGAATTAAAGGTTCGATCATTGCCATGGTATTCGATCATGAAATCTGTGTTAGATTTTTCTTTTTCACATAGTGTGCATGGGACATAGACTGGAAGGGGTGAGGGGTGGTGTACGGCACCTTGAGTTGCCACCCGTGGGTGTGGTGGCGGACCTAACTTGAGGTAGAGTTGTGCTTGGGATGGTTGAACACAGGCCAGTGCAACCCCCATTGACATGTATGCACAGCTGTGGATCTCTCACTCCATGCAGGTGAGTGAGAATCAGAAAGAGGCGTAATCGATGGCGGTCGTTTTCATTGTGTGGCACTCTGCCATAGTTTGGTTCACTCTTTTGGTGAACCTCCCCCCAAACATACCCAAAACACCACCCCTATGAATAATTCACACCCAAGACAAATTATCTGCGCCGTGCGAGCCGTGAAATCTGTGTGCTTGTACGTGTGTGTTTATGTGTACATGTGGTGTTTGAAATCAGTGTGTACCTGTTGAATAACAGTCTGGGTGATTCACCATCCAGGTTGGCTTAAGGTTGTCTGACCTACATAAACACACAGACAAACTACAGTTTAGTTTGAGCACAAACAGCTCCCACAAACACAGTCCTTAGACGTATGAGGAAATTCGGTGGCTATACCGACGTCGGAAATTAAAAAAAAAAAAAAAAACAATAATCTGCATAATCTGTGTTGGCAGCTTGTAAAGAGATGAATAGATTCTTTTTGGTCTCCAGTGTAGCTTGCCAGTTGTTCATCCCAGATGTTTCTGTGACTGTACAACACTGTTACACAATGGATTATATGTTTACAGATTGAAACACAATTCTTTTTCTTTCAGAAATGATTGTAAAAGTCATTCAGCAAAACATGGGGGGAATCAAAATAGAAGAATGGAGAAAGGTATGTGTGGTTTAAATTCATAACCTGGACATTGCAGTGTTATGATACCTTATTAAATACTGAGAAATTGAATTGACATTGATTATTTTAAATGTGATAGATTTGCTGCAAAAGCACTTGCAATTAATAGCTGGGATGTGTAACACTAAGAATCACTTCTCTACTATCAATGTCTTGGCTCTCAAACCAACCTTGTTTTTTTGTTTCTCTTTTTTTTCCATTGTGAATGTGTGTTTGTGTGTTTTTTTGGACACGTCTTCATACACATGGCACAGCCAGAAAACGTCGTCCTTTTGCTACAGGTAAACTCCTCTCCTCTCTAACACTATGCACTTCCACATTGCAAAAAAAGACAGTGACGGCTGGTGAGAAGACTGATGAATGGATGAATGCTCTCTCCCTGCAGTGGCTCCACTACGAAGCTGGTTTCCTCATGTGTGGGGCCATCGGTGTGGTGTTTGTGGTCCTCACCCCCATCGTGGGCACGTTGTTCTGTGTGTGTCGGTGCTGTGAGAACTGCGGAGGGGAGATGCACCAGAGGCAGAGGAAGAACATCGACTGCCAGCGGGGTTTCTACACCGTCTCACTCATGACCACCTCCATCTTCATCATGTAAGTTTTCCCCGTGATCCTCTTTTCTGTCTATTAACATAGAAATAATAAACATTACTTTTTTTCCCTTTCTGGGATAGAAATAAATCTCAGGCGGTATCAGTGTGATTGTAGTGCTGGTGTAGTGCTTATTATGCTGCAAATGTTTTAGACAGTTAATTTGCCATATGTTATACAGCTGAAAATTTCTACATTTCTGTTTATCTGTTTGTAATATTCAAATTTCTCTGTAATGTTCTCCACCTGCACACATCATCTACTGCACACCTGTCCGTCCTGGAAGAGGGATCCCTCCTCTGTTACTCTTCCTGAGGGTTCTTCCGTTTTTTTTCCCTGTTAAAGGGTTTTTTTAGGGAGTTTTACCTTGTTTGATGTGAGGGTCTAAGGACAGGGGATGTTGTGTTGCTTTTGTACAAAATGTAAAGCCCTTTGGGGCAAATCTGTGATTTGTGATTCTGGGCTATACAAATAAATTGAATTGAATTGAATTGAAAAAGATATGGTCATTTGATGGGGTTTGGAGTTTGTTTAACTAATAAAGGTTTAAATCTTAATTAACAAATTAAAATATATTTATATGAACATGGGATTTGAGCAAAGCAATTTAATTAGGCCCCTGATGACACAAGTAGGGTAGATTACTATGCTTGTTTATTAATATTATTACGAATAGTAATAATAATATTATTTATGTTATTGTATAGATGCCACATAAAAATTAAAGAAATATCTTGTTTTAGATGATTTTATAGCGCTACATGTTGATCTAAACCTCAAAAGGTTTGCAAACCTGGAGCACTATGCATGCTCTTTACAACCTACGCTCACATACACACGTGTTGATGTACTGTACCTCGGTGGAGGAGGCAGGTGCAGGGTTCGAGTAATATGATCCCAACTGTGCCGGACAGATAGGTGTTAGTGATATCACTTGGCTGACTCTGAGAGGGCTCTCTGTCTGAATGAGAGCTTTCACATCACAAACATGCATTCTCACACACTTATACCTGGACACACACACACACACACACACACACACCCATTCACGTATGTACACATAAAGCCTGATAAGGGTTTGTATGTCCTCTCACACAGCAGATTCTCTCTGTGTTTCTCTCTCTATCTCAGTCTGTGCTGTTGTAAATTTATATCTAGACATTTTTCAAAATGCTAAATGCTAAAAAGCTTGAATAGAGGAGTTTAGTGCTTTGACAGGATAATTTATCATGTAAATAACAAATTCAAACTCTTTATGCTTAAACAAAGTCACAATTTGCAAAACAGGGTAATGTTATTACATTCATCACCCTGATATCAACTTAACTACATTTGAATAAAAGTAAGAAAAAAGTGCACACTGTCACTTACTTCTGTAGTGTTTTATGCTGATATGTATTATCCTTGAAACGTTTTGTCTTCATCAGGTCTTTTTCATATTGTATTCAAGTTTTGATTTCCCCCAATTCACGTGTCATATTTTCAGGCATGTAGTGACTTTTTTTTTTACCCCCCAAGTCATTTTACCATAGTTAATTTGCTGCAATATAACAGCACTGAATGCACAGAATTTGGGTGAAAGCCATTATCTATCATTCATTTTCCTTGATAAATCTGTTGCAATCACAACAACAAGCATTATAAATAGAGGTAGATGACTTACAGAAGAAAGCTTGTTGAAAAGTTTGAGTTTATGAATTCTATTCAGAATTTTTTGCTTGCTCTATAAAAATCCTTTATAGAGTGACAGAAGAGATAAAAAGAAGTTATTGCCTAAGCACAAATTGCCTAGGCAGCATGCAGGCATAAATAATAACTAAAGAAGATACTGTTGGTGCAAGCTCTAGTGCAGCCATAGGCGGCTGTGGATTTACTAAAAGAGACAGTTTGGAAGGTAACTACGACATTTTATTCACTCTGTAATTGAATATTAAGCTTGTAGAAATCTTTTCACCTTACAGTACTTAACTAGTAACAACTGAACGAACATCTTGCACAGCAGAAAGTTTGTTAGGGATCACAAAGTCTTGACTGCGATTAAACCAAAGCATCTTAAACATTTTTTATCACTCACAATTAAGTTGACCTGATGAAAGTGTGAGGATTTAACACAAGTTATTGACATTGTGCAGGATTCTTTGGTTTCTTCACCTCAAGTAACGTCAACATTTGGATTAAAACTGTGAACTATATATGCTATGTTCTTGTCCTTTATCTGATTAATAACAGTGTAGCTATGCTGCCCTCTGCTGGTTCACATCTGTCATTGTAACATTGCTCTTTACTGAACGTGTTTGTCTGTTTGTTTCAGTCTGGGAGTACTCATTTCCTACGCAGCAAACCACAATATCACCAGCCAGATCAAGAGCACTCGTCGGCTTATCAATACCAATATGAGAGACATGAAGACATTTGCCAACAACACACCTGCGGTATGTTTGCAGTCACACACTAAGACACTATGGACATTCATGTTTGAATATTCTGCCCTGCTCTAACGCTGCTGTGTATTCTGTTCCTGCAGCAAATTGAATATTTGACAGCACAGTACACAACAGCAAAGAACAAAGTCCTGTCAGACCTCGACCGTAAGTGGAGTCTGAATCTCTCTCTTTATTTGCTGAGACTTCATGTGTTTACTGAAGTAACGTCTAACTATTTTTTACATTAGACCATCTGATATTTCTATGTTTTCTGACAGACATCGGACCTTTACTGGGTGCGAGGATTCACAGTCACCTGGAAAAAGAGGTGGTTCCATCACTGGATGCTGCCCTGCACATGGCTGGAGGTAACAACACACATGCTTTATCAACTTTTAGTATAAACATAGGATGAACCCCTTGAGCCATGAGTTAATATTTGTCACTCTGTAAAATGTTTTTTCTTACATAATGTGATGCTACGTATGTGGTGACACTACAGCTACTGAAGACCTTCCTCCATGTGCAGCTTTCTGCTGGTGACTGCTAGTGTGCTTTCTAAGTTCTAAGAGAAACACCCTCTCCATTTTTTACTAATTTTTGTCTTTCATTCCTTCACATTTTCTTTTCATCTAAAGCTAAAATTGAGAATGCCATCAAAGGTAACTAGAGCTGATCAGGAGTCAGTGTTTGTGACTTGGTGTTAGTAGATTCCTAAGTGTCAGAAGCAGACTCTTATGCTAAAACATTGTTTTATAATGTAAATATTGTTGTGATGTGGTTTCCCTTTGTGGATTGTTGATCTGTGGTCAGTGTAATTTGTGTTTTTGTAATACCTTTGATAGTCGTGGTTGCATCATGTGACTAAATGATGTTTGAGATTCAAAAATATGCCGACACAAAAGCAATGCATCACTGTATATATTTATGACAGTATTGACAGTACCTCACCTGTTTGCAGCGATGCGGGAGACCAAGGAGGCCCTGGAGAACGTCAGCTCGTCTTTAGAGGTGCTTCAGGAGGGGACGGGGAAGCTTCATGCCAGTCTGTCTGGAGAGCGTGCCTCTTTGTCCAACACCCTGTCTGACCCTGCCTGCACCAATGGAGCTGTGTCTCACACGTGCAACACTATCCGTTCTACACTCTCTCAGCTGGGAGTCAGTGCTGACTTTTCCAAGGTTCCAAGGCTTTATTTTTTCTGACACAAAAATCTGGAATCAAAGCCTGAAAATAAATGACAAGCATTTTAAACAGCAGCATTTTCTCTGTATTTACTAATTTTCCCTTTTTTCGTTTCCTGTCTATCAGCTCCCGGATGTCAGTCCTGCCTTGGGCAATGTCAATACCATCCTGCAAACAGACCTCAGTAATATTGTACAAAAGGTTGGTCTTTGTCTCCAAATCAACAACTTCATCATCAATTTCATCATTTGCCCGTTCATTGTGACTCTGTTTCACCCAGCAAAGTCTTCTTCTTAATCACCTGTTGTCTCTCCTCTAACCTTCAGGGTTACTCATCCTTTAATGATACACCAAGACTGGTTAAAGAGCAAACCAAAAATATTGTCTCAGGTACACAGTGTGTGTTTAATATCCCTAAATCAGTTTTCACTCTGTAAGTGAGATTACAATTTCTTCTCTTATCTTTACCTTCATTATGTTGGACGGTGACGCTGCAGCTCTACCACGTAAGTTCTGTTTTGTCCGTTTCTGCTTTATAGTAGACCCACATCCTCCTTACTTTTTATTCTGTCACCACTGAGTAAATACACTTGTGCGATATCTTACAGTATTTTCTATCTTTCTGCCTCTTTATGTATAGGAGCAAAAAGCATATTGGATAACATGGGCACGGAGATCAACGGCTTTGCTAAGATGTTCCCAGTTGAATCTTCTCTGGTCAATTTCACAATTTTTCTCAACCAAGAACAGAAGAAAATTGAGTCCTTTTACCCACAGATTGACCAATTGGATTTCTACAGGTGTGTGCATGTGTGCGCATGTGCGTGTGTCTGCCTGCCGCGTGCATGCATGTGTATGTTTAATTGCATTAATTGCATTGGGGGACAGGAATTTGTCCACACAGTGACATTATGGACACACACTCAAACCTCCTATCAGAAGTTATCTATCCAAATAAGTTCAGCTCAACTTCAGTTATGAATTAAATTAATTTTTAGGTGGTGGTTGTCGTTAGACCTGTAATAGTGGAGTCACCTTTGTTTGTGTGTGTGTGTGTGCGTGTGTGTGTGTGTGTGTGTGTGTGTGTGTGTATGGCTTCCTACAGGTGGATTGGCTGTGTGGCAGTGCTCTGCATGGTCGTCCTGATCCTGGCCTTCAACCTCCTTGGTCTGTTGTGTGGCACCTGTGGCTATGACAAGCAGGCCACACCCACAACCCGCGGCTGCCTGTCAAACACAGGAGGAAATCTGCTCATGGCGTAGGTTACCACCATTTATACTCTAGCAATAATTAACATGTGGACCAAAAATTGAAAAATTAGGGAAATATAAGAGAGCTATGAAAAAAGTTTGTGGAGAGGTTGGTCAGATCCAGAATACAACCGTAACATGTTTAATCATTTAATAACCTTATTATACATTTATCAGATCATCCACATACATATCAAGCATTTTGACTTATTGCAAATACTATTTACACATAACAAAAGGGGACCCAAAATGGAGTCTTAGGGAACCTCTTTGTTCGAAATAACAGGATTAAAAACAGTGCCAAACCTATTGGCACTGTTTTCACTGACTGTCTACACATTGCAGACAGTCATAAATAAATATCAAAACTTCAAAGAAATCCTGACAGCTTGTGTTAAGTCACAGTTTCTGAATACAGGCTGTGTTCATTTCTCCGTGGATTGACGGTAAGGAAACATGGGATGGTATTTATATAGCAGCTAGACCTTCCTTATAATCAAAAAGCAATTAAAATCTCACTTTCTATCATATGAGACCATTTATTAAATGTTTGTGTAGTGCTTATGCTAAATAGGATAACGAAAAAAGTAAAGTCTAAGCAAAGTAACTCCATGACGTTTGACTCTGAAAAACCGGCTGGCAACACTTGATGAGCTTCATTACAGTCTGTCTGATTTTTTTTAAAGGAGCAAATATGCTCAAACAGACTTTCACACTTTACACGCTCTACCTCTGGCTTTCTCAGGGGAGTGGGCTTCTCTTTCATCTTTGTCTGGGTGCTGATGGCCATTGTGACCACCTTGTTTGTTGTTGGTGGCAACGTGGAGAAGGTGATATGTGAACCGCTGGCTAACCGACAGCTATTCAAGGTACTGAACACAAACTCTCTTCCTTCCTGAACCGTCCTATTTTCACTCTCCTCTCTGCCTTTACCTGTGTTTGTCTTGGAGAGAGATTTATCTGAACTGGATAGCATTGCATAACAGACAACACTGCTGGTCTGTGCTGATGAATGTTTGTGTGTGTGTGTGTGTGTGTGTGTGTGTGTGTGTGTGTGTGTGTGTGTGTGTGTGTGTATGTGTGTGTTTGTGTGTGTGTGTGTGTGTGTGTGTGTGTGTGTGTGTTTGTGCAGATCATAGACACGCCATACCTGGTCCATCCCGTCAAGAAGAATTTTCTTCCTGGGATGCTGTTTCAGAATCCGAACATTGACTTGACTTTGGGAAGCATGTACAGGTAGATCAAGACCGTTATTCGATTTTTACTGAACAGGCTCACTTTTTTTTATTTTAATTGATTTTTAAATGGAGCAGTTCAATTTGATTTTCGACTGAAATGTTGTGTTTGTGTGCATTGAAGTTATTTGCAATTTTTGCTCCAAATGACATGATTTTTCTAATACAGATGTTTATTTTGCTAATTATTCAAATGCAAATAAACTCACAGATATATATTTTTGTATCTTATAAAAATATTAAACTCTTGCTCAGAGAACACAAAAAGATCCATTGTGCTACCATACTGTATTTGTCTCATAGGGACTGCTATGAAAACAACGGTCTGTACCACGCTCTGCAGCTTGAAACCATGTTCAACATCAACTCCTTCCTCAACAAAACTGTGGTAAGAGGTAGCATTGGCTAAAGTCTGTGTTACTGATGCACCGATGAAAGTATGATGAATGGCATACCTGATAACGTTTGATTTCATATGTGCATGTTTCACATTAGCACAACAAGGATCTGGCCAAAGTGTTTGAGAGTGTGCAGGTGGACCTGCAGGACATCACACTGCTGGAGCAGGCCGGCAGAGACAACCTCATCAACTTTGCCAACTCTGGAGTCGGACAGATTGACTATGAAGCATTCCTTACTGAGGTACTCTTGGTTCTTGCATAGAGTTACAGGGATTAAAATCTGTTTATAAAGTCACATTTTAGGGACTTATAGATCTAGCCCCTATTTATTTTTTGTGTTAAAGTTTGTTTTTTGACTATAGACTCTATTGCTGATGCACAGTATGATAATTTATGATAAAATTGTGTGTGAAGCTTCATCATAGGATGGTTCTGTTTCAGTTTGCTTTCTATGTGATTTTTACTCTAAATTGACAACCCAATACAAATAAGAGTCAGAAACAAAACTAAATATCATTAGTACAAGGTCTAACTATGGAATAAAAACAAATTATAAGTTGTATTAATATAACTTCCAATGTGACTGCCTTGTTTTAGGTAAATAAGGGAGTCACACTTGTAGATCTTCTGTCTTTCTCTACTGACCTGGATGCTCAGGCTGACCAGCTGGTGAGTTTTGCTGACATTATATATGTAATTTACTCCTGTCTGAAATGACTAACAGCATTCAACATCTAAACGTTGTATACATTTAATGTTGTATACTGGCATGTGCCTAAATGGCATCGGAGGCAAATCAGGGTTAATTTTCTTGCCCAAGTGCCCTTGCCCGATATTCAACTCGGAGGAGCTGGGAATCAAACTAACAAGTTGTCGACTGGTGGCCGACTGCTCTACCTCTGAGCTACAGCCGCCCTTGCGATCACAGAAATCCTTATTACAAGAACCAAATAATTTTTAAGTGACATTGCCAAGTGTAGAATCTGACAGATTTAGATTTTTTCATCCTTCTGCCAGCTCCTAATTTAAACATGATCAGTCTGCATTCACTGTGTTTAAATTATTCCGACACAACAAATTAGTTGCATTACTTTTTTTTTATTATTATTTTGAGGATTGGATATTTTTATTAAACATTGACTCATATGTTGCACACCGTATGGATGCCATGAACAAATACGCTAAAAGCAAGTCCAAATACAGTCAGACAGCCTCTCTGGAAAATGGTTTAGCTTCGTGCTCATGTACCTGGTGTGAACAAGCCCCCCATTCACTATGAACACACACACAGGCGCACACATACACGCACACACATATGCTGCACGCGCGCACACATTCATGGCACGTGCATGAATATGCCATTTAAAGTCCTGTGGGACATACATATGGGACATGGTACAAAAGAAGTAGTGTGTATTTGTAGGGAAGCCATGGGGAAGCCAAAAATAAATAATGATCTTCTATAACTCATTGTACAATATAACTTATGGAATAATAACAATGTACAAATTCAGCTCCATTCCTGTGGATCAAGAATCCATGGTTATCTACTGTTTGCTAATGATTGCGTATTGCATGTAACGGTGGCACCATTGTGGATCTATGCTTTTGTCACCAGAGCCAGAATAATCTAATCAGGTTGCCTAAGTATCCTGTTGTTTCTTAGAAAAAAAATCTTCAGCGGTAAATCTGACTTCATTCTATACAATTTTTTTCAGATTGGAACCTTTTACCAAGCAACATCAAATACAGGAACTGCACAAGACAAAAACAGTGTCAGCAGAAGCTACTGTAATGATCCTCTTAGCATGAAACGACATTAAGCTCCTGTATCCTCTGCTCCGTGTGTTTACAGCCTCGTGGTGCTCTGGAGAACGCACTGAAAGGACACGCTAGCAGTATCAGGCAGATTCACAGAGATCAGGTGGTCCCTTTGGAGCAAGCAATGGTAATCACCTCACTAACGGCAAAACATACACAACATTAATGGTACCCACAATTAAACACCTTTAATACGCTTGAAGATCTGTACATCATATACACGCTTGAACATTGATATCTCCTCTCCAATGCAAAAAACATCTTTCCTCTCCTGACACAGTAAACAAACATACTATCTAATCTTTAGGAGACTCACCTAACAAATAGCAAGAAATATTTTGTAAAGCCGTATCGGAGATCCTAGTAAATAAGGAAAGATCTAGATTTAATATTTTTGGTACCCAAAAATGCGCAAAATACACACGAGTATTAGGCTGGCTTTATACAACTCAACAATTTCAACTGAGTTACATAGTAGGGACAGCAACGCACTTAAAGCCTGTCCGAAACTCAGCAGCAACAGCTGCAAAACCCCTCGACTTCTGAGACTAGTTTCATGCTGCATTCAATCAAAAGTCTTGGATAACAAATGACAACACCGAACTGCTGCTCCATACGTGTGAAGCCAGCCTAAGATCAAACATCTTAAGCTAATATTATAGGCATTCACATACTATAATGTGTGTAGGCTGTTTTTGTTAGTTCTTCCCCTCATATTTCCCTCTTTCCTTTCTTTTTCCCCTACTTTCATTAAATGGGGACAGAAATATGTCAGAGCGCGGGTAAGGGTTAGGCCTGTTGACACACGGCACTGTGACAGTGGTTTTCGTGTTTGTTTGCTGTAGCGGTGTGGTTCTCATGGTGCTTGTGGTGACGTGACGTAATGGCACATTAAGTAGTGGATATGCAGACATGCATTTCAGCAACCGTCTGTGTTTGGCTTCTTGTGCAGAGCACGCTGAGCCAGAGTATCAAACTGCTGCAGAGAACCTCCAGTGACCTGCCGGTGAGAAACACGCAACTGTAGATAACAGAACAATGAGTAACAGTGTAGAAAACACCATCACTTCTTATAAGGAGTATGCATCAATCTCTGTTTCTCCCTCAGGTCAAGGTCACAAATATTCTGAGTGCCATCGATGCAGCAGAGTACCTCATCACTTATAATGCCTCCCATGTGGTGAAGCAGGTACACAACATTAAAACAGTACAAAATATAATAGCGTTTTTAAAGGTAAATGGGATTTAGAGTCACAACAGCTTTCTGCAGTGACAACAAGTGTTTGTATCAGCGGCAACTTTGCTTTATTCATGCTGGACCATAAAACATTCTGCAGTATTTTAAATCTGAATAAAACTTTCATAAAATGAATCACATAAGGATTTGGAATATTTATTCAATCAAAGAACCAACCTGAACATTCTGCAGCACACATTTCCTAAAATAACTTCTCTTTTCTCTGTTGGTGTCTAGCAAACGAATAACTACGTCCAGAACTTGGTGGGATACTTCAAACAGTACACAGAATGGGTCAGAAACTCTGTGAGTGTAACCCATATATTCTTTGATGCATTATTGATGTGTTTTTCTTCCTGAAGTTCACAGGTTAACATGCAGTATAGAGAAAATGCCTGCAATGACACTGAAATGCACAGGAAAAAATATTCATTGACATTAGAACAACATTAGAAGTTTCCTGATTATAACCAGAATACTTTTGCAATGAAGCTTTTAACTTTTTAGCTTTAAGCGATTTTAACTTAAAATCGGTAATAAGATGCTTGAAGGTTACAAACCAGAAGAACGGAAATATATTTTCATCACAATACTCTGCCAGTTTTGGTAGTATTTATAATCTACTTTCTTGAGTTTATGTGTACATACTGTATTTGTCTCTGTGCGTATTCTTCTCTACAGTTGACTTCAGAAGTGGCCCAGTGTAAACCCATCAGTAACATTGTGGACAGCATGGAGATAGTAGCCTGCAGCTTCATAGTCGATTCAGTGGTAAGACGCTCTGTGTGTGTGGGTGTGTGTGTGTGTGGGTGGGTGTTTGTGTGAATGTGTGTGTGTGTGTGTGTGTGTGTGTGTGATTATTTTCACAGCTGTATGTATGTACAGTACATGTTCTCTGCATGTATCAAGACCAGAAATATAAACAGCTCTTTGACGGTTCACGGGACCAAGGAGTCTGCCACACGGACAAGAACAGCATGTTCTTAAGTGTGACACATACACACATAAACACACACACACACACACACACACACACACACACTGAGATGGCAGAGTTTGTTTTGAGGCAGGGTGGAGAGTTTTATACACATAGATTCTTCACTGTTCTCCTCTGCAAGCCCAGCGGAGTTGTAAAGTTTTCTATTTACATATCAGCTGTAGATCATGTAGGTAAGTTTGTGAGAGTTTAATGAGAGCTACAACAAGCCACAGATTGTGGTCAATATGAACAGAGAATTTATATTTCAGAATGTCTGAGCACACAACTTCGTATTTGTGCATTCTTGTCCTATATGAGCATGTTTTATACTATTTGGGCCTTTAAAAGTGCAGTTTGTCTGTATGTGTGTGTATAATAAGGATATTAAGGATAATTTCAATATTTTTCCAATTAATTGTTTATACTATGACTGTAAATATTAGAAAAATGTAGAATATTTATTTTAAATTAAGAAATTAAAAAAGTACGAAAAATTGGCAATAAATGTATATATAAATTTACTATTTTGAAAAACAATAAGTAGTTTTACACTGACTAGTTCCAGATTTTCTGTTTGTCGTTGATAATAATAAACTAAATATCTTTGTGTTTTGGGTTGTTGGTCAAACAAAACTATTTTAATGTTGCTGTTGTCACTATCAGTTCTGGCATAGACTGATAGACCTTTGTCCATTTTCTAGGAAAAATGATTGATATTGTTTATTAAGGAAATAATTAGCAAATTAATCGATACTGACAATAATTTTTATACGCAAACCCAGTTTAGTTTATAAAATCTTTCCCATAACCAAAGGTGACATCTTCAAACTGGTTTTATTCAAAAGTTAAAAGCTCAAACATATTCCATTTACAGTGATATAAAATAGTAAAAATATTAGTTTTCACAAAAAGGGGCTGAACTAAGCATATTTTTAGTATATGAACTTGATAAATGGCTTAATGATAAATCAATTTTTGCTCTAGATAATGTGTTTTTTTAACAGAGCACCACTGGCTTTAAGTATATCTATAAGATGAATTTGTGAAAGATGTAAACGGTTTCTGGTGACTGTGTTTTACAGAACACCTTCTGGTTTGGTCTGGGAGGCTGCTGCATCCTTCTGATCCCCAGCATCATCTTCTCCGTCAAACTGGCCAAATATTACAGACGAATGGACACAGAGGACGTGTTTGAAGAGTAAGTCGACACAGACTAGATTACATGTAACCCAATCTTAAGGTTTCCTGAATTATTTCTCTTGTAGATCAAAAATAAATTAATTCTTCTTTTCTCTCCTTCTCTCTTCCGTTATTCCCCTTCATGGTGACTGAATCTCCTCATATTTTCCTTTCATGGTATTTTCGCTCACGCCAGCTCCTCTTACCCATGGCTTGTTGCACTTTGATATCAGTCTGTTTTATTCGTTTCACATCACCCTCTACATGCCCACTCTTATTTTGGTAAGGGATACTTCAACTTTGGATCTCTTCAGTCCTTTCTCACTTTTTCTATCAGAAATCATGAGCATGGTGGTCTCTCCTCTCTTTTCATGCACGGAGCTGCTCTTCAATCGTCACGCCACTCCTCTCTCTCACCTTTTTTTTCCTGTTGTGGGAGCATGAGATCACTCCTTCCTCGTTGTTTCTCTTACCTGCCCACCCTAGCTTTTGTGTTGCAGTACGGGTAATACAGGTAACCATGGTGAACAAGTGTGTGATATCCATGGAAACCTCTCGGTGGTCAGGTACGAGCAGTGCCCACCGACTCTGCTTGTGTGCATGTCTGCGCTGTCAACTGATGGTGATGGGATATTTTTTATCTGTTTGATTCAAAGTGAGAGTCACCTAATGTTGACAGATGTTAATTATTGTTAAGTATGTAAAAGATACAGTGTGTGTGTGTGTGTGTGTGTGTGTGTGTGTGTGTGTGTGTGTGTGTGTGTGTGTGTGTAGTTCTCCCTATTCTGACACCCTGATCCGGTTCCCTCAAGCGTCCGCTCCCCCGCTCTACTCTGCCTGACGAGCCACAGAAACGTTGTCCCTGTCAAAGAGGTACTGATCAGTGAGAACCATCAGCCGACCCACATCTCATCTTGTTGAGACCACCTGAGAACCAGCAGCCGTTCAGGCTCCATCACACCTCTTCCATGTTTCTTCCTTCTTTCATCTTTTCTCTTCTCCGATCTCCTTCCTGATCCTTCATCTGCCACCTTTATCTGTTTTAACTACACGTCCGTTCAAAGACCCAAATACGAAAAGGAGGAACTTATTATGGAGCCGATTCAAGCTGAAGGACACTGGTGTCTGTCATGTTTTGTGCAGTTTGACTCATTTACATGATTGTATTTTTTTGGATTGATGGTGTCTTATTTTTGATAGTGGTCTTCTCTGTATTATGGCGGAACACAAGCTGTTTAGGTCAAACTGAATTTGGAAGATATCCACTTTATCTTTCTAAATCAGACAGCTGAAGCCTCATATAAGCTCAGACATGTTTTTAATAATTTTGTTATTGTTTTTATCCTCCATCTCCTACATTGATTCACAAATTTGCAGTGATCTTCAAATGGGCAATATGAACAGGTGGAATGAATATAACAAATACGGCTAAAAAAACCTGTTAATGTTAATACTGTTGTTTTAAGACAAAGTGAGGGCCAAGAAATATAAAATGGAATTCCATTATTTTGGGAAATTTGATCTATCCATCTACAAATCTTATCACCTATGATTTAAATTAGAGGACGAAAAAAATAAAGTTGAGTAAAGTTGAAAAGGGATGCTTGATTGTCTTTGACTCAAACTATAGATCTTTGAGCAAAGGAAAAACGATAGTGTAGATAAACACAGAGCTGATTGTATTTTCTCATTTTCCACAGCGGCCAAGAGAACTGGAACTGACCTTCCCTTCAGGGTAAGTGCTCGTTTGCCTGCTTCTCCCTCATTCTCTCTCAAGACTAAGAAAACCAACACAGAAAAGAAGAAGAAAAGAAATCACAGGTCATCTCTGACATCCTCTCTCTTTTTTTTCAGAATTCCTAGACTTTCCAGCTTTCTTATTTAGATCAACACTTCCAAACAAAAAGGGAAGGAAAACAATCAGGAACTGTGTGGTGAGGGCGTCCCACTCCCCAGTGCCCATCAAGCCATTCAACAAGGACCTCTGATGCCAGCCAACTGTCGTTTATCTCGTGTTTCTCCACCACAGCAGCATCGTACCACAGCAGCGTCGCAGCCTAGTGCATCAAACTGTGAAATCAATCACCTGTCAGAGCGCCGTACCTGCGTAGTTAGTTTTATCTGTAGAGGATGAATTTGTACTTTATTCATTTTAATGCGGTGACACGTTTTTTACACTTTCAAAACTTTTGAAAGTTTTATATACTTTTATCAATGTTTGTTTTATAACATGTACGTAGTTCTTCTGTAGCAGTAGTTCTTTTCTTTGTGAATGTTTGGAACATAGTTTGCGTCCATTTGTTTGAACAAGTACATTTTATAGGAATCGGTTGACATTTTGGGAAATATGCTTATTTGCTGTTTTTTTTGCCGAGACTTAGATAAGAAGATAGGCAGCAGTCTTGTGTCTGTATGCTGAATATGAAGCTACTACCAGCAGCCGCTACCTAAGGTTAGCACAAAGACTGTAAACAGGGGGAAATGGCTAGCTCTGTGATCTCAAAAGCAGCAAACATTAACGTGTTATGTCTTGTTTGTTCAATCTGTACAGATGTCTTGACTGGGGTGCTATGACTTTCCTTTTGTACAGATCTTTAGCTTCATATTTAACAGACATGAGAGAGTATCGATCTTCTCCTCTTCCACTTGACAAGAAAAGCACGAATGAGTCAAACTGTCAAACTGTAGTTCAGTTTTGCTACTACTTGTCGAAAATGTTCAAATTCTTAATAAATTAAGAGATTACTCCAGAGTTGATCCTGATCCATGCAACAAATAAACACTTATATACATGTATTCACAACATGGTTTTCAGATAAACAAAATATTGTGTCTTAGGTATTTTTTTGCCAGACCATTAGTGAGGACCTACTCGCTTATGTTGCCAGAGGGGGGTTTGTTCCCCGCCATCCTGTGGTATGAGAAATAAAACTTCTGGAAGGGTCTGTGGTTGTCAGAGGCCAAACTGACGAACACATACAAAAAAAAAAGTCCAGCTGGAGTTTGTGGTAAAGGCGCAAATCTGTGAATAAAAACTTCAGTCCAATAGTCAGTCTGCTTTGTTTCTCTTCCAGAAGCATTTGATTAATGGATATAATCCTGGTTCTCTGACACTCTAAGGCCGGGAGCTTTTGGAGTCATTAAAATAATCTCCAGTGTCCTTTTATGTTCTTCAGAACTTTATATTACCCCCGAGCTGTAGGATCACGTTTGACGCTATAAGTGAAGCAAATGTTCAGATAAGTAAGACATCCGTGCTCCTAAACCACACATCCTGTCTGCCAAAACACACAGTGCACTGGGGAGTGGGCAGAACATTCATGTAACATATGCAGAGCTCAACTCATGCACACACACGTCGACTGAAAACATTTGGGTCTGTTCTGGGGGGTTGACAGGTCTGCAGGAGCCGGTGGGGGGGTTGGTAGCGATGGAGGTGGCGTGACGCCGTTGCGTCCTATCAGAGGACGACTGCTTTAACTTAATTTAGAGGAACATCTGGTCCAGACACACACACACTTTTCACATGTTTACATTCCCGTTGTCACTTACAGAGTCGTTTTTTTCCCCTCTCTCTCCAACCAGATTGATGGCTATAAAAAATCAAACTTCCTGACTCTCTCATGCGTGTGGCTTTGTACACAGCAGCAGTCTAAACATATACACTCCTCTTCCGCTCTCTGTCCAGCTCAGCCAGCTCCATGGAATGAGTTCCCTTTAAAGGTGAAGTCTGTTTTTCTGCTCAGTATCAAAAGTTAAAAAAAAATAACTCAGGAGGATAATCCCATCTTTAGTTAAATTCTCAGACTTCATTTCACAATTATTTAATTTTATGGGGTGTCCACTTGGCCGCTGTAAGAATGCAATAGACCAGCCATGGTTTTAATTAGCTTCACCTTAGACCTGTAATTCAGCCAGGACCCATCAAGGTTCTACCAGTTATTGAAACCTGCTTTTCAGTCCAGCTCTTGTGCTGCTTGCAACAATTTTGAGGAAAAAAAATTGACACAATCTTCTAACACCTTTAGGCTATAGGAAAGTTGTTTTCTTTATATTTATCAATTGCAGCCAAAGCAACGATACTGAATCCAGCCATAGTGTTGTTTTTTAATGTTTTTAATTTTTTAATATAAGACACTTCCGTGTTTCAGATTTGTGAAACCTTTATTCTGTTTGTGAATAAAAGCAATAGAGCTGCTGTTCATGTAAGAAACTATCAAGTCGTTAAAATAAAAACTGAAACCATGACAGGTTAGAGCGTCTGTAGCTACAGAACCACATGAATTAACTAATGCACATTCATTTACCAGCATAAAGAACTATGAGCAGTAATGATAAAACTCCAGACTGCATTGAAATGACAAATCATTTATTATGTAAAAGTGTGGATTACTTATTGCTTCACCATTTAAGGCTGTAAAATCATCTCATATCACACTGGCTCTTTGCTATTTGTTGAACCTTCTGTGTATTTTATGATATGAATTTTTATCATTGGGTTCTGTATACGAGTCTGCCCAGACAACATGAGCTTAGAAGACTCCATTAATACAAGCCAGATGCTGACTTTTGTATACGTACTTAGAAATAAAAAAAAAAACAAAAAAACAATGGTTATCAATCATTCATCTACTGTTTATATAGATGTGGATGCATCATATGAGTGAAAACACATTTACATATTATGCTTAAATATTCCCTTATGTCTCCATTATAGTGTTATACACTTTTTAGACGTCTTATGAATGCTAATTAAAGAGCTGCAACAATAATTCACTTAATCAACTGACTATTATATATTATATATATATTATTCATTCATTTTTAGGGCACTATAAGTGAATATATTCTGTATTCTTTAGTTCTCTCTCTCTCTCAGGGTTTGGGAAACAATGAACAATTCACCTCGAGTATTTGCTGCTCAGCATAAGCAGAACAGCAACAAAGTCTATCGTTGCATCTTAAGGTAAACATTGAGTCATAGATCAACTTTAACTCTTCAGTAAATAACTTCATTTTGGCTCCGCACCCTCAGTCCTCTCCTCCTCATCTCCCCCTCATCAATAGTCAAAGAGCCTCCTATGCAAGATTATATAATGTCTCACGAAGCCTTTTCACAACATTTGGCTTCATGTGTGTAACGTCCTTCAGCCTCTACTCGTCTCCCTCCCCCCTCGGCTCCCACAGACCCATTGACCGCTGCCCCTAATCCCCCTGCCTCAGCTTAGCCCCCCTCCCATCCCCCCACTCATCTCCCCCATCACTTTTTTACCTTTGAGCGTGTCACACAAGCCTCATGCAGTTGCTGTGCATGCACGCGTGTGTGTGTGTGCGGCTGGAAGGAGGAGTTTGACTCTTTGGGCTCACCTGAATAATACCTTCTTTGTGAGCCTTGGCCTTATAAAGTCGCGCTCGGACGCTTCCTCCCATTGCACGCCGCAATCCTCGCCGCGCACACATCAGTACCTGCCGCCCCGTACCCCTCCTCCCCGCCACCAACCGACACCATGAGATCCAGGGTAAGCGTGTTGCTGCTGCTCCTGGCAGCGGTTTGTGTCTCAAACGCTCAAAACTACAATGGCAACAATGACCACAAGCAGCCGCAGCAGCACCAGCAGAACCAGCAGAACCAGCACCAGCAGAACCAGTACCAGCCGCAGCAACAGCAACAGCAGCAGCAGCAGCAGCAGCAGCAGCAGCAGCAGCGCAGCATCTGGGACGAGCCCATCAGATTCACCACCAAGACCAAGGACTCCTGCACCATGGTGGTGTCCGGGGCCGGGGACTATACTCGCCTGCGTGTCTCCTGCAAAGGTCCGGCCCAGGGCCAGAGCCCGGCTCGCTCCTACTACTGCGACTTCCAGGGCAAACCCAACCTGTGCCGCCCCTACAACCTCAACCCCCGCCACTACTTCACCCAGATGATGTGGGACATGAGGAAGCTCGGCCACGCCTGCCAGGGGCCCAAAGTCTACCGCCAGCAGATGTGCAGGAGATACAACGACGAGGCCCAGATGACCTTCCTGGCCTCCTGGCCCAAGACCACCACCCCTAAACCCTCCAGGCCCGCCCAGAAGCCAGTGGTGCCGTTCCAGAGCAAGCCTGTCCCCACTCCTAAGCCCGTCAAGCCCCAGCCGCAGCCCGCCAAGCCCCAGTATCCAGGCAAGCCCACCCAGACCAGGAAAACCACCCACAAGCCTGGGAAGACCACTACTCGTCCCACAGAGCAGCCCGAATCCAAATCTTCCCGTCTCGCCAACGAGTACTGCTGGAAGAGCTTCCACGGCATCTGCAGCTACTTCATCAGCTGGTTCCATAACTAGGACGACACCTTTGACACAGGTGAGCGACACAATAATGAGGATGGAGGACTTCTAGCGAAGAATTTAAATTATGTGGACATGTGAAAAGGGTAAATGTTAATGAACAATGCATGGGTAATTTTGCAGTAAAATCACAAACCCTGGTCCTGGAGGACTCCCAGACTCTAGTGCTTGATTAGCAGCATCAGGTGTGTTAGTGCCTGGTTGGTACACAAACCATGCACCTAAAGTAGCCCTCCAGGACCAGGGTTGGTGACCCCTAGGCTAGAGTAATTAAAAAGGTGTCTACGATGTGTTCTTGATCACTCTTTTGTTGTCATTTCAGGTTGGAAACACCAGCGACTCTTCTCGTCTATCTTTGACCTCTCCGGGATCGGCATCAGAGCCTCTGAGGTTTCCTTTGTCGCTTTGTGAGATCCGACTCCCCCTCCCACACACACACACACACACACCGCAGCAGCTCCAAGAACACTCAGCCCATGCTGTCATGTGACGTAAATATCATCCACCAACTGGCAGCGAGGCTAGAGAAACTGTGGCAGGCATGTGATTCTGTTTGTGTATGATGTGATATTCCCTCCTCGTGTCACGTAAAAACAAAAAAAGGAAAAAAATGCAGGGAAATGTCTCAGGAGAGAAATTGTGAAGGTAAAGAGAATAAAAGTCAAGAGTGGCGACTTCACCTCTTCTTCCGTGTCACTTCTTGTGTCTTTCTGCTCGAACAAGAGCCGTTTTCACGCTGCGGCGTTCAAAAGAGTCCTTGTTTCTATCATCGCCGGCTGTAACAACATGTCTGCTGCCGGCCGAGGAAGTAGTTAACAGAGTGAACCCAGACTGCAGTAAAGATAATACAGCTCCATCACAGAAGGGGCCTGAGCACAACTAAACACTTCTTTGTACGACCTGATGAATTGAGTCTTAAGAGCTACCATGTGCAGGAACAGAGGGGGTCTGTTTGAAGATGGAAGTGGGTTTTTTTTTCCTGACATTTTATAAATCGATAATGAAAACACCTTTACGCTCATTCACGTGACAGTCTTTGATAATTTTAGTCGTGAAAAAACTCCTGGGGAGCAACAAAATAGATAGAATTCTAATGACACCAACAAATGTCTGAGGAAATGTGAATGGTGCAGCCGTTAAACACAAACACACTTGAATTGGGACATTTCATATTTCTCTTGGTTTAGACGTCATGTGGATTCATTAAAGTTTAACAAACCGATACAGAAAACACAGGATGTGATGGTGAGAGTGTGTTAGGAGTGAGATGATTTTAGCCATTTTAAACATATTTATTGTGAATGTTGACAAAGAATTATTATTAATATTCATTATTTTCTTGATTAATCATTAGAAGTAATTATTTTTTAGAGATCATGGTGATGTCTTCCAACATCTTGTTTTGTCTATAAAAGTTTGAAATTCAGTTTAATTTCCTCACTTTAGAGAAGCTTCCAGCAGCAAATATTTTAATATTACTGGTTGATCAAAAAATCCATCAATCAACTACACATTGCAGCTGTAGTTGCATCAAGGTAAAAAATATACATACACTGTGCCTTGAGCACTTTAATTACCATACCAGGGGCACAAGGCATGATTTATATAGTCAAACTATGATATCATGTATATAGGCTGATGTAATTTTACTAATTCTTTTTCTCCAGGCTTCAGTGTTGTTGCTTTAATATTCAGTGCTGTTGAACTTCAAACATCCACAAGATGGTGCTGCTGAGCAGAGAGAAAGTGGAGTGAGCATCTGTTGACATCTGTCTCACACACACACACACACACACACACACACAGAGACACACACACACACACACACAGACACACACACATTGACTTACATTGCTTTTCTGGAGACTTACCCTAACCTTGAACCAAGACCTTATATGTAAGTCTACACAAAGCAACTGTGTAAACAGGTGAAACAAAGACACACATGTTAAAGTGTAGGTGAGCAGGGAACAGTAGGAGACCATTGCAGTGCAGTAAGCCGTGCTGTAGGGGACGTCATTCTGTGGATGACGTTATCAGAGTAAAGTGTTCCCCGGTGACCTGCTAAATTCCTACTTTACATATGACCACTTAATCATCCTCCAGTGTAATTGGTGATGCTACACATTAGTGGAGGTTGAGGTGAGTTTCCCTTTCTGCTCCATATAAATGTGTTATAAAATTAAATATAAATAAAAAATAAATTTAAATAAAAATAAAATATTATTATAAGTACACACATACACACAAATAAAATTTAAATAAATTTCAGTATAGCAACAAGCAGGTTAGTTATTGAACTGTATATAAATGCTTGTATACACTTGTGTGTGTGTGTTTTTTATGTAATGTACTGCCCTTGATTTATTGTATTATATTCTGTTTTGTAGGATCTGTTCTGTTTGATACTGCAAAATGCTTTTAAATCTTACAAACTGGATCTAGTATCTGAAGCTAGTTTCACAGGTAGGTAGACCAACCACACACACACACACACACACACACACACACACACACACACACACATAAAAACAAACATTACCAACAGGGAACTGTCAGGGTAAATTCCCTACAGTGGACTTTTGTTTCTGGTCATTTTGAAAAATAATAAATATAATTAAGTGTGTGAGTGAGAATCTACACAGACCCAGTTTGTGTAGTTGTGTTTCACTGCAGTGACTCATAGTGATGTGGTGTGAGGTTACTGGATATGTGCCCTGTGATATGGCTCCTTTCTCGTTATTGTTCCTGGTAATTCTTTGTTCTTACCTGCAGCAGTGGGGTGGACTCCTTGTAGACACTTGATAGTCAAGGTCAACTAAATAACATGATGAACATGTTTAGGTTTACAATATTTAATAAAAACTGGAGCATTCAGTTGCTTCCTATTGAAATGAATATATATACACACTAGTTCAGAATAATCTAAACATCACAATGTTTAGTCAGTGAAAAGTTATTTGACCTTATCATAATTTATCTTATCATAATACGTTGCCATAAAAGAGTTATCATGATTACTACGCTTCCACCTGCCCCGACAGTAGCTGAGCTCAGCCTAGCAGTGGATTGGTGGAAAGTCGCTGTCGAGCCTCCAAGACGCGCTCGTGGGCCTGCAAGACGCGCTCGTGGGCCTCCAAGACGCCCCTTTGATGTCAGGATGAACTCTCAGTCCGGGAGACGGAGTTCAGTTTGGACACGTCGGGTCACGAAACAAAACAGATTCTCCCCTCCCTGCTCAAAAGATTGACTGCAAACATTTTCCTCAATGAACTCGCGCGCTGCTGCGTACGCGCGCGTGTTATTGGACGCGAGAGGTAGGCGTGCCGCAGCGTTTATATATGAGAGCCATGTGCCAGAGCGCGGAGAGCCACAGGCAGCAGCTTTACGCACAGGAGCGCTTGTTTTGTTTTTTTGGTGAGTAGACTTTAGAGTTAAATAGGGAAGGATGCGTCTTTCTATTCACGTGTGAGCTGCAGTTTGTAAACGTCCAGCGCGTTCTGGATCTGAAGTCTTTAAATGCGTAATTTGGCACAACGCTCTTTGTCAGCCAGGGGAAGCGCATGTATTTATGACTAATTCATAGTGTGAACATCTTTTTTATATTAGAAGAAGAAAAAACGTGTTTTTCTGTTTTCTGTTTTGTTCTAAATAACGAGATCGCAACTGGCGCTAAAAGTTGTCTTCCTTCATCATCCTCTCTCCTCTAGGTGATCGTTTGTCTCCCAAAAGAAGATGTTGCTGCTGAGGACTTTCGCTTCCTGTTTGCTGATGGCCTTCCTCGCCCAGCAGGTCTCCCTGTCCTGCGGCGCACGCGGCAAAGAACGGACGGCGCACGAGACAGGCGCCGACCGGGCCGTGGATCTGGCGCCGAGCAGAGCTCAGAGGAGCGGAGGCAAAGGCGCGTCTGCGGCGACCCGCCGCGGGAAATTCTCCACCAGGGACAAGATGCAGTGCGCGTGGGACGCGAGGGACGAAGGGGAAGCGGTGAGGATGTCCGTCAAGTGCGAGAACCCGGAGGCGCGCGTCAGAGGCGGCGTCACCGAGCTGCGGTGCGACTACGTCGCCAAACCTCAAAGCTGCCCGGGCTACCGGTCCGACGCCCGCGGCTTCTGGAAACAGGTGGCCCGCGCGCTCAAGAAGCTACAGGGGAAAGTGTGTAAAGACGAGCGCGCGCTGGTGAAGGCCGGCTTGTGTAAGCGCGCGCCCCAGGACGCGCACTTCAAACTGGACACCCGCAGCTCCGTGAGCAGCGCGCAGTCCGGGGATGCGGACGCTCCGCGCCAGCCGCCGCCGCCCCCACCGCCTCGACCCGCCGCCGCCGCCACCGCGCGTCCCGCCGCACTAGCGGCGTGCACGGGGCGCGCGACCCACCGGCAGAAAGCTGAGGAGGTGTGCAGCAGCGCGTGGGCCAGCGTGTGCTCCTTCTTCTTCTCCATGCTGCAAAGTGAGGACTGCTGACCTGACACCGCGCGGTGGGATGAGAGGACGCGAGATCACTGACAGCTCAGATCCTCGCGTTTCTTAAGCAGTAGTGACAGATGAGATGTCAAGTGCATATGTCATACATTTAATTTGTAATCAATACTGACCTGAGACTTTGTCCTCAGTTTTCTGGACTGCAGAAGTCAGGGGGTCAGGTGTTTTGCTGTGAATGTGGCTCAGTCAATAAACTGAAGATTTATATTTTGCCTTATGTTAGTGAATAAGTTATCACCAGTGATGGAAAGTACATTTCACTGCTACTTCATCCTCCCTCTCAGAGACTATTATACCACAGTGAAATACACTAAAGTTACATAAACCACTTGAAGTCAGATGATCAGTCATAGTGATGATCAAATTCTTGCTTACCAAATATTTTATGATGTAAATAATATAATATATAGATAGAACAGTCATAACACAGTATGTTTAATATTAAGAATAAAGTGTACTCCAGTAAAGCTGAAGGACACGTTTAACTAATGTTTATTTGGTTAATTAAGTCATATAACAGAATGCAGTTAAATGTAGTACTTTCACATGTACACAAAGTATCACAACTACCATGTTATAGTGTATTCTGTCATTTTTGAAATAGTGAAATCTGCTGGTTTCTACAACTAATCAGGTGTAGACACTCGGATCACTACTCTTAACTTTGGGTTTGAGGTTTATAAGCGACACCATAACCTGGTCTCCACCCACAGAGGGAGAGAGGAGTCACCGAATGATTCAGAGGGCTCTGAAACATTCTGAATCTGAGTATTTGTACCTTGTGATATTTCTGTTTTTAAAGAATGTGAATGCTTCTTCCACCGATGTTAATCACACAAAAACAAAGACTGATGATGATGATGTTGTCGAGCGGTATTTCTTCTACCTCTGGCCCTTTTAGCAACCAACCATAACAGCATAAACATCACTGTGATTATGTGCTACAAATAAATATTTTCAATGTACTTGTATAAAGTGTGCTTTGTTTTCTATACCAGTGTGAAACTGAACTGGTCCCAATCTGACCAGTTACTCATGAATATTTTGTATTGTTGAGCTCTTAAACTTTATATAATTGATAGAACCTGAAAAGCAGACAGAATAAGTAAGAACAGCAAAAAAAATGGATGTGGGTTAAATTAGTCAGATTTTGTCAAAATATATTTTTGAATTTAAAGGAAGAGTACACAGGAATTCACCAGAAAAACAATATATATATTCATACAGCAGTGAGTTGTATGAGTTTTTCCTGCATTAATCTTATCAGCATGCCCCCCCTCCCCATTTTTGCCATGTAAGCATGAAACCTCAAGAGCAAAACATGATCTACATACATGTCAAGCTCAGTTCTGCACTGGATGTGACAAGTACACTTTGACACTTTTCGGCAGATTGACCGATTGTGAATAACACTTCCCACCTGCAGAGGGCTGACATGCCCTCAGGTTAAAGCATTACACAGCCATGATGAAAGCCCTTTTTTTTTAATACACACAATTGGAGCAATTGTACATGGCAGCCAAATACAGGGGTTGTTCCTCCAGCAGTCTCTAATTACTTACACAGCTGCCTTAGTGTAGAAACGCTTTCTATAAAGGACGATTGGAGATAACAGCTCCTCTAATCCAGCTGTGTCTTGTATACAATGTGTAGTTTCTGAAAAAAGTGCAAGCCCAGATGTGGATTTTATGTTTTCCTGTCAGTTCTTGACCTTCCTCACCTTTGACCCCGCTGCTCTTTGTCCCCTCAGACAGACACTTTAAAAAAAAAGAAAAGGCAACTGGAGAATGATTTCCAACTTTTTTTTTCAAACGGAAGTCCGCTTGCTTTGATGGCGCAAAGTTTGTGGACATATTGTTTTACCGGCCACGTCTCCAGAACTCATCGATACATTCCAGCACCACCACACAGTCGGGGAGGAAGTAGTTAGAGGTCAGAGGTCAGGGGTGACGAAGGAAATGAGGATACCATCCCGTGTAAGCAAGGCTCGGACGCCTCCTTCCCACCTCTGCTACTATGACTCAACGTGTTGGTTCATTTCTCTTATCTTCTGGTTCTTTGATCAAAAAAAGATCCAGCAGCAGGATAATGGAGTCCAGGATCACCTCATTTTATAAAGTGGTTGAACTGCAGCACCATAAATCACTTCCAGGATTGGCTTTTAACCCACAATCCACTTCAAAAGGTTGAGGTTGCGCCTGTTTTGATCTCAAGACTTGAATACAAATATTGTTGCTTAAACAATTTTACTGATCCATTAATCGTTTATCAAGCAAAATTCTTCCTAGCTTCTAATTTTTATGTTTTTTTTCTCCACACAAGATAAGGTCTAAGGGTTTTATACAAACTGTATCGTGGACCAAATGATCATAAAAACATACAAATACACTTGTTTCAATTTAGAAACTCATTGCCATTTCACAGCTCGTTTGTACTTCCTTGACTTTGTGATGTCATACAGTAGCTCCCTCCACCTGCAGAGGTTCTCAGCACGGCCCACCTGCCCTCAGTATTACACTGACTTTTCCAGTCTTTCAATTAAAAATCAGCTAACCGTCAGGAGGTTCGTGCTCCTGTGGAGCTTCAGCACTGAGATGAATTTGCATCAAATTGCAAATATATCATGTAAGAGGCAAACTAGGAGCAGGCCGTCTGATCACTGACACACATGTTTTTAGGAGGTGTCACACAATTTCACACAAATATGCAGAATATCAAAGCTACAGTGAGACAGAAGCAAAGTATATTATAAGATAATGATCAACGGAGGGAGAAAAACAAAACTATCCTAATATTCATTCTACGTTTAATATGACATCCAGATAATTTTGTTCATTTGAGAAAATCAGAGAGAGAGAGAGAGATAGAACCTCCTGTTTTTTTGCCTTGTAGCATAATTGCCTAAATCATATTTCAGTGTCCCTGCGACCCCGAAAGGGAATAAGCGGGATAGACAATGGATGGATGGATGGATATTTCAGTGTTTATAAAGTAGTTCTGGTCTGTTTGGGTTAAGGCACTCTATAAAACTTTGCCGTGAAATCTGCTGTTAAACACAGTAACATTGCTATAAATAATTATCACAGTAGATTGCTGTATAATTTACAATAATTTACAGTAGTGAAAGATTTACTGTACTATACTACAGCAAATCACCCAATACTTTAAATACACCTGTAATAACAATATTTAGATGATTATCATTTTAGAGTTAATCAACTAGTCCTGCACAAAACACTTAAATCTGAGTATTCATTAGATTCTTATTGTGCAATTAATCACCTACTACTGTAAATACAATTAAAATCTCAGTATAGTATTCATCTTCCCCCTAATTTCACATTGAACACACAATACTGTACACAGAAGTACAGTACTTCTACGGTAAAAAACAAAACAAATTAAATTTAAAAAAATAATAATAATGGTTACAGTAGTTTTACGGATGATTGCTGTGGACAATTCACATTTGAGACGCTTGTGATGTTAGCATACAGAAGTGGGAAGACAGACAATGACTGAATAAATCAGTTCCACGGAGGCTTTTCTTCAGCAGAAAGATTAATTGCAACCAAAGTTCCTGTCTCCGACTGTTGCTGTACTGTACATGTAGGCTTCATAAGCAACATGGAACAAAGATGGTTCCCTTTGATTTGGAGACACGAATATACTAGATGTCAGATTTTAGTCGGGTTTTGAGGATTAAATGAGCTGTTTTCCTTCTCTATTTCTGAGTCAAGCTCCAAAAAACACATAATAATTCCCATAATGCAACATTCCTTGTTAAAGTTTCACATCTTTTAATCTCCACAACAAAGATTGTTATGGAAGCTTCCCACATGGAGTTACTCAGTTGGATGATTTCTTTCTGCCTTTTCCAAGGTCTTCAGGTAGTTCTACAGGCCTCACCCCAAAATACTTGATTGAAGTATACAATTGGTGGAGCGACCTTTATTGTTGATAATCACCAACTGACATCAAGTCTCTTTTTGGCATGTGTGCTCTTTCCTAACTCACACCCAGCGATAAGAGAACATGTCTCGTCTTGCTTGTGTCTCTCTTTACAAACTCAACTAACACCTACGTTAACACCGGCCTTTGAATCCTCCGTGCAAAGTATTAAAACAACTTCTTTCTAAAAGCCTTTTTGAGCTTCACTCTGTCCTACTAAGACATGAAACCATGCGTGCATTTTCCAAACAGATGGAACATGTGAAAACACGTTTTTCTGGAGGTTTAAGCCTGATGATTCTCTTTCTTTACAGACTCTGATCCGTCACAGGAACTGGCAGTTTTCATAGTCAGGATACGAATAAGAAGATGAGGGAGGATTTGCTGCTTTCAACAGAATCAAGAAATCATTGTAACATGAGCTGCGAGGACACTCACTGACAAGGATTGATAATGTCAAACAGCTACTTTTACTGCTTCAGCAGAGATATTTTGCATCAGCAGCTGGTGGCAGAAAATGTTTTTTATTTCTCAAAAGTATCCTAAGAAATAAATGATCTTACTCACATTGTAAATCAGCTTTTTTCGTTTGCTTCTTTTTATGACTGTCACTTTGTTTTCACTACACATATCATGTGAATTTGCCATGCTTCGCTCTGATCCTGTGAAACTTTGCGTGACCCCTCAGATTTATGTCTTAACTAACCTGACCCCCAGGTTGGGAATTCCTGTGATAGCTACAGTATCTAAATGTTTTTACTGCTGGTTCCGCGTAAGATGGAATTCAACGTCCCTGCAAAGACTTTTTACGGCTGAGATCCGAGAGCTACTGCCCTGAGTCACAGCGAAGTCTCTGAGGTCCAGTGATGAAGTTCATAAAAATATTAAATATGTATTACAGCTGCTTTAATCACAAGCAATCTTTTGAGCAAAAATTGCAAAAAGTTCCACTGTTCAGGTCCCTCGATATTTGGTGTTTTTTAATACTCTACTAAACATGAAGCCACAGCTGAAGCACCAAAACCTGCAGGTCCTTATAGGCTACTTGAAAAGCAAATTGCTCCCTATAGTCCAACACGTTAATATTGGTCTCTGTAGATAAACTCACCCATTTAAATTGTATTCAGGCTTAATTACACACCAGGGAGGTGCGGTCAGGGAGAGCCTCACCTGTCATCATGGCAAGAAAAACAAATAAATGAATATTAATATTTCTCCATTGATCTTTATGTATGAATAATTTTGAACAATTTTATAGTCAAATTCGCTGAAATTGCTTATTTGATGTTTAAATACAGGGGTGAAACGCGAACGCCTCATCTCTGAATGCGCAATCCATCACAGGCTGGTTGATACCTGCAATTGGCCCGTGCCTGTTTCCGTATCGCTGCATGTCGCAATATAATGTTTGCATATACGTTTATATACACCGATTTTCCACAGTCTGGCTAATATCTTTAACCATTAACTTGTAAAGTTTGTTAATGACATTTAGTTTAGCCGATTTTAAATAAACCCGCGGTGTAAAGGCGCAGGGTGAGGCTTTGACAACACTCTGCCTCACCGACAGGGGGCGTCCGTGAGCCAGCGGCTTGTTGCTGCTCCTTTTACGAAGAAGCGCCAAGTGAGAATCAAGCGCGCTACGGCCAACCTTTGTTTTTGTGTTTTGCTCAATGGGACTGCCAAAATATCTAAGCTTAAAAATGTCTCAAAACTGGACTTTCAGTCAAAACGGGGAGTGATTAACAACGGAAGACCAACGCCGAAGCTAAAAGGCTAGCTTCAAACCACGGAACGGAAGCTAACTCGCTAACTCCAAACGGATGCTACACGAGCCAGATTACTTTGAAAAACTTTTGGAAGCTCAAGGATCGATTTGGCTCTGAACGAACAGCAGAGACTCAATATTAGCATCCAAAACGCTAAGGTAAAGAAAACCGAGAGAGCCTGAAAGACCTGATTAATGCAACCTGCTTCCTAGTTAAACAGGTAACGATGAGAGGGCAGCACTGTAGAACTATTACATGCTTTTGCTGAGAAAGAAGAAAGGTTAGCTAAACACTTGGAGACATCTACTATGTTTTCTGGCTTGTCAAATAGAATACAGAATTGTGTAATTGATACTTGTAATTGACAGTTATTAGTTTATTTGGCTTGATTCAGTTTGAGACCTCTATGACCTGGATGAATGAGAATATTCACAGACACGGTCGACTTTATTACAAACATTGCATCAGTACATGTTAGCATGCATCTTATATTACAGACTAGAGGAACATGTTTTTTCTTGTAGTTTTCATTTAGGCAGACCTGCTTTTTTATTTCAACATTTGAAACCATGTACAGTATAGTATCACCATAAACTTGCATTTAAACCAATTTGTGCTTCTGGCTCAGGTTCACCGAGCCTCAGCCCAAGTGATGAAGGAGAAGAGGGGCAGTATGGGAGAAACATGGAAACGCCACTCAACGCTCCACTGACTTAGCAGCACGGCCCTGACCTACAAAGCTGGCTGAGCTCATGCCCACCCACAGTCTCCCACACCCAAAAACACACAGAGCGGCGAGGGGGAGGAGCTGGAGGTATTGTTCTTCCCGTGGCTCGAGGTGGCCTGACCCCACACCCTGCCATTCAGACCTCGTTATTGGCTGCCCGTTTCCATGGCAACAATCAAAAGCCACATTTACGGTGGCAAGAATAACAGGGTAGTGTAACAGAAGACACACACATGCACACACACATATATAGAAGCACGCAGGAAAAATTTCAATGCCTACAGTAATTACGGAGGCATCCAAAATTAAATAATTAGCGAATCAATGATAAAATGAACAAATTGCATAAAACATATATTAAACATTTAATATTACACATTTAGCATATTTTATGGTAACTTATGATATATGAAGTCCCAAATAGTTTAGGGAGTTCATTTCAGGTTTTATGAGAAAAAAGTCATTGAGAAAAATTCCATTATTAACACAAATGTAGGGATTTTTAAATAAATATTAATAAATATTCTAAACAAAATTCTGTTAAAAAATGAACAATGTCTTTAAATCTCAGTATTTCACAAATTGTTATATTTTATTTATCTTTTGCAGGAAATTCCTTCGCCACGCACCTAGCACTCTCGTCTGCAGAAATAATATGATAAAATTGCAATTTAAATTATAAAGATTTATTATCTCAAGATTAACAAATGATAAAAAGACATATAAAGACAGATAAAAAAAAAAAAACACCCTCCACAATTTATAAAAAATGTTAAAAAGGAAAATATTGAATAAAAAAATATAAAACAGTGGCAGGAATGAGTTCCTATGGCGCTCTCTGATGCAGCGAGGTAGATGAGCCCATTACTAAAGGTGCTTCTGTGGTTGGCACGTTGTGAAGAGTATGTGAGAGTTGTTTTTCTCCCTCTCTCTATTGTCCGAGAGTTCGGCTTCTCTCCCGCAACCTGGCTGTATTTATGGATGGGCTTGTTGAGTCTGTCAGCGTCCCTCACCTTCAGTCACACAACAGTGAAAAGCAGGGGCTAAAATCCCATTTCTTTGATGGGAAAGGACAATAAACGACACATTTTCAGAGAAAATAAACTATACTACCATAATAATCTGGCCCTATCTTCTTCTTACTCACTCACTCTTTTGCTACTTGAAGCCCTCAGCATGTTTAATTGTTTTACACAATGTAATGTAATGAGATCATGATTCGAACAGGAGAAAACTATGAAAATCTTTCCCCTCTCTCTCTCTCTACACTTCTTCCCTCCTCCCTCCTTCCTTGTTGCTGCCGCTACCATAACCTACATTGTTTGAGCTCATAAACAATCATCAGGTCTGATCTAAACCAGCAGTGTGGTTGATCTGTTGTTTGTAATCTGCAACCTCACCAGCAGACACCACCAGAACCTACGTAATGTACCTTCAAGGCACTTTAATTTCATTCTCCACTCCTGACTCAAGTCTCACTAAAGCTGCTGTGCCTCCCTCTAGTGGCCGGGGCAGCTCAGTTCTGTCCAACAGAACCCACAGGTAAAGACTTTGTGGTTTACAGGTCCTTCTCAAAAAATTAGCATATTGTGATGAAGTTCATTATTTTCTGTAATGTACCGATAAACATTAGACTTTTTTATTTTATATTCATTACACACAACTGAAGTAGTTCAAGCGACAAGTAGTTTTATTGTTTAAATATTGATGATTTTGGCAAAAAAGAACCAAAAATCCCTAAAAGAAATTTGCATATTTCATACGACCAATAAAAGAAAATAGTTTTTAATACAAAAAAATTAAACCTCCAAATAATTATGTTCCGTTATGCACTCAATACTTGGTCAGGAATCCTTTTACAGAAATGACACTCTCTGGCACTGTGAGGTTTCATGGAGGCCCAGGATGCTTCAATAGCGGCCTTAAGCCCATCCCATGCTTAGGTCTGGTGTCTCAACTTTCTTTTCACAATATCCCACAGATTCTCTATGGGGTTCAGGTCAGGAGAGTTGGCAGGCCAATTGAGCACAGTAATACTATGGTCAGTAAACCATTTACCAGTGATTTTGGCACTGTGAGCAGGTGCCAGGTTGTGCTGAAAAATGAAATCTTCATCTTCATAAAGCTTTTCAGCAGAAGGAAGCATTAAGTGCTCCAAAATTTCCCGATAGCTAGCTGCGTTGACCCTGCCCTTGATGAAACACAGTGGACCAATCCCAGCAGCTGACATGGCACCCAGACCATCACTGACTCTGGGTACTTGACACTTGGACTTCAGGCATTTTGGCATTTCCTTCTCCCCAATTTTCCTCCAGACTCTGGCACCTTGATTTCCGAATGACATGCAAAAATTTTATCCGAAATAGTACTTTGGACCACTATGCAACAGTCCAGTGCTGCTTCTCTGTAGCCCAGGTCAGGAAGCTTCTGCCACTGTTTCTGGTTCAAAAATGGCTTGACCTGGGGAATGCGGCACCTGTAGCCCATTTCCTGCACACGCCTGTGCACGGTGGCCCTGGATGCTTCTAGTCCAGACTCAGTCCACTGCTTCCACAGGTCGCCCAAAATCTGCAATGGGCCCTTCTCCACAATCTTCCTCGGGGTCCGGTCACCTCTTCTCGTTGTGCAATGTTTTCTGCCACTTTTTCCTTCCCACAGACTTCCCACTGAGGTGCCTTGATACAGCACTCTGGGAACAGCCTATTCATTCAGAAATTTCTTTCTGTGTCTTAACCTCTTGCTTGAGGGTGTCAATGATGGCAGCAGTCAGGTCAGCACTCTTACCCATGATTGCAGTTTTGAGTAATGAACCAGGCTGGGAGTTTTTAAAAGCCTCAGGAATCTTTTGCAGGTGTTTAGAGTTAACTTGTTGATTCAGATGATTAGGTTCATAGCTCATTTAGAGCACCTTTAATGATATGTTAATTTTTTGAGAAAGGAATTCAGGGTTTTCATGAGCTGTATGCCAAAATCATCAGTATTAGAAACAATAAAAGACCTGAAACATTTCAGTTGGTGTGTAATGAATCTAAAATATATGAAAGTTCAATTTTTATTAGATTATGGAAAAGAATAAACTTTACAATTTTTTTGAGAAGGACCTGTATATACTGAAATAATGACACATGACAAGAGGAGTAAAGTTTTACTTCATCAAGTGAAACATTTATTATTGCATATTTTGGTTCTGGAATTAGATCCCATCTTACATTAGAGCAATAACCTGTGTTAGACATTTCAGACACAAACACTATCTGATAGAAGGACACACCTGCAGCAGCTGATCACACACACCCCCACATACGCATACCACCTTATTCACTCCACTTGCGTCTCCTGTCCTCATCTGTATCCCTGTGTCCCGAGCTGTTTATGTGTTGCTGTCGTCCTGTTTCTGTGATTGTCTTTAGCCAGGCCAGTTAAAATCTAACATATTTTAACATATGTAACCTTACTTTCAATTTTTTCCTGTATAGTGCTAATAAATGAAGTGAAATGCCATACAAAGTGCAAACAATAATTGTAGTCCAATACAATGGAATGATAAAACATTAGTCGTTCTGAAGGTATTAGTGAGCCCGAAGCTGCTTAAATGTGGATTTACATGAACAAAATGTTAGCTACCTTTCAAAGACATTATGTGGAGTCATAGTTTTAAAAAGGACCTGATGGGCCATCTCACAAGAAGATTTTGTGGTGGTAAACTTTGAGTTTAGCTTGTTGGTGGCATCTCATCGGGTGTACAGAGCCCACGGAGAGAAAGGCACTTCAGGCGTGGTTCCTATTGCGCTTGTTGCCCTGGTTACGCATCGTCCCCACCACACATCAACAGTAAAGTCTTGCGGTAGTCGCCACTGGTATCTCCCTGTAACGTAACACACAGGAAATGTATGAAAAGGGACCATCGTATTTGGATGGCAACTCATGTAAGTGTGTTGTGTGTGTGTGTGTGTGTGTGTGTGTACCGTGATCATGGAGTGCAGGGAGCAAGCAAACATCCTCCTGAAATTGGCTCTGATGTCCAACATGTCCACCTCGCTACGAGTCACCATCGCCCTGATCAGGGTGTTGTCATCAGTTCCCGCGCCCTGCAGCAAACACACACGACTTAATAAACACACCATCGACTGATTGTCCTGGGGTGACGTAAAGACCTGATGGGTACAACAGGAAAAGCCTGCACAATTCTCTATTTGCTGCTACTTTAAAAACAGAAAGTTGAGTTCTTTTCTTCTTTTTCAATTTTATGTTCTCAAACAGGTGCTTCACGATCCGTGCAGCCAAAGAACCTCCCATCCTAACACTATACATCAAATCGAACTAGAAAAGATGGAAAATATTTGTTTATAAAGTCAAAAAAACAAAAAAAATCTAAACTTTGTAAGTATTCCTGATGTTGGTTTTGAATTGGGTGCAATTATATTCGGACATTTAATACTCAATTATTTACATGAATCAATCATAAATGTTGTGATGTGCTGTTTATTTAGACATCGCATTTTGATGTCATGAATTTTTATTATATAAAGTCATATTCCCGAAGGAATTCTTTAATAATTACTTTTTAAAATCATCCTCAACAGAATCTAATCACTTTGGTTCATTCTACCACTAATAATAATTATAATAATAATTATTATTATTAATAGTGGATGGCATCTGTGGTTTAAACACTTGCAAATTTTGCTCTATAAATTTATCCTACTTATGATTTTTCCATGTCAAAATTCAGGATATATCATTAATAATTTTATAATTACAGTTAAAACTATTTCTGCCAAATGCAGCTTTTTCCACTTGCACATATTTACTTTTGAAACTCAAACATTTTTTGCTTCTTCCCTAGATTCATTGATGTCACTATACCTTCATTGCATAGTACAGGGTCTCAGCAAAATAAGCTGGAACGCTCCTGGCGCACTTCACTATAGAAGAAATAAGAAAAAGAAATTGGTAAAGTTGCTTTTATAAGGTAAATAAATGTCAGCGTCACCATCTGTGTTTTGGGGAGTTTCGTACCCACGGCAAGAAGCAGGTCCTCCAGACATCCAGATGTTTCCCTCTTAATGGTCTCCTCCATCTCATATCCGGACAACTTCATGTAGGCATCAAACACTGAAACACACACATTTTAAATTGAGTCCACTCACCTACATGCGATCTTGAATTATTCAAACTCAAACGCACACAAGGCACAAACCTTTCCTCAGATGTTCTGCGCTCCGGTTGCCCAGGATGGTGATGAATGTTTGCTCATCGGTGCCGAACTTGTCCTCTCCAGCCTTGAAGAGGACCTGCAGCCAAAAACACAAAAAGTGATCAGGCGCGTTTGTCCAAACGAACTCCTGAAATGACCTGGATCCTAGAAACAAGAGTTGATGTAGGACTCGCTATTTTTGTGGCTTCACCTTTACTAGAGACTAAAAACCTCCTTTCTTTTTTTAAACCTCAAGCACATTCTAATAGTACAAAGTACAAACACAGCTGGAAAGAACAAATCTCTTCTGCACTGGTGCATATGTAGAAGTGTTAAGTCGAGAGCAACAACACTTGTAGATTCTTGAAGAAAGATACAAATAGACTTTTAAATGACAAAGAACCACCATGAACATAAATGTACATTGAGAGATCTGATACATGTTTCTTTAAAACGGGTTTAAATTTTTTTACCCTGATACTCAAAAACCCTGATAGAGTTTCATAAATGTAATGTTCAGTATGGATCAGGCAGGACAAAGTGAGACTCAAACTAACTCAACTGGAGCACTAGTGTGGATTGTCTACTTTCGTACTATGGTTAACATTCAGTGTTAATGAGTCTCCTGGGTCTTGAATTGTGTTGATGCATGTGCTTCCCTAGATCAGGATATATAATAACAAATATCTCCTTATCCACATTACTGTCTTAAAAAAACACATTTTATTCATTCCCACCACTAGATGGTGTGATGACACCATTATAGATTAGTTGCTGCAGACACACACAAACACACAAGCTAGCAGTGTTTATAATCATATCTACAAACACATGTGATCGTCACACTCCGGGCTGAAGAGACAAAGGCGTCATTGACGATGCAGAACAGAAATATGTACCAAGTGACTCACCTGGGCATCTTTCTCTATATTTGCCTCCTGGATCCCAGTCTGCCTGTTACCCTGAGCACAGACAAGAGATTTCTGTCAGAGGAGAGGCGACAAGAGGAAGAGAAGAGGAAGAGAAGGCAAGATTAGAAGTTTACCTGGAGCAGAATAATCAGAAGTCTCTTGAAGTGACCTGAGGTGTCCCCTGCAATATCCTCCTCCAGGTCATCATTGTACTCTGGGGGAAAACATGGAAGACAGATGTCATTTTATAAAAACAATGTAGTCTTGATCTTGAAAAAGAAGCACTCTTGTCGCATGTTTAATCATGTTTTGTTTCCAGGTTTGTGTCTTAAGAAGTGAGTTTCTGATAATTTGGCTGAAATTATCAGAACATGAAGAACATGGAGAAATTTAGCAACAACTGGATTGGACGTTAAAGGTTTCAATAGGGGTCACTGAGTTCAAGTAAATATGTTTTAAATAATTTAAGTATAAAAACAATAGAATTATTCATTATCATTTTTAAGTTACTTGAAATAAAACAGCCTGGGCCTGGACAAATAGATTGATGGATTAAATGATAAAAAATAATAAGTTTCTGTAAGTTTTCTAACATTTTCCTGTCATGAGAAAACTAACATTACTTCTGATGATTTAAAATGAAGGCAAATTTAGACTAAATACAAATTAAACATGTTCAGGTTTGTTTTCTTAGCTTATCAGAGTGTGTGCACGTGTGTATGTTTGTGTGTGTGTGTGTGTGTGTGTGTGTTACCCTGTCTGTAAGCAGCAACGATGTCCTTCACCTGCTGGGGAGTTCTTGAGGCGAGGATCTCCACCAGGACCTTCTCGTCGGTTCCTGCCCCCTTCAGATTCACAACAGAAATGTCACAGAACCAAGATCTCAACGGTCCCATATTATAGGAAGTGAGAAATGTGAGTAAAAATAGCGTGTTTAATCAGGGAGGACAGACTCATTTCTGATCGTGCTTCCTGCTGGGAGCTCTAAACCAGGGTCTCAACCTCACTTATTAAAAGTGCCAGTGTGAAACACTATGAAACTGTGTGTTGTGCTCATGTCAGCATCATGTGTTATTTACCTGTTATTCAACCTATTATTTCTAATGGTCTAGAGAGAAGCTTGACTGAGGAGATGTAAAACCTAGATTGAGATGTTTTAAAAACATCTTGCTAGAGATATCACAACTTTCAAAGTACAAAAAAATAAAAATGTATATGATATGGAAACTTCAAGACATGGATTAATAGTTTTCCTACCAAAAAAAATCAATTATTGATTTACAGAACTGCAGTATATATAAATACACGTTTTCTAGTTGGAGGCAACTTGTCTTCTATTTTACTCGAAAGTCTATTCTTGGTGTTGTGCACTGGAGGCTTCAAGACTCACTTGAGCATCACAATTATGCAAGTTGCATCCTGGACCAGGTTCGCAAATAATTATCATAGACACAGCACTTACAATTAAGATTATAAAGGGACCTCTGAGAAAATTCTCCACAGATCAATGAAAAACATCTTTCTGGTGTCAACCCCCTGCACATAAATCATTCTACTCAAAGAAACGAGCATAGAACATGTTTTTGCCCGAAGAGGCACTTTAAGTTTCCTGCCTGTCTGCAGAAACTAACTAAAAACACATGAAAGTGTGTACCAGTTCCACAGCTACTAACGGAGGCACCTACCTTGATGGCGTTGCGGAGGCAGGTCACATCGTAAATTATGGGCGGGGTCATCAGCGCTACGATCAGGCTCTCAAATTTACCGCCCAGCTCTCCCTTTAGGTCATCAATCAGATCCTGACATGTAGACACAGTATGTTCTGTAATTAGCTATGGCGTAGCGCGAATAAAAGGGTTTAACGGTTGTCGTGAAGGTTAACCATCGCAAATCACAATGACACCAGGATTTTCCGACGACGATTCGTTCCATACTGGCTGTCATGGTTGGACCGTGTCTAGTTGGAGACTCAATGTTGCGTGTGGAGGGATGTTGTGGCTTTAAGTGAAACACCTCTCTGCATCCAAAAGAAATCCTTGCACGGCTACTTATGTGGATGTGGATTCCGTGAGAGGGACATAGAGACTGTAGAACATATCCCAGTGTGAATCTGTGCAGGAATTTTGGCTTTCGTTTCAGAGCTGGATTCAATCTGAGAATATGTTGTTCTGAATGTGAGCAGGGGCATTGTTTGGTTATGGCAAAATATGGCACTCTCCATACCTTGAGAGGTAGTAGATGCGTTTTTAAACTATAAATTAACTTTAACACACCACTAATGCAGGGAGAGTTGAGGAGAAAACATCCCAGATGTGTCCAGAGTCCTAATTGTGTATCACTGCATTTAAGAGTTAGATTCTAGGCTGTGTGACTAGGACTCATATGACTCCGTAAATGTTAAATTTAACAGGTCAGTATGACTGAAGCCTTTTTGGTTTGTGTTCGCCATATTTGTTGAGCATTTTAATAAAAGCAAAACTGAGGTTTCAGTGTTACTGAGACTATTTCTCATTGTTTCAATAATCATAAACAGATTTGCCTGAAGCATATTTGTCCAGTCACATGTTAACAGTGATAAAAGAATATGCAAAAAATATCCTTTTAAAAAATACAATTAGAACTGATAAAAATGTGATTGATTTGAGACTGGTGAGCAGCTCAACCTAAAGGCTAATATTATCCAATAATAGTGACTATTGATCGTCTACAGCTTCTTGATTTTGCTCTCAAATTTAACCAGTACCTGCATTTAAATTTACAATTTAAAGTTGTTTTTTTTAACCCTAACACCTGGACCCCCTAGAATGGTGTGTTTCCTGCCTTAAACGGAAATGACACAACTCAATATTAAAGCTGGAGTACTTATGAAGGAGAGAATCATCTGGTACATAATTAGATTTTAATGTGCAAACATTTTGTAGTTAGATGTAAATGGGGTAAATAATAAAAACTTAGCCCCTCCAATCAATTGAACTAAATCAATTTGCAAAGTCATGCCATAAAGGTTTGTACATTAAGTATTAGTGTTTTTTTTTAAGAAAAACACAAGTGCATAATTGTGCTTAGAAAAAAAGATTTATCATTGGAGTTAACTCACAGTGATTTCAGACTGTGTCCCAGCCACAGAAAAGACTACATAGCACCAAAAGTGTTAAGTGAGACTTTAAACATCCTGTTCTAATACATATTTTGAAATGTGAGGTTACCAGGTGGATGTCATGACTACATGCGTTTCACGCCTCCTTTAAACGCAGCCATTCGTAATGAGCATAAACACTTTTGCGGTGCAGTTTGTTGTTTGTTGTAGATTTGGGTTTGAAGTGTACCTAGACCACATAATGAATGTGTGTGTGTGAGGAGCGGAGGTCATACCTTTCCAAACAGGGATTTGTAGGCATTCTTGATCTCCAGCCTCTGAGCGTTGCTGCGGGCAGACAACAGCTGCAGGATGGCGTCCTCATCCGTACCTATGGCAACGAACAGCAGAGTCGCTCAGACAAAGTGTTTGTTTTCCTACTGTTCCCACGTGACTATATCACATAACAATGAGCAGGCCACATGATTACGGTCTGCAGTCACAGTCAGCGTGTGTTTCTCACTGCGATGCGTCTCGGGTTTCACCTCTGCTCTGGTGTGTGTGAGTCACAGCTGCCGGGGCGGGGCAGCACGTACGAACACACAGCGCAGGGATTACCACACTTATTGTTCAGAGAGGAATTTAAAAGCAAAGCTCATTGGCCTGTGCGTGGTAGAGTACTACTGCCTGACGCTTCTTTCTGCTACATGAGGAGGGACAGCGCATATTAACTAAAAGCATCTCACCCAGCCCTTTCATGGCCTTGTACAGGACCTCAGCATCCTCGTTGGGCTTGAAGTTCATGCTGGCTTTGATGCTTCCTCCGCTGGCCTTCAACAAGAAAGATGAGGAGAGAAGGATTATACTGGTGTACAATCTCACATCAAGTTAGTTCTTTCGTATTCAACGTTATCAAATAAAATGCATGTATGAGCTGGGTTTCTTATTTAGTCAAGTAGAGGTCATTGACCCGAGTAGAAAAACTCCAGCCCAGCAAGTGGAGATACAGGGTTTTCTTACAGTGTTCTGTATTATTTTTGGAAAGCCAATTTTTTTTCAACATTACCAGGGCTTTAAGTGATTTTTTTAAGGTCAAATAGGGTGTAACTAACAGCCATTTTCATTATATTAAATATTATTTAATTATTAAAAAATATTATATATGCACTATATAAAACGTAATACAATACAGAAGAAAAATCTATACATTTGAGCAGCCAGGCCCTGTGCATTGACTGCTCAGTGAAACGCTTCTTCGTTTCGTTCCAGAACACAAGTGCGTGCATCAGAAGAGAAACTTTCCACACTGCATTTATAATGAAGAGCATGTGTCTGCTTTCTATGACTTATCAGATAGCGAGTAAATGCTTTGCCGTTGCAGATCATCCTCAATCAATTTGGAGATTCAAATTCAGATAAATTATTTTAGAATTCCTTGCGTGCACAACCGAATCAAGATCTTGTATCTTTGAAGATCATACTTTATCAATCGCTACTGTCATGCTTACATAAATACCGTATAGAATAACAAATTCTAGAATACCTTGAAGACTGTATAAAATAAACGATCCACGTTCATTGCAGCTCCATGAAATACATGCCAACATGCACATGAGTTGCACATTATTCTACTTTTTTCATACAGTCCCATTTCACTCATATTGTTTCTTAGTCTGGTTCCAGATGGCTGAATTTCTATCTCAGATTTGCCCAACGATCCAGATACAATGGAAGAAGTGAGACGAAATGTCGATTCAGGCCGATTACCAAGCTACTCATTTCCCTGAATGTGGAAAAAAAAATGCTTTAGAGGAGCAAACCGAAGATGGCAAGAATGTGATGAGGCTGGAAAAACATTAACTTCAAGATCGATTGGAGTGAAAGTGCTGCATTGTGACACATTAACAATCAAATAGCCAAGTGGTTGCTTCTCATTTCAGAGGAAGAGCTGTTTAGAGAGGAAAACCACGGGAATGTCGCTGGAATTCCGACCCGGAGAATTGCGAAAAACAACTTGGCTGTTCTCAACCAGGATTCTGCGCATTTCTGGGGGAAGGACAGAGGGTGTTTCTCATACAACACAACACAATCAGCCCCACAAGTTAAAACAAAATCTAATCAATCAGCAGATGAAAAAAACACCTAAAACAGGGAGATAGTTGCACAATAAGAACCCTAAACAATGCAGCTCATTTCCTCTGGAATGCTGCAGAGTGAGAGCATATAGCAAGTGATGAGTCGAGTCCTATGGAGCAAGTCCTGGCATGAGGTGTGTGTGTGTGTGTGTGTGTGTGTGTGTGTGTGTGTGTGTTGGAGGGGAGGGGGGTTCCGACTGCCAGTAAACAGAGGCAGGTCAGGCAGACGGACGGACGCCACACAGCTCTCATCCATCCCTTCCTGCATGGACTGTGGACTGTGATTGCTATGGTTACCATCCACTATCAAGGAAAGTCCCCACCATGTTGTAACATCGCGCATTTTTACAATGTGATTTGCGATCACTGTCAATTTCTGTTGAGGTCAGCTGTGAATAGAATACAAAGATGTTCTCATTGTCAACAAATATGATATAAAAGGTAGAAAGAAATTCACTATATAAAGCATCATCAGTCTAATCCTTATCCTCACCAAACCCATAAAAGTGACTTTTATGATTTTACACAAGAGGAAGTTTGCTTTGGAGCTCTGTAATAAACTGTCTGCAGATTACAGCAGCAAACATCATAGCTGATTACACTTTTTTTGTTGTTTCGTCCCACCCCGACTTCAGAAAGGGAGCACGGATTCTCCTTTAAGAGAGGGAGGGCTGCTCCTAACTCCAGACCCAGACGTGGAAATGGGTGTAAACACGGAGCGAGGAGGAGACACCCACCCCAGTGTGGAACACAGCCCACATGAGTCATCCACTAAACTTCCTAAATGAAACCTCTCTCCAGGCCCACGGACTTGACCCACACACACACACACACACACACACACACACACACACACACAAAGTTACCAATCTGGAAAGTTTTTGGAGTAAAAGTGATAAACTGACTAATTCTGAGCCAAAATTCACTTTTGTATATATAGCAACATGTGACTTCTTTAATAGTGTTAAATGGCTGCAGCTTTATCTGATGCTCCTGATTATATAACAAAATAGTAGGTTTTGTTTTTTAAACTCAAAAAGTTCATCATCAACCTTTTAGTTCACTTCTCTTTCCTGTCACATTTACATCTTAACGTGATGAATGTGTCAGTAAAGTTGTCTTTAGGTTGAGTTCAGCTGTCGAGGACTATGAGTCATGCATTTGCATAAATAACGGGCTGCTCCTTTACCAACTTATCAAGCACATAAATCGTCAAAGAAAGAAAAGAGATAAAACAAGTAAGTAAAGTAAAAACAAGTGAAATCTGTGAAATGAAAAATGGAAAAACGACTCACCATTTTGACAGTAATGGATTTTCGGGTTTTTTTTTTCCAACAAGGGGAAGGTTGTATCTGTTGAAGAAAGAGGAAAAAAAGAGTTACTCGGCAACTGAACAGGACACGGAACTTCTTCCGAACATCTGCACTTCGTTAAAACCCGCTGCCCTTCTTTTTGAACATCTGCCTTTCCATTCGTCATTTAAAGAGTCTGCTGCGGACCTCCGTGGCCTCACCTGGTGAGAGCCGGATGCCGCTCAACGGCTTACCTGAGACGAGGAAGCCGGGTCGCGGCGTCAGATGCGGAGCAGGAGCAGGAGAAGAGAAGAAGAAGTCCGGGGGCGGAGGGACACACGGATAAACTTTCCGCTGCGCGCGTGCGCGTGAGAGCGCGCGCGTGGCAGCCACACCCGGGCGCACATGACTCCCGGGCCCCGCTCCTGAAGCACTCTGGGAAATGAGGTTTTGATGTCCTGAAGCTGCTGTGGCTTCAAATATGGAGCTAGATTGGCCGCAAAGGTTGTCATGTTTCCCCTTGTTGGAATACATTTGTCATTACTTTCCCTGTTCTTTTACTGCGCTAAGTTTAATATCCAGCATAGCAACACAAAACCATTCATTCCAATCTTTGAAAAACCCATTAAATAGATAAAATTTTTAATAGTGATTTGTTGTAGGAGTCTGTAGATGTCTGCAATGATTTTTTCCTGTTTGCGGCAGCACTTTTAATAATTCGATGCTAAAATTGTAACAGCATTCAATTACTACATCGACACAATGTTTTAAATTGCTGGTGACTATTCTGCAAATAGTCACTGGCAGCTAATTAATTATTATTTATAATTATTCAGATACTAATATGAAAGGAGGGGGAATTATGTAATATAATAATTTTACAATCCGACCTTTAGGGGAACCATAATGCTAATGTGACCCGATTAGAATAAGTTGATAAAATGATAAAATACTCTTTTGAAATGCATTGGGGTGGATTTAGTTTGTCTTTTAAGGAATAATCGACCTGGGTTCATATGGGTTAAAGAGTTGTTCAAATATTTAACCAAGGTTATAGGAAGTTCACAAATGGTATCTTTTCTTATCTTTTTTTTATGTTACTTGGAAGCTATGGTTGTTAAGTAACTTATTTCCATTGTTTCACTAAACAACAGAACATTGTTCCGTACTTCTTCTCCCTGCTCCAGCTTTGAGTCATGGAATGTGTAGACTACCTGGAAATTGAGTTGCATTGTCTTTAGGAATCTGGATGTGTGCATTGACAGGAGCAGCACAAATAAATGCAATTAAATGACACATAGCGTGTCTCATTGTGACTTTCAGCTATGAACACAAGGCCCATTACTTTCCGCTCATGAGGAAATATCACCTGATACTAGAAGTAGATGGTTTATCCATCATAGGAAAAATCTTGTCAGATTCTGCCATAAAAATGTTTTATTTAAGAACTGTATCTCAGACTAAACATGGCATTATACTACAAAAAACACATTTATCAGACAAGGAGCAGCTTTAGCCATCAGTAGTAAATCAGTAAGTCAAATATATTGTGCACAGCACAAAATCACAAATCACAGATTGACCTCAGGGGGCAACACACATCCCGTGTCCTTAGATCCTTATTTTGAAATACCCTTTAATGGGGGAAAAAAGTCAGGAAGGGAACAAAAGAGGGATCCTTCTTCTAGGATGAGCAGACTTGCAATAGATGTTTTGTATAGAGATTATAACAGGAGCTTTAAGGCTGGTATGACCCAGATGACAGTCAACACCATATTCTGTTTACAGCTCACCCACACCCACAATTATAATACTTATCTCTCAGGGTAAATGATGTGTATGTGATGCTATCTACTATGGACAAAAAAGTATGTCGGATTGTGCATTAATTTAGGAATGATAATCATTTCTGTAGTCTGGCACGGACAGTAGGCTACATTGAAGAGAGACAAACTGAGAAAAACTGTGTTCTTCTTGTAACTTTAACTGCCAGAAATAATTGACTTGGCCGAGGGTGGAGTTACTATGAATCAAGTCACAACTGAAGCAGTGTTTTCACGGCTGGTCTACCGAGACACCTTCTGTGCACCAAAGTGAATGTTTTCAAGTATTCTAAGGTTGGCTGTGATTTATTTTCTCTGAAACACAAACTGTGAGCACATTCCAACTAGTCTCACACTATGGTGCATCTAGTGCAAAACGAGGATGTGCATTTTCCGCACGGCTCATTAGAATGTTGCTGTTGCTGCTGCTGCTGTCTCCAGCAGAGGCTGCTATACAAGCTGCTACCCCTGCAGCAGATTCTTTTAAAGCTTTTCTCAGTCACTGATGCATTACACTCTATCCCAATTTCTATTTGCACGACTGTTAATGCATTTCTCAAAACAATTATACTGAAAACCCTAGTTTTTAACCTAAATAGATAGTTCATTCCTCAAAAATATTTATGTCAATGAACGTTGATGAATTGTTGATGAATACTTTTAAATACATGATACTCAGCATTATGTTTAGTGAGAGCAACTGAGTACAACATACTGAATATGTATGTTTTACATTTTTACTGCACATGCTCTTTGCAATGCTAATTTGTCCACAACGCTGTGCAAAAGGAAGGAACACCCTTGTTTACAATAAACATACACATCCTTTGGGTAGACTTATGCATATCTGTAAAAAAAAAATACATATATTACACAACATACTGGAACTGAACATCCAATAACTACGTAAATCTTTATCTTGTTATGTGAAGCACTTTGGTCTGCTTGTTTTAAGAAAGGTGCTATATATATTTAAAGTTGAGTTAAGTGGACATTGGCAGTGAAATTTATCAGATTCAGCTGACTATAATTACTGTCTGGAACTCAGAAAGAGAAACTGGTGACAAAACTAAATTCTCAAGGAATTAACCCGGGATTAGGGGCCAGAAAACGCTGTGTCATCGCTGATTCTGTACTAAATGTTAATGTTGCAGATTGTCACCAAAGCTGCTTTTTATCAATCAAACCAAATTGTAACCAATTTGCTCCCTGAGTGGCCAAACCAGATTAATGCAGTCTTTAATTTCCAGCCAACTAGACTACTGTAATTTTGTTTTACTAAACCTCAAAGAATTAGACATCACTTTAAATAGGTCTGAACTGTTATAGTTTTTTGTTAGCTGTCAGTTTCTGTAAGAAATATTTGATTTTTTTTTTAAGCTCATGGTCTTGCACCATTTTCTTTTTGGCAACTGTTGAGTATGTGTTATTGTGTGTGTGTAGTTGTATGGTTCTATTAGGGTGTCATGTAAGGATTGTGGGAAACAGAAAGAGGTGATTCAGTGAATATCTTGATAGTGATAGCTCCACTAAGGAGAGACTGTTGCTTGTTTCAACAGCTGTAATCAGTGATACTGTGCATGTGTGCATATGTTTATGTGCGTCTGTGTGCGTGTGTGTGAGATGAGCCCTAGCATTTTTACAGTCTAAAAGAATCTCTGCTCTTTTCTCTGCCAAACCACATGACATACTAATGAGGTCTGAAATCAGCTGTAAACACCCTCCCTTTAGACTTCAATTTCTTAAAAAGTACAAAAAGAAGGAAAACACAGAATTCAACTTTTCAAACTCACAGTTTTACAAAGGTTTACCAGTTTGAACGGGGTTTTGTAAGGGGAAGTCGAACAATGTACAGAATGTGGAATATGTAGCAGATTAATGATGAGCGAAGAGAGCCAAAGGTCAAGTTCAGTCTGTTTCTACTTCAGATGATGTGAAGACAAATAAAGACAAACATCTGCTGTCTGGATTTTGCAAAACACACATACAGACGGTCAAGAAGTCTTTATTCCATGCAAATAAAACACAGAGATACAATTTTACAAAGAGTCTAAACATAGAGTAAATAGGGACACAAACTGGGTGCAACTATTATATAACATCTTTTTTTCTTCTGTTTTTTCAATTTTATTAAAAAAAAAATCAACCACCTTCCCTGCAACTTAAACACTTTTGGAGACATTACACTACAGTATAGATTACATGTTTATAATGTCACAGAATTCCCGAAGCAAACACATGCACCAAGCTTCTGAACACATCTGCACATCACCTGTACGTTTTGAGGCAGCAGGCGAAGGTCACGCCGCGTATCATCACTTTCTGTATCTGTAGCACTGTGACTGTTGAAGTAAGAACCAGAGGAACAGAAGCAGCAATGAGCTGAGTGAGACAAACACACCAAAGTACACCGTTATGCTCCATCCCCAGCCTGCAGGTAAAGGGGGGACGCCACTGACGGGTAGAAACTTTGCAGGTAGCCGCATGGTGCTGTGCTCAGGCTTCAAAGGTCAGAACTAGTTCCCTCAGATTTCTTCTTGGCTTGGAGATGACAAACTGACTCCAGAGCTGGTAATGTGCACTACCTCCATTCAGGTTTTCCACTTCTGCACACGTCCAGTCAGAATGTTTTTTTTAACCTCCTGTAATGGGGAAAAAAACTGCAGTCAACATTTGCTCACAACAAAATTTTGTAACATCTCATCCCTGGAGTCTTGTCCGACCTTTCTGTTTTTGTGCAGTTTGTGTGTTTCCTGTTTTACCTGAAACCCACCTCTGATCTCATTTCAGGTCCCTTCACTTCCTGTTCCCTGGTGTTTCTCGCCTGTCTGGCTACCTACACACACCTGTATCCAAATACCTCTGCTTTTTAGTCTCTATGTTCCGCTTTGTCTTTGCCAGTTTGTCAGTTTCTGTGAGTGGGCCAGCTGCTTCCACACTGTCAGCCAGCACTAATGTGTACCTAGTGCTGTTTTTTTTTTTTCCTTTTGCTACCACTACCTGTTCCAGCATCCTGCATACTGAACTATGTGACTAAAGGACATTGACTACACCTCTCCTTTCCTGCTGCTGTTGAGTCCTACTCTGAGTCTATTTAAGAGCTAAGGTTGTGATTATATCACACAGTCTGATAGTGATCTTGTGTCAGAGTGAGATTAAATACCTTGTGAGCAGGATTCATTGCAGTGTTCTGTCAGCTGACTATTTCATCCACATCGGAAATGCCATCAGGAAAAAAAAGCCAAAAGGTGAAATAAATGGGGTTGTCTCCTTGCTTCGCTTCTTCTTCTTCTTCTTCCTCCTTCTTCTTTTTGACCACTGCGTCTCTGTAGCTTTCACCCTTTTTAAGCCCTCCAATAAATGCACAAGTTAATCACTACAACATCCACACAATTAATCAACAGCTCCTCATTTACCTCTGACCTACTGTATAAACTCACACATAAACACACTCACCGACACACTCCCACACACACACACACACACACACACACACACACACATATGCTGCCATTGACTTCCCCCTGCAGGTATTCATGATCAATAACACCCCAGGAGTCGTCTTTCCTTACTTTTGATTAAAACATATTTCCAATCTCCCTCTAGCAATAAATAATACTGTTATTGTTGTTGTTGTAGCAGCTGAAGTGCTACACAATATACTCTGGTGGAATATGGTGAAATTTCAGTAAATTGTTCTATACGCAAAATAGAAATGATGTGTTTTACATTGAATTATTTTGTAGAATAAATGATGTGAAAACAAGCGTAGTAAATGGCTTTAAATTTATTTGGAAATATTGTTTTACAAAATAGATAGATTAAATTGCCACGTCCCATCCATAGGGTATTAATAACAGATGAACAGATGTTTATCATATATCAAAACCAAGTCAGGCCCCATCATCACTGCTCCTTTACTGATCATCAGAAATACAGAGCCACCAGGAGGGAGTGGTGAGAGATATAAGGCCATTCACACAGAACACTCATTTTACATTATGTGTTAGATTTGTTAATTCACATGCTTTAGAATTAGTCATAGTAGTATTATTACAAATATGATGATGTCATTTACTCAATTGATTATTCTCACTGACAACAACGTGCACAAACATGTACAGAGATTTAGGAGGTTGAACCTTCATAATCAAGGTAAACCAGCAGTTGCATCAGAACTGGGAAAACAGGATACATAAAATCCTTTCCAACTGTGATGAAACCAAACCACAAACAGACCGATCCAAGTGCATTTCTTGCTCTCACTTGAATCCTGATCGATGAGAAGATCAATACCGCTCTCATATCTCTCCATTAAATGTGATGCTAGTAGAATGTTATCTTACTGCAGCTTCACAAAGTTGCAGAATTAGTCACTGCTCCAGGCCAGGAAACAGTCACCTTCAATGTCAAAACTGAAGTGAAATCAAAAAAAAAAATCCAAAGCAGGAATTTTTGGACCCCTTCATCTTTTTAACCTTCCCATAAATGTATTATTTAAACAGACAGATCTCTGAATAAATCAACAGCTTCCTATATCACTCTGTTCTATGACCTCTTCAACTCACAGTCTCTCTCTCTCTCTATTTCTCTCTCTATTGATTTCACCCTGCAGGTACACAATCAATAACTGATCTATCTTCACTTCTGATTAGCACATATTTCTAAACCCGGTCCATGATCACACACTGTGTGAATAAAAGTCTGTTAAAGCCAACGTGTTTACGTGTAATTGAAACGTTGTTTTAGTCCTTGTGTCTAATGCTTAATCTGCACATTAAAATGACACACCCCATTCTCAGACTATTAAAAATAACAGACAATATGAAAATGAAAACAACATTGAAACCTTGTGAGGGATCTTCAGGGTGCTACTGAAAAAATAGAAAAGTAGCATAATAACTAATACACTAAATTGGAACATAAATAAAATCCATCTCACCAAGAAATAATGAGATGTGAGATCACTGCTCTCACATCATCATGACTAAAGATAGTTGGTGGAACTACAGTGCCATCAGGAGGAAATAGGGGGAGACACGTGGTGTGGTTATGTCAACCGAAAAATAAGCAGGAATTAATTGAAATCTGAATTTTATGAAACCAAAGCACAGGTGCTAACTGATCAAGTAAAGAACGATTTTTATCTCTCTTTTTATTACTGAGAAATGAGAAGAACAACAGAACTCTCACATGTTTCATTTAAATACGGAGCCAGGAGACGTCACAAAGACTCTATTGTCACTGTGGTGGAGTCACTGTTACAGTTTTCTTCAATCTAAAACTATTAATTAAATCGTATGTCTTGCAAGACACAAACAGATTGGGGACAATGTTGTTTTAATATCCTGATCATTATAAACAAGACAACGCATCGCTTTGTGAGCACTAATATTTCACACAACTGTACTATACAATAAACTATGTATCAGGACAAGCAGATTAAACGTTGTGTCCTGCATGACTGAAATACAACATAAATATTCAAGGTTAATATCTTACAGATAAAATATTATATTGGGCATATAAAGGTATCAGTAGAACCTGAATTCAAAACACTAGGGTTGTTTCATAAAATTGAAGAAGTGTGCAGAAAAAGCTCTTCTGCCTGCAGTTGGCTTTATATTTGCTGGAATCGTTTGGTAACAGCACATAGAACTTAGAATATATACATAAATGCTAGTATGGCACATTAAAGCATGATTGTAGTAAGTTTGTACTTATTTTCCGTTTCATTTGTGAAGATGTAATCATCTCTTGATAGAAGGTTTATCATGTGCAATGACAACTTAAATCTCCCTGCCACTTTATCTCTGAAACCTTGAAGAAGCATTGGACTCATCATCATGTAAACTGAAACCCACTGCACAGTCTATTATTACCATACAGCCAGTTACTGCACTCTTTTGAGCTCTATTTCTTAAAATAGCAACAAATAATAATCTATCTTCCATGACTATACTATATAATTTATAGAATATACGTGAAAACTTGTTTCCATGAATAGAAATGTAACAATTGCTATGTGTCATAGTTTTAGTGTTATATAGGTGTTAGAAAAAGTAACACATTGTTTTCGCATATCTTATCAAATTACACTGGATCAGTAATACTGTAAACTTCCTGCATTAGTTTAGGGCATTGTCCTTTGTGCAGGCAGCCACATTACAGGATCGAGAACTACACATAAATCCTTATTTGATTATAGTAGGTTACATGCTACCTGTAGGTCTTCACTGAAGCCAGATATGCTACAGACAAGGCATCAGCAGAAACATCAATAGCAGTAGTTTGTAAAGACAGTCTTTTTAATTTACTGTTTCATAAAACTGACAAAAGGTTTCTCCTAATATTTGCAATTCCTTCCCTACACTTTTATTCACATCGTCTATTCATCTATCAACATCACACATTTATGTATATGGGGCAAGTGAAAACTACTCAAATTTGACCCACTGATATAGTACAATGCTGTGATTTGATCTATTAAATGTAGACTCCCTTCAAAATGCATTGTGTTGCGCTTTAGCTTCAGAACACATGGTGGCATCTGGAGGCTGCAATTGATCCCTGTCCCTGCCCCATCACCAAACCAATATATTTCAGTAATGGGATGCTGTCTCGCTGTTGGATGTGAATCTGTGATTTGTGACTTTGGGCTATAAAAAATGACTTGACTCTCAAAACTTACAGTGGTAAAGGTGTGAAAACAAATTTCAACACAAAAAACAGATGAGCAAATTATGATTAAAAATCCAAACAATAATAAACACAAACGACAATATACATAACACAGAAAACTCAAAGACAACTGGTCTTTATTTGTCAGATTTATCAACGAGAAGCAGAACCATTTGGATGGTTTTGATGGGAGTGATTCATACGTCACACCTTTCTTTCTAGAAAGAACGCATTTGTTGATTCTGCGGTGTGATTTAACGTTGATCTACTTTTTTTACTGGGATATAATATCGCTTTCTGGAGTGTCACTTTATAATCTGAACGCGTAGTAAATTAAATTAAATAAATCTTTTTACCTTTTACCTTGCCAGGAAGCCTTTTTTTTAATAATGTGAACACCTCCGGTTATGTGATCCGAGGCCACCCCCGTGTCTGCCGCTAAGTGGTACGGCCGGCAGCATATGAAGTGCGGCCACTGCTAACTTCAAACAGACAACGGCAGGAACCGACAAGAAGAACTAGCACTGACAGCACCGAGGAGGAGGAGAAGAAATCGCTGCGAACATGGAGTGGACCGCGATGGAGATCAACCCCGAGGTTAGAGAGAGGAAAACCGGCTGCGGAAACTTTACAACCTCCGCGTTTTCCCCCCCCCCTCCCACTAGCAACTAACTCACCTGCTTTTATTTCTATTCATTTTTTTGTATGTGTCGTTTCAGATGCTGAACAAGGTGCGTAACGAACGTCGGCGCCGAGTCATGGCGCCGTATTGTTTACCGTTATCTTCTCGTGACGGTGAGTCCTGCTGTTGCTATAGTGACTGAGCCGTCATTGACACGAGCCGCCGACGTGAAACCACAAACTACACGTGATGTATAACCTGAAGTGCCGTGTTTATTTATTTAATGTTCGTAGCGGGGCCCAGGGGCGAGCAGGCAGCAGGCAGCATCCTCCCCGGCGGCCCCCGGGTGTCTGGGCTGAAGGGTGTGGTCACAACGCAGCATCTTCCAGACTCACGCGGACTCGTTCACGCGTGTCGCCACCCATCCGCGGCTGTTTTAAGGGCGTGGGTCTGCTTGCGGGTCACATCAAGCAGAGGGGTCTGTGGGTCCATTGTGGAGATGCCAAACAATAATTTTCCCAAAGGCACCCCGATGGCTATTAATGCCAATTTTTATTATATTCATGTATGTTTTATTAATGAATTGGGACTATGTGTGTTCCTTAGTCATCCAGCATCATATGTATGATGTAATGCAGCCAGGCTCTCGTTTTGTGTTGCTCTCATACACTTATTCTTCTGTAGATCAACTTTTCTCATTTTAGGCCTGTATCATATTATATTCAATTGCTTTTACTTCCACTACTGTGGGACTCTCGTCCTCTTGACCTTTTAATACTCACTTGTCGATCAAGGTTAGTGTTCCTACATGACAATGTTATCGGCTGCTTTATTCATTCTGCACATGCTAGGATATGTCTGCTTTTCTTATCTGTACATACTGTTTATACCGCATAGAAGTCACAATAAAGACCTTAAAACTCTTGAAATGCAGTTTCAGGTGGACTTTAATGATTCCTGCTGAGTCAACATGCTTAGACCCCCAAAGTAATTGTTATCTGCTTCTTCCATGATTTTTATTGGGGTAGACAAATGCATGTGTTCGAAATAATTACGGGGGGGACACGGTCCCTGCATCCTCCTGCCCTGAGATCTATATTCAATGACCGCTGGATGTCCATTTAAGATGGTGTGATTTGATGTATTTCCTTATTGTGTGTTTCAGATGATGAATAAGCTTGGTGCGGGTGAAAGCTGGCACTTTGTTGATGTGCTTGGGCTGGAGGGTGACCAGCTCTCCGCTGTCCCGAAGCCATGCTGTGCCTTGATGCTTCTCTTCCCTCTGACACAACAGGTGAGGGTGGGGGTGGGGGGTGAGTGGGAGGCCGCTTCCCGGAAGGGTGGGGTAAGACGCATGATACAGGCTGGCAGTGGTGGGGTGATATTGAGGTGCAGGGAGGGCCTGGATGGAGAGGAAGAAAATGCTGTAACATCATTTCATGGTCCCAGATTTTACACTTTACCTCGGTTTCGTGGCTCGGTCTATGGCTCTAGAAAGATCAGGTTGTTTTGTGTCTGCCTCATTAATATAAATGAGCTTCTCCTCTCGTTTGCAATTTTTTAAAGGTACAGTTTCTAAATATGGGCTCTGTAGGTTGAGCATTGTGAAACACTGGACAATATTATTAATATTATGTAGCACGTATATCTCCCTCATCAAAAAGATCAACATCTCCCTTTCTGTGATCTTTATTTGTAAAGTAAGGTGAGATCTTCAAGTCAGAGAGACAACTAATAGAAGCAAAAATTTTTTTCTTTCTGTGAAGGCTAATTATCTTGTCAAACCCAGATATACAAATTTAGCTTGATTAGTCAAGTGAGAAAGACGATATACCTAGAGTCAACATTTTTTTTTTTTTTAAAGTAGCTGAAATTTACTGCAGCATCAACTGAAAATTATTGTAATTTCTGATTAACTGATAAATCATTTAGTCTACAAAATGTCGGAAAGTGCCCACCATAGTTTGAGGTTTTAAAGCTCTTTTAGTTCCCAAAAAACCCTCTCGTGATGCAATATACAAAGATCAAGTACCAAATTCTCACTTTATTAAGAAACGTTTTTTGTCTCATAAAGGCCTAAACCACCAACAGAGCCAAATTTTGGCAATTAACTTGTTGATTGACTGATTTGTTAAACTATGCTCGCAAACTGTTTTTTATTTATAATTGTGATCATAAGCTATGGATAAGTTTCCAGGTTGCACACTGTGACTGTGGATAAACAATGACCATGCTGTCTCTGTGTTTCTGTCTCTCTCTCTTTCTGTGATGTCAGCATGAGTCTTTCAGACAACAGCAGGCAGACAAGGTGGCAGGAGACTCTGAGGTTTATTTCCTGAAGCAGACAGTGGTCAATTCCTGCGGCACCATTGCCTTGTTGCATGCAGTTGGAAACAACAAAAGCAAATTGACATTTGGTAGGGGGCTGCTTTTCAGTGTGCTTAAATATGTTGCATTTCTCTACAGAGTAAAATTTATGACTTTTGGTTAAAACTATGGCTTCATAAACATTTGCTGCATAGTAATAATTTTTATACTGTAGTATTCATGGAAGATGCATGCATTTGTTGTGAGAGGTTCCAATTAAAAAATACTTTTAAAGAAGTATGACTAGTGTATTAATGACTAAGATAATTCTTCTCTTGTTCTCTTCAGATAATGGCTCTGCCTTGAAGATGTTTCTAGATGAGACAGAAAACATGTCTGCTGATGACCGTGCCAAACACCTGGAGAAGAACCAGGTAAGACACACACACACACACACAGTTAAAGCTGATGAAGTAAGTAGTATGGTATCACTGAAAATCTGTTTTTTTTTTTTTTTTTTTTTGTTTAATTTTGTGTGCAGGTATAAGGTTAATTTCTAATATGAAATGAAAAAGTGAAAGTTTAACATACTATATAGCCAAAAACTAATGAGCTGTATTTTATTACGTTCATGTTGTATTTTAGCCACTTGGGGGCACTAGACACCATTAAATCGTATTGGACAGATCTAGCAATTGTTTTTTTGTTTGTTTATTAAGTCTATAATCTTGAGATCACAAGTTAAATATTTTTGTTTTGTCACAGTAATGAGCTTTGTAATCTTGAGACTTTCATCAAGAGTGCCATGGCAGCATGCATAAATGTAGATGTGACAATTAAAGCAACTGCTTTAAGCTAATAAAGGTTATTGATCCATTTTTGTGTGTGTGATGAATTGTCTTTTGGGCACAAAAAATTCAGCATTGTGATATAAAGAGAACTGCATTTAAAATAATGATTGCAAACATGACTGTTCTCAGCTTTCATATATAACTTTAATAGAACTGCTTTCAAAATTGTGCCTTTGATTTTAAATACAGGTGTCTCGGGTGTAGAGTGGTCTGTTGATCTATGGCAATAAAAATATTTTTTTCCAGGCAATCCAAGATGCTCATAATGAGGTTGCAGTACAGGGCCAATGTAGGGTAAGAGACCACGGCATCTTCGTTACTGATATGAGAGATTGTGTATTTATACTATATTTTGTGTTTTCAATGTTTTGCTCTGAGGTGCTTGTTTTGGCTGAAGCCTTCATTATACTATTAAATAAAAATATTTATTCTCAATTTACACAGCCCGAGGCAGACAAAGTCAACTTCCACTTTATTACCTTTGTCAATGTTAATGGACAACTTTATGAGTTTGGTAAGCATATACCATCACAATCCATATTTTCTTTTGTATAGTCATATTTTCATTTATTAACTGTCTCATTTTGAATTAAGATGGGAGGATGGATGGACCTGTGAAACATGGAGATACCAAAGATGAATCCTTCATAGCGGTATGTAAAACTCGGTTAATTCTTCCCTAAGAATAATTCTGTCCTGTTATGCATATATATATATATATATATTGTAAAAAAATAAAACTCTATCAAAGCTCCTCTTTTGGAACTTTCATCTTATCATCTGGGAGAGTCATGATGTTAAATGTGAATAGGCCTTGGCAGTTCTCGTGTGTCTGCCGACATTTATTCTCATATGTCCAAAAAGGAACTGTGATGAAAACTGAACTTGGGAATGCAGTAAGTGGCAAATTAAATGTCAATGTTACAAACCTTTAAATGTTGGATTGCAAGTAATGCTGTTAGCTGCCAGTAATATTTCACTTAACACTTGGTGTAAGGTTCAACGCTATTAAAACAGAAAATGAACAAGGCTGATGTGAATAGAAATGAAAATGCTGACTCAAGTCAGTATTGTTTGCAATGCAACTCATCGAGTGCGAGGTCTTTGCTGACTGCTGACCGTTCGTCAGACAGCCACAAGAGGGCTCTACACGCTTTAGAATTGAAACTGCAACATCAACAGTTTTGATGATTTATTAGATCTCATTCAAAGGGACAGAGGGCATACCTAAATCCTGCAGTAAAAGAATATTTTGAGTTCAGGATCAAAATTATTGAGAAAATGATATATTATCATGAAATCTATTAATTCATCTTTTTGCCAGCTATCAAGTTATTTGAAGGATTTTTATGTTAATATAGTTTAAAGTTGTATACAGAGACACAAAATTTACACTGATCTAAAAGTGCAACGGGTCATGAAATGTATCTAAAAACAGCCTTACAAACCTGGAAAATACTATTTACTCTATATGACAAGAACTTTCACAACCGTGTCTCGTATGAATATTTTTGTTGGTACCCATCATACTGGACAGTATAAAAATACTGTCAGTCAGATATAATTTACTATTAAAATAAAAATCTGCCTTCCTTAGGACATTCTTTTCTCTGACTTGTAACCTTGTTAAACTTCCCATTTAAAAAAGAAAAATGTATAATTAGTTTTTGTATATGTTGAATAAAGCATTTATTGAAATGACACTTGATTGTAGTTGTATGAAAGAATTATGCCCCAGTAGTACCTGAATAAACCTAATTACTTTAATTGTTTCTTTTTGTCCATGTCCAGGATGCAGCTAAAGTGTGCCGTGGTTTTATGGAAAGAGAGCAAGGAGAAGTCCGTTTCTCTGCTGTGGCTTTTTGTCATAGCTAGATCGTAGGACACAGAACCAAACTGTAAACCAAAATGTCCTGGAGCATTCACACAAAGTGTACACACACACACATCTGCAGACACTATGCACTACAAAGCACATATTGTTTCCACATATTGTATTCTTCTTGTGAACATAGCATTCTTTAGCACATGTACACACAAATGCAGAGTGAACATGTTTTGTTCTGATAACGCATAACTGATACAAGCTAGCCACATGTGACATCAGTCACAGTAAAATTGTAAAACCTCTGATCGCGGTACTGCTTATGTGTATTTGTCTTTTTTTTGCTTCTTTTTTGTATGTATTCATTAGTACATCTGTGTCAAAAAAAATACTGATGCTGCCTTTTGTGCCAATCAGAGTGAGAAGGGAAAACACAGAAACCTTAAAGGGAAACTTTTTGCCCGTTTCTCTGAATGCCTCTAGTTGCTGTGTGGTTGAGTTTACAAGGATCTGACATTCCTCGGAACAGCCCAAATGTATCCGTAGGAATAATTTAACCATTGTTTGGAGCTTGCGCAAAACATTTGAGTGGTGTTTTTGGGTGTTGTACTGACATTTCCCTGGAAAAGTTGTGCAAAGTGATTGCGACAATGGTGGAATTACAATCATTCTTTGTCTAGAATTCTATTTGCACTTTATTTTGAAATTAAATCTATGAATGCTCACTGTTAATAGCACTGTTGGTAAACTGGAAGTCATAAAACACAAAATTCCAAAAAAGATGGGGACCATCTTAAAGTGCTACTCTGTCGGGTTATTGTCGTTCAGTGCAGGGTGTAGTGCTGTATGTCTAGGCTATGTTCCAGTTGTTTACCTTTCTGCAAGTTCTCTGTTGCTGTAGTAATGCAGCTGTTGGAATTCAATAAAGCAACCTTACACTTGGCCTTGCCTCCTGGTGTATTTGCGTTCTCCATCAGGGTGAGTGATATTAGATTTACAATATGTAATGTCAGATGTCCCACGATGAATGTTTGCTTTTTGAGGCCTGTAAATCCCTAAGTGTTACTATCCCCAAAATGCTCTTACTATTGGACAGATTGATGAGCGGGGGAGTGAGACGAAGAACATTTTTACAAACATTATTCTGAAACCTGTCCAGGTTTTCTCTGCAGGAGTTTTTCTGTTCATTTTATTAAACTGCCACATAGTTAGAGTATAAAAGAAAGTTATTTTTATTAATCATGGTAGGTAATTTTCAAAGTATATTTCTAATGGCATTACAACAAACCAACCTGGGATTTTTGGTGCCCATGAGATTTAAATTCAATTTTGCAGGAAAGGCTTTGAAAAAAACCTTTAGATCTTAATGTTGAGAAATTAGCTAACCATTAAAGGCCTCATCCAAACATGCTTTAAGATGCATGTTATTCTACAAAGATTCTACTTTGTTTTCTGTTATGATTTTCTGTCTTGTTAAAATCCATAACTTTTCTTCTCCTTCTTCTCCTTCACCCTAATTATAAATTCAAGAACTGCTACAGATAATTTATCTTCTTCACTGCGAAGTCTGTTCACATCACATTTGTGTAAGTTAAATATTGAACCAGGATTGGCTTCAATGTAAACACAAATCACATAGTCTTAATGTAAAAACAGGCTGTGTCAAACCGCACATATTGTGCATCGTTCTGCACAGTGAATCTCAAACATCCAACTGAAGGGAAAAACAAGAAGGAAAAACTTTAGAGTGGGACTCTCAACATCTAATCTGTTTTTAATCTGAATTTTCAAAAGTCTGTTTTGGTGATCATATTGTAAATTAAATGAATTTTTATACTAGGCAAGAAGGTAGAGTATATTAACTTATCATTGCCCCTACATTTGAAAACAAATATTTTGCTTCAACAAAAAAAATAACAAAACCTTTTCCATTAATCCTGTTCAAGTTATGACAACTTCTATTGAAGTTATGTTTGACCAATGAACTACATTGATTTAGGGAAATTAGATTTACTCTACAGTCAAAGGTGTCTAAAAAAATTCATACTATAAACAGAAGGTTTTAGATTGATAACTAACCCATGGACGTAAAGCCAGTAGACTTTCTATAACTTGGGTCAAGGAGAAGCTTATGTTTGAAAATGAGGGTGGGGGCATATTGAATCTGGCGTCTGGAGGTCCTTCTCTGGGAAATTTTGAGTGTCAAACACTCTTTTGCATTCTGGTGATTTTTTTCTGCATCAGTTTATGGTAGAAATGTCCTATTTATGTAGAGGAAAAAACACATATTGTTAATTTGATATTATCAAATCAACAGATCAACAAACACATGAGCATTTTAATGTTAATGTGTGAGTACGAGTACCTCCTAACTGTACTTAATTACAGTACTTCAGAAAATATACTTTATTCATCATCATCATTATTATAAATGCTATGGCCATAAATCCTGTGAATGTTTGTACTTGTGTATATATATATATATATATATATATATATATATATATATATATGTTTTGATTATGATTCATGCCTATTGACATAATTCAATATATCACAAAATGTTTCAAAATAAAAGTCGTATTTATATCATGTTTGGGTGGACACGTGCACGTGTTCTAAATATCGATCACCACTACACCTATGGCTCAGGTATCTTCAAACGAACGCAGGGGAAATAACGGGACATCATATGCGACCCCCTCCTCTCTCTCTCTCTCTCTCTCTCTCCTTTCTTTTCCTATCTCTCTCGACCTCCCCCGCGCAGATTCCTGCCTGCGCGTTCCCGCCTCCTAAAACGCGCGGCAGCAGCAGCGGCAGCGGTGGCTGAGCTGAGGACGGCGTCAGTCAGCCTCGCGCGCGCCAGAACCGTTATTTTTAGCACCTGGCTCGTGTTGCAGCCCCCGCACGGGCTCCGTCCCTCTCGCTCTCTCTCTCTCTCTCTCTTTCCGTGTCACAGCTTCGGGACAGCAGCAAGGGAGGAGGGGGAGAACGGTTCGACGGAGCGTCTACACGTCCGAGTGGAGCTGCTTTTTTTTTTTTTTTTTTATCACCGTCTCATCATCGTCCCGACGGAATTCGCCCCTTGTTGAAGCGGCCTGCCCCGGAGATGGCGAGCCAGGCGGCAGGTCGAGATGTCCCGGACGAGCCCGAGTCGTCGGAGCCACAGCCGAACCATCCCGAACCGGCGTGTCAGGAGGCGCAGAAATGGATAGAGGTAAAGTGACCGGCTCGGGGCCCTTGCTGCTGAGCAGAAACGGGCCATAAATACATACATATATATATATATATATATATATACACTGTGACCGGGGATATAAATACACAGCCCACAGCACCGGTGCGGCGTCACCTGTTCGTGGGGAAACGATGCAGTCGTGTCGGGTTACTGGTGTGGGACAAGCACAGGGCTGTGCTGCGAAAGTTTCCACACCGCTGTTAGTGAGAACGTTTAACACGCACACACACACACACTCGTGCTAATGAGACTTATTACACCGAGGGAAGAACATAAACGTCCGACGCGAAGTTAACCGCTCATTGAGCTTATCGTCCCGGTTGTTTCGGAGGAACGCCCCTTTCCCTCCTCTCCAGCCATCCGAGACGCTGCTGTGGATCTGTAGCTACTAACAGTTGATCACATCGGAAGAGATTATCGTTCAGGGTTTGCTGCATCGCTCCCAGCATCATCCGCTGGGCTGTGAACGCCCCTTTTCTATAAGCCTGGGCGGTGAATCAGGATTTGCCCCGTGGTGCTGCGTTATGACCTATTTTCCTGTTTTATTTCCCCACAGTGCTGCTTGTCCCTGCTTCAGCCTGTAGCCAAGTGCTACCACACTGGGTACACACTAGCCTATATATGCAGGGCTGAAGGTAGAACATGTTTTTTTTTTAATTTTGTATAAAGTCAGCATGGGTGAAGCTACTGATCTGATGCTTAGGATGGGGCACCAGCTCATAGAAGGTTGTGATGCATGGCGAGACAACACCTTATTATGTTTTATCTCTCTCTATATATAACGGGTTATATATATTGGCACTAGAGGCAACTTTCTATCATCTCCTCCACTGAAAGGGCATCTACCCCCAAGAGAGTACTTTGGCTGCCCTTTTTCGAACATCAGGGCACCGGGAGGGAACATTAAACTTACATCGGACAGCTTTTAAAAGTGCTACTGTCTCACGCAGTGGTTTCCAACATGAGGATCAGGACCACAACCTGGTTGCATGATAAATTTGAGGAGTCCCTTCCTTGGAGTTACTCTTTGTATGATGTGAGGGTCTGAAGGACAGGTGATGTTGTGAAGCTGCACAAACTGTAAAGTTCCCTGAGGTGAATCTGATTTGTGTTTTTTGTGTATACAAATTTATTTTCACTTGATTTGACTTAAAGGCATAGTTTGACATTTTTTAAATTTGCCCATCATCATGATTACCATAGTCATTGCAATAGGTGCTTCACTTTATTTTGTAAATGTAGATTTAAATATAGGATGAGGAAGTGAGAATGAGCATTCATTGGGAATTTATTGGGAATTTGTGTAGTTCCCCTTCAGGCATCTGAAAGTTAACCAGAATCACTAAATGATTGAAATGGTCCTAAGGAGTAGAAGTCAATATCCTGGCTTTTAAGTAGAAATTGCTTCGTAACAAAGGATCAAAACCAACTGTTGAAGTCAAATATTAGTCCCATTCTCAAATACATTCCTATTTTCTATCTCACTAAATCATGTATCCATGTATCGCCTGGGGCTCAGATAATTTTTTTTCTGCTCCACCCATTACAGAGCTGTCAGTGTCCCAAATACAGTGAATGGAAATCACAGTTTTCAGCATTCCCAATGACCTATTTAGGCTAATTTTAAGTGATTCGTTTGCACAGATGATTTTCCCCCCAAGTGAGGCCCTCAAATGATTAATGTTGACATTGGGAAAGATGGCATTTCCCAGTTTATCTGACAATATTCTTCAGACTTCTCGTGTGTGCGTTGTTGTAGTGAACCTACTATTTCACACATTGAGGGGTATTATTTTTAATGATTTGACACATGCGCCAGTGCACTAGCTGGCTTTTGGTGCCTATAGAAAAAACAGTACTTTTTCCATTGTTATATATATACATATCCATTGTATATACATTCCATTGGTATATATATATACATATATAAATGATTTAAACAGAAATCGTTTTTTAAATTATTATTATTTACCAACATCCCAGTGCATTGGTGCTTAATGTTGTTTTGATGCATGCATATTCATGCACAAAGTTTTCAGATCAAACCGTCAATGCCTTTTTTGGGACTTTTTGTTGAAAATTAAACTCGTTGCACAAATATTCTCCTACATCTTTCAATTATTCAGTTTAAAAGTCAAAAACCTTTGAAAATGCTTTTTTAAAAACCTTTCATCTGGTCTCTCAAAATGTACATTTTGTATTCATGTTGTCATTTAAAAGTCCATTTATGTCATTTGGTTTTACAAAACTCACGATTTTGTGTGACCTTTTGACGCAAGTTGTCAAATGGTGTAACTAAAAAAGAATGATCATATACAAAATACAACACTGTAATATAATCTTAACTCATTAAGGGTCAAATACGTGGACTTCTGATTTTAGACAAAATAGAAAAATCTATTCTAAAAAGTATTTTTAAAGTATACTCAAATATCTAATCACCACACATTTTAAAACATCTATATGTCCCTCCTGAACTGGTCTTGTGATTACAAAAAAACCTGTCCTTTGGGGCAATTTATATTTTACTTAACTAAAAAAATGGCATGACTAGTTTTTGTACATGTACTTGGCCGGCACTCATAAAATATTAATGTTTGATATTCAGTCCTAAAGACCGTGGCTACATAACATTAACAGTGACAGTCTCGTCTAGGTTCATGCTGGCCTCTAAATCATAATCTCTCCTGCAGTGTCTTTGCTCCAGGTTCCTGTTGTTTTTGTCTTCTTCCTGCCTCAGAATTCTCCAGTTATTTTCAGACTGGTCTGGCTGACTCTATTTCTAGTGCTGCATTCAAATACACTCACAGGTGGAGATGATTCAGGGTAACCATGCCACCCTTCGCTCATCGCTGCATCGCTGCAGTCTGTCGGCGTGTGGCATGTGTTTAAGAGTATGCAAAGTATATGCATAGACACAGACACAGACACACACACACACACACACACACAGAGCTATGCGTGATACCGCTCACACAGTCCTCGAACACACCCTGGTTGAGTGACACTGGTCACCATGGTAACATAACATTGGCATGCTCTCAGGTGTCACTGTTTCTAGGGGGCCAGTAGAGCAGTAGGTTATGTATCTCGTATGACAGGCAGGAAATTACACTGGCACAGACAAGACCCTTTCTTTCTGTTTATACACAGACTGGATTAGAGCGTCTCAGGTGCGTCAGACCTGTTGGCTATGATATTGAGAAGGTTAAAGTTGAACAAACAAACACACAAATATAACTTTAGTGACAGCAGTTAACCTCCGCGGTCATTGACATGCAATGCATAGCAAGAGTTGAGGTCTGACGTATGAGGAATACAGAAAGTGTGTGAACGAGCAAGCACGCCAGATGTCACAGCTGTCCTAGGCAGATTAACTCCAATGGATCCAGACAGCCAGCTGTGTCTGCATGACAGAGAGAGAGAGTCAAAGCGGAGATTTGTGGATTTACCGTACATTCAGTGCTGTATAAAAGAATGTGAAAAAAACGATGACACAGACATGCTGTTGCTGGCAAAGATATCTTTCGTGCCTCCGTTATGTTTAAAGTTTTTGTTAAGCCGCGATCGTCAGGGTTTCCCACAGACAAACAAAGCCTGGCCTGTGATCATTTTTGTGAAGTATTAGATGGCAGCACACAAACTAACTTTACATGCACAAAAGTAGTAGTAGATTATTGCTCAAATACTCCAGCTCTTATAGTCAGGTACTAATACTACATGTTCATGTACAGTAAGAAGTAATAGGTCAAATATAGAATAGACTACTGTGTTTTCCTACATTTTCTATATTTCAGTTACATTAAAAATACCAAAATATCATGCAATCATCAGTAAATAATCGTATTTTAGGATTTTTTGTGTACTTTAAGTGCAGTTTATGAAGTAAAATTGTAATATATTTTTTACAGCATCATAGAAATGCTCTTGTTCCTCATACTGAACAGATATCAATTGTCAGCTGTTTAGGAGTCCTTTTGCTGTCTAGTGTTGACTCACTCTCGTTAATTGCTACGACCCAGATTAAATTCATCCTCAAATCTAGACAAATCTGCCCCTGGATCATGAATTCATTTTTTCTTGTCTTTCCATGTTCCATTTTCTGTGTCTCTCTCCGTTGTCCTCTCCTACACCATGTATGCCACATGGGCATTAGCGTGCCACAGCTAATGCTTATGCTACGCCATATATTAAAACAGAAACCTCCCTCAGCTGTCTTTTCATCACTGCGCAGCTCAAATGCTCCATATCTCTGTCTCATATTGCAGGATCCTGCATTTAATTTCAGGACAGCCTTCACTGGAGGCAAACTGACAGTTCAGCATGATTCAACCTCAATTTAGTTTTGTGTGTATCTTTGAAAACCCAGAAGGCTTGCATAATACTTACTGCGTTATCACTGCCGATTCAGAATAGTAAAGGATTCCATTTATTATTCTTTAATTGCCTTTAGTTTTTTTTTGTCAAGAGACATGGATGTTTAATAGCTCTGTGATTCATGGTGGTTCAATCAAGCTGGGACCCCATTAGAGATAGAGTGATTGTCATAAACAACAAAGTATGTAAAATGCAGCATTGTGGAAAACAGAATTCTTTTGTAATTTTTTCTGTAATCCTTAGAGCAGAAATAACACCAATAATTGCATCTTTCTTCCTGCTCTGTTTTTCCTCATTCGTTCTATTGTTTTTTTGTTCCTCCTTTTTTATGCAGTTAGAATAAAAGTAGAGGATAGTCTGTGGCCTACTTCTTTTTTCTATCCTCTGCCCCCCGCACACACACACACACACACACACACACACACATACACACACACACACACACACACATACACATACACACATTCCCACCTCAGGGTTTAAATGGTAGCTGCTGCTGCCATTCACCGAGGCTGAGCAGAGCAATCCACCATGAGGGCTGGGAGCGAGTGAAAGAAGGTCAGATTACTGTTGCTGGCGCTGAAATACGCACCAGAATTTTTGCTTGTGTTTTGGCAGACGTGAATGCTTATTTAACGGGGACGTTCTCCTTAAAACACAGTTCTTTCCTTATGAAAACACACACTCGGTCACATCTTTTTTTGCCCTATTCTAAAATGAGAAAAATGTACGCTCCCACGAGTCACTACTTGCATTATTTCAGTTTCAGCATTGTGCCGATAACCCATCATTAACCAGCTCCACCACTCACTGTCTGTGTCCTGCATCTTACACACACACACACACACACACACACACACACACACACACACACACACACACAAAACCTGCGCAGTGTGTGAACACAAACACAGTAGTGCTGCTCTTCTTCAACGCACCATTCTCCTTGCTGAGTAAATTATGCATGACCATGGTGTAAATATTTCAAAGACCCGGAGTCGGACCTTAATAAACATGATGTGTGGTAAGCGTGTGTGTGTGTGTGTGCGTGTGTGTGTGTGAACGATGAAAGACAAGAACAAGAAGGGGATGCCAATGGGAAACATCTGGTCAGTACTTATATAACAAAAAACAATAGGCTGTTTTCATAGCTAGCGCAGATGTGCAGTGTGTTTCCCGCATCAAAAACTATCCATAAAGAAAAAAAAAGAAATTGTAATTCCTACAAAAATGGAGGAGAAAATTAAAAGGAGGAAGGAATTCTCATCACATGGTTTAATACCAAAGTATGACACCCTCAGATAAGGAAGTGTATGTGGTCAGAAATGAGTGCACATTGTTTGCGGACGGTCGTGTGTGAGCGAACATGAGCAGCGTAGACAGAGAGAGTGTGAGCCTGTAGCTAGATTTGGCGCTAATGATAATCTGTACTAATCTGGATTAGGCGTCTAACCAGGCATCAGTCAAACCTCTCCTCTTTTCCATTCATCTTTGGCTGCCGGGTTACACAACAGCTCCAGAAAGCAGTGTGTGTGTGTGTGTGTGGGGGTGGTTGGGTGTATGTGGGTGGGTGGGTGTGTTGTAGTCTGTCACTGCTGCTTCCTGATTCCCCCGTACCGGACAGAGTGCAATTTGGTTTCCAGGTTAGAAGATTAAGATTATCGTCGCAAACCCATCAAGACAAGACTTCAATGCGTCTAAATCAGGGACACACACGTAGGCGCATTTTGGGAAAGTGGAATGAGGACACAGAGCAGTGTGTCACTGCTCTGGCGTCACTCTAATTTGGTTCCTACTGAAGCGAAATGTTGGGGGCAGGGTGAAGTGATCAGCAGCAGGTTCTTCTATCAGGGACACAGTAAAACACAATTAAATAAGCTTTGTTTTATTGTATTAGATCTTAAACTTTCCTTAATCTGTTAATTCTCTTATTACACAATTAATCCAAAAACATTTTCAATGTCCAATAATGGTCATAAATTCCAGGAACTCAAAGTAAATCTTAATTTGTAAACTGGACGGCATTCTAGTTTTTCCAATGACTCCAAATCTTTACGCTACATATTGACTTTCACTATTTAACTACTGATTGGTGGAAGCTGCCATGCAGGGTGCCCTACCTCGTCAGGAGGAAGTTTGGGGTTTGATGTCTTTCCCAAGGACACTGTGACATGCAGAACGGGCAGGGAATCGAACAGCGAATCTTCCAACTAGCAGATGACCTGCTCTACTTCCTGAGCCCTCGAGTGATGTTCTCTAGTGATTTACACCAGTGAATATTTGGAATTTTTACTTAATAACTGACCTAAATTATTTTAACATTTTTTGTTAATCATTTCAGAACTTGGCCATATTCATGTTTATGTTATGTTAAGAAAATATGTAAAAAATTTAGGTCAGTTATCAAGTAGAAATGCCAACCATTAGAGGCCAATACTTTCATTGATCACAACATGGTCTTCAGGGTTAGATACACCAAAGCTTTATATAGTAAGACTTATTGACATCAAACTATTTTTTGCAAGAAACCCTAAAAATAATGCTGCTTGAGTCTATCATGAACAATATTGCACTACTTTCCATAAATGTCCTCCTTTCTGCCCTATTTCGTTCCCTCAGCCTTGAGTCAGATATTAGATTAGAACTAGTCACTGCTAAGGAGTAGAACATTGAAAGTGAAAAAATACCAATTAATGGTAACGATTTTTGCTTCCTCCTCTTGTTACTTAAATACCTTTTAATTTTGAATTGTTCTTTTTTGAATTAAGGGACAATGCCAAAACTTTCATGTGGTGTAACCCCAAAATCTTGGGACAAGATAGTTTAATTCTCTTAAAAGGATTTTAAAATAACACATGCTATCATCTAGTTTTATATTTTAGGTGGATTAAATACTTACAATTTATCATAATTTTTTGGTTACACCATTTGACATTTTGTCACAAAAATCACACAAAATCATGATTTTTGTAAAAAAAAATTATACAAATAGACTTAAATTACAAGAAACCAATCAAAAATGTACATTATGAGAGACTTGTTGAATGCTTCTTAAAACTGTATTTTAAGTTTGTGACTTTCTCATCTTACTCTCAACTGTAATTTGTCACGGACACTTAAACAATAATTTGAAGGCAACAACTTGGACTTTGGGTTTTTATGATGTAAAACATTGTAAAAAAAAGATTCTCAGACAATTTTTGGCTAATAAGTAATTGTTAGTTGCAGACCCCATTGCCATCTCCCACCTATGTTTCATCTGTCTCTTCCTTTCCTCCCTCCCAGGCTGTAACCGGGAAAAGCTTCGGGGACAAGGACTTCCGCAGTGCACTGGAGAACGGCATCCTGTTATGCGAGTAAGCCTGTGTGACATCGCTCCCTCTCAGACGTTTGATGTCTGAAGTAGCAAAAACAACACACATAAACTCCCTAATGTTCAATAAATCCCCCCCCCACGCAGGCTGCTGAGTGCAATCAAACCGGGGCTGGTCAAGAAGATCAACAGACTGCCCACCCCCATTGCAGGGCTGGTAAGAAGACACTCTCCAGTGTGAATTTCAGCCCTTCAAGCCAGATCGTCCGTCAAAGTGATAAACTCTGCCTGTGGTCTCCTTCTGTCCCTTCTAGGACAACCTGTCAGTCTTCTTGCGGGGCTGTGAGGAGTTGGGCCTGAGGGGCTCCCAGCTGTTTGACCCTGGAGATCTGCAAGACACTTCTATACGGGCCAATCTCAAGTAAATAAGCACAGTTTATCCTTTTATTCCTGTTTATGTCAATCTAAAAGTCAAATCAAATGACAGTAACACACTTCTCTCTATTTAGGGACTCTGACTGCAACCGCAAACTTAAAAATGTGAGTTTTATTGCTTTTCCTTTTTGTGTTTCTTGGATTATCTTCAACGTCAGTGTGTTAAGCATTTGTCCTTTATCCACTAAACCCTTCTATCTGTCTCTCTCAGGTGCTGAACACAGTGTTCTGGTTGGGGAAAGCTGCCAGTGGCTGCGTCTCCTTCAGCGGCCCGACTCTCAACCTCAAGGAGTTTGAAGGGCTGCTCGCACAAATGAGGGTGGTGAGTGGACTAAACAAGAAGAACAGAGCAAGCAGGGGGGGAGAGAGAGAGACTGACAGAGAGAAAGATAGAGGCGTGAAGGAGGCGCGGGGGGTGGATTTGTTGGTTTCCTTTCTTTGTTGGGGCACAGGAGAGACACACCAGGCTGGACACAAACACATTTTTGTGTTTTTGTTACTCCACAGCTACTACTATTTCAGGGATAGAAAGAAGATAGAAAAATAAACAAGATGTGGGTTAAAAAAAGCATGCCTGTTTCATCTCAATTTATCTTAACTCAACATTCTTTATACTGCCCCTTTCAAACCACACCCATCTATGTTGTTCTTGTGGCTGCTTACCGCGGAGGTTACTGTCACATAAAAGTCACAATGGTCAGGATTTACATTCAGCTTTCTACACAGAACACGTCTGAATAAAAAACTGTTAGATTAACATAAAGGCTACGGAAGCTTAAGTTTAAACTTTTTTTTCCATTTTATTTTTACTATAGCATTCCCTACATACAATTTTAATGTACAATTTTTATTGTTTTCTTTACAGAATCCACAGCCGCATTAACATCTATTTTAGTTTTTTGTACAATAAAATGTCCAAACACAATCAAATGTATGTATAATCTTGAGAAGGATATAAAATGCAAAGATCTTAAAAGGAGCTAAAAACAAACAGATAGGATTAAAAATAAGCATACCCTGATGGAAGGAAAGAAAAAAAAGGAGGGGGTAAAGCTGGGGAGTAAGGGGTGAGACAAAGGAATGCAGCCTACAACATAGGAATGTGTCCTTTCCATCATCAACAATAACATGTACACAATATCATGAATTTAACATCGAAATTAGTCTAGCTAACTATAAAAAACTGTGGAAGAGGCTATTGTCAGGTTTTGAAGGGAAAAGCAATCATCCTATAAAAGATCAGTTCATAAAACTTTTATCCTTAGAGTGTGACTAGAGCAGACAAGCAAACCTGTTTTAGTACACCAGCTCTTCATTTGTGCCAAGTATTGAATAATCAATGTACAGTTCATTTGTCTGTATACAGCAATACAGCAACATGTGAGCTAAAACGAATTAAATAAAAGCAGCATCTTTCACTTCTGTCATTCAGTGATTTTGGGCTTATGAACCTTAATCTGTTCAGTGCATTTAGGCACTTTTTCTTTTCTTTTTTATCACCAATTGCTCTCGGTGGAACGCTGTCTCGTCTCACTATATACTGTGTATATGGCTGTAACGACAAATAAAAACCTTGAACCTTGAACCTTGAACCTTGAAAACAAGCAACAGAATTAACTCTCTAATATTGGTAATTGATGTTATTGGTAAACGTGTCAGTTGATTTAATAAAAGAAGCTGTGTTAAGGCTCACTGTGGTCATTAATTAGGGTTTAACAGCAAATGGGATTAAAAATCCATCAGTGATGGAGCCTGAATACAGACAAGAAAAAAACTGTTCCTCCAGACTATCATGACATTTTTAACTCTCTGCTTTCTCTTGTGCACCAGGTGCCAAGTATCACACGAGCATTATTGTCTCTTGCTGTAATTGTCTTTTAGTCTATGAATAAAGCTGTAGGGAACATTAATGGGATTGTCTGATTGACAAAAAAGCATCAATTCAACAGCTCCATGAAGCCAGCAATGATGCATTCCATGTCTGAAAAGGGCTCCACAGTTCTTTATGCACATTTCCTACTGGATGAGCAGTTGATCATGTACGTTGTGTGTGTGTGTGTGTGTGTGTGTGTGTGTGTATGTGTGGGTGTTTTGTATGTGTGTGTTGTAGGAAAGTGAGGAAGGAGGGGACAGCTCGCAGAAGCGCAGTGTGAGAGACAGTGGCTATGACTGCTGGGATTCTGAGAGGAGCGAGTCTCTTTCTCCACCACGACACACTCGAGACAACTCCCTAGACAGGTCGGAGACATCTGTCAACACACTCACTCATTCACACACACATACTCCAAATATGTGGACACACACACTCACACACAGTAGCTCTCATTTATCAAACGAATGGCGCATAGTCATTGTCATGCAAAGATCAGCATTCATAAATATGGATGTGACTGGAGGATATGTTCATAATCATTTTTATTATATAATGTTTTATTGTGATCTAGGCTGCATTCCTTGTATGAAAGCTGTGAAATAAATTGTTTTTTTTATTATTAACATTATCTAAGCTTATTCAACAAATTTGATTGCAATTAACAGCTTTTTGGCAGCAATTTTAAGGTCTGGACATTTTAGTAAATATAAAGAATTGGGATATACGTTATTATGTTATAATTATATAATGACAATATATATATCATAAACGTATAAATTTAAAATTCAAACCTCAGGTGGAATTTGATTCCTTTGGCAGTATTTGAGATCACGCTTGATAATTCAAATACAACTTTTGATGTTATTTAGGTTAAAACTAAATGTATTTCAATGTCAAAGCTGTCCATATTCAAAGTTTTAAAAAATATAAAAACTTGATTAAGAAATGTGAATGATTTTAGATGCTAAAGTGTAAAAGTGTAACATGTTTTATCTTGTTTTTGACAGTCTGGATTCCTTTGGCTCTCGCTCACAGCACAGTCCGTCTCCTGATGTGGTGAATAGAGGCAACAGTGACGGTTTGTTCTGATAAATGTCTTTCAACTTTTGAGAACTGTGGAAAGTGCAAGACCAGCTGTTCCCTCTACCGCCATGCCATTAAGCTAAATTAATTGCCTCTTGGCTATGTTCTCACACCTAATGGGCAGACGTGAACATGGTATTGATCTGCTCATTTCACTGTCTCTGAATGAGAGCAAATCAGCATGATTTCCAAAATGTTAAATAAGTTCTTTAACCACTTTTCCATAAATAGTCTTGACGACTTATCTCATGATAGGGTTTCAACCTTTATGTCGTAGACAGTCAGGCCGGCTGTGGACAACAGCTGAATGTCTGAGTGCGTGGGTGTGTATGGGTGTGTTTGTGGGTGTGTGTATGGATGTGTGTGTCCCAGATGCAGCAGCTGTTGGTCTCGGTATCACTAGAGATTTAGACCTGGGAAATACAGACTAAGCAACATCCTGCCTGTGTGTGTGTGTGTGTGTGTGTGTGTGTGTGTGTGTGTGTGTGTGTGTGTGTGTGTGTGTGTGTGTGTGTGTGTGAGAGAAAGAGTTTGAAGGGGGCATCACAGGCATCCTGTTTGTGTCTTTTTATGCTGACAGTATAATAGGTGTGCAGCAGGGTGTCAAGAAAAACACTGGACAAGAATAGACTCATTCCCGACATTCTCTACAGGTCACAGAGAAAGTGCGTTGCCCCTTTAAGTGACATTTATGCTCTACCAGAAGTGTTGCAAGCAATTTATAGTTTAACTTCCTCTGCCTGTTTAAACCTATGCATAACATTTACATAAATAAACATCTGTTGCATTCAGGCCCTTGCCAAACTAATTCACACAATGCTGACTAAGCCTATCTCTGCAAAGCAAATCTCTCTACTTCACTTCATGCAGAGTTTTTAAATCTGGTGACCTGATGGCAAAGAATGTGCACCAGAGACTTCCACCAGCCTAGCCTGAGAAGGCTAACTTGATACTATAAATAAATTAATTTATTTTTGTGTGATTTTTAGTTTGAAGAAGTGATCAGTGTATTCATATTAGTCACCAGAGTAATTGTTTTTATTTGTTCACGTCTTGGAGCACTTAGATGACCGTGAAGTTGGAAAACAAGTCAACAGCCAGATATCACTTTATTTTGAGGTAAAATAGAAAGTGAGCTGGGTTGGAATAATCTGTGTCTTCGTTATCTGACTTCTTTTTAGCAATGTTGCCTTCATCGTTAAACTTTCAAGGGGTCCTATATAAGATCTTCAAGTTTGTATGCTGAGGTTTTGTAAGACATACTGAAAGAAGAGGCAAAACTACTATTACTCTCCCAGCCAACACAGGAGCATTGATAATTATCCCGTTAGAATAAGCAAATTACCTTGTTATTCTTTTCAGAATTTCCTGGAGTGGCAGAAGACCAGCCCCAATGGTCCCCGAACAAAAACAAAGCTAATTTAATTATGTCATGTTCCAGTAAATAGTACAGGCACACCCCATTTCCAGTTTCAGCTGCAGTTATGGAAATGTTGGTCTGACATTACCGTGAAGTTCAAAGTAGACTTTTCTGTGAATAAAAACACCAAGGATAAGCCATATGCCTTGACAATTGTTTCGCATTTTCAGAGGTTATTATACAAGGACCAATTAAAAATAGTTGCTCAAAGTCATGACATACTTTCTATCCTTCCTGACTCCATCCTTCTTTGTTACCCAGGGCGAGGAAGCGACTCAGAGGCTGATGCTCCGAACAGGAGGCCAGATGTGCGGAAGGATGACATGTTGGCCAGACGGACTGCCAGCAGCGAATCAAGAAGCTCCATTCCCTTTAACCAGTTTCTTCCCAACCGAACCAATGCCAGCTCATACATCCCAACTCAGCGCCGAAAACCGCATGTGGAAGAAGGAGAGCAGCGAAGGTAAAAGCCACGCATAAATACGATTAACCATTACAATACTAATCTCATTCATATGCGAGATAAGATTCATAAATTAAAAATGATGCATAGGCAAATACAAACACTGGGATGTTTGAAATAAATCACATGAGACACAAAATGTCCTTATCCCTAATTTTTTCCTGGTGTCATACATGGTCTCACAGTCACACACAAGCTACTCCAGAGCAGGATAAGGGCAAAAGGCTGCACTTCAAAAACCCCAAAACTGTCACATGGGCACCTGACAATAATGTGGAAAAGCTCAAACCTGAAGAGGAGAAGGTGGTCCAGGACACGTTGGAGCAGAGGAGGCTGCAGATGTTGGAGAAGGCAGGGATTAAAGTTCTACCCGCTGCCGTGCGCTACAGCAGGTCAGAGAGATGGAGGCAAGAGAGCTGCTGCCGCTGTGGTTGGACAGTTTTGGTTGTGCTCACTAACGAATAACTGCGATGGTAAACAGTGTTCTGTTGTGCCTCAATCACGCTGGTGGTGTGTGACTTTCAGCTGTGTGTAGCTGTGTGGTTGCAGCAATTTGTCCTCTTTCTGAAGAGTTTTGTTTGTTGGTATAGTGATCTGACTAACCGCTTGCTCATTTTTGGTGTTTAAAGGGATAGGAACGGTTGATTTAGGTCATGCGACTTGTTCATTTTAAAGAAAGATTTTATTCGATGTGAAATACTATTTCCTTTAGCGGCTCCTAACAAACTGAAATATAATTGTGTGTGGGCGCATGTCGAGTCCAGCCTTTGCACGTCACTACCTCTGCTCACAAAATGGCACGGTAGCTTTATAAGCATTTTTGAAATGACTTTGCCACGCCATCCCATCTCCAACCTCAGCCCTCCCCCGACAGAGGAACAGGAAGTGAGGTCACCCTCCCCGAACATCATCCTCCGCCGTGATAATGAGTTTTTGACCTCTCAGAAATCTGCGTGGGATTCCTCTTCTGACGGAGAGGAGCAGGCTGAGACGCAGAAAGTTCCCGATGTCCGTAGAGATGATCTGGCGTCCAGACGAGCTCCACGTGGCCCCGTCGCTCCCAATGTTCATCAGTTTGTCCCCCCACCTGTATGCAGCAACAAAGACAGGGAGCGCTGGGAGGGCATTAGACGAGCCTCTCAGCAAACGCTGCAGGAGAAGGAGAGCAGGTCAGACATGCATCCGTGTGTCTGCGTTGGTTTTTCTTCAATTTCTTCTAACTTTCCATTAAATACTCTTTTTACCATTTTTCCTGTTTCTTCTTTCTTTGGATGTCGTGGTCACTTGTGGTTTGGTGCGTGTGTGTTTTTGTTTCACTTTGATGTGTATCGTGCATTGTGACGCCACTATACTGGCTCTGACTGGACAGTGAGAAGGAAGCGGTCCCTGACATCATTACCCGCAGAAACAACCCCTTCTTAAAATCCACCCCTCGCCAAGGGGAGGAGGAGGATGAGGAGGAAGAGGGAGAAGAGGAAAGGGTTGAGGCAGTGCCTAATAAGCACAAGGATGACCTGGCTCGCAGGCGGGCTCAGAGTAAGCCAATCCCTCACAGGGATGGACCAATGAGCTTTGCTTCTGCCTCAATGAGCCAAGCAGATATGCAGAAGTGGGAGAGACTCAAGATGACTGAACCCAGGTGCCTAACACACACTCTCAGTTTTACACATATTAAGTACAAAGCACTAGAATGCTTCTGTATATCAAGTGTGTGGGTTGTAGATTAATGTGTGATTCAAAGCTGATGACATGTATAGTGTGTGTGTGTGTATTTTATGTGCAAACTGAATTATTTTAAACTTTAATTCTTTGATGCTTTAGTTTAGTTCTTCAAACTCTGTGAACAGTGTGGATGTGTGATACCGTCCCATGCAACAAACACTGCCCCTCATTAACAGCCACTTATGTCAGAAGCTCGTAATTATTAATAAAACAGATCAAAATCCCTAAGTTCTTTGTAGAGATCCAGGGAGTTTGAGAGGATGATTTTTGCTACAAAAAAATAAAAACCAGATAATAGCACAACATGAGACCTTTAAAAATGCTGAAAAACACTGGAAGGAACTTTAAATCTCCGTAGACGAAGTTCCTATTCTCTCCATTGCTCTGTCAGCCCCATGTTCTCATCTGCTTGTTTATTCTCCTCATTATTGTGCACTTCAGTCCTCTTCAGTCTTCTTTGACAGGCATTGAAAATGAGAAGGGAATTGGCCAGTATGTGTGAGACTGTGTGTGCGACCAAAGAAAGAAAAGAGGCGACTGTTGGCTGTGAGCACTGTTCAGGCTTTGTTTTTCCTCTCTGTGCTGATGTCATTAGATAGGATAAAGAGTTTTTTGTCTTACCAAAACAGCAGCAGTTACCAGGGAAATGTGGGTACCTAGAGTAGGAAAAAAAGCTTGGTGTGTACTTATGAATGGACGTGTGTGTTGAATTGATTAAAGTACATAACCCCATACTTTGACCCCTTCTGTCCATCCACACTTCCTGCCAGATTCATCAGTTCCACCTCATCCTTCCTTTGTCTCCACAGTCTGATCCTCTCTCTGTAGTTGCTCATAATTTCTTTTTCCCCCGTTTCTTTCCTCTCCTGCTTTTTTTTGTGTGATGTTGTTGCGTGTATGTGCGTTCGTTACTGTGTATGTTCTTCATTTGTGAGACTGAATCTACAGTGAGGCTAGTCCAGCCCCTGTGTGTCAGGCTTGTCTGGAGAAAAATTATGGAAGTCCTTTCAGCGGATCAGCAAAAGCTGGACGAGGTCACAGCAAAGTTGTGACATTTGGGGGTGTGACTGAGATTCAGCAGCCAATAGACACAGTCACGTCAAGTGAAGGGGAGGAGACGGAGTTGCTAAGACGACTCCTTTCCAAGGCAACTGTAGCCATGCCTACCATTCGCCTGGGCTCCCAGCTTACAGAGCGGGAACGCAGGTATGGACGAGGCCAAATACAAGACAGCATTGGCTCGTATCCAAAGTCGTTTGCATTAGTATGAAATGTACTCAGGAATCAATGGATAGTTCCACTACTCATTGAATAGTTGTAAGTGCTTGTCAATGCCATGTTTTACATGCAGGCCTATTTGATTCAGTAAATTAGATCATTTTGATGCACCCTTTATGTTGCACTGACATGCTTGTAGATTTAATTAGAAACATAAGGTACACACATGACCATGGATTCTTGCATGTATATATTGTTGTGGTAGTATAGTCCGAAGAATAAATGATTTTTACATTGGAGAGGAAGGAGACACTTTCTAAATGATCTCAAAAATATCTTTGGCATTTCTATTTTGCATAATGTATTTAATGAGCCAATGGAAAAGGCTCAAATCATACATATTATAGTCTTTATTTCTATTTTTATAGTGTGTGTTTGTTTTAACTGGCTGAAGGCACGGAGCAAAGGAATAATTTCATTGTACTGAGAAACTCGTTTTAACCGTGCACATGACAATTACAGCTATGAACACACACCATCTTACTTCCTATATCTTTTCAATATAAGAACTCACTAGTCAGCCCAGAGACTGTCTATGGATCAGACCTAAAACACTCCACTTCATACTTGGAGGCTTTCGCATAACTGTGGTCAAAGTGTCCCAGTGGGGTCGAAACCTCATCTGACCTTTGAGGACTTTTTGTGGATTTGCATTAGTTTTGCATGTTTTCTTTTCTAACCCTTGACTGTTGCTGAAATACTCTTTTGAATTGATTGGAATTTTCTGATCTCATTTTAAACAAATTTTTATAATCTATATATACTGTACACCTTTTGACCACCTCTGGCCTGCTTTTTGCATGTTTCTGTTTTGGGAATAGAATTCTCCAGGAATGATTTGTTTCTCGTTGCTGTACTGCAGTTAGAGATTTTTATGATGCTTTTGCAGTCAGGTAGATGGAGATAATCTCAGTCAAACTGCCCCAATCCCCGCTGACCCGCCACCGCGGACCCCTGATGCTGCTCTCTCCCCTGCTGAACTGGATGAACGTCTGGCTCAGTATGAACGGAGGACTGAGGAAGAGGATGAGGAGAAAGAGGAGGAAAGGATCCCAGATCTTCAGAAAGATGATATGATGGCAAGGAGGACAGGGGTTTTCCAAAAACAAAGCACCACTATGGGGAATTACAACCGTTTCCTGCCTCTGCCTGCTTCCAAGCGCTGCGCACGGGAGGAGGTCACGACCGATGCTGCTCCAAGGAACAAAAATCAAGTGCATGCAGACAGGAGCAAGAAGCTGAATGTCAGGTGGGCTTGTGTGGAATTTCTAATGTGGGGAGGCCATTAACATCGTCAGTGTGGTGTTTGTCCTCACAAAGATTCTCCAGCTTGATGTTTAGTCGTTTCAATTCTAGGAGTTTCTTTCATAGAGAGGAGCAACAGCAACCGAGAGATCCTCCGGAAACACCTCATCCGCATACGGACACCACGGTGATCCGATCAACCTCTCACAGTGAATATGACGATGATGATGATGAGTATGGCAAAGACGAGCCAGTGCCTGACCTGGAGAAGGACGACATGATGGCTCGACGAATGGGATCAATCCAAAAACCGAGTTCAGCTAGAACAAATCAGTGCTTCAGCCAGTTTCTGCCAGTACCAGGATCAGTCAAGTATAACATCTCCCCTGTTTCTGCCATGAAGCAACTACACAGCAGACCTAAACTTACAGGAAAGATGGCAAGTGAAAGGTATGACCTCAGATGGATGAGGAGATCGTGCAACTAATAAAGCTTAGATGAAGTTCTACCCGCTGGCCTGCCATGCTAACAGTAAAACATATGTATCTGTGGGTGCTGATCAAGTGGATCCTGTTGTTATGGATTCATAGCAGCATGTTTCATACCCTCAAGTTGTCTGATGTGGTTTCATTTGTGCTATTTTGTATATCAAAGGACTGGTCAACCTTGATTTGCTCTGTCTCTCATGCGGCTCAGCTCATTCCTGCATTATATGATAGTAATTTCTGCTTTGTTTTGGACTAATCTTAAATTTTGTCCTGGTGGTGAGGTCTAACCTTGGCTTGGTTTGTCATGAATGGTTGTTGGGTTCTATTATGAGCCAGTTTTGACCAGTATTATGGATGCATGTGAGGTGTAAAGCACGTTTAAACCAAACTGCTGTGCAACACTCTATTTGTTGAAACTGTAAAGAGCATTTCTTGCTTAGCATTTGTAGTATCTAGCCCCTCAGCTAGCTTTAATTTACAATAATTTGCTCTGATCTGTAGTGGTCACAGAACAAACAGGCTGTAAATTTCAACAACAACATCTTTTCCAACATTACTCGCCTCATTACTTTCATAATTCACGGAATTTGTAGAATATTAGTTCTTGTTCCCTATAGGGTCTGTGGGATACTGTTTTCTGGAAAAGTTGTGCAGAACATCAACAAATGAAGCTTACACTATCGTTGTTAGAATGTTAGATCCTATTACAGGTTAGTGTTGTGCAAAAATATGTTTTTTGTAATTTGCGCCCATTAACAATAAACGAGTAGAAATGAAGTCTTTTATAAGAACAGTCTATGATTGTATATAAAACTATCCTTATATTTACAGTTTCATAGTTTATTTTAGTATTTCTAATGTTTTTTTCATTTAGCTATCACTGAAAGGGCTTACCACTCCAGCTATGCTATTTACTGCTTTGTAATAATCAGCTGATGGGAATTCAATGTCATACCTGCTGCCTCTTGCTCAACCTGTTCTGTTTAAGTGGGTTTCCTCGCCCTTGTGCTACATAACAAAAGGCACACTGGCATGGCCTGACGATAGCTCGTGGAAAACCCTAATTTCAACTTAAGCTTTATCAATTACTGGGTGTGTTGACAGATACAACATGGTTTCAACTAATAGAGAGTGAATCAGCTGCCGTGTTTTGCTCACTGTGATGCCATTGAGATTTCCTGGTAACCTTGTTTTTTATCATTGGACCGTTGTTTTAGCAGCACTGTTACCATGGCAGCAGAATCTGAGACCCTGCCCCCAAAAGCCACGCCAAGGAAGTGTGCAGGGCTGAGGGAGAGGCAGGAGGAGGAGGAGGATGGAAAGCAAAAGGGAGTGTTGACAATCCCTAACAGCTCTGTCACTGATGTGACCGAATCCCCCTGTTCTCTGTCAGTCACCCCTCCACCTAGTCCTGCTGCCCCAAAGCAGACGGTGGAGGAAAGAGTTCAGGAAAGGGGGGAAGAAAGAAAAAGGGACACAAATGACCAACCACGAAAGAAACCCTTTTGGCTGGAGGATGAAGCTCTACCGCCAATGATGTGAGATGCCCGTTGACCTCGTTTTACATATGAGTTCACATTCGCTTTCAGATTTTATAAACACAATGTCAGTTTTCATGCTTATATTTACTTTTGTAAGATCTGAAAATTTATTAGAACAAGAACCAAACAACTTTCTACCTGCAATGATGGCAAGTGTTAAAAGTGATGTCTCCGCCTGAGATGTGAAGTGTGACATGGACACTCCTTCTATTCATTACCTACAATTTCCTCTTCTTCATTTTATTCTGTTGCTGTTTTAGGATGAGCCGACGAGTTGCTTTTATGTCTGAGGACACAGAGTAAGTTTATCGACGTGGATCTGGATGGATGAACTTCTGCATGATAACATTTATAACAGCCCAATAAAATCCCAAAATTAAGGAATATAATAATCTCTACACTAACCTCAGATTCATTGCTGTATTTTGCCAAGCCAAACCTCATTACTAACAGGCAGCTTTTTATCCTTTATTTTTGAGTTTTACTTACTATTTTTTTGCTTGTTATTTTGGTTATAGATAAGTAATCATTAATATACACTTTCTAATACAGACATCTCAATGATTGTTGAATGATGTTTTAGCTGTCTATGAATAATTTTAATATTTTCTGTTTTCCAGAGCAAATGGGACAAACCTAATGTGCTGAGTCATGTCATTTGGTGCCTTACACATGTTTGTTTACTATCTATTTCCTGTTTAGGAGTATGAGTATGGGTGACATGCTTAACGAGGACGAGGTGGGGCATTTGCCGACATTGAGCCATTCACGTAATGAGCACATGCACGACAACTTTCAGGATGATGAGGATCCCTGGCAAAACGTAAGAGACTCATGATATGAAACAGAGTCATATAGTTTGCTGCATAGAAGCTAAAAAATAATATGATGAAATGCAGTAGTATATATTTCTTTAAAAACAGTGTTATCTTGAATACATGCTGTCATTATGTGGCAATGTGTACCTGTGACAGGAGTTAGCTCGCTGGAAGAATCGCCGCCGCAGTGCGTCACAAGAGCTGATCAAGAAAGAAGAGGAGAGGAAGAGGATGGAGAAGAGGATGAAGGAGGAGGAAAACAAAAGGAAAAGCATTAAGACCTACAAAGAGATTGTTGAGGAAAAGTAAGGACAAGTGGAAAAAAACTTCTATTCTAAGACAAACTCTATTTGTTTCTAAGGCTAAAATTTAAGGATAAGTCTGGGCATTTTCTATATTTTTCTTAATGTCAGGAAATCTAATTTATGCTGTTACTGCATCCTCGTAGTTAAGTTATTCGTGTTTTCTTTCTTAATTACTCCAGGGAGCGCAGAGAGCTAGAGTTGTGCGAAGCCTACAGGAATGCAGCAACTCCAGAAGAGGCAGCCATGGTTTTACAGCGTTACGCTCTCCGCTTCACCATCAGTGACGCAACGCTGGACAGCCTAAAACTCCCCAGATCCACCACAAAACCCAAACCAGATCCAAATCAGGTGGAAAAAGACCACAAAACCGAAACATTGGACCCTCCGCATGAACCAGAATCAGCTGTAAACACAGACCAGAAGCACACAGAACATGAAGACGTGGAGGTGGAATCGACAGCTCAACAAGAGACATCGGTTGTCGTCTCCTCCAGCTCCTCCACACCTGAAAGCCCCGTTGTCATACACTTGGAAAACACGGCAACGCAGCCGCAAGAACTTCACGAACCCCAACGCCAACCAACTGATTCTTCAATTACACATGAAAAACCAATAACAGTAGACACGCAGCCTCAAACCCACCAAACTCCGCTAGAGAATGCGCAAGTGTGGCCTCCCACTACAGTGCCTGTACACACACTCCCCTCCCCCCCACCTGTGTCCACCAGACCTGTCCCTCTGTTGACGGCCAAACCCTACTGTCAGCCCAGGAACTCACAATCTGGACACAAACCTGTGAAGGTGAGGGCTTGATATCGAGACAAATCCAGTCAACATCATCTGACATTTCCCCATTCTGCCTCATTGTCTGCAGTTTAAAGGAAGTTTGACCATTTTTACTTCCTAACCATGAAGTCATGGATCCCTCTCTTTAGTTCTTTGTGTGCAGTTTGTAGATTTGTTTTGTAGAGATGCAACAATTAGGCAGTTAATTGAGTAGTTGCTAACTATTACTTTAATCACTAATTATTATTGTTAATCGATTACTCTATTTGTAATTAGTCCAAAATCAATATTTCTGGTTTCTTTAGTCTTCAAAAATAGTAAAGTGATGATCTTTGGGTTGTGGACTGTTGATCTGGTCAGAAAAAAAGATATTTTCGGATAAATCTTCAGCTGATAAAGCTTCAGTGATCATTGTTTTACACCATTTTATGAACCAAAAAGAATCGATTAATCATTTCAATAATCAATACTATCATCAACTATCAAAATAGTCATTAGTTGAAGCCCATGTGTTGTTGTGTTGAGCTGAGCTGATTGGCAATCAGTAATCCACATATTATTTCACTTCACTTCAAGATAATTGTTTTACATAAAGTAAGGCTGGTAATGCCATAATGTAAGAAAAATATTTCAGTACTGTTTCTGGGATAGAACTACACCTTTAATCCTGACCTCTATGTGTGTGTTTGTCCCTTTCAGATAGACGGGTTGGTCCGAGTGAGCGAAGAGGCCACAGAGGATTTATCTGTTTCCATTTCACCTGTCAGCCCTCTGTACTCACCAGAGGAGAAGAAAGATGTTCCCTCCCAGCAGGCGGAAGCAGAAGTTTCCTGCGAGCAGAGCACAGGCAGTCAAGAGACGACAGAACAGCCGCCTCCTCCTAAAACGGAGAAACCAACCTTGTCTTCAGGCTCTGCCATCAGCTCTCTGCTCGGTGGCAGAAACTGTGTCATCACAACAACTATCGTGACAGAACTCACACAGACTCATGTGGAGCAGAATCCCCCTGATGTCCAAAGCAATGGACAGGTAACACTGCAAGTGTTGTGTTTGCCTGCGTTTGCTAGTGTTGGCTCATTTACTACAACACCCACATACTTGTTTTCAAATTCAAAAGCATAACAATGTTTTTCTTTTATTTTGTTGAGCATATTTTCTACCTCACATGCAGACACTTGTTTCAGTTTTTATTTGTTGTGAAAATCAACTTACACCTTTTCAGTGTCTGACTCTGGTCCTGGAAAAAGTTCAATACACAAATGCAGTTTTCCTCCACAGAAATCATTGTTATACTTTCATTACTATGAAGGGGCAAACCAAAAAGATCATAAAAAATGTCCCTGTGGAGAAGTACCACATAAAACATCACCACACATAATTAAAAAATAAAACACAGTTATGCACACACATTCTGCATTACTAAATAATCATACACATACACATGTCATCTGCATCTTGTACTTCTCTCTCCAATTTTAAAATACAAATACATCTTTGTACGAAAGCATGTTAGTGATGATGAGAACTACATCATAGATTGTATATCTATTACTAGAAAGTGAAGGTTGAATATCACAGTGCAGAATATGAGGATCTAAAAATGCCCCCTGTTTGGGTTTGTAAAGTAGATGTAAAGTAAGTTGAGAGTCTTTTCGAGTTAATTATAATATTGCATTTACATGAACTGAAACCAGAGACTGCCTGGAAGGTAGGAACAACCTAGAATCCTCCGCTATAGTTTTGAAAAACGGTCAAGAGTAATTAAACATCATTGAATACATCAGCAAAAATTACACTTTTTAGCTAAATATTTAATTTTCAGGTGAACGGTACCTTGGAATCATTTGGGAAACCAGCAGAGGAAAAAAAGGCTCAGCTCACTACATCACCCAGCAGCATACAAGAGTATTCCGCAACTGTCACAGGTAAAACTGCTTTATCCAGGGTGCACTCTGATATTCTTTACAGCGCGACTTTTCCTCCAGATATTCTTCTAACATTTGTTAATTGTATCTGTCTGTTTGTCTTCCTATTTCACAGAGGGACTCGAGGAGAGCAGCGTCACTGTGAGTATCTCTGAGCAGCTCCAGCTTGCTATTTCTGTTCCTCCTTCATTCTTATATTTGACCCTGTCGTGACCCTTCGTGTCCTGTAGCTGTAGTCACTATAATCAGACTTGTCCTTTCACCTTTCCTTTCTTTCTGTCCTTTTGGTCCGTATATATGTGTGTGTGCGTGATTGTTGGTTGGGTCTGGGTAGATTGAGACCCCCATGTTGAACTTGGCTAAACGTGTTAATCACTGGGTCTGGGACCCCAATGAGGAGCGTACGCGCCTGGAAAGGTGGCAACAGGAGCAGGAGCGCCTCCTACAGGTACAATAGTGGAATGGTGTGTGCATGTAGGGCTCCAAGAATGTCCGGAAAACAGAATGGATTTGTATATATTTGTGTTATTGTATGTGTACGTGTTTTGTCACTGTGTGTGTTTTTCACGCAGTATGTAACTCACAGCTTGTGTATCTGCAGGAGCAATACCAGAAAGAACAGGAGAAGCTGAAGAAGGAGTGGGAGAAAGCACAGTTAGAGGTGGAGGAAGAGGAGCGAAAACACAATGAGGAGGTACCCAACCAGCAGTCTTAAAGACTGACACAATGAAAATAAATGATATACATGGTGCGATTTCTGTAGTCACACACCAGATCCCAACAACCAAATGTGAGAAAAGAGTACTGAAAAGAGTTATGTAACCAATGCTAAAATTTGGATATAATGTCTATCTAACAAAAAAATAAGCATGAAACTGACTTTAACTAATTACTCTTAACATGTAATGGAAACTACAGGTTTAATTCCTTTAACTGACCAGTTACTCCACTTCAATATGTACAATTATATACTTAATTGTATAAATACTGTTCCATGATTCAAATTTTTTACTTTACATCGAAATGACCACAACCAGCATTCAGAAATGATCTGTTAAAACTTCTGTAAGGGTTGGCGATTAGTTTAGTTTTTAATGTATCAGGTGATTTCCTTATTGCAGTTTGCAGCTGCCATTTTTTTGTCATGTACAGTAAACACATGAGGGGGCCTCATATCTCCCACAAGCCTAGAAAATAGCACATGCGTTTAGTTCACCTGCTTTTTGTTCACTTTAGAATTTTTGCTTTACAAATACTGTAATGGTCCTAACATTGCTGCCAATCTCTTTCCTTTGTACACTGCAAATAAAACGGATAGCTTTCTGCTTTATGTGTCTTATATGTTGTTCTTTTGTTTTGCTGTGCTAGGAGAGAAAGATTCTAGAAGAGACTGTAACACCCCTCAATCCCTCTGGCTTGTTCGTCCAGCAGTCAGGCCAGACAGGAACAACTTCATCAGCTCCAGACAACAATGAGACAGTGGGGAGAAATATTCCTCTGCAGCAAAATGGCCAAAGAATCTCCACAGGGAATGAGGATCAGCATGCTTCTAAGCTGCATTTCTTCCAGGGTGAGATTTATGCAGAAACACTGATACACGATGTATGTAGCAGGTCTCAACTCATTTTCTATTCAGTTCTGAGTTTTTGCAATGACGATTTTTTAATGATGTATTCTGCTTGATTCTGCTAGATTCTGCTTGTGATGGTGAGCCTTCAAAGAAACAGGAACTGTTGAAGACAGCCTCTCTGGACCACAACCTTCAGATGAACCAGGAAAACCTTGTTAAAAGGCATGCCAGGATGTTGCAGATTGTTGCAGATTTGCTTCTTCATTAAAACATGTATCTTTAATAGGATTTCATGCCAGAAATGTAATCAATTGTTGGATGTACTACCTGTGATTTGTGTCATGATGATCTGGCTGGATAGATAATATAACAAGAATGCCCCCAGGGTTGTACTTTTATGTTTGCAGATAAGGAAAATCTGCCTTAAGAAGCATTTATTTATTGTTCATAGCTTTGAACAATATACATTTTACATCTGGATTTGTGGGGGGGGGGGACAATTAGCTATTTATTTCTTAGAACTGGCCTTTTGGATTGATCTCAATTTTGTTTATTTGTTTGTATCCTCAGGTCTGGTTCCCATGACGTAGGCATCAGCAAACAACAGTCTTCCTCAGCAACATCACACCCTCCTTCACCAAGCAGGTAACGACACACACAAATGATTAGTAATGTAAAAACAATTTCACAGTAATGCGAGGGAATAATGCGAGGCTTAATTGTCATGACACTGCTCTGTTCTGTGTGTGTGTGTGTGTGTGTGTGTGTAGGTGTGTCAGTGGAAAGAGACTATGTTCCGGTTGTTCTCAACCTCTGGGAAAAGGAGCTGCCATGATCATAGACACATTGGGTCTGTTTTTTCATATGCAGTGTTTTAAGGTAATGTGGTCATCTCTCTCTCACACACACACACACACACACAGGCAGGTACACACTCACATTAAACACTCAAAATTTCTGGTTATGTAGGCAAGGTTGTGTTGGCAGTGCTTCTTTGTATTCAGGCTGATGCACGTATAATTACAGCATGTAAATCAAATCAATATTAAGGTGAATATCCCACCATAAAAAATGAATGAAAGTGAAAAGCTACCATCATATTTAGTTAGCTTTTGATAGCTTGTCTCAAACCGTCCTTCCTGTGTATGATGTTGGTTTTTAACTGTATTTGTCTCCTCAGTGTGGAGTGTGTGAGGGGCAGATGGGTGACACCACAGCAGGGACTGATGTGAGGATTCGTAATGGGCTGCTCAGTTGTCACGATTGCTATATAGCATCACGAGGTGAGACCATGTACACACACTGGCAAATGCACACAGACTGGCCTGCCTGCACACACACTGGCAAATGCACACAGACTGGCCTGTCTGTACACACACATTTGTTTGAAGTAACTTTTGTGGACAACCCATCACATACATTTGTTTATCTGAAACGAATATGGCCATGCGATATGTTGACCACCACCGTCTGAAGGTGTATAGAGGTGTAGTAGCTGTCTACAAAGTATGGTCAGACCAGGAAGAAGAATTCAGCATTCAGGAAATTCAAAGGCAAAGAGAAATTAATTAATATAACTTAAAGCTGCAGGGAAGAATAATTTAATAAATAATTAAATTATATAAAACAAGTTCACACAATTCTGATTAAGCCTATTATCTCTAATACTAATCCACTGTTATACAGCCACACCCACAACTTTTTTAACCTCTGTTTGTGTCATTTCTTTTTCACAGACAGTACAAATTGTTAACTAAATTTACTGTATCTGCTTCATTCATAAAAACAATATGTAATGTCAGTTGTGTTAATAATCACACTCTAAACCAAAAAAAAATTGTTTTAGGTAATAAAGTAATTGAACATGTGGTGACAATGTGTTGTGTAGCTGAAGTTAAGACAGGATTCCATTGTATAAGCTTTAACCACGCTGTCATGTGTTTGTGTGCAGGCAGAGGGCAGCCCACCACTCTATGATGACCTGTATTCTGGAACCCGTCAGTGATTTGGACATAGAAAAATCTAGAACCTTGAATCAAATTCTGGACAGTCTGGAAAATTCTGGAACCCCCCCCCCCCTACTACTTTCCCCTACCTTAGGTTACAGAAAACAAAACTGGACTAATGTCACAAAATCTAATGCACCTAAAGTACAGCTACAAGCTTCTTAACTGTTCACATGTAAACACCTGTTTTGAATGTATGTGTAGCATGGACTTAAGAAATCAGTGTGTTTACTGAGCAAAAAGACTAGATTAATTACCAGTTCTACTACAGTACAAGCTAAGTATTTTACGCTACAAGCTAAACACTACTGTCTGTAACACATCAGTTCCAATATCAGCAGTTTCATTAATCCCTGCTTCTGTACTGATCATGTGACTCCGCTCACTGAGTGTGACATAAAGTGGTTCAAGTTGGATAACCTGAAGTAGCTTGACTATTATAATGCCTTACTCATACCTTATTTGTTCATTTTGGGGTTTTGTGTTTACAATTTTGCATGAAAGAACAACATATATAAGTTATTGTGAGTATTGCTCAGATGGAAGTTTGTGAGTTTGACATTGGTTGTTGTCTTCTCAACAGTTTAACTTTGGTATTTCCTCCATTATGTTGTACATCATCTTCGTCTTTTTGAAGTTTTAAGTATCTAGCCATTCTTAACTTTATGGCTTATTAACCTTTATGAGCATTTTCTTTATAATTAATTCTATGAGAATGACAATGCATGTTATTGATAATACCTGTTCTTTGGATTTTAAATATTTTCCCTTTTAAGATGTTTTAGCAATTGTTTATTCTCATAGATTGATACATCCAAATCAGTGCCTTATGTAATGAATGCTAGTGTATGTGCAGGAGTTTCTCACACTCATACGGACCTCTGAGTCAAGGCACATTGTGTGTGTGTGTGTGTGTGATTGTATGTCTGTGTGTGTGTCTGATTGTGTGCATATATGTATGAAGTCATGCATGTATAAGTGTGTATGCAAGTTGTGATTTGACTTGAAGCACAGTTCCATACCAGCAAAAAAATTATACAAAAATGGATCAGCGTGTCCTAATCACCTGCTGTCCTTCTCCACCCCTTCCTCCTGTATGAGCTAAACCAATGACACAATGTAATTTGCTGCTTCCCTGTAAATTATTCCCTTTGTTCAGTTCACAATGTCCTACAACCTCTCCTCATCTGCCTCTTTCACAAGTGTTGCCTGCCCTGAGTCTGAGCTCTCTCCTTTCTGTGTCAGTGCTTGTATCTGAATCAGAGGTCACCTGACAGCGCTCAGTTCATTGTCTTTTATAGCAAGTGTATGTTTATCAATAAAATATTTTAAACGGGGTGTTGTCTTGTGTTTTGTTTGTATTTGATTTATCAAGATACAGTTTTGTGTGGTAATGTTAAAAATTACATTATTGCTTTTAGAAAACACTGCTTTCTTGCGTACAGCAGTGCTTAAAATTTCCTGCACAGGTATTTACAAAACATATATCAAAAGCATATAATCAATGCATGTTTTAATTGAAACATTCAAATAAAATGTATTGAAATAATTAAATTAAATTAAGATAAGATAAGATAAAACTTTATTGATCCCACAACGGGGAAATGTGTCTGTTACTGCAGCGTTACAGATAAAGAGAAGAAAATAAAGCTGAAGAAGATAAAAAACTATAAAAAAAATAAATAAAAATAAAAAAACACACAACACAATGTACAAATTCGCAGAATTTGTTGATCCGCATACACGCAAATTAAATAATTAAATTAAAAAAGTTATAATTGAATGGTTTATTTTATAATAAGTCATCATATTCTGTAAACTGATTATGTGTAGTGTGTGTACGATTTTAATCTGCAAAGCAATGAGTATAAATATGATTAGTTGTCTAATTGTGATAATGTGTACTAATAATTATAAATATAAATTATAAATATAAATCACTAATGTATGTGTGTGTGTGTGTATATATATATATATATATATATATATATATATATATATATATATATATATATATATATATATATATATATATATATATATATATATACATATATATATATATACATACATACACATATATATGTGTGTGTACGATTTTAATCTGCAAAGCAATATAAGCAAGTATAAATACGATTAGTTGTCTAGTTGTGATAAAAATCACTGATGTATGTACATTTTATAAATATTGTGCTTGGAACCAATGTTTAGCAGTTTAGCCGGAACTTTGTGCTAGGAACCAATGTTCAGCAGAAAACGGGATCCTTAAACTGCGGAACCGGATAAGTGCCGCTATCCCGCCCCTTTTACTACGAGCAAATGCTTGTTTTTTTGTTTTATTTTAATCGTTTCTTCTATAAAAACACCGAACTTTGAAATTAAATGGATTCAAAGGGACCCCCCTTATATGTGGTATGTACACGTCTCTCATTTAATGTTACGCGGTTGCCATGTCAACGGTTTTGTCGTTGCGCAGTGTCACGGCCGTTTACTCTGTGAACGTCATTAGCGGGAAGCTAAGAAACAGCATCTGTCAGAAACAGAAACACAACCAGACAGATTAACGCATTTATTTCTGTCGTTTATCAACAGCCGATTTCGACAGGCGAGCAGGTTTGTGATATTTAATCCTGAACGGTTCTAAAAACGTCAAATTAAACCCATTATGCAATCAACATGTCGGTTTCCTGTTTTATGATGAGGTTGTTATGGTGCAAACTGTAGATTAGGATTAATAAATATCAGTTTCTCTATTAGACACTAACACAGAGTCATACACAGATACCTAATATAATAATTATATTAAATAATACATATGCATTTCACTAGTTCAAATATTTGTTGAATTTTATTGGGAATTAAATAGTAAATACTAAATCATTTATTGTCTGACATCACATTATTATTCACAACATGTATAATAAATCATTCCTCTGGAAGTCACTATTAATCAGTTATCAATAAAGATGTTCACTTTATATTAAAAAAAGACTAAAGAAGCATCTTCATATTTGAAATGTTAGAATCCAAAAGATTGAAAATGGTCATCAGCTTGTTGCAGTGTGACAGATTCCTTTTTTAGTTAAAGGACAGGCCTTTAAGTCTTTTACTGGTAGTCAATTATTATGGTATTGGAGTAAGTGAGACAAACAGACAGTGTTTAATATTGCAATATGAATTATTATGTAATCATCTGGAAGGATAGTGGAGAAAGATGGTAAAGATAAACTGTCAAGTAGGTTTGCAGATAAGGAAAATCTGCCTTAATTTTAGGGCGTATATCAATAAAAACACCAAATCATGAATATGTAAGTATCATGAATAATATAAAATAGCACCTTACAATATTGAAAACAATTAAAATAAAAAAACAATGATGTAGGTAAAACAAGTAATACAATTAAGGCTCAGTTATATATAAAATATTTTCTATATAATAGATTCTACATTAATTCAGCCTTTACAATTTTAAATTTAGGAGAATATAATGTACAACCTACTAAATGTAATGTACTACATATGTCAAGTTTTTAATAGTGTAATTGGTATATATAATATTAAAATGATTAAAAATATTGTATTAATGTAACAGGATATGTTACTTGTGATAAATAATGTCTGTTTTTGATAACATCAGCTAATAAATCCCCCTAAAAACATCAAATATTTCCATTAAACACAGTGTATAATTCATGTGACCATCGAGACAGCTGCAATTTTATAGAACCAGTATTGACAGATGTCAATTTGGTCCTTGAACCTTGTTGATCAGGCAGGGACGTCGGTGGATATGACACGGAGTTTAGAGGAGGACTCTCAGGTGGACGGACCTCTGATCTCCACCGACGCCCTCCACTCCGCCATCAGGAGAGAGTTTCAGTCCATACCCACGCCCTGCCATGCCATCCTGCTGGCGGTGCTGCACGTAAGATTTAGCGATACACAAATGATCACATTCACTTAATATGTTCACGAGCACAGCAGGAACACAACCTTGTAGGAAACTTACAGATATCTAATCTGTTTCTTTATCAATTAAATGCCTTGTTATTTTCTGGGAGCATTTTCTGATGGGGAGATTTTATATAATTGTATGCTGTGATTATTTGTCTTTTGAAGCTGACAAACCTCTTGTCACTACTTAACAAACCAGATGTTGTACAGAATCTGCTGGCTAGAATAATTCAAGATTTTAATCCCGAATTAACCTTTTTTATTCTCTAAGCAAATATTTGTATTTTTGTGGACTACTGCAGTGTTTGTTAGACAATTTTTTGGTTTTGCCTGCATGTTACTGCATGTTTTGTCTTGGTAACTTTTATTGGGGGAAAAATGTCTATTATATTTGGCACTTTTAACACAGTAACTTTCTTTTTTTTCTATGTGAAATAATAATCGTGTTGCATTGTCTGTGCAGCCTCTCAAGATGGATTCATCTGTCTTACCCCACTACTCTCTTATTCCTTTTAGGTCGTGTACGTGGTGTTGTCAGTGTGCGTGGCGGTGCTGTGTGTGTTGAAATTCGGCCAGGTGGAGGTATGCATGAGTATTTTGGGAAACGTGAGCGGCGAAAGCGTTGTTTTGTTTGGGAAGGTGTGCTTATGGGTGCTGGTGCTGCTCTTCACCGGGTGTGTGCAGCACCATCACATTCGAGCCAGAAGCAGAGGGTACCTGCGATTCTACAGACAGACGCAGGGGCTGAAGCATCTGCCGCTCACTGTGCACTCCACGGGTATGTGCGCACCCTGCTGTCCTGCACCTGTAGAGGCCACTTTTGTCCACAAGATGGCAGCAATGCTAAAGGAAGATTGTTTTTTTGTATATCTGTGTGTGTGTCTGTGCAGGAAACGTGTTACTGTTGGTTGTTCTGGCTGCTGGACTGTCAACTGAAATAAAGACCTACATGCTGCTCATTGTTCTGTGTCTGGAGCTCTTGGTGGCTTTGCCGTGTCTGGCCTATTACACAGGTAAACTGATCTCTCTTATCATTTTTTTATGGGTAAACACACTAATTCACAAATTGTCAAGTCTCTCTCTAAAACAGTATTGGTGCAATCATTACCCCTGTTCACACTGACCATTAGAAGGTCTAATCATTATGAACCTACATGTAAGTGGTGGGGACAGAATCTGCAGCCATCTCTCTGTGTATATTATCAAACAGACCGCGTAAACAGTGTAATTGTATATAAGTGCAATTATCCAAAAGTCTAAAATGAGGGTTTGGCTGAATCAGGTCAATATCTTTCTTTCGAAATTACTGTATTTTTAGTACCAAAATCCCTATTTTTGTACTTATGCATCAACTGCAGCTAAGCAGGAAAATATTGTTGGCACACAATGAGGACTTTTTTTACCCCAAAAAATGTAGCTGCGGAAGTTATCCACTTGAAATGTTCAGACTGCAAAAGCCTCATATTATCTTAAGGTAAACTTTCACATAAATTTTTCTCGATTCGAGAATCTGTTGATTTAGTTCCCCATCATTACCATTGTAAATGCATTATGGAGGGCTCTTCTAATGGTCACTATTAACAGGAGGTATTACAGCAGGAAGACTTTGGACAACTGATTACATTTTGTTTTGTGGCAATCTTGAAAAATTGTGAACCTGTGTTTAGGTTATATTTTTCCCACTTTGTGGCGATGTAGATATATGATGTGAGGTGGAGAGGAGGTCACATAGGTATAATAAGAGGATATTACAGCCAGTGAAAAAGGGTCATTACATCTCAGACATAATGATGTATTTAATCTGTCCTGTCATTACAATAATAGAGGACTGAGTCATGCTGAAACAGTTGTGTCGGATCCCAATATGAAAAAAAAATTGTTGATCAACATTTTCCAAAGCCCAAGATCGTGATCATAAATCAAAGTCAAAGTCAAAGTCAAAGTCAAAGTCAATTTTATTGTCAATTTCTTCACATGTACTTGACATACAAAGGAATCGAAATTGCGTTTCTCACTATCCTATGCGTTTACATGTACAACAACATCAAAGTGCAGGTGCGCAAGACGAAACAATCCTAAACTAACGATACAACAACAATGGTAAAGTGCTAACAACAATGGTAAAGTGCTAATGATAAATGTCTGGTACCAACGGACAGAACAAAAATCTTTTTTACCTATTTATAGAACACTAAAGAAAACAGGGGGTACTCGTGTCAGAGAATTTTGATTTTATAATTCTAAATGATAAATTCATTATCAAATAAGTTCAAACAAACAGTTCCAACAATTTCACCTCGAGACTAGTAACTAATCGAGTAATCCTTGCAGCTCTGTTATTGTTTCATCTCACTCTGACTTTTGCGAACTACACATTACTCTCTGAAGAAGTACTTCTGAATGAAATGCCTCGGCATAAAATATTGGCAGGATTTTATGCGACAAATATTTGTTAAAAGGCTTTTGGAGCTTAATTCATTTTCTGAAAGACTTTTTCATGGTTCAGCCTATGGCTTACTAATGCTCAATGTACTTTTATTTCATTCTATTACATCAATGTTTAATGTTTGACTAGCTTCCTGTGGATTTTACTAATAATTTCAGTGGTGGTATATGAAGAGATAGACCCTGTAGATTACATTACACACACACACACACACACACACACACACACTACCCCCCACTCTATCTGACCACATTCGCATCACAATACCTGCCCTGCCCTTTTCAGGCTCGACAGCATGACAATCAACCATTCAGCTCTCTCTCCTCCTCTCCGTCTCCCTATCTGCTGATCTGCTAATTTTTAGCTTCTGATACCAATACCATACAAACGTACCCCTGCCCCTATACCCCATACCATAAAGTGTAAACCAAAATCACTCCCTTTGCAATGCTGCTCGTAATAGTAGCAGTGCACACACTATAGACCGCTGGCTTCTTCACATTTATATGTCACAGCTAGGAGAAGATTAAAGAAACCACAGAGCATATTAAAAAGTGCTGGATTCACTTCATATTGTTTATTTGGAGAGCTCCACCTAATGGATTTATCAAGCATCATTTCTTGTGTGATGCTGTAGTTATTTCTTACTTACAAACATCTTTGTGGACACTCAACAGCCAGCACAAAGTGAGAAAAAAAAAAGCCAAATGGTAAATTAATGTGACACATTTTCACAGAAATAGTAGATAATATGTGTGTGTAATTATAAAAACTGCTGTATTGGGGGAGACATTTGCATAGCCTTGATGGTGTACATGATTCATGTCATATCAAAGTTAAACCAAGATGTAGTTTGACTTCTTAATTTAATTCAAAGAAAGGTTTGGACAACAATATTTGTTATTCACTGTAAGGTACAAAAGTAGAATTTGCGTTATTGATGCTGAAATAAGTAAGTATTGGCAAGTATCATATATATATATATATATATATATATATATATATATATATATATATATATATATATATATAATTGGGGATTAACTTTGTAAACATCACTTTGACCAATAGACTATAATGGTAAGAAAATCAACATTATTAATCTGACTTTAAAACACTAACCCATTCATTTTTACTTTAGACAACTAAAAATATTAATTGTTATTCCCAATATATTTTAAAAATACTGTAACATGTCAACAAAGCAATACAATAAATGAGAAATATACGTATATTTCCCCGAATATTTGATGAAAGCCAATGCACTAGCATTCCTCTAGCTATGCAAAGGAAAACTGCTGTTAAAGATGCTGCAGCAGAGGATATTGATATTGAAGAATCTGTATTGAAAGGAAATCCATATTAAAGGTGTGTTTGGCAGCCGAGGGGCACAGATTGTGGATCCAGATACCAGAGAGCAGATAAGAGGCATTAGGATTTAGCCTAGCCAAAGGGTAGCCCTCTGCCCACTCCACCCAACCACGGACACACACACACACACACACACACACACACATGCACACATTGTCCCGGTGTGTTTACAGTGAGGGTGATCCAGTGTGTGAGGAGGGGTATCAGCTATTCGCCGGCCACATTCCAGCTCGGATCAGTGCAGTCAGGCGCAACGCAAACCGAGCGACGCCTCTCAGCGCAAACCTTTTAGAGCACAGACACGTATCGCTCTGCCTAACGGACTGACAGAGCGACGCCGATGACTTCATGAGGAGAAAACTACACTTCTCTTCTCGGGAGGGGGGACAAGAGAGAGGGAGCGATTATATAATGCCTACGGCTATAAAGTCCATACAGGAAGGCCTCGTTCAACCTCTCTTTGAAGTGCATGCCGATTGTAAGTGTGTGTGTGTGTGTGTGTGTGTGTGTGTGTGTGTGTGTGTGCGTGCGTGTGTGTGTGTCTTTGAGGGCTTGCTGTATGTTTCTGCCTCTCATTTTAACATGAATACACTCTCCTCTATAGACCTCCATGCACATCAAAGCCATGCCTTGGCCTTCAAAGGCTTAACTCAGAATACATCTCTCTCCTTTGCCTGGCCAGTGTAAGCACTGCAGGGCAAAGGGTTAACACTCACTGACACAGATACCCACAGGTTTACCCTCACACACACACACACACACACACACACACACACACACCGGTGGATGGCACAAGAGCCGGAAGACCGGGAGACTGACGTAACACGAGTAAAGCAATTCTGAACATCCGATAAGATTTCCTTTATTGTCCCACAATAGGGAAATTCACAATTGTATTATTGTCTAGCAGTTATTTTCTGAATGAATTTGCAGCCAGCTCTTCCCTCTGACACACACACACACACACACACACACACACACACACACACACACACACACACACACACACACACACACACACACACACACACACATTCTTATCTATTCTGTTTATTTCTTTGGAAGAAGTCTAGTCTTTTCTTTTTATTTCTCTACCGTCTTCAATTTTGACGTTTTTTTTTATTCTTTGCAGAGCATTGAACATGACTTTGAAGCGTTTCTTACCTTTTAAAACTGAGAAACATGAGCAGGATCTAAGTGAGTTTTTGCATCCTAATTTGGGCGCTTTTAATTCGTTCACTTCATTGTAACTTAAAGGTGTTCACGCTGCACCTCTCTCTCTCAATGTTCAAATCTGAGTAGCACTCACTGCCGTTCCTCAGCTTCTTTGATTTCCACTCAAGCGCTGCGTGGATGGGAGCACTGTATGTGGTGCCACCGGGGTTTGGCACCTCCGCAGCCTCACTGTTATCACCTGGAAATGTGCACTTCTCCATGGGTGATTGAAGCTCCTCAGATCTGCGTAGACCAGGTCTGAGAACGGTCCTGTCCAGTCGCGTGAGTGTCTAACGGGGACGTGTGAAATGTGTCACTTCCTTTAAACTGTTCCTTCCATCCGTCCTGGCATCTTCATTCTTTATCCTTTTTTTTTTATCCCCTGCTGTACACACTCCTATCTAGAGTGAAGATCTTCATGAACATCCTGGCTGACCCCACACCAAACATCTCATCCACTTCTGTCTTAAAACTATATCATGTAGATTATTGCAAGTACCTCAATTAATTAAAATGAATAGAATAATGTTGAAATCAGAGTCTGAATTACATCAAGCAACGATATGCTGGTGTACTGTATTTCTTACTGTGGTGAAACATGCTGATGGCAACAACGTAGGCCAACTTAAATGTCACCATGGCCCTAGTTCCCCTTTCAAAAACCAATAAAAGGAACAAAAAAAGCCAGTAATTCAAATCTCCTTCCTTTTCTGGGTCAGGACATATAACAAATAAATAGAAAGAATGAACTTGAGTGCTGGCCATCTTTTCCCCTTTTTGGCAATATATCATTGGACTACGCACCTTAGGCTGTTTTTTTTTTTTTTTTTTTTTTTTTAAGGAGCAGTGTATTATAGGTGTATATTATGGTATAGAAAATGGGGTATGCTCTGTGTAGTACATGCATATCACGTCTGCTTTTACCAATGTCTGTAATCCTGTCAGACTCATACAGATTGTTCTAAGCCCTAGGCACCTCTCAGCCATACTCTGGTATTGATTATAAGTATGTTGTCATATATCCCCTCTAAATCCTATTTCATTTGATCACTTTCTCCCATAGACACAAGTGTGTCTTTTGTCCCCAGCTATACTAGTTTTTTTTTAACCGGATGTTTCATCCACTGACGTCATGAATCAGAAAAAGATCCGCATTGAGGTTGCTACAGGAATCTACTCAATCTGATTTTTTTTTTGTGGTTTAGTGGCAGAATGTCATAGAAAAGTATGTAGATTTAAAAAAAAAAAAAAAGAAAGAAAAGAATTTGAGTAGGTGGGTCTTTAGACAGTCTGATGGTTAGACTAGAAACGACACTTGGTAATTCCTTAGATATTGATGCCTCCCTCAAACTGAAGAGTAAAATCTCTGTTAGGAAGCTTGCACCCTGGTGTGATGACTACACTCGTGCACTTGAACAAGCCACTTGTGAACTTGAATGTAAATGGAATTTGACTATATTACAGATTTATTCTTGAAAAAGAAAAGCCTCTCTAGGTGTAAACAGACTCTTTCCACAGCCAATTCAGAATTCTACTCCAATCTAAAACAGAAGAATTAAGACAACCCCGGACTTCTATTCAATTCTATAGCCAAGCTAACAAAGAGCCGATACTCGACTAGTCAAGTTATACCTTCTGTAATCCTTTCATGAAATTCTTTGTTCAAAAAGTTGAAGGCATTAGAAACCAGGTCTATAGGTCTCCATCTGGCTAACTGTGTGTTCTGTTAAATGATTATTATCACCACCACCGCTTGATGATTTTACTTATTTAGCGTGAGATGATTTCGCCACACATGTTAGCTCATTAAAATCTTCTATTTGTCTTTTAGATCCTATTCCCACTAATCTTGTGAAGGTATTACCCTTTATTGGCCACACTTTACTTAATATCATTAGGGTATCTCTGTACTACTTAGACATTATTGCTGGTTTGATAATATTGACTATTGCATTTTCCTGGACAGACTTCCAAACGTGGTTGACTGAAGCCTTATCGTGGTTTACCTCATATCTCATGCTCATTGATATTAATTCTTTGTATCACTCAGGTTAGATTTGGTTTACCACAAGGATCATTATTTGAAACTCAATAAAAAAAGATTTAAAAGACACTGAGCATGTTCATAAAGAGTGAAATACACAGCATTAGTAATAGTGGTGGATAACTGACATGATTAATTTTTCCTTTTTATTTATATACTTGCAAATTTGTATTGCAAATCCAATTCTGTGGAACTTTGATATACTTCTTGCAAAGTACAATACATCCTTCCAGACATTCATTTACACTGATGATGATGCTTCAAAACATTTGTTTCTTTGGTAAAGACGTGTTGGCTTTGTGAAACTCTTTGGAAATATTTGAAATTCCTTTTAAATACGTGACATCGTCCTTTACTGTCTTATATTTCTTTACCCCCTTTCTTCATTTCTCTGCCTCTCTGGAATGTCTCCTCCTTTCTTGCGCTCTCTCACATATGTGCTTTCTATTGCTGTATTTACACACACACACACACACAGATTTAGGGCCTCATTATGCAGGAATGTGTAGTATTTCTTTGGATTGTGTGTGAGTGTTGATGCTGAGATGCTGCACTGTAGCAAAGTAAAGATAGCGCTCTTTAGAACCTCCCTGACAATTTCCTCTGGCTAATGACACTCAGGCTTATCAATACTCAGCCAGCTCCTCCCATGCAGTCACTCACACACACACACTGACACACACTCAGAGAGCATCTGTATTCTTATCTAAATTAATACCATCTCCATATTCTGTCTCTGGCTCCACTTAAAGCTACTGTTTGCTCCCCACACCCACACCCATACGTTGCCACTAGCCCCTTGTGTAAAGGTGTATGTTTAGGGTGTGAGAATTAGAGGTTTGAGTGCAGGATATGGCAGCCCGGAAGCCTTAAGTGCAGGATATAACAGCCTGTGTGTGTTTAAGAGAGGGAGAGGGATGTAAATTAGTTTAAAAAAAAAAAGAGTGCTTAATGTCAGCAGGGAAACTTTTACTGCCAGTGATGTCTGTGTCTTAATGTGCAATAAAACACTGTTTTTATAGCTTAATTAGAAAAGAAACTGAAGATGTAATTGTGTGTGTTTTCCAGTCCAAGTGATGTGGTTCAACAGAGAGCGAGCTGCACCCGATGTGAGCCAAGAAGAACATTCACACAACTACAGTGTCCCGAGCCTGCCGACTGAGACTGGCTTCAGGTACGTAGACTTACACACACACACAAACAGTTAGTTAGTTTGTTAACATCAGGCTGGCAATCACTTCTCTGCACATTATAACATAAAGGTTGAATAAACAGACAGATTTATCTGATTTTTCTTTAGTTTTCTTCTCCTCAACGAAAAGAAAAAAGTGTGTGTTTCCGTGAATTGGCACATTTTATGTTTAGAAGGACACTTCTCATGAACATCAGTTTTCAGCCCCTTTTCCAAAGAATCTGTAGAAAACCACAGCCATCTTTATAAACAGCAGACTTTACAGTTGTCTTTGCTCCATGCAATAGCTGCTTTTATCGTGAATATCTAGAAAATCTTTTTAGGAATTAGTCCAACCATAAACTCTGGTGAATATCACCTGCAGCAAGTAGTTTTTGCAAAGCTTTGACGTGTTTTCAGGGTCATTATCCTGCAGCAGTATGAATCCTTCTCCACAAACATGCAGGCGGTGCAGCAGGACGGTCAGGGTGGAGTCCGTTCACTACAGACGTCCAGTGCCAGATAATCGCACCACCATGTTCGACTGTCAGTTTGATGCACTGCAGATCCTTCTGTTACTGTAGTAGGGTTTTTTTTCAGTCGTCCACCATGAAATTCTTATATTTCTCAGCTCTCCCCAAACATTTGGCCTTGTTTCCTATTCTGGCAGCTGTATTTTGATGTTCTTATGCTAAATAAATTTTGTTGATGCACGGCCCCCTTCGAAGCTTTAGGTTTACCACGATATGACTGGTGAAAAGTCCCTTTCCTTACCTGATGTGATGTTTCGGGGTATCACAGTGTTTCTTAGCAATGACCTGCTATAATCTTGAGCCATAATTTTAGCAGGTGAAAACTGTCTGAAAGTAGATCAGATCCACCCGAGTGCAGCCTTAGACCTATATATAGTGCAGAATCTAAAATATTTCCTCTTTGTTTTACATGTAATGACTTTACATGAAAATATCGGAGATTATCAATGTAGAACAAATTGTTCCTGGTATTGATTCCCATGATAAAACAAATGAAATCATTACTTATTTTTTGTCTTTGGATTTGTTTATGGTAATGGGGGGAAAAAAGGAATCCCACCAGTCTATAAACGGATGGATGAAACCAGTATGTGTTACAGATTCCTTGTCAATAAAGGGCTTCCATGCTTTTTGTTGTGCGTGTGTGTGTCACAGAGAGGGCTCCAGTCTGGAGGAGGTGGTGGAGAAGCAGGCCGACCTGATCGAGTACCTGAAACAGCACAACATTTTACTGAGCAAGAGGCTGCTCAACCTCACTGCTCAGCACTGACCACCGTCCGGCCTCCTCCTCTTCCTCCTCCGGAGAAGACAGCGCTGTGGATGAAAAAGAGCCTCATGGTTTTAACAGGCAGCACTCCAAAGAAACACATGCAAGACAGGGGGGATCTTTGGATTTGGAAAGAGGGATGAAAGACTGGATTAAAAGACTAAAAGTAAGGAAATCCCTGTGCACACAAGCAACTGTCCGCACAGAGCGAGACGAGGCATCCTTCACCTGAGACGGACAGATACGGCAGGAGGAGGTGCAGTGGTTGAAGACGGGGTGGGGGGCGGGGAGACAGAGGGGTCATGGGTCACAGATCAGGGGTGAAGGGTTTTTATCACTGTGTACGACCTCGAGTGACCCTGCGTATGCAGCCGCTTGTGTTACTGCGAGAAAACAGAAGCGGACGAAATCGTTGCACTAATGAGGAAGTGAAAGAGCGGGAGATACAGGAGAGAAAGGTAATCAGGGTCAGTCAAAAGGAAGAGATCGGATAACGCTGTAAAACACCTGCCAGTGCTGTTTTTATCTGAATGTGTGCGTGTGTGTGTGTGTGCATGTGTAAAGGCTTTATGTGGTACGGCTTTTTCTTTCTATCTGTTCAAATTTAACAGTCATTGAGTTTGTATATTTGTCATGTGATTCCAATAAATCTTTAATATTCTATTGTTTTGGGAACTGAATGCATGTTTGAGCCTTCTGCAGAGGGAGATCTGTCACACAACCCGTCGGCGAAACCCAAGTAAGTGTTTATCTTGTATAATGTGCTGCGACAACTAAAGGAGAAGAGCACAAACAAATGAGACGGCGGCAGTGTCAACGTACGCCGGTGTGAAAGCCTTTTTCCCGCCTCGCCTCCCCTGTGTTGAATTACAACAGTCACGGGAATCTGCGTTAACGAAATATCGAGGTCGTCATTCGAGCCCTTGGTGTTTGTTCCCCATTGTGATTCCTTTATGCTCCGGCGTCCGTAACTCCGCAGGGAGCGCTGCCTTTACGACTCCTTTCCCATGTGGCTTCTGCTGGGAGGCCGCACTTAAACCAGGGTTGAGGTGGCACGTATCGTGATCCCTGTTTGATCTGTGGGTGTTTTAGTTAAGGTAACGGATGTATTACCTAACTTTACCACAAACATGACTTCAAAAGAAATCCTGTTTCAAATCTGGGTTTTTATTGAAACCAATAACTTGTTTTTCTTTGTTTCTAACTTTGTAGCACATTTATTTGGCATTATTTTTTAACCATGATTTTAAAGCATCTCACAAAATAAAAGAACACATTACATTTATACATGTTTTTATTAAAAAGTTAAAAACATTTTTTAATAAACATTTGAAGTGCATACATGCATTATAAACACTTTGTAGGAATTCTACGTGAATGCTGAAACATATTTCCAGCTCTTTGGTCCGTAGCTTCTTGAGTGTGTAATATACTTTTAAAACAGATGTTTAAGCTCCCATTAGAAAGCGAGGAGGGAAGGCCGCGTGCGGCCAGGATGCTCCTGTTCGATAGCATTTCACGATTTCTATTTTACTGAAAACGGCTGGATAAACATGACTGTCTCTGGATGGCGTGTTCATGGTGTCCCGTATTCTTCTTCTCCCCTTCTGTTCTTGTCTTGAGAGTCGGGATTCCAACCATGATGTTCGGTCCACGCGCTGCAGTTGCTTCATGTTCACATCTCTCTCCTTTGGTCGCCCTCATTCTTGTGCTTGAACCTGTAATTAAGAGAAATACATTTAGTGTCCTGCCAGGCAGCGATCAGGGGCTACAGGCTAAAAGAAGACTGTCTGTGTTTTTAAAAAATAAGAGCCTGAACCCCCCCCCCCCCCCCCCCCAATTTCCCAAATACTCCTTGTGGCAATAAAGCCTTCCTCTTCATCGTTAATGAGATTTATGCCTGAGTCTGCACTGCTGTTCAGTGTGAACACACACCTCTGTCACTAATGATCACACTCACCCTCTTAACTGCCACCTGGTAACCTGGTTCTGTCCCATGTATCGCACCGTTAAATCTCCCCTACAGAAAACCCGTATGTGTGTTCTCGTGTCTCTTACCTTAGGGGAAGGGTACTCTGGAGTGGAGTGGCAGGCAGCGTCTGTGCGGGCAGTGGTATCTGTGGTATCTTCTCCTGAGGTTCAAGAAGTCTGAAACAAATGGATTTTTGACTTTTATTATTATGTGGGATTAAAGCATTGGAGAAAACAGGCTCTTAGCACAGCCTACACCATATGTATGTTGATGGGGAAAAAATAAGCAAGATGAATTTAAGTAGGTGGACCCTTGCGCACACACACACACACACATATATATATATTTTTTCTGAGGTTATTCTGTCAGCCACTAATAAGCGTTACAATGCATTGCCTATGTTTATGAGTACAATATTTAACTTTTTTTTTTAAGCCTGTTTTGTTAAATAACTCTATAATCAATGAGGGTTTCTTTTGTTTTTTGGTGTGTAAAAAGTGTATTTAGGTGTTTTGGAGCTTCATGTGAAGTTTGGTGCACGCCAGCTTTTCCCAAATGAGGGTTACATACATTTGTTGGATATTGTCCTGGGTGTTTCTCATCATCTGAGCTGAAAGATTCAAAGCTGACAATTTTGAATCAGAAACAATTTCAAGCTTGTTTCTATCATTAAAATAAAAAAGTCTAGTGTTGCATCATTGCTCAATTCCAGGTTTATTCTCATTCTACTTAACGCCAAACACATAAAAAAAACTACATCTCCTTTGTGTCTTCATTTTACATGTAAGTTTATAATCTAATTCGTAATAATGGCAAAACTTATCATCTGCTGACTGTTGGAGGAAAAAAACTTGATTTCATGGGTTTAGTGTTCGGGCCCATTTACCAACAGCAGGACGACCCCCTTCTAATAAAGTGGGACACACAGACCTAACACATGATTATTTTTAAACGTCCCTAATAAATCCACTTTGACTCCTGCGGTTCACAGACCGCCGGCCAAGCCCAGGAAGAGATAAAGTGCCAGATGACTTTATGGCTCCTGTCGTCCTCCCCCTTTCTCCTCCAGAGGGCCCGGCTCCCCACGCCTGGAGGGAGGCTCCTTTACACTTGGCGCTGCGCCTCCATGTCATGTTAATGGGGCTCGGCTATTTGCATGGCGTTTTAACACCGCGCTTAACAAAAGCGCCGGAGAGCCTCCATGCCGGGGGACAAAAGGCGCTCGCCGGGGCCGCAGCGCGATCCCCGGCGGCTCTCTGCTGCCATCTTCCTCCCTTCCTCCTCTCCTCATCCCCCCCTCTCCATCACCACGTGAGAAGCTAATCGCAACCTGCGCTTGTTTGCGTTCTCCGGCCGTAAAGAGGCGCAGACCATAAAGAGTTTGCGCTACTGCTGCGACATAAATAAGAGCAGCACGATATCTCCCTTTTTAATAGGGGGAATTAAACGATATAACCTCCGGGAAGATTTTATTTAGCCTTTTTTTTTATTTTTTATTAAAGTATGGTTTTTAAAAGTTCGTAAGTTACAATTACGCCCAAACGCATCACCTGACCCGCCGCCGAGGTCGAAGCTGCGTTCACGCCACGTCGTCAGGATCGGAATTAATGAAAACGTTATCGTTATGATTTGTAAGTGAGGTCAAGTTAGATTCATTACATTATATTGGGTATAGGTAATATGGGTAAAAAATGTTTTACTGGTAACGTTAGGTAATTCTTAGTCAGCTAATAATATATTATTTTATGTTAATATAACCTTTATTGATTTCACGTCGTGACCTTAACATTATATTTATCTACTTTAATATTTGTGTTTTTACAGCAAAAGAAGTGAAACGATAATAACACTTTTAATTGTCTGGTGTATGGTTTGTCCTAAGTTAAACTTCTAGTTATGTATTTTTAGGTGTTTATTTTAAAGTGGTGTAACGTTAGCTACCGAAGAACAAGTTGTTTTGTCGCCACAATGCTCCGAATTATCTCATATCTAAAGCGCAGTATATGTAGGATGTAGGATTTGACTCAAATTAAACATAAACTCACACAGCACACCCTCAATCATCACATGAGCCACTACAAGTGGATCGTGTTTATGTGCAGACACTTTCCTACTTTATATTTGCTAGCTTTTTTGTAGTTTTGTGTTTTTTGTGTTTCTGCCTGTCTCTGTCCCACGGAAACAATTAGAGAAGTAGAAAATACGGACAGACGGTGAACGCCACACACCTCTATCTATCTATATATCTATCTATCTATCTATCTATCTATCTATCTATCTATCTATCTATCTATCTATCTATCTATCTATCTATCTATCTATCTATCTATCTATCTATCTATCTATCTATCTATCTATCTATCTATCTATCTATCTATATATATATATATATATATATATATATATATATATATATATATATATATATATATATATATTTTGGTATGAAGCAACAATAAAACAACACCTGTCAGCCAGATGTGTGGAATTCAGAACATCTGGACCGAGGAGAGGGATGCTTACCTGGCCTGACGGAGGACGCTGACGCCACGGCGGCGACCAGCAGCAGCAGCAGGTAGAGCAGGTTGAAGACCCTCATATCCGTCTGTTTCTGGAGAGCCGCAGCACTTTGTTAATCAGCGATATTTCTCCCCCAAAGTCTGCAGGAGTCCTTCTCGGCTCTGGGTCCGGGCTGAAGTGATGCCGCTCGGTGTGGTTCACTTCTCTCTTTCTTCTGGTGCCTTTCAGTCCAGGAGGAGGCCCGCCACGAGGAGAATCCAGTGCACAGAAGAACCTCTTTTCTCAAGATAATCAGTATGTCCCTGAAGAATGTGTGTGTCCAGTGAGAGTGTGATTGTCTCTGTGACTAAGAGCAAAGTGACAAAGGTGCCTCTCCCCCCACATCCTTTATACAGCCTTTTAGAGGGAGGGGACAGCAGTTTGGGGGGGGTGTAGCTCCCACAGCAGCCCCCACCTCAACCCCTTGACACACACACATGCACACTCTCACATGCACGCTCGCACACACACACACACACACACACACACACACTTCACCATTGCACATATTGACCCCACATTTAGAGGGTAATTCAAGTGACAGGAAGCCCCCTCCCTGCCCTCCAAATGCCTCTTGGACACACTCCCCTGCTGCATGCTGAATTTTGTGTGTGTGTGTGCAATGATGAGTGATCAATATACTGAATTCAAACAGCAGAAGAAACAGGCAGCGTTAATTTATCACATGTGAGTACAGACCGAAGAAACTATCGTAGATAGCAGGTCCCACCTCCATCAGTTGTCCCCTGCCCCCGCACTGAGGAGGACACACACACGCACACACACACACATCTGGGGATTTTGGGTGGGGTGGGGTGGGTGTTTGCACCCAGCTTTTTTGAGCAGTGGACTAACGACAGCCAAAGACGTCTGTCTGCCGTATGTTGGTTAATGTCAAAACTGTAATGTAGTGTCACCCTAAAAACCTGGTACCAGATATTTTACTGGTTTAAAAAATGTAAATAACTAGTTTTATATTCTAGGTGGATTTCAAATTATAAAAAAGGACTTTTAAATGACATGAAACCAACATGAACACAAAATGTACATTTTGAGAGACCCGATGAATGATTTTAAAACTGTATATTTTAACAGTTTTTGACTTAATGTTTAACAATTTAATCTTGTTTTTTTAGAAAAGAAAAGAAACTGAAATATCTGCCAATGCAATAAGTTAATTTAAGATAATTTTACTCAATATTGGAATAATTGTAATAAATACTAGATATATCCTCTTATTAAGAATGTCATTTTTTGCAGGTTTTTTTGTTTCTGTTCTTTTCCTCAAAAGCAATCGTCAAAGTGAATTTTCTGACGGTAAATGACTTTCAGGACACTGGTCTCTGTACAACATTAGTTAGTTTGTATGTTGTGGTTGTACATCAAATGCTTTCGTTTAGTGTTCAGCGTCAACATTTCTCTAAAGCTACAAGTAATGAAAACAGCAGCAAGATTATACATCAAAACACATACTATTTATTATTCAATTAAACCATTTTGATGAGTGATGACTACCAAGTATTGAAAGCTCCACTGCCACTAAACATCTTGCATGCTTCTGCATGTTTTCTTCACAATTTTGCCATATTTGGACAGAGTTGATGAGGCAGATATGTTGTTTGACTGCTGTTGTTCAGGCAACATTTAAGACTTGTGAACCAAGAATCAATTCTGAAACTCTGGTGTTATTTTCGTCACTAGAATGGAAGCATTTCCACTGAGCTGTGCCGCTCCTTGTGCAGGTTGTCAGCCAACGTTGCAGCGGGGCCTTTTCTTGCAGCAGGTAAACCGGCTCACTCGGCATTATGCTCCGCAGTTGCAAGTGGCTTCTGCAACATGTGGGGGCTCATTAGCGTGTCTGCTTACTGCCGTCTCTGTGGACTGAGACTCTCCATTCAGCGGCCGGCTAATGAATTAACACATTAAGATGAAATGTCAGCCATTACATGTGAATGAGGATTAGAGAAGCAGCAGGACACTAATGGATCGCGGGGCTCGAAATAGTCAAAGAGACTTTGAACAAGCATCTGGACTGTCGCTTCTCTGTAGCCCTGAAAAATAGACAAAAGAGGACAGTCTCTCCGGTTGTGTGTGTGTTTTTTTTTTTTTTTTACTGGTGTCTGCGTCATTATGTCTCTGTAAATGTTGCCTTTATTGCTTTAGAATGTTTGCAAAAATGTTGCTCGAAATGACAGAGATTCCTCATGGATTTGGCCAATTTAGAAGTGCACACACTTGCGTACACACACACATTTGTCCCTGCTGCAAACACTCTTGCTGAGGTATGTCGTTTTTTTTCTGTTCTGCGAGATGCACTTTGCATATCAGCTGCCATTGTCTTTTAAAAACTTTTATTTTCCCCTATTTGAATATGCTAATTCCATCCCAATTGTCATTCAGAGGCACCTGGCATCCGTTGGCCACTGACTGCAGCCAAAGTTCTGTTTCACCGTGTCTCTGCATTTCTTTTCTGTGTTGCCTTCAAAACAGAAACAACTGAATCACACTGAATTCTCCCCACCAGGTTTTCTGTGTGGCTGAGTAGAGCGTGTTGTAATATTTGCTCTTCCTGGGGATTATACGTCCTGACAGGGATTACCCAGCCTGCTCAAACACTCCCCTACGATAGGAACACACAGAGGTCAGCCTTCTATCAAACCGGGTTCAGAACCTTTTTTGCAGGACTGCCACGCATGATTTAATCCACCCTCTTAAAGACAGCGTATCAAAATTACAATCAGTTTGTTCTCCACAGAGAATATATAAAACAGTACAGTACAAACCAGAGAAATGCGATGTTGTTGACTTGTAATCATGAGTTTGGTCCTTCTACATACTTTTAGGGAACTGCCAGAAATGAGTCCATTTCACCAAGCATCACATTATTTATTTTCATTATCTCCACTCATGTCTCCTATCAGTAGTTGTATAGAACAATTTCAAATGATATCCAGCCTCAATATTTGTTAGAATACTCATAATGAGCCTTCTGGTCCTTGTAATACTGCTCAATAAGGATGACTGGTGAGTCAGCTAAAATATAAGACACAATGACTCATGTTTGATAATTACAGATTTAATTATCTGCCTATTACAGCATGCATCATTCCATTTTGTCTGCCCGCAACTGCACCAAAGGAAGCGTTGGACGGAGCTGGACTGCTGTCACGTCTTTTTTTTTTTTTCTTTTTTCTAGTAGCTGTGAACTTTACGACTACAGAGGAAGCTGCACCCTCTCCTCCCCTCTTGAATTTTCACTTTCTTCCTCTCCCATCATCTCCTGACCGAGAAGCACAGATAAAGAACTTCCTCTCTGATAAAACCTGCTAAGAAGAACAGTGTGTCATAAAATGCCCTCTGTTTCTTTTCCACTTAGATGAGCATTATTGTATGTACGCATGTACGTTAAACACTCACATGCATGCAGGTACACATGGGCAGGTGGTAAATGAAAGGAAATCCACCACTGTAAAAGTGTCTTAGACCTTGACATGGCTGTAATTCTACACTGTTCTTCCAGGTCAATCTCTGGTGACTGTGAAGGACGTAGCATGTGATCCACGTCATTCTTAACATTCATCAAACAGGACATTTGAGCAGTGGAAATTTGTCTACAGACATGCCATGAAATTAATTAATTAATTAATGTAAATGTGAAACGTTCAGTCTGTTCTGTCGGATGAAGCTTCCCCCTTATTCCCCTTCATCAACACCATCTATCGTGCTGCTTTGACTTGATTCTAAACAGAATGCTATCAGCGATATTAATTATATTATAAAATGGATACTGTACCGATAATCTTTTTTCCATACAAAACTTGTGTTAAAGTTTACATTTGCAGCCAAATATGGTGACAGATATTTGTATAGTCCACATGTCTTATTTCCAGGAGCCTACTATTGCAAAAATATATATGGTATACTGTAGGTTGCCCTAGGTACCCTGCCCATAGTATAACATGCATGAAGAGAAATACTCAACTGTTACATTACTGGCTGTACAACAATAGCTTTGTTCTAATACTTTACTGCAAGAATCCAAACGTAGATTAATATTTAGTGTAACAATAGTAGAACACCTGCAATTTTCAATTATCTCATCATTGGGAGAAGAGAAAATTGAAATTGAATTGAAAAAAATTAAGCAGAGTGAAAAAAATAATAAAACACAGTGAATACACAGGAAACAAAAAGAACCCGTTGAATTATCTCTAATGAGCTATAATATAAAGATGTATTATTTACAACTGAAGACTTATTTCGTAACCGTAACTTCACTCTTCTCGTCTTATTCTGCATTCTTTCAATTTCCAAAACAGTGTTTACATTTAACATCCAATTTCAAGCGAGGGATTCTTTTAATGTGTTAACATTCATAGTGTTGTGTTTGTTCCGACGCCACAGCGCCAAACTAAACTTTGCATATCATTAAAAACCTGACGGAATTATGTTACTCCCAGTTTTCCCTTCTCAGTTGCCTTTCACTTGTGTTTTAAACAAACACACATGTAAGTGGATGCAGAGCAGAGTCTGGGGGGAGAGAATGAGCTGTGCCGCGTTGTCTGATTTTTTTTCCGGGTGTCGTCTTGGTGTGTGAGTGTACGAGTGTTGATTGTGATCTGATGGTTCAGTTTGTTGTCCATCGTTAGAGTGAAAGCAAGTCTGTTGTGATGCCATAAGGTCGTCAGTCTTAATGAGGGTCCGCAGCCAGCCAGAGCTTAATTACTCTTAAAACTCCATTATCTCAAATTGCCCAATCCAGACCCCAATGGATGCATATACACATGAACAGAGGTGCACACCCAATACACACATAAACACACACACAAACACACACACACACACACACACGCACACACACACACACACACAGTGAATCAGGCTGAGTCACAACACAAAATGAGAATTTTTCTTCTCCTCCCGCAGTTCCGTGAAGAAAAAGTTTGAATGTCACGATAGTTGATTAACCTCTGAATCTTTATTGTGGAGCGGCTGTCGGCAACTAGACGGCTGACTGTGGCGGAGTGACGGAGGGCTCAGGGGTTAAGGGGCAAACTCAACAGGGAGCAGCCTTTAACCCCCCCTACCCCCACTCCAGGATGTCGCCCCACAAGGGCCGCAGGGGCCAAAAGTCACTTGGTTTGTTAAATCCCAACCCAGACATAGAGGCTTCTCCGGGCACAACAAACCCATCGTCCGTGCTGTGGTTTGCCTTTCAATATTTAAAGTGTTTCAGGGTCCCATGTTGCAGGGTTCATGCAGGATGGATGGAAACTTCAGATGAGGCTAGAATGCTACTCTTACATACCTAGAGCATTATGCCCACTAAATAAATAATTCAGAATGATACTATAAGCAGACAAGTTTACACTGAAGGCAAAACCAACCAAGTGATCACATAATAATGATAATGGTTTTCCCAAAGTGGATAGAAAATCATGAACACACTAACTTAATCTAATAATCATTTCTTTTGATTTTTATAGATAGCAAAGATCAGATCTAGTACCTGTAAAGGAAACAGGATTTTCATGCTTTTGAAAATACATATAAAACAGGTATGCATTTATGCATAAAGTGTGAGAAGTGACATGATGGATATTCAGCACTATGAGTACCCTGATAGTTTACATAAATTGTCAAAAAGTTGAGTGAGGACCACTGGACATTTCTTCATCCAGCACCAAACGAGCAGAGAAACCCCAAAAAGATTAAACCTCTTTTCATTTTTTGCTGTAGGACTGTTGCTTTCCACTTTATTGGGAATCTAAATGGTTACGTTATCATCTAAAAACATATGAATAATCCATAAAGTGCTAACTGTCCTATACAGTGGTATTGCAACAGTTTTTTTTATTCTGGGAGTGGCTGTATTCTTCAGTGTGAACGGTCTGCTAATAATGATGTAATGAATGGTTCATTTAGTATGCAGCCAGGTACTGTAGCAGAATGTAAGGAGGCAGTACAGTAGTAAACCATTAGTATGTACTTTCGCATTTGCATATTGAATAAATGAGAGCTTGAAAAGCCCAACATTTTTTACACTATGAACACAAATGACATGATACTTGGTAGTAAATCTAAATGTTTCAGCCTCACTTATACTTTTCCAAAGCAATATTTGTAAATTAGATTGCCAACAAGTTGAGTTTTCTTTTCTACTTTTTTCGCTTTATGTACAAGACCCAAAACTAAATCATATTACTCACTTAAATAAAACAAATTCAGGTAACGCAACAAAAAAGTAAATAACTGTGTATTCATTTTAATAATTACAAACATAAAACTTTATCTAACATTCATACAATATATCATTAATTGGATCTCATGACACTCTTTTCTTCACAGAACATTTCATTTATGGATTTTGGCTCAATGGTTTTTATGTCATAATGTCTTCTTGATTTAAAAGTAAACTCAGTAAATGTTTCAGTTTATTTTTTAGTAATTTAATTTGTGTGAATTCCACAGTTTTAGGTCTTCTACTTCATGGCTTTTGTCCAGCTTGCTTGGTGATCACTCTCTGCTTCCTGGTAAACGCTTGTGACCTCTTTGCTTCCCAGACACCTTGCTCTGAAAGAGAACACATCATTATGTAACATTTATGAGGTGATATATTTCTGTGTGTGTGTGGGTGGAGGATAGTTTTGTACCCGGCTGGTTTTCGCGTGGTTGGACACAGACTGAAGCCAAGCTGAAGAGGGAGAAGATGACGAAGGCGATGATGATGAAGGTCAGCTCAAAGCCAGAGAACGGTAGTTCCATCTATATAACACAAAGGAGGCCATCATGTTATCTAACATCATCACACAAAGACAGAATAATTGATAACTGGCCATTCAGGAAATGTCATCCTCTCTTCATTTTATTTTATTTTAGACTATTTTCATAAATATTTAATCATTATTTATTTTCAGAAAAATGGCCAAAACGTTGCTTCCAGCTTCTCTTTTGTCATTGTAAACTGAATACTGTTACTTTTGGGCTGTTAGTCAAACAAAACAAGACATAGGATGACATAAGAAAATGAAAACATCTTATAGATACATGATTAACTAAATAAATGGTGAAGTAATGAAAATAGTCATTAGATCCCTACACTGTTGCTATACATGCATGATATGGATAAGATCAGGCTTCATCAGTTAAGAGCCAGGTTGAATGGTCTCATCCTTGCAATTATGCGCTTCTTCCAGCAGAGGGCCTTCTCACCGTGTTACATCTGCCAGTAACAGTCAATATTCTCTGTTCTCGTGTTAAAATTCCGGTTTGTATGCGTTAACTGTGTTTAAAATCGAAAAAACCCTCTATTTACAAATATGTTAAAGCATAATAGTTACCCCCTTTATTATCCTAAAACGTGAATGACCTATCCGGTTCACTGGATGTTGCTATCTGCAGGTGTGTGTGTAGATATTAAGAGGCGGACACCTTGAAGAGCTGTGTCCGCCCACCACCACCACCTGGCTCTACCTGATCTTTGTCACAAATCTGGAGGGACAATGACGGTGTTGAACTCGATAAACAACAACCCCATGACCCACCATAATGGCGCAGAGACGCCTCTGCCTCAGTCTGTGATTTTCACGCTGAACCAGACAGGACCCGGCATTGTGCCGCCTCGTGCGTGAAGTTCAGACCGCGAGCCAGTTTCCCCGGAGACGTGACCTATGACGCAACGGCGTCCACGTCTAGTGTGACGTACAGTCGTTTGCGTCGACATACATGTAGTTTTTACGTATCTGTAACCGCTCGTCTACCTGCGGATTTTTCTTTCACACTTTACCTGACGTGGACAATTAACTTATAAGATAAGACGGACAGACCGTGCAGCCAATCAGGGAGCTGGAATGAGATATAACGAGCCAATAAGCGGCCGCGCAGGGACGTCCACTAGTTTAGGACCCCGGTAAAAGTCGAAAAAGACTGTTAAAGTGGCTCGTTCTGAGTTAAATAAATACGTAACGAAGCCGAGAAGCTTCACGTTATTTTATTCTTCAGGTTGCAGAGTTTCACGGACTGACGACTTTACTGACAGGTGTGTAACCGCGTGTGTGTGTCTGTGTCGGGGAGGATAACGTGAACAGAAGCGGGTCAGAACGCCTCACCCCCGTCATGGCCGCCATCCGCCGATATGACCTTCCCGCCTTCCACACTGGTGTGATGGGCTCTAATCTAACAAGCTGTATAAAAGATCCAGCATGTAGTTTTATATAATAGTTGAGGGGCTGGTGGTGTCATACTGGACAAACAGCAGATGGCTCGTGATTCACAGGTTTTTCTTGCTGCTGGAGGCCTGTGTTCACACTAGCTCCACCCTTTGAACCCTGACTCATCATTCCATCAGAATAAGAATTCGAGAACTCTCTCTCTGCCCAAACTAGATGTTAAAAAAACCCTCTCACGGGCCGCAGATTTGACCTTTTGTTTGACACACTGTTCTTTTTGAGGAATATCGAACGGCACCACAACAGAAATGTGAGTTCTTGTGTGTGAGACTTACCAGAGGGAGGCACAGCAGCTATTTTCAGATGTCAGTATAAATTCACACACGCAGACTCTCAAAAAGTAGATACTGTTTCCTCACAGCTGGTTGAAGCAGATGGGAGTTTTGTTTCGTTAGTTTTTTTTTTTACAGTGAGGCCACTCCCCTGAGTCTCATCCTGGAGGGATATGATGTTAGATCCTAGAACAAAGTACACACAAACACATGCGTATCCAGCCACCAGTTAGACTTTGTTCTGCTAACTGATAACACACACATACACATACACATACACACGCACACTTTCACACAAGAGTAGTCTTCGCTGTGGCTGGCACACATCTACAGAGGTTTTTCGTTCTTGGTCATGAAACTCCTTCAGGAGTCAGATGATCAGCTCTTCACGCTGAAGTTGTGTGTCTTAAAAAAGAAGAATAAAGAAAAAGGGGTCACTTCCTTTAGGTTTCTACCTCCATGTACACAAGGTTAGCATTTTTTGGCTATTTTTAAATAGTAGGTATAGTAAAATTATATAAAAAATATTTAAAAATTAGAAGTATAAATGTGCTATTATAATTTAAATATGCATACATGGGATTTTTTTAATATGATTCATTTACACTTGCCAACAATATATTTCTCCCTCAAGACAAAGACACAATACAAATTGACAAACAGACAGTACTCAACCTTTACACTTAATAAACAATAAAAAAATAAATAAAACTAACAATATCAGTGTGGATTGTATATGAAGTTACAATAGAAGTCAGAACTGCCTTCGATTCCATGAAATTAAATTTATTTTACAGTACCCTTCTGTATTGTTATCTGCTTGTGTGTACAAACCTTTAAGCGGTACTGTACATACACTATATGAAGTCAAGACCTATTATATGTAGAAAAAAAAAAATACTAGTCTTCTTTTAATCTGTACAGACATGGACATTGCAGCACATTTATGTGTGCTTAACTTGTAAGTTTCACTTCTCATACAGTAGTTGTAACTCAAGGTGCTGGTGCAAGGTGTTGATGTAAGAAAATTTGTATCAGTGACTGTGGAAATATGAACTAAAGCCTCCAAACTGACTAAAACATGTACTCAACATCTCTTATAAAAAACAAACACATGGAGTTAGAATGCCTCATAAACTGGAAACTGAATAAACAATTATAATATAATATGAGGGCGGCTGTGGCTCAGGAGTCCACCAATGCAAAAATCTGCGGTCTGATTCCCGCCGCCTGTAATCTACTTGTTGAAGTGTTCTTGTGCAAGATACTGAACACCAGATTTCCAAATTACTATGTGTGTGTGAACAGTCAGATTAGATACTGATGAAAAGGTTTGCAGCCTGCATGGAAGCCACCACTATAATTGTATGAGTTTTTGCTAAAAGGGTAAGTGCCACCGGTATGAATTACTTGCAGTGGTCAGATCAGAAAGGTGCTATACAAATGTGTTCTGTTTACCACAAAGTGTTTTTCTTGTTTTCCTATTCATTTCAGCGTAATAACTTAGTACTTATCCCTATAAATACTACAATGTTGCAGCAAAACTCAGAGTTCTCATCAATTATTAAAGTTTGTGTTGTATTTTGTTTTCATATGGCATGAATATCACATGTCTTTAAATGGACAGAAGTTTCAGACATATGTGTGTGTGTGTGTGTGTGTGTGTGTGTGTGTGTGTGTGTGTGTGTGTGTGTGTCTGCACGTGCAGTCATACCATTGGATTGTGCATATTTCTCATTGATCATTCCAGTAAGTGTGAAGAGGGCGAAGACCAGGAGAGAGAACATGATCACCAACACCTCCAACTCAGTAAACGGAGATGCCATCGACACCCTCTGCAGTTCTGTGTGTGTCGACAGTGATCGGTTCATCTGTAAGACCTTTTTCACAACAAAAGGTGACTCCCATCGCACACTAAAATCAAAATTAAGTAAGTACTTACCCCAGATTGTGTTACAGAGCCGCTTTATGACATGACACACAGTTCCCCTCTCTCTCTCTCTCTCTCTCTATGTCTCTCTCACCTCAAACACGCACACACAAAGAACTGTGAAGCGTTAACTTACACATCCTCTCTTGAGTTCAAGTGAGATCACATTAACCCTAATTATTAATGGGCCCTGTGTGTCAGTATGAGTGCCTGTGTGTGTGTGTGTGTGTTTTCTATTTTCCTACATAAAATGTATGAATGTCATAAACGTGTGATTTATGAACACTATCAGGCCCCAGATAATGGAATGCATGAGTTTTTTTGTTTATTGATATTTTTTCTGACTTCCCCTTTAATAAAGCACTTTTCCGTTATTGCAACACCTTGAGTGTACAGCATGTATTGCACATAATGAATGTTTGTGAGGAAAGGATGTGTTAGGCCATATATATCTGGGACATTTTTTACCACTTCTCTCTTACTGGTGGAAGCAGGGTGGTGGCAGCTGGTTCTGCTGCTGCCGCTTAGCAAGCTGTTAGATATTTCTTATGCAAATGTTAACCTCAATGATAATACTAAGAATGAATTCATACAGAATACTTTTGGAAATCAGCTTTTGAATGCTAAAACCCTAAACTTAATTTGTGTTCTGACAATAAATGTTGACACATTTCAAATATAAAACTGCTGTGCAACCATGCAACTAAGCAACATTTGAAATTGTCAAAAAAAAAAAAAAAAAAAAAAAAATTGAACTACAGAGGAGATGCGTGAACCGTAAAACATCCTCTTTGTTTCTACACTGTTGTACACATGCATATCTAGTGCCTGTCTGTTCATTCTGGGAGAGGGATCCTTTTTGCCCTTTAAAGGGTTTCTGGGAGTGTATGACCAAATCCTAAGAGTCAGTCTCAGAGCTGATTTACAACATTATGCTGTACCACAAAGGGGATCCCACATGACATATTTACAAAATGCCAAGCAAGGAAGAATCACTGATTTTCTCAGAGAAATGTCAAATTATATTTTGAAAATCTTAAGATAAATGCATCAAACACAATAAATAATAATGGATTTTTAATGAAGAGTGAAACATAATCTATTGTATGCGTATAGTAAATTAAAGATGGTGAGTTTGCCTATTTGACATTGTTTAATGACAAATTATAAACTATGTGGTAAAACGACTTGTGTATATAAAGCCTAAATTCAATCATTCCATCACAGCTGTGGAGTCCAAACAGAAACCTATCTGGAGAGAGGAGGACACGCTGATGCTCGTGGAGTTAGTTGAGGAGAGTGAACCGGTCCTAAAAGGCTCAGTCCTAATCAAATTCCTATAAGAAAACAACATGGGAAGAAATGCCTGACTTTTAACTGCATCTCATGTCACACTCTGGCTCTGAGAAAAATTGGAACAATATGTTCTCCAACATCGGACACGCAGGTATGGATTGACTACTCATATTTCCTATTTGATTCATATTTAGCCTAACTCATTTTCCTGTTTGATTTAAGCTACTATGCCTTAAATCTGATCATTACACTCAGGCGTGGGACTTCAAGGCAAACCACTGAGTGCATTATCTGAAGTGGTACAGCATATTTTTTGGAAGGACAGTGCTGTGATCTCAGGAGAAGAAGGGAGTCAGGATCCTGCGTTAATGACTCTGTCTCCCCAGTGCCATTACAGGCCTACCCAGTCAACCCCAAAAGAGCATTTTGAAAAGCTTGATAAATATGGCTCCAGATTAATATGAATTGCTAGAAAAATCTATGTTGTGCACAGTGATTCCAAGTTCTGGAATCGGACTTCAACCACCCCTTGTTAGTCTCAATGTTGAAATATGACTTAGTACTTGAGTAACATGAACTGACAAACAAGGATCTCTGATATGTGGAGTGTGATCCAGAAAAATAAAAATGAAGGTGAATAACACTGCACTTTAGGATTCCAGCTGCAGTGGATTACTTTTTGTAAACCAAACCATCTCGGGAGTTGAAAGCAGTCCTTGTCCTCTTGTTTCATTTTCCTTTCTATAAATGTGTTTTCTTTTTATTTTTAAGAAATCTATAAAATAGAATTGCACCTTCAGAGTGAAGCAGACAGTCACTGCACTTGTGTACATGTGAAATTTGATTCAATTTTCCACTAGGGTTATTTGCCTCTTCACTTTAGTCTTTAGTGGTCACTTGAAGTCACTTATTTTCCAGTTATATCAATCATAATCCTCATGACCTGAGACAATCTTAAATAGGATTACACACACACACACTTCTGAAGATTTCTCACTTCATGCTGTGCCAAGACAAGTAAAGTGCTTTTCACACAAGAATTGAGGAGGTGGCCTAATATCTATCAATACATTGTTCTGTCATCCGGGAGTCTCTGAAATGTGTGTGTGTGTGTGCGTGTGTGTGTGTGTGTGTGTGTGTTATCCATGTGCACAAGTTGTATAAGCCTATTAGCAGCACCATTGGTCAGAGGAGGAGATTGAGGTTAGTCTAAGCCCTAATCCTTATAGACCGTATGCTTATTACCCAGCAGGCACGACAAAATCCTGGCTCCACCCCTCTGAAAAAGACACTCACTATCGTACATATTTTACCCGCCTCCTTGTTTACTGCTCAGCTTCAGCGAAACTCTTTCTCTCTCTCGCCTCTCGCTATCTCTCAGCAGGAGGGCAGGGGAAGAAGAGGAGGGGGCGGGGAGGGGGTGGTGAGCGCTGTTCAGTAGTTTCCCGATTGTCATGACAACCTCACACTCCGCCGTCTCCAGATCTGTCTCACTGTTGCCACGGTGACCTGATCCCGTTCCATCTCGGGCTCCTCTTGATGATTCGGTCCGGGCTGATAAAGGACAGCGATCGATCCCTCTTCTGGCGGATGGGACAGTGGACCACGAGCAGGGACCTGGTTCTGCGGACGGGAAGGCGTGGTGATCTGGGAATGTTGTGGGAGTAACATCAGAGCGTTGCCTGGAAACAGCAGCATGCCGATACAGCAAATAACTGTGGTTCCGGCCAAGGAGACAGCCAGTAATGGCAAGAGCGCTACTCGCTCCAAAGACAAAAACGAGGTGAGTTTCTGAACACCATAACACTGTCCTGAAGAGTGGGTGAGGGCTCTGTAGCTTAAAAAAAGTTATGTAATAGTTTGTCACATCACAAAGCTTTATGATTCCATAGAATTGATTCATTGTGATGACTGAAGCGGTGTGTGTGTCCGCTTCCAATCTTTTCAAATCACTCACACGTACAATATCAATGTACTCAGCAGCCTTTTATCACTGTTCCTCTACTTGGGGTTTTGTGTGTGTGTGTGTGTGTGTGTGTGTGTCAGGCTGTACATTATCTGTACAGCCTGGCATCAAGTCGATTATTGATATAAGGAACAATCACAGTGACATGTAATCCTTCTAGTTCCTGGAATTTGTGCTCCTCAGTTCAGTTATTTTTGTTGCTGTTCACATTAACTGCTTCACTACTATTCAACTTGTAAGGATTTTACTCAAGATAAGGTCAGGCCCCCTAACGCTCAATAAAATGGAGAAATCGACGCACCCTTCACTTAAAAACTTTTTCATCACTCGTTCGTGCTCATTAAATTTGTGATGCCATGCAGTAACTTGATATCACAAATCAGGCAGAAGAAAAGACTTCTTATTATTTATGAGAAAGACCAAAACGGACCTGTGCTATCTGAAGCTTTAGCGAGGTGCTTGAGAGAGCACTATAAATACACATTCTGATGAAATTTTGTACTTTAAATATACATTTATAAGGTTAGGGGCATCAAAACTTCTACTATAACCCAGCAGAGTGACGTCTTTATGAAATTCAGTGTAGAGGATTAAACCTCCCACCATGTCCTTAGTTTTGCATAATGTTAGATCATGTGACAACATGTAATATCATGATATCATATGACACATCTAAAAATAAATAGAATCAAGCATTTTGCACTGCAAACACTTACTTAATCACTCTCAATTACTCCTACTCATATTCAATTAAAAGTAAATGTCATAATTAAAATCACTTTCAATAGAGACCTAGCCAAGAAACACAAAACATTGATATAACAACTTATACAATTGAAAGACTGTTAATAAGATAAGAAAACTGTCACACAATTTAATAGCCTAAAAACATCCAAATAAAGTAAAAGCACTGAATTATAATCAAAAGCATTAACCAGAAGTGTTGTGCCAGAATCTTTAAAGGAGAACTCCTGCTATAAGTAATATAGTAAATAAATTAATCAATCAAAACTTTTATTTGATTTCACCAATTCTTTCTGAACACTGGTCAGGTGGAACAGCTAGCCCTTTTAAAACGCATTCTTCCAAACACTGTCCTAAATCGTAGGGAAAAGGAACCAGCCCGAGGAGATGTTTAGTTTATTTAATGTATATATGAACCCGTGGGTATACCATATTTTAGGCGCTAAGAGAAAACTACAGAAATACTAAGACTGCCTTATATGTGACCGGTAACAATAAAAACAGACTAAATGTGAGAAAGGAAATGGCCGTACATAGAGTAAGATAAGGATTCAGTTTCTCCATGGTACATGTTTAGACCACGAGGACGCCCACATGCTGCTGTTTAACTTCTTGTGTACAACGCATATCTGGTGATTCCACTGTCTACAATTGTCTATTGATTCTTCTCCTACTTTCATTTCTCTGTTGCCTTCAGTGGTCTCTCGGGTAAATCAGTTTCCTCCATCTAACCACATCTTCTGTATCTCACCACAGTTTTGTAACCCTTTACTTCTATTTTAGCTGAAGCTCTTCTATCATGCATCACAACAATTGATTATAACCTATAAAATGTATTTTGGAAACATACTTGAAGAGGAAATAATATTACAGATAGATGATATAACACCTAATATTGTATACTGATGATAATGTTTTAATAATTAAATTTCGTTTTAAAGGTCATATGCTTTAGAAAGTGAAATTTCAATAGCTTTTTTTCATACTCTCCCATTATTCAAAACTTTTAATCCACAAAAAAAATGCAGTTTCAAAAAACTTAAACTTGTGGTTAGGACAGGCTGTCAGGACCTCTGGGAAAATGTGATAGTTACCACCACCCTCATTCAAAACCATTTCAATATAGTAATCAGATAACAGGCTCACTAATATTACTGAGGCAGACACAAAATGATCTGATGTTTCTAGAGCTCCAGAGGAGCACAACGTCAAATAAAACAGAGGAAAGGTAAATAATATGGGACCTTTGATAACTTTCATTTAAAGGACTGCAAAGATTTTTCAAACAGTCAACATATGGACAAAACCTTTTCTAACTGTTTTTAATCTCACTTCCATCTAGATTGAAAATGTCCCAATGCCAATAGGTGATAATCTTTTAATGATCTTAGCAAGTAAAAGCAAGAGAAGCTCAAAACACCCAGGAATGCATGTTAAAAGCACCTTTTAATGAGCATACATGAACATGTTTTACTCATTTTCTATTAATCATTGTCTGTGTTTGCATGACAGTATTGTTTTTGGTGCTGTTCGTTTATCTGTGAAAAGGATTACAGAAATAGTACTGGGCCAGTTTTTGTGAGATTTGGAAGATTGTAGAATTGTCCAAATATGAACTTCCATCCATCCATTTTCTATCCCGCTTATTCCCTTTCGGGGTCGCAGGGGTCTGCTGGAGCCTATCCCAGCGCATTTTATGGCGAGAGGCAGGGGGATACACCCCAGATGGTCGCCAGCCAATCGTGGGGCACACACACCATTCACACACCATTCACACACACACTCACACCTATGGGCAATTTAGATTTGCCAATTAACCTGAGCATGTTTTGTATTGTGGGAGGAAGCCGGAGTACCCGGTGAAAACCCACGCAGACACGGGGAGAACATGCAAACTCCACACAGAAAGGTCCCAGACCCAGGCCCCAAGGCGGTCTTGAACCTGCGACCTTCTTGCTGTGAGGCAACAGTGCTACCCACTGCTCCACCGTGTCGCCCCAAATATGAACTTATTACAATGAAATGTTAATAGTTCAACGAGTAGTTGACAGAACTCTGCCCTGGTAATACAACGCATGATTCTAGCAGTTATGGAAATATTTTGCACATTTCCATTTTTTACTACCTCTTAATATCCATGAAATATAAAAATCAAATTGCAAACCTCCAAAACTTGCTTTATATGTATATAAGACATTACAAATCTAAACTATCTCTCCAAAATACATTATCGCTATGAGTTTATGGAAACCCATCAAAGGGGCTTTTGAAATCAGTCTTATTGTTCCTGCTGCAAGTTGAAACTGACGTAAATGAAAGGAAATGCATCACTGTTTGTAACTGGATAAAAAATACATTACGATATAAAACCGTTTGCTTTTGTAAAAGATCAGCAAAAACATATATTTTACATGATTCAATTCAAACATGCTAATATGATGATGAACTACATAGTTGTGACTCTATTCAATATTTAGAAAGTTGTGATTGATCCTATTGTCTATTTATCAGTATGAATCAATTATCATTATCCAATGATACCTTTATCTATCACAGTCAGAGCAACATTGGCTATTTTGTTACATGTATTTCATTAAATGAGAGGTTTCTGAATGGAACAATACATGTTTGTTCATTTATGAGATTATTGTTGGCATCTTTGCTTTGTTTCCATGGAAACACAGACTAGTAGCAATTAGCTCAAACCACAACAATCCTATTTTTAATTGATTTACCTTATTCATTCACCAATTCACCAATGTTCCATCTAAACTTGGTGTGAAATCCATCGCTTGATCTCCTGCAGAAACGTGCACATGTCTGCACATAAGACCACTGTCTCTGCTGTGCATCAGAGTGTTTGCATATTGGTAGACGCTCAGGTAGGTGGCAGCTGATGTTATCTTTAGAATGGCTATCAGTTATTAGTACACCCAGGAAGAAGCTGTGTGTGTGTGTGTGTGTGTGTGTGTGTGTGTGTGTGTGTGTGTGTTTTTGTTATAGTGTGTGTGTAATAGTGTGATTTGTTTGTGTATAACTCTGCAGTGAGAAGTTAGCAGCTGTTCTGATACCTGTTGGACCATTGATGGTGCATTAGATAAAGGTTATTCATGCACATGGAGGAGAAACCTATAGACATATGAACACACATACAGAAACTTTACTACTATCTACTGTAAATGCTGTATCTGCAGATGTATACAGACATGGCTAGTGTGACTTATTGTGCCAAATACATGCTATGACTATGAAATAAGACCACCAGCCACCTTACTGAAAGCTAAAGTGCCATCACTTTAATTTCTGTGTTAGGATTGGTACGAATGTGGTTAGCCTAGCTTAAAACAAAAACTAGAAGTAGGGGGACAGCTTGCATATCTTCATCACAGTAGTCTGTCAAAGTGTACTAACTTTAGCTTGCCAGCTTGTCATTCCTACCCAACTGGCAGGGAAGGAGTTCACTTTTAATAAAGCTGTGCTCATACTTCATGGAGAAGCATGTAAAGCTGAAACAAAACTGTTTAGAACAGTTTGAAGGCATTGATCGTTTCAACAAATCTTCTTGTCTGAAGGAGTTTCGGTACTTAGAGTGAACAGAAACGTGAGCTTATGTGATCATGTCAGCTCTAACCCTAACCCTTTAAGCCTAACCTTAACCCTGACATGACTGATTTGGTAAATTTTCAAGCAAATTTCAACAAAATTCAAGCTAATGCAAAATCCCCTTGTCATTTCTGTGCTCACATGAACAAAGGTCATTATTTATTTACATATTAATTTTTTTTTAGGGTGTGAACATTTTGAGTGTTCAACAACATGACTGAGCACAATTCTAATTAGAATTTGAATATAATATATGAATGTGATATCTTGGCAGGTAGTTTTATCTTATATTTACTGACTCAGGCATTACCTAACACTACAGGTACTGTAAATGTGTCCACTGGCACCCAGAGGTTGTTGCTTTGACTCCACGGTGGACTACTCACTTAAATAAGGCTATGAGCAAATCCCTTGATCAGCTTAGATGATGCAGTCTTCTACTTCTTGTTAGTGCCTGTCTCTCATTGATTTGTACAGGGCGTACCAACAGATGTGTGTGTGTGTGTGTGTGTGTGCGTGTGTGTGTGGGCTGATCCACCCACACACACCGAAACATCAACTTTGTACACCATAAATGTCCTGTCAGATACATTGCATCCCAACACCTCACAGTTGGTCATTACAATTTTTACTTTTTAGAGCAATTTTCTAGACTCACATGACAAAGTGCTTCCCACCAGGCAGCAAACAGATCATAACAGCACAATGAGCATATAAGAAAAATAAAACCAATAGCATCAAACAGTTTTGCCAGCAAAAGGGCAAATTGTAAAAAAAAATCACTTAAAATCAGGAAACTCTTTCTGATAAAAATATGTTTTACGAAGAGATTTAAAGGAGGCCACTGATTCTTTAACCTAATTTCTTCAGGCAGCTCGTTCCACAGCTTCAGGGCTCTGACTGCTCTGTCGCCTCGAGTTTTCAACTGAACCTCAGGAACAGATAAAAGACCTTTGCCCGAGGAACTCAGGCTACATACTGTGTTGTATTCTATTAGGAGGTCAGATATAAGCATGGGGAGAGGCCATGAAGTGCCTTAAAGTTATCAGTGATCTTTTTAAGCAATTCTAAAACCTACTGGGAGCCAGCAATAAGGAGGCTGGAATAGATGAAGCAGCTGTTGTGATAGCATGAGGCATTGGGAGATGTGATGGCGTGTAACACACTACAACATAACCTATCCACAGTAAAGGTGTCGGCAGAACAGTCTGACTAACCGGTCACAAGTAAAGATAGTGATGTGGAAAAAATAGATTTTACAAGAACAGGGGAAAAAACACACACATTTGATTAGTACTTCATATTGTGATCCATCCTATTGGTTTGCAGTTTGATTTTAGAAGCCTAGTCATTTCTCACTGGTTTTATTTGCATAGCACGTAACTAAAACAGCAACAGTTTGATTCCAGCTTTGAAGCTTTGACACCTGTCTTAAGTGTGTACACTTAAAGTGTATGTTCTATAAGCGAGTGTCCAGTCTTTTGAATATATTTCACAGGATACATTGTTCGGGAGAAAAACTCTCCAAAGAATCCCTTTTTTTGAAGTCTGTACAAAAATGGTTGACGATGATTTAATGTTAGTACTTGGTGACTTTAGTCCCTACAGCCTTTAATCCCTTAATATAACAACATTGCTGAGGTCTGACAGAGCAACAGCAGCATATGTGACAGTTCTCTGTTTAAATAATAATCTAATATGACCTTAACTCCAAGTTACATGTTGCAGTTCCAAAAATAAATCATTGTACACATAATATGACCGGCTTAAAATTAAGGCTCTATGTTAATACAAATTAACCTGGTTAGTGTAAAATAAAGTGCTTTACTGTAGTAACAGGCTTGGGCTCAATTATTTAGATGTCAGTGTAGATTCTCACTGATCCAGGTCATTGTATTGTCAAAGGAGTTATTTGTAAGCAACTGGACTTTTTCTTGTAGTTTGAAGACGTTTCACCTTTTATTCAAAAGGCTTCTTCAGTTCTGGCCTGATGCTGGAAACCAGGAGCTTATATCTCTGGTTCACTGGGTGAAACACTCATAACGCTGGTCCATAAGTCACACTTCAAGGTGTGAAGTGGAGTGAGAGTCGTTGTGGTCACATGATCCAGAGAATGAGTCCTGCTCTGATGGTGAAGAGCAGGTAAACTAGTAATTTCCAGTAAAGTTTTTTTTTGTTTGCTCCGCTTAAGCCTGATTGAAAGTTTTAATGCGGCCTGTTGCTAAATCACCAATTGGAGCCGGGGAGGGTGACTCACGCAGTGTCAGTCATGAACACTCGTTCAACCCGGACTCAACCACCTCTCCGGTTCACAGATCGGTCACGGACAAGGACTGCCTGCTGCTCTCAATCCGACCTGCTACTGTTTTAATACCTCTTGGTGATGTAACGGCCATCGGATTAGGACTGTTTTGGCAGTGATGGATAGTTATATAATTTTTGCCTTACAATGTACAAATTACTTTGATATGACTTTGCTAGATGCCCAAAAATGTGAACTCCAGCATGTTTATTTTTTTAAATCAACAACTCCTCAATTGTTTTTTCAGAAAATTTCCTACATCATGATGTACATTAGTATTGTGATGTAAAACTGGATTTACAATGCTATTGTAATAGTAGTCATGGTGACTCATACACACCACCATTTACTGGGAAGACTGAGGACACAGATTGATGTTAAAGTCTAACCGTGATCAGACATTTTGTGTTCTAAGAAGATCTAGAAATAGTACTTTAAGTTGACTTTAAATAGAAAGACATTGCATCTTCTGATCTTAGCAGCACAGCGAGGTAATAGGATTGGCTGGCTTTAGCTCACATCACAATGAAATAACATGGCCACACATGACCCTTCATGCTGAATTCAACCAATAAACACAGCTAATTGCTAATTTCATACAACATGCTGCTGATGTTAAAGCTGCTTAGTTTGGATGTAACATTTCATTTATTAATGCTGAGGTAAAGCATGATCCTATCTAACTTGTTTTTTTTACTTTAAAATGCAAATTACACTAAATATGACCACTTTTCACTTATTTATTTTCCTTTATACATTTTCTGATGTGATAAACTTTGGACAAAATATGTCTGACAGCAGTTTAGTGCTGAAACAGTTGATATGTTTTAAGTAGATTTACAAAAATCTGCCCAATAATTGATGATTCGCTACAGTTGTTTAATCCAAAATGGCAATTTGATGTTTTCAAATTGAATATATTTTGAAGTTCATTTATTGATTGTTGATTGAAAAAATGTATATTAACACCCGCAATAAAGTTGCATCCATACAGCAGATTACATTAGTGTCCTGATGATATGAGTATTCAGCTCCAATTGTGTTGCAATTTTTTTCAATTTTGGGTTTAATCGCTTCGGGCTACATACGCGTCATGTGTCATTGAAGAATCACATACTTCTCTTTGTTCTCAGGCACATAGTAATGATTTTCTGTCCATCTTTCTCTCTCTAGGGGAAGAAGGCCCCTGGACGCTCAGGGAGTCGATCCAGCAACATCTCCAAGGTAACCAGAGTATCAGAGCTTAAAGCACTAATATCAAGGTCATATAGATTCTATTAGAGTTATTTATTCAAGCAAAATCTGAATGTCTTTATGCAATGTGAGGGTACTTTAACTGCACTATTGCATGATAGGTACAATGCTTAATAATGATTGCAAATATACAATATTCACAATAAATGAAATGTGATGGAGTCACTTACTGTGACAACTTTCACTTTTTTAAAATATATTTTCTCTATATAAACTTAAAAGACTATGCTTAAAAGATTAAAGAAATATCTAGTTTAATAACACAATGCAAATAAATGATCACCAAAGTAATCCAGGTGTGAGTGATAAAGCTCAGACTCTGATATTTAGGGATTGATGGAGAATAAATCAGAGTTCAAAGAGTGAATATTGTCCCTATTAAACTGAATAAATGCTAATGTTGTTTCACGTTTTCTATGATGTAGTCAATTCTTTTGCTGATTAGATTTTAGATTTGTGTGTAACCCTTTGCATGGAGCCGTTAGACGTTGGCAGCTGTAAGTGTTTCGCAGTAATTTAGACTATGTGTTCATTCACTTATTTATGTAATATAAATTAGCCTCCGCAAGCAATACGGGAGCTAAATTGAGATTGTTTGTCGTTGCAGGCCAGCAATTCTACAACAGGACTGGCTACAGCTTCAAGGACGTCAATCACTCCATCTTCTCAGGACATATGCAGGTAAAGACTGTTCAGAATTATAGTTACTTGGGCACAAATTGCAAGACTGAGTGACGCGCTGATTATTTTCTGTTCCTTGAATGACTGCCAACACAGTTGAGTCTGTTAAACCCAGACACCAGGACAGTTCTTTCTGTGATATTAACATGTGCAGTTTAAATCCTCTTCTGCACTGAGTGGAAGACTCGGTTATTATGGTCTGCTACTCCTTGAGCGCATAATGAAATTTAGATGGATGATGAATTGCAAGTTTGCTGCCATAGGAGACTCAGTGAGCAGAAGATGCGTATTGCAGGAATGGGAAGGAAGATACGCTGGCAGGTCCAGTCCTGTGAATTTACAGAAAAAAGGACACCGTGTTCATATGGACATGTGATATGTGTATTGTATCTGAGTGTTTGGACCTCCATTTGTCACTTAACCAGGCACAAATCATTACATATCCACCAATTACCTGTCAACTACTCATATAATAATAATAACTGTCTCTGGAAGATGCTGGGGTTGAAAAGACCATTGCAACAAAAAGTATAATAAAGGTGAATAGAATTTGTTTTGTGGTTCTCACACATTTTAATTTGTTTATAACAGAAAAACTTACTTGACACAAAGATGCCAAATATTGATGGATCTGGCCTCTTTAAATGATCGTTATTCCCCGGTAACACAAGGTTACATCAACCAAACTTTTAATTGATTGTTACAAAAGCTAATCAACAGGGGATGTGATAATAAAAATAATCCTGACTTTAGATAATTTAACAGCTGTGTGTATTTTCACAAAAATATATACAAGTTTCATTGGTTTTCCATTATGGAATAAATAGTCACAGTTAAAAATGGGATTATTCAAAGTAACACCTGAGTTTGGAAAGAGTTGTTGTTAAATTTTAGACATAATATATATTTATACTTTCAAGATTCCCTCCATTGTACTGAAGTGGAATTAAAGATGGGCAAATAAGTCTTCCTGGCTCGATAGGTAATTGATAAAATAATGATTGAACTGACTCTTTAACATACGCTCTTGTTTTGACCCATTTGAGGACAGTGGAGGGCTAAAGAAGATCATCACATTTGTGTCTTTTCCATCTCATTTTCCCTTGTTTTTACACATCTCCATCTGTGTGTATGTCTGTGTGTGTGTGTGTGTTCAGTACTGGCCAGCTGACCCCCTTAGAGGAGGATGACTCTGAGTCGCACAAACACAGCAGACTCAAAGAAACACATGAGATGACAGTCACCAGAGCGACTCTGGGCTTGTTGGCCCAGAAGAAGCAGGTGAAGCGCCGCCACCGCCGCAAGAAAAGCGGCCCCGCCACCACGGACCCCGCAGAGGCCAACGGCAAACAGGAGCAGACGGACCGCAGCGACCGCAGCCCCAGCTCAGATCGCTGCGAGACCGGAGAGAAGAGGGAGCGCGCCTTCAGGAGCCGGAGGGAGCTCCCGCCGAGCCTCCGCTCCATCGCCGCCCCCCTCTCTGTCTCCACCTCTGAGGACGAGGCGCAGCGCGAGGGCCGCAGCTGGAGCAAGGAGAAAGCCAGAAGAGCGCGCCACCGCAGCGGGAGCAAGGGCGGCGAAGAGAAGGCGGACATGGAGCTGCAGTCGGTGGGCTCCAAAGAAGGCCAGGAGAGAGAAGAAAGCCGACCTGCGGCGGAGGACGGCGGAGGGCTGAAGAAGAGGCACAGCAGCAGCAGGGGCTCGGTAAAAAGAGACGCGTCCTCCAGGGAAGGGAAGCACAGCAGAGACAAGGAGAAGAGCTGCGAAGGACACAAGTCACGCAGCCCCGGGGACAGCTCCTCACCGGAGGACGGCCAGGAGCTCGTCACACAGTACCAGGAAAAAGGCTCAGGGAACAGGGACATGTCTGTGCCCACAGCACAGAAACACAGCAGCGTGAACGGCGGCATGCTCCAGCACTGCTCGGATGACTCGGACCTGGAGGTCTGCAGGTCAGTGAGCATCTGAGAGCCCGCTGTGTTTATCAGTAGGTTGGTTTTAAAGCGTCAGCCAGGGGTAAAAAACATTTAACAACAGAGACAACCCATGAAGCTCAGACATTTCCTGATGAGTGTGTCTGTATTATCTGTGTGTGTGTGTGTGTGTGTGTGTGTGTGTGTGTGTGTGTGTGTGTGTGTGTGTGTGTGTGTGTGTGTGTGTGTGTGTGTGTGTGTGTGTGTGTGTGTGTGTGTGTGTGTGTGTGTGTGTGTGTGTGTGTAGGATCTGCCACTGTGAGGGTGATGACGATTTCCCGCTGATAATGCCTTGCCGCTGCACGGGGAGCCTGAATTTCGTCCATCAGGCCTGTCTCAATCAGTGGATCAAATCCTCAGACACTCGCTGCTGTGAACTCTGCAAATTTGACTTTGTTATGGAGACAAAGCTCAAACCTTTACGGAAGGTACACACACACACACACACGCATTTTTTTAGGTGGTACCCCTTCTTTTATAGACGGAGGTGTCGGAAGCGTCAGTGACAACTCATAGTTGGCAAGACGACAAAGTCAGAAACTTTTTAAAGTACAGTTTTAGGAACGATTCATCACAACATGTTGTGTTCATGTTGGTTTCGTTACATTTCAAAGTCTATTCGTATAATTTGTTTTGACAAATGTCATGATTTTGTGCTATTTTTTGACAAAAAAGATCAAAAGGTGTACTAAAAAAAAGATACATTTTAGCATTTAATCCACCTAGAATATAAAACTAGTTGATAGCATGTGTTTTAATTTTTTTTTAAATATTTACTGGTACCAGGCTTTTTTAGGGTTACACCACATGACAGTATTGTCATTGTCTTAATAACGAATACCATTTCTCTACCTCTTTATGCCTTTTACCTCTTGCTTCTCCTGCACATTCCTTTCTCTCAGTGGGAGAAGCTGCACATGACGAAGAGCGAGAGGAGAAAGATCTTCTGTTCAGTATTGTTCCACCTGATAGCGATACTGTGCATGTTGTGGTCAGTCTACATTCTGGTCAAGAGAACAGCTGAAGAGATCAGACTTGGGAAGAACGGTGAGTACTTTTTCTGCTTCCCCTCCACCCAACCAGAGACACGCAGAGTGAAACTACTGCTGGCTGTAAACTATCAACTAAACTCTATTTGATCCACATGACAGTATTATTATCTGTGGCAACAGAATGGCATCATGGGGAGTTTTTAGTGCAGGATTACGTTTTGATTTTAAGCTCTTTACATTAAGTCATTGTGAGTATTCCTAAATATAAAAAAAGTGTTTAATTCATTTTCAACCTAAAAAAAAACACCAAAACCTGCAATGACTACATCAGCTGCAGTTTTCTTCTCTTTTACTGCAGCTACTTTAAAAATGTCTCACTTCCTGCTGCACTACAGCACCTCCACTGGTCAAAAACTCCACAGGGTACCTTTAACCTTTTCACTTTGTGATCTCTGCACCTAGTTTGACTCTACATTTTCTGTGTAGTCACTAGGAGGTATTTATGTGTAAAACAATACTCACAAAATTGAAAATTCTTATGTGCGTATTGTAAAGTATGAGTCTTCCAGTCCTCTGTATATTAGTTGTCTAGCTCGGCAATGAAGATGCTGGTTTTAGACAAAAAACTTTACCCTAAAATTATCAATTATTCTTGTCAAAATCTAAAGTAAGCTATAGTTTTACAGACACTGTTTTTTTTATAAATTCAACACGATTCAGCCTTTTCCTCATAGCTCTCAGAAGCTGATGCTAAAATAGGACAAAGTACATCAGAAGTGGACCTTTGTTGATATTTCCAATGTTGTGAACTGCAATCCTTAAGAAACATGTAACATGAGTGGCATTGCATGTTTTAGTTAATTAAATGCACACAATTACAGACCAGCTTCTTATATAAATTTGCTACTTAACCTACACTATTTATATCAAGTTTACATTTCATTACCGTAAATGGTAGTGCACTTGTGGAGTAGAAAATGCTTGTGAGTGTACAGGAATACTGATAAGTGACAAAGGCTTCAGTATGCACCAAGTTTCAAAGCGGTATCAGATTATAACTGAATATTAAGATATAATTATCAATATCTGATATAAAGCTCAATACTATTGAGTCAAACTACTACAAACTGATTACACTATATTGCATAGACACAAATCAGTGTCTACAATTAAGTTTATGTCAGTACAGTTTCAGTAATGAGATAGTTTAGGAATTTCTGGTTATTTTTTTTAAAAATGTGCGAAACCACCAGTGTGTTCCTTTACTTCAATTATCAAAAAATAATCCAGGGATCTTCTGGTTATAGTCTAATGCACATATTTGCTTTTTTTGAGTCCTCTGTGGTTTTATTGTTGTGTTTGGTGGTGTGGTGTGATGTGTGTATCATTATTTTCATATTATAGAATCAACAGGTAGAGGCAGAAAACATAGACACTTTATGTATGTAAATACATCTATAAACATTAAAGTAAAAAGGACAATACCCAATGATGTGTCGATTCTGGTTTAACTCTGCAAATTACAACCATGGAACTTGCACCTCAGTGGGTATTTGCCCTCTTATACCACGGTCACTTACCAACAAAATGCAAAATGTCACCAACCAATCAAATTTTGATCTTGCTCTCCTGCATTAAGTATGAGAACAGAAACAGGGTTCATAAGGGTTTTAATATTGGGAAAGAAATATCTTTTTTTCTAAAAGTCTTGAAGAGAAAGAATATCACTGCATCCTGCTACACAATAGTATTAAAAATTATACAGCTGGAAAATTATGTTACAGAGCCTCTAGACGTGTTAAAATCTACTATTTTTATCTAAAAAAATGTTCCCCCACAAAAAATAGCTTGTTAAAATCCTCCTCTTCCCTCAGAATTTATTTCAGAACACATGAATATGCAAATATATTTCATCTCAGAAAAACTGCTGGACATAAGGTGTTCACTACTTCACTGTGAGGTTATTTATTTATTTTTTATAAAAACTTTTTGAATGTGCTCCGGAAACTTCCAAATTTATAAATTGAATATTGAACCAGTGAACCTGTATGTGATGCCACTAATCAGGCCTGTAGGACACCTCTTAAATTAGATTTTCATTGAACACAGAGAAACTTTTCAATGTCAGCAGATGAATGTGAAAACAACCTTCTAATGTGAAACTGCACATAAATCATCCTCCAGAGTGAAGCTCAAATATCCAACTGTAGGAACAAGAAGAAAACCATTTATGCAAAGTATAAAGTTCTCTGTTGTCTCACCCCATCTGTGAATGGTAGCTCATTTGGATTTAATTTACATGTTTGAAATCGAATGAGAGTGATTATCAAGGAGAAGATATTTATTTAATTATCGGTAGCTGGCTCTGACTCCAAACATTTTAAGTTAAGTTATTGGCCAACAGTGAACCAAGCCCTACAACCAATCAGAAACCAGAATTTATCGTGGCCATGGTATAACCTAAATTAATAATTATACAAAATTGCATAGATATCAAAGATATAAAGAGAAATTACACTCGCTCTTGATTGCAGACGAATTGTGGAGAATTCCTCTTTTGAAGTACTATACATCAGAGGGTAAGCACGGCCCTGCACACACACACACACACACACACACACACACACACACACACACACACACACACACACACACACACACACTGCCCATCATCAGCCGTCTCACACACACACACACACTGCAGGTGGACTGACAGCTGCTCTGTGACTGTGCGTGCAGGCGGCGTGCTGGAGTGGCCCTTCTGGACCAAGCTGATCGTGGTGGCCATCGGCTTCACGGGGGGCCTCATCTTCATGTACATCCAGTGTAAGGTCTACCTGCAGCTGTGGCGCCGCCTCAAGGCCTTCAACCGCATCATCACCGTGCAGAACTGCCCCGAGAAGAACCTGCACGGCTCCCAGGCCCAGCCAGGTGGTGCTGGCGGCAGGCGCGAGGCCGCGCAGGCTCCAGCAATCCTGGCCCCGGCCCCAGAGCCACAGGTGGACTCAGACATGTCGGTGGAGGCCGCGGTGGCGCCCACGCAAAACCCTGTCTGACTCTCCCGCTCGTAGATCTGAGTCACACCCCGCTCACGCAGAGTGACTCAGTGTTTTAGTTTGTTCTTCTTAGCTCTGAGCCTCCTGTGATACCCCATTTTTAATGACACAGTGGTTGGATTTACAGTAAAAAAAAATGCCAATCCTGTCCTTCAGTAATGGGAGGAAGGCTTAAAAACATAAAAGGCAGCAGTGGAGCAAAGGTGCAGAGTAAAAAGAGCAGGCCACAGGGAGCAGATGAAAAGGAAAATAAAAGCCATCAGTAAGAGGAGCTTGTAAAGACTTCTGCTACGTGGGTGATGTTGACACACTTTTATTCCTGTATGCACTGTCACAACTACACCGACATGGGTTACAGGTGTGAATGCCCGGTGGATGCTATTAACTAAAGCTGTCAGTATGCTTCAAACAGACCAGTTTGTCTGAAGTCTGAAGGCAGATGTGTTCGTTCCGTCCTGACAGCGTGAGAGCACATGATGTCATGTCTTTCTCACGGTGTCGCCCGCGGTTGTGCACATAAAACGCAACTGATGTATTTGTGTGAAAAAAGGGAGCTTGAGAGAGAAGTCGAACCTTTGTTTCTCACACTTGTAGAGCCTGTTTTAACACTATAACTTGCCCTTGATGCACGAGCACATGACAAACGGAACTAGCACCACATGCAGGGCTCGCAAATCGCTTTTGTGAAACGGGCCGATGGTCGATCACTGAAAAATGACCCACAAAGTTCACTGTGAGTAAATGATTCAAAAGTTAGGTTTATCAGAAACATTTAAGGGCAAATGGACACAGGATTTGGCAATTGACTCTCATTCCCTCCATGCAACCCTGCTGGAAGAATCCCTAATGCTCGATACTGTGTGAATACACTGCACACTTGTTTGTAATATATATAAGTCTTTCACTGATCTAGAAAGTTATCAGAGCAGATATTTTATGCTCAACTACTTCAACTTTTGGCACATTGCCTTGTTAACAGATTTGTCTCTCATTCGGCTCCATTTTCATGCCTCAGATATTCTGACAAACACTTCATTTGAAGCATACGGAGACCTTTACTCTCCTTTTTGACAATCAGACACCAAAGAGTCAGATCATTAATTTAAGCACTATATTTAGCTCAGCCTAAGTTATAAAGTATTAATGTCCTGAAGTTATTTAATAACATAGGAAAGTTTAAAATATTCCTTAAAACAGGAAATCTGGATGTTTTGCAGCTTTATGTGGCCCTGTTATTTATACAATGATGTAACTGGAGCTTTTAAGGACCCCATCCTTTAATGTTTCTACATTAGATCTGACACAGTGTTATTTACACTTCACTTTTCTAAAATTTTAATTTGTTATTTTGTTTTTTAATCAGTGTCACATAATAATGGAAAATCCAGCTTGTCTTTGTATCTTACATCCACAAGATTAGAGCACACAATATCTTTTGTCAAAACCTTTTTCTCTATCTCTGATTGGATCATATACAGTCTTCAGGTTACATACAAAACATTATTTGTCTGTGCAATAAACAGTGAACGTAGACGCCTCATCTGGCTGTTGTGAAGTTACTCAATAACAAGAGTCACCAGGAGGAGCAGACTGATCTGAGTTTCCACTGTGAGGTTTTGGCACCATCTTGTGGACAGTTACGGAGCAGCAGCATCACACAGTCTTTGCAGTAGAATGGTTCATTTCAGTCCCACATTTAAAATTTTTAGCGTGTAGAGCCTCAATCAGACATCTGCACCATCTCATCCAACTGCTCATTGTCTGCATCATCTTCATCATCGTCATCATCGTCATTGTCATCGTCATTCTCCTCGTCTGCCTCTTTTTTCTCCTCTTCTTTCTGCATGTTCTTAGTTTTCTTAGAGACCTTTCGAAGCTTAATATTAGGAAGTTTCTTTAGATCTCCACTCCATTCTCTGCCAAGACAAAACAAAACATGTCCCATGTTATCACACAGTAGGTTTCACATGTTGGTCCTCACCACGTTGTTTCATTCTATCCTATGTATTAATTGGATATATGGAGGAGAATTACAGGCACTGGCCTGTTTTCACACCTCTGTCAGAATCACAGCTTGTTTTCATTACCTCAAACATGTTTCGTATTGTGCCCATTGGAAACAACCGACATGCAGGTAGGTGTATAAATATATATTATTAGCAATCAAACCGAAAGCACAGCCTGTGATAGGAGCTATACAGTGAGTCATAGAAAAGTGTTTTTTTGAATTGTATATGAGTCATGGCTCTTTCTGATGAAAGATTCCTAAGAAGTAGACATGAAGAATTAATCAGTTCAACCATGGAGCCTCCACTTCATTAGAAATCAAATTCACTGACTTCATTTGTTGCAAGCGCCCCATTGCTGAGGCAAAGCTTTAAGAGTAATAATGTGATTATATAGCAAAATAAAAGGAATGATGTATGTATTCGCATTGAGGGGGAAATTTACTCTTAAAATTGAATATTATATATTAAATATTCAATACAGCTTCTCCATATCAGTTTAATAGAAAGAGTCCCCTGGTGTAAGATCATTATCTTGATGCCGTCTAAGCCTACAACAATTAGTCTTAAATAAACTTTGTGCCTTTTCACATTCAATCAAAAATCGGATGTTAAGTCGTTTAGGATGATTACACTTTCTTACTGGACACTGAAGCTACATGATGTAGACTTCCTTTACCTGAATGTTTTCAGATGCTTTGAGTTGATGATATCCGGGATCTCTGTGAAGCAGAATACAAACAACATCATCAACACGCTCCAAATGTATGTGTGTGTGTGTGTATAATGTTATTTGAAAAGAGGACTTGCCAAAGCCGACGCCCTCGTACTGCGCACGCTCCCGCTCCATGGTCTGTTTGATGACGTCCTCCCTGGCCCCGTGGAGACGACCCTGTCGACCTTTGATCCCGTTCATCAGCTCAATCTGCTCAAGTTCGCCGTCAAATCTTTGCAGGTACCTGAAACACATGCAAGATGTAGTAAACCTGTAGAAGCGATTCCCTATGTGGCACTTCACACACGAGACGATGCGTGTTTAACTAAACATAGAAATATGTGAGAATGAGTGATACTGAGCTCACTTACGCCATAGACAGAGAAAACAGGATTATTTGTAGATTTAGGTAAAATAAATGTCAACAATAAAGTTAAATTCTAGGAAATATTAAAGAAAAAACAGTATTAGGATATTTTAGAAAGATATCTGCATGTTGTTACTGTGCACAAAAAACTATAAGAACTAAAATAAATGAAAGACCAACCACTCTATAATAAACATCTTATAATGTTCACATCATTATTGCTCATAACAATATCTTGATTCAAATACTTTGATTCAGTACAAACTACAGCTGCGAGTGTAGTGAAAAGTAATCTCTTATTATATTGATACATCACTTATTGGTTGTAATATTTTGAAGCATAGGAGGTACAATATTCACTAAATTTATCTTCTAGAATTGAAGCTTTTGTGTCATGTGATGATAATATGAACACAACACCTTAAGTATTTATAGTGTCATTTAACAGGATGAACAATTAAAAGAGAAAATAATCTGCAGATTAATCACTAATGAGAAAATGCTAATTTAACATAACCCCACCTTTCAATAATGTCACAGGCATCTTTCCTTGTATACGCCGTCTTTGCTGGATCCAGCTCTCCTTGAAACCACAGCAGCTTCTCGCCTGTGTGTGAGTAAAGATATTTAAAGGAGAATGATTCGATAATTCCAGCCACCACACATTACATAAAGAAAGTACTCAAAAGAAATGAACTGAACTTACCAGTGCTGCTCAGACGCGAAGCTTTGTCAATTTTCTGCCTGCAGAAGTAGAGAAAACAAGAAATCATTCATTTAATTCATATTCCATATGTTTTCCCAAACAGCATAAAAGTAAAAGTAAAGAGCAAGTCTGTATCTCTGCTTCATGTCATTATAATATGGTAGATGCTTTATGAAGAGTCTTGTAATTGTCATATGAGCTGCAGAAATAATCTTAACAAAGTGGTCGTCGTTGTTCTTCATCATCATCATCATCATCATCATCATCATCATGTAAATAACCAGAGAGCTGAACGCGGACTTTACTGTAATTACTGGATAAGAAGTGCAGGTCTTTTTTTTATCGGGTCTGGAAGTTAAGAAGTTTGTTGAGAATGTAGAGGAGCTTCTGTGTTTCTTGATCTTCACCTCTCCTTCTTCTTTAGTCGGATTTCTTCTCTTGCCAAGTACGCAGCTTTCCTGCTGAACGGGTGACAAACCTTCTCCGGAGCTTTTCCTTTCTGAGCCTTCGGCTGGAAACACAAGTAAAACAAAGCCTTTAAACACGAGTCATTGAGCCGCGAGGTGAACTTTCATTTATATTTATAAATGCTGTTAATTACGGCCACCAACTTTACCATTTTATCTGCGCTGAACACGCGGGGCTTATGTTGACAACTGGACCGGAAGTGGGTCGGTCCGTCATCAAACAGTGTCCGATGTCAAACTTTGTGTAACAAAGAAACCCGCGTTTCCTGTTTTTATTCTTATATACACAGTGTGTATATATATATATATATATATATATATATATATATATATATATATATATATATATATATATATATATATATATATATATATACATATATATACATATATATATATACCTTATTGAAATTAATAAAACAATTTACAACGATTAAATATAAATAACTAAAATTATAAGAAAGTGGGAGAGATGAAAAATAAAATAAATAATATAGTATAAATTAAATAGCGAAAAGGGGGCAAGTCATTTTACAGAAATAATGGGATCAACATATTTTTGTTTATTTTTATTATGTTTATTTGTTATTTTTGGCAAAAGAATCCGCTTTTTAAGGCAAGTCGTGAGGGATTTTGACATCTGTATGTTTAATATTTAGAAACAGTGCGAGGATATTCACTAAAAAATAAGTTAGATGTCTTTGTTAATTATAAGACGAAAAGTCAATGTGTGGAGCTGGACAACATTAAATCATGAAGACACTTCCACAGATCTTGAAGAGCTTCAGATTCATAAAACAGATTCTTCCTTTCTGTTCAGTTTCACAACAAATAACTTAATATTGCTCTATTAAATTATAATAGCAATTATAAAGTCAATGAAGACAAAACCTATTCAATTACAAAAATTATAACCCAACAGCCAGTTATGATGCTCACAGGACGTATTATAGTTATATTACGTATATAGTTGTTGGCACATACATGCTGCTTGTAAATGTATAATATTGTAATTAGGTGTCCATGTTTTATATTAATGCATCAAAAAGACTTTTGAACATGATTGTTTGATTATTTAAAAAAAACTATTTACAAAAAGCCTGTTCACATAATAATTCACAGTCTATCATTTATTTAATGAATTCTTGATTATATATGTAATATCTTTATATGAGACAGCTTGGTTGTGACTCAACATCTTTTACCGACAAAATAAACATATTCACTTCATGTAGCCAGACCATTAGAAGTTGAAGTGGGCCATAAGTTCCTCCTTATTCTGAAAATAAGTACAGTGTGTGTTGTATTATTTCTATTAAATATTTATCTCTTCTTCTACAAATAGAAAACAGGTTCAGTCGAGTGATGTTGAGAGTGCAACACATGGACATAATCTGTTAAAGTCTCTACAGCACGTGTTCTACGTGGTAATAAACTCACTTTACACATAGAATGTCCTGCAAAAACATGACATAATTGAATTAAGACGAAATGAATAAAAGAGGGAATGTACATTATTAAAAGATGATCATGTCCATGTGTATGGAGACCACGATACTGATCAGTCCGGGTCAAGCTGCTTCAGCGGGACCAGTTGAGACCAGTGGAGCTCCTCGAGCCCCCCAGGCTTTCTCGGGCTCATATGTTAACAGATCAGATATGAGGCAGAGGGCTGAGCTCCGGTATGTTTGAAACATTATCAACATACAATCTGACAAAAACAGGAACACAACAGAGTTATTTTTTATGCTGTTTTGTCAGTGGTATTACCTGAGATAAGTCAATGTTTTTCTTCTCTTGCAGCTAAAATTGCAAAGTTGAAATATATGATGTATTCACGTAAATGCTCCGATTATTAGATAATCACATATAAAACGTATAAGCGTTGTCTGTACTCGTACTCTTCTCTATTACAAAACATTTAATGTGACCCACACGGAAAACATTTCATAGATGATGGAGGATCTGACCCTGAGGGTATCACATTTCAAAGAGCGTTCGTCAGAAAATCCCGGAAGATGTTCTCAGAACATGTATTTAAGTAAAAGTACCAACGCAACAATAAGATCAGAAAAGCTGAGGCTCTGTTCTTCCTGTAGGGTAATTTGCCTTGGACAAATAATACTGCTGTACCATAGCAAATAACTAAATATCTAATTAATACTTAGTTGTATAATAAATGTTTCAGAACACTAGAACAGGAACTACTACTATATACTGCAGTGAAAATGGTATTCATCTAAAAGTACAGAAGTATTTTCAGCAAAAGTACTTCTATAAAATATCAAAAGTCAAAGTACTGTGGAACTGCGATGAACTGGTCCAGTCTAGACATTAGATACATGATGATGATGTTGATGAGGATGGTGATTTGAGTGACAGGATTGGAATGACTCCTCCATGTTATTGCAATAAGTCACATGAATGATTTACAAAGGCTTTAAGGTAAAAACCGTCAGGTTCTGTACTCGCATGTAAAGCATGATGCACCATTAACAGATGGAGGTGACTCACGTCATGTGACTCAGATGGACGAGGTCGTTGGGGGGGCAGTAATCATCCGTTATTATCACAGGTTAATAAATGTAATGTCTGCTCACACTTTTACCCTTATACAGCATAGAAATTGTATTATGTCATAGATACGATGGATGAAATTACTTAGAACAGATTTACTATACTTGAATTAAAGATAAAGAATCAAAAATTCAAATAGTTTCTTTAGAAATATCAGGTTAACATGGGTGTTACCAATAATACTAATTCAGGTGCTACACTAAACGGAACCTTAATTATTATCATATAACACCTGTTTTTACCTGCTGTTTCATGTCAAAATGGCCGCTGAAATGTTCCAAAAGAGAGATCTGGGTGGTCGTTTGGAGCCAAACTACATTTTTCCCCACAAAAGAATGATTATTTGATCAGAGTTAGCATTGAAACTATGTGTCACAATCATCTTTGTAGCCAATTTTTGATTCTTATTCAACCAGGGTTTAGTATTCAGGGGACAACCCTCTAAATTCTGGCATTTCCTAACACTTGTTTCCATCAGTTCAGTCTACTCTAGTAACAACTTTCACCTTGCAGTATATCTCTATATACTATGGTCTTTATTCTGATAATAAAAATAAGGCCTGTGTTCCTTAAGGTGCAGTCTGGGCCAGTACTGACTTTTTCATTAAATTCTGTTAATGCTCATAGCTGTGGTGCTGCCTTCCTCCATGCTCCTGGCTGTCAGTATTTGTTAGTGTGACAGGTATGACAGCTGCTGCCAGATCAGCTGGTTTTTCCGCTACATATTAAGGTCTGTTTACTGTGAGTTTTCGCTGGGTTTTCACCTGGGAGGATCTACTGAAATCAGGGGAGAGCGCCATTCAAGTTAATGAACGATCATTCATTGAACGCGTTGGTGTTTGTCTACATCCAGTCTTGAATAGCTAATACGACACCAAGTTCACACCATGTTCAAATAGATGTTTCAATTTCGCAGCGAGTCAGTGGATAAGCAGCAAATTCTGTACAGACATTCATGGTTCACAGAGGATGAGTTTGTGCTTCTATTGGTCATAGCTACACTACCATTCAGAGGTTTGGGGTCACCCAGACAATTTTGTGCTTCCTATGAAAAGGTCACATTTTTATTTATTAAATAAGTTTCAAAATGAATAGAAAATATAGTCAAAACTTTGATAAGGTTAGAAAAAAAAGATTTTTATTGTAAATAATCATTTTCTGTTCCAATACACACCCATTAGCTTCTAATGCATTTAGCAAACACAATGTACCAAATAAAACACTGGAGTGATAACAATGTATAGAGTTTATTTTTGATCAGATTAATTTTATCTTCATTGAAAAAAACAGTGCTTTTTATTTAAAAAATAAGGACATTTCTAAGCGACCCCCTCACTTTAGCCTGATCTTTCATGTATATGTAAGATTCAACATATTTTGCCCTTTTTTTTTTCCAACAGTGAACTTGTTCTGACACTACCGGCATTCCGGGGAATGTGCAAATTATTGTTGATACATTGATACAAGTCCCAGTTAAAAGGAGTCAGAAACCACATCCACGATGTTGAAACCTGCAGAGCAGCAGAGCAGCATGACCATCGGACTCACGATCTGGATTTTAACACAAAACAACGACTTACCATCTCTGCCGAGCTTGTATCAAATAACAGATCAACAAACACAAAATGCAGCAAATTAAACCTTTTTTTTTTTTTTAGATTTAATGTTATTTTAAGCAGCCAGACAATTTTCTCAAGAGATACCTCACACCGGGTGAGGCTCATGAACTCATGCAAATTGTTTTTCTTTCCAAAAAGTTTGTTCAGCCTCCCCCTTTTCTCTCTGTAAGGCTGCATACCTAACCAGCAGGAATGTGATTGTGCTGCAGCCGAGGAGCCGTCAGACTTGTGGCTACAAGCTCACAGTCGATTGCATCACATCCGAGTGAGTTCGAGGGTGTGTGCAGTGAGTTTTTTTTTTTTTCTTTTCCTTCCATTTAACATGTTAAGTCAGATCAGGAAGTGTGATGCTGTGACAGTAGAGGAGGACGCGGGGCACACTATGGCACTATGTCTGGTTCTGGGCCTGCTAACATGAGAGGCCCCCGGCCTGGACCCCCCCAGCTGCTGCTGCTGCTGCTGCTGCTGCTGCTGCTGCTGACCACCCTGACCACGACAGGTAAGGCTTTTTTAACCCTGTGAGTCACACCACTTTCCGTCTCCTCCCTGATCTCACTTTAACTCTTTGCTTTGACTCAACACCTCACTGATCCTGTGGAAATTCCACCACTTTTGTTGCCTTTCTACGACACCTGAAGTACTAACATTTTGTTTGTGGTCTTGAGTAAATCCAACTTTTGCCATGTTTATAAGAAGAAATCCCTCTTTCAAACGGGGCTTTTCTAAGTTTGATAAAACTAACATCGGCCGACCTGACCTTTAACAAATATTATTGTAGCCTACACCCGACTATTGTAGTCTTTTAAACTATTGAACACTGGCATTCATCTTTTGTTAAACAAGGAAGCCATTTTCTGACAAACATGACAAATGTCTGTCGGGAACAAATTGCTCAACATGTAGAATATCTCCACCTCCTCTGCTCTGTCAGATACTAGGTGAATTTTGCAACAGTTAGATTTTCATGGTAACTGCTTGAAATCATGGGCACGGAAGTCCTGACTTCCTGCATGTTCTGAATTTGACAGTTTACCCGCGGGTTAGAAACACAGGTTTTCTGTCTGGGTTTTTTTTTTTTTTCGGCCTGCTGCAGATGTTTTAGAAACTGAGCTGATGAAATCCCGTGCAGAAATAACTGTCTTTGTTCACTCGCATGTTTATCCATTTCAATGATATAACATTACCGTGATATGAAGTAATGAGAGGTGTTGAATTGCAGTGTTATGCCAAGCTGTGGCAGATGTTGCAGAGACGGTGGCCCCCACACACGGCGAGGAGGCAGGTGAGACACAAAAAAAACTCAAATTCCAGAAATGACAATGCACAATGTGGCCAACAGTCATGTGGGCCTTAGTTCCAAATTGAGCAATCTTTTATTTGATTTAGATATATTCTAAGAGAGACCTGGTCAAGACAGCAGCATAAAAAAAACGTACATAATACAATACCATGTCACATTTTGTATAGTAGTGTGTAAACATTTCAGGCAATAAAGGTACGATGAGGATGAAAAATATCAGGACATTATTTATTAGTTCACTTCATAACTCCTGACTTAAGCTCAAATCACTCACCAAAACACATCTCTTTAAAATAGCTTTTGATATTAAAAGTCTCATTTTTAACGCTTAAAGTTGTATTGTTTGCATTTTTTCCCCATTATTTCTTGGTTCACTTAGTTTTTCATGTCTCTTGCTGTATGTTTGGGGTCATTTACATGCGGCAGAATAAGTTTAGGATTAATAAAATGCTGATAAAATGCTAAAATGATATATACTATGATTTATAACCTAAACATCTAAAGCTGTTTTTTATAGTTATTCTCTCTCTATTCTATATCTGAGCCATACCTATATATATATAGAATATTTCTCCCATGTGAAACCATCTTATTGCCATTTGTTTTTCTTCTACCATGAAATCTCATTCAATTCAGCCGTCACACCACAGGAAATGGTTAGGGGTTATGGTCTTGTGGATAAAGAGCATCTAATAATCTGTCATTAACTCAATGCTGGTGGTAATAGGGGACATGCGATTTGAGGATAACGGTTCCTCTTTTATTTGAAATATTCAGTGCTACATTTCACAGGTAGTCTCACTGTGAATGGAATTTATTACCTTTAGGGACATGTGTACCGTTTAAGCACAGGCAGATGCACAGATAATTCCTCTTTCTCCCATAAAGCATAAAGTTACAATTGGGTTTGCAAATAATACTAAATAATAATAAAGCTTTAGGTAAAATTAGAGTGTAAATAGTAGTGTAGAGGTGCATTGAGATGTGGTTCCCATGCGAGAGGCGGCTGTTGTGGTGGTGCATTGCTGTGCGTGTGCGCTCACACGGCCTATGGTGCAACGTTCAGTGACTTCCCGATTCTGGTGACGTTGTTAATAACACACATTGTCCTGTTACTCACTGAATATGTTGGCCTCATACTCACATGCTACTGTCTGTGTTTCCAGGGCCGCTCCCATCCGACGCCTCTTCAACACCAACCAACTCGTCCATAGACAGAAGTTTAGATGACGGTACACACACACACACACACACACACACACACACACACACACACACACACACACACACACACACACACACACACACACACACATATACACACACACACACACACACACACATATACACACACACACACACACACACACACACACACACACACACAGTGAAATAAGGTCGCCCATTCTTCCTGTTGTGGTCTGTCCTCTGCAATGATGCTGAAACTTGGCTGGACACGAGCTGTTGCAGAAATGGCTCCTCTTGCGATGTCACAACAGGAATGGAAGTTAGTAGTAACCGCCCCCTGGATCCGCGTGGCCCGCCCCTCCAACCAGAGTCCTTGTACTAGTCTCGGGTCTGTGAGAGACCGGCATTTCTGTCAGAAATGAAAGCGTGAATGTGTTAGGAGCCAGACTGCATTTATCATAAATCGTCCACCAACATTAAATTATTAAACTTGGGAAAAAAACGAAAACAGGCCCCTTTAAGGTTCAGAGTGTGATATCCTAATACCATTTGGCATATTGGCTTCATATAAACAGAAGTAGTACATTACTTATTGAAACCTTTTCTGTAAAATCATGTATTGACTTTTATTTTTTTCCACTGTTGTTTCCAGTTGAAGAAAACATAGAGGAGCAAAGTTCTGGAAACACCCCAGGTATATCTGAGCAAACACAGCCTCACAGAACAGCACACGATTTGAATCTGGATTACAATAAACGTAACAATCCACTCTTTCGTACTCTACACATTAATCATTATTCTGGATGCAAGAACAGAACAACAAAATCCTGATCTGCTAATCTGATTTGAACAGAGATTGTTTGAGATGTCCACCCACACGTTCTGGATGTAAAATAACTCCACACTGCTCACTTTTCAGAATTATTTGCAGAGAACCCCGACCCCACTGCCCCTACCTCCACACCAGAGAAGAAGGTGGATGAGTTGAACGCCACCATCATCCTGATCCCCGTGGTGCTGGTGGTGGTCATCATCGCCATCATCGTTTGCTGTATTTTCATCAACCGCAGGTGGAACAAGAAAGCATCGAATCAGGGTGCGTCGTAGTTGTGGGTTTTATTTACAGGGGTTTCAAATGTTTGTTTTGGGGTCCTTAAAGCATTGGATAATATTAGATTAGACATTTTAATATATAAGTTACAATGACATCTGTCCACAGTGAGATCTGGGGATTTGACCACTGCAAATCTGATAAATTCTGCTATAACTACCTTTTATCTAGCTTTTGTGACTCGGTAGAACTAATGGGAAAGTCTGACTTTATTGCCAAATTATTATTGAAACACAGCTTTTTAGCTGATATACCAACTAGGCCTATGTAACTACAAGGTAAAAAATATGTTTTTAATCGAGATGACTAAACCAGTTTTTTTTTTTATAGATTTAAAAGAGGATCCATATTTGGACGGGCCCAGCACAGAGAAGGTGCCGATGTAAGTATTAAAAAGCAATTTGATAATTGCGCAGCTACTAAATGATGAATATATGTTCATGATAAATGGAAAAAAAAGGGTTTCCCCTCAACATTTAATCTAATTACTTGTTTATAGAAAAAAAAAACTGGAAGGAGGTTGAGCTTCATATGAGAGATTTAGCACAGAGATATCGCGGGTCACATCCTGTGTTGTTACATCTTTTATCTTCACATGCCAACATCTTGATCCCAGCCTTGACCTGAGTGGCTGCTTTTGTCTTTAGACGCAATTGTCTGCTCTGCTCTCACTGTATGGATCTGCACAGATATGCAGAGAGACTCTATTTTGAAAAAATGACATGTGGATAGTAACTAAGGACATTTACTCATGTTACAATTTTCAGATACTTGTACTTTACTTGTGTATTATGATGTGATGCTACGTATACTTCATACCACTACACTTCAGTTCTTTGACAGATTTAGTGACATGTAAAAGCTTTTAAAATGCAAGTCATAGTTGAAAGTGAAACCAGTGGTTTCCAACCGTCTTCTCGGTTAGAAGCTGGTACTAGTCCTGACAGTCTAACAGCATAATTGCCTAAGTCATATTTTAAGGGTTAAGGATTTTCACTTTCAAAAAAATGTGAAATGACTTGGGCGGATAGTTAGTCTTGAACATCACATGCATTCTGAGGGCCAACGTCATAGGCCATAATCCATGGTGAATCAGCCGTGTGAGGAAAGGAGATTTAGGCAGACACCTGTGTTTGGCCAAAATATGACTCTGGCAATTATGCTATGGGGCAAAACAAATATTTTTTACTTGCAGTCACTTTACTTACGTATATTCAGTACATTTTGCTCCTAATACTTCTACATAAAGATCCCGTATCATGCACTTTTCTGGATTTTCATTTAAAGTGTTGATATGCCTAACATTCTATATCACAGGTCTCTAAAGACTGACAAAAGTGAGTGTAATAGTAGCAGAGCAGAGCAGTGTGTCCACAGACAGAGGCAGCTGCTGTATGACATCACAAAGTCAGGGAGGTACAAACGACAGCCAAATGGCAAAGTTTCTAAATCCTAAGTGTTTGATGCATGCGACTTATAACATAGAAACTATAATTCCTGGATCCTATGCAGAGTAATAAAAAAACAAGTGTCAGTTGCATGATATGGGGCATTTGAGTAGGATTTTTCATGCAAGACTTTTTATTGTACTTTTACTTGAGTATTTTTACATAACTCTAGTCTCTAGTCAGTCTCTCTCTATCTCTCTCTCTCACACACACACACACACACACACACACACACACACACACACACACACACACACACACACACACACACACACACACACACACACACACACACACACACAGAACTCGAATGACTGTTCCATATTCACTTTTTCTGTGTCAGAGGTTGCATTTTTCCGACTTCAGTGTTCGGTGGATTGCGGCATGAGGCCTCACTGGGTGACCTGAAGGCAGACACACCAAGTGCAGTGACGTGTCTTCACATTCCCTGTTGAGAAACTGTAAAAACACGAGGAGATGAAAATGCTTGTCAATAGATACGCCAAATGGTGGCTGTACCAATGTCGGCTGAACTGCCATAAACCGTGGTTGCTACTAGCGACAAAACTGAAACTGAAAACTGCAGGTGGAAGAACATAATGGTTGTGAAATCTAGCTTCTTTTTTTTAACTAGTATTTTGAGTCTCATTTAATTCATCTTGTCTTCCAGGCCCATGTTTGAAGAAGACGTGCCCTCTGTCCTGGAGCTGGAGATGGAAGAGTTGGACCAATGGATGAAGAAAGATGGTAATGTTTTAAAAAAAAAGACAAAACAAGTGAAAGCAAGTTGTCTACCTTAAAAACTGTGTCAGAACTATTTTTAATGCACAACATTACAGTTTGCAACTAGAAATGCAAAGAGCATATACAGTAAAAATGTAAAACATACATATTCACTACATTTTCCTCAATAAATAGTGTGATGTGTGTCTTTACTGTAGTTTTCAAATGTCCTTGTAAATAGTTTTGTCTTTGATCTCATTAGTTTTTGCATTGCAAAACATTTTGCAACATTTACAGTGTAAACTGTAAAATGTTTGACTAACTAAATGATGGGGTCAGGACTGTCCCATCTTGATGACAATGACATTTTCATTGACACAAATACTTGCTTTTTTTAGTCCATTTTGTCCAAGTGACACACTTTTGCAGTTTAACAAATAGGTTACTCAGTTTAAACCAACTGTTAGGAGAAATGCAATATACAAATGAAAATAGTGATATGAGGAATTCACCAAAGAGACTTAGAATGAACTGAAACATGAGTCAGCTCAGTTGATCCAGCAGAGGTCAGTGTTGCTTGATGGGAGGTGACCGTGTGCAGCACAGACCTATCACCACTGTCTGTCTGCTGGCGCTTCGTCTGCTCATTCTGCATATTTATCAGGGCCAAAGTACTTACTTTATGAAAATGAACGTGTAACCCTATGACATGAATGATTTCATTCATGAGGGTTTAGTAAATATACAGGTATGTGTCTCACAGGTTGATTTGTTAACCTGAAACTGCAGAACTAAAGAATCCAAAACTTTCCTTCCTTATAATCAGTGCTCATTGCTTACTAACTCATCTCTCTTTTAAATGCTGTAGTAGTATTTTTGATAAAATCCTAAATCAATTAACTATTTTTTAGATATTGAAACTTACTCTATATCAATAAAAATGATTTGCTATTCTTGCTATTAAGCTAGAGCAGTCCCAGCAGCATGGCCCAGCAGGTGTAAATATAACCCGCTTCTGATGAACTCTCATGACTACACGCACATAATGAGTAAACATCTATTTGAGGGTCCAGATTACAGGCTTCCATGAACAAAAATTCATGACCAACCTGTTACATACGGCTGATGTTTACAGAACACCAACTTCGGGCCGTTTCCAAACAATTTCCCTTTTTTTTCCTGCCGGATTGTGTTTGATGTGTGACGTGCAAACTGGTCTCAGCGCAGCCATCACTGATGAACTGTGACACTGTCGTCACCACACATGGTCCTATTTGAACGCACAAGCGCTCCTAACATCTGTTCGTGATTACAAAAGGCATGCATGGAAGTGTGGCGCAACTTAACCGAGAGTAGTCTCGGCGCTGGCCCGGGCTGGGAAAGCAAGAGGTCAAGGTCCACTCCGCTCACTGTTGACCAACGTCACTCGCACGCTGCTTTTTCTCAGGAGTTCATTTCCAACGGTGTGCAAGGGTTACGTGGTATTTCCAACCCGGAGGGCTCTCTCTGTACTCACCGGGTTACACAACAGTTCTCCAAACAGAAGTGGCTGTGATGTTGCTGCCGTTTGCTGCCGCGGTCACAGGGCGCTGTGTTGTCGATTCGTGTGCGTGCTGCAGCTGTCCGTCAGGCCCCTGAAGTTCGGCAGCGATTGCATGCGACGTGCAGTCTGATGGGAGAGAACGTTTTGTAAGAGGCTGAACCCTCACAAGAAAATGTTGGGATAATATTTAGAAGATATGTTCAAACTAAATTAAAAAAAAATAAGCAAAAAGAAATTTGGCTGAGATGAAATTCTGGCTGTTGAACAATGTACAACATTGACATCATATTGACATCATATTGGGTCATATAGTTTTACTGGTGGACATAGGAGCGAACATTTTCCTACTTACAGAGTGAATCTACATTTATTTGGAGTTGTGTTTCCTGACAATGGACTGAGTCTAATATTCGCTCTTTTTAGCTCCACCAATTCCTAAGGGACGGGACGTACCTATTTGTCCCTACATGCTCATTATTTTTACCTATACCGAGGAGGAAGCAGTGTATGAGTAGCTTCATTGGAGCTTTATAGCCGAGATTGAACCAAACAAGTAATCTTGCTGATTGGAAAGATTAAAGCTGAGGCCAAGACGATCATTTTTAGTGGGTGTACATTTCGAGTAAACCTTTGTGCTTTACACTAAATTAATTATTGCTTAAAAAAAGCCAAACTTCCATTGGAAAACACAAGGGATCCAGCGCAATAAAAAAAAAAAGATTAAAAAATAACATGAGCAATAGGCAGCAGCAAACAGAAGTTTTCAGCTTTAAAGATATAGAAACAATACAAAGCTCTTAGCTATATGAATATAAATATAAAGGATAACAGCTAGTACATCCCAATTACTTTCTCTCTGTATTGTCATCAATATGATTGAAATAATAAATGAATTATTATTATCCCTTATCAGAAAGACTTATCAGAGAATCTTATTCCCATAACGTGTGGTTATGTCCACGGTGACTCTTCCTTGACGCTCGTGTGGACACCCTTTTTATGGGTGTGGCGGCCGATGACGGCAGGCTACCCATGCATGCACGGCTGAACAACACACACACATTTAGACTGCAGACAGGTGCATAGAATGCGGTTGGGATTACGGTGAATAAACAGGTTCAAAGGCAATCGTCCTGAGGTTTTATGGACTAAAATGAGCAAACAAGTCGTTTTTACAGATTGAATGTGGTAGGATACTAAATGTAATGTGAATATATGATTATAAAGTCCACTGTCATCACCACCATTGAGTAATGTTATCAGATTTCAAACATTATAGATTGATGTCCTCTCTTTCTCCCCTTTTTTCCCCCCATGATTCCTTCACTGCAGGTTAACAAAGAGCGGCCTCAGCCTGGCGGGCGGCGGCTCCTCCTGGCCTTCACCGGTTCCTAACTTCACAATATTAAAGCCATATAGTCGACCACGCTCAGGAAACGCCTTCACACCCCTTAAAGGAACCTCCTAAAGTTCTCATTGCAACTCCTCAGTCATCATCAGTGGAAAGTGTTGGACTTTCACATGTTGAGTAGATATTTCATTATTTTGTAATGATGTAGACAATGATCAGCGTTGTGTCTTTCATTTCTTTATGCCTCGCCTCTGTTTTTTTTTTTAATCATCTACTGAAACGTGTAGTATTTTTTTTTATATCTCCGCAAGCCGGCAAGAGTGAAAACTGTTCGGTGTGAAACCCAGAGAAGAACAAAACACGGCTGTGGCTACCAAACGCTCCCTGTTCTGCTGATTCATGTGGTCATAGAGTGTGCGGTCAACACCAAACGCATTAGGTCAATAGCCCCCCCCCCCCCCCCTGCCCCTCGCCGATATGACTCCTCACAGCTTCTGCTGAGGACTTCTCCCCAGCTCAAAGCCTCTTTGTTGTATTAAACTATGTGACTCTCTCCAGCTGCAGGTTTTAATGGGGAAATATCCTGTTGAGGATTGTAGGCATGCATGACAGAGAAGGCCACTCCTTTCCATTCCTGTGCAGAGCTGGTTAAGACTTAACGGAGAAATCTTTTTTATTTTTTTATTTTATTCAGACACTGCTTTAAATCTCCGAGCGTGAAATCAGCAGTATTATGCTCCTGAGTCTTTTGATGAATTATTTCCCTTTGCTGAAACAGCTTTTTGAAAGCTGCTACTGATACGATTTTCACCTCACTATAGATAATAAGTCACTGACTGAATACTTTATGTGTAGAGATCCAGTTTAAATGTTTTCCCCCCATTTTTGGCTTGAAAGCGTTGAATCTAAGCAGTTACCACACTGAAATATATGAGTGCTACTTTCTGAAAGTGTCAGTCAGTATTTTGCAGAATGTTGCACTGTAAATATGGGAATACAATATACCAAAAAGATGTATTTTGAGGTTTTTTTTTTCAAGAAATGATGTTTGTAAATATTTCATATAAGGCTGGAATGCTGTTGTTTAGATGTTTTGATTAAGATTTCAATAAAAAGGATTCTGTATATTTGTATATTTTTACCATTTTTACCTCCCCATACTGACATTGCTGATAATCAGATTTTTTTTTCTAACATCACCATTAGGTTGAGTTTTGACTGAATCATTTGACAACTATCTGGTATAATCAGAATCAGAATCAGCTTTGATTGCCAAGTATGTGTTGCCATAAAAGGAAGATTTTCTCTCACCTGTGCACATACGCACTAAATATATATAGAGACGTTCATTTTCTGTACCCACTTATTGCTCCAGCCAAAAGGACTTGAACCTGCAACCTTTTTGGTGTGAGGCAACAGTGATACCTGCTGCAATACCGTGTCACCCACAAAATATATATAACTATATCAAAAGTATATAAAAAGGTTTACAGTAGTGAAGAATAATATTTTTTTTTTACAAAGGAGGTGAATCCTTGAAGACTTTCCTTCTGGTGTCACCACCAGTTTAAAGTTTTCACTTATGCGGAATAGCTTTACATCTATTCATGGATCGGCGTAACATTTATTGGAGATATTTAAGGTTCTCAGCAGTGGCAGTATGCTGAGATAAGTACTGTGTACAATATTGAGGTAGTTGTACTTTGCTGTGGTATTTTACTCTCTGCCCCACAGCATTTATTTGATAGCTTTAGTTACTTTTTTTTTTTGTTTTAACACCTTAGTGGGATTGTTGTCAGCCTGTAAACACAGTTGTGTAATGCCTTCTGTGGTTGTGCAGGAGCTTTTTTTTCCCCAAGTCTGATAACTGACATCACAGGATTCTCGGCTTGAGCTTGGTGACAGAAACCCTGTTATTACAAACAGAAGGCTGGGAGTTTGAATAATGTTGGTGTTTGCCAGTCGGGGAGGCTCGAGCGAAACATCCCATTGAGATGCATCATCGGATGCAATAGTTTCGCAGCTTGACCCATATCAGGGATCGTGCTGAATTAATTTTGGAACATTCTCTTTAAATAAGTCCTCTAGATTCCGTGCAATACTAATTTGCTGTGGTCCTCTATGCAGACACACTCTTATGTCCTTGTTTCGAGCGATATTTAAATATGGAACATTTTGTACATTGGTAGAATTCCTTCATCCTAAATGTAGAGGGGTCAGAAAATTTGCAGTCAGGATTTCAAGGTTCTGTGACAATCTGCTAAAGAAATAAGGCTGGTTACATCAATATTTTAAATCTCTTTTTACCTGAGAGATTGATTGCATTTGATTAATATGACCTTTTCTAAACATGATATTACCTAGAGTTATCTTCATTCACTTTTTTGTGGATTGTATTCTGATGCACTCTAATATCTCTATTGTCTAGTTCATTTTTTTCAGTCTATTCATTGAGGTCTTTATATCTATTGGGTTCTCAATCAAATTCTCAATCACCAGATATCAATAAGTAAGCGAATATGCCAAATATCCAGCATATGAGGATTTGCTGCTTCTCTTTGCCTTTTATTGATTAAATTATCTTGCAGATGCCAAAAAAAAATAGGAATCGTGAGCATTTTTAAAGAAGTACAGTAAAAACAGGGTATTAGAATGTAATGATTACATATTTATACATACAAAGAAAAAGATTTACTTTACTGATAAGATAAAAGATGTTTTTTTAATTACTTCTGTCTTAAAATAACTTCCTCAAATGCACATAGTGCAGCAGGTTCAGGGCCTTTCTTCCTGTGTGCACAGCCACTTGCAAACATGGGTGTTCACAATACTAGATTCCAGCTAAGTTGACAAAAAAAACACATTATTAGGTAACCAACACTCCATATAAGTTGAGATGACTCCAACTTGACCAAGCGGCAAAAGGAGCATCACGGCAGATATTTACTGACCGTGGGGGTTGAATTTTGATGAGAGTCACGTCCGATTTAGTAGGAATTCTTTCACAGCGAATATGAATTATTGTGATGTAATCCCCTGGATAACACATTCATAACATCATATTTCCAGTGACCCGTTTTTTTTTTTTTCTGAAATTTGCAAAGCTCCGTGGACTGAATCACTGTACCCGGCGGGCGCCGCCGCTGCCTGTCACACTCCATCAGCTCCATTTCACAGCCACACCAGCACCAGCCGCGTTTTGTTTGCCTTCCGAAGAGCTGCGATGTTGCAGAGCATCGTCCATCTGTCGCAATCAGCACGTTCAAGTCATTCTTGGGCAATCCTTGAATGGGAAAAGCGCAGCATACGCCAGGGAATCTGGGCGTGTGTTTGTGTCATTATATACTCGGCGTTTTGTAATGTTGTGACAAACTATGTGAAACCTTCCTCTGCCTCCCATCAAAGATTGCCTCTTGCACCATTTGGCCATGTTTCATCAAACTGTAGAAGAAACGTTGAGCAGAGCTGGAACTACGCCGCCGGGGTCATGTCTTTGGTATTTAGGGGGGGATTGAGAGATATGAAGATGGTTTGTAAAGGCTGATATCAATGATTCTGGACTTCAGGGCTATGATTTGGAATATTTTAGACCAAGAACATGCAGTGGTGTATAAAAAAAGGAGTCCCCCCCCCTTCCTGATTTCCTATTCTTTTGCATCTCTGTCACATTTAAATGATCAAACAAAATCAATATTAGACAACACAAGGGAACACAAAGTGCAGTTTTTTTTAATGGAGGGGAAAAAAAGAATCCAAAACTTCGTGGCCCTGTGTGAAAAAGCGATTGACCACCTGTTAAAACATGAACTTACTGGAGTTATCACACCCAAGTTCAGTTTTCTTCAGCCACACCCAGGCCTCATGACTGCATCACCTATTCTTAACCCTGAAATCACTTAAATATGAAGTACCTGAAAAAGGGAAGTAGAGAGAAAGTTCCTCAAAAGATAGACATGCCCATAACAAAAAAAAAAAAAAATTAATCAGGAACTTTTGTTCTTACACTGGGCCCTGAGGGTTTGGATTTTTTTCTCCCTTGATAATACAATTTAATTCAAATAAAAACTGCAATTTGTATTGTGATGGTCTTTTAAATTTGTTTGATCTGAAACATTTAGGAGCGACACACAGGAAAAAATTAAGAAGTACAACAATTATTTCTCTTTACATGTGAGTTTCTGGAAGACAAACTCCTTTTTTGGGAAACTTATGTAGGGAAACTCTGGCTCCTACAAAGTGGAAACACATTTAAATAGCTAAACATTCAAAAAACACCTCAGAATAATAATGTAATGTCCTAATATATTTTAGTATTTCATTTCACTTACAAATTGAAAAATGACATTTAACATTTACCTTTTGACATTTTTACACTTCTTCATGATAATAGTAAGAAGAAGAAACTTCTTATGAAAATGCAAATTACACTAATAGACAATTTCTAACAAAATTTCAGATTCTTGTCATGAGTCACTTACAGACAGCTACACACACACAGCTACAATAGCTTTCTTGAGTGTGTATATATATATACACACACACACACACACACACACAGACACACAGACACTGAATACAGTGTGGTGCTTTGTTTTCAGGGTGTGCTTTTCAGTATTCCTTGACCAGATGCCAGTCTCAATTCCACACTTCTCAGGATCACATGTTTGGTGCTTAGTGATATCTCAGGCTTTCAGACGGTCCCTGGAGGATTCAGATACAGAGCATGAAAATGACCATGAGCCACAGCTAACCATGGTTGGCACTGCGGGGCTAACTCAAGCAGCAACAGCACGATAATCCAAGATAGCTCGTTTTTTGTGTACCTATGAATAAATGAGACTCAATATGCTGGAAAAAAATTGGGTCTAGGTTTTCTCCCAGCATGAGTTTAGACACACCGTGCAAATTAGGATTGGAGTCTCTCCCCTCCACTGTCCAAAATGTATTGGGTAAAAGAGATTTCCATTTCACATCTTGCATAGAAAAAGGATAAGCAATAAATATAGAAGGTTCACTCAGATCTTGTGTGCAGATCCAACAACAATAATAAAGACAAAATCAGCAATAAAAAAAACATAATGGCAGATTGTGCTTTTAAAAGTTACAATATTTAATTATGTAGATGCTCTTTTCATTGGAAACAGGAAAAAAGGGTACTCATGGGTGTTATTTTGGGAGACAACATTTTAGAAGGAAAAAAGAACTCCTGTACACGGTCAATCACTAGCAAAGGGATAAATTTAATTAAACAACGTCTTGGTTCTCAGACATTTATCGGGGAGTATGACAGTAACCAAAACATAATTTAATTGAATTCTTTCCTTTGCTTGTGATCAGCAGTGTGCAGGAGTTTCCAGTTTGGCTTTTTGCCTCTCTAACACACCTGTCCTCTGCCCTGCTGTGCACAACCTTCCCCCTTGGAAAACCACAGTTTTTAAAAAATATAATGGACATCCTAATTAACTCGGAAAATTCATTATTATTATTTGTTATCTTTTGATTTTTCATCTAAACGATATGTAAAATCACATCAACAAGTAGTATTTGTGTGGATAATATGTTTTGCTCATAAATAACAATTGGTAATTGGTAAAGATTATTAGTTACTATAAAGCTAGTAAGTAGAAATGTTTACATCACCTTGTGTCATCACACACACGACAGGCACAGCTTTAGTCGCTTTCATATTCAGTGAAACCGAACACTACATTTTTTTTTTTCAAAATAACACAAAGTGCAGGTAGATATGATCAGCAATAGAGGATAGCAGTTGACTCCACAGATATTTTGCATGTGGGAAAGGTCAAAATAAAGGTACCAGCATTTCTATGGTAGCTCCCTATTAAAGGTACAACTTACACCAATGTTTTTCCTAAATTTCTGCACTTTTCTATCATGTATTTCTCTCTTCTTGGATTATTGTCTATTGATTTGTTATTTTTTCTACTTGTTTGCTTCTTTTTATTATTTATCTTTGTTGAAAGTCCTGTAATTTCCAATCTTATTTTCTTTTCTTCCCTCAGCTTCTTGACCCCTACTGACATCTTTTTTGTTTTTATTATATGGATTTCATGCAGTATTATGTATGTGCAAATAAAATTAATTAAAAAAACACTAGTTGGATAAAACCCATAAATCATTTTAAAGGATAATGCTTTGCTTTTCTTAGTCAAAAGCAATAGCCAATTTCTTTTGCCAGTAAATATCTCCAAGTATTGTTAAGGAAAGGTGTACATTGTTACTTGAGTAAAAATACCACTACAGCATTTTTAAAATACTTTATTACAATTAAAAGTCATGCATAAAACATCCTCCTCAAGAAAAAGTACACAGTACTACAGAAAATTTACTTAAAGCATTAAAGTAAAAGTACTCACTTGATTCATCACTGATATATTATTATATCGGACATTATATTATTAAAATTAAATAATATTAAGCAACATGTCACTGTTGTTGCTGCTGTTTTCAGGTTTGGAAATGAAACTTAGTGGAAAAATTTAGATGAAAAATCCCATTTTGATGGAGATGTTGAAACTTTGTGGTGTAGAAGTAATAAGTAGAAACACATGGAACTACACAGGTAAAATACAAGGGCCCAAACAATGTAGGCCTGTTTAAGTACAGCACTTTTGTACATGTACTTTTCGCTATTGAATGTGAGTGATAGATGAATATTGTGTACTTGTAATGTAGTTTTTAAAAAGTACCTTCGAAGAAAGTACCCTACAAAGCTAAATAAAAGTCTTTATTCTTTCATGAATCTAATTTACTCTAGATGGAACTATTTCTGGATGACGAAGTAAGAAGTACATAATTATTAATTTTCTGCTACATTTCCCTGAAGCATTTTCATTACTGACTACAAAATAATATATACATTTGGTGGAAATAGACTTAAAAAGGCCCAATATGAGCATGACTTGTGACATTATAAATAGTTTAGAAGCTAATTGTTGATCGATATTTAGATTAGATGTGTGAGGGTAAGTGTGACACCGAGAATAAACTTTATCATTGCCTAAATTCTCTCTGCTGCCTTTTTTTTTTACTAACATTTGCTTTGTACTTTTAGAGAATTTGTTTTAATAAGTACAATAAATATCACTTACTTTAAGACCACTACTCAATACATTTTGAATACTTTAACTTCTACAAAAGTCACTTTCTTATGAGATATCTCTGCTTTTACTCATGTGTGGCGTTCAGGGTCCTCACACACCGACTGACCTCATTGTTGCAAATAAAGAAAGTTTTGAAAAAAAAAAAAAAAAAGTGCCATCATCATATTGCGACAGCCATTCTCTCCAGTCGGTGGAGACGAACAATCCTGGCGGTTGTTGGGGAGGCTGTGGACGGCTGAATCTCTCACGCTCGCCCGCCGTTTGGTCTCGGTGGACGTGTCCCCCGTCTCGTAAAGCTCCGGGGCCGCCATATGTCGCCCGCCGCGTCTTAACGGGGCCGCACAGGGGGGGTCGACAGCAGTCCCGTCAGTGTGACGGAGCAGCTAACGTTAGCGGTGTTTTCACTAGCCCGCTAACATCACACCGACTCGGCTGGAGGCTCGTCTGGCGGAGGCTAGTTAGCCGCTAACGCGTTAGCCGCCGCCGTCGGTCGGTGCGGACCGTTACACCGTGTGTGTGTGTGCGCTGCTAACGCCGACTGCTGCCGGGACACGCGAAGAGGGAGCGTTCGCCCCGCCGGGAGCCTTTCGCCGTTAGCCGTTCCGAGCTCGGTTTGGATACGCCGGCCCGGGGAGCCACCGGAGAGGCCCGCCGTCTTTGTCCATCCTCACGTTTCCAAAGGTAAACACGGAGTGGAACTAGTACCACAGCGGGAGGAGATCGCGGCGGAGCGGCGGTGGAAGTGGGCCCTAGCATTAGCCGGCTAAACGCGTTGCTCGTTAGCCGGCGGTGCTAGCATTGCTAACTGCACTTTTTCTGTTGATGTGGAGCTTGCGAGCGGTCCGGAGAGAAGTTAAAGGTTAGCTCGCTGTATGTCGAAACCTTGGTGTTTTTGTTTTAATGTAGCCAGCGCTATTTGAAGCGAAGCGGGCGAATTTGTTGCCCGTGTTCCTCTTATTGTGCCCATTTTTTCCTGTTAAAACAAACTGAGCTAAGAGTTCAGTCCGCATGCAACATGTTAGTTATACAAAGTGGAGAAGTTAGTCAAGGTGCGAGGAGCCTGGACGCTACATTGGGGAAAAAGTAGATATCCTACCAGAAAATGAGTTGGGTTAAGGCTAGAATATTATAATATAACTTGAGCAAAAATCTTAAGAGTGTCTCGTATTTATGTAGCTTACTTAGCAAAAGCATCTCTCTGGTGGTAAACATTAGATCTGTTAGCGGTCAGATCTTACAGAATGATGTTGTTGAATGGCTGTACATCACTGCAGGCTCCAGGTTTCCACATCGCACTTGTGTAATGTATATTGAACCAGAATTGGCTTCCAAACAATAGTTTGGAAGCCAGTCACGCTTGTATCAGGTTGTTTGCAGCCTGTGTCCGTCATGTTGATTTTATTTTGTACTAAATAATCAAAGTGTTCAGTGGAGAGAAACAGAAAGATGATAAATATGTAAGATGTTCGTGACCCATGTGAAGTTAACTCCAGTTAAGTCGCTCTGGCGCCGGTGTTACAGTGTAACTGGTGTTTCCGATTAACTGGTGAGACGTGTGTGAGACAGATGTGTCATACACGAGTCCTGTTAGGACCCTTTGTAGACTAACCATGAAATAAACATTATGATTGCTTAGCCTCTATCACAGATTTATTTCTCCCTGTCACATTCTCTTCTTGCGGTTCTTCTGAAACCTTGCAATAGAAGTGGCTCACTTAAATGTTCACTTTGGTCTCAACAATAACAACATATGGGAAACTCATTGGGAACCGACATATAAACATTATGTAATGTGTCACTAATAATGTGTTTAAAAGGTTATTACGGAGACATGAAACTGCCTGTGCTACTATTTTGACATTAACAGTAGATATTTACAGTAATACAACCTCAATGCTTTTAAAAACATTCATTTGTCAGCCAAGTCTAGATATTGAAAACCTAGAGTGCATCATATTTTTATATAGTGTAGCCAATCATTATAATGCTTCAATCACTTCATGTAAGCTTATTGGTTACTGCACATGCTCACGAAACTGCAGCTTCCCTCGTACGACTGCTGATGTGGTTACGACTCAGTCCAGGAAGACCTTTATGTCCCAGTGCCTCTTTATTGTCCATTTAGCCAATTAAAATGTAAATAAAATAATAATAAAAAAAATTAAACTATAATATCCTGTAGCTTTATGTACAATACTGGCTGCCTTTTATTTCTTGATCATTGGATCCTGCAGAATAATTAACACAACATGCAAAGCCTGGCATAAAGATGTGAAGGATAAAATAACAATAATGGTTCCAGTTCTACACATTTACATTAACGGCATGACACAAGTTCAAACATGTAGCACAGCCTGTGATTTGTTAGAAGCTACACTGACCCAATAATATGACATTATAAGAAAAGAAAATGGTACTGGTCTGTAGTGACTCTGTTTGAATGCGCACAATGTCGTTCGCCAATTTCGGTTCCTGTTTGTAAAGTTTAAGTCAACAGTGATGTATAATTCAAATAAAAGATTGCTGAATAGTGTAGAATATTGTGATTAAAAAACAAACAAAAAAACATGTCTTTAGTATTTCATACAAAACACAACACTTCCCAAATGCTAACATTACAGCTAGCAAGGTTGTAAAGTTTAGACATACACTTGTTCAAATCTTTGAGCAGTTTACCTATAACGTATATGGAGACGGTAAAGAGACATTAACATTTAGTTGACAGGTTGTTGCACAGGATTTGCACGCAGATATTGAAGCAGACCTGCAATAAATCCTAACCTTTCATAGGTTGGGTAATTGTTAATTGAACTCTATCATTATATTGGAAGCTGTAGTCTGTGGTGCTGTTGAATAGTATTGTTACATTCATGTTAATCTGTGTAAAAGCTTAAATATGCAGAATCTGGCACAAGTGACAATTATTTTGCGACTGGAAGCCATTCCAGTTCCTGTTTGTAGTCCTGGTGGTATTGACCAATCATGTTTGATCTCACTGTGGTTGCATACAAGTGACAAGTCTGTGTGAAGAGCAGCACAGAGGCAGAATGCATTCGCCAAATGGTGTCTTGGGACCTATGAAAGTCTGTCGACAGATTTTTATTAGCATTTACAGCTCCATTCTCACTTCTTAAGTTGCTAGCCAGGTTGTAAACAATGACACAGGAACAAAAGAAGTCTTGGACTGGAAACCCCCCCCCCCTAATTTAGCTTCTCCATATAATCACCTGTAAAGGTAGATCAAAATACACAATTTATTGTCTGCAATATTGGTGTCAGAACTTTTTTAAAACAATCATTATAGTATTCTCATCTTCTTGTTTTATTGAATAACCACAATGAAACATGAATTGAAGATTCACCTACACAGATGCAAGGAAATAATGCAGAAGGTATTTACGTGTAGGAATAATATCTGAGATAAGGTCTTTTCTTGGTTTGGTACCTTTGTATTATGTCTACATCTGCTACACTGTGATACTACTATGACACATTCTTTACCCCGAGTTTGACCCCATTCTTTCATGTATATGGTTAGACAAAGTCCTGGATATGTTTTCACACAGTCTCAAGTTTACAGATGTTTCATCACACGTTTCTGCTAAACAAAAGTTATCTTCTTTTCAGTTTCACTTCCGCGCCCTAATTTTCTCTTATACAATGTCTTTCTCTTGTTTGTATTGGCCTTGATTGTCATGTTGAACATTGAAATAAAGTACTAACTATAGTAGTTTACATAAGTAGTGTTCAACCCATGTTCAACTTGTTGTCGAGTCGGGTCAGATGAAACATGTTTACAGATTATGATGCACAGCTAACACAGGTTTAACCTGTGTCACTTTATCTCTTTGAACGAGGTTCTTTTTTCCTCTCCGGGCGACTACTTTTGCATTTACTAGTTACCTGCATGGTACCTGGACAAGTAACCACTTGTCTTCTCAGGTCTGAGTTTATTTCCAGTGAGATAGCAACATCTAATATTTAATGTGGTCCAACAAGTGTGTGAGCGAGTTCAAGTATGTTGTTATTATGAGCCTTGAACACATGAAACAACCAGGGAACGTACAGGAAAACATTCCCAATAACTGAGACATCCTCAGTAGATGAGAAGCAGGCTGGTCATTAAGAACTGTCTTTGAATCCTGTCTTGAAAATCTGTAATGTGTTAATGCTGTTTTACAATAAGCAGGAGTGGAGAATTCTAGTCTGCTTTGCATTAAAAGTCAGACCTTTGAAACTGTGTTTTAGTTTGGGTGAGAAATTGTAAAAAAATCTTCAGGGTCTAATCCACAGACCTTTTCGAATACTTGTGCTGTGCGGTACAATGAGCAGCTGTGTATTTTTCCATATGACAGGAATGGCCTGGTATAAATGATGAGAAAAACTGCTGTACAAGGTTATGTGCTTACTGCTGAAATAGTTTAATAGTCTGCAAATCTGTATCATGTATATCCTTGTCCTCTTCATAAGGTAACCTTATGTAGTCAATGAGAGTCAGACAGACCAATATGCTATAAATTGTGTTTCAGACGGAGTTTGCCTCATTTTTATTCAAGGCTTTTTTAAGCGTGGAGTATAGGACTGTCTTTGACTAAAAATCTTACTTCACTAATAGATATTTGACTTATCAACTACTCAAAAAATTCAACATGCAATAATGCTTAAGGTCCTCTTTAAATTTAATGCTTACCATAGAAGTGTGCATAATTTTTAAGGATACTGATAAATTATGAAGAGTTTTGTGGTTGCAAGTTCAGAAAATAGTTGACTCAAGTAAATGTGATACAGTTATGAGGATATAGACTATATTCCCTAAAGTATTCACTCACTCATCCAAATCTACCCATTTCTGTGCACAAAGCAAGGTCCATAAAGACCTGGAGGACAGAGTCTGATGTGGGTGAACTTGACCGACCTGCACAGAGTCTTGACCCCGACCCGATAGAACACCTTGGGGATTAGATAAACAGAGACTGAGAGCCAGGCCTTTCCCCTCCCACATCAGTTTGTGACCTCACAACTGTGGTTTGAAAGAATGGCCAAAAATTACCACGAACACACATACACACCTAAACCTTGTGGACCAGCCTTCCCAGACGAGTGGATGTCACTTAAACTCATATGCGAGTGAAGGCAGGTGAGCGAATACTTTTGGCAGTGTAGTGTATAATGGGATATTCTGCCTAGCCTCAGAAAGTCTGAGATGAGTAAATCTCTATTGACACTGAAAATGTTTTTTTGTCTCTTGAAAGCACCATAAATTAAAGATGTTCTGCGAAAGGAAGAGTTTACTGTGGTTATAATGTTTAGTATGAGAGCTGTGGTGAGAAATTGTGTTGTATTTTGGGCAGTGTCTCTTAAGCACTATGTCAACTAAATGAAGCTTGTTCACCACATCCTCAGGGTGAGAACGTGTAAATAAAAAAAAAAAAAAAAAGTGTTTTCGATCACCTGGATTACAACAGTAAAACTGCAGAGGTGCTTTTCTCTTTGTGTGAGATCCATGTAATGTGCAGAGTCTTACCACAGCTTCCAACTGTTTACACACAGTCGGTAGACAAATACTTCACTGTTTGTCAAAGAAGTCCTCTGCGTGGAGAATTGAAAAACCTTTCTTTTTTTATAATGCAGTCCTAAAAAAATCCCACAAATGACTTTAATACTAGCATGAAGTTAGATTAATGCCACTATGATACAATATCAACACAACCTGAAAGCAAAAGAAGCTTCAATAATGTAGGATTGGTTATTGTATTATTACATATTGTTCATGTCCTTTTAAATATGAGTCAAACCATGGTAGTGGCTGGTTTGACTAATTAATGTTTGAAGTTTAAAATTACGATATTTGTCATTCATGGAATAAAATGCCTTTTTAGAATCCAGCAACACTGCCTGTTCAATTTTCCTAGTAAGCACTTTAGACATTACTGGAAAAAGACAAATTTCAAAGAAAATCCAAACAAAGTGTTATTTAGATCATTAACTACTTTCAAATACCTAAATGATTTATTTGTGAACAGATGAATATAAAGCATTGTATGTGTATTCCTGTTATATTGTGAATTGGTGAACTGAGGGAATATACCAAGTGAACAATTCTAAAGATCAGCACTGCAAATAGTATCGAGACAGGAAGGCATACTTTCAATTCACATGGATCCTTGTGATTTAATACTATTTTGTGGTTGCGATCCTTGCAACAGGGCCTCAGAGACTGAGAGACGAGGGGCATCCTAGACTTTGTTAGCAGAAAGCTTCACGTTCCCACACTCCTGACTGTTGCTGTTTTACTGACCCCAGGGCGTTCCTAGAACCATTCTCATATGGACAGTGCCATTTCCTGGCTTTGAAGCTCGTATTGACAAAACATGAAGAGGGCCTGAGTATTAAAACTGTAAATGCTGGTCAGTGTTTCAAGAAGATGGCATATATTCAAAACAACTTGTTTTAGTGGCTGTACACTCAGTGTTTTATAATCAGAATCATCATATTTACTCTTGCGTGTTTCTGTTAGACAAATTAATGCTGACCAGGACTTATTTAACTTATTTTGTGGGCTGAGCTGATGAGATGCTTCCTGTAGGCAACCGCATATCCCTCTGAACGTTAACCCAGTTATGAAACAGATTATGTAATCTTGTGTTATTGGGAAAATGGGGAAACTGAAACCATGTAAAAGCATTTTTTTCTGATTTAGTGTCTCCTGATTTATTTATTTTTTAAAACCATCCTTTTTGATGTAGGTATACAATAGCTGTAGAGCAAGGGGTGTCAACCTCGGGTCCTGGAGGGCCGTGTTAGGTGTGTTACTGCCTGTTTGGAACAAAAACCTGCATCCACTCGGCCCTCCAGGACCTGATTTTGACACATGTGCTGTAGAGTAGTCAATCAATTAGATGATCGACAAGGAAAACTACCAAAACTGTTTTAATAATTAGCTAATTTTGTTAGTCATCTATCAAAGCGAAATGATAGTTTCATGCTTGGTTGTGTTATGTGTTAATAAATTAAATAGCTCTAGACTTGCTGGCTGCCAGAAGTCACATTTGGAAAACTCTTACTTGTAGAGCTGCAATGATTGGTTGGTTGATTAATTAGTTGCCAATTATTAAATTGACTTTTATTTAGTATACTATGACAAAATACCAAAATCTCTTTGGGCCATGGGCTGTTGGCTGGAACAAAACTAAACATTTGAGGACTTCACCTTGGGTGCCTCAATGAATGAGATGCTAGGGCTGCGTATCGTTCAAAATATTTTTTTTCCTTAACAAACTTAGTTTATATAATGCTACAAATCTATATTAATTCTAGTGTAATTTGTACACACCCAAAACGGTTTTAAACACAAAAATCTAAACCTATTTACCACAGTGTGGTTTACTGTAACTTAAGTTGTCCCTTTCAACTATTTAATTTGATTTAGAAATGTGGCATTTTTACATTCAAAGAAGTTTCACAAGAGAAAAATAAATCCATTTACAGCTCACAGTTATTTGTGAACATATTATCAATACAGAACAAGGTATATATGAACAAAGGGACCTTGAACAGTGCTCATTTGCAAATAGTAGATCTGAAAAGGATCCAGTTTAACAGGTATATTCACATTCCATTATTTCTGTTTGTCACTCATGTAACCTACAGTATGTTTCTGTTCGTTTGGGTAGACTGCAGGCTTTTATTTTGAAGGTCTCCAAAATGGAAGTCTGTGTGAAGAAATTTACTCATTGGTGTGAAAAAATAAAGATGGAGGCATGATGAAGTCTGGTAGCAGCGTTTCCTTATTATTCAGGAGTATTTTGTGTAATAGGCAGTCAAACTGTTCCGACTGTCCGTTTTTATTAAACTTCCCAGAGAAAGATAGGGTTGTTATTGATTAAACTTTAGCGGATTAATTGCTGTTAAGAACTTAACTGATTAAAAAATGTATTAACTGACAATATGTTTAACTTAATTTCTCCGGAGCTCACATACTGTATGACAACTTTTATATAGCAGAAGTTGCATTTCACCAGAACTAGTAAAGCAACATCAAATGAACAGAAGAAGTTGGTTAATGATTTTAATTTATTGTAAATCTGTTAACTATCCAATAAAGGAAAATGTTTCATGTCCTGCACAATGCAATAATAATAGTATAATGCCAGAATATTAAACAGAAGTAAAAGTAAAGAAATAAATATACACAATTTGCATGTGAATTTGCTGCTGTGCTAGTATTCCTGTTTTCAAATATTTTTTCGTTGCATTTACATTTGGCTTATAATTTATTCAACAGATGTTCATAACCAACAGTGTTGTTTTTCTTTCCTTCAGACATGCTTAAATATACAGCGGTGTAAAGAAAAATATGCTGGGAGAATCATGTTCCAGCTTTTGAAGCTTGTGCTCATTTTGAGGTTTTTGATAAAATGCCCTAAAAAAAACCTTTCTTGTTGATGATTTGCTCTGACATTGTTTATGATCGATCCTAAACTGAGAGTATTGTAAGTTAAGTTTGTGCTTAGGGCTCTTTTTGTATCTCGACTATATACTGGGACATTTTGTCTGAAGTGGAACTGAAAGAAACTGAGTGGGTGGGTCTTTACATCAGCTGATTTGAGAGAAGTGCTGAATTGATGATTGTAGTTTGAAGCATCCCCAGTCCAGAAAAGATGGATGACAGTGAGGTCATCTTCCTGAGGTTTGTGTCTGCTATAGATTTGAGCAGAACTGGTGTATTTAAATTGAGAAATGTAGAACCACGTCCATGAACCACTAGATGAGAGAAGATGGGAGAAAGACGGCTGCAAGCAAGGGGAAGAGAATATGCTTTGGGAAGCATTCGGAGGTGTGAGTGGACAGGGGAAATGGTGCTGGTAATAAGAGAGTGCTCATAAGCATAAGACCGAGGAGCAGAAGGATTAGAGGAGCTGGCTCTTCTAAAGTCCAGGCTGCCGTCAGCTTTGAGTGTGGTACAGATGCACTTGAGAGAAAGTCAGATCAATGAAAGAATTAAGGGGAAGAAGAAATTAAAGGGCTTCTCTGAGGGGAGTCACCTTGAAGAAAGAGATCTATCATCTCCAGGAAACCTGCTGAGCTCCGTCTTTTAAGAGAAATGTGAAAATGAACTGTGGGGCAGCAAGTGACTACATCAAGGGTGGCAGGGCAGAACCTAAAGAAACGTTAAGAGTCCGAGTCCTTTTTCTCTCCCCTGCCTTCTTGAAGAAACTCTGTAGCTCTTGCCTTGCTCTCAACGCTTTTTCTCTTCGGGAACAAAGCATGAGCAGACCGAGTTGCCAAGTGGTTGATGACTGACTGTTGACCTACTTCACCTAAAATACTATCCTGTTGTTGGGGGCATGACAGCAAAGATGCAGCAAAGACAAATTACAGCAAATGGCTAATGTTTTGAATTAATATTCAGTTTAAAACATGCTGTTGTAAAATACTGCTCAGAGGACTTTTCTAAGTCTGTTCCGCACACTACTTTACCTTCCACGATAGTGTGTGTATTCCATAAGTGTATAATTCCAATGTTGGGTAGTCACAGTACACTTGCTAGAGGTCTGTGCTCGGAATGCTTATCTAGTTTTAATTTGAGACCTTCTAGCATAACTTAAAATTTCTCTTCAAACATTGATTCCCCTTTGATAACCCTCTGCAACATGTCATTTACTCGCTTCTCATGCCTTACTGTTTTCTTATATTCCTATTTGTCCCCCTCCTACAGGCATACTCTCACACTGAAAAATTAGACCACCTTGTTTTTAAAATTCGTTTTATTTAAATGATTCAATTTAGAGGCCGTCATTGATCATGGGTTTGCATCGTCTGTTTTGTTCTTTCCTAAAATCTGATCTAAATAAGTTTAAATTCACTCTGAGGGTTTACTGTAGTTTTTAGTCAACCACAGCAGAGCGTAGGTGTGTTCTACCATCATGAATGGTTCTCTACTCCATGTCTGTGAGGCACAAGGAGCATGCTATTACTCTTCCGTGTAGCTGTGAGTTGGTTAATGGGACACAGGGAGAAATCTCCCAGGCTTATTGCTGTGATGTGAGCTGTAGTGTGATTTGTATCCAATAGCTGAACCTGTAAGATCTTGATTCTGCTTTTGTTTCCTGATGTTTCAGATCCACTATATATATTTTAAAAAAATCTGCTCAATTCTGCTCAGTCTTTGAGGAGCTAAAGCATTTACTTTTCATTCATGGTGTAGTGATAAGCTGGGTCCACTCTGAGATCTCCTGCATCGCCTTTACACCAAAGGTTTTGCACCTTGTCTAGAGTTGCAAAAATGAGCTGATTGATGATGTTAATCTGTTAAACTCTTCTGAAGACTAGTAATTGTATTTTTTTGAAATCATGGATGTAAACTATTTTCTGGCTTTAGCCTTTGATAGAGCGGATCAATGTGTGACTGAAATGATGCTCTTTATGAAGGCGTAATCACGGTTTTGACAACTTTCACTTTAATTGCTCAGCCCCACTGAATGACTGTTATTTGCAGCCCTGATGTGTTTAAACTGATAGCAAACATGACTTTTTTCTGCGTCACCATGACGTCTGTAAGGGGTACGAGTGATTTCCCAGCACACAGAGCCATCTCTAGCCTCAGCACGATTTCCTGTCGAGGACTCTGGGGCCTTCAGCTCAGACCTTTTCCATCTTGCTTTAACACAATTGCATCTCTTTACGCTGCCACCCACAACTCATTCCCTATAAAATGCCCACCAGTCCTTCCTTGAGACTGCAGGAGAGGTGCAAGAGCAAAACTGTTTGAAAGGAGGCCTCTCCCAGCAGAGGTCCTGTTGGCATGGAAACGGCTGTCTTTATGAATGGAGGCTTCTCTTACATGCCTGGTCAGACATCTTCCACTGTCCTGTGAGGTCCAGAAGTAACCTGTGAGACATTTTATAAGCCGATCTTCACATGTTCACTAGATCTGGATCTCTATCTGGTTTCTGGCACTTTTGGGTATTTCACTTTGTTTTCTGCAGTGATATAAGATTGTTGCATAGGTCTAATGTTACATAATACCAACTCCAGAGTGTCTTAGTCATTTACCATGGACTGCCATAGCCTAATAAATTAAAGAGTCAAGTATTTAAACCGATATTGGCTCTATGGGGAAAAAATCTGCCTACTCATTCATTTGGATTATGGCAGAGATTTGGCATCACGAGGCATAACGTGCCAAAAGCAGTGGGGTCTTTGATAATCTCAAGATCATGTTGCCTAAAACTGATTTTTTTGTATCTTAAATGATACATCATTCTTGCCTAGTTTAGAAAGTGGCAAATTGCCATTTGAGATAATGTTTTAATTTGAGCCCCATTGCTGCTTTTGAGGCAGTCTGGTTTTGGTCAAAATGTGGCCTAACTCGTCTTCCAGTATTTGTTCAACACAGTATGTACAAACTAAGGATTTCTATGAGGTGATTTCGTGGTGAGGTTGATTCAGAATTCTATCTAGACCTCGTGGTTGTCTTTTCAAATTTTCCCCACTACTGTTGGACATGAATGGGTTCAATCATCTGCAGACAAACACCTTGTTCAGGAACCCAAGTACAGTCCTCACAATTACTGCTGACCCTTAGCCTCTCTAGTCCTGAATCCTGGCATACAAGCCACACAGTAACACAGGTTTTGACTTATTTATAGCAGGATATAAATATCGGCCACTCGAGTAGTATTTGTGTTCATTGGAAATATGGAATAATGACAAAACCACAATTATAGCCACACAAAACAATAGCAATTGGCTTCTCCAATCACATTGTAACAGAATCACTTGAAAATCTAAGTATTATAGTAGCCCTTCCTGCCACTCAACTGTCAGGTTATGAATAGCTACTAATTGCTAATAAGTGGTCAACTCATTTCATCAGCTGAAAGGAATCAGACCGGATGAGAGGGGTAGATCAATAGCAGCCTGGAAATAGCACACATAATAGTTTATACCCAGTGAGCTTGTTAACGTGTACACTTCACTTTTATTACAAGTGTAAAACGGTCCATGAAAAGACATCTTGAAGTCCTCCATGAACCAGAACAGAACCTGACCTAATTATTCATCTTCAAATTCAGTTAAATCACAAAAAAAGATTTAAAGTCACAGCAGCGTTCTGCCCTTGTCTCGTGCTTCACGGGTGTCTACATCTGGCACAATTCTCACTGTCTGCCCTTCATACTGTTTACAATTTCCTCCCGACCGGAAATTTGGATATTAAGTATGATTTCACTGTTTGAAAAAGAAAATATATATGTATTCCCTCATGAATGTGTATCCTTTGATGACATTTTTCCTGCCAATATCTTGGTTTAAACATGTTTCAAAACCAACCAACACATGTGGCAGTTAACCCCAAAACAACATTTGTCTATTTGGGGATTTAATAGCTTATATTTGTATTGCAACACAGAAATGGGTTTGAAATTTCTCAGTTCCAAATTGTGTGCACATCACTTTGCTGGCCCACATTCTCCTTCTGTATAAATTATTTACGGTTTATCAAAATCTAAGTGGGTAGTGTGTCTATTGGTGCTGCACTGGCTCTAGTCACACTTACTCTACTGTAAATGTATTATTTATTATACCGCCCGCTTATAGGAGTTTAAATTTGATATTGCATCTTGCATTCGGTTTAGATTAGGGCTCAGTAGTAAGCATGACTTGGACTAGGAGTAGATGATGTTATTGTAATGAAGAATTTAAGGCACTATCGGAATGTGTAGCATTGTCATGGTAGGATATCCTCCTTCGGACCTGACCTGGGTGGCTTTCCGCCAGGGACGCAGACAGCTGGCAGCTCTGTTAAAGTGCCTTTAAGTCTATTAGAGGGGATAATCCTTGAGGAAGAGTCGCAGTGGACAGAGGGAGTGAGCAAAACAGTCTGCCCATTCACTTTCCTAACTTTTGCCATCTGATTATGTCCTTTGTACCACCCGCCTCCACCTATGCAGCCGTCCGGCACATGGCCGCCATATGCTTTCTTCATTACTCCCCTTAAAAGGAGAGATGGCCTCCCATAAACAGACATAAACATGGAGCAGACGTAGGTTTTCGTGTGAGTTTAAAGTTTAAACTCCGGCCCAACCGCAATCTCTAGAAATGGCCTTTGATTTATATTTTTTTGACATTATGAAAGGGAGAAATAAGTAAAAGGCCATGTTTTGTTTATTTCTCTGCTGTCAATATCTTGCGTACCCCACAGTTGTTTCTCACCTTTGTTCCTTCCTCTGCCTTTTTCCTCTAGCCGCCAACCTTCCACCCTCGCTGCCCCTGGCTCAGTCTGTGTCTCAGCAACACTTCAAAGCAGAAGGTCTGCGGCGCTGCAGATAACACGCTGCACCCCCAAGCACCAGAAAGCTTTTCCGGAGCCCCTACGCAGTCCCTCAACGACAGGTTTGGCCCCTTTTGTGCCTTGTTTCTTCTTCTCTTGTGTTTCTTTTGTAGTGATGTTTCTGGTGGATATTCTGTTTTTCGGCACCACTCTGATCACAATTTTCATTGTTCTGGAGATCCCCAGGCTTGAATGTACACTTGAATTGCATTGTCCTCTTGCAACATTTGTATGCAGTTAGGGAACTTGACCAAATGAAAAGGAGTTATTTGTTAGTATTTTGTTTGGGGTTTAATGTCCTATTGTTGTTTCCTTTCTCTTATTTCTGTGAAAAGTAGGATCCTCTGGTCACGACTGTAACACCTGATCTGTATTAGCTATTTAAAGGCCCAAACCTTTTTACAGGTCTGTCCCGAATGTTTGATTTGGTACAGGAATTTCCTCAGTTCGCTATGCTCCATGACCCACAAAATTCCTGATAAAATAGTTTAATATACCAACATCTGATGTGCAGAACAATAATTCTAGTGTGAGTTTCATAGTGCGCCATCCTTATGGATGTATGCTAGACAACTGCTAAATGATAGATCCAACCTGGAGGATCCTCCCATGAAATAGACTGTAATGCTATTATAAAAATATGCACAGTTATCCCCATATTTAAACACCACCACGTCTCCCCCAACCCACTCGCCTCTCTGTGATGTGGCCTGGGACCACACATTGTAAAAACGAGTTCTGTGTGACCATAGATCAGCATAAAACAGCTGTCAGCCAGGTGTCTTGACTCCTTGTTAGAAACAGAAAAAAATGTTTTTCCTTTACACAACAGCATAAAAATTAATAGTTACAGCCAGAGATCCATTGTTGAATGTTTCCATTTTTCAAAACAAAGAACCTGTGATCCCAACACTGGACTGAATACTGAACCGTGACTTTTATCAAGTTTCTTTTCCTAACATTTAGTTCACAGATTGTGTGCCATTTTAATCTTGGAAATAACTGATCGTGCACCCGTTAATATTAGTTCCTATTTGTGAACGCTGTGCCTTCAAATCCAGCAAAAATCTATTTTGTCCCAAGTAAATAAGAAAAAAAGCAGTTTATAAAGATGGACGTGCACATTGAAATATTTCTCTAATCTGCTAATCAATTGTCCGTTTTACTGATTCATAACTTTGCAAGTTATGTATAGGTGTTACCTTCTACATGCCTCTCAATGATGATCACATAATTCAGATTTTAATTCAGAGGTTATGCGTATAACGTTTGAACATTTGAAAGATCATATTGTAATCATGTCTGGTTATAAATTGTTGGCTTGACAGAAACTAGATTTTGGTTCATGAATTAATAGTTGGCAAGTTAGTTTATTGCATCTTTTCTTTATAAATTTCTTAACCATAATCGTATTTACTATTAGGCAGAAGCTATATAAAAGCTTACTAAATGCAAGCTAAAAAGCTACTATAATGTATTTGTTAAGAGTTCTGTATTTATAAATGCATTTGTCAACTCCTGTAACTCTTCCTCTTGGCATCCACCCATAACAGTTTTTTCAGTATTATTATCAGTAATAATACTGAATAGGTCTCCATAGAAGTCACAAATGCATACTATTTATAATTAACACTTAAAAGGACACCATATCCATTTATATATAAACCATTTTTTAGAACAGAATGTTATTAGTACCCACAGGGAGAGATTATTTTGCAGCATAATCACACAGCATTTGGATGGGAGAAATACCATCACTCAGATGGCAAAATTAAATGAGGAGGCAAAGGGGTACTTCTCATCCACTACAATGGTGTTTTCTTTTTCTTAGCCTTCTGTCTTTGTAATCACATTCCACGCTTGGTTATGTAATTCTTAATAGTTTACTAGGTGTTGTTACATTAATTGTTTGTATACTGCTTATAAATGGTTTATAGAAGGATCTGGAATGTTACCACCTTTTTATTTACAAAGTAGAACATAATTGCATAAAAATCTCAAAGCAAACGTTTGGCTGAATTGAGAAAATTGTACTCTCTAGGTTGACATCACTGATATTGTAAGTCAATTCTTATCTCCCACAAACACACTGGACAATAGGCACCAGTAAAATCTGTGCTAGACTGCTGAAGGATTTCACTAATACTCAAAATCATGGCTTATTAGAGTTTCCATGGTACCAGTGTGTCGCTGCTCAGGTTCCTTGTGATTTCTACTCTCAGATGAACACCTCTTGAGCCGCCCTCCACAGCCATCTCTGTCTGCCTGCGGATTTCTAGGGCACAACCTGTCTGTGGTGATACAGGTTTAATATGTACGCACCAGATGGCATCTTGTCAAATGTCCAACGATATTTATTACAGAGTGCAGAAGTTCTACTAGTAGTACCACTTGATGTCATAATAAAAAACATAGTTATTTTTAAACGGTGTATGCAAAGGTCTGTGCAACTCTTAATTATAGCTTTACTAATCTTTAGCAATTAAACTCATCACTAAGACAGTCAAGCAGAATCTAAATTTATGGTCTGACAATGCAGGTTTGTACACGGTCTTGTCAGCACCTCATAAATTGATTGTTTTTCCAATGATGCTTCTATCATAGATATAATTACTCTGACCTGGTTATTATCTTTCTGGTATATCTGCCAATCCGCTATATGTGATTTCTTTATAGGGCTGCAACCAGATTTTGATATTTATTTGATCCTTTATTCAATTTGTCACAGTATGAAATATTATATCACAATTTCTAGGAGCCCAAAGCGATGCTACAATTTCTTGGTTTGTTTGATGAATAGATAATAGATTAATATATATTTTTTTTTAAAAAGGGACAAAAAAAGACAAGTCGAGTTGCAACAATTAGTCAATCAACAGAAAAATAATCGTCTGTGTGAATTATGGACTGTTGGTCATATAAAATGACATTTTTCTACGTCACTCCTTGCTTTAAATCATTCTAAAATTTTATTGACAAAATGATTGGCAGATTGACCAATATTGATTATTGGAAAAAAGATCTGAACAAGGAATGTAATGTCAAAATAGAGCATTAGCAACACTTGTAGGTTATAGTAGCTCCGGGAAAATGTACTTAAGTAGATGTCATAATTGCTTTGCCCTCAGTCAAATGGTCAGCTGGCTTTCTGGCTAGAAATTTCAACTAAGCCTGTCTTCCAAACTACTGGGAAAGCCTTACTCAAACTCTTTCTGCTGAAGCTTCAAATTATTATTTTTTCAGGGCTGTACTGAATGGCTGGTCACCTCGCGTCACCTTGAGTTACTTTACGCCACCTGCCTCTCAACAGTCTCCTCAGCGCCTTCAGCACCAGTTGGACAAAACACGGGCAAATTGAGGAAAAAGGGTGTGAGGAAGAGGAACACATTTCATAGAGAAAATGTACACTTTCAAATTATTTGTCAAATTCATAGTATCATGATATGCCAGATTCAGATTCATCCAAGGTAATCCTAAAATGCTTCCACGCTGGTGATTTCTTCTGAGAGGAGTTTTTGCTGCAATATGAAAGTGAATATGGCCTGCTGAGGCACAGCCCTACCTACTTTCCCAACCCCTCCTTTTTATAATGAACTCTGTGGGAACAGACTTTCAGGATCTAATCTCATTAGTATCTGTTTTGCATTTTTACTTACTCCCCATATTTGAAATGTGAGTATGTTTGCTGTGCTGAGATCATTCTTCTAATGGACTCACAGCTGCAAATTATGTCATGATTGTGATGGTCAGGTCTCGGTTGCATGATGCAGAAAAGCTCCTGAACTCGGAGGGAAGAAGCTGTTGAGAAGGTGGGGTCAGAGAGGAAATGAGGCTGCATTCCTGCAGTGATTTATGAAGTGTCTTTCATTCTCCCGGTACTGCTGGCTAGTTCACAGCTGCTCCAGATAGTTCACTGACTTCAGTAGAGTTGAACTCATCTCAAAACCTAAATATTGAAACAAAGTTATCAGTAGCCATAGGAGCAAATTTGAAACTGTAGTACATTGTAATGCTGTAGATTTAAAGGTACGTTTGACATTATCCTCATCTTGTCCTGCTTAGCTTCATGCAGAATGAAGCTAACAGCTGCTGCATGCTGCTCCTGCCTTTGCTTCTTCAGGTTGACCGACAAAACGGAGACAAGACTAAGGAAGCGGCGGCAGGTTCAGCTGGACGCACACCAACAAAACGCGGTGGCATTGCGATGCCTAGGTAGCTAGCAGGCCAGAGAGGAGGGGGCTGCGGCACTGACCTTCCTCTTTCTCCTTTGCTCTCCTCACCTTTTGCTCCTATCAGACCACCGCTGTTCCCTCAAAAATGATCTGTACAGCCAATAGATTTTATTAAAGCTTTTACAATTTACTGTTTAGCTACATGGCCCAAGGTGACTGCAAATGAAGAAGTGACTCCAGCTTGCAGTTTCGCGAGGGTGTTTATTTCTTGCCCCATTCTAAAAATTTGATTTTGTTGAGTACTCAAATATGGCAGTTATTTAAAATATCCATTTCCACTACAGACTGAGTCACATCTTCAGTGCGTCCTATGTGAGAAGACAAGGCACATTATAGTTGACTCTTCTATCTCTGATATAACAATTCAGTAATGATTTCTGAAGTTACACTTTCTCAAAAGAACTGAACCTTTTGTATCTGAGATAAAAGAAAACGACTCCAATTGAAACACTGAAGCCACGGTGAATCTAATTGGACTAGAAAAGGCTTGTTTCATTGCCAATATGAATGACACAATGACTGCTTGTTCCTAGTGTATGGGGTCGTTCAAATGCAGAGAATGAATTTCCACATAGGGATCAATAAAGTAGTTCTTCTTCTTTGCCATCTGTCATGGGCAGCGCTGTCATGTGAAAACATATCAAGCAGACCGGGCTTGAAGGTCACACCTGCAGTAGGAATTGAAGACATTCCTGCAACAGCTCTCAGGGTTTTCTCACTATTATAGTGCAAAATGTGATGATATACATGTTAAAATCACATGTAAAGTTGCAGTTTAAACATTTCATCTAAACTGTTTATTTTGGAATATTGTTAAAAGGCTGTTTTACCTGGAAGGGAGTTTATGAACTTATATTTCATTTCACTGCTTCCCGTTTGGCCACGTCACTCTTGGAAAAAAGAGGTTTTAATCTCATTGAGTCTTTCAGCATTTACACCCTCCAGAAAACAAAAATAAATCTGCTGTAACGACAAGCCCTTATCTGTGGTGTAACCTTGTGTTCTGGCATATTGTGGTGGGTACTTTTAATCAGTTCTGATGATTTATATTAAAATACACCTCTAAATTTGTTAAGTAAGAGAATCAAAGAGTATAGACAAAATCAAATTACAAACACAAAAGGTTCCAAGAGGCTGTTTGTAAGGTGAATTTTACGTATGTCTTACAGCATTTTACAAGCATTTATTGACATCAGTCAGTGGTTGTTCGTATCTACAAATGTTGGCAAGTTGGATGTTCATATCTTTGGGAACTGCTGTACTGTAAAAGAGGCACATAAGACAAGTGGGAAAAACCCTCACAACTTTAATCGTCGGCCACTTTTACCTTGTAAGAAGGCAAAAAAGTTTTCCCTCATATCTAGAGATGAGTTACTCTGAACTGAACCAATGCCAGGAAACTCAGAACTTGCATTCTACCATGTGTATTTTTTTTTTTTTTTTTGGCACAGCCACACACCGCTAACCCAGACTGAAGTTGCAAGCATCTGTAACCTTCATGCGCTTGCCTCACTTCAAATCCTTGGGGACACATTCAGACTGTTTCCTAGAAAGCTCCTGGTTATACAAAGGAGTTAAAGGGGGGTTTATTTTGTTTCTGAACACAGGAGTTAGTCAACAGGTCAGCTGGAGGAGAGGGCAGGACAGAAGCATGAATACTTGTTTGACCACTAACTCGAGCTGGATACTGAATCTTTTTTTTAAATATTGGAATTAGACTTTGATATGCTTTAGGCCTTCTATGGGCACCTTGCCTCAGCTCTGCGTTTCTTTTATGTTGAAACCAGCAGAGAAGCAGCAATGCTTCATATGCTTTGCTGTTCTGTTTGGTCTACTGTATGAGAAGCATTATTGCTGGTCAAGGTCTTTGAATGCTGTTTGCTTTTTTCCTATATCTCAAATGGTTCATTTTTGTATTTATGTATTATAGTTTCTGTATTGACTGTCAGTCAGCCTAGTTGTAGATTTACTAGGTAAATTAACATTGTTAAAAAAAAAATGCATTCTGCTCATTGGCTTGATGCTCTTTTAAAAACTCTCACTGCGTCCAGAAAAATCCACCAGTTGTTTTGTGCAACCTCATTGCATGTTGAGAAATTCGCTTTTTTGCGATTTCATCGCAAATAAAGTCGATGCGGTTCAGATTTTTGAATTGTCCGGCTTTTTTGCCGTCAACCGTCCTCCTGTCTCACGGTTATCAAATGTCAAACAGCTGGATAGCCTTTCTGGGCATCTGTTCATTTCCCAGAACCCGATGTCCATATCCAGCTTTATTTACGTCAACTCAGAAATACTATTCTCTGTGCATTACCGGCCAACTCCTCGGCACTGCTGGGGAGTCTGTTGGGCCTAATTATGTTTGCAGGCAGCTGCTCAAAACCAACAGCTCAATTTCTCACATTAAAACACCTAAATCTGAGATTTGACTGGTTGAACATACCCAAGGGTACAAAAACAAGCTGAGCACTATTCAAGGATTTGTAGAGTTTTGATTCAAGATTGAGAATTTCAACACTTGAGCATATGGATTGGGTCATAAGGATCATAAAAACCCTTGAGCCAGGGGTGCTGGTAGCTCTGTTGGTGCTGACTGACTCATTCATGGTCAGAAAAGGGTCTAATGGAGAGGTTGGGTGACTGCAGTTTAACGTCAAACTGAAATTCACATGTATTATCACTAAAAAGTCAAACATAAAACATATATATCTTGCTGTGTGTTTGTGTTACTTTTGACTTGTATGTATTTGGTTAAAATTCTAATTGCCAAAAACAAGAATTGTATATGTTATGTACATTAGTGTTCTTCAGTGGACTGATGTCTGTTGTCTTTTATTATATCATGAGATTTCACCTCCTTATCCAGGAGGCTTTTCAGTTCTGGGATTCAGTGCCAGGGAAATTCCGAGCTTAAAACCAAATTAACATGACAACACTCCCGAAACTAGGAATGGTTGTGTGAATAGGTGTCACAGGATAGGTGTCTCCTGCCTGCAGGTGTGAACGAGTTTTAATTTTCTTTGGGAGAGCTTCTGATACAGCGTTGTATGTGGCAGACAAGTTGTGTCTTAAGTCACTACCTCTTCAGTGAAGGTTTCTTTAAGTGGAAATGTAACGGCGTCTTTAACACTAAAACCATGTCTTCCCTCCAAAACCAGTTAATGTTGATTGTTAAAACATGGAATAAACAGTAATAAATTCACAACACTGTTCAGCATGTCTGCTGACCTCTATTTTTCAACACACTTAAACTACAACTAAGCAAGAATTCTTTCGCTTTCAGTCGCTTTTACTAAATTATTTAACATACCATCTCTTTGAAATCAGATATGCCTCTTTGAAATATTTTAAACCTAAAATAAATAAATCTTGACTAAATGCAAACAATATGCACAATGCACAATAAATCCAGCTCTAAGACAAATAGCATATAAAGCACAAGGCAGATGGAGTAACCTTATTAATGATCATTTTCACAGCCTCATTTCATCTGAACCTACATATGTTGTAAGAGAAAAAACTATTCTGCAGGATTTAACCATGAAGCTTTCCGGTAAACGCAACTATTTTCAAAATAGTTTGCATTTACCTCAATTATGCATATCCTTTAAAAATTTCAAAATGCCCCTATTTTTTGGACTTCTTCTGTTGTTCATACTTCTTTATTATAGCTTTTTAACAACTACTTCACCTCAGGTTTAAAATGTGTTCATCAGTGTACCAGCACAGTCATGTTTTTAACCCTTTCCACCCTGCAAATCTTTTTATATAAATATGTTTTGTATTCCCTTAATGTATTAAAAAAAAGAAAGGAAACAAATGTTTGACTTGAAGAATCTAAGTTCCACATTTCCACAAATGTGCAGAAGTTTTATTATATGAACAAACATGCACAGCAGCTGGATTTCAGCAGCATTGTAATTCATGCTTCACTGAATGAAAAGTAAGGATAATTTAGATTCTCGTTCGGCTTAAGCATTGTAATGTGGCAAAATCCTATTAATGCTGTGCGCCGTGCATTGCCAGCAGCTGCCTCCTGTTCATGTCCCATTAGATGAGACGGAGTTGGAGCTGACACATCTGTGGCGGTGACTCACTCGTACATGCTGCTGCAGGTGTCGTATGTTGTGCCAGGTTGACGAATTGTTCTGTTGTAGTCTTTGGCAGACCTGTTGAAGAACCGGCGTGTTCTGTCAGGGTTTTTCGGAGGATGAACTGTGAAATCCCTGCATTCTTATCTCACTACTCTAGCCCTGCTGTTTTCTCCTCTCATATTCCGCGTGGCCCCCAATGGCTTCTTAACCCTTTGATGACCTCCGGGATTACTGCACTGACTGCTTTTTTCCCTCACTCTTTGTCCACAGGAAGAATCGACCCTTAGAGTGGGATCTGCACTGGAGAAGACCAATTGTGGCCTGAACAAAGACAGACAGAGAGAACTGTAAGTAAACACTGCGACTGTGTGAACTTGTCAGGGGTCAGGGAGATTTTTCTGTGTATACAGCTTGTGCTTATCACATAGGTTTAAACACAGGAATATAGAGAGTTGTGGTTGCTTTGTTTGGGTGAGAGAGTGCACATGCATTGTCTGAAAATGACAAAAAAAGCCATCTTAGATGCTGTTGAATCTTTGTTTGCACGTTGGATCACAATATCCAGTGAAAAACCTGGAAGACAGTGAATAAATTCAAATAGATATTGTGAAAAGAAAAAAAATATGGATGCTTCTCTGAATGAACTGTAACCTGACAGTCTTCCCAAACATCATACATTGGTTTAAGTTTAAATGTCGCAAGTTCATGCTGGCGTTGCAACGGCAAGGTGTGCATTAAACAATTTCAACGCACAGTGTGGAGGCAACGAACTACCCGAAGCAAAGCCACATGTTCTTGATTAACAGAAACCAAGATTAACTTTGGAGCTACTAGCTACATTTGATATATTTCAGAAGTAATGTTCACATGCATTCTGTAATTTTCATGTAACATCCATCTCAATCTCGATGGAATTATTCCTAACCAAATTTTTTACTTTACTATGAAATGTGACATGTGTGGTTAAAGAGCTGGAACAAAACCAGGTTATACTGTAACAAAAGCCCCAATTGTGCGACACGTTTCACATCAGAGTGCTTAACGCACACAGTCTCCCTCTTTGAGAATGTGTGAGCCATGTGTCATCTAATGGAATGGGGAAAAAGTGCCACAGAGATAAAGGAGGACAAGAAAATGATTGTCCTACGTGGATGTAAGGAAGGTCCCACTGTGTGTTTTTATTGTCAGCTTGCATGCAGGATGCAGACACAGTAGAAGTTGTTTAGAACAAACACGAGAGGAATTCATTTAGAACCATTATGTGTGTGTGTGTCTGTGCATAAGCAGGGAATAGAACATATTTCCACCTTTTTATATCTTCAGTCAAGGCATTTGCAAGGGTATTTTTGTCTTTTAGAAGTGGAAATGCTTGTAATCAAATTCATTAAAAAATACAGATAATTGTGTACTGCACATATATTATAGTGAATAGTCAGTCCAGGACATATAGTTAAGAGCTAAGAGCTGTAAGGGGGATTCTTCCTCAGAGCCAAGAGTGTGGTACACGTCTTTAATTATTCATACTAGGCATGCACCGTTGAATTGGAGGTAAAGTGATAGCACATAACATCGCCTCGCTTGGCTCACTGCTGCATTTTTAACGTGTGGACTGGCACTCGTATGTCAAAATGTTAACATTGTCTTCCTCCTAAAACTGTTACCCTTGTCCAAGGGGCCAGATAAAGGACATTTGATCTAGAGTTTGAATAATTCAGGCTAATGGTTTGGGATTGAATTTTCATCCAAGTTCAACTTCCCCCAATTGCAACTCGGTGCATGTTCCTTGTGTTCAAGAGATAAGTTGCAATATTTTTCTGGTAAAAACTGATCACCAATGACAAAATGATTTAAACAAATTCGTTTGTTGTTGATCAGTATTTAATAAACAGGACAGAGCATTGTACCAGTGGATTTCGTTGTCTGCATCTAGCAACTCTAATTTGCTATAACAAACTCTTTTCTGGGTGATGAATTTGTCTATTAAACAAAATGTATCCTCTACCATAAAACATAGACAAATTACAAACATCTACTCTCAAACAGAAAAATCTTGAAACCACATAGGTTTGATATTTGTCCAGTCAGACTTTGTAAGAGATCTAACTCTGGAGGTTGAACATTTTTGTGGAAAAGGAGAATAATTCCCCCCAAAAAAGGTGACTGAAGAAGTGCACTGCTGTTACTTCCTGAAAATGTCCCTCAAAATATGTATTTGAAATGGGTTCCTAAGCGGGCCGTTGAAAGGGACTGAGATTTATCTATCCTCTGTGTCACCCTAATCAGTCCCACACCACTCACCCTCTCATTCTCTGTAAATAATTCAGAACAGCCTCACAGAGAAGGGCACACACACACACACAATTGATAATGGAGGATGGCTAGGGACAGTAAAAGTCGCTGCTGATGCACATTTCTGAAGTGTGGAAAGTTTAAACAACTTTGACTACTACTATACGACTGTATTCAATTTACATTCAGTTGTGAAGAAATGTCATTGTTGCAGTAATCTGTGTCAATGGCAGATGTCAAATTAAAGGTAAATAAGATGCTGTATGTACTTTCTTTATATATATATATATATATATGTATATCTTCTCTTATTTTAGGGACCATAAGTATCTAAACCCAGCAAGATTGTTCTGACTTTACCGGACTTGTCTAGGTAGGCTAATTGCAAAATAAGACTGTTTTCGTAGGCTAGATAATGTCATAAATGTTACAAAGGCCTCCATCACTAGCAGCTTCTTTTTGTCTTTTCACGCAAATACTGTCATATTATATAAACAGTTATATAATAGTGAGAAACACCATTTCGATTCCTTTGTATGTCAAGTACATGTGAAGAAATTGACAATAAAATTGACTTTGACTTTGACTTTGAACCTGTGGAAAACAGGAAGGTAAGGCAAAATGAATCCTACCCAAGCCCATTAAATTCTTTTCGATTATGGTTTTAAGCCATGTGTGTTGCCATAACTAGTTGTTTTATTTTATCTCTTTTAACATCAGCTGATAATAACATCAGATTATAAAAGCACATCACACAATGACTTGTGTGAGTGTGACACTCTGAAGAAATCTACCATTAAAACATGTCTGGGAAAAACATCTTATACATGTTGGAGAAAAGAAACAATAATTAGTCATATTAGGAATAGAGACATAATGAACCTCATACAAGGTTTTGTTTTACCAGCAAGGTGAGTTTGATATATGCTGAAAATTACAACATGTTTACTTGATTGCCGTCTTTAAAACCGAGAAAAAACAATACATATAATATCACAATATCCAATAAGACGATATCTAGTCTCGCCCTGATTGATATAATATTAACATATTGACCTTTGGGATACGTTGAACTATTTTTGCTTCACCATGCTTTGTTAATGTATGTAGGTATTATGTTAAATCATAGCTTGTACCTCTATCACATTCCAAGTTTGCCTGTTGAGGGAGGGAGAGAGAACACCATTGACAGACAGATGGTCCTGCTTGAGTTTTCAGTCATTGCCCACTAGAGTGCAGCCTACTCAGATTAAATAGTCATCATAAAATCGAGTCATGCTGACACCCCACAAATTAGTATTTGTGTTTTAATCTCTACACTTTCATCTTTTTAAACAGATACCGGATATAGGCAGTTCCGTATAACAGGATGCAAAAAGAGGTTGTACATTTCCATACACAATCCAACTTCTTCAGTGTTCCTCCCTTCAGTGTGTCAATTTCAAAGATTTAGTATAATTGAGGACCTAATTTGCAAGCCCACTTAAATGTATCAACCACTAATTGGTTTGCAGAGATTTATGGCCCCACATTAAACATCACCAATTTCCCACTTGATTAACCACTGAAATAATTTGTCATGTCCAAACCTGTATGTTTTTTTCAAAAGTGGGTTGCCCTCCATTTAGAGATTTAAACACCGCAGACTGTGTAAATGATTAGTGAATATTTTCCCAAAGCAAAGTTCTGTTTTTTTTGGTTCTGATTTTGGTTTGTTGAATTATTATTTTACCATTAGGCACTGGTTATAACACTACTGTAATGTCTCATTGCCTTTATTGAGCGCATGATGTTGACAGTCACAGCAAAATTGTCTTTTATACAAGTAATAGGCTTTTACATTACTTGACTTTCCATATTCATCATGACATGCAAGAATACGGAGGACACAATTAGACTGTACATGTTTTATTAAGTTGTGTATAATAGTTGTGAACAAGTAATGTCATACATGTTGCCAATAGCATTTTGTAATCATCTTTAATATTCAGAGCATGTGTTAGCAGCCTTCTAAAATGTCAAGTTATTACAGTTAATTCTATATAGTTTGGTAATATAGACCTTAATAATTGATAAAGACCTCCAATAGCCCTATCAGAAGTTAATGCTGAAAACAAGCTTATAATTTCTTTTTTTATTATAAGAAGTTATGTCTTGTGTAAATACTGACAAACTGTTCATTAAAATGAGTTGTCATTTCAATCGGCCAATCAGAGTAAAGGCTTATTAATATTAATAAAACAAACATAAAAGAAACCTTTTTTTCCCAGATGCAGAGAAAAGCCTGAGGGAGATGTAAATTTATATTGATATGTTTTGGTTCTTATAACAACGCCCAAGAAATTATACAATATGGAAAGTATGAGAATAATCACAACATGTTTGTGTAGCTCAGTAATTGTAATTGTTAATGGTTAAAATAACAAAGTAATCTTACCTTTTGACAACAATTGCAAGAGTTAGTGTATAATAAAGTATAAATTATACAGAATCTAAGGAAAAGATTTAGAAAGTAGAATTGTTTAGTCTATCTGTGCTGTTAACACAGACCTTTTTGTGTTCTCCATTTTTTACACAGAGGTGTGAATTTGCAGAGTGGTTGCATATACAAATGACCATGCAATACTAATTGCTGTTACAAAGTTAAATACCGTGCTAAGTGCCTCACTGTCACCATTGTGTGTGTGTGTGTGTGTGTGTGTGTGTGTGTGTGTGTGTGTGTGTGTGTGTGTGTGTGTGTGTGTGTGTGTGTGTGTGTGTGTGTGTGTGTGTGTGTGTGTGTGTGTGTGTGTGTGTGTGTGTGTGTGTGTGTGTGTGTGTGTGTGTGTGTGTGTGTGTGTGTGTGGCTATGCAAGATGTGGGTATTGAAATTAGGTAAAATCAGTGGAAACTTTTTCCCTTTCTATGCAAATAAGCCTTATTGCAAAAACATTCATTCGAGAAGAGCAGTCCTCATGGTTACTGTGCTATCACCAGAGAGTTGGCGCTGTCTTCATCCACACAGGCTGCTTTATTACAAGCTCTCCCATCATCTAAACCTAAGATCTGTGTGTAGCAGTTGACCTGAAACATGTTTATCAGAACACGGAACATTAATCACCAGAAGATCCTGAGAGATCTGCACAGCTCCTGTGTTAATACACAATAGGTAATGCTGCTGTGCTGCATGCATGAAGTGCGTGTACAGACGCACTTATTTCAGCTGCCTTGTTATGCTGTGTCACCAAACAGAACTTTGGCTTGAAGTTTCTGAACAACACCCTTACATATATGAAATACTTGGGAGTTGGTTCACGATGTTGAAGAATTCTATGTGCAGATCTCTACTTATTGAACACCGTATTCAAAAAAAAAAGAACAAGTTGCAGTCTGCTGCTAAACTTCATGGTTGAGTTTATGCCATTATATCATTAATGAAATAGGTTTGGTGAATGGGACCTAAAGACAGAGCAAATGGTGAGTGCAAATGATCCACAAATACAGGTGCTATGAGTGGCCTATGATCCACAAATACAGGTGCTATGAGTGGCCTAAATCCAATCTTTGCGAGTTCACCTTCTGAATGTACAATCGATGAGGCCAATTAAAAGTCATACATGTGTGGCTCTCGATAATTAAAGTTGAATATGAATCATTATTTTGATAATGAGTTCTATAGACTTCAAGGCAACGAAGTATGAAGGAATCGGGTGCATTTATAATGCCAGCACTTTTTAGTTCATGGTTAAATATGAGACAGCAATGACTTTGCTTTGTTTGTGCGAAGAGAAATGAGCAGTTATCATAATGCAGGACCTGGTTTGTCATTGTAAGTAAATTTAAAATGCAAAATTTGCAATTCAGCCTTCAGGCTATTGCTTTGTTTTCATAATCTGCTGAGATGCATATATTGATAACGCAACTAATTTAGTCCCTTCTGTCTTTTTATTTTTAATGCAGTCTTGTAGGTTCATGCTGCTCCATTCTTAGCCTTCTTGTCTATATAGTGAGGTGTTTCTTATCTTTTATTTTTATTTCAGTTCTGGCAATACATTTTTGTGGTACCGGCAATGCACCTTTTTTTTTTTTTTTTTTTTTTTTTTTAATATATGAGTTGAAGGTATTCAAACTAGAATTTGCTCACTGCACTTCCTGTAATCTTTTCAACAGCTTTGTCTAGCAACTGAGTCTTTTAATTGACTGCACGAAAATACACGGATCGTTATGGAGCACAGTATTGATCAGCTAAGCGTTTGTTCAGTTAATGCAGGACTGAACATTGGTTGTGTTGGTACGAGGTAGAATGTAGTATTTATTTAGTGATTTTTGTCATTTTTTTATAAGTTGAATAATAATACCCTGTCACATGATATTCCCATCTAGTCGGCCCACAGGGCTTTGATACTCCCTGTAGTTGCTGCATGTAAAAGCCTCATGTTATCTCTTCCTCTGAAACCGTGCTATGGTGCAGTAAGTCCCCGCTTTATGGATCAATACCTAAGCAGCGAGCTGACACACTGAAAAGCAATATTCATAAATAATAAACAGGGCACCCTTTCACCCCGCCTCATCTTTCAGTCTCGGGCCAAGAAAGGACAAAATGGTAAAGTATGGCTTATTTTCGCTTATGGAACGTCCAGACACTAAAGACACGCTGTCCCGCCGTTAATGTGCTGCTCCCGCTCTCAACAAGCTGCCACATATATTAAGCGAAGGCTGGGATTTATCAATATAACCCTCTGTCCTTGTTCCAGTTTGACATAGTTTTCTTTATAGATCGTGTCTGATGATTGTAGATGGAAGTCTCTATGCTCGCTTGTTGAATTTCTCCCCTGATGTGCCATTTGTTCCAGAGAGATGGCAACCTGGTGTTTCGGGAAATCTGTGTTACAATGAATCACGGTGAGGTGTCACCTTTTATTAGCACTGCCATGAACAGCAAAAAGACATGCCATGGAGAGAGCATGGAAAAGAGCTTTAAGTGCCTTATTATTGCCCTTTATGGTGGACACAGCTGCACACCAAAGCATGATGCACTTCACCCAAAGTCGATTTTTTTAGAGTGGATCTTTTGCAACATTAAACCCAGCCGAGAGGATGAATGCTGAACACGGTTGACAGCCAGGTGCAAAGTTGTTGCTGCGGATGCACACTTTAATTGTCCTCTTGACCGTGTATTGAAGCGGAACACGGAACAGATTTTAGATGCAGTGTGGTTGCATAAAAAAATCAATGTAGACACGAATAGATGCAGATTAAATTTGAGGATGAAGCATCTGTAGGAGTTTAACAACAGAAAGAGAGAGAGACTTGTTGTTTCTCTGTTGTCTGGGGTGCAGTCTTATCAGTCTTTTTTTTTTTTTTTTCCACTGACGCATGGATCGGTCCGGCTGGACTTTCACAGCTTTCTGAAGGGCTGTGAGATGGGAATAAATCCAGCAGAGCAGAGTGGTTTAGGGTGATATAGGTAGGGGAGTCACCACACGTTTGATATGTTTTAGGAGTTCTGAAACAATTCCAAAAGTAATAAGTCTATAAAGTGCATTGCCTGATGTCGCTCTCATACATTTAAACAAAAGAGTAAACAACAAAATAATAAAATATGGCACTTAAGCATGCCTAAAAGAAAAAAAATTGCAGCAGCACATGAGCCCCGCCTGCATCGCCACCGGAAGTGGCACGTCAACATTATTATGCTTGTGCTATTAATAGCAAGCTGCCACTGTTCCCTTAACAGACGGCCCATTCTGTTTTTTTTGACAACCCATCTTTGTCTTGTTATTAACACCACCTCTTCAACTCGCTATCCCTCCCTCGTGAGGCCCCTGGCTGTGTCAGCTCTAGTAATTAAAAGCTTCATGTTGTTCCTGAGCATCACTAAACTTACCAGGTTGAACATGTTTTAATGTGGAGTCTCAATGGAGCTGGTACAGCACAGGTCACTACATTATTAGAACTCACAATAATCTCATATTTTATATTAATATTTTATAATCTTGCATTAACATGGTGATAGTATAATAAAAGCCTAACAACAAAACTACAAAACTATTGTTTAAAAAATCTTTGAAATTGTTAATACTTTCACGTTGTGAGAATTTTACAGCCATAAAAGTGAAAGTTTTTATTTCCCCAATTTTTTTCAGCAGCATCACGGCTGCAGTCATTGATTATTACAGTACCATTAAAATCCTGTTGTTCTCTCCCTAAATGCTTACCCTGAACCCCTCCCCCAGCACATCCTCACTCGCTTATCACTCCTTCTGGCGCATGCAAAGTGGCTCCGATTTCTTATAATATTCTGTCCACTCTCAATTAACGGAACGACGAGAAGCTTGAATGTCATAGAAAGGAAGCACTTTTATCGGCAAGTTGGAGGAGCTGAGTCTGAGTGGTTTACCGCTGGAGGTGGTGGGGGTGTGTGTGTGTGTCTATGTGTGTGTGTACAGTGGTGGCAGCAGCATTGACGACGAGGATAGCATCCTCATCGCACAGCAGCCGAAGGCAGTGGAGGGAGTGGAAAGAAACAGATGGAGATGGTGGGAGGCAGAAGGGAGTAGTGGCAGTCATTGCGTCCTGTGTGGTGTTTGCAATATCAAATGAAGGTGTTTTGGGGATGGGAGTGAGTTTGCCAGGAGAGGGTAGCTACAGCAGCAGCAGGCGAGCATCTTTAAAGATAGAAGTACGACAAAAGGGAGTGGAGTAATTTTGAAAACAATCACGAGGGATATGGACCGACAAACTGTACTTACTGATTCAAGTGGCCCCAGTTTGGATTAAGGTGAGCGTCGGCAACTGTTATTGCATTGACTGTGGATAAAACCAACCCGATCTCAGTGACGGAGTACCTGTGGCTCAGCACCATGTGGAGTACGTTACAGAAAAATCAGCTGTGAGGACAACTGAGGGAATTCGGCGGGCAACAGGAAGTGGCTGCAGCTCGCCGCTTGTCTCTCTCTGCCCACACGCCTTCTAACCCCCAGAACAGCCGGGCGACTAATGAGCAAGTCGATGTGTGGCTGTGGCTGCAGCATCATCTCTTCTCTGATGAAGAGACTGGGCCGCACAGTTTGCTGCTCAGACCTCCTCTCCTGCAGCCATACTTCGGAGCAGCTGCAGCGACTGGCCACTGGCTGCCCACCTCCATCGAAGGTAACAGTGCCTCAGCGCCCGCTGACACGGGCACATCGTGTCTCCGAGCCTCCTGAGCAGGCAGCATTATGCGTGTGTGTGTTATCAACCATGTAATGTATGGAACATATGAGTCCTGATAGCGTATTGCATAAAGCACAGTGTGTGAAGTAGTGTCCTTGTCTTTCTCTTTTAGGATTTCAGAAACAATTTCTCAGGTATAATAACTGTACTATGAGCGAGATCAGTGCCGTAATTGATTCTTTAATAAAACCTTTTTTTTTTTTTAATTTAATGGCTGTCTTGCTGCCTTGACAACAGCTTTTCAGCCGGCAGAATCATTTAAATGGATGCCTTCATACTGCATGTGGTTTATAGTGATTGTTGCCCTTCAATTTGAGGAAAAAAGCCTTTTCTAATGGAACAAATAGAAGCCAAACAAAAGTGTACTTGTGTGCACGTGTGTGTTTGTGTAAGACTGTGTGCATGCAACTTTGCATGCGTGTGTGTGTGTGTGTGACTGTGCACAAACACAGACTTTTATCTCATGGCAGTAGCATCTAGGGTTCCCCCGTTTCACTGCTTATTACACATTATTATTTTAATAGTTGGCTGGAGCTGTTAAGTCCCTTCCAAAGTCCTTCTGGCTGCAGGCCATTTTCACAGTAGAGAAGATTCATACTCATAGTGTCCGAAATCCACGAATGAAAACCATTGTTGTATTATTGAGCTGTTGCATGGCAACAGTTATAATGGAAGAAATAATGCAGTGGCAGTTTTAGAGGAGGCGTAGTGCCTATAGACAAAGCCTTTATGTCCTTTTTATGTTTGATAAAAGTTTTTTTTTTGTTTTCCCCGTAAACCATTGTCACTGAATGCAGTACTTCTCTGTGAAGGGAATGCAGAAAAACGTTGTCCCCCTGTCAAGCAGGCCGGGGTTTGAGGTTTCACTTTCTTCCTCTGAGACATCACAGGGCACCAGCTCTAAATAGAATCATTGATTAATAGCCTCTGTGTTGAATTGGAGATAGAGGCTTCAAAAAAAAGGTAGGTATATTTATAGGATTACTAAACTTTTTCAGAGTCCAGGAAAATCATCTTGTATATTGCATTATGTTCAAACCTCATTACTCTTACTAGTTTTAATGTAACATGTTATTATTATTAAGGAAGCACTTCTAATAGTCAAATGTGTCCTTCAGCTTTTCTTTATACTTCTTTATACTAATATCCATTGTTCATATTTAAAAAAAATATTTTTAAAAATGCAACTAACTACACTTCTGCACATCTGCTGCTCCCACTGTTCTCTAAAGGTCATATTGTTGTGATTCATTTATCACTGTGATTTGGGTGTGTTCAGCTCAGTCCTCTAATCTTTTTTTTTTTCCTTTATTCTCTACAAGGTTAAGCTGTATCCTGTAGCCTTGGAATGATTGTCACCCTTTTTCAAAGCTAGACACAATCTTAAGTGTTTTAGAAATATCACACTTTTTTTATTCCTATTCTAAAATAAGCATGTCAAGCATAAAAACAGTAAGATTATCTGAGTCAAAATTATTTAAGTTTAGCATATTATCTCAATTGATTAAAGAAAATGAGATTCATCACACACCATTACACCTTCCTTTTATAACAGAAAGCCTTAATTGTAATGCACAGTAGGTCTGAACAATTCAGAAAAAAACATTGAAATTGTTCTCTCATTATTCTCATATTTATTGGTAAGCATAAAAATGACTATGGTGTAAATGGTTTTGGGGATGTATAACAAACAATGATATCTTCTTAAGTCTGTAGAATATGAATTGTAAGCCAGGACATCTCTGAAGCACAACATTTAATTAATCATCATATGTCTTTTTGATATACACATTGCCTATAGCTCCTATTGTGATTTGAATAATGCAGAAATTCATTTTTCAATAAAGGTTTAGAATAGACAACCAAAAATTCAACTTTGGATTTTGGCACAATTTTGAAGTCTAAATATACTTCTAACCAAACAGAAATAATTAGATCACTTAAATTTCTCCTTTTTGTTTGGCTTAATTACCAATTGAAATGTTGACTAATTTGTTTTATTACTAATCCTTTCTTTGCATCACTTTGCTATTTGTATGGCAGTTAATTATTTGCTCGAATCCTAATATTGGCCATATTTCACTAAGTTCACACGAAAAAAATACAGCAATGATTAGATTTTATCTCATACTGCCCTTGGGATTCTTTTGTATAAGATGTGATCATGTGCTGAAACATTTTGAACAAGACTGTACACTGTCAAATATAACAAACAAGGTTTTAGTGGCTTGCAGCTTTATGCTGGTGCGATGATAACGCTGTAGTAGGGCAGCCAGTTAGCTGCTGACACTCATCACAACCTGTTGCACACCCATCCCAGCATGCACTCTGGGCAAATCTACCCGAGAGAAAAATACTCTTGCTGAAGATCAACCTGAGTCTGTACACAAGTCTTAAGGTCATGTATGCCTGTGCCAGAGTTTTATCCGTGTCATATATTGATTGTACATCAGTCTCACACCTGGTTTGCACCGGTAAAGAATTTTTTAAAATAACAATAATGACAACAAAGATACTTCATGCTTAGTTTAGAAAAGTGATTCCGGAACCTTGGCAATTCCGGTAAAAAGGACAACTTAAGCTATTCATAGTCCTTCCTCTTCTGAGCTCAGAGCAATGGACTGGCAGTCCCGAGGGGGGCTGTGCAATCCGAGATAGGTCTAATGCTTCCCACCACAGCCACGGAACTATACAGCAAAGGCAGGGAGAAGTAAAGGGACCTGTGACATTTTCCGCAAGGTCAAAGCAATTGGTTTGAAACAAATAGCATATGCTATATATATATATATATATATATATATATATATATATATATATATATATATATATATATATATATATATATATATATTAGTGAATTAAGGAGCATTGCAATCTGCAGGCTGCAAAGCTTTCAGTTTTTTCACAATTACTGTAAGATTAGTTAGATCAGCTAAAGCTCTCATATGGACATTGTAAAAGCCCATTGGCAGCTCTCACTGCATTAGCCGACATTATGTAAGAATCACCGAGTAGTCAAGAAAACTAGATCTAGCAAGGAATCTCAAAATCCTTGTTAACAGGGGCATATCCAATAATTACAATATCATGAAAAGTGTCATGAATATATACATGATTGTGTAATGAATATATAAGTTTCACTTTCTCAGCTCAGATTTGTCATTATTGAGATGCACCTGTACTAAATAAATGTTAAGCTGTGTGTGCCCTCCTCTGTTCTCCTCTAATGTTCAAACAAAAATAACTTTTGCGAGACACCAATTTTATATATATTGTTGAAAAATATATGAAACAGCAGCCCTAATTTATAGTATAAATCACAATCTACAGAGCGATACAGTATGTGACTGAAAGTGTAAGCAATAGAAGTGTAAAGTCAGATGGGTTGCGCAATACACAAATTCTGAATGACAGGTTCTTTTCAGTATAGATATAAGAGCCTTTTTTGCTACGTTTTTCACAAATTTCCAGTCTCTAGAGTAATTTGCGTGTATCAGGTTAAATTTCTTTTGCAAAATCATAATTGCGTAGGTCTTATTTTCCTGGAACATAAACAATGAGAAACATTTAACAATTCAGAGGCTTGAAAATGTTGCAAATCCCTGGTAAAGGTCCAGTGTGTACTCTGTTTACAACACTGAACATTGCACTCGGTTCTCTCAAGTGAAAAGCTGGGCATACAATACTTAGCTACAAATTGTATCCAAGTGCAGCAAATAATTAAAGTTTGTGCTTTTAAAAAGTAAAATCTGGCTAGCAAATTTAATTATTCTATTTTGATACCTTTCCCTTCAGAGTCGTGTCCCAGAGAGAAATACTGTATATAACATGTGACTTTATAAGCTGCTCTGTGATCTGTGTCTCACATGGGAGAAATCTATTATAAGAGGATGTACATGCTGACTTTGAAAATTGAAATGGAAGCAAGTCATAGTGAATCACTTCACCCAGTAGAATAGACTGATGTTTTTTTTGTTAATTGGTTACTAACAATTCAGAGTAATTTTATTTTCTTGAACAACCCAATTTGGAGAGTAAATGAGGAAACAATGTAATAAATTATATCTTACTCTGGTAAAAAAAAATGGCCTATCGTATAGAATACTGAACATTAATTTTGTGATTTTGCTTGTTTACTTTCCTGCCAAGTTAGACAATTGATCAAACTTATTTTAAGCTGCACATACTACTCACAAGCCCTTATTTTACTTGAAATGAAAAAATACATTTACTACTGGACTTGCATAATTTCGTCCTCAGAATGGAGTGATTCCATATTTTCTTTCCCTGTGCTTGGTCTATAAAAGTAACATTTACTGACCACCACAATGTTTTTTTATTCATTTTCTTCAATGTTTCTGAATGCCAAGGGGTTGCACTTTTGAATGACTTCATTATTGTTTCATTCTTTTGATGCAACTTTGTTCTATAGAATAAAATGTCTGAGTGAGTGCTTGTCCCAGACTGGCGATTCCATACTTTTTGCTAGGTGTTGTAAGTGCCCTGCATGCACAGGCTTACAAGACATTGCAGGAAACTACAAAAAACGAATGCACTAAACATTAATAGAAAAGAACAGCAATATAATGCACCTCCATGAATGCCAATCAGTGTCATATCCCCTATAAACACAGACCTGCTAGTTATAATCTGCATTCTAGCTATGATGTCTCTGTTCTTTGTGTGTCCTCAGATTGATGATGAATACGTCTGTGCCAATCCTTGAATGCTCCTTGTCCTTGAACACTATTTATTATTTGATACATGACATATTCAATCTTTATGGCTGTGTTTATTAAACTGTTTTTTGGTAAATGAAATGCAGCTCAGTGGGTTTTGAAGATAAACAAAATGTCTTAACTTTTCCCAAACTTTCAAACTACATATGCGTTGAGGACAATTGTTGGAGCAGCTTCTGATACATGTTTTGCATTTATATTTGACAGCTCGTGATTTGTTTATTGGCTTTGTTGTATGTTGGAATGCAATTAGTGTTCAAGGCTACAATATTCTGCCCCATCCGTCCTCATGTTAGCCAGAGTAGCTGTGTTATTTGAAGCCTACCACAATCACTCCCACCTTGTTTTTAATTTGTCTGCTGTTGAGCTGCAATAGTGTGGCTCCCAAAGCAAACAATGTATCGTTCAATATTGTAATTCAGAAACAACAATAGAGTATGAAGAATAGATATTCATATTTTAGTTTTTTGTATAGGGATTGATTTTCCCAAATTTCAATCAGTCTTTTTTGCTTTTCTTTAGCAGCAATCTTTTTTTTTCCTCAACTTATCAAAGAAAAAGATTATTAGAGCAAAGCCTGAACCTTTTTCTTATGGTCTTCTCCTTTTTTTGTGTCTCCTTGCAGCATGTCAAGCCCTTCTCCTCTTCAGACAGCCTAGCGAAGGTCCAGGAGGTAGCAAGCTGGCTTTTGGAAATGAACCAGGATCTGCTGTCGGGGGGCAGCAGCAGCAGGCGGAGTCGGGGGCCAGGGGGTCCGGCAGTGCGAGGTAACGCCTCCTCCACGGCCCGGGCACCCCAGCAGGCGGCAGAGGAGGGTGATGAAGATGAGCACATGAACCGGGTGGTCGAAGAGGAGGGGCAGCTACAACAAAGGGTAAAGTCAAGGTCTATTTATCAAACAGTGTTAGCGATTATAGAAGGATATGAAATAACAACTCGCATGTCGATAGAGCTGGTTACCAATCTGGAGCCTTTAGGCAAGTGTAACTGCAACGGATGGAAATTTTCTTTTAGACCGTTCCTCAGATGAGTTTTATTGTTTTTGTCTGGCTCTCTGCAGCCTGAGGCATCGCAGGTCGACGACGAGAGAGAACAACCATGGGCGCCCAGCGAGTCGGGAGCCAGCAACGGCCCCCGGGGGGAGGAGGACGGAGAGGAGGATGCCGAGGGCCCGCCAAACGAAGTGAACGGCGGAGAGAAGGGAGCCCGCTGGATGTGGGGGACGGAGCAAAGGCGGCTAGGCCAGCCCCTGGGCGACGAAGACGAGGAGGAGGAGGAAGAGGAGGAGAACAACAACAGCAGCAGCCACCAGGAGGAGGAGGAGGCGGAGGAGAGGACAGAGGGAGGGGAGGAGCAGGGGAGGGAGGAGGAGGAGAGGGAAGAGGGCGAGGAGGAAGAGGAGGAGGACGAGGAGGAGGAAGAAATGGACCAAGACAGTGATGACTTTGAACATTCGGCAGAGAGTGGGAGGGAGGAGGAAGAGGAGGAGGAAGGAGAAGGGGAGGAAGGGCTGCAGTCTCCCTCTCTCAGGAACAATGTGTCTGCCCCCAATAACAACCTGGACTCGGGTTGTACACACCAAAGCTCATCCAACAAGAAGGTAAGCACAGCCAACGCGTTTTTACCTAGACACTTATCATTAGTTCTGTGGAGTTGGACTGGGAAGATGTTTCCTGTTGTTTAAATATATTTTTCATTGCTGTGATCACAAAAACTAAATTTCATCTAAATGGTGGTTTAGGGTGGGGAGGAAGAAACCTCCCAACATGCGCAAATAAAATAAAAGCATGAAACGCTATGCTTTTGGGGGTAAGATGTGTTTTGGACAGTTTTTGGAACATTTCTGCAGCAGACACTGCATTTTCAGTGGATGTCACATTTACCACTGCTCAACTCCTCATAAATTTGAAACAGCAGCTCCCTCTTTTGATATAAATGTGTTACTGCACAGAGTTGTACTGAGTACTCATTAATCTTCCTGGTGTGAGGGTTGGGATATTAAAACTATTTTTATGTTTTGAATAAGGTATAACTGAAGTAAGTGAAAAAGCAAGTGCTTCCTCACAGGTGGGGAGTATATATCTCCCTCAGAAACAAGTCAAGAAAAAGGATTGTTTTCCTGAGAATTTTTTTCCAGCAGCTTTGCAGTTGTGCAGTGCAGAGCCCATAGCACCAGGACTCATATTTGCACACATCAGCAGTGGAAATTCGTATTTATTTTTTAAGGATAACAATAATGATGATTATACTTGGCTTATTAGTTTCAATCCTGACATACCACAGACATCCGGTTTGAGTCGGTTGTTTGCTCAAGCCGGATGGTTTTCTATAAACATAATGAGCTCTGCATAGCTGCAAAACATCTGACAGCTGGAAGTCAAAGATGTCATATTTAAATTCAGTTTCTGCTTGTTCAACAGTTTGATAAATTACTTGTGTGGACATTGTGTCCACACTCTTTGATTTTAAAACACATCTTTTGCTATATTTAGACCCAGCATCCACACTATTCTGATATTTCTATTCTTATAGACCTTTGAAAATACTACTGATGCATGATAATAAAATATAGTACATATTTTAAATGGGAAGATGATTTAAATCACTTAAAATTAGATGACTGGATGTCATCACTATAGTGCAGGCAAACACATAGAGGAGGTTTTCCAAACTGCTGAATTGTCACTTTCACAGCACTGACAGCACATCCCAAAATAATGATAGCTTAACATCCTCCCAGCAGACAGCAGCCTGTTCACGGATGCTTCATTCATGTGTAGAATGCACAGATGTCTGTTTTTAGGTTCCGTTAAAACTTCAAGCACGTTCACAGTTCAGTGATTGATCGCTGCCACAATGATTAATGATCGCAGCCTGAAATGGAGCAAAACCCTGTGTCCTGCGGGGAGCATGTAACCGACTGTCACGTCGTTTCTTCAGCAACATCGGTTCTAATGCATTGAGTTCTGCAGGCTCTGATGTAGCATGGCAACAGCGTTTGAATGTTGGTGCTGGTGTCTTGTTTCAAGGATGTCTGATGACATCTATGTTTGTTGGGAATGTGTGAATGGCCTTCATCTCACCTGTGGTTTTGAAGAGAGGAAGCGTAACTTGCCAGGAGATTTTCCAGAAGCAAGGGATGATCATATTTTGCAGTTTACAATGGAATGCCATGGATTTTTGACATGAGCGAGAACAGTAAATCAAAGGGTTTATATCTGTAAATGGGAGGTCATGTCCCTCTGTGTGCTAATTGGCTATAATAACTGCACTCTGATTATATGTCATTCCTGTGGTCTCTATATAGAGTGATGGTGTGTATGTGTAGGAGCCTTTGATTCAGATACTGCCCTTTGATTATATTGGCCTGAATATAGCAGTCAGTCTGACTGTTCTCCAGTGTGCCTCTCATCATCTGACACAGCTGTCAGATAGGTTTGTCAGGGTCTTTGTGTTTCTGTACACATTTAGTTCAGCTGTGGCTCTTATATGTTCAGAGTTAGGAGCAAGTGTAAAAGGAGAAAATCAACATTCAAAACTTCCTCCAGTTGAATGAAGGCAAGACTGAAGGCCCTGACTCCATCCAAGTAATCAGCAATAATCTTGACAATCTGTCCGCCCATGTCTTATATACAAAGTGTGTGTGTATATACACACGCATTCCGTCACTGCTGATGGTGTATTTGAATCTCACAGCTGCAGGTTGTATTTGACAGACAAGGACCAACAGGGTTTAGTGAAGTGTCCTTACCAGTGTTTGAATATTGAATGTGCCAGTCCATGTAGGGTTGGGTAATTTAATGCATGTTTGGCATGAGTGTGCCAATACAAACATTTATATGTTATACAACTAGACCTGTGCATGTTTAAAGTCAAAAGGAGGAATGTAGGCTTGTAAAAACTTTACCTATGATTATCTTCGACACCTGTGCATGTCTTAGCATGTCCCCAATAAGGAACAGACCAGGTTTCCTGGGCTCCAGGTGCTGTAGGCTCAGGTCACTAGAACTAGACACGCCTCATCTCCTCTTCTTACTCGACACTCATGTCTTTTCACCTTGTGCCAACAGGGTGAAACTTGAGGGTTATACTCATCATTTAGCCTTTTAAATTCTTTAACAGCTGCATCAATCCATAGGCTATGCATTAACATCCCTTAAAGTGTAATATGCAAACGCATTCTGTCAGGGAGTCGAAATTCATTGAGGTTTACCTTTTAAGGAAATGCTTAATTGTACTTTAAAGGGCATGTACCTCATGGTATTTTCCATGTGTTGAATGACAGTTATTGAGTTAACATTAGGCTTTTTGCCACTGGGTTGTAGCAGGTGTTGATCTCCGTATACTGTACAATATACATCCGTCCCAGGGATGGCAGGTCATTGAACATTAGCAATTAGAAAAAAATGGTAAAGGTTGTTTTAAAGATGCTGAAAAAAATGGTAATGCCACAATGTCATGTTCCAATATAATGTGCAGACAGACAATTAAAACTGGAGCTCATTTGACACCTGCAAAAGTCATAAGTATGTTGCATTGTACAACTACTGTAAATACATAAATCTTCTATACAGCTCAGTTTCATAAAACACTGTTTATTTTAAGATGTTATGACACTGTGGTGAATACACTTTTTTTATTAACCTTACAAACCAAATCCATGTCTTCAAATCTATTCAAGTTGTCATAGTTTATTTAAATATATGATAAGAATAAACCACAACCTTTTTTAAGTCCATTTTAGGCTCGTGACACTGTGCTGCTCCCTGTCCATCTTGGATTTGATTTTAACTTGACACTCATGACTAAAGCAGTTTGTGATCTTACAAGATTAAATGTCTCATAGTGACTCATCAGAGAGTTTTGGTAGCAAATAGATCTGCAGGGATTATGATAAAGTAAATCGGGAGGGGGAATATTCCATTGATCACAACATTAACTTGATAAAGCACTGATTAATCTTGAATTGTGTAGCGAGTTATGTCTCTGCTCTATAAAGTACAGAGTTGGCTTTAACTTGGAGCATCACTGAATCATAAGTAGAACTTGATTATTCATCATCTCACTATAGTTGCTCACCTGTTGTTTTTTTTCTCTCCTCTTGTTGTCACTTATCATATTTCCATGGTTGACCATATTGTTCCAATAAAATTGTGTTATTTTATAAATAGTTGTGAAAAGCTAAAACACCCAAGTGCACACTTGTACTTGTGGGTTATCGGCCTCAGGGACACTATGATTTATACAAGTTTAAAATACAGTTTTTTTGTCCTGGTGTTTCTACTTTGCTGCTACAGCCATGATAACAAAAAGGTTTATGGCATCAAGCAATATATCTCCAAACTGTTATTTACACGTTACAATCATTGCCACTCGTAAATATTTTCCTGAAGAGAAGGCAGCCTGCTAGTTGTAGGTGGCCTCTCCCACACACTGGCTTTTTCACACAAGCAGAGATGAGCCACAAGGCACCAGTGTTCTCATTCTCACCAACTATATATTGATAACAATTATTTTCCTGCTACACCTCTGATCGCCTGTTGATGTGATCACTACAATCATTCTTTTAATGACATTCTAATATGATTTTTTGAGAGTTTTGTGTTTTTAATGCACCCATGTAGAAATTAACAGGATAACGTCTCTTTTTTTAATTTTGGCATCCAGTTATGTCCCATCGGTGATATGTGGGTCGCCCAAGAGCTTGAGAGCTGACTATTTTAAGTGAATGATGCAAACCGGTTTAGTTTTGTAAATTAACACAGAGATGAATGTAAGGAGGACCTTCTTCGCTCCACAGACACTCCAAACGATAATTGTGTGACTGATGATTGTGTTAAAGACGTGTGTGTCATGTGATGACAGATGAGAGGGCCCGGGGAGCACACACACACACACACACACACACACACACACCGTGTGTCATTGGCTACAGTGCAGGAGGGAGAGGAGGATGAGTAGCAAGGAGATAAGTGGCAATCAGAAAAGAATTAGCATTTGGATGCATTTTATTATGATAACACAAAAGCGAAATGCAACACACAACCTCTCAAACACATGCGATTTGTACATTCAGCATTATGCTGGACCATACAGTACAATGTGCTTTTAGATGTTTTCACATTAAGTGTTTTATATGAAACATTCTTTCAAATTATAATATTGTGAAAATTATATGGTTTATTATGATTACATTGAATAATTTAAATGATATATGTGCGCGCATACAAATAATAGTTTAAAACAATGCCAAATTTGGCAGAATTATAAAAAGCGAAAGTGGTAAATAAAGAGCTGAATGAGCCAGCTCTTCCTGGTGTGCCGAGCCAAATGATCTGGCTCACTAAAAAGAGCTGGAATTCCCATCACTACTAGTTGCTTCTCTGCGCGCATCTGCCCCAAATAACCAGACGGAGTCACTGGTGCAGTAAGGTCATGAGATGTGATCCAGCGCTGGCTCCCAACTAACTGCTCCAAATTTGATGGCTGGGCTAATCAAGCTCCAGCCTGCTTTTCATATGTGCTATCTGGGTTCTGAGATGAGAATTTTTAACGTGTTTAATGTGGAAAAAATAGCAATTATAGACTTGAATGGGTGCCACAGATGAAAATCTACTACAAAAACACCCATATTTCTACATTAGCAATCAAAGTGTGGTAGAAAAGATGCTTGTTCGGGTGTTAAATATGCTTTCCTTGTTTTTTTTTTTTGTTTTTTTTTCTTTTTTGTCTGCAGCTGTTTCGCTTTAGAATGTAATAACAAAGAAACATGGTCCGAACGGATTTACCTTTCCATATAAATACAGTTATAAGGGTGAGACAAAAAATCAATATTTCCTTTCAGAATTTTTATTTACTTATAGAGTGCTGGAGCAAAAGTGAAACGTAGGACATGAAACATGTAAAACCGATTCCTCAGTGTAGTGAGAGTCGATACATGTTATTGCATAGCAATAATGCTACTAAAACATGTCATAAAGACTGACTGATGTGATGTGCATTATATGTAACAACAGTGACATGGTACATTATTGTCTAGGATTTTTACATTGCAGCATTGTTGTCCCATTCTTTTACACCAGGGGGAGGCAGTGGTCTTCATCATGCGGATTCCTCAGCGCACATACAGGGATCCATAGCACGCATAATATGAGTATTTGTTGTAACTGAGCCATGCGCTTTACTTACAACAGTAGTGAACTGCTTCTTGTCTCACATGGACGTACACCAGCAGTGTGTTCAAGTGAAGGAGCAATCATGTGCTGCGGTTTATATACTGATGCTTCTGGTGTTTGGCAGAGGTTGTAGCTTCATCGCTGATGTAGAGATAGTGTCGAGATAAACAGGACAATAATGAGACAATGTTTTTTTTTTTTTTTTTAAACTGACATCAATGATTTTCCACTTCATTTCTCTCCCTTTATTTCCACTCCACATTCTTCAGGGCTTTAGTGATGGTCTAAAAGTGCAATTGGAAGCACTGAACCAACAGTGGTACAGACTACAACCATTCACTGTAATTCTGGTACAATAATTCTTTTTTGCATGACAATTTATATCTGTTGGCAAACACGACACTAATGTATTTTTAAGCATATCTTGAGCAATGTCAACATATATAAATTCTGACTCAATTAAAGCAGTGATTCTTTCAGTTCTGTAGCATTGATAGTTGACATAAGTAACTATATACTGCACAGAGCTACGCCCTCCCATTTTCATAGGGCTTTATGGGTCATCTAAGTTTCTTTGCTACACTGAGAGTGATTTGTAAGTCTACTGAGTTCCTAGAAGCTGAACCTTCTTGATTTCTGGCACTCCAGCAGTCTTGGCATGTCTTTACAGTGATTCCCCCCCAGTGACTAGACAGTAATACAGGCACACGCTGTTAAAAGAAAGCAGACAAAATGATTTCCCCAATCTTACACACAATCCTAATCTTTGCAATCTTATGTGATTATAAAAAATGTAGTAGTTTTATTTTATGTACTAATGCACTGCATCACCTCTCCTGTAAATTTGGCTAGTCGTTGATCATTGTCAATCTCACTGGGAGTGTATGTTTGTCTCCATCTTTGTAAGTTGTCAAAACTCTTAAGATACTCAAAAACAGCTGCATTTGGAGACATAGGTTTAGCCTCTTTCCTTTCGCACAAAGTGAGAACACATAGTTGTGGGAATGAATACAAGAACTTCAGGAAAATAAACCCTCTCTTCCACCAGAGAAATCTCTCTTGGGTTTGGTTTTTGGTTTCTTGGTCACAGGAAAACAAACAAAAATACACATCATATCCCACAATATATTAGTTCCTGTATCATTTGATGAAAAATATCTCATTTAAATGCTGTGCTCAGCATAGGAAAGAAGCATTGCAGAATATCCAAGGTTGAATATGCTTTCATGACAAGTCACTTTGGGCTGATCATGTTGTAAGAGACTGGAACAGCGAGTCGGTCACATAGCTTGATGGCCTAAGATTAGTCTGAAAGCTCAAGTAACCTCTACAAGGCCTGGGACATGTCAAAAACAAGCTGCCCTTCGTAGGTGCCTTATAGGCTTGTGCACAGTCATTGGAACACAACTTGTTTTGTTTGCAAACTTTATGGTAAAATTAAACAGTATTAGCCATTTGGTAAATTAAATGACAAATACATCACTTTAGGTCCAGAAAAATAATTCTTTTACTTGCTGCGTTCTAGCTTATCTCCATTATGCACTTTTGCAATTAAAAGATTGCACTTTTAAAATAATTGTTTCTGAGAACAAAGTTGCATAAAGCTGACACACCAAGCTAAGCTACAAAATTAGCATCAAACAAAGGCTGATGGATCAAACAAATTGTGTTATGTTGCCACATGTTGCCCCATGTTGTTAAGAATTTAAATTATGGGTTATTAATAATTACTGCAATGTTCTGACAAAGAACAAGAATCTGGAAAAACATGAACAAATGGTGACATCGCTCATTTGCAAGGCAGATTGTCAGACGGTCTCTCCCACTGCTGTTAGTTCAACACACCCAATTGGCTGAACAGCTGCCGATAGGGTGCCAACTTGCTCCAATTGTGCTGAACATACTGTAAAAACCATGGGCGTCAGTCAGCCACAAACACTCAATGGCGTCTAGTGGCTGACTTTTTGAACTGGTGTGTCAGGGCCCTTAGTCTGCTCTGATAGATGTCCTGGCGCTGTAATCCTCCTCAAACAATGGTGGATGTGAGAATAGAAGAGAGGTTAAGCCCAGCAGATCTTTGTTTGTTACCATGTGTTCGGACATTTAAATGCACACAGGGAAAAATTGTCTCTCGCCGCTCGTTCAATCTGTAGATTTATGCATATTTAGCGTTGATTGGGCAGCTGTTCTCTGTGGAAACTGGCATATGGGCCCCATATAAGTTTTATAAAGTCCCTGCTGTTGCACCACTCATCGCATATATATGCGCCTTCAAACCCTTGCAACACTGATATTGTGTTTTATGGCTTTATAGTTTTATTCATTCATTTGATTGTTGTTGTGTTTTTTTTTGTCAAACACCTTGGGATTTCTTTGTATTAAAAAAAATGTTAAACATAAAAATTATTCATATATCATTATAATTACCTAAAAAGGGCTGACCTCCTGCCAATTGCCAATTTTTTTTTTTATAGTAGTTGTATATGACCAAACTTTAATAGGATAAAGGTATTTTCCTTTTGACAGTTGCTCAAGTGAATCCTTGTTAAAATGCATGTGTCCCACATACTTGCATTTGACAACTGTGTGATTGTCTCTTGAAATATCTTTTGGCTCCTTTGCTGACATAGACTGCGTTGTTGACATTCTTCAACATCCCGTTTGTTGCAAGAGTCAGAAATGGTTAATAAATTCAATGCTTTTATCAAAAAGTGATCTGAGGTTATGGTAAACTGTTGTTTGTCACATGCTGCCAGTTTTCATGCGGTGAAGTGAACGTGGCTCAGTTGATGATGTCGGCCACTAAGTTGGGAGGTACAGAAGGGGTCAGAGAATGACCACAATGAGGAAGCGGACACGTGTTCTGCAGCGGACGACCGGTGGTACGCATTCCATCGCCAAGGGGTCATGAGAGCAGATTCCCCAGTGCCTGTCTGAGGGGGGAGAGGCTGAGCTGGTCCATCCTCCAAGCCCTGAAAGCAGCTGCTCTGCCTGGCTAGGGCACAACTGTGACATCACACCCTCCAGAGATATTTTAAAGGGTGCCAGTCAGCAGGGAGATGAGTTCTCAGTCCGTAGGTACTGAGCTCCAACAACCACAGTAGTGACTCGCCTGCACAACGGTGATGTATGTGGAAGATACTACGTCCATATAAGAAAGGTTATCCGCTCACGACATTCTTTCTGAGCTTCTGGGATATGAACTGTTAGACGGGCGATTTCTGCAATGCTGCGGCATTGCCCCATTCCCCGTTTCTCGTCTGCCGGTGCTCGGAAAAAGATGCCAAATGGGAAAGAGAAGACGTTGCATGTCCCGTTGGAGAGCCAGGCTACCAAGGACATCGTGCCTGAACTGTTGCCGCCGCAGAAAGTGCTCAAGATATTTAGTATCAACATCATTGCTCAGGGTTTGCCTTTCTGCCGCAGGCGGGTGAGTACTCTATGTTTAACAGCGGTCACGTGACGTAGGTTCAGTTGAACGCAACCTGAAAATGTCAAAGGTCATCCAACACGGTCATCCCCATTTCTTTAATGATTAAAAATTTTACTCATGATTATTGTTGCATGCCAACCAAGATTTTTTTATAGAACATGCTACAAAAAACTGAAATGACTTTTAATTAGTAATTTAGTAACTTATCCTTTACAAGTGTGTGACCGCACATTTGACTGTTGTTGTGGGTTTTTGAAGACATCTTTTGGTGGATTAAATGAAAGTGACCAATTCCTTTTCAAATGCAATCGCTTCCACGCGCTCATAGTACAAAGTTTGCTTGCTCCACCCATGGCAGACGATGGACGCTGGCGTATAACCTTAAAAAGGCCGTCGGCAATGAGCCTATTTTTAGGTTAACTATTAAGAATTTATAAAATGAAAAATGTATATATATATATTTTAGACATGTGTATGTGCTGACAAACAACAAGTTTATATTCATATGAAGTCATCTACATTTATTAACATGCATACAAATAAAACGAATAGCCGATAAACATCTGAATCGCCCGTCATGGCCAGTGAGGGAGTTCTATTCGTTTGACTTATTAAAGATAGTTGAACTAAAATAATTGTTTATGCTGCCTTAAACATGTTGATGATCTGATCAATTGTTTACTTGTAGGTGTTAGTTTACGTTTTACATCAATATAATTAATATAAATAATGTGGCAGAAAAATGCAATGTGACTTGTAAATTTACCCATGTGAGATAAGTTCCCATGCATATCTAACATCTCTGAAAATGATTAAAATTGATAATTTACTAATTCACTTAAATTCAATGAATTTGGTTTAGATATATCTTACAAATTTGTTTGTTGGCAGTTGAGATTTTAGTTTTTTTTTGGGCCCTTATCAAAATGTGCAATAACCTAATAAGTTTCACTCTCTTTGTCAGTTTTTACTTTACGTGCATTTTATTTCTGGTATTATAAAATTTATAATGTAGGAAATATGTTGTTTTTGCTGATTTTATACTCTAGGTTACAATACTCAATTTAAAAGGCTTTTCAATAACAATTCCACAGACTTTTCAGTTAAAGGAATAAAAACTCTTTGTATACTTATACATTTAACCTCTGAAACCTAATGATGCTGACTCTGTTTTTATAATGTCATTAAAAGATATGAAATATAGGCCATTAAATATTACTCTTGTGATATTGTGTGGGGACTGCGGAGTGCTGGCTGTCCTTTGGCTGTTCTTGGTTTTCTCCCAGATCAAAGTAAGCCAGTGTGTTGAGGAGCCTTTCCTGACAAAAGTCCTATCACGGGGACTCAGTCTTAATTAGGGCTGTTTATGCAGTAGTTATACAGTAGGTTCAAAGCACGAGCTGACGGAACTCACAGCAGGAGGTTCCTTTAGTTTACCCGGCCGCAGGCTTAAAAATGTTCAGTCGTATCTTTGTCTATTTTAAATCCGTGTTGCCTTACCTCGCAACATGAGTGAAATACAAACAGTCTTTCTGCAATGTTAAGAATTGCAGAGACTATCAGTATGCATAGCATTACTACTGGCTAGATGAAGATGTTCTGAACTGTAAAATGTTATATATTGTCCCCAGGTGTCTTGTCTATGTACACAATATTCTTTTATGTTTCATCAAAGGCATTTTGTCTTTACTTTGTCAAGATTTGTAATAAAAGACAGTAGGTGCGACTCATTCATATACTGAAATATATTTGATATGCCCCGATGAAACATGCTCTACATACAATGCAGCATTTTCTTAATAGCAATAAAAAGGGTTTGCTAAATTATCCATGAAATTAGTTTTGACTGAGAGAAGTAACGCAGGGGAAAGGCAGCGTTTGAATTACCCGAGGCTTCGAAATGCCAGCGGCACGAACGAGAGGTCTTAAATACTGTCATGTACAATGATGCAGTTTCCCTGCATAGAAGGGCACGCATCTGTGCTGCTTCTTCTTAGGAGCGTTTACTTTTGTTATTTAAGAAAAGTATAAAAGGATATTAGAATGAAGAAATGGATCTTGAGCTGTTCAGGTTGTTGCTTTTTATGATGAACTAAAAGGAAAGGTCCCGTGAGGCCACTTCACGGGGTTGTTGAGTGGTGCAGAGGCCCCGGAGGCTCTGCTGTGCATGTGGCAGCTGTCTCCAGTGAATGGCATAGCTAGGATTTCTTGGGGTCTCTGCGGTGTGCTACAACTTAAGTCTCCTGAAACAGTCTTCAGAAGCAACCAACGATGCAGCAAAAATTCATTTTTATGCCTCAACATCTTAATGCTTGAGATATTGTTTTTGTGGAAAAAAAAAAATATTGCTTTCAATATCATTCTCCCATCTATGTCTGTACAGTATCCCCAATAGCTCAGATTCAATTTAAAGCATTTGATTCAACAACAGGGGCCTCGGGGCTTTCCATGGGGCGAGCATTCTCTATGTCGTATCTTGAGAAACTTAAGGTGAGATTGACGCCAGCCCCAAAACATATACTGATAAAAATAGTCCAGGTTTGAATCTTCAATTACAAAGGTGACCAGGAGACTCCACTGTATTTCCCGGAACTGGAACGGCATCCAGCTGCTGTAATGGATCGCTATTAAGATATAGAACATTAACAGCAGGACGTTTCAGTTGTGGTATTGCTTTTCTCACCCACCACACCCTGCGCTGCAGGCCTGTTAGGTAAGGTGATCTGGACTTGCCCACAGCAGCTATGTCCGTATCAACAACTAAATCAGCAAGATGCATTTGCTGTTTGAGCAGGTGCTGCGGGTGTGTTGCAACTTTCTCCAGCGAGTTGCATTAGGATCTCCTGTGATCCTCTGACAGACACATTCACACAGCTACTGCTTCACATTCTGCTTGCTTCCTATATTTTCTTCTTTTTTATTTATTTATTTTTTATTATTGATAGCTTAAAGTGCAGCAACACGGGAATAGAATAGAACTAGGTAGAGGTATGACATGGAACAAAGGTCCACGGCCAAAATCAAACCACCAATGTTCTGGTACCATCCATTCAGACACTTGGATGTTGCATTTGTTGCTTTTCTTAGCCTGGCAGTTCAGGATTTTTGAACTGTGCTTGTCATTGTTGCCCTTTTGTTCTCAAACTCACATGTATTTAATCAGGGAGCTTCATTACATGTCTTTGTATTTGTTACTATTTTAGTGTTTCCTGTTCTCTACTGTCTGAAAGGGTTATTAGTTAATTAGTAGGTCTACTTGTGTGATGGTATGATTATCCTTGTATAAAGTTATCACAATGATATTTCTAGAGAGACATAAAAAACATGCATCACCTGTTGAATGGACAGATTTTTAGTCTATTTTAGAGAATGTATGCGGTTGTGTGTCCCTGTCCAGGACGTGACAGTGTGACATGATACTGCTCCGGATGCTGTTACCGGGAAGTCAGATGATCGCGGCTCAAGTGGTGTTTGTCTTAACTATTCATATTTCACCTTCCCTTTCCAAAACGTTGAATTCACCCGACCTCTAACTTTTAGCACCAGAATCACAATATCTGTCCTACTTTTTCTGATTTGCCTCATATTTTAAAATAGTTTTGCAGGAAATTGTGTTCCTTGCAATGTTCTAGAAAAAGAATCAGAATTTATTATTAAACTGGGGCATCTAAAATGAATTTTATCTGGCTAAACAGCAAAATGAAATTGTACAGTAAGAGGAAATGGAACGAAAAAAACCTTCTTCTTCTTTACAAGAAGCTGATTTAAATATACATGTACCTAACATTAGAAATATACATTTTTATTTGCTCTTTATTACAAATTATTAATGTTGATTAACCAAAATTAACCTCCACATATTCCAGGCCGCCCCGGAGAAGCAGCAGCCTTTATCAATGTTGGCCCTGTACATAAGCCTTACCCGATCAATGCTAATGCATGTGTTTGGCAAGAAAAAACAAAAGAGTAATTCATCTTTGAAGCTTTTATTCTTTTTATCCTTGTCCCATTACTGATGCAATCTATTGTAACATAATGCAGTGAAGTTGGCATATTACACTGTAATATGCATTTTTTTGTGTGTATGTACTATGTATGTTTATGTATCATTTTAGAGGATAGTCCAAGAAATATAAGACTGATTAAGTTACTTCTTCAAATCTTGAATAATCACATAGACTTAATTTTTTTGCTTTCTGTTGGTTTACAGACTGAATTTATAGACGGGTGTGACGAGCTGTTGTCCCATGTTAATGTTTTAAGTTCATCGTAACACCGCCATCCAGCGCCGTTGCCATGGCGCTTATGAATCGATGAAAACACAGGCTGCATATACGAGTTGGTGAATGAAAGTGGCGGACTTCACCTTTCCCAGCTTCAGGCCTCTCTCGCTTGTCTCGAAGTAAGGACAGCACCGCCGCACACTGCTGGTGGTTGGATTCCATTGCCCTTGGGCTCCAAATAACACAGAGGGGGGCAAGGCATCTGCTATTGGCTATTCTGAGAAGCGAACCCATTCCAGAGAGCATACAGTCGGCTAGCGACCCAGCGCCCAGATCAGCCAAACTGTTCTATTTTCCCCATTTCAGATGAAGGCTCGAACCCCGTGACAGCCAAGAGACAGGATTATCTTGTTTAAAAAAATACTGTTCTTAATCACTTTAACTTGTCCTTCTAATATATTTGCATGGGTAGGATAAATATTCAAAGAAAATGTTTAAACATTGTATAATTGTTTGAATATTTAGAAATCTGTACATCCTTTTCTACTTGGACTGTATAGCTTTTCTATAGGCAGCAGTGGACGGTGTCAAATTGTCTTCAGTGACAGAGCAGTCTTTGCATTTTGACATAACACGTGACCAGTGCATATCAGCCTGATCTAAATGCCACTCGAGTTCAAGTTGAGGTGTACAGTCATACTGTTGTGGTTCTTTACATACAGAGCCACCCCTAGTAATAGCAATGTACACCCACCTGCCTGAAGGCGTTGACATCTCCCAAGCAGAAAAGATGCACAGCGTGTTTGGAAGCTGTCTCAACTGTCTCCTTTTTAAAAAAAAAAAAAAAAAAAAAAAAAAGTGAAGCAATAGGAAAACTGAAAATGTTTATATATATAAAAACACCTACTCTTCCATTTAAATTATTCATGTTGTGCTGCATAATACTCATATTGGACACATTCAATAGACAGCTTTTGGGTTTTAAATGCATTTGAATTCTTTGGTTTGTTCTGTAGCTCCCACACTCAATCTGCAGAATGTTTTTTTCTATTAAAAAATAAAGCAGTGTTCCGTGATGTTTTAAAGCAGTCTTTTAGCTGCCAGCTATACCATGAGGTGCTCAGCTGTCTGTCATTGCACCCCCTGCTCACACACACAAATATACAGTTTATTTCAAGGAACTGATTCACTGTTTTCACTTAGTAGTTAACACCAATCTTAAGGAGGTCTTAAAAAAACCTTTAAAACTAATTACATACATTTAACACATACGTTACATTTGATCAGTGCTCGCTCTTTTTTTATGCATTTTAAGCCTCTCATCTACTGTACAGTAGTGCTTGTTGCAATAGTCAACGCAAGTGGAAAATTTCAAGTGCTTTGAAAGCAGGACTTCAAGTAATGATTTAATTCTTCTCAGTTAATCGGATGATTATTTTCTCAGTTTTTTTTTTGTTTTAGTTGCAGCTGAAACAGTTAGGCCATTAATCATTTAGTCTCCAAACATTGAATTAATTGGAACCTTTTTGAAAATGGATTATTTGAAATGTATAAAGAAAATTATCTTGTTCCAGCTTCTCCTATCTGATTACTTTCTGGTTTCTGTAGGCTTCTATAATAGTAAATAGTCTAGTTTTAATAGACCAGTTTATTTTTTACATTTTAGAAAATGGAGTAAGCCTGGTAACAATTTCCAAGAAGTCACAAATCCAAATAAGCTAATTTTGTGCAACCATCAATGCAACACTTAACATTTACTATCATGCAAGACAGAGAAGGACTGTTTGAGACAAATGATCAAATCTGCACATCTGAGAGGCTGAAACCAGTTATTTATGGTTTGGTGTTTAATTTAAATGATGAAAGTGAATAAAGCCAATTGAGCTGCCCTTTGATTTATCTGCTCCAAATTATACATGAAAAAATTCATCAAAAAGTTCATACTGTGGGATGAAAACAAAAAGTTATCAATAGAAGTCACCATTTTTTTTTCTGTAAGCAGAGTAGCAAAGTGAACCACATGAGTCCATCTATATTTTTATCAGGTCAGAGCATCTGCCATCTGGGTTATGAGACAGCTGGACAGTAAGGAGACACTTTTTTAGAGAAGGTTTTACTCCTCTAACTCAGTCCCTCAAACTGGAAACTCAAGTGTAAATGTGACTGGGCCAAAACATTTTTTCTTACATGTCCCGTCCCCTCTATCCCCGGTAGAAATTATGATGATATAACAATATCCGCTCAGCTATAAATCATCTGGCAGCGGCCAGTGTCCAAGATAGAATATTCAATCTCTGAGATAACCGATTCATTATCTGGCATCGATTAGCAGCATGTCCAGATGATGGATGACTGCCAGGTTCAGGCCATGATACCAGGTTTATTATTTGCAGTTTATAAATTACCTTGGCTGCTGTGTACCCCCGGGTCTGATAAGTAACTGTAAATAGCCCCCTTAAAAATCTGCTAGGTCCGATATCGCTGCAGGTACCAGTGAGATGATAAAAAATGATCCCAGGAGATTAAGGAATACAAGGAGTTTGAAGACCTATAACATGCTGAAACAATGCCCAGTTGATTATAATACCATGATCCAAGATTTTACTGCACAAATTCCATCCTTCTGTTCAACTTGAAACATTAGAATTAAGGTAGATCTATGCTTGATAGAAGGGATTTGTTGGAGTTGTTGTGCGCTTTAATTTATTTTTCAGTATCAGATTTCATCCACTCATTGCACCACTGCTACAATCGATGGTTGGATTTTACATGTTTATATTTTCTCCCTGTAACTGTACATATTATTTTAGTCTTTAGTTTTGTGATGCAGAGTGGCTAAAATTATAGTTCAATTGGTCAAATTACTTCTTTAACTTCCTTTGTTTCTTTAATCTTAACGATGTCTACCGCAAGTGGAAACTTGCAGGAAAGTCTTTAAAGAGTTGCACATTGCTGTGACCGACGAATCTTCACTGTCACGATCCCAATGTAAAAAAGTAATGTCACAGGAATTGGTGCTTGCAGGAGCTTTGAGAGGCTTTTTGCAGTGCGTTGCTGATGTTGTGGCGTTGAAACGTAGCAGAAGACGAATCGGGTTTAACTTTCTCGACATGTGAGTCTGCTTTGGTTTGCCAGAGCCCTATTTCAAGAGTCCTGCTGCACCAATGCAGAGGCTTCTCAGAAATGAATCAGAAGGCTGTGTTTTTGACTCAGTGCCATTGTCAGTTAGCCTGGCATGATCACGATCAAAAAATTTTTTTTTCTGTTTGTGAGAATGCCTCAATGCCATTCTTCTGTCAGGCATTGTGGTAAACCTGCCTCGTATCGGATAACTGGTTGAAAATCAGGGCCAGGTTGGGGTGGAAATCTGTCTGACAGCGGAGGGGCCAGAAGCGTCTGCCAGAGGAAATAAAACATGAGCTCACAGATTCGTCTGGTTCTCAGGCTACTTGTCTGATTGCGGCCAAACAACATACTCCCCAGATTATTAACCTTCTTTTGACGCTCCACCGACACGGCTTGTTCAATTAGTCTGCGGGTGAAAGTCTGACTCAGCATTTTATCCTGCAAACCAGAACCAAAGCCTTGTTTCTGTGGAGGGGTAGGTGTATTCATTGTAATGGTGGACATGCTAATATGCATGCGGTGAGTCAGATGACTAATAATAGTGTCATAACTTTCCCCTTTAGGTCTCTCTGTTTAGTACTCGTAGTAGACAAACATCACATCAACATGTACAAATAGCCAAAGGACACATCAAACAATATCAGGTTCTGTGAAAATAGACGGAGGCATAAATAATGCATGAATGACTTGATACTCTCTCAGAATTCTAGCGTGTTATGAGTTTTCTTGTCGCTGTCACTCTCCTCCGGAGGATTATACATATACAGTTTCATACCCATCAATACCCGAGAATAATAATAATACAAATCCCTTCAAATCTGGACAGAAATGTGCCACTCTACCCTTTCAAGGACATACTGTACATCTCCTTTCTGTCATTAACAACAAACGAAGTAGGAATTATAGCTTCGTTCCAGTTGCCCTCTGCAGGCATATAACAGAGGGAGTAGAGCTGGATGCATGGCAGATTATTGACTCACTATTTCTAAAACCTCAACTCTTCCTTATATCAGTTTCTTCATTCTTCATTTGTCGACCTGCTGCAGCCCGCTCTTTAACTCGGTCATAATTTTCTTCTCCCCGTCAGTCGGGAAAGACGATTCCGCATCTTATCTGTGAGGAACAGAGATAAGACGTGGATCAGCGACCTCCCTCCTCGCGATCGATCGGCCGCTTATTGTCCCGTCTAAACGGAGACATTCTCCCTCACCACAGACGACTTCCTCAGACGAAGAGCGTTTCTCAGATTCTCAGAGTATGGATTACTTCATGAACGACATGTCTTTTGAAAGTTTTAGTAGGGGGTACAGCCAATGCAGACTTTATTGTATGATGACCTCTCAGTGAGCTGTATTGTCAATACAACACTTACACACACAAAAACACATTCAGCTAATTATTTTGGTCTGTCTTAGTACAATATTGAAATTATACATGTATTGGGGTAACCTGCCCTCACATGCCCCACAAACAGTCTGAGTCTAATAGGGGTGGTTTTTAATATCAAGTACAATAAATTGATATTTCTATTTTCTAGTCAGTAGCTGATATAAGTCTATTTAATTATGTAATACATTTTATTTGTCTCACAGGGGAAATTTACTTTAACTTTATTCACATTTGTCACACTTGTCAAACTGTACATGTAGTAGTAGCAGAGGAGGAAATGCTTCAATTGTCCTTCTGTAAATATTGATAAAGTTTAGATTGTATTTTATTATACACTATTTAGGGAAAACAAGTTAAAATTGATATTCTGCCTAGTGCATGCAGCAATTAAAACAGGAAATGTAAAGGGCCCTATCTTTGTGCATTGTAGACCCCTAGGAAGAGTAGATGATGATTGCTATGGCAGCAGCTAATGGGGACTCTTAATAAAATCTATTCAAAATGAAATCAGTACGCCTGTAAAACAAGTTGTCAGTAAAACAATGTTTAGAAAATGTAGCTGCTGTAGGACAGAGTTCTAAAAGAGGCTCTGCTTCTGAAAAGCTCCCAGATTTCCATTTTTTATATAAAGTAAGGGGTGGGCTCGTAATCCGTCATCTGTCGTCGTTCTTAGACCTTGCCACATTTAATTGGTGACTCACTTGATCAGGCAGTTCAATTGTGTGAAGCAGAATAATAAATCTAGCAAAGCCAACAAAGCGGCGAGTCAGCCAGTCATAATGGGATTAATGAGTCCACAAATCTAGCCTTTACAGTCTTTTTGGGGCTTTCTGTTTTGGCCTCTCTGAGCAAATGAAAAGCTGCTTTGAGAGTTGCCTTTGAGAAAATGTTTAGAATGATTGTGCCAATGTATGACCATCTGAAGTATGTTTAGAACATTTTTGTTTGGTGGGGGTAAAAAAAGAACTGAGAACTAAAAGTGAAAAGTAAGTAAAGAAAGACATTTAAGTGAAGCAGGGGAAAAGGTAAAATAAGTGCAGAATTTCTGACTTCATGCCTTAGTCTCAAAGCATGTGACCCTCTTTGACCTGTGCATGCGTGCTATAGAGTTTCATATTTTGCTTTCAACCTAACAACTGCACACCGTTACTCCTCTTGAACATTTCAGCTCTGGTTTGAAACTTCTTTTTCGGCCGTTTACACAGTAAAGTCTTGGTGCTGATAGCTTTTCAGCCGTACAATCAGTAGAAAAATGGGGACCGAAAATCAATTCCTATGAACCAAAAGAGAATTGCTTCGTTGCTTACATAACATTACATCAGACACCCACAACAAACACCTTCATTACCAAGATGTGGATCCTGGGCTGTTCTGCACGAGGCGGCTTCACAAACTGACAGACGACTCGTTCACTCAAACCCTACGGTATCAATATTTTTGTTCTGCGCGTGTTGTTGAAATCGGACCTTTTCCTTTTATCACCTCATTACTCATTTCTTTGTATCCTCCCTCATTGATCGAATTTCTTAAAACTTTTGTTGATTTTTAGTAGTTTGGGTTACAATGTGAATGATCAGATTTTTCTTTTCTTTGTGAAATTGTAACAGTCTTAGGAACAATTAGTTGCTATTTACTTTGCATGGTTAATGGCAGCAGTACTATAACAAGGGCCTGTTCACCCAAATCCCACATTAAAAAAACATATTTTTTCATCTAGCAATGCAGGTGGTAGTTGGGGGGGACATCCAGCCATAACAGAGGTAAATGGATTTCTGCTGCTTTCCCAAATAAAGGAAATACCCTACTTGTATAAACTACTAAACTAAAATTAAAGCAATAATTTACTTGACAACTCTTGTACATCTGCACACACTTATTCAAGGTACTCGGCTATCAGCTCGGAGAACTTCATCTGTGTATTTAAACATCTCAGCTGCTTCTGTCCCGTCATGTAATCCCAGACTTAACCCCATGATTTTGGGATCAGGGCTCTGTGGGGGGCAAACCATCTGTTGCGAGACTTCCTGTTCTTCTTTTCACTGAATATAGTTCCCTCTGACCAGCTGTATGTTTGGGATCATTGTCGCGCTGCTGAATATAATTTAGAACCGGATCAGTATGGTATGCAGGACGGATCAGATATAAGCATCCAAAGCGCCTTGAATGTTTGAACAACAGATGTGTTTGTATACACAGATTTTAGTGTTAATACCTTACATTTGGACTGCTTTTTGCACAAAGTGCTTCCCTTGAAAGTGTCGTCTGTCAGTGCTGACATTTCCATCCGTTTCCCCATATTTTTTTATTCCCAAACCACCTACCCTGTCTAGGTTTTCAGGGTAGCTGAAGTCTATCCCAACTAACATAGAAACACTGGGTACAACCACAACCACACTACACCAGGGCTCTGTTGGATTTAATAAGTGATATTTTGATTGACACTGTTTTCTCATGCTGTTAACTTCTCATAAAGAGCCTGACTCTAACATAAATGTTCTCTTTTTTTTTTTCTCTCTCTCTCTCTCTCCCCTATGTTCTGCTCCCCCTGTCATGGAACTATATGAACATGCAGGTAAGCAAAACCTCATTCTATTAATGCTATTATATATAATTATTTATAATATATTAAAATATACTAATTTATTTCTAACAAACGCAAAACTGTTTGCTCAATCCAATATATACATTTTGAGAAGAATACTATCTTGCAGAACAGAAAATCTGAATATCTCCTTGGTACTTTGGTCTTTGGTGCGTTTCTTCTTCTGCAAAACCTCAAAATGTCATGTTTGTGCCTCTAGGGGGCAGCATGAACTAAACCTTAAATGATCACTGGGGCTACTGAAAGCTCAGTGTCACCCAGGGTCTTCCCCATCGTGCATTGCTGGGAGTGTTAGTGCATTAAAGAAATGTCCGTTGGCATCCTGCTTGTTTCATTCTTCTGACTTGGATACTGATTAGCCAGTAAAGGTGTGTGATGGATATGTTGGAGACGAGTATGGAGGTGATGCTACGGATCGCTGCGGTGCTTGTTTTTTTGCTCTTGTGGTTCTCTGTGGTTAATTTGCTTTTAGATTTGTGAAATCGTGGACACTCACCAGTCACCTCTTTTTAATCTCTCGCTCTATATTTGCAGACACAAGTACATATAAGCAGCTCACATGTCTCATCCGCTGTCATTCTAGCACCAACTCTCTCCTCTTCCCTTATTTTCCACATGCAGAGCTTCACTAAATGTTCAGGTTTTTGCAATGACTGAGTGCAGCACTCAAATACTATATTAAGTATGAAGAAGGTCTTATAATGCTGCACGTGTTCCCTATTTAATGAAGTAGTGATTATGAATAAACAATTCCTGACAAGGTCATTGCTAAAAGTTTCTTCATTAGCTTTTGTCACAGTATGACACAATATGCTTTTAAGAAACAACTTAAATTTGAACACAGCAGCAAAAAAAGGGATTAACCATTCATTCAAATATATATTTAGCACTGACAAAGAAGCCACTTTTCACACATAAGCAAATGCCTTACGGTATGGAAGGAATGTGTGCTGTTTCCCATATTGAGCTGATTATCCGTGACATACGTCTGTATGACCGGCCATTTTTTCGCTTGGTGAGATGTGAAGTCACGAGATGGGCCGCTGTCCTGTGGCTACTGTTTATCGCCACAGTTTAAAAATAATACTGCATAATTATGCAAATGGTAAAATTTACTGCCAGTTTTTCCCGTGGCTGTTCTTAGTATAGAAAAAAACTCATTTCAAAAAACAAATATTTACGAGATATAATGGAAGCAGAAAAATGCTATTTTCTTTTCCTTATCTTCCTCGATGCGTTTCTTAGATAATGTGATGATGATTTTAGTGAGTTGACAGAAAATGAGTTTTTTGACCTTTTCTAAAGGTCTGTGGGTGGATTCAAGTCAGTGATGTTTGGTTCATGGCTGGCGTCTCTGTGCCACAACTCTCTGTAAAGCAGTACATCATCATTTGTTGTACATGTTTAATGTACATCTAACATAATGTTTCTTATCATGAAAAGTGTCTGTTTTTGCTATGTGGTCTGATTCTTGGAAGAGAATCAGTTCTTGAATGTCTGTGAGGTGAGAATGAACAACATGTCACTTATTGAATCAGAAACCAAGTTCACCGCAGGACAAGGTGGATTTAACTGTAATTACCTAGTGAAGATGGGGGGGGAGCTATTTATTGGACTTGACTGAGAAGATTGGTATATGAAAGAGTGCTGGTGTCAGAGTAGGTTGTTATACCTAAAAATTGAGGTTTCCATCAATGTCAGTTTACAAAGATGCTTTGGAATAGTTTTCACTTTTGGGAAAACTTTTAGCCTTTGCTGTTGTGCTGTGACTAATTATTACTAATGAAGGCAAATGTCAGCTCAGAGCAATTTCTGACACAAGATTAGGTCAAAACCCAGTATATGGCTGGAGTATGTGAAATGCTAGAGGATTTTTAGATCGTATGTTGCCTGGTAACCAGCAGACATGGACATTGCAGCATTTTTAAGATTCCCGTGTTTGTGTTGGTTTATTTATTTGTGCAGCACTGCTCATACTGTAGTGCAGCACATAGATCCTCTTTTAATTTTTAATAAACTGACTACATTTGCAAAGGTTAAATACTGCTGATATGCAGGCTTTGTAGTTGTCACTTAACGCTGCTTACTTATGAACATTTTGCAATGAGCCTTAACATGAGAAATCAGAGAGACCACTAGGATGCTCTCTGTGAAGGTAAACGTCCTTATTACTGTACTAAAACACATTGTCCAGTGGATGGGTTATCTGCCAGTTTAGTCAAACATTTTTTCCCCCAGAAATAATTCCGAACAGTTCTATTGAGCAGGTACTTTGCATCCGAGTGTGCCGCCTGCTGTTGACAGGCTGCATACCATTGATAAAAAAAAAAACAAAAAAAAACCTGTGCTTTTGGTGACGACCAACAGGTTAGAACATATGAATGAATCCTAGATCCACCCAAAAGTAACTGGGTCTTAAGTTTATTTGTTTTATGTAATGCCATGTGTATTCATATTTTCATTTCTGAGAAGCACAGCACTTCTTCTAATGAAGCAAGAACAGGCAAAACATTGACACAACACTACTAAAGTAAAACCTGGGTTGACATTAACTCTCAGCCCCAATGAGGAGAAGTCTTCACTCACATTCCTGACTACATCCATGGTTTTCCCTTCTGTCTGCTACGTTTTATCTTCCAGACATTGTATGACAACATTGTATCGACCGATATGTCTCATAGATGACTGGCCATCGGGAAAAAACGTAATCAGGGCATCCCTCGTAACAATCCAATTGTTGTGAACAAGTCTTCCCTGCAAAACACCTAAACAACATTGTCACTGAGTAAATCTGAGGCAGATGGCCAATATAGGGGGGAAAGAGAATGTGTGTTGGGCTCTTTCCTTTTAAAGATGACTATTTCTGGCCTATTAAGAGTATGACTTGATGTTAATGATATCATACCAAATTCTAATAATACACATAGCAAGAAATTACTGTTACATGCCCAGCCCTGCATTATGATTTGAGCTTCTATATTTTGAGATAAAATAGTCCTTACACTGGTGAAATTCAAGCCTTCGTTAGCAAACTCTCCAGAATTCATTACTGAATGGCAGCCTCTGCATCCATTGCCAGAATTGGTTGAGTCTAACAGCAAACAAGAGCCTCATCCCTGGATGAAGCCAGAGGCAGCACACTGCAGCCTGGAGGCCAGTGAGAGCGGATCCTGTTGCCAGGCAACAGTTTACAGATGGGGGGGGGGGGGGTCTATTAGCTGGGTCCTCCACTGCTGCCCACGCCCCTGCCTGTCCTTCGTCATCATCATGTCAGGATCAGATCTGCAACTTGCCTGGCCTTGAATTGCTGAATAGGTTTTTTTTTCCCTTTTCTTTTTCTCTCCCCAAAGCATCAAGGTTTTACAGTTATGCTCTAACCGCCATGCACCACACTATTTCTTGATTTCTTCTCACTCATGGTGCAAGTAGGACAAAATGTAATTCTTCTTGATTTTACAGATAGAAAGTCTTACTGGCTTAATTTTGTGTTTTCTTTAACATTATAAAGATGGAGGCACTACTTGCTGCAGTCCATTCTATTTACAGCATGGACTCCGGGACTTCAATGTCATCACTTTAACAGCTTAAGCAGTTCCTTATTTCACACAGGCCTGCTTTTTGCAGGCTTGTGTGTCTCGTTGTTTTTGTTGATGCGCGGTACCCGTCTGCGACGGAGCCCTATTTGTTTCCTGAATGTCTAATCTGCCAAGTTCATGCCTCTGGCTGCCCACTGAGAAGGGCTTCCTTGTTCTGTGTCTGCCTGGCAATCCCAGCGACTGCTGCCGTCCCCGGCCTCTCGTGCCCATTAACATACAGCTGTCCCACAGGATGTAGTGAGATAGACGCCCGTGAGCTTCAGAGGGAAGCTGGGTACTCCCTCTCTCCTCCCAGATTCAACTCGCAGGCAGCAGCCACAGCAGATGGGCTGTGGAGATTAAACCACTAGGCACATGGCAGCTATTGTGGGCTGCCTATTGTGAAATTTAAAGGTCATCTATAGGGTCAAGGCTGAATTGCTGCGGGGAGCCCCACCCTCCGAAGCTTTTGCTAATGATAGCTTTTGGGCTTGTCAGGAATATTTATCCATAGACAGTGCGCTAAGGAGCAGTCAGAGTCAGAATGGAGCTTTCATTGGCTAAAAGAGGAATGTTGTGCTTTCCTGTATTGCACATTCAATCCAATTTTTGTTAAAGAACATGTCTTGTGATCCTTTTTTTTGTTAACAAACCCCTAGGAAAGAAGAATAACCAGCAGTATTCTACAAACAAATATTATCAGTGTATCCAAGCCTGATACAGCTTATATCATAGCATTCAGTTTTGTCCAATAATGCATACATTTTGTCTGAAATATTACCCGTACATGTTTCATCATCATGCACATTTCAGCACATTGCAGTTAAACTAGTTACTCGTTTGTTTATCATTAAATAGGTTCCTTAATTATTTACCCTGACCTTTTCCCTTGTACTGTGACATTGAGTGAAAATGTCATGTTGTGACAACACAAAAACATTTGACCTCCGCTAGTATATTTGGATTATTAAGCGTAATATTTAGCCTGAAATATAACCTTCTGTTTATTTTGAAACTAAACGCAGCAACCATATAGAAAACCATGACAGCCTTAAAGAAATAAGGAGCAAAAGCCAGCATCTTGTCAATAAACCCAGCGTTGAGCTGTTTCATCATGACTCGTCAGACATTGACTTGTTTGACATTTGAAATGTTGTATTTCAGGTCGAATTTGACTTAAAGCTTTTCAAAAACTGCAGGGGAAATATAAAGTGACAGTGATGAAGCCTTTTGACTCACAACATCTTCTGTTGGATTTGAACTGAGGGTTCTTGAAAAGTTCTTTCAACTTGAAAATACAGCACCTTTATCAATTTTAAATCTCATAAAATATACATCTGAGCTATTCTGAATAAATAAACTTGAATTACATCAACACCCATTAGACATGTGTTCCAGCGGAGAGTTGGATTCTCTAGTAGTTCACTCTACTTTCCGCTCTCTGAGCGGCGTTGACCCCCAAATTGTGTTCCACTATTTTTGAAATTCAGGCCAAGATCCCCTAACGAAGAGAGAGTGGTTTCTTAGAGGAAAACATTACAGCCTTCCATGGTGCTGTGGGCGTGAGACCGCGGCAGCGTGTGCTGAGGGAAGTCTATTTTTGAGGAATTGTTCCAACCTCACTTCCATTTTCCGCTCTTGTGCTCAGTTCATTGACTGGCCAGTTGGCAGCACATGCCTTTTGTTGGTGAAAGGCAAGAAACAGTCATCAAATGGCAACTACATACGAAAAAAGAAGTGGCAGCTATTCAAACAAGTGAACCATTCAACTAAGTTGAAAGTTTAAGCGCTTTTTAAAGACAGGAATGATATTATAGCTAACTTCTTGTTCTGTCATTCTCCTGGTTTATTTTAACAATTTTGATTGACAGCAAAATTTCAAAAGCCAACTTTTGAATTTGAGTGTTTATTGGTTGGCGCCAAAAGTGCCGCCTCCATTTAAACGTGAAGGTATTTCTCCTTGTGCCATCTGCTGCCTAAATGCCTGCAGTCGCTCTACAGATGCCGGTTAGCTGGCCCCCAGGCTAGATGTCATTACAAAGTAGGCGGCTCATCAATATGAATGACAGGTCTCAGGAAAAATGAAACGATTCGACAATTGGCAGCTTGATTTAACAATGCATTTCCTGCCACAAGGTGGAAATGTGCATGTTTTAGTCTGACCTCAGTGTTGAATTGACAGATATTTTTTCAGTTAATTAACACCCTTAAACTCAGACTGACAGAAGAACCTGTCAGAATGATTGCTCTTTGTTACTTCAGGCGATATGTATAGTGAAATAACCGAAGGAAAATGCCAGCTATACCCTTTTAGTCTGTTCAACCCGGGAAGGCCAACACAAAGTAGCCATAACATCCAAAGAGTCAAACTCGACATAGTTTTAATTAAAAAAAGAAAAATCCACAATCCTTTAACACTTTACTTTTGTGTGAAGAATAGACATGAAGAACAGTCAGACTGTTAAAGCAGATCTTAACCATGTTTCATTTAGACAAACTTGTATCTTGCAGTATAGGAGGCATTATTTGACAAGTATTTTGAAGCATATGTCTAACTAAATGAATATAACACAGTAACCAACCCATACTTTTTGAGAGCTGAGTGTTTTTTTTAACCAAGAAAATCACAACTAAATATCTAATTCGTGCAGTGCATTAGTTATTTTATTAGTTATTAGTTATTATAGCCAGAAGGCAAGGCTCTAGGGGGATTCTTGTAGCTATCATGCCCCCCAAATACTCTTGTCCCCCTATCTGTCCTCTGGTAGATGAAAAGTAGAATAGTGCTCCTGTCTAGTTGGCGGTAGAGTACCCATAATAGGCATCCGCTGCATGAATGATGCGTTTTAAAATTGCTGAATAAACCCTTGCTGATCATTAGCCTTTTAGTATATTTGAACAAAATTGACGGTTGAAGGTCGAATTTTTGGAGTTCGTAAGAAGTTAGGTTGAACAATACTCTAAAGAAACTACACCACGCACTGCCCTCCTCATATTAAAATGTTCAGTCTCTCAAGGTTTTCTTTTTGGCAGCAGCTGTGTTCTTCCTCTGTCCTCCGTCTGTCTCCGTGTTACCCAGCATGGGATGCAACTCCTCAGAGGCCCCACGCTGCCTACGCTCATAGGCAGATTTCCAGCTCAGGATTCAGTGGACATATGGCAACCACCTTAGAACATCAGCCTCACCAATTATTGCACAGTCCCGCTTTGTAGATCTTTTATACTTTTAAGCCTCTGTCGTTAGCCAATGGGTTTCATGAAGGTTAGAGCTGTTTGAATAAACATATTTTGAGGACTCTTTACCTCATTGCTTTGGTAGATTTTTCTTATTAGCCTCATCTATGGTTAAATTGATCTTCATTATAGAGAAGATGTACTGCAATATAAAGAGTACAGCACCAAAGGTTGTTTCACTCACCTTAACTCATCAATAAATACACCCTTCTATCTCCACTGCTACATTATTATCAAACGTTCGTGTGTGTGTGTGTGTGTGTGTGGTGTGAAACGAACATGCTTACAAGCCATCCAAGGTTCACCGCTCCTCTGCCCTTCTTGAAATAAAACATTTATCATTCTTGACCCATGTTGGCCCATGGCTGTTTAAAATCCTAGCAGACATCTCTCGCTGCATACCTCTCGGCCATCTAGCCACACACTAAAGGAATTGCCTGGGTATATTCAATAATATGCTTTTTAATGTCTTATAGCGCATACCTTCTCTTATTAACTCATATTGCATTTGCCGAAAGTCTAGTTTATCTTCTGTCCTGTCCAGGCAGTATGGCAGAGTAAATATCGTACATAGGATCCCATTGCACGGTGTACTTCCTGAACCAAATCATTGCATTACTTATGATCATCTTCTCAGGCATTGTTTTTTTCCATGAGCAATTTGCTGTTTCCCTTGGGCTGTTTTGTTCAGCAGCAGCTCCACATCCTTTGTGTTCCCTCACACCAACACTGGCTCTAAGACATTATAAGGAGCATATTTCTGACTTTTTATAGACAAAACAATTACTCAAGGAAAAATATCTCCCTATTAATCAATAATGAAAATAATCAGCCATATATTACAGTCATTTCTCCCATATGAAGCAGAAAGTGATGCTAAAGGGTGCAGCACTAATAGTAGTTTCTTTAAACTGCACATTCACTTCAATAAATACATACTTATATCTACCTGCAGTTTTATCAATTGCGTGTGTGCATGTGTGCGTGCGTGTGTGTGTGTGTGGTGAAACAGGCTCACAAGAAATCTAAGGTTCACCGCTCCTCTGCCCTATCTGAAATGAAACATTTATCACTCTTGACCCATGTCATCCATAGCCATTTAAAATCTTGGCAGACACATCTCTCTCTCTCTATTGCTCTCTCTCCACATCCCTCTCATCCATTTCGACATGCACAAAAAACATGCCTGTGTTCTCAATAATAGCCTCTCCCTTTTAATGTGTTGTAGCATGACTGGGTCTTTGTTACAACAATGAGGTCCACTCATTTCCACATAATACATTTAAAAAAACTAAGATTTCTCACACTGCCTCTGCCAAGATGGCGACTCGCTCCTCCATCCTGTGCCGGCAAATTTAAATATGGTACATATGATCCATGGCACGGTGTACCTCTGGAACCAAACTATTACATTAAATGGTAACCATTTGAATGGCAATAATAAATATATTATAAGCAGCTATTAAATTAATTAAGCAGCTATTAAATTAATTTTGATTAATTGTTTCAAGTCATTTTTTTAACGGAAAAAGTGAAAATGTTTTAATTCTAGCTTCTCAGGTGTTAATATTTTTTGGTTTCCTTAGTCTACTTTGATAGTTAATTGTATATCTTTGGGTTGTGGTGCTGGTGAACAAACATGTTTTGATTAACCAAAAAATAATTGACTTACTAATTAATAAAGTAAGTCAAGTAAATTAATACAAATATTTGTCAAAATTGTCAGTCAAAATAATAAACCTATACTGCACATTTATAAAGTATCATTATTATTAAATATGAATTCATATTAATTTAAATCATGAGATAATTGATTAACATATTTCATTGTTAATCTGACGTTTAATTCTGAGCAAATTCTTTTATAGTCAATTCTGTGAATTTTACTGTCACTTAGTTAATTTGTCGGTGACTGGCATCACTGTAGAAATACTGAGATCACATTACATTGTAGTACATTTGCAAATTTTCTTCTTGTCCAGAGCTTTCACTTCGTCTATGTATTTTTTTTTATTTAAACACATGCACAAAACATGCATTCCTATATATCCGGTTTTATCTGTTGAATGAATGTTTTATTCAAATAGTTATTTCAAAATAATTCAAAGAAACATTTTTTGATTGATATAAACATGCATAAACATATTGTATACTTGAATAAAATCTGGTCAGTCCACTCCATCATTACACCAATGAATGTCTACATACAAAGCAATATAACAAAGCGATAAATAGACTTTCATGTGCAGCCTTTTTGATCTCTTTCGCTATATAACCGCTATTTGAGTCTGACTTTGTGGCGTCAGACATGGCAGTCGATGGCAGTCAAGTCAGGCACTAAAAAGGTTGCTATCAGCCCCATTGCTGGTGGTACATCTAAGATAACCGTAATCCCAAACAGACACTTTATACAAGAGCCTTGGCTTTCAAAGCATCACTAGCACACATCTAAACAAGATCAAATGTGCCCTTCACTTTCTGGAAATTGGATTGCAAATCAACATGGGGGTCACGTATTTCACTCTTATCAAACATTTGTTTTCTTTAGTCACTGTCCATTTGTGCCACTTCTCTACTTAACGGGGCTGCAAAGAATAAGTGTGACTAAATAAGCAGCATTTTTCAGATTTCAATTCAGCCGACTTGCGAGATGGCCCGGTCTGATTTCTTTCCGGAGCATTTCATTCAGTCCTCCTAACCAACCTGTTGATAGGGTTCATCGTGGTTTATCTGTCAGAAAAGAGTGAGGCCACAGCTACCGGGCCTCGACCTCCACACAAAATTGCTTTCACAGGCTTCTCTGATGGTTTTCCTCTTCCTGTCTTCCTCCTAACTGAAGTGTGCCATTGTATGTGTCAAGTATCCTCCCATTTATCTTACCACTGAAGGTTGAAAGGACCTTAGGCCTTTGATTTTTTTGTTCCCACCTTTTTATGAGGAGGAAGACGCTCTAATGTAATTTAGGCGTTTCTTCTTCAAAGAAGTAACTGGCTGATTCTTCAAGCAAATATTTTTAAGAACACATAGATTTAGATGTTCTGTTTTTTTCCATGTCACAAGTGCTTAATTAAGAAATAATCAGAAAAATCTGGAAATAATGAGGGCAAACATTTTACCAATGCTATTGTATACTTCACTCCAATTTTTAAATGCATGACTTTTACTTGCAATGCATTTTTTCCTGCTTGGTATTTCTACTTTTACTGAAAGTACATGTCTGAAAACATGTTCCACTATTGTGTATATATACACTGAGAATACTGCTACAAAAAATAGATTCAATGACACACAATTGCAGACCATTACAATCCATCCAGGCGACAGTAGGTATGGATCCACATCTGGCGTACCTGCTAATTTCCACACACACAACAAGCCAATGTTTGCATTAACTATGGCAGGTAATGGCTGATCGCACCTGCCCACATGCTCCGCTGACGACTTCACGGCTCTCATTACAGCGAGCAGAGATCACAACCTCAAGATGGCAGCTTTATTTAAGCAGCAACACGAACGCTGAGTGCAGGTGAACGCGGTGTGTCATAATTCAAACTGCCTCCTTAAAAGGGACATAAAAGATAAACACACTAGAAGCTTCATGCTTCTTTAATTCAATCAAATAAAGATTGAGTCTGGCTCAATGTTTTTAAGTCGCTGCAGTGCTGTGTTTGTTGGTTACTGCACATTCCGTGTTGTCCCCCCCCCCCCTCAAATACAAGTCTTGATGGTGCTATAGTTTCAAAAGATCTTTTAACATTTGCCACGCTTGACCTCACAATGAAGGGTCATGTGAATCCCAGGTGATAGAGCCTTGAGATCTGTCTTTCACATATTTTGGCCTACAACTGTCAGTACTGAATGACTAGGCAGGGTGTGTAATTTTAGTGTTCATGGGCCAAGAAGAAAATCGCTTGGTAAGGGAGTTCAGTTAAAACATGCCAATTTGAAATAAAAATAAGTTTTAGAGTCTTTAATAGAAACTGATGTGATATGACACTTGCTTTCAGGAAAGAAAAAAAGCTTTTTGAGATTTATGGAAATAGAAAAATCAATACATAGGAAAAAAAGATTCTGGATGGATGTGGAAAAAGACATCAAATCAGTGAAAGCCTGCATGTGTTTGTGTTTCATGTTTGTTTGAGAGGACAGAACAGGTATTGAGGGCTAATCCGGGCATTTTAGTCACACTTTGTCAGCGAGGTTATACATGCAGAAAAAACATTCGAATCAGTGAAGGTCGGGGTGCATCAGACGGAACGGTCTGCGCTTTTGTCCGTGTGTGTTTAAGGTGGCCCTCGTGAGAAAGGCCCTCTTGTTTCTCTCCGTGAGCCCAACCTTTACACAGCACACTGGAATGCTTGGCATGCAAGAGGGGCTGCACTGTGGCCTTTGAATAGGCCACGGCCTCCTTTGTCTCTCTCCTTCTGCCGGTTGGTAAAGCATTAACAGGCCTCTCCCCACTGATACTGACCTGCTAATCAAAAACTGAATCTAGCCGGTCCGACATAAAGTACCACAAAATGGGCCTATGTCCCAAAACCCAGTTCTGTTTTCCGATCAGCAAAAGAAAAGACCTTCTCAGGTAATGGCATTCCTTGAGATATTGGTTCCTTTGGCTGCAATAATCATACAGCAGAGGAAGTTTAAAAATACCCTCATTATGTACATCACAGTGCAGTGTATAGCTTATGGGGAAATGCAAATGCAGATTTGTTTGACTGTGCACAAATAATAAACATCAGTGCCAAGTTTTCATCATAATGACTCAACAGATATTGTTAAGCCTGCAGATAAGCGGAGCATCTTTGCATGTGTGAAGATGCAACAAGGCAGTTCATGAATGGATGGGGATTCAAATATGTCCTTACCGGTTTATTCTTTTGTGCACCATTAGAATAGAAGAGTGAGAGTCTCCTTCTATGAAAGTAAATTGAACATTTATGGGTTTGGGACTGTTCATTGTACAGTAAAGTTCAGTATTATCACTATGTTGTGACAGTTTTTAGACCACCAATCAATTCAAGGGGACCTATTATGCATGTTTCCAGGCCTATATTTTATTCTGAGGCTCTAATTAAATATATATTTGCATGATTTTAGTGCAAAAAATTCAGTATTTATCTTATTCTGGCCTAAGTTCAGCATTTACTAGTCATTCAGCTAGTAGACAAAAAAAATCCACACCCTGAACTATTGTTAGGATTTCACTAATTTTCTTTATCATCTCAATTATATCTGTACACCTTGAATCCGATATATAAGAGTAAACACAAACTGCACATGGAAAAACCTTAGCAACAACCTTAGCAACCAAGGTTACAGAACGGATGGGCGTTCGTGGCCTTGTCCGGTGATGTTGTTGATGGGAAACGTTGCAAAATTAAGTGTCGGAGCAGAGTGAAGCCCTGGCTTTTGATTTACAGCAGCATTCCTACATGTTAACCTCAAGTTTTTGAACTTTGACCGTGTTTTTCATAGATATCTGACAAACTGATTATCCAAACTGCAACATTCATTTCTGTTGAGCAACTAATTTAACAATGCTTTCAGCACTGAGAGGAGTAAGTGAATTCTAGGTTGAACACCTGTCTCATAAAAGTGGAGGGAGGTGATCACCCTGCTATCCAAAATCAGCAGCTGTTGGTGGGAAAAGGCTAAACTACAGAAGACTGGAGCTTTGTTGAACAAATGTTTAATGTGAGGTGGTGAACTTGAAGGAGGCAAATACTTCTTGGGCAGTGATGCATCACTAAACGGCCCCATGTCATTGTCCCCTCTGGGGGGAAAAATGAGAACGGGCGGGGGTCTCCTTTCCTCTAAATAGATTTTTTTTTTTCTGAAATGGTGAAGTGTGAGCCCTATTCCAGGCTGGACAGATGTAAGGCGTGTGGGGGAGGTTTGATGAATAAGGAAACCATGGATCATGGCATTCTGCAAAGGATAATAATAGCATCATCTGCTTGGAACTGAATTAACATATCCTACAGCCACCCACGCGACTTATACATTCAAGTTTGAAGGGGTCAGGTCAAAAAAAAGAAATTAAAGCAAGAGCCACTGCTATCTCCCATGTGGCATCAATGGATTCCATGGAAAATAAATGAAGAACGGGGGTCAATATTTGCAATTATTGCCAATCATTTAGAAATTGGGAGTTTCAAGCAGATGCTGCATTCATAAATGCAAGTAGAGAGGCCCAGACAAAATAATTAATCCATATTTGTCTACACATTAAAAGCAAAACACACACAAGCTTCAATAGCAAGGAAGGCACAGTGAGGTTTAAAGACTGTAACCAGTGTTGGTGCCCACACATTCAGACATGCACCAAAAAATAAACAAAGGCAAATGGGATTTAGTTATAAAATACAAAAAAAATCACATTATTTATTAAACAGAATTTAAATGGAATTTTTCTCCCAGTTGAAAAGAGGTGAAACTGTAGCGTGATTATATTCTGTTTTTGCCTGGTGAGAGGACAAGATAAAAGGTAAACTGAACAAAAAGATATGTTAACATTTGCTTTGATTTATGCACCCACAGCCCATTACAGTATTTTATATTTTCTGTGGTGTGAAGCATAGCACTAAGAAAATGTCACTTTTTCAGTTTCACAGTGAGACAGTATGATATGGTTTTCTTAGCAGCTTCCTAACAGAATTACAGTTGTAACCACAATATAATCCTTTCTGCCATATCTGCTGTACGTTATATACACACACTCACAATCCAACACCAGACCTGGTGCTGAATGTAAAATGCACTTTTCCACTCCACATGGAAGCTACAAAACAGGTTGGACTACAAGGATAAAACTCTATTGAGACAGAAGTGGGATGTCTAGAGTACTGTTCTGTCTCTTGTCATCAAGCATAATTATTGGGAACAACAGCCATCCTGTCTCCTTAATAAGTAATGTCTCTGCTACAACTGACCACTGATCTGGAAGCTCAGTAAGACAAAAAAAAGATCATATTCTGATGGAAAAGAAGTTATGTCTGGTTTGAGTGTGTAGTGAGCCCAACTGTACAACCAAAGAATATCTTCTCTGTATCATGGTTTTAACTGACAGATGTGTAGGATTGTTGGAAGTAGACAATTAACAAACCCAGTCACGAGTAGAGCTGCATCTTTTCTGCGAATGTTCACTTGCATAAGAAAATAGCTTCATTTACGACGGCATGTTACTTTATGTTTTCAGAAATTGTATACAATTTCATCAGAAAAAATCAAATTATTGAGATGAGAATATAGTTGGATGCTGCATCACTAGTTTTTCCTTAAAGATGTTCAATTTGTTACAGCAGAAGTAATTTATTCCATGTAATAGATTAATTAATATCTTTTTGCATTTCAAAGACTTAATGATGCTCGCAATCAATCTATCATTGATACCATAATTCTAACCTTAGATTCCTGATATGGATGTAGAAAAAATTATGGAAATTAAAATAGAAGAAGCATCAAACAACAAGCAACAAAATGGGCTGTATATATGTATCTACAGTGAAGATTGTAGAAGCTGTGCAGAACTGCATTTTGATGTAAATAGAATAGTATAATAAAATCTATTAAGTAAATAAGGACATTCATACACATTAATTCACTATAAAAATCCAAGGCTATGCCAAGACTAAAGCAAATTTTCATGACCTTACATTTTGGGAACTTATTTATATATTAGATTTCCCTTTTTTTCACCAACACACTAAATATTTTTACTTTCCCACCTTAAATGGGTCTTGATTTTTTTTTAATGTTTATTTTATCTCTCAAATTATTAATAATAATAATAAAATGTGTTGAAACAGACTTGTCATTCTATTTGAATTGAACAGCATATACTCTATTATTTATCTTTTGAAAACTTCTCCAGGAATAAAATCAATATTTTCAAATCCAATTGTTTGTCCGGGTTTTTCAACCCTAAAATAAGATTAACACAATAATAGAGCAAAAGTTGTTAAGAAGCTTTTAAAGTATATAGTATAGAGCAGGTAAGGCAGGAAGAGGTCTTATACACATATACATTCTCAGGGATAATTGTGCTGCACAAATTTCAGCATGGATGTATTTACATTTTCATCCATTTCTAATCCTTTTTCCCCATGATAGGCCTAGCTGGTTTCGCATTTGGATGCAGTCTGTGCTGTCATATCTCATTCAGAAATGAAAGAGGGTTATGGAAATGTGTGTGATGAGCCAGGTGGAACTATGCTAGGGTTGGCATCAACATTTACACAGAAACGAATAAACCTCTTTAATCATCCAGAATTACCACTCTGCATTCCAGATGAAGTGTAGTGAGCCAAATTGTGCCTGCTGGGTGTTGCCTGTTATCTGTAGATCCGTAAACATGCTGGAGAAGGTGTAGGAAACCATGTGGGGACATTCTGACAGCGTCTTGGTTGTGTGCCTTGACCTGAACTCGATACAGAGACTCATTTATGGAAAACCTGTCACGCTGCCTTTGGTATTTTCATTCTCTATGATACTGATCTCATCTGGAACACCATCTACCCATGCTACCTTTATCTATCAAGTAAAGTATTATTATGCATGTTCGCTATTCTAAATACAGATTTTCAAAAGAAAATGCACCCAAGTAACCTCTAACTCATGTGTTACATCAATTTAAGTGGATCTTAGATAGGAGCATGCTATTCTACACATTCTGTTATACGCCTTGAAATGAGTAAAATGTACACTATTTGACCTTAACCTCAGTTTTTATTCATCAGCTTAAGATGCAGAAATGCAGACAATACCAGTTTAAAAGACCCATTTTATATAAAGTAAGATTTCAATTGCGTTTTTATTAGAGGAAAGAAAATATTCTAAAAAAAAAAAAAAAGAAAACAAGCTCTCAGGACATGAGTGAGGTCGTGATGTCACAACCATATAGCCACTAAACACCCGCCATTCACAGCTGTTCAAATCAGCCAATCAGAGGAAAGGGCTTCATTAGTAATAATGGCCTTGACACAAAACCCACCTGCTCATTTTAGAGCTGCAGAGAGAGGCTTGAGAGGAGATGTTAAAACTAAATTGATATTGGGATATCAAAACTGCAAATAAAACCCTGTAAAAGTGAACAATATGGGACCTTTTAAAAAGTAACATTACCTACATAAAATAGTGTGGTAGAAGTTTAAGGTAGCATAAAATAGTTCTTGAGTACAGTACAAGCAAAAAAAAATGGACTATGCAGGTGTAAATGTACCCGGTTACCTTTCACCTGTCTGTAAAAGCAAATTTATTTTTTTTATTTATTTATTTATTTATTATTTTTGCTTAATTTAAGAATATAAATGCACCGTTTCTGAATTTGGCTGTAAAGGGAAAGAAAATGTTGTGGTTCCCAAGCGGGGTGCAGCGAGGTATTTTGCTGCTGCAACAGGTGTGTGTGTGATGGGGAGTCCACCTTTTAAAACCGAAGCACAAGTGCCCCCCTCCCCCCTCCCCCTCCCCTCCCAGGGCTGCGCGCGTGCTCCCCCCCCCAGCTCGCGGAGGATGCGCTGCCTGCTACAGCGCCGAGCGGTGGACTGCACCATTCCTCCCGTCTCCACCGGGGAGGCTGTAATCCGATCCCGTTTGGAAGGAGCCGTCGCGCAGCTTCAGAAGAGGAAGAGGGCACTGCTCCGGCGCGCTGACGTTCGCCCCCTTTCCACTCCTCCCCTTTATGCCGAGTGTCACCCTCGTTTTCTCCCTCATCTGTTCACTCCCCGCGCGGCGAGGCTGGTTTCGGAGGCGGGCGAGTCTTCCGGGATCATCGCATTGTTCACCCACCGACCGAGCCCCCACCACCACCACCACCCCTCCTTTTTTTATTTTTTTATCGGCGGAGCTCCACTCCCACTCCCACTCTCTCTCTCTCTCTCTTTCTCTCTTCATCTCTCCCTCTCTCTATGCGTTCAATGCCTTCACCGGGGGAATCTACTGCATGCACGCCAGTCCGGTGACGTGCCCGAGCACGTTCACATCAGACGCGGCGTCGGATTTACCTGCGAGTCCACTGCCCGCACACTGTCACAGCCCGTCTCCCCGCCGCGCTCGCGCTCGGACCCGGACTTCCACCGATTGTCACTGAAGACAGGAAGAAATAAAAAATAAAAAAAAACAGGGAAACACGCCGGATTACAAGGATGGGGTTCTACGGCACTTTAAAGATGATTTTCTACAAAGTGAGTAGGATCGCCGCTGCGGTGTCACCTTCCAGCGCATCCCCCCCTCCGTCTCTGCTTGTTTCATGTTTGACTCGCTCCGTCGCCCTCGTTATCTTTGACGCGCCTCTCAGCGGCAGATCGTGCGTCCACTGCGGAGGACGAGCAGCGGTGTAGCAGCAGACCTCCGGGGACAACGCTTTAATTGCCAGGGCCTTTTTTTATACGTTGCGTTAGCGCCGCATTAAACGCGGTGTAATATCACGATCTGGCGTCCTCTGCTTCATAGTAACTTACGCTGTGTAAATAGATGCCACCGCCAGTGCGTCGGGGCTGATCATTGAATGTGTAAATGGGCGATGGCTTTGGCACTTTTTTTTTTTTTTTAATTCTGCTGGATGAAAATGTGTCCCCAGCTCAGCAATATGCATATGATTTGACCGTTTCTCAATGGCATTAGATCCAGTTTAGCCTCAGTGTTGGCTCCCTGCACCTGTACATCAGCCGGTCCTCCCTTTTACAAAACCTATTAGATGCTTCCACTATGACATATATATTGCACATAGATAATGAATGGGTGATATCACATCCATTAATGGTTTAGTATATGCGGACCTCATCTGCATGTATTAAAACTGTCCCTGCAACTATAGGACAAAAAAAAACCCCAGCCGTTTCCCCCTGCAACCCTGCCTCAGTTTTGCAGGGTTGTTATGATTCTACATTATGCAGCAGTGGTTATCTCGCACTGACCAAAGCTACTGCTCGGGATGCATGTATGTGATCGGGCTGCTGTCGCCTGTTGGAGTAGCCCATTCCCTGACATTGTGCACTCGCCTCAGGCTCAAAACCACAGATAATGGGTCACTGTGTCAGACTGCGTGAGGTAGAATATCCTTAAGGATGTTGGGTGTATTATGCTGGATGGCAGCCATACAATGATGCTCTCTTTGCTGGGAATGCAGATAACAATTTAATAATCATAAACCTTTTTGATTAAAGATTTGTTCACAGGGTTGACTGGAAAAATCCCTCCTATTGATTTTTGTGCAGCACTGTCTGTCATGCTGAAGTTTTTACTCAATTAGTGTTAATCTTTCTAGCGATAATGTCATTCTTAATCATTAGAAGAACCCATGATTTGATTCGTCACTGAATGCGCTCATTCTCTATGATGAAGATTTTGAAATTGTCTGGTTTCAATGCAGTTGTGGTATCACACCATGAAAACTTGATTTGTTATTCCTCAGAAAAAAGAAAAGAATGTTGGGTTTTCTCTGCTTCTTCTAGCGTTGTTGATTGACATGATGAAACTGTTTCACGTCTGTTTGAAACACTATTTTAAAAATGAGAAGTATTTTTCAAGCGATTGATGCTGCAGGATGTAGCTTTGGTTTGAAATGAATCAACACATTATGCAAGAGTGATTGCTCTCTTTAAAATACCATTAAGTCTCTGTATCCATCTGTCGTGCTTTTGGCCAGTTAGGGAAGGAGGAAGGCGGTGGGGAGGACTGATTAGCAGTGATTTACAAACACTGTGTTCTCTGGTTACCTTATCCCAGGCTGAAACACAAGAAGAGGCTGGTTGGTTACACGCTGTGTTTTTTTTTTTCCCCTTTTTCTTCCACGCTCACATTTAGTTTGAGGTTTTCTTGTATGTACACACACACAGAGGTGCAGACACACTCAAAGCCCAGCACTCCCCCTTTTCTTTCGCACATTCTGAGGCACACACACACCCGATGCATGCATACACACACCCAGGCTCTCCTTGGCTACTGAACTGCCATTGCAGTGAGATCACCGCTTTTAAGAACAAGGCAGTCAGGTTTGAGAGCCGGATCTTAACAAGTAGGAATATCTTGTACACCCTCCTTCAGTTCCGTAGCAAATCAAAGCATCAAAAAAGCCTTCTTGATATGTAAAACTAGTAGAACACAAACTAGCTTCTGAAATAGTTTACGTTTGCGGATGCTTAAATAAAATTTCTATAAATCACAGTCGCCTTTTCTCTTATGTTTCCATTAAGGTTTTAATGGTTTTGGAGCCTCTCTGTAAAGCCTGTGGAACCACTGCAGCTTCACATGTCAGAAAAATGTATAAATCACTGCTCAGAGCAGAGTCTAATGTCCAGAGGGCACCTAATGTGCAACACACGTTTATGTGCTAGTCATGCACACATGCTTCTTAAAACTCTGACTTTAATTGTCTGTCTTGCATCGATTCTGTAGTCCACATTAAACACTGAGGCACTGTATCAATGTCTCATCAGTGCAAAGCTGATACACAGCATTTGATGTTAGAAACGAAAAAGTAGTTCAGATTATTTTCCCTGGTTCATCATTGCTTTGCTGTTCCCAACACCCAACAGAGCCCCTGAGGCTGAAAATACTGGGAAGCCAAACACACACACACACACACACACACACACACATACACACACACACACACACTCACTAAATTATAGTGATAAACAACAAAAAAACACACATCTTGAGGAGAGGCATATAATCATGTCACTGTAGAGCCAGACAATATGGAGTCAAATTCACAGTGCTTTTCTCTTTTTTTGTCACAAACAGCACTACAGTAACATAAATGCATCAATAGAGGATTGTTTTCTACAATCTGCTCAGTGTACTAAAGGAAGTTGTGCTTCACATTTTCCGGTACAGGTTGTCTTGCAGCACAACAGGCTCAACTGTAACTGTAGACAGTCTCGTGCCTTTGACTCTAAATGAAAGTACAGAAATGTGGATTGTTGTGCCGCAAGCACTATGGAGGAAACTTGTCAGGATAACATGCTACGTTTGACAGTGCAACGATAAATTATGTGCACAAGCACATTTCATTTGTCAAAATGTGCTCCTGCGTGGGCGTAGTGGTGGTTCAGACAGTAAAAAGTCTGAACCAAATTAAATTTAAAGTACAGGTCAGTAAAAGAACTGAGATCATTCTCCCCCGACATCGTCTCAGAGGCTTTATTTGAGGATTAAACTGAAGAGCCCCGATGCAATCAAGCCGAGCTTTCACTTAAACATGACGCATATTTAATTAATCAAGGAACGAGGCCAGAATGTCGCATTGTATATCTTATTTTGACCAGACACTCAAAATCACTATGTAGTTATTCTGTTAGCTTGTTTATTCATAGGGGACTGGCGTTGAGATTGTGATCACTTGCATGTGTGGTGAGAAGCTGTGCCAGGGAAGAGTGGCAGGCACGGGATGAAGAAAATTATCTTGCCCGGGCCTTCAAACAGACTCCTTCTGTGTGCACAGTAGAGTAGGTAGACGCAGGGAAAGGGTGTTGTGTCCACATGCAGGTGACAGATAAAGAACTGACCTGCTCCATTCTTCTTTCTCATTTATGAGTCTGAATCAATCTTCGCTGCCTAAGAATGCACACTGTGCCACCCCCTAGAACAGCTTTTATGTCCTTTGTGGTTCTTTCGTATGCATAAGCATGTTGTATTCTTCTTTGAGGGTGTAAATGCATCATCACTGCTGGATATTATGGGGTGTCCTTTTTTCTCATGTGCCTCCAGTGTGGAACAGTGGAATAAATCACATTATTGCTGCCTTACATCTCACAATGATGCACTGCTTCATCTACGGGATAGGTCATACCTTTCTGCTTTGTTATGGAAGATATTAATTGAAATTCTAGCCTATGCATTAAAGTTTAATTTCCATTTGCATAAATCTTTTGCAAAACTGTGGTGTCTGTGTTTTAATATGCTGAATTTCAGACACAATGTTAACAAAGTCTGCAACGTGCAAAAGCAATTTTCTGCTCCCATCGCTTAAAGAAAAATAAAATGTCTATGACCGGTGTCCTTTATTTTTAACTTGGTTTGCCCACCAAAAGTAAATTGACTCGTACTCAGTTTTTTAATTGAAGTTATCAGGAAAAAATGAAGAAAATTAATACTACAGATCTAAGAACAGTTTCTTTTTGACCAAATTGGATCATTTTAACTATTAAGGATGCAGTGATATTATTCGTTTTTGTTAATGTTTTCGTTGTGCAGGTTTCTAATGTGTGTTTTTTTTTTCTCTCCTCTCTTTTTCTCAGATGAAGAGAAAGTTGGACCATGGCCCCGAGGTCCGATCTTTCCCTTCAGGCAAAAAGCCCTGCAAAGGCACGGAGTATCCCAGGTAAAGGAACCTACATTTTACTGGAGAGTGGCACACCTATTTTCCTGAACTCCAGTATCCTGGTTTTGTTTCACACTTCAGTATCCAAAGGTTTATTTTAGTAGGAAATACTATTGAAAGAAATACAATAAGATGCTATATAATGCAACTTCAAACGGAATGATTTTTCACATCATATTGTGTCTCCTGCATCCAGCCGGCAGTCCCATATGTTTCTCAAAACCTAAATATTTAATGCACGTTTTCACATTTAGCTACATTAAAATTCAGACTGAACACAGACACTTAACTATAAATGTTGCAATGTATCTCGCCCGTCTCAGTTTCCTCTCCCATTAAAAATGAATCAATAAGGAAATAGACCCCCAGCTTCCCCTTTTGCTGTCAGCAAGCAGAATCCTGAATTGCTGAAGGTGCCCAGTCAATGGTTTCTTTTGCTGCCCTTAGTTTGCCATTAAAGTCCTGTAGTGCTTTCCAGAACAGGAGAGTCTGGCCTAAACACACTGTGAAAATATAGAGTGCTGTATCGAGGGCTTATAGTGCTTTTACTGTCTTGTGAAATCTAAAATAAATTCCTTCAAACCTGTCTCTCCTTTTCAACAAAAAAATAAAATCAATCAGTAGGCAAAACTATTTTATTTTAAAGTTCAGCTTTAAATAATAATAATGATATAAAACCCTGACAGGCCACTATAAAGGTCAGCTAATTGGACATAATGAGCATATTATGTGTTCTAAATATTATATACTCAGTCAAGCTTTTATAAAGCTTCCATTTTTGTTGTTTAAAGCAGTGATTTCAAATCCTGACTTTTATTATCAGCAGCAAAATATCTTCCTGAAAATGTCTCTCATCACATTGATTTTTTTCTTTTTTTTTTTCCTCCTGTAATTTGCAGTCCAACAGGAATCGTCCCCTGTCCGGCCACGCCCACCACCTTTGGTCACATCAGAACAGCCAATGGTCAGGGGCAACAGAGACGGCGCATCACCTCAATCCAGCCGCCTACGGGTCTCCAGGAATGGCTCCGAACATTTCAGGTGAGCATGCCTTGAGTTTCCTGCTCCCCTTCTTTTCTCCCATGGGCGATTCTAAATCCTCGAGCAAAAAGCTCATCAGAAAGCAGATGTTGTGCCTAATCAATGTTCACTTAGTCTCAGAGATAATTGCTGCCTTGTTGTTCTGGCCCACCACATTACCATAGGCACTGTAGCGTGGAATTGGAATTAGCCGTACCTGTTCAGACTAAAAAGCAGTTACTGTAGACCTATGCTCTGTATTAAAAGTTGAACAGATGCTGTCTTATGTGATCCTCTGTCATAAAAATATATATTGTTTTATAAGGTGCTGTGGAGGCTGTTTTTGACCTTTTTATAACATTGTCATTGAGGGGCAACCGTTACTCGGAGGTAGAGCAGTCGTCCAGTGTCCGCATATCGGTAGTTCAATTCCCAGCTCCTTTGGGCTCCATGTCAATGTGTCCCTGGGCAAAATACTTAACCCCAATTTGCCTCTGATGGCTGCGCCACTGGTGTGTGAATGATCAGCCTTCTGATGTGCAGTCGGCACCTTGTATGGTAGCCACTGCCACCGGTGTGTGAATGGGTGAATGAACGCTTGTAGTTTAAAGAGCTTCGAGTGGTCAAAAAGACTAGAAAGGTGTTTTACAATTGTAGTCTATTTACCATGCAATATAGAATATTATTTAAAGACCGCAACATTGGGTTTAGTTAAGGGGTCTGTTTTGTAATTCTACTGAATATTCAACCACTTCAGTTATGAAACTTCATGATATAAGATTGTGGTGCTACTTAACACATTATTCCTTTTTTTATTACGAAACTTGAAATGAAAATCAATGTCTGTGCTGCTGTACTGTGATTAAAATCATGTCTTTCATTTTCAACTTCAGCTTTAATGATTCTAGATCTCGAGAAATAAGGTGTCATTTTAGCGTATTAGCCTTGATGCATATCTGTGATTTCCTTTAATAATAGGTTGCCATGGATTTCACTACTTAGGACTTCATTATTGTGTTATAGCTTTTCTATCCCGAGGCACCTCTGTTTTATTTTTAGTTGTTTATTTTTTACATATATTAGTTCTCTGGCCTGAACTGTCAGTCTACTGTCTTCAATCTGACAGCTGGTAGCTGAACCTCCAACCTACATTCTGTACATTCCCAGGTCTAGTTGTAGCCTGTTGCCACAAGGTGAAAGCAACTACAAATCAGGGCTGTGGAAAATCAGAGTTTCTGTGCCGTTTTGGGATTTCACGCTAAAAAAGACGTTAAATCTTTTTTAAAAAAGACAAACTGACACGTGGTCATGGAAAAGTCACACATTCCATTATATAACCAACATGGATTATTTGTAAGTAAGATTTTCACCTCTGGAACCTGTGAAGTTTATAAAACTGCTTGAACAATACATTTTAAATTGATGCAAGGCATAAATAGTTGTTGCATGCTCCTCCCTATGGTAGGGAGGAGGTCTCTGAACCCCCTGATTACCTCCAGAACCAACACCTCTAGCTAAAGCCTTTAGATGCCAAATTACAGGTAGGGTATGTGCGCCAGATTTTCCAGCTTTATAGTATGTAATCATTGTTAGCTTTGAGCACTGCACAGAGGAAAACTGTTCTGTAGGGTCCAACCTCCAGTGCTATTCAGCAACTATCTTAAATTACTGAATTATCAAGAAAGGGAAAAGAAATCTCAGAGTCCAGGAATATTGTTGATAGTCTACTTCCTGATGTTCAAATGGTCCACTTGTGTGTTGGCTGCTAGAAATAGGCAGGAGCCTTAAGCAAGTCTGTATTGCTGCAGAGGGCACGTAGAGAACATTAACGCGTTAGGCAGGATGTTTCCAATGCAATTAATTGCACTAAACTTTAAAAAAGAGCTTACATAAGCACATATGGGCCTCTTGTGTGACTGTGGTGAACAAACACAAAAACAGCCTATCTTGCCCTAGTGTTATGTGTACAGTTAGACCTGTACATTACAGCTGCACTGGGAGGTGCAATCCAGATGTGTAATATTCTGTGAAGTCTAGTGCATTGCCACCTATGAATGCCAACTGGCAAAAAAGTATTTTTCCTCCACTATTTTGAAAGCCACTGGAGAGGACATTACAGAGAGAAGAGTGCAGACTGTAATGAAATAAACTGCAATAAAAGCCAGGAGGATGCACATCAAACACTCCCTATAATATTATACTGACATTACATGAGAAAAAGTGTCATAGAGCGGACAGTGGAGAAGATGCTGTTATGTTTTTATAGATAAGGTAAAAACAACAAAAACAAAAAAAAGTCATTTTTTGAATGCAGTACCCTCTTGTTTTGGAAGTATGTTATGGCCACTACAAAGTCACTAAACCTAATAAATATTTTTGTAAATTATTTAGATGTTATTTGTGGTTTGAAATTGATTCATTTAAGAAAAAACTCTTTAAACTCTTAGAATCCAGCTTTTCAAACATATATTACATACATTTATTTAGTGCTGTAGGATAGTCATTTAAATAGGTTTATGTTGTGGACTGTTGGTTGGGACAAAAATAGATATTTTAACATCTTTCATTATTTGTTTAACATTTTATAGACCTAACAAGTGATTGGTTTGTTGACATTGTATTAGATTAGACATAATGTATTAGAAGTAAGGACAATAATGATTAGTTGCAGCCCCTTTTTTGGGGTGAAAAATTGCTATGTCGCTTGTGAAAAATATTGTTTGTATGGTTTCCTGCAGCATAATAAATGTCCATATGCTGTAGGAAGTCACTATTGAGCTGTCATAAAGGTTTATGATATCCGTAGCTTACAGAGCTACACTTTTTTTTGTCCATTTACCTCCTCTGCTGCTTTATATACCAACTGTGCGATGTGTTCTTTAACTTATGCCTTCTGTGCCGTGTGTTCCAGAGCTGGACTGGCCCAGAGAAGCTGCTGGCACTGGACGAGTTGATTGACAGCTGTGAGCCCACACAAGTCAAGCATATGATGCAGGTGATCGAGCCACAGTTTCAGCGTGACTTCATCTCCCTGCTGCCCAAAGAGGTGAGTCCCCCCCTCCCCTGAAATTCCCCCAGCTCTGTTCGCAGTTCCCAATTTCTTCTCTAGTCCTCGTTCTCTTTCCACTTAAGGGAATCCTTGAGATTGTTCTTGAATGAACAGACCTGACTGAGACAGAGCTTCCTCTCTGGCCCCTATCCTGTCACAGTCTTTTCTTACATAAACAAACAGCAGCCATAGTGGCTCTCTTGGTTTTACTCTCTATTATACTTGACAAAACAAACAATCTGAAGTGCCATCCTGATGATGTGATCACACAAGGGATTCGTGCAAATCTTGTCTCAATCCACTGTATCTGGTGTATCTGATCAAATACTTTTTAACGCCATGTCTGCGTCTGGCAGGTGTCTGGATTAAGGGGGGTGGCAGATTAGAGAGTGAGGCAACAGGATGCGGGCGTGTTGCTCCAAAGACAAATATATACAACAGCATTATGTGTCCTCTCAGTGGGATTTGAGCCGTCTTCTCATTTAGTTTTTTCCCTTTTAGCACTTTCCTATATCTTGTTCCTTCTGACTGCTGAGAGCTGCTGGAAATATATTAGGCGGTGCTATCAAGTAATTTTAACAGGACAATCCCAGGGGCTGCACTCGATATAGTTGAAATTGAGACTATGAACAGATTCTGCAGAGGGTTTTGTGTCAGGCTTAAAAAGCAATCACTTACTATTGTCCACTTGTGAGAAATCCTCCAGCCCAGTAATAACTACTGGTTAATGCCTGCTGGTTGACGGCAGGCTCTCAGGTGATAACACACATCAGGGTTAGTGATGGATTATGTCTGGGACAAGTTACTGAAATAAACAACATTAAATCCTTCTGAATGCAAACTAATGACCTCAGTCCTTCTTTGGCAGTTGACATTAAAAGTTTGTCTCTGTCTGTGTTTGTAACCTTATATAATCAGATATTACACAAGAAAACCGTCCCAAATGGGTGAGGAATGAAGAATTGTTGATGCTGATAGTTTAGATTTCACTCGGCACACTAAAGAATGTTTCATGAAGAATCACTGATGTTGAAATCTGTCATTTGACTCCATCCTGGTGTTCATAAAACCACCCTTTGAATTTGTTACACAATGTGCTGTGGGACATTATCTTTTCAGATTATTGTAATATCATAAAAAAAACAATATTTGCACAATGGGTTGCACCTCATCTTCTAAACTGTACCCATAATCCTTCGCTTTTACATGAGGACGCAAAACAATCACTAGGCCCCAGCAGTGTTTTTTTTTTTCCTCATTGCTCATGGGTCCAGATTTGAGCTCATTATACCAGGTTTTTGTGTGAATTTGCAGGTTTTGGATTAACAAATGGAAGTCCTAGATTTATTACCTGCAGTGGGAAGCTTCTTATCTCTCTATATGTTCTATTTTGCTTTCAGAATCTGCTGATATTCAGGATAAATATGTAATCTGATTCTAATTTCCATAATGCTTTAGTCACTGACAGCAAAAAAGTAGCTACCTAGATATAGGAAAGTGTGGAGCATCAAAGGCACAAAAGAGCAAATTATTATATTATTAATATTAGGTATTTCAACTGTAGTCATCCTTCATGAAGTGTTTGTGCTGTTGTTTACTGCTGCAGTAGACAGTGGGGCATCTTTGCATCTTTTTTCCTTTTACATCTTTCACATTCCCTGTCCTTGTCTTTCAACAGCTGGCTTTGTATGTGCTGTCATTCCTGGAACCGAAGGACCTCCTCCAAGCAGCGCAGACGTGTCGCTACTGGCGCATCCTGGCAGAAGACAACCTGCTGTGGAGGGAGAAATGTCGGGAAGAGGGTGAGCTGTCTTCATAACAGACGCATGGAGGACAACAATTAGAAAATGAACTTTTCAGAGTGAGAGCATCGGCCCATTAGTTTAATCAGCTTCTTGCTCTCTTCCAACAGGCATCGATGAGCCCCTGCCGCTCAAGAAACGGAAAATTGTCAAGCCTGGCTTCACTCACAGCCCTTGGAAGAGTGCCTACATCAGGCAGCACAGAATAGACACTAACTGGAGGAGAGGGGACCTCAAATCACCTAAGGTAGCATTTTCCTACCAACTTCAATCTCCCATTTCATATTATGGATCTCATACCACGTGGCTGTGAGCCCGAGAAAGATGTTTCAGTAAGGGTCTAAAATTTGGATTTGATGGAACGTTAGTGATAGTTCAGACCCATGCTCCACAGTATTCATACTGAATGATAAGTCAGTGCAGGACGATCCTACTCTCCATTTAATCTAAAGACTGCCTGTTCAGAAGTTTAGCATGAAGCATGACTTGCAAGGACGAGCAGATCCTTAATGGGCCTTGGACGTTTTTGAACAGCCACAGATCATTTGGGGCCACCACTGATGCAAATGTGGTTACTGTGCTCTTCATAGTCCTTTGCATATGCAATGTGCTTTGCTGTTTGCTGAGCTAGCAGTCCTGTGACTCAGTATTAGCCAGCAGAGATCTAGCGCACGCACGCATGCACGCACGCACACACACACACACACACACACACACACACACACACACAGTGTACACCTGCAGCACTTTATGACATTTTCCTTGTATCTTTTCACTTTGATGTACAAAGCAGCGGACATCCTTATTTTTTGCTTTAGTTTTGTCATTCTGCATCAACCTTTCTATTTCCCTTTCTTCCACTACATCTGTCTCATCACGTCTCTCTTCATCTGTCCACTCTCAAAGGTGCTGAAAGGTCACGATGACCATGTGATCACCTGCCTCCAGTTTTGTGGCAACCGCATCGTCAGCGGCTCTGACGACAACACGCTTAAAGTCTGGTCGGCTATCACAGGAAAGGTAAGCATTAACTACAGATTGCTTTCCTGTTTTCCCCTTATGTCTTTGTTTTCCTTCATGCAAACAGCATGTTTGATGCTGCAGTAATCTTATAGACTAGACATGATGTTCAGGTTTTAAATTAAATTAACTGATTTTAGGCTTAATGATTTGGACATTCATCTAGTCTAATGGTTAAAAGATTACTTCTGGTGTCTATTTGTAGCATATTGTAAATTAAGGTACACAGAAAAATAATAACAGATGACTCTCTAACATCTGTTTGTAGTTGCGCTGCACCCACGGACCTGATGATTAGTAAAGTAAAAGCATCTTGGCAATCTATTCTTTTCCTCTTAGCTTTAGCCATTTCGCAGACTTGTTACACAGCCCATGTCCGCAAGCAGTGTTAGTATTCATAACTGAGGCCGGCGCAGCTACACAGTTCTCTTCTTTCCGAGTGCTGCAGCTTTATGCTGTGTATTAAACAGAAAGGCAGAGCTTATACTGTGATGTAAGAGGGAAGTTCACAGATTCCTATAAGTCACCGTGTTTATATGACATGGTGTTGAATTTCTCTCTACTCCTATTGTTTCCTCACATGCTGCTCTTTGCACTTTTAGCAAGATGATATACAAGATAAGGTTGGGACCACAGAATAGCTGTAAAGTTTCTATTCATTTTATGCTATTTCATTCTGCAAAAATAAAAAATCTTTCTCAAAGAAAAAAAATTTTTTTTGGAGAGGTTGATATTCTGCATGATCACACTGCAGTAGATTTCCCTTTTTCTGTTTGTCCAGAGAACTTGACTTTCATTGCTGCAAAGACTCACTCTGAAAGATAGTAAAGTTGGCTCTCAGCCAAGTGGTGATTACACGCATATAAGTCACAGCATTTGCTGATCTGAACAGATCTCGCCAAGGTCACCCAATAGACATGTAGCAGGAATTGGCTCTACTGCACCCAGAGAGTAATATCGAGATGACAGGCTGTTGAGTTACGGCCACGGCAGCTCCGTGTTGATGGAGGAATCGGAACGTGTTTTATGAGTCACGTCAGCAGCAGGCTCAACCCTCCTACGTTCAGACTGACGTCACAGATAAACGGTCCATTAAACGTGGCTCTGCGATGCTAATCCGCTTCAGAATTGTTTGTTTGCCGTATTCATTAAGGACAAATTATCCTTTTTTTTTGGTTTGGGTGCTATATTCAGAGCATGCATCTCCCTCAGGATTTCATCTCTTTGCATCCTTAGCTTTCAACACCAGAGAGAGAATCCCCCCGCTAGAGAGGAATGCCCAATTAAGCTTAGTCAACCGTTTCTGGTGAAGTAGCTGTCTCTGCCAGTAATACTGTAAAGTAAAAATAAAGCAGGATTGCCAACACCTGCATTTATTTTTTCCTCCCCACTGTCAACATACTTTATAGTCTTTGCCATGAAGTGAGAACTTGATTGCAACCTTTTCCTCGCCGTGAGCTCGTACCAGTGAGGCGCAGGCCTGTAAAGGGGCCATCCGTGATCTCGGGTCCTCTTCTCCTACATATATCAAATATCCAAGATGGTAGAAAATAATCTACTCTGTGACCTTCTTTATGAAAGCGATGTTTGACCTTGGCGTGTCTTTTACCTTTCACATAAATCTTCAACTTCATGGAAAGCTCAGGCTATTCTTCCACAGCTCAGCCACTCACAATCAAACCTGGGTCTTACTAAGGATCGGATCAATAGGACAGAGCAACGTGATGATTAATGCCATTAAACAAAAGATTTGGTGCGATTTTCTTTGTTCTATCCTCTTTGTGCTCAATTTCAGATCTCTTTTCATTCATTAAACAAAACAGCCATGCAAATCAGCAATGAGTTTGGTAGGTGATTATAGATTAAAAGGGTAGGCTCATGCGCCCAGAGATCAGCACTTACCGCTGTCCTTTTCTTTAAGGGAGAGATTTGAAATGCAGCTCCGCTGACCTGTAGAGGATTGAAATTGATGGGATGGAAAAAGCAGTTGTTTCGCCAGTGTAGACAAATTGTACCAGAGTTAGGGTAGTGTTAATACTGGAGCTCGCTCTCTCTCCTCAGAAACCTTCTGTTCAGCCTCCACAATTCAGAGGTATCATAAGGATTCCCCTGTGACGGGGTATTGGGGTGATTCCAATGGTGTTACATCACTTTGTGGCTTCAAAAATGTTCTCATGTTATTTGCCACCCACAGAATGCCCAACCCATCCTAAACGCTGCAGCATGTACCATGCTGATAAAATCAGCAGATGTAACTATCAGTTGTAAATTAAGTTGTCTACTGCCCTTTTTTTGTTTTTTAAACCTGATATTTTCACCATATGTGATGTTTTTTACTATATCAAAATATAAGGGCTTTTTAAATTTATTAATATATATAACATTATATATCTCATATATTTTTTGTATATGTATTTATAGTTTTGCCCAGCTGCAAGTCTGAGCTTTATTTCATTGCTTTGCTTACTCTATAATTTACCCTGGTGTGTGGTAATTTGGTACTTAATGGAGCAGCAGCGTTCATTTTTTATGCTCCACATATCTGAAACAAACTCACAGGAAACTGCAGGTTTGCTGCAGTTCAGTTCTTTTAAATCAAGGCTGTAAAGAAAATACCCGAAACATAAAGTAGAGCACTACACTTATATTGTTGTGCTGTTGTTTTTTTATTGTATTTTTTAAAATATTATAATAATATTGTATATATCTTGATATTTGGGCTAGACAGCATTGTGGTTGTTGCCCAAACCTGTTATGAATACACTTCTTTATGCTGTTCATGGCTGCTGCCAGCTCTGTCCTGCTGTTGATTTGTCTCCTTATATAAAAGTGAATTAAGCATGTTGTGAGGCAATCAGGGAGTTATTATGTGAGCAAATTATATGGAAATGCTTTCCATGTCTCCACCTATATCTGGGCTGTTGCTTAGTGATCAGGTAAAACAATGGGCTGTGATTATGATAAAACTATGAATCATAGATCAAACAAACACCGTAATTATTTTAAATTCAAAGTGAATTAAGAGCATCTGTTGAAGCACTCGTGATTGGCAGACAGGAGGAATTTGGAGAAATTTTATACAGTTTGTTTTCCTGATGCAGTAGCCACAGCGCAGTCAATTCCTAATGGATCTGTCGTCATCAGATGAATTTTTGTTTTCGCATGTCCATTTAAGTCATACAAACAGCCACATGCAGCTTTTTTACTTTATAGATATCTGCCTGGTGATTAACAGAAAAGTCTTCCTCTGCCAGATGATTTAACTGAATCGATTCACAGTTTGGGGATGAGATTTCTGGACTGTGGATAGTAACAATATTATATTGAATGGGGGGAAAAAAGTCGGACACTAAAGGGGGAAATCATCCTCATTCACAATTTTTAGTCTTTATAAGTTTTGTTTTTCTCTGTCTGTTTTCTGTTAATGCCATGGTCAGCTAAATATATATATATATCACGCCAGGAGAATCACTTTCATGTCACTGTTTGTGTTGGCTCAGTTGGCAAAAGCATTGAAAACAGAAAATAGAGGAGGAGGGTTAGGGCAGGGAAGATTTTTTTTTTTACCTCTGCCAAGATCATTACTTTGTATATCAGGACACCTCGGAGCACATTATCACACATTACAGTGGCTGCTGTTCTGAGAAATGAGAGAGTAGGCAAACACACTCTGGTCTTTTGTGAGGTGCTGTTCCTGACAGCAGGATCCAAAAATAGAGGAGTACCACCGCACGCTGCTCCATTCAGCGTCTTTAATCACCAGTGTTTCAACACATTGTCTTCATCAGGGTATCCAAATACCCTGATGAAGGCGATGTGTAAACTGATTTGAGCCACTGAGTCTGCAGTACTTCTCTATTTTGGGATCCTGCCATTCTGAGAAAGTCAATCATGAAAACTGTCTTATTGTTTAAGAAATATGGTTTGTTGTATATAGCATATACAGAATGCTACATGTACATTGGCCCTTATTTTCTATTTTTTAATGCAAATTAATGTGGATGTGGCCTTTTAGCATGGAAAAAAATACAGTATGTGTCTTTAATGGTCTGGAGCTCTGTTTCTGCTACACTGGATGCTCGCCCACTGTTTTCTTATTTAAACTAAAGAAATATAATGAAAATGTAAAATATTGTATACAGCCCTCATCTATTCTTCACACGTTTATTGAAGAATGCTAATCTTGCACTCTCAGGGACGGTTATTTCATGTTTGTTTCACAGATAAAGATGCTTAAGCCCCTCATTTCAGATATTCTCTCTTCCCACGCAGTTTTTAAGTCGACTCTAATCACATTGCAATTCTTCCTCCTGGAACATCTACCACTGGTTTTGATTCATTAGAACAATGCAGCATCCTTCAGAGTATAATTACAGCAAACATATAAAGCCTGTTGTTCAGGCAAGAATATTTATCATAAATGTGGTATATACATGTTAGGAAGTCAGAAAGTATTTTATCCTGGTGATATTCCACCAGGATATTTTTTACAAATACTTATTTGTGATGTATTTGTACCTACTGCTACCCTGACATAACCACTTCCAGCGTCCCTCCTGAAAAAACAACTTAAATTTATTGTATTTGGGCATAATTAAATTAAAGGGACAAATGAGACAAACTGTGGAGACACAAATTCGAATTGATCAGAAAGATTTCCATAACTGCTGTAGTCAATAGTTAATCTACCATCCCTAATGAGAGTGAATGAGCATGTTTCTTTATTGAAGACAGTTGTCAACCCGTTCTGCACAGAGAATGAATAGTCGGCGTTCCCAACAGATAAGTAAAAGCAATTATAAAGGTCTGGGAATAAATTTAGAAAGATTTTGTACCAGTACAGCAGCAGCAAGTTTTGGACTATCTGACCTCCACTTTCCCCAAAAAGGTCACAGAAATCTCATTATTTCCCCCATACATATGAATGCCATCACTCTGAACATCTTTCCTTTCTTCCCTAATGTCCTAAACTTGTAGTAGCAGTCATGTACTGATGACGTCTCTTCTCCTTCTCCGATCCTTGTAGTGTCTGCGGACGTTGGTGGGCCACACGGGCGGCGTGTGGTCATCCCAGATGCGGGACAACATTATTATCAGCGGCTCCACCGATCGCACACTCAAGGTCTGGAACGCAGAGACAGGAGAATGTATCCACACCCTCTATGGGCATACCTCAACAGTCCGCTGCATGCACCTACATGAGAAAAGGTATGGAGCAATGTCGTCTGTGAGCTTTGTTATTAAGCCTGTGGGGGAAAAAAATGTGTTTATTGCACAGCAGCAGTTCTGACATGAAGTATATTAAGTCAGGAAGTCTAGGGCTTCAATAATTAATTGATTGGGTGAAAATTAGAAAATTAGTCAGCTACTGTAATTACGAAATTTTAATCGAACGAAGGTCCCATATGGTAGAAAATGAGACTATGATTGCTTTTGATTATAAGGTCTAGGTGTTGTGAAAATATCTCTCATGTTTAAAATGGCTCAATCCATGGGAAATGCACTAAGCCTGTATTCAGAAATTGTGCTTCAAAACAAGCTGTCATTAATAGCAATTCCTAGAGCCCAACAGAGAAGATTCAGAAAGGAGAAGTAAAACTGTATTGAGGTGAGTTTTTGTGATTTTCTTTAAACCACAAATATATCTTCAAAATAAAACCCAGGAAAAGTGAACAATATGGGACCTTTAAATCATTTTATCAGGCAAAATGTCGAACTATTCCTTTAGTGTTCCACATACTTGGTTATTATTAGACCCATAACAGCCGACTTAACAGCCTGCCATGTGAAAAGAGCATCACTGCACCGCTATAAGAGGACAGTATCTCCATTGGAGTGAATGTGTGGTCTCATAGTGATTAAAAAGACCCCGTCAGGCCTCTTCAGTCCTGCCGCTCACTCATTCACTCAGTGTTACACTCTGGAGACTCAAAGTGCTTTTTTCGCCTTAGGCCCCACCAAGGTTTTGTGTAGCATTTGATTACTTACTCAGTGGAAGCACGGTGAGCTGCAGGCAATGAGTAACATGTTGGACATTTCCACCTTCGTAGTACTGTGAGCCATTTTTTTACGTGTTGTTATATTTTTAGGTATGTTTATAGCATTTTTTTAACTGAGGGAGATAACTAAATAATGTTTAGGAATGTGGGTCTCAGTATTCAATAAAGCGTGTTGAGAGCCTGGTAAACATTTAGTATCTGACCATTAGTAACTTTCTTTTTCATTGTTGGTTAACTTGAAATAATATTACTGTCTGTTAATTTGAAATATTATCCTTGGTTCAGACTGTTCTTACAGAAATGAAAAGTTGAGTGAACACTGGGCTTAAGATGATCATTGATGAATCAGAATTTTTTTTTACATTCACAGTATCAAAATAGTGGTTATAATTTTTTTAAAACTCTTCTTTTTTTAACTCAAAATTGTTATTTCACTCCTTTAGTTTTTAATCTGTTCTGCTTTACAGTTCGAGTTTCATTCACTGCTTTGCTTACTCTACAATGTACCTGATGTGTGGTAATAAAACTGTTTTTATGCATTACATATCTGCAGATCGCTGTAATTTTCCTTTCATTCAAGGCTACAGAGAAAATGATTGAAACATTAAGTACAATACAATTATATCGTTGTTTTTTATTGTTCAATGCCCCTCCTCCATCCATCTGTCATCCCAAGCCTAGTAAGCATTCAGTTTTCTTTCAATCACCTTCAATATGTTTTTTCCGTTCTGGAAGACACTGCTCAAGGGCTGGGAGTTGATTTTAAAAAAGGTGTTTGGTATATTCAAGTATGAACACGAGGTATCATGTCAAAGGGGCGAAAAGAAAACAATTGCATCCGCCTTGTTATTCTTAGTGCAGCTGCCAAAGTATGAATGAAGTGTTGTATCATCTATTGATTTCAACCTCACACAATGGAGACACTGAGAAAGTGCGGCTCAAAAGACTTTGTGCCGCACCCAGGCTGATAAATTCAGCCGTTGCTGTCTCTTAAAACTCAACGTTCTTCAATAAATGTCTGACCCGCTGTTTTGCCCGTCCCGTCCTTTCCCTCCCAGGGTGGTCAGTGGCTCTCGGGACGCCACTCTGCGCGTCTGGGACATCGAGACAGGTCAGTGTTTACACGTCCTCATGGGCCACGTGGCGGCGGTGCGCTGCGTCCAGTACGACGGGCGGCGGGTGGTCAGCGGTGCCTACGACTTCATGGTCAAAGTGTGGGACCCCGAGACGGAGACCTGCCTCCACACGCTGCAGGGCCACACCAACCGAGTGTACTCGTTACAGGTGGGCAGCTTCAGACACATTCAGGAATCTGTCCTGGAGTTTCAGTGATTAACATCAGCAGGTTCCCACAAGATTACATCTAAAGGGAAATTCCAGTGTTTGTCATCTTTCTAATTAGTTGGCAAGTAGCCCCGAATGTAGATTCCTGATGCATTTAGCTACAATAGCCTAAAGCAGGGGATACTGTTTCTTCACTTCCATTAAGACGCAGCGATTAAAATGATAATGTTAAGGTAAAGATGTTTATTCTGAAAGTTGTTTTTACACTGCAGCAAAAAACTCTTTGGACAACATGAACATTCATGATCAAAACAGCTTGATAAATACAATGATTGTTAGTATGTGTAATGTTAGTATTACACAATAATTATCATACAACCAATCTCTACCCTCTCTCTCTATCAACCACTAAACTAAAAAGATCTAAATGAATTTCAAATACAAACAATATATAATACTACTTGGACATGGACAATATTGATCTGGGAGGAAACGAATATCTGTAGCTATGAAATAAGCATAGTAAAGTCCACTATATACCAATATTATAAGAGTGGAAGTATAAAGTAGCATTAAGTTCCTTAGAATTGTAGTTGAATAAATATAATTAGTTCCTTTGCCCCACTGCTTATTAGAATGGTTACATAATTATTTCAGTTTACACTTTCTTCATCAGAGGGAAACATTCAGAAACATCATTCTGTTTGGCTTGAAACCTCCATCGCCTAAAATCGTTCCCTTGCACCGCAGAAAATGCCTCAAAGCTGATTTCAGTAATGTGTTTTATAAATTGTCCCCCATTTACTTAGCCTTTTTAATATATTAATGAAGCTTCCCGGATATATGTCCGCAGGGCTGCTGTTGTTCATTGTGTGAAAACATGAATTCCCGTGTCCTCTAAGATGTCCTCCCGCCCACTCTGTGTGATGACAGTGCACTTTGGCTGGTGCCATCACCCTCAGCGAGGAGGCTGTTTACTGCCCTGATAGATTGGTTTATGTACCGAGCTGCATCGTTCAGCTCTTAAAGTGTTGGTGCTCTAATACTAGACCGAGGAACAAAAACAAAAGCTTTTACAGATCAATAAAATGCATTCATTTCAATTAAGTTTTTTTTTTCTTTTAGATACAAACTATGCTGCATAAATGTTCTTCTGTTTTCAGCCAGGTTAAAATGAATTTGACTACAGGCTGAATGTTAAGTAGTTCCATGGACTGATCTCCTGATCCTCTCTGCAGTTTGATGGGATCCACGTGGTGAGCGGTTCACTGGACACGTCTATAAGGGTCTGGGACGTGGAGACGGGCAACTGCATCCACACGCTAACGGGGCATCAGTCGCTCACTAGTGGCATGGAGCTCAAAGACAACATCCTGGTCTCAGGCAACGCAGACTCCACTGTCAAGATCTGGGACATCAAGACGGGCCAATGCCTGCAAACACTTCAAGGTGAGTCTGCCACGCCGCATCGTGGTACTGTCTGCACATTTTTACGCTTCAAGATGTCTGTTTTACGCCGGTAACTACAGTGTTTGTGAACAAGGCTTGAGTCAAGATGGAAGTTTATTTGTGTGTATTATTTGTGACTGTATGTAGGTGAGATACATCCATCCTCACTGTTATTTAATACACAAAGCACACAGATTGGTTGTGGTTCCCACATCACTGGTGTTTGTGAGGAAAACTATCGCCCTAATTCTGGATGGCGGACAAATTATGGAAACATACACATGATCGTTATTGTAAACGCAGATGACTTTAAGATTATATCCTGAATGCTCTAATATGGTAAATGTAAACTCTTTCTCTATGGTAATGTTGGTAGGCATGTTATGCTCTTGTCACCTACTGGACCTTCAAAACTAATAAATAGGCTATAAAAATTCTGTGCTTTTTGTAAGTGACGACAGTCACTTATGAACATTGCTTATTGGCTAAGATTTTCAGGATTATTCTTTAAGGTTCGGTCAGAAACCAGCACCAAACTGTATCTGTATGCCTAAAATGACACTGTGATAATTTGATTACAGTGGACTTAATAACCGTGTAGGCAAGGTAGAAATGGTCAGCAAAGTGTCAGGTTTAATGTAAAACCAGAGGTGGAGAAAGTACAGTATTTGTACTTTGTTACTTAGCACGAATGTGTGAAACTAATGAGGTAATAAATGGCGTCGCTGCTCGAGTTTACTCCTTTCAGATGTTCACTGAAGGGAAGTGTCAACCAGGACATTAAACACGCAACTATAAACATAGAAACGTGGTTGCACCACCTTTGATCAACAACAAAAAGCGCATGAGGTGGGACTTTAGTCGCTACAGACGATCCAATTAAAACACCGATTTAATGACTGTTTTGTGCGAGTGTGGCAGCACGGAGCCAACACCTTGTGGTCCTGCTCACAGAGATTACGCTCTCGTTCCCTTTGTGTCTGTTTGAATTGTTTGAACTCCCGTTTGCAGCTCCGGTGCTTCACAGGAAGTTGGAAATATTTTTTGCTGAATGGCACCGGTGACCGCCAGCGCCCCGCCCCTAAAAGCCCTCATTAGCAAACTACAGGCGCTTACGCTGGTCTTACAGCAACACACACACACACAGCAGCCAGACAAAGGGATGTCCCAGTGAGAGCCTGAAGAGAGAGAGAGAGGGATAAGACCCGGGGGTTTGTCTGTCTTGTGAAGAGGGGTGACTACATTGAAGAGATGAGGGTACAGCAGCTTTGTAGGTCACATAATTAGGTCAGCGGACAATTTCTGCTATTCATCAGTGCGTTTTGATAAGACAATAGGCTGATAACAAGGCCGTCACTGTCAGCCCAGGACCTCGGAGTGTAGGTGATGACGGAGCGGGCTGCTTTGTTGTGGTAATAGCGGGAGGAGACAGGAATGCTGGGGGTTGGGGAGGAACCGCGTTGTGTACTCGGGTAAATAAAGCAGCCTTTGAACCAATCGTGAACTTTGAGTCAGGGGTGAAGGAAATGTGAAGAGCCCGTTGACGAGAGTTCAACCCGTTTTTATTGCGAGGGGATCGTGAAAGCGGAAAGACATTTAAATGTGTCTGAATGAAATCGGTCCTTTAGAAACCTCGAAGCGAAGCGGTTCATTGATTCACTTGATTCCGCGCTTGTTTGTGTTTTGTGTCGCCCTAATTGATTTAATTAAGATATAATTTTCGAGCCCTCGGAGTAATATTAAGCGACGGCGCATCCACAAATAAAGTCGCGGCAGCGGCCGCCATCTTCACTCTGCCTGTGGCCTCCTGCCAGCTGCCAGCGCGCAGACAGCAGTCGTACCTGCAGCTGCTGAGCCTCCACACTGACAGGCCCCAGTCCCAGCCTCTATCTGCAGCTCCATGTAAAGGAAAAAACCCTCCGCTGTCGACTGTCACCGCGGTTTCATCATCTCCCAGGCTCGCAGAGAAGTTTGTTTTGACTTTCCTGTAGCTGTTGTCTACTCGTATCTATGACACGTGCTTATTTTTGGCCTTATTTTACCAGAAACCTAAAATGTCTTTGGCAGATTCTTGTGTGCATTTTTCACCACATGTTAGACTCAAAACTAAAGTTTATATGACACCCAAGAAATTTCAAATATTGTGTTAATCTGACTTTAGGTGGATTTTTTTAAATGCTTCTCATAGTCAAATTAACACACAGAGATAATGTGATTAGAATTTGACTGTTTTTCTGGCATGTATACACCTTGGTCAGGCTGAAACTTGACAATGAATAAGCGCGTGCTCCACAACATTAAAGACGAGACAAAGTGGAGCAGACTCCAGAAGCAGCCAAGTAAAGAGGAAACAAAAATAGTTAGCTCCAGTTGAACGTATTTTCACACAGTGCAACTAGCAAGAATGATTATTAAAAAGTAGTGGGCATAAGAAACCTATATCCTACTTTCTATGTGGACAATTCTGGCCCAAACTGGCTAGTCTGGTCAGGAACTGTAGTTGAGAATTTATAAAGTTGTTTATATTCAGTTTTTTTTTTTTTTTTTTTCATATGACAGAAAGGTCAACTCATAGACCTGTGTATCAGTTATTGGATTTTCTCAAAAACAGAAGTCATAGATGCAAAAATCTAATTTTGAGCATGGCTGTATTAAGCTCTGCAAGTTAAACTTGCTGATTGTTGCACAGCAAAGTGTCATCACTTGGTTTTCTAATATTTTGCTTCAATGAATTCATTATTTCATTTAAGTTTTGTTCTGCTCACTTTTTCACCACGAGTTTCATAGTCCACAAAAATCAACTATTAAGTTCCTGGAATATTCCTGCTGTGGAACCTGTTCCCTCATACCCAGTCCCTCTGACCCATCTGTGTTTTCTCCCCCTGTGTCCAGGTCCCCACAAGCACCAGAGCGCCGTCACGTGCCTGCAATTCAACAAGAACTTTGTCATCACCAGCTCGGACGACGGCACGGTGAAGCTGTGGGACCTGAAGACGGGCGAGTTTATCCGTAACCTGGTGACCCTGGAGAGCGGCGGCAGCGGCGGCGTCGTGTGGCGCATCCGCGCCTCCAACACCAAGCTGGTGTGCGCGGTGGGCAGCCGCAACGGCACGGAGGAGACCAAGCTGCTGGTGCTGGACTTTGACGTGGACATGAAGTGAGAGGGGTGGGGGGGAAAGCACGAAGAGAGCAAACCGCAGAGAGGAAGGGATAGAGAGGGAGGGGAGACGAGGCGCCCAGAAAACCGGAGGGCCACCACCGCCCAGAACTCTTCACCCAAACTCGCAAATCTCCAACCACCACCGCCATCAGTGGGCTGTCCTGTCCCCTACCATCACCTTCCCCGTCCCCTTTTGGGCAGATGTTACTGGAAGAAAAAAAAGCCACAGACCCTCACATGTGTTCAGCCCCCGCCCCCCCACCCACAAGTACGAGGGGGCAGTCGGCGGGGAACGGGGGCCGGAAACGGAGCAGCGGAGGGGTGAGGGCACCACCTTGATTGGCTTGGAAGAAGAGAAGAGAGAGTGGAAGGAACAACTGACGACTGAACTCTTCTGAAGCCGCTCTCCACCCTTCTTTTCGGTTAGGGGGCAGCTTCGCACAGAGACTTGGTTTCGCTCAAGCCGGACAGATTTTGAGATGTACAGAGATATATTATTTTTTAAAAGACCCCCACACCTCCCTCCCATCAGTGCGCGCCCACACACACACACACACACGCACGCACACATGCATACACTCAAATGGCCAACCGCAAGGTGGAAACCATTGACCTTAAGAAGGTGGGAGATGTTTAGAGATTTTACGTACACACACACACATACACACACAGTTACACCTAAAGAGCTGCTTGATGTAGAGGAGAGAAAGTGATTGGCTTCCAAACGTGGAGGGTTCGGCCTGTAATCAGGCGTGTTTATTGTGACTCCATTTCCGTTCTTATTGTTCTCTACTCGGTTCCTGTAGTTTTTTGATTTCTTTACAATATCGCACACAAACACAACTGTGAATTTCAATACCATGTTGGTTTATCATATGAAAGGATTTTTTTTCCTTGCTGTTGCCAACAGCAACAAATCCCAGTATTAGAACCCACTCTGTTAGGTTTGCTGTCATTATGTCACGATTTTTTTTTTTCTTTTCATTGGAGATGTTTTGTTCTTCCTTTCTGTTTCCTACATACCTAAGTTTGGGGCTCCGTCTCCAATCAAACATCAATGCTGTCCAGATTTATTCAGAGTCCAGCTGGGGTGGTTTCCATGATGCCAGTGCTGCGAGGAGAGGAAGTAAAGTTTCTTTGCTCCGAGCACGGTGGATTACTGCCCCCGCTCCCCCTCCAGCCCCCTCCCCTTTTAGTGTTTTCCTCCAGTGGCCAAACTGTATTTATGCTGCTAGATGAATGGGGGGAAAAAAGAGATGGAACTTTTACTTGCTGTGACGTTTTAGTCCCAGGCGAAATTCCAAATTGAACTCTATATGTTTGGACTTTTAAGACACAGAGAAAAGCAAACGATGACAAAAGATAACATCCAACATTTTTTTTTTGTTTTATTTTGTCTGTTTTTTGCCACTGAAACTTGAGCCAAACGTGCCTCTACGAGGCTGAGAGGAGGGAGCGTGTCCGACAGATACTGACAGGATTGCCTGCAGAGAGGAAACAAGGGGACGTACACTGTTGGCGTGCGTGCGTGTGTGTGCATGAGTGCGTGTGTTAGCGTGTTAATGGGCAACTTGTAAACACATTCCTTGGGACAACGCTCTTTCAGCCTGTTCTTTGGGGAAATGTACAAAAACGCTGTGTGGACTGGCAAAGAAAAAAAAAGAGAAAAAAAAACTAGCAGATGTATCGGTTTTAACACATGAATGAGAGGACTGTCCGTATCCGTGTGTGATTGTTGTTCCATTGAAAGACGTCTGAAGCAACAGAGGAGACCATCACAAGCATCAACTGACATGTAGAGCTGCCAGGAGTCTTAGTGTTACACGTGTTGCAGCAGCCTCACGGAACGTCAGTGGGGAAAAACAAAAACAACGACAAGGCAACAAAAGTGAACACAAACATTGTAGCCAAACGAAAAATCGTCTCAATCTCCAAGAGTCACAACTCAAGCTGAACTGTGAAAGTGGTATAACACTGTATATTAAAAAAGAAAAAAAGCAAACAATCTTGCTCTATCTCCTCTCGTTGTTTTCTCCCTCTGTTTAATTTATGATCTGGTTTGAGAAATCAGATTTGTTGCAGGTGTTTTATTTTTTCAGTTCATGTAAACTGCCTGGCAAAAAAGAAAACAGACAGAAAAAACCTTAAAGGGATTGTGTATTTGTTTGATTCACTTAGAATTTTATTTTCTTATAACTTAAGTGCAATAAAATGTGGGTTTTTCTTTTTTCATTTCAAGCATATCAGTTGTCTGTTTTTGTTACCTGTGTGAAGGCATCTTATATGTTCAATAAAGCAAATTATTTGGTTATGTACATCCACGAGGGAATAATTTTAATATGGATCACAAGACAGGTTTTCAAAGCAAAATCGATCTTATTGAGCCACTAACGTATCAAATGGATATGATTTCCCTTTAATGGCAGAGAACTGTGTTCTAATGTGTCCTTTAACCTCTGGACACTGGCTGGACAAGTTGATTTTATTTAGATTGATGTTCAGTTTTTACAGGTACATGACAACGGTGGTTCCATATAAAACCTCCTACAGCAACTACAATCTTAGTTGGACGCATTATGTCTGAACCCAGGTAAAGAATGTCATCTGCTGAAGGATGGCTTCTTAAATTTGCTTTTAAAATTTGAGCAAAAAACTGCCCATTTTAATTCAATCTTATTTAAAGAGAGACTTTCCTGTCCGTTTAAATATTCATATATTTTTTTTAAATTATGATTATTACTTTTAATAGCTAAAACAAGCAATTAGATGACATTGTGGCTCCACTGCATGATTACAAAATATTAAAATAATTGTTACTTGCAGTCCAAAACTTTGGGCCATGAATCAAAAAGGAAATTCAAATGTTCACCATTTTCAGTATAGAGAGTAAGATTTTAGTTTTTAAAATTTATTTCAAATTATAAATTGTGAATACAGTCGCATCTTTTAAAATCCATACAGCTTTCATTCAGAAATGGCACCTTTAAATGAGCTGTCAGGACTTCTGTGAAGTTGTGATGTCACAACTATAGTCACTGCCCACCCTCCATTCACAGCCATTAGAGCAGAGCCTCATTAATATTAATGTAACAGACACAAACCGACCTGTTCTTTGAGAGAGGACATTCACAAACTACATAGAGATGAATTTTGGTGCTTTTCATTCACGCTCGCAGCAGAACAGAGGAACACGTTGTTGTCTCTCCGCTCTCGGCGTATCTAAAGCACCAGAAGGCGACTGGGGAACAATCGTGACCCCCGTGTCAGTCGTATCGTGACTGCTCTCTGTCACTGTAGCAGCGTTAAGCCCAGGCTGGGCCGCAGGATTCCATCCCGCCTGTTGCCTAGCGATGGCTCGTCTCCGGCCCGGCCCGTACAGACGTTATTGTGAGGAAGCAGCGAGGGCTGTACATCCTCACATGAATGGACGCGTGGGGGAGTTTCCACTATGGTTGGCACGGCGACCCTGCCTGTTCCTTCCCAGGATGCACTCATGTGTTGTGTGAGCGGCAGCTCTGCTCCACTGGCTGGGCATGGAGGCGAGTAAGCTTTTGTTCTTTTTTTTTACTTTTTGTCTGGAACTGAGAACTTGTTCATAAATGTTGAAAATTGTTTCATACACAAGCACGAATTCACCAACTACTTGAGTTTTTACAGTTGCCCTAAGTAAACCTCATTTGAATTAACATCTGATTGACTACATGCTGATAATACAGTAGATTAATCATTTTGTTTTTCCACATAATCTCTGGTTTTGCACGTGTGTTTCATTCAACATTTTTAAAATTTTCTTTCTAACTAGTGGTTGAACCAAAATAGGACATTTAACTTGGGCTGCAAGAAACGTGATGAGCATTGTCTCTGTATTTAATTACATTTCAGATATTAAAGAGTCGCATAATAGAGAAAACAGGTGGAGGGGGACTGACCAAAATGATAAATATTTGTATTATTACTGATGCATCAGTGTATTAGCAGCTTTTTGTAGCCTGTCAGTGTGGAGCTGAGTAGTTTACCTGCAATCAAGTCATTAACTCAAATCTGTAATGTAAGTTGGATAGAAGGAAATGACTAGTTTAACAACTTAACAAAAAATGTGTTCTTGATTCTTGCTGAGTTTTTTAGGCAGAGTGTTTTAGTGTCAATTTAAATTAGTTAAATTTTATAAGGAAAATCTACTATTTTATCATGTTGCATTAATAATTTAAATATGAATAGTATAGTATAAAGTTAAATCCTGTTGTAAAAGTACAGTGCTTCAGTAAATGTACTTTTCGTCTGTTAAGTAATTGTCAAATGAATTGATGCAAATACCAGTGAGATATAATCTTTACACCTTGAATATGGAGAATCTATTTTCCTTTCTCCCGGTTCTCATTGTGTAACAAACCCAGTCGTCTGCAGTAGGAGACTCTGATAGATCTCCGCAGGCGCTCCTTTAATGAACTTGATTTTAGGAAGTGATGAATCATCTCGTTCCTCGAGGTTATTAGTCATTTATCTCCCGCACGCTTTACCGCCTCGATTGCGCCGCGCTTCCTTCTGATGAATGAACGCGCCTCCCTGCCGCCCGCCGCTGCCCTCAGCATTAACTCACCCGGCAGCAAACGGCACGCCGTGGTCGTGAGAGGTGGGGCCCAGCGAGGGGATGCCTCCTCTCTTCACCCGTCTGATGGCAGGGGAAGCGTTTGTAAAGGGGGGGGTTTGGATGTGCAGATAAAAAGGGGAGGAGTGTGAGCTCCCACACCTCATTCCATATCCCTCCATCTCTTTGTTTGGTAATCCTGGCCTGCGGCGTCGCGGCTCCTCTCGTTGCCAGCGGATTCTCAAAGGGCCGCGGCATTAGCGGTGGTAGCGTTCCACATCTCCGCCTAATCCTATTTTGGCCCTTTGTTGTAGAAGAGAACTGATAAAAGAGCACTTAATCGCCATAACCTGCTCTCAATGGGTAATGTTGAATGCAGTTCCAGTGTTTCTCTGGCCATTGATCCACACACACACACACACACACACACACATACTGTAAGTGGATATAAAATGCCTTTGTTTCCTGCAGGAGGTGATGTTGGTGTCGCCCATTAATCCTGACGGTTGCCCTCTGGATAAGCACATGAGGTCAGCAGGTCCACTCCCTCACGCCTGAATGTGCGTGTGTGTGTGTGTGTGTGTGTGTGTGTGTGTGTGTGTGTGTGTGTGTGTGTGTGTGTGTGTGTGAGTCCCAGCTCTGACAAGTCTGACCTTTTTCTCCTTTTACGTTTGTCTCACACCGGGGGAAAAAAACGAAACTGTAGTTCATATGAACCTATTGAAATGCCAGGTTTGTCATTGGTAAAAATTGGAAAATTCAAATGAAGCCCTGCATTCGATCGCCGCTCAGCAGCGCCCCGAATCACATCCTGCGTTTCGTAATGAGTCGTGTCAGAGCCATTCCCGGGTACAATAATCCCGTAGAAGCAGAAATGCCGCTTCGGCTTCTTTTTTTTTTTTTTTTTTTCCTCTTTTTATAAAACCCAGGTGTGGTTGGAATGTGAAGCGGATGGCGTCAGCCCCATCTCTCTGACTGCTTTGATGGGATTCATAGGATTCATCGTACGTTGCTGCCACTTCTTCAGTATCAGGAACAGGCCGACAGGAGACAAAACCATGGGAGTCAATTGTTCACTCATGTAATAGTCAGTGCGTTTTAAATCATAGTAAAAAATCTATTATTCTTATTATGAAATATCAAACATGTCTGGCTTAATTATAGAGAAATAACGTACACAACATCTAAAAGAAATCCAGCTTGTTCTAAAGACGCCGCCACACGAATGTGACGTCTTTTAATATTTCAACCAGCACAGTGATTGGCTTCTCCGTATCTCCTGAGTGATGCAGTGTCCCCAACTCTTCCCTGCGGGCCGCGCTGGTCACATGTGACTGATGGCGGTCATGTGAGTCACAGGAGTTATGGCGGGATTCAGGTATGGAGCTGCCTCGGGGAGAGACGACGTCAGACGACCTGGATGACTGAAGGTAGCTTCACATTTATCATGTCCACTAACGGCGGATTTACAGCCTGCGTCACCAGAGAAAATTCCAACAGTTTTGTAAATTTCAAGACTGAAATCCCACAATCGAAACAAAATCAGTACTTAAAAAAGTAACCTCTTAAAGCTAAAAGCAGCTTCTGATTTGCTGAGTTAGGAGTAAAACAGATGAGTGCGTCAGTCCTGAGTTCGTGTTGCCTATTTTTTTTTTTATTCTATTTCAAGAAGCATTTTATCTTTAACAGCTGCTCCTAAACCTATAAATCTAACATGTGCTGCTATCTGTCCAGATCTACCTCAATATTAATCAGCATTTTAGAAACCTTCAAGGATAATAACTCAGACGTATATTGCTTTGAATGAAAGAATGAGTTTACAAATTTGTAATTTGTAATCATACTGAACTTTTAAATCATCAAATCAGGAGAACAGGACCTGTGAGATGATTATGATTGTCTATTATCTGTTATTTATATCTAATATCTAATATTATCTATTATGAATTATGTTTATGCAAAACAGCCAATCAGGGTTCCAGGAAATGAGATCAATCATCAAAAGCAAAGGGGTTAGCCCCGCCCCTTTGGCAGTTTTGTGAAAAGGTTTTAAGAGTAACTTTTAGTGCTATTTGTGAATATGGGCCCAGAGCAGGTAAAAGAGACCTCTACTGGCTGCTCTGAATGGGAGTGAATTATTTAGTCATGCAGTTCATCTAGAAATTCCAAATGTTATCAAACTAAATAGATGCTGTTTTCCCGGGGCCCTGGTATAAAATCCACATGAAAAATCATCAATGCAAAAAACACAAGAAGGAAACCCATCTACCACGGCTTGTGGCTTGAAGCCAGCCCAGAAGTCTTAAAGTCCAATGTCACGGACTCCAAAAGTCCCTGGCTGCAAAGGATTCCCATTCAAAAGGCATCAAGTTCTTCCATGAACTACAGTCAATCTTTTTCTTTCAAAGAGTCATAATGGTCTCAATCAGAAGTCCATCCGGACGTCTGCTGGCTCGGCCAGCGGAGGCCTGATGCTCCATGAATCCTGATGCTACAAATCATCAGACATTCATCACACAACCTGAAAAGCCTAAAAACTGAGGCCGTGCGGCGTTACAGATCATATTTCATCGGGCCTATGAAAACGCTGTTTGCAGTTTCTCTCAGTCTATTTGATGCGTTCATCACTATCCTTGTATACATTTGCACAACGGTTAATGCATTTCTCAAAACAATTAGTGCGAGCTGCAGAACCCAGTTGTTAACCTGCAAAAGAGTGTCGCTTGCTCAAAACGGAGAGTTCATTCCTCAAAGGTGAGCATTCATGTCAATGTAACATTTTTACTGCTTATGCTCGTTTTCCACAGCATTCTGCACAAGAAAAACAATATACAGCCTTATATACAACAAACATAACCCCCCTCTGGGTAGAGCTGTAGCAATACTACAGAACATATTTGAACTGAAGATACAACATGCCAAACATACAACTAAAGCCAAAGCTGGAGTTCCCCTCAGAAATTCTATAATATGCTTGACAGAATTTGACAACTATTTCAACATTTTGTAGTAAGTACTCAAACAATGAAATGAGCAGTATAACTATTACAGGGAATGACTATTCATCATTTAAAAGTAGAGTGGATTTTGACTGACATTCTACATAAGTATGTTGTTATCAGACAGTCATGTGAATTAACTGACACGTGTCCAACAGCTTTTGGAATTCGTTGGAAATAATGAGAATCTGCCGCTATGATGAGCACAAATAACTGAATGTTGTGGAGCTTGAACAGAATATCGACGTGAGAAGTTCACCGAAACAACTGAGGGAGGAAACGTAAATGTCGGTGGAAAAAATGTACCATGCATTGTCGATACGTTTATAGTTTTATTGGCTCTGTATGCAGTTTAAATGTTTCTGCTTTATATCATGTAGATCCATAGATCTACTGCCAAGTTAATGATTCTTTAAGACAAGGCAGGCCTCAAATTATGATTTCTTTCATTTTTAATTCTTCTATTGATTAATTTTCCTAATGAATGTTTCTAAAAAAAATCACAAATTTGAGAAGTGGCTAAGTGATGCTGCCGTATCAGCTGGTTGTTAATGAATTCATCCGTTACGCAACGGTTTCAGCTCCGGCTGGTGTTTGTTCGGGCCTTCTCTCGCCGTTCGTGACCTTTTGGATTTCCGCAGGATTTAAAGGTGGCCGAGCGAGTGTGTCGGCCGGGCGCAGCCGACTGTAAAAGGAGCGTCCGTCTTCACGCTACAACGGAGCCCATCTGCAGCACTCGCGCGTGGGCGGCTAGAGTATGGCGGGGGGAGGTGGGGTTGGGGGGAGGCTGCCAGCACACACTGCTACGGAGAGGGCCATCCAGCACCACCTGTCCCACTCGGGGAACTGATGAGCACAAGGTGTGCGACGGCGTGCGCTCTCATTTATCTGCAGAGGAGATGAGTAAGCAGGTTCACCTGCTGCGTCGTCCTCAAGCGTCCGTACGCGGACGATTTTATGCAACAGAGGACGGCCTGAGCGTCCTGGAGATTTAACGTTTGCATGAATATGGAGGAAGGAAAGAATCTTAAGTGGAAACGTTAAGTGGGTTGATGTTTTAAAAATGTTTCGCTCGGTTTTGTATTTTTTTTTAAGCCGTGCAGTTGTGTGCTCCTGTTGGTGGCGGTTGCTGCTGGTTCCTTCCTGCTCGGCTCGGCCTCGCCGCGGCTTGGCGCGAGACAGCCGCTGAGCGGGAGGCCGCTGCAGGCGGAGCTCGGGCATGACGAGCCCTTCTGGAGCACGCTAAGGACTCAAAGAAAAATAAAAAAAAAAACGCTTCCTTATGTCCTGACCTCCTACATGATTCCTAAACTACACATTTCCCATGCCGACTTTTTTTTCAGTGGATAATTACACGTATTTTCATTAGTTATAACAAAGAACCTTTTTATTCATGTTCCCACTAACGTTATGGGCTGAAGCTGAAGCTGATGAACAGAGGAGATTGCTGCAGCTTTCCATGTGATGATGCCACTAAAATACTGAAACTCCACTAACCCCAGTGACAATCATTAATTATTCTCAAGCTTCTAATGTTTGTTTCAACAACACTCGATCAGTCCAAACAGGCGAGAGCCTAAAGGATAAGAGTATCTGGTGAGAAAATGTCATTGGCTGTTAAGGACAATTAGTGTGAAACTTGTATAAGCGACAGATTTGTTTTATTTTAGTGCTTTATTACAACTTTACAAATCTGAAGACTTTCTGGCAAACAGAACAGATCTCCTGCAAACATCATAGTTGTTACAGCTGCAGGAAATTACATTTTGCGTTTGTGGTGGGCAACTGCTTTTATGTGGGGTAGTTATTCCATTAAAAGTGGAAAACTCCTATTAGGGTTTGTGATGTTTTTTAGCCACCGCTGCTTTTACAGCTGCTCACGGAGACTTAGAAGATTAATTCCTGAGTTTTTGCCCGTATTCTAAAAATGAAGCGCCATCAAAGGACGGCGGCTCCTGGGCAGCAGGGGATGTCCGACTCGCCAGAGGATTCGGGGCCAATCGATAGGCACAAAGAGGGAAAAAAGGCGAGAGCTACAGGTTCATGCTGCGTTACACCGTGAGGAGTCCACTCCTCCACCAATCCGACGGCCGAGGCCGATGCTCGCGTCCTGATCAACCGGCCCCGTCTCCAACCTAAGAGACCTGGGTAATTGGTCTCAAACTGGAACCTGGATGCATCCACAAATTGATAATAATCCCTCATTGCGCAGGAAAACCGAGCACACGACTAGGGAAACTGGGTCAAGGTTGAACCACAAACTCTGAGATGAGGAGTTTTGTTAAAAAATGTTACTTTCCTGCTTTGCTTTCTTTTGAATAAACCAGCCTTGGGATTTGTTTAAAACCTGAATAGTCTATTGATCGGATTGGGTTGGTGCTGTACACAGCACAGCCTGGATGCAGGACGCATGTTTAATACATCATATGACTGCTCAGACCAAGTCGCTGGAAGAAGGGATCACCTACTTATTTCATGCACAGCCGGCACAGCGAGGATACGTCCATTCATTATTAAAACCTCTAAGTCAGCACTGGCATGGTAATTGACCTTCTTCGTACTAATGAGCTCATCCAAAAGATTCCAAGTTCATGCAGTGAGATCATTTGGAGCGGGGAGCGGCCAACTTTTCTTTACTTAAAGAAAATATCTCTGTGATGGTTCACAGCACTGCGGCCATTTTATCCAAATCTCACTCGAGATCAATCACCAATTAACTCTGCGAGCTCCGATGTTATCGTAACAGATGAATACTCGCCTAAAAAAAAACAAAAAAATACGTCGGGGTGAATCAGCTTCATCCCTCAAATGGACAGCGGCCAGAAGGTAGATGGAGTGAGATTTAAAAAATCGTTCGGGTGCCTAAGTGGAATAAATGAAGAAAATGTTTTGCTTCATCTGGGTTAAGCATTACCCAGAGAGACAGGAGAAGGCAAAGGAGCAATTAACCGCCGCACCTTTAATACCAGGACACTAATTATACTCGCCATCTGCAAAATATTGTGCAGCTCTGATTCCCAAGGCTGCCGTGTAGTTACACTTTCATCAGGATCATCCAACTAGGGACCGACAGGAAACTGCAAATGTGAAGTGCTGCGGTGTGACTGTACGATCATTCTCCTGTTGGAGGTCACGGCAGCATCGAATCAGTTTCATACATATGTTCGAATGGATTTCTTGCGCGTTAACACGCGTTAAAAGCAACTCAAAGCGCTCCACAGGGTGATGTGAGGATGCAGGAGGTTAAAAACACGAGGACAAACGACGCACATGCCGCTCCGGACTTTAGATGCATTAACACCGACTCCTCCGTCGCCAGATTTAGAAACGTGCGGCGGGGATCCGATGGAGACATCTGTCTCCTGACCTCAGAAATCTGTCGGCGTGATATAATGAGGAATCATCAGGAATCATTAAGGAGCAGGAGCGGGATCGTAAAGCCTGTTTTCTGTCGTGGACACGTGGCCAGCGGAGATGTTTGAGAATCAGAGCGATGTGGCCGATGCCGTCAGTCTCAGGATCAGGACAATACAGCCAGGATAAGCGGCTCTAATGATCGATAATCACCAAAATAAGGAGCGTCGCAGTAACCGAACCTGTTCGTGAAGGAGGTTTGAAAAAGTAACTCTGTTCAGACAGCGTTGAATCCGTTTAACACGATACTGGACGAAGCCGTTTAAAGGGGTAGCTGGGTATTTTCGTGTGGGGGTGGAGAATCAGACGATAGGATGTGTGACGCCGTGGCAGACGCTACAGGCTCGCATCTGACACCATCGTGCCAGAAGGAGATTAGATTAGTTTGGCAAAGAAACCGTTGCACTCTAAAAATACAGATTGTTGTTTTTACATCTGAAACATAATCGATTGTCCATTTTACATTTTCAGCAACAATTACTCTATTGATCAATTACTAGTTAAATAATTTAATTAATTAAATAGTTCACCGGCTATTTTGATAATTTTGTATATCTGTTTGCCATTTTCTCAAATTATCTTTCTCAGCTAGTAACTTACATGTTTAACCATTTTCTGACATTTGTGGACCAACTCATTTATTCATTAATTGAACCAATGAATCAATAATGAGAACTAGAAAGTCTCTGAGAGTGCAGAGCTGCATCAAACATATTGTGACCTTAGGCATCTAATACATGTGAGGCCCTATCCCATGAAACATTAATGTTTGCCAGCTATACATCCATACAGCTCTGAAGCATGGCCTCACATGGGTGTGTAGCTTCATTATTTTTGATATTTGCTATAGTGTGCGAATTGGCCTAATGTCAAATCTCTTTAAAAAACACAAAAAACATTGAAGGTTGTTTCCAACAAAATGCAAATCCATTTTTCATCTTTATGTAAGACTTGAACAGGGATCGATCACTTGGGACCCGGCCCAATGTAAAGGGTGAAACAGGTAAGGCCTCTATCGTCTATTGACTGTATTATGTATGTGCAACATAAAAAAATAGATCATATTTGGATATGTTTTAGAAGTCACAGTCGGTAATTTTAACTGATATTTTAACATTACATTTAACCAGATAAATATGCAAAAAGAAATAGACCCATCATCAGTTGTTAACAAATTAAAAATAGGCCAAAAGTGTTCCCTCACCTTTGTGACACATATAAAAATTCAACATTTCAATATGTTGTCGGTCCACCTTTTGCAGCTATAACAGCTTCAACTCATTTGTGATGTCACAAACTGATGTTGAAGGTGAAAGTGGCTCCCAGTCTCTGCTCTAATTCATTCCAAACACCAGACTCATCCATGCTTCATGCACTGGATGGGTGAGTGAATACTTTTGGAAATATATCGTGAATGTGAACATAATATAACCACAACTATAATGTAACTTTTCTACCTTAATCAAAAATGAAGGTTAACTAATTGACTAATTATAGTTTAGGAATAATTTGCAGCAGACTTATTGTGCTCCTCCTAAAAAGGATGTAGATAGACTACACAGCAGATGTATGAACAGTTAGTGCTGCAGTCGGTCCAGTGAGCTGCAAACAAGAATAAAACGAAGAAAGGCTCAGTAATACACATCAGATCGACATCTAGCAAAGACATCCACATCTGCAACCCGACAGAACACAGGTATGAAGCAGCAGAAGTCTTCCTGTTTAGTAGTGAGACAAGGGGAATATTCCCACTGCGGATCCGTCAGAAACTAAACGGAAGAAAGCAAACACAGTCACTGTGGGGTTGTAGTGGAAGGGTGGTACAGCCCCATGATGTACGACGCATCCCGATGTTCTGCGGCTGAAACTGATGCTGAGCTGTAAATTAAACCTGCGCTTTACGATTATGGCAGAAATACACTTTGGCGTCAAGTATAAATCCAGATTTATAACATGACAAGTGTGAAAAACGCAGATACTGTTGCTGAAGTGGAAAAAAAATATATAAAAAAATAAACCTACACGTTTGGATGTTAGAAGTTGTTTGGATGATTTGACCTTAATGACCTCACTGTGACCTTAAGTTACTGGCTCCACTGCGTCATTTCTGCGACCAAACACCCTCCTGTCATCGGCGCCGTGTATTTCCCCCGTTGTAATTATAAAGCTTCCCAGACAAGTGATTTACTCTGAAACTAATGAAGAAGACGGCTGAGCCGCGTTCATTCCTCCAGACCGACACCACGGGCTTGCGTCACGTCAATATCTCACTTTTTACGCCCCCGGGGAGTCGAGGCTTTAACCCCCCCCCCCCCCCCCCCCTCGCTTTTGGTGAGATGAGACACGTGGGGGTCGGGGAGGGGGGGGGCTGCTCCTAATGACAAGTGTAGCTCCAGCTCAGACTGCCAGGAAGGCGCGACTTCAAAGGGGGCGAGCGAGAAGAAGAAAGAGGCAAAGACAGCGAACCCGGGGCCGGCGTAACGTGTCAGAACAGAGAGTTGGGCTGAGGGCATCTGAGCCAGTCGAGTTTGACGGTTCAGGATCTAAACTGGAGCGGAAAGGCTGAGAGTGAAAAAAACAGCCAAGGACACACCTGCTCGTCCATTTACAACGAGAGCACACTGCCTCCAAACACACGCTCGCGCCTTCTGAATCCCGCGGAGCTGCGGCTGGACGTCGGCGTGCTGCAGCGATAATAATGACGCTAGCCTCCGGCTGTGGGGAATGACTTGCATGGTGATGTGCTCCACGCAAATCAGATCAAAGGCCCCCACATACGAGATGTGAAGATTAACGTTTGCGAAAAACGAGAGTGAAAGAAAGATGGTGACATCCTGGCAGGAAAAAAAAAGAGGTCAGTTTCATCAAACAAAAAATAAAAAGAAAAGAGTAAAATGCAGATGAGACTTTTCTCTCCTTCGATTCCCGGGGAAATAAGGCGTGCTTAACGGCCTCCCCAGCAGACCGTGGTGTTGTACGCTATCAGTTTGCTCGACACATAATGAAGACGCTCTGGGCCCGTTCAGAGATTCCGCTGCAGCGGAGCTGGTGAATGAATGCCGGAGCGTTTTGGGATAATGAGGCCCGGGATAAGACGGCTGTGAAGAGGGATTGGAGGGAATCTGCCGTCGACTGTTGGCAGGCTTCTGTTGCCTGATCCGGGCTCTTACACCGACTGTACCGGAGAACGAGGCTTTTTTAGAATAAAAGGGGGGCTGTGGGAGAGGAGCGGAGGAGGCCGTTTGTGTGAAAGGAAGAAACGGAAAACACCCACGTCGGTGCGACAGCGAAACACATTTCGGCTAAAACGTACGGTATTTCCCCTCGTGGCCCGCTGCTGCTACCAGGAGGAGGCAGGAAGCCACGCGGAGAGACGTCAGTCAGTCAGACAGCGAGTGGGACGAGATGGTCCGTCAGCAGAGGAGATGACATGAAAACATATTGTAGATTATTCTGTAGCGCGGCGCGTCTTATTCGAGTCACGTGTTAGAGACCAAACTCGGTCCAACGAGCAGGTGGAATCAGGAGAATAAATAGATGCTGATACTGATGCTGCTGGCGCCTCCTAAACGAATAAAAACGCAGCCTCAGGAAAGAGTGTTTCAGACGCAGGTGCATGTGCATTTTTTTTTGTTTCAAACCAGGTCGAACTCTATTTATGAAGAACGTTAAGTTTACCGACAAACAGGCTCTTTGTCAGTTTGCACCGTGGTTCACGTGCCCGTTCGTTACCAGCCCCGCACTCTTGAACCAAAGGGAACGCTTAAAGAGGCTACGACCGGTCGGGGGCTTTCTGATTCTGCACTCGCCCCGCACTTCAATCAGCCTCTAATTGAAAAGTTATAATGAGGTTCAGCTCCAGCGGCCCCGGCCCGGCCCCGGTTCCGCGCCGTCATCAGAACAAAGTGGCGACGCAGCCGTTTGAGTTCTCACACACAAACAACTCCCGCGGAAACAAGAGTCTTCACAAAGAGGCCTTTAGTCGGATTTTTCGTCAAGCTTAAAACGAGGCGACATTAAGCCAGATTTAATGCAAATTGAATGCACAAAAAGCGGTTTGTATTTTTTCATTTTGCTGCGTCGTGTAGCCTAATTAGTCGCAGTCCATTGAGAGTCGAAGAGAAAACGGAGGAGAAAAAAAACAATGCATCCATATTGCAACAGGGAGCAGACGGCTGGGCGGGAGCATCATTAATCACAGATCCACAAACACGGCCCGTAATGGTAACGCAGCGCGTACGTTCAAAGCTGTGGACACGTGCAATGGGAGATCTATTTCTATAAAGTATTCCTGCAAATTACAGAAACACGCAAAGCCAGAATATATATCTTAAATCATCCATTAGTGGGTGAGAAAAGGGGAGACGAGCAGAGCCCACACCTTTTTTTTTTTTTTTTTTTTTCTATCTGCCTATTTTACTTCCATCCAGAAACATGAAGCATGAGTTCTGTATTCCCTGATGTAATGAGACTAGCATGTCAGCTCGCCTGCTTTTATTTTTCTACCTCCAGCTCCAGTAGGGCTCGGTTAGTATTCCTCTTACGTCTCATCTCGCTGTTTTAGCTTTGAGGTATATGTGTGCGTGTGTGTGCGCGTGAATGTGGATCCATGTTTTTTTATTACAGAGGTGCTACAGATGAGGGCTGACTGCCTTCCTGCGGGCACCCCAGCGACACGGGAGGCAGACAATCAATCGCCACTCGCCCGTATCGCCGCAAATTAATTTCCCAATGATTACCTGCAGGTATCCGGCACTGCCATTTTTTTTTTTTTTCCCTCCGCAGATCTATAATGCAAACACATAGTCCGTGTGCATGCGTGTGTGTGTGCGCGCATGCTAGTGTGTGTGATGCTGCAAACCGGCTGCGGCAAACTATAGCTTGTTGAAAAATGTGCACCCGTGGGCGCCAAGGGAGGGAGAGCTGAGGAAGAAACGGGTGGAGAAGAGCGAGTGTGTGTTTGCTTGTTTATTTGCTTGTTTATATATATATATAATATATATATATGTGTGTGTGTGTGTGTGTGTGTGTGTTTGTGTGTGTGTATCTGTGCAGAGAGAATAGAGACAGACAGATTTTTCTTGAAACAAAGAAGGTTTTTTTTACTTAATATCTACTTACATTTTAAGGCCTAATGATAGGCACTCGGCATTCTGGGAACTGATCTGCAGCAGCCTCCATGTCTCTGTGTGTTTGAACCTCACATAAACTCAGTTTCAAGTACTGTGAGATCAGCTCAGATGTTCGCTGGACTTCTGAAAGGAGAAAAAATAAAAAATAAACCCAGAGAGACAGACCCTGAGCGAGGGGAAACGGATTAATATTATTTTTTTTCTTCCCCGCACATCTTCTAAATCACAATGAGTCACTGCTTGTCTGTTGCTGATTTCCAGAACAAGCCATCTCCAATTTCCTGTTGGCATCCCGCCGTAGAAATGAAGAGTGCACAGAAGCGGCGAATGTAAATCATGGTGATTCCAAATTAATTTATTACCGTAACTCTCGCAGCTATTCATCTTTTTTTTTTTTTTTTTTTTCTCCCCTATCTCAGTGCTTGAATCGCCTGAAATGAAGTGCCGTCACTTCTCACCAGCACCGGCTGCAGCGAGGAGGTTGTGAACTTTAAAAAAGGAAAAGAAAATGACAATTAGCGAGTTTTTCATTATTTAAAGTAGCCTGCCGCTGACCAGAGTAATTGCAAGCTCTGCCCTCTAAATCATTTAGAGAAAACTATGAATTAAATATGGCCACTTACCACTCCAGTGGAGATGTGCTAACGTTACTGACACTTGTTTTTTTGCATGTTATTTGATTAAAATTGCAACTACAAGTGTGGCTGATTTTGAAGTGATGAGTGATTAACTGGGGACTTGAAATGAACCTTGCTGCTCTCCAGAGTGTTATTGCCTTCGGCTATTGTATTCCTGGTATGAAATTATTCATTTTCCAGCGAAACATTTTCAGAGAAAATCTCTCTTCTCTCTGAGGGAGGACTTCTTCAATTCTAGGTGATATAAGACTGAAGACATTACGGATGCACATACATTCAGTCGGTTCTAAGGCTCCCTGCCTGCCTGTTTCTCTTTTTATTCCTGCTTTATTTTAGACGGGTCTCTATAAAAGGCACTGGCACCTGCAGACCTTCCAGTCTGTTTTTCCTGCAGCTTCAGCAGGAGAATCCACATCCGCTACAGTTCACTGATCCTCGGTCCGGCCAGCTGCTCCCTGTCTGTCCACCTTCAAGCCCGCAAACAGGAAGCTGCTCTTTTTTGCCCAACTTAGAGGTCACGAGGTGCAAAGCTGCTCCCTTCATTCCTTATGAGAGCGCCGCACCATGTGCACCTGCACAGGCTTTAAAGGGGCCTTATGCTTTATGTGATTTTTCTCTTATTTATACGCTGCTGTGATGTTGGATCCCAGGTTACGATTAGTTTTATTGTGATTTAACAGCATTTTGACATACATAAAAACTAAATTTGTCCTCTGCAGGCGACCTTACACACGAGGAACAATGCTCAGCTACAGTACAGCACACTGGGACCATTTTCTTTTTAATAGTGTCTTTGTCAGGGGAAGTTTCCACTTTGATTAAAGGATGAGAAAAGTAATGAAATATTATTACTCCTAATATTTTGTTTTTTTACACAACCTGAGCTGGCAAAAACTAACCAACAAAAACAGACCGAATGAATAAAGGAATAATTAATTATTTTATTTATTTATTATATAAAGATAAAATAATATTGATATAAGTATAAAGAGGAAAAAGGAACAAAAATAGAAGCTAAATAATAACAATGTCGTTTTTTTTCCCACCAGAAGTAGAAAGAAGTATAAATGTATATACTATAAATGTATAAATGTATACTCATTCCAGTGTCGGGTATTTATAATATTTGACATACACACATTAACACCTGTTAAATCCACAGTAAGCCTCTATAACACCATAAATTGTTAATGCATCATGAAACACATAACATGACCTGCATTAATAGATAAATAAAAATAAATGGTGATCCTAGTATTTACAAAAATATTAATTAAATATATTTATACAGACAATATGTTGAGATACATTTGCCAATGAATTTTAATTAGTACTTTTTGCTTTCAGAATCATCATTTAGTGAATATTTAGAACTTTTAAGACACGATATACAACTGTATGAGACATGTCACTGTTCATTATGTAAATATATATTATTCGTATGATGGTTGGAGCTGAGGCAGCGAGAGCGTTGTCGATGCTGGATCTTGGAACTTTTAACAACATTTGTTTCTCTGATTTGAAGCGTCTCAGCGCAGAATAAAGCGCTCAAAGTTATGAAAAGTGAAGCAGCTCCAGACACTGTGATTTATATGTAATCAATGGAATCTCAGATTGAATTCTATAATAGATGGGGAGGCAGTTGTCTCAGCGGCAGGAAATTAGGCTGTTGATAGATTGTTCCACTATGTTTTTGGGGAGCATTGGTCTGACTTTGTCAATAGTTCTGATTTGGAGACAGCGGGACTGAACAAGACTATGCTGAGAGAATTTGAGGCGCTGATTAAAACTCTATTTTCTAGCCGAGTGTGTCGTGTTGGTTGTTAGTGGTGCGAGGTGGGGATGACACTGCTCTGAATATAATCAGGACCAATAACTAAGCGCTGGAAGCCATCCAGCCCTTAATGGCAGGACGGCATCAGTGCGGAGAATCCAGATTGTTGCCATTTTCAGGGCTAAACGAGACAACTGGGAGTCATCGTTGTAACAACGTGTAGAGCATTATCTCTACAGTTTATCTCTGAAACTGTCGTTGGGGCACCGACTTCCTTCAGGCTTTGGCTTTAAAGCTGGGAGGAAAAATGAAACCTTATATTCAATCTCAAATGATAAGTCAGATGGTTCTTGTTCTCTTTTCCCAAAAAGCGTTTTCCTCTATATGTTGCCTGGGCCAGTGTGACCGGTTCAGGTCCTGTGCTTTTAGAGACTGACACTGTGTTGGAGGTGGCTCTGTGTCAGCGTGGTGTAGTTGCTGCAGCGAGCGTCTCTTTTCCCTCTGCCCCAAGGCCCTGTGGGTCGCTGCAACGTCGCCACGGTGACGGTCAGCGTCGGTGTCTGAGGGCCTTGCTGTTTATTTCTGTGACTTTTGTGTGATCTGAACACCACGGACAAAGTCTGAACTGGACCTAATCGGCTGGTGAAAAGCTGACTCAGAGTTTGAAGGCTAATCTAATGTTTATTTGACAAACCTGTTTTTTATCAGATTAGATTTCTGGGAATGATATGAGTCAGTTTTGAGTCGACCTCTTAATGAATATACAGTTTCCTTATCTGGTGGAATGCTGACTTACTGGGAATTTGATGTTCTGTCTAAAATTCAGGCTTGATTCTATATATATCACACACAATTTAGTTCACTGGGTCACAAGGTTGCTTCTACATTAACAATGTTATTACAATTTTAATTAAAATATATATATATATATATATATATGTATATATATGCATAATTTAAATCTAATATAACATTAAACCTTCCTTTATATTGATTTAAACTATTCAGACATTAAATTCCTTCCTTGAATAACATGCTTTCTTTTAGATTTTTTTTGTTTCTGGAATTTATGGCGCACTTGTGTTTCAGTCTGTTTTGCAACTCGTAGGTTTGTTTGGTCTGTAGGTTGGACGCCTCTGATAGCCTTTGTGATCCTGTCTGGATTACGGCATGATCTTCTAGAGCAATCGCTCTGCTTGGACTACAGATGGTCGGACACAGGGAGGACATGACAAAGGGCAGCAGACACGAACTGAACAAAATGGGCCCAAGGACTGATCCCTGTGGGATGCCACATGACATGAGAACTGTTGAAGAACTAAAGCTGCTGAGTAGAATATTATTGGTCAACCAAGTCTTTCTTTCATCTTTATAAAAATCATTTAGCAACCACCTCAAGTAGTTAAAACATAGGATGTTTGTTATGGGTAAAGATGGATCTAGACCAGGATTCTTAAGGAGAGGTTTGATACCGTTCTGTTGCAAATAGTCTAGAAGCTACGTATTTAAAGTTGAAATGGTTAAAAGATCTTTGTGTGAATATTGCAGATGAAGGTTGAGATTTGGCACAAGCACTCGGAGAGAACATTGTTGGAGGACTGTATTTAAATTCATTATCACGCCAACATTAATAACAAATACTAGTCCAAAGCACAAGCTGTGAAGCTGCCATCGCTCTTATCAGGATCTAATCTTCCACACTCGGACGTTTGGGCCTGTGGTCTGAAGGAGCCAGGAATCAAACCACCCATCTTCTATTAGCGGACGTCCTGCTCTGCCTCCTGAGCCACAGCCTTCATGGCGGGAGATACCGTGATAACAGGAGACAGATGTTTGCTGAAAACTTTTGTTGGTGGTTTCGTTGTGGAAAAAAAACAACAACCAACATTAGATGGATGGCTGAAACTGTGAGTGAAATATATGATATGGAAATGTTAACACATGAGAGGGAGCCTGAGAGGAACGATGTGAGAGACGGGAGAAATGAACAATGCTCACATGTCGACAACAAGATAAAAAGAATGAATTACTGAACATGTCACAGGAATAAATGGGTTTTGTGGAGACAGGGCATTCCCAATCTCTCTTTTTTTGTTTTGTTCTTTTGTCTTGTGTTTTTGTGTGTGATCATTCCGTGATAGAAAAACAACAAAATATAAATACAAAAAAGAAAAAAACATGGACCAGGCCAAATAAAAGAGACCTGTTCACAGTGCTGAGATGCTGAGGGAGTGGTGAGATTATCAGCTCTGAATGTAATGGGGATAAACTCATACACCGTAGGAGAGATGAGGGCTCAGGTGAAGAATGGAGACAACAGGAGTAACTGATGGTTTGGTCGTTTCTATTTTTCAACCAAAACAAGGAAGAGAAGGTAATATATACCTCATGTAAAGTTCAGACTCTATTGGTCGGGAGTTCTCATGCAACCAGTATTGAATGAATTAACCATGTCATGTTGAGAGACTCTTTATTTAGAACAGAGAGTAGCAGAAACCATATGCATGTTCTATATTTATATATAATAAAAGCATTTTATGATTTGAAATAAATTCCCTAAAGTAGGAGGGAGCTCATGTCTAAACCCAGAACTGAAAACAGATTTGATGAACACATACAGTTAAATATTCTGATGTAAAGCAATTATAAGGACGGTCAACATGAATAATAAAACCAGCAATAAATAAAATGTCCTCATCACTGAGAGTGAAGGAAGAAATAGGATCTGAAAATTCCAATAAAAAACTACTATTGGTTTTAGGAGGGTGATAATAATACAGCATGCAGGGATATGAAGATTGATTCTGAAAATCAGTACTTCAAAGTTGGGAGGTTTTTCCACTGAGATGAGGGGTTTAAATATGTTTTATAGACGAATGCGCGTCCACCACGCCTACTAGTGAGCTCACAGGAGTTGAAGGATGTATAATTGGGGGGAACATAAACTGGAAGAGGCACTTGTGTCAACATTTTTAAGCCATGTCTCGGTTAAAAAGAGAAAGTCCAATTCACTGGTTGTGATAAAGTCATTTAGGATGTGAGTTTTATTAGGAGGGAGAGCGGCGGAGCCCCGGCATGCTAATAAAACCATGAAATGTGCATAATATGTCTCTCTCTTGCGTGATCAATGCACGTGCCTGTGTGAAAGCGGGCTCCAGATGTTTTATGTAAGGAACTAAACAACCACATGTTGTGGCCACATGATGAGGCCTTCATGCAGTACAATAGTGAACAGTTCTGATCACGTTATAGTGCTTTTTATTTCAGATTCCCCCTTGCAACATAATGTTATGAGAATCATTACATGATTACATAACTTTTTCTCCAAAACATATAACTACATAAAACGGTTAATAGATGAAGTCAATTATATAAAGTCACATGTGTTACATCAGCTCTTTGTCTAGCAACTAAAATGACAAAACTGTTCACGTATGCTTCGTCTGTTCTTTTGTGCACGTAGTGTCAAATATGTCATAAGGACATCAAAACGGCTACTGCCTTAGGATGAGAATCAACGCGACATTCACACTTCCTGGCCTCTCAGTGACACCAGTTTTACGTCTTGTTTTGTCAGTCAAACGCTGACCTACGCAAAACTAGAGTTGTCTGAGATGAGGAAATACGATTTCAATAGGATGCAATTGAGTTACAATAAAGAATAATCATACCAAAGTGTCTTCTGTCTGTTTGATCTAGTTGATCCTTAAAAGTCAGATTACAGCGTATACATGTGTATGGGATCGACTACCACGCTGCCCTCGCGCTGATGTCGCCATGGCAGCCCTGAACCTTCGTGGACATCCGCTCTGAGCTCAGACAGCAGCGCTATATTTGTTTCAATGTGACCCCGGTGCTGGTATTTTAACACAGTTCTGTTTTCAGTTTTTTTTATATGTCAAAGGTAGGCATGAACGCAGGAAGTAGACCTGTGTCACCGAGGACAGGACAAGGACATTTATTCACTATTTATACGTCGCGTCTACGCGTATCGCCTCCTTCCTGTTTTCCTGTGTGATGTGGGAGCAGGAGACAAGTGTTTTCATCTGTTCGTTTCACTCCTCCGGGAAAAGTGCAATCTGACATTATTACTTCAAGCACGGAAGAGCCGTTTTTTGATGTGCAGAGTTTCCTTATTTTGCAAAAGTTCGCTTTCTAGTGTTTGAATGCGTGTTTTTTTGTGCGTGTTACTATTCACTGCCTGTGCAGCCAAGAAACGCTCGTTTCAAAACAACGCTGGATCTTTAATTTCTTACACGAGCCGATTCAAACCCGCTGAAAGTCAAAGTTGATGCGCAGTCGGGATCAACACTCCAGGAACTACGAGCAATACAATATTAATGTTTTGGATCTAAATAATGAATCTGACAGAACAACAGTATGCGGTGCTGCAGCACATCGACGGGGCCTTCAAAGAGGAGGCACGGTTTTCTCTTTTTGCACAGTGTGGCTGAACAAGAAACCAGCCGTTACAAGCATAATGTCATCAGTGACCATTCATGACATGCCCTCATGTTTCCTGAAATAGTTTCATTTTAATGGAAAGACATGATTCCAAGGCTCAGCCCAGTTTGTAGTTCTTGTTTCCATGTTTTTTTCCCTTTTTCTTTTTTGAGCTCCTTTCTAATCATGTGCTGAACAGCAGCGAGCATTGCTGTATCCTTTGCAGTTTGTCTTGTACGACGGCGAGCGTGTGGCATCAGAGCCCGAATAAAAGCCCCCAAATTGGCATCCACACATGAGGAACGAGGTTGTGTGTTTCCAGCCGCAGCCTGCCGCCGCCGCTCTGACAGCTGTTTCTGTTTCCCAGGCCTCATTACGAGCCGCTCTGCTCCGCTCCCCCCGCGTACCTTGCCCCCGATCCCTTCCTCATATTTTCCCCTCTTTCTCTCTCTCCCTTTCTCTGTCCCCGTGGCGAGGCCTGATCTTTGGCTGCCACCCCCATTTCCTCCGCGGGTCCGTCCGCCGCCCTGATTGGCAGGTAATTACCAGCTAGGTGACAGCAGCCTATTCCCAGAGTTGAGAGGTTATCAAGGAGTTTCTCTGTGCCAGGAGTTTTTTTTCAGGACCTGCTGAAGTTCTCCGAGCTGGATTCTCCTTGTGAGGCGGCGGCAGGTGGTGACAGCACAGAACTGTTGGTTCAGTCTGTGGCGCGCGGCGTTGTCAGCGCCGCTCCAACCCGCGTCTCCTCCAGCCGTCTGATCCCGAGACTGAGAGGAAGGCGGGAAAGACGCTTGGTTCTTTTTCCTTGTTTTTTTGTCTTAATCACTGTTATTACAAAGGGACGAGCGGGTAATTGCATTGATTCAATTGGATGTAAGGATATATATAAAAAAAATATTGTAAGAAAAAAAAGAAAGAGGTAGTACAGACTGAACATGACAATTAAAAGGTTGAATTTATAACTTTTCCACATTAAAGGGTCTAAAAAGGATGTAAATCTTTTGCAGAGCAAACGTTACCACTGATTCTTGCAGCATGCCAAACAGCCTTAGAGGAACATATTTTTAACATGAAATGGCTTGAGTCAATGTTTTACTGTTTTACTTTTTGTCAACCTCCTGAACAATTAAGGAATCCTAACAGAAAGAAGTTAACTGCAGGCTACCTCATAATATCATCGACTCTGATGTGCAGTTGTTCAGATTAAGCAACAGGAAAATACATGTTGTGTGTTTAAAGGCATGTGTACTTTGATGGTGTTTTTCTTGTTCAGTAGCAAAGGCGCTAAACCAAAAAGTATGTTTGCCTATAAGTGCCTGTTACATTTTATCTACTGTAGAAACTTGTTACTGTCAACATGTCTTATTGAAGCAGATGGTGCAATAACTTCACTATGGAGTTAGTGAAATTGCAGGTTTCGTATGTTACAGGAAGGAGATTTAGAATATTTTTTTCTCTAATACTGTTTGTTTAAGCTTTAAAGTTAGTTAGTCACTGATGGTGTCTAATGGTAAGGATGCAGACTGCAACCAATTGAAAAACTCCAAGCATTAGGTGCGTCATAACTGTGTCTCTGTTTTTAATGTGTCAGTTTGTCGTGTCTTGTTTAGTCCATGTACCTTCATCACATCATGTCATGTTTTTTATATCTTTGATGCATTACTCCTCGATAGAGTCATTTTTGGTTCTAGAATATTTCTCCTCATGTTATTTGTATACTTTGTCTTTTGTAGTTTTTCTCATAAGAGTTGTATTCTGTTAATAAAGATCTGCCTTTTCATACTTTTGTCTTTGAGTTGGTATCAGGGTTTAGTTCCTAAGCTTCTTGGTGAGAAAACAGCTTCCAATGTAGATAGAAAGGCTCAATCTAACGTAACTAGTAATGAGTAGTAATGCAAATGGAAGGAAAGCCCATGTCACAGTGCCTGGTCGGATCCTATGGGCCGCCATGCGCTCAGCATCGAGCCCCAGGCCTGGTTCCAGAGGGGGGCCGTGATGACGTTCCAACGTTCTTTCTTAACACGAGACATTTTGAGCTGCGCTTGAACTTGTCTGGTCCCTCTCCTTGGACCTAATTGCCATGGTAGAACCTACCAGGGGCATCAACTCCCTGGCAACAAATCTCTTGAGATCATTGGAACATGGAAAGGTGGCAGCTCCAGGAGGTTTGATTCACTTCTTATTACAGGAAATTTGATTGCTGCAGCTTTTATAAAGCAAGTGAGGAAATTAAATGAGAAAAAACAACAAAACAATTATATGATTTTAGGAACTATACTTTTCTGTCCTGAAGCCTAATGACACATTGTTCCTTCATATCCATAATGTCATTTACATAACAGCCTCCAGCTTCTGCTTCCTGCCTCTTTGTCTTGCTTAGTGATTTTAGTAATTTAGTAATTTTTGTCTGTGTGATCTGGTCAAGTTTCTTCTGGCAGCCATCCCTCATTTATCTCATCCACAGAATTACCACATTAAACCAGCATCCTGCAGCTACATTTGTTGTTCAAAGACCCATCGGACGCTCACTTAGCATCACACCAACAAGTCAATCTCTAACCTCCCAGCTTTCGTTGCTAAAACTGGATTGAAAGCCTCAGAGAGATTACAAAAAAAAAAAAGTCTTTAAGGCAGAGCTTCATTTTGGGGGGGGGTGGTGATAAGTTTCACTGGTTTCAAAAGGGAGGGATCACGTAAGGTGCATAGCTTTGTTAGTGGCTGTACTTGACGCCACCCAAGCAATTACCTCATGTAGAAATCCCCAGATGATCAGTTGGCAGAGAGATTGTGGATTGCCTGGTACCAGAAGACAAACTTTGCATGAGCTCCTCAGCAATATCAGTGAAATAGATGCTGACGAGGGAAACAAGATACAGCAGCTTTTACCCTCGTGATAAGCCTTGTAGTTAATTGTGTGTCATGCTACTCACTTAAATAGACATTCAGAGAATGGCCTGAATGTCTATTTAAAATTAAATAATCTACAGATAATCCAAACAGCTAATTTACAGAGAAAGAAGGCCGCTGTTCCTGTTAAAACACGTATACCTATCTCAGTGAAGCCATGGAGTCTGTCAGAGTGACTCCCTTGTGATATTTTCAGAGCAACATGAACAAGTTGTGTCTCTTCCACTTATTGCACACTTGGACTTTGGTTACATAAGAGTCAGTAGCCTTTATTTAGACTGAGAAGGCTCTCATTTGAGGTGCAGCATAAATGATGCAGGGCTCTGAATGACGCACGTAGACACAAAAGTGGTGAAAAGGTTTCCCACCGCGGCCACCGCTTTTGGTATAAACAGTCGCCACCATGCTGGCAACATGGCTGAGTCACAGACTGGGCGTATGACGTCCGCACCTCTGCTTAAAGTCTGTGGCTCGCTTCACGTCCCGGGAGCAGGCAGCTCCAAGTGAGTTTTCATTTTAGGGCAAATCAGGTCCGGGTGCATAATTCAGCAAGCGTGAAAGCAGAGCTCAGAAATTTGCTCTCACTTGGAGAACAAAAAAAAGAATGCTTCTTTGAGTTAAACGTTGATGCTCCTGAAACTGCAGACACACACACACACAAGGGTGTGGTGGGAGTCCAAGCATCCACTTCCACAGACCAACACCACAGAACATTCTGGAAACTGCTGACTCCTCCTGGTTGTGACCACGCCGCCATGCATAGCCATCATTTACCAACAAGACAGGGCCTTTTTCACCAGCTAACCCTAATACTTACTCCCACACAGGCTGACAGGACTATTATCATCCCAAACTTAGAACGCTCTCGCCTGCGTTTCGCTCCATTTGTAAACGCTATTGGTAGCACCAGGCTTCACAGCTCCTCTCCTTAGTGATGCATCTGCATGTATCAACCACAGCAAGAGATAAAGGGATGTGGTCTTAAGCACCCCGTGTCCTGATTGATATGCACCAACTGTCTTCAAATAGGCTGCTACTACTGCTGCACTGGAGGAAGGGAGGAAAAAAAAACAAGCAGGCAGAGAGCTACTGCACAGAGACACAGATGAAAAGCTCACAGCTCACGCTATGATCCAGCTGAGCCAAAGGAAAACAGAACAGAGCTGCACTCTAAGCTAAACAGACCTGGGGCCGAATGCATAAAAAAAAAATCTGTGTAGACTCATGACTAAAACTGTGCGCATGCACAAAGCAGGGGCGATGCGTATGCATCCTTTTCGGCCGGTTGTGCTTTATGAATCTGTCATTGGTGAACCAGGTGCATATGCACGAGTCTCATGTCCACCCCCACAGTTATCCTTAAATGGATGACCTGTCTGAACCCACATTACACGGTGTGACACAGCTACGGATGCATCCAAAAGAATGATAAAAAGAGCCACTTACAGAAGATTAATGAACATCATGTTTATGTTTATGCTGGAATTTTACAGATCTGTCTAAATGCAAAAAAACAGCACAGCTGGTTTTCAACCAAAAACTATATTTTATCTCCACCTCATCACAAATGCATGCAGCTGTTCTGTAGCATGTATGGAAGTGAACCATGTGACTCTGAGTTTCTGTGTGTGGTGTTAAACCCCTCCCTTCTTGTTTTCAGGTGGGGGCGGGGCACAGTGTTGAGTCCTGTCACACCTGTCACCAATCAACCTCGTTACCCACAGCTCTTAAACGCTGGCTCTTTCCCCACTCATTGCCAGAAAGTTCCTGCTTCATTGTTGTTCTGCTGCTGCCTTCAGTGTTCTGGATCAGTGCTGTCCTTCCTGCTTCATTGTTGGTAATGTCTGACTTGCTGTGCCTCGTACATCATTTAAAACTTAGTCTCTCTGCCACGATCTTCCCCATAACTGTTTCCTGTTCCCTCTGCACCAGTTCTGCCTGCTCCACCAGACTCGGCCTCGCCTTTGCCTCCACTGCCTTCAGCGTTCCAGTTCTGCTCCGTCCCTCCTGCACACCCATCCGCTCTGTCTCCTGTCGTCCTGGTCCTGCCTCATCGCTCCCTGCCAGCTCCCCTTTCACTTGCTTCATAGCAATAAAGACTTTGTTTTTCACACACTTCCGCCTGCGTCTCCAAGTCTGCTTTGGGGTTCCATGGCCTGTGACACTGTCTCACCACACTTTCTGGGTTTATATATCTGTTTACATGCTTGAAATGAGGTTTGTGTGTAGGAATCATCCATGCATCTGACTATTTGCAGAATGTGAAAATTGTAAAAACTTTTCAAAACTGACTCCAGTGTTTCCAAGTGATATTGGTGTTCCTGCCAACAGAGGAGTTGCTGTATTGAAATCAGTTTTCCCCCTAAACATACAACAGGTTCCCTTTTATTTTAACCTTTCCCCAGGACAATCCGTGACATGAAGCCAAACAAACTTTGACACAACACTCCATTTCCTTCTTTAGCTCTGTGGAAAAAGTTATGTCATTTTGGAAATAGAAGAATGAAGTATGTTCACTGAGGTAAATTGAAATTGTTTTACTGAGCTTCTCGTTCTCTTATCTTTCATCCTTTCCTCACGGTCCTGGGGGGTCTGTCATTTCCAGGTGATAGAGGACTTCCTACTAAAGCTTCCCCACAATGCAGCTAACAGACAGAAATACTATGCACAGCATTGTTGTATAAATCGTTCTGACAGAGTCTGTTAATGGCGAGGTCCTTGCTGGTGACATTGAATTTAGGAACAGGCAAAAGCTATTCTAATGATTTGCACTGCGAAGTCATATAACATTAATTTGAGTAACGTTATTGCTTCACAAACAAGTAACTGCAGCAGGAGTTGGCGTCAAGGTGCATGGGGAGTCACGCAGGAAGAAAACATTTGGAGAGAAAGTTTGTCTATTCATTGTTGTTTAACTCTATTGTCTAATTTAATCTTGTGCTGTAAATCAGGTGTTTATTTTCCCGGGAGATCCGCCAGGTGGCAGGAAGAATAGCTCCGTGAAATCTTATAGGGCTCATAGGGAACCGATCTAATCACGCTGCACAATCAACATTTACTTCATGGTACGCTAAAGCAAAAGAAAAAATTGGCAATTTTCACTTTAAATTCCCCCTACACTCCAAATTGTTTTTTTTTGCTTATTATGTCTGTATGATGATCTGTATGAGCTTTACTGAACAGAATGTTGAATATGCACAGTTTGACTCTAGAAGGCTGTTTTCACATTTATCTGCTTTAAGAAGAATGTTCATCTGACCTCATTTAAAATTGTATTTTAGGGATTGGATTTGTAACATCACAACTATTATAAAAGTGCAATTGTACTAATCAATATTCAGCTCCTACATTTGTAAGCTGGAAACTTAAAGCCTTCAAACACTCAGGTTTTACACTTTCTGTACTTTTTAAGACTTATTATTATTCACAACGTATTTCAAAGAGCTCAGGAGTTATTCAAAGAGTATTTAAAACATATCTTTAAACGTGTCTGGAGGGGATCTCTAATCTCACACAACCAGCCTAATTGCTGCTTCCTTGCTGCTGGAGTCACACGTCCGTTCCTATTGTATACCTTTGTCACGCTTTGAGTTTTGAAAGGTTAAATAGAGCTTTTCCAGATGTGATAATATTTGACAGGAGTCTTTGATCTGTGGCGAAAGAATGAGAATTTGTCCCATGTGAGGGAGATATAGAGTCATCGTGGTGTCTGTGCGCAGGTTTTTGTCTGTTACTAAAGGACAGAGCATTCCTGCTGAGCATCGCAAAGGAAGGAAAAAAAAAAATCAAGGCGTGAGACATGACAGGGCTCCTCCGATGGTTAGCAAATGAATGGTTTGTGTCACTTTTTTTTGATGGAGCATGACAGTAAAATGTCTGCTTTCGCCACATTCATTTTGTCTGACATATGAAACCCACAGACACAAACTGTTACCAGACTAAACAGACCCTGGTGCTGCAATACCTTTAGTATAACAGCCTGAACCATGACTTCGCTCATTAAATGAAGACAAAAGAGGGCTTGACAGTTTACATAAACCACAGCAGATATGTGCCCTGAAGGTGTAATCAACAACACCATAACATCTCCTTAATTAAAAATCGTTAACTTGATGCATTTGCTATTAACAGCACCAATTAATTACATACAGAGCTAATGTCTCATAAATAATGGAGGGCAAGGTGGATGGAGCAAATGATGGATGGATGCACACACTGTAGCACAAGAGAGGAAGAACAGATGGATGTCCTTTTTGTTCATTTTGCCGCGTCAGTTCACATTCCGTCTCCTGCCCAGACCACTAAACTACACTAATGGGGGTCTGGTGTCAGCAGTCCAGCGGTTGGTGGCGACAACTTTGTTTAGGGGAACAAATGGTTCTGTCTGAACCCCTGCTTGAGCCATCTGTTGACACAAACCCACCTTCAGTGATGTTAAGACAAAGATGAGGCCCTGGTTTGAAGCCCAGCATCTCTGGTTTTATTAAGTGTGTAGGGGCAACAAGTGTCTGCACACACACTCTAACATCAGTATGTTGCTGTGTTTCTGGCTTGTAGCAGCAAGCTCAGCATCCTCAGCCCTGGTTGTGCTGCTCATGTATGATCATATTTTTATTTTTTCAAAAAAAGGAAAACTGTTGAAAACCAAGTTGTTTCTCTTACAAATTTTAAATCATCATCAAATCTAACACAGAACATCCCTGGACCAAGGCTCAAAAATATACTATATATATATATATATATATATATATATATATATATATATATATATTCTTGATATTCCGTACAGTTTTATTTTCAATGGCTCTCAAAATGTGCTCAAACACCTTTGGCATGGTTTATATTATTTATATTATGTATATTATTAATAATGTTTTTTTGCTATTGCAACCATGCATGTGTAGAAATAATGTCTGAGTGACCATGACAGTTTATTACCCTCTGGCCAATAGGTGGCGCTGTAACAGCATCAATTAACTATAGATAAGGGGAATCTCTGTCTTTGTGTATGTATGACTGTCCTTCGTATATCTCCAGAACTTTTATCCAATCAACTTCAGTGCCGGTTGTATTGCTAGGAACCCAAGGTAGTGTGTTATCTGTTCATAAACTGGCTTTTTGTGAGCTTTAAAGACCTACTTCAATTCCCTCAAAGACGCTTGCACACAGTTTTATTCTAGTTTAATCAATAAAAAACAATAAAATCCTAAACAGCCCTTTTCCACTATAAACCATCTCCTGAGGCCACAACCATCCTCTTCTACTGAGGCTACAGAGGTGCAATGCAACAGCTTCACTGACCTTTATAGATTCAAGGTCAACTACATTCACTCTCTATCTCTGCTTCACTTTGAAACCATCACATCATCTGTGAGCACGCTTTTAAGGAAAAAAAAAGTCCACATATCGCCCAAGTTGTTAAACTTTCCCTTCAGTCTGTCTGTGTCCCACCAGCTGTAAATGTTGCTGACATGTTTTAGCCTGAAAGAGCTAGCTCCAACATGGTTTTCCTGACCAAGATGTTGGACAGCGTTGTTGTTTCTCAAATCTGGGATCACCTCAAACACAAAAACTGGTTTGAAAAGTGTCAGTCAGGAATTAGTTTAGCCCACAGCACCAAGACATTTTCTGCTCAGGGTGATGAATGATCTGCTGATGACCGATACAGCATCAGCGTCACTTCTTATCTTGCTGGACATGACTGCTGCATTTGATACCATGGATCACCCCCACACAACCATTCAAGTAAGACACAGCCCTACTTTTCTGCCAGAAACTGCATTTAAGTCTAGACTGTCTTCTGTCTCCTGTGGTGTCCCTTGGTCTTATCTTTTTCATCATCTACAGTAGCTGCTCCCACCTGGTTGTGTCATCAGTGGACAAAGGATGTCACTAAAATGTCATCTGGAATCCAACCACAAAATGATGAGTTCTTATTTAGAATTTTGCACCTTATACAAGTTTATGATTGTAATTTTAGAGGCCTGAGATTCACGCTTGAAAAAAACTTCTAAGAAATGTATATTCTTAATATAAATTTTAAAAAAAATGTGTTCCCCTCCGCTTTTTGTACCGAATATACAAATCGTAATACACTTCTGCATGCTGAAGACTTTAATCCCATTCCTATTAGAAAGCTAAGTTAATTCATTAGAGTTAAAACTGCAACTGAATACAATATGCAGTGCCCCCCCCAAACAAAAGATAGAATTAAGGAAGAGACATTCTTCTAAGTTAGAGAAAGAAATTACCAAGGGAAAAGTGTATTAAAAAAGCAGAGGCTTATCATCAAACTAAATACTGTGAATCCTCCAATCCTAAACCACACGGTATGTACTGCATCCCTAAAGCTAAAAACATCAAGGACATTATCTCAAAATGTTGGCATATTTTTCAAAATGATTCATAAATTATATGAGAAACCTTTAAAGATCTACCTTAGGAAACTTTTGAAAGGGGAAGCAACATAATGGACAAGGTTGTTAGAGCATGTCAGCAATTTTAAGTGAGGAGCCTGAATAAGGTGCCTAAATTGCCAATATACCCAAAACTGTGTCAGTGTCTATGTGGTAGAATATACAGGATATAGTTAAGACATCCTGTTGCCTTAAAGAGAGAATCTCTGGACATAGAAACTCCATTAAGATGAATGATATAACCCGTCCTATTTCAAGACAACGAAAAGCAACATCAAATTTCATCATCTACCAACCAAGGATAGCAATATAAATTCCCTCAGGAAAAAAACATTTTCTATTTCTAAAGTTTATTTCCAGGGGAGACGCGGTGGCGCAGCGAGCAGCGCTGTTGCCTCACGGCGGAAAGGTCGCAGATTCAAGGACTTGGGCTGAGACCTTTTCTGTGTGTGGTTCCCACGTCCTCCCCGCGTCTGTGTGGGTTTTCTCCAGCTCCCACACTCCAAAACCATGCTGAGGTTAATTGGAGACTCTAAATTGCCTGTAGGTACGCGTGTGAATGCGTACTGTGCGACCCACGACAGGCTGATGACCGGTCTGGGTGCATCCCTGCCTCACGCCCGCAGTACGCTGGGATTGGCTCCAGCAGACCTCTGTGACCCGAGTGAGGAATAAGCGGATATGGAAAATGAATGGATGGAAGTTTATTTCCTGGGGGCATGAATGAGGCTTTCTGAACTAATGAGTTTCAGTGAACCTCATTTATGTGGCTTTGTGATGTATTTTTTATCATTTTTTATTTTGTATCATGTGTCTTCTTTCTTTCTACTCTTTTCTACACATAAACATAAATATAAAAAACATGTATTTTCTGCTTTTTGCATGCATAAAGCAGAATGAATTAATTAAAACAAACATTACATGAAACACAATGGAGGAGTGACTCAGAGTTATATAAAAATAAAGTGTTGTGTGCTGAGGCAGCAGGCTGTCTTCAGAAGGTACCTGTCCCTACTAATTACGATGTTTTATAGAAAGAGACAAATCATTTTCTCAATGTTTTTCTTTGCACAGAGGACTCTGAACCTTTTCCCTGAGTGCAGTATCTGAAAATGATGATTTAAGTGATGGCTATGGTCGTCCAAGATTTTGCTATCTCAGCATTGGACTGCTTTGCCACAGTGATGGGACATTTAGGGCTGCGGATTGTGCTGCCCAGTTTAACCATCTTGGAGAGCTTTGTCTTGTTCTTGACACATAGGTGCTCAAACCAGCACAATGTTAAAAGTGAGTATATTTGTAATTAAGGATAAGCATACCCTGTTTAATGTGCAAACCTCAAATTTCTATAGTTTTCGCACTTGTAGCACTTTATAAAAAAGTTTTTAATTAAAGTGTCTTTAAAGCACGCTACCTTTAATAGACACATAGTGGATTACTGTAAATCCTCTGATGTATTAAGATGCAATGTTTATCTGTTTTATCTGTTGGGGACCATGATCAATATTAAACATTGGACATGCACTGCAAAGTTACATGCAACCGTACAGTTTTAAACATCAAACAAAAAGTTCAGAAACTTGTGTTTAGTAGACTATTTCTATGGCAATATATTTTTTACCATTGGAAAGCCTGATTATTTTCCTTTTAAGTGGTGTGCCATATGTAAGGAAAATTAATTTGTGGGATGAGCAGCATAGAAAACTGTGTCAATATTCAATTTTCCAAACATCCTATTTGCATCTATTGGCTCCCGTTTCATGGCTTCGGTATCCCTGCTGCTGATCTAGTTCATTATCCAGTTGGCAGCAGCTGTGAGCGAGGAACCCGATACAGTGGTGGATTGGTGTTGGAATCATTGTGACGTGTGTCTGAGCTCAATAAGGCAACTTCAAGCTGTTGTCCTGCAAAAAGCAAGTTGTTTACTCGTTTGGAGTGAATCCAGTAGTACCATCTCCAAACCGAAGGCTGAGTTCCCTCAGACGAGGGATGACAGAGATGCACTACGAAGGTGGGCGTCCCGAGAAAATTAGGCCCCACTATGATGGTGTGTGGGGCAGAAAGATTTATAGATGACATTCTGTAACCTGTGGTGATTCCATTTTTTCACTGTCTTGGACCAAAGTCCTCCAAGATAAAAGAAAGCTCATTCCCCACTTTGGGAGACTACCTCTATAGCAAGGGTACTCAACAAGAAACTGAAAAGGTCCTCTGACTAAATTTCCAATGTTTACATGGTCCGAAACCCTGCTTCCCTAGTTAGACCTTTTTTGCGCCACTTAGTTTAGTATGACCTTTTTTAAAAAAACTTACTATAGTATGACCTTTTTTTGAGTGGCAGAGTCTAGTATGACCTTTTTTGAGCAAGATACTTTAGTATGACCGTTTTTGACCGACATACTATAATATGACTTTTTTTGAGCCACATAGTATAGCATGACCTTTTTTGATGAACATAGTGTATCATAAGCTTTTTTGAGTCGCATACTATAGTTTGACCTATTTGAGCCACATAGTATAGTATGACCTCTTTTGAACAACATACTATAGTATGACCTTTTTTTATGCCACATAATATAGTATGACCTTTTTTGAACAACATAATATAGTATGACCTTTTTTGAACAACATAGTATAGTATGACCTTTTTTGAACAACATACCATAGTATGACCTTTTTTGAACAACATACTATAGTATGACCTTTTTTGAGCAACATACTATAGTATGACCTTTTTTGAACAACATACCATAGTATGACCTTTTTTGAGCAACATACTATAGTATGACCTTTTTTGAACAACATACTATAGTAAGACCTTTTTTGAACAACATACCATAGTATGACCTTTTTTGAACAACATACTATAGTATGACCTTTTTTAAGTGACATAGTATAGTATGACCTTTTTTGAGCAACATACTATAGTATGACCTTTTTTGAACAACATACTATAGTATGACCTTTTTTGAACAACATACTATAGTATGACCTTTTTTGAACAACATACTATAGTATGACCTTTTTTGAACAACATACCATAGTATGACCTTTTTTGAGCAACATACCATAGTATGACCTTTTTTGAGCAACATACTATAGTATGACCTTTTTTGAACAACATACTATAGTATGACCTTTTTTGAACAACATAATATAGTATGACCTTTTTTGAACAACATACCATAGTATGACCTTTTTTGAACAACATACCATAGTATGACCTTTTTTGAACAACATACTATAGTATGACCTTTTTTAAGTGACATACTTTAGTATGACCTTTTCTGACATATACTATAGTATGACCTTTTGTGAGGCACAAAAATATAGTATGACCATCTTTGAGGCACATAGTATAGTATGACCTTTTTTGGGGCACGAACTATAGTATAACATTTTTTGAGTGACATAGTTTAATATGACCTTTTCTGACATATACTATAGTATGACCTTTTTTAAGCGACATAGTATAGTATGACCTTTTTTGAACAACATACTATAGTATGACCTTTTTTGAGCCACATAACACAATAGTTGTCACAGCTTCAGCGGTGTGTTTTTCCCCTCTCTTTCTGTTTTCAGTGTGAGGCGGGGCACAGTGTTGGAGTTCTGGCACACCTGGTTCACACACTGGTTCTCTGAAAGTTCCTGCTTCATTGTTGGTAATGTACAGCTCTAGACTTCGACTTTGACTTTCCCTGCCACAATCTTCCCCATAACAGATTCTTTGTTCCTCTTCCCCAGTTCTGCCTGCTCCACTGGACCCGGCCTTGCCTCTGCCTCCGCCTCCTTCAGCATTCCAGTTCTGCTCCGTCCCTCCTGTACCTGACCCGTCGCGCTGTCTCCTGTCGTCTCCTCCCTGCCCTGCTGTCCTGTCGGATCATAGCTCATCGCTCCCTGCCAGCTCCCCCTTTCATTTGCTTCAGAGCAATAAAGACTTTGTTTTCCACCCACTTCCGCCTCTGTCTTAGTGTCTGCTCTGGGGTTCAGACCACGACCCGTGACAATATGACCTTTTTTTAACCACATACTATAGTAATGATTTTAATAGTATAAATTTTATTTTCTTTATTCATCATGAGATTGGCTATGGGGGAAATACACCCAGAAATAACATGGCAATTTCTTATGCCTGAAACACTATAACACAATAATATTTAAAGATTTTGTCTTGGTCCAGATGGCATTGCGTAGAGTGAATAGAATGGCCAACGGTTCGGGCATCAACACACTTATGGAACCAAATGTTTCTGGAATCATAAAATGACTAGTCCAAATTGTAAAATTGCAAATAGGACTTGTTTCTTCCTTGCTACTATTGGATTTTGATCATTCTATCCACCAAACAAGAATCAGCAGCAGAATAAACTGTTTGGCAGAGAAGATTTGGTAAATTTAACATGGGGACAACCCACATACTGAGCTGTGCTGCTCATCCCATAAATGCAGGTTCCTCCATAATGCAGCACTATATATATATATACACAATATTGTTAAGAAATGTGTTGATGCTACATTGTCTTTTTTATGGTTTTATACAGAATTGTACGAAAATGTGTCATAGAAAACAAGGTGATGTATGACTTATGACAGTCACAACCTAAAAAAAACATTTACAAATATTTTGTAATCACACCACAAACCTAATGTGTTTTATTCCAGATGGTTGTTAACAACTTTGAGGACAATAAATATGCCTTTTAGAACAGCAGTCAGTGTTGTTGAATGCCCTTCTGGGTTGTTTTTTTTTACAAAGATCAGCAGTTATTTATTAAAAACAACAACAAACAAACAGATGCTTGGCACTGTGACACAAATGAAATTGCAATACATCCGAGCCAAAACCTGGGGCCAGTCAAAGCTGCACATTCGTCATCGCAGAGCATAAGAAAAATCTGTGCAACAAATCATGAAAGGCAGTCATGTCTACTCCAGACATGCCTCCGCTCTTTTTTTATGCGCAAAGCATCTCTTGTATCAGCTCTCTCTTCTCCCCCTTTCATACACCGTAGATGAATTTCCTCCCTCGCTGTCACCGATTCCTTTCTTCATTTCTTTTTTCTCCTCCGTCGCTCGTTTGCCACTTCCTCTCTGTCGCAACAAAAATGAAAAATGCCACTACTTTATATCATTGATTATATATATATAAAGAAAGAGGCTTCCAAGGATTTCTTCCAAGTTGAAGTGATTCTTTTGATATACTGTAGGCAACTGCAGAACAATTTCATGCCCAATTCATTTATTCCCTCAGTACTTTAATTGCAAACTATTTCTGGATCCACTGTAAATTTCCTACCATCTAATATTGTAAGAGCAGTGGTACCAGTTCTTTTCAAAGTTTTGTGTGTTCAGTCTGAAACTTCATGCTTTATGCTTTATTACACCCTTAATTACAGATGTTCAATTCATTCTTTTTCTTACTTAGCAACTGCACAATATTTAGAGATCTGGGAAAACATCCGTCCCACATGAACTACTGAGCCTCTGTGAGACGTGACATTCTTGTTAGCTTCTCATTCTTTGCACGTTGTGTGCAGTGTTGTTCTACTACTGTTACTGGTTTATTTAAGTTTTTCAGATTTAAGGTTTCAGATTTCAAATCCAACCAATCAAAGCCCGGATCTGTCACGTCCCACGTTCTCTCATCCTAACCTCATAACTGCCAGTTTACTCACTAAACTTATTATCCCAGGATCCATCAGTGGAAGTTACAGGCCATGGCTCGTCCACCACAAACCGCATCCGCTTCCAGAACAGAGCCAGAGTGAAACAAAGCCGGTCTCTATCTGCAGTGCTGGCTGCAGCGTGGATTGGTGATGAATGGTGATCTAAAGTAGAAAAGCAGTGAAGCAAGATTTCACAGTTTTGTAAAAAATAAGAGAGCTGGAAACTGGGACAGTGATGCCACAAGGTCAAAACTCGTAGAACTTTTTCATTGAAGCCAATGACTGAAGTGGAATAAAATCAGACTTCATAAAAGAAGGTAATGGACATGAGCTGTGAGCGTTTCCACCAAAAGCGGATTTTCTGTTCTCGGTTTCATTTGAAAGAAGATGGCTTAAATGGTGAAAGAACACATTCTGAAACATTACAGAAGGGTTCTTTCTTTCTTTCTTTCTTTCTTTCTTTCTTTCCTTCTGTCTTTCTTTCTTTCTTTCTTTCTTTCTTTCTTTCTTTCTTTCTTTCTTTCTTTCTTTCTTTCTTTCTTTCTTTCTTCCTCTCTCTCTCACCACTGCATCTTAACCCTCTCTGCTCATAGACAGATCACATGTAATTTCACTGGGATGCTTGAGAAAAAACAGACCATAGCGCCAAGCACGGAATAATTTCATCAGAGGAAAAAAAAAATAACTTCCGGACACATCAAACAACAACTGTCTACAAACACACAGAAACGCTGGGTGGTTGTTTTGGCTGTTTTTTCTCCAGTTCTCAATAGTTCATATGAAAGCGAGGAATATTTTTTATCCCTTGCTGTCTAAAATCCAATGAAAGCAGCCATATTGTGTTATAAGTAGTCCTCTGTTGCACAGAGCTCTAATGTACAGATTGAGTTAAAGCCAGTTTCCCAACCATGAAAGGAAGCACTAATACTATTCAAAGGGGAAACAGAGCAATCTGGCCCTATTGCATGTATTGAGCTGGGTGTGAATCCATTATCTATCTTAGGTCATATCACTCCTGCCAATCAACCTAGAGCATTATTGGTGTGCTCCTCCAATAGTTGTTTTAAGCATTCTGGTGTTTAATCATATTATCCTTTTTACTTTTGGTAAAGTAAGTGATAAGCGGTATTCGTTCGGTATTGTGTGTGTGTATGTGTGTGTGTGTGTGTGTGTGTGTGTGTACACAACACTGACAGACTAGTTTGATAAAGGAACACACAAAAAACTGTTCTTTGTTGAAATTCATCTATTGTCCATGCCTCTCAAGTCAGAAAAGCTGTTTGCAGAAACTGTACCACAATAGCACAGCGTTGGATCACTGCTAAATAAGGACACACAGGTTCAGTACATCTTCAGTGTACATGAGATATTAATGTACTGAACTATTTCTCAGGTTTTAATTAAAAGATAAACACAGCAGATGTTTAACAGGAGGCCTAATTTCACTAGCAGATTAAGGATGTCGGGTATGGAATAAGCTTTGATTGGATTCTATTCTTGATGGGGCAGATCAAAGAGTGTCATTACCACTAGGTGCCTGAACTACAAACCTCACCAGCTCCACAGAGACTCAGTATTGACAGTTTTCATTCAACAGTCCAGATTCGTTTCTGTCTTAAATGTCTTGTGTCAAGGCTCAGATTAAAACAGCCAATTAACTAACAAATTACTAAATAACCTCTACAGAGCAGTGGCAGGTGAATGAGTCTGGCAGCGCAACTGTGTCTCAGATGCACAATTATTATTTTTTTTCTTCCTACCGGGGAAAATAAAAGTGTCAGTGTGACACAATGGGGGGAATGAGACAACTTTATTAATCAAAAAATAAAAAATGGCAAATCCTCACTGTTTCAAGATTCACAATTTGTTGTTTTAGATAATTGCAAAGTGAAGATCTTTGGTTATTGTACAGCTGGTCAAACAAAATAACCGATGTGTAATTATCAACTGTGTGGAATCAGCATTCTTCAAATGTCTGACATTTTGTAGACATTTTTTTTTTTTTTATTATAAAGTAAATTTTTAAGAGAGATTCAAATTGCTTTTTGTTTAAAGGAAAGTCAGGGGTACTCAACTTTGAGTGACATGCTATAGTATGACCTTTTTTCAGGCACATAAAACAGTATGACCTTTTTTGAGTGACATAGTATAGTATGACCTTTTTTCAGGCACATACTATAGTATGACCTTTTTTGAGCCACATAGTATAGTATGACTCTTTTTGAGTGACATAGTATAGTATGACCTTTTTTCAGGCACATACTATAGTATGACCTTTTTTGAGCCACATAGTATAGTATGACTCTTTTTGAGTGACATACTATAGTATGACCTTTTTTGGGCCACATACTATAGTATGACTTTTTTTGAGTGACATACTATAGTATGACCTTTTTTGAGTGACATAGTATAGTATGACCTTTTTTGAGGCACATAGTATAGTATGACCTTTTTTGAGGCACATACTATAGTATGACCTTTTTTCAGGCACATATTACAGTATGACCTTTTTTGAGTGACATAGTATAGTATGACTTTTTTTGAGTGACATAGTATAGTATGACCTTTTTTGTGGCACCTACTATAGTATGACCTTTTTTGAGGCACCTACTATAGTATGACCTTTTTTGTGGCACCTACTATAGTATGACCTTTTTTGAGTGACATAGTATAGTATGACCTTTTTTGAGCCACATATTACAGGATGACCTTTTTTGAGGCACCTACTATAGTATGACCTTTTTTGAGGCACATACTATAGTATGACCTTTTTTGTGGCACCTACTATAGTATGACCTTTTTTGAGTGACATAGTATAGTATGACCTTTTTTCAGGCACATATTACAGGATGACCTTTTTTCAGGCACATATTACAGGATGACCTTTTTTGAGGCACATACTATAGTATGACCTTTTTTGTGGCACCTACTATAGTATGACCTTTTTTGAGGCACCTACTATAGTATGACCTTTTTTGAGTGACATAGTATAGTATGACCTTTTTTCAGGCACATAGTATAGTATGACCTTTTTTCAGGCACATACTATAGTATGACCTTTTTTGAGGCACAAAAATATAGTGTGACCCTTTTTGGGCGACATAGTATAGTATGAAGTTTTTTGACTGACATAGCATAGTATGACCTTTTTTGAGGCACATAGTATAGTATGACCTTTTTTCAGGCACATACTATAGTATGACCTTTTTTGAGGCACAAAAATATAGTGTGACCCTTTTTGGGCGACATAGTATAGTATGACCTTTTTTGACTGACATAGCATAGTATGACCTTTTTTGAGCCACATACATAGTATGACCTTTTTTGAGTGACATATGAATAGTATGACCTATTCTCTCACATGACAAAACACAATTTTTCTCATAAAAAAAAACATTTTTTTTGTGATTTTGTCTTAGTATGGATGGCAATGCATTTTTATTCCGTACACGGTCTGCCAATTGAGTAATTCTGGTCTATGTGTTCTTAAACTTTGTTCAAAGCCATTCAAGTCAGCCATTCACAGCAGAAGCTCATTATCATTAATGCGACTTCTTTAATTCTTTCCAAAATAAAGGAGGTTATACTATTTTGATATGACTTTTAATAATGAAACCACAAATGGATTATGTTGGGGATAACCTTTAAATCATGAGACATATATTGATGATGATGATGTGTACAGAGGTCTATAATGATGATGACGTTGACGCTGACAACCTTGGCTATAGCTGTTGCACAGGAGGCAGTCATGAATAAGAATAGCTGTTTATTGATTTGATGCTGTGCTCTCCTCTTCTGCACTTCTTGAGACTTCTTGCACTTGTTATTGTTGCTGTCTTATTTATATAGTGGCATTCAGTTCCCCCCCTGGGGAATTAACAACGTTATCATTTAGTTCAATTTATATCTCGTTGGATCATCTCATACTTTGTGTTCTTAGTATATAATGACAAAGGAATGTTCCACATTGCTCCATCAAGCGTTTTTTAAATCATGTCATATAACCCTGCAGCTGTCACCTTTAAATAGATGCATTTCTATAAGCTCTCAGCAAATCATTAAACCAAGAAAGGTTCCTACGGTTGTTTTTGCAGAAATGCAGCTGCTTCAATCACTTAAAACACTGTGCGCTGCCAAACACTTGGTCAATCATTTCCTTATTATATCTTGACACAAACTAAAATGATTTTGACTTCACTAATATAATAATTACACATCCCTGTGAATTCCTGACATCCATTTACATGCATACTGAAGCCAAGTTAATTCAATAATAATAAAGGCTCATGCAACTGTGATGGATTAGTGTGGCATTACTTGTGTATGCTGTTTTATGGATATCAATCCTGCATCTGTGCTTTGAGTAGTTGTTTGGCTGAGATTAGCATAAACACTGGAAGTAGGAAACAATATGAAAAAATATTCCAACCAGTTCGCAAATTTACATAATGATGATAGCATTTTTTTTACTCAAACTTAAACAAATAATGGCATTGTGTATGTGTATCTGTGCGTGTGTGTGTAGCCTGCATAATGTATCCCAAGACTTTTAATCAGGCCCATTACATGCATCCATAGATTTATAGTGATTTATATATGCTGCATTCTTGATTACTAGAACTAGATTCTGGATTTGAATGACGGGTAGTTTGGCCAGAAATATAATAATTCTGGAGTCTTTGTGCGATTGTCCACTTTTTTGGCACACAGCATCACTGGTGGAGCTCACTGACCGTAAAACTGTGCCTCAGCCAGAGAGGCTGCATAGAATTACAGAGAAATGAACCGTGGCTCCTCTACATTACCATTCTTAAGTCACAACTCTTTTTTTGTCCATGTACAGACTAAACAAACAAGGTACATCATGCAAATAAGACATTTAGACTTGTTGATATATGTTAATATTAGACAAAGCTAGACTACTGATTCCATATGACATGAATAATTCAGTGACACGATCTCACATATAGTTATTTGGTTTACTGCATTCAAGAAAAGCCATTGTATGATCTAACCTTTTTCAGACAACAGAATTTCTAACTCCAACGACCCCTTTGCCTAATTATTACCAAATGACTCCTTTCTGCTTGTCGTTTAGGAGATTGGAAAGCTCGGTTGCGGGAGACAATGATAATGACCTCGCCCCAACGCCCTGTGTTGTCTTCGCTCCGTTTCTCATCAGAACAACAATCCCTGTAAATGGGCACCATCATCATCATGATTACAGTTTAGTGCTGATCATCCAATCGGGCCCCAGCGTCACAGCTTGTGTCCCACTCCCTACAAACAAGCCGCGGTAATCAATAGCCAACACAAACACATAATGACAATGAATGTTCTCCTGTAGCCTCCATCTATTGCTACTAAGCGCTGGGCGGCTAAATAACCTTTTAGGCGCCCAGGCAGGCAAGACGGATGAGTTTCCTAAATGAGGCTTCTGCTGACACTGGGCCTTAAATCAATAGCAGTGGCAGGTGTTGAAATGAAGCCCCTGCAGGATGTGCTCACAGTCTCCTTTGAGAGATTTAGTAGAAGCGGGTATACTTCTCCACATATATTAATATTTTATCATAAGCACGCTCACTCGCCCATTTCTATGTGGAAATATTGTGGCTCTGGGTCAAGTAGGGTGATCAAATCCAGCATATTTTCCTTAGGATCAATTCATTTTGACTTTTTAGACCGGTGGTGTTGGAGCTGGATCAGGACAGAAAGGATCACTTTTCTGTTATTTTACCCGCAATGTAAACAGCTTGCTAAAATCATGTGCTAAAAAAACATTGTTTTTCATATCAGTAGTTAAACTTTTCCAGTCCAGGACCCTTAATCTTACAAAAACTGGATGATGGACCTCCTGTCGCTGTTTGTGGTCTGAACCCCAGAGCAGACACGGAGACGGAGGTGGAAGTGTTTGGAAAACAAAGTCTTTATTGCTCTGAAGCAAGTGAAAGGGGGAGCTGACGGGTGTGCAGGAGGGACGAACCAGAACCATAATGGTGAAGGGGACAGAGGCAGAGGTGAGGCTGGGTCCAGTGGAGCAGGCAGAACTAGATATGGGGTAGATTGTGGCAGGGATACGGCATAACAGTAGCAAGCATAGAGTGGCGAGGCAAGGCAGGGCAAGGCAGGGCAAGCTGTACAACACTAAAACAGGAACTTTCTGGCAATGAGTGGAACGAGAGTCTGTGTTTAAGATCTGTGGGTAATGAGGTTGATTGGTGAAAGGACTCAATACATGAATGAATATCTCACTAAAAGCCCATATTTAATAAAAATTGCTATTTAAATAATGAATTAAATGCATTTATCTCTGTATTATTTCCCCTTTGCACATAAATTTATTTGATTTTACTTTTTATTTGTTATTATATACATTTTTATATGTATTGTGTGCATTTTCTTCTGCTTTTCCACCTCAGTATATAAACTGGAAAATACAATTTGAATTTAAATGAAAGTATGTGCAAAGAGAAAATAATAGAAAAATAAATATGTTAATTGGAAACGAAATAAATTTATAAACTTTTAATTCTGTCAGTTTCAGTCCTACAAATGCTCCTCAATTCTGTCATTGTGTATTTATGGAAGGAATTCTAGTGAGAACAAATCATTCCCCTTTATTCTGATATTCTTTATTATATTATATATTCCCCTGGCACCCCTTCAAGGACACCCGGGGTTTTCCAGAACCCATCTTGAAACCCACTGTTTTACATTATAAGATCTCCAAGTCTTATTTAGTGTCTTTATTTGACAGTGGAGGGAGACAGGAAATGTGGAGAAGTAGACCCAGCATGGGAATCAAACAGGGGACTCTGTGCTCAGGGCATATCCATCCATGTGGTATGTTCCCTAACCACTCAGCTTTGAGTCTTAGTGCAAGCCTAGCATGCTTACATGGCTTTTTTGGTGTCTATAATTGTGGGACGCTTGTTTTATGTTCAACTCGAGACAATTGACTGTTCTTAGATTTCCAAGTAAAGACCAAGCACTGTATTCATAAACAACCTAAGGTTAAAAGTAGCATCGAAGTGGCTGAGTTTAGAGTAACGCCTAAAAATAGAGGACATGTCAGTGCTAAATGCGGGACTCCTGTGTTGTTGGTCCTGGAGTAATTCACAAAAAAATTAAATAAAAGTTATAAAAAGTTTTCTGTGACCTTCTCACAGACAGTCAGCTGCTGCATGGCTTCGGTGGAGATAATAATGATCCAATCATCACATCAACAAATTGTGTTTGTGCAACGTTTAACATCTAGGACACTAGAAAAAAGTTCAGTTTGCAAAGCTGATGATACTATATAGCTGTCAGAATAATTGATCTTCAGAATCCAATGTGATATAATCAATAACATTACATTTGTGCTATAGAATTAACACAAAGGACAAAATTCCCTTGATCCTTGATATATTTCTGTGGCTGCTCACCTGTTAACCCATCCCTGCAGACATATTGAGGTTAATTGATGAAATATGATGTCCTCCATAGCAACAGCAGACAGCAACAGCTTTATGAATTGGACTTAATGGTACCGCATCATCAGAAGTGAGATTTAAATTGCTTTTAAAAAAATGTTTTTTTTCAAAATACTCAGAAAAATGCACACAGCCTTTATTCAGAAACCATGCAGCACTGTAATGTACTGATGTAAAACTAACAACTGATGTGTTGAGATATCAAAACCTCAAATAAAACTTATGATATAGGGCCTTTTAAGAGCAAGCTTAGCTTCCATGGGTACTTTTAGCGCCACTTTGGAGGATCTAGTAGTAAGATAAATTTTTTTGAATATAGCCCCTGTTTATTTCCTGCTGAAAAAACAAAACATAAACAGCGTACCAACATGCTGTTTGGCAATAAAAGGGACCAGAATGGTTCGAAATGCCTTTTTTTTACAGTGTTACCGTAATGTGGACCATGCCGAACTAATCCAGCATCTCTGCTCTAAAGCATAAAGTACATGCTCCTTTCTGGCCGCGGACCAAACCCCAGAGCACTATCACAGATTCTTTGATAGGGACGATGCAATTTAACAGATACAGAGCATGAAACGGAGAGTTCCTAAGCTCTTTCAAATAGAAAAACTCCTGACCCTCGTTTGGTTTTATATGAAGAGGGTAATTCAGATTTACAGCTTTCATTATCATAAAATCACAACACTCCACAGATGTGGAAGTATAATAAAATACACCGCGGATTGCTAGTTTCCAACTATTGTCCCTCGTCGGGCTTTACATCTACAGTGTAATTAAAGCACACAGCTTTTCATGAGCACCAGTGATGACATAAATGTACATGTGAGGGACAGGAATGTCTTTATGGGTTTTCTATTTCCTTTATTATATGTATCACCGCTTCTTTGTATTACAGCTTTGTTCTGATGTAGAACAAATCTTCATTATGATTCTGATGTCGCCCATAGAACAGAAGTACAAGGTGTAATGGTGTACAAACGCGGCACACTGAGGACTGTTTATGAACATATGTCTCTGTAATTACTGCCCCAGTCAACAATTTGTTATGCGTTGATGTTTTGCATGCCGAGGTAGAGAGAAGCCCTAACCTGCAATGCAAGGGCTTTTTATTGAGATGCAAATGTTGTCTCTGGGATTTTAGCTCCCAGTCAGTGGTTCATTGTCCCTAGATTCCTGGTGCTCTCAAATTTATGACGGCATTTGTGATTCAAATGGAGCCACCGGGGCATTGGATATATACGTGTGAGTGTTCTGTGCATATCTGATCTTGAGATATCTGGCTCCTTTCTGCAGCGTGTCCTTACCTGACAGATTTCTCTGGCGTGTCAGAGGTGTCTCCGGTAATTCATTCACTCTGATTAATTGGTAGTTATGAAATCTAATTTGGTTTCAAGACAATAATGGGTAATTTCTAAAAATGATCATGAATTAGAAATTAAATCAAACACATTTTTTTCCAAGTAGAGAAAATTATGTCGGCTAATAATATGACATGTGATTCTATGTGACAATTAGCAAATGACCTTGATCTATCTATCTATCTATCTATCTATCTATCTATATATCTATCTATCTGATGAGAAAAGATAAAAGAAGATGGAGAATAAATCTAATCTAATCTATACCTTCTACAATGAAACAATTAAACATGCAAGACAAATACAGTTTTTATAACTGTTAACTGACAACCGGAATCATCCCAAAATCCCTTTTTGTCACCCGACCGTTTAATCAACTCCTGTTTAGGTCAACAAGCTCCAAATGAGAGGAATTAGCAGTCCACTTCAGACAGGAAATAGACACTATTGGACTATTTGTCTTTTTGTAGCTCTTCCTCAATCTCTTTGGCTCATTTCTCAAGTGGGAAAAAACAAAACAACACGAGTGAAATCTCCAAACCCCCAGGCACTTGTTCACAACAGATTAGAAGTCCTTCCTCATTGATTCCAACGATTGGAAGGGCCTCGGCTCATCTTTGCAAATGAGTGAGTGCCTCTGTTATCGGTTTGATATACAACGATATTCCTAGTGAAGCTGGGAGGAAAAAACATTCTAGTACAGTAGCCATTAGTGTCAATGAGGAAATTGGCTGGCAGTGAAACATGAATGTGAGGGATACCGACAAACATAAAGATTTTGTTTACACAACACAAAAAAACTTTTCGTTTTAGGGTGTTGACTTTTTCTTCGGAGAAAATGCTTCACTTTGAAGCATAGCTTCAGTGCTCTAGGTGCGATAGGATCTCCTGCAGCTGAGCTATGGTGCTGTGCTGCACCATGAAGGCTGGTTCAGAACAATCACCTGGAGCTTTAGAATAGTGGTGCTGTTTGGAAAAAAAAGCAACTGAGAGAAATTGTATCATATGTTTTATTCTGTCATGCACATCGTAATGCATTTATTTTGTATGAAAAGTGCTACATATAAACAAAGTTTAAAAGACTGTTTCTGTGTGTCATTGATCAGCAACGAGCGAGGATGCAGATATTTAGGCTTTTTATAGGATATCATGTTTGTAGCTATTACGTTCCTATTTAAGGCCCCTTACCAGAACTCTCATTTCAAACTAAATCAGTTGGAGTTATTAAAAGGTCATCTGAAAATAATCTTTTCAACCAACTCAGAGCTAAAATGAATGGTTGCTGACTACAAATGAGAAGCACTTGCCTCTCTTTCCTCTGTGTAAAAAATATGGGCCCGTTTACCCAGGCTTGACGTGTAGCATCAGTAAAGGGGATGAGCAGTGGAGAACAGTCAATTATATTTTATATATTACATAAACATCCGGAGGCTTTTGTTCTGAATGTAGGAAGCAGCAGACAGGCTTCACCCTGCAGACAGAGGACAGATGGTGAAACAGCAGAATCTCTATGCATCACCAAATATACAAGTCCCTCTCCATCACGTTCAGATGACCTGACATCACCAACTCTGGGAATATGACGTCTCCTTCATTACGTTCCTCCGAATGTTTCCATCAGTTTTGTGTAGCGAGCGCTTGCAGGATGCAGATCCACCGTGGTCGTCCGCTGTATATTTTCCAAGTGGAAACATAATAGCTTTCGCCTGAGCTGCAGCAGGTGATCAATACGCCACGCTCTTCATGCAATGGATGCACATTTACCTCCGCTTCTCAAGGAGGAACACGCTGCCAATTTTCGGAATAACAGCCAGATTTGATTTTCATGCAACCTGGCTGACATTTTCTAAAATCATACACACATGCACACACACTTGATTTAATGAGCAGCTCAGTTGTTATACGTTTTTTTTTTTTTGGCTGTTCACCTTATTTATTTATGTTTTTCAATATGGCCAACATCAGATTCTATTGTGACTGGGTCACCACGGCCTTGAAATGATCTGTTCATATGGAAATCTGAAAAGAAAGATTTTCATGTGCATCATGTGCAGCAGCCACTAAGATGCACATGATGCACATGATTTTTTACAGATTTAGACATTTAAACATACAGAATAATAAAAAAAAAATACCATTGAATATATCAAAACTATGCAAATACTGTAATGTCCCAAACATGGAATTCCCTCCAAATGAACAATATTGTCTATATTGCAGATTTTACAAATGTACACATTAAAACAGTACCATTGAGAGTACAAAAACTATGCAAAAAATGTAATGTCAAAGACATTGCATCACCCTAAAATAAATAATATTGTTTAAATTGCAGATGTGGACACTCAGGTCACATAAAAAAAAATCACATCTGTACCTGATATAGAACCACATATGAACGTGGCCTGAATCAGAATTAAAAAAAGATCACATTCCATGTGACTGGTGCTGTTGACACACTTCTGAAACCAACAGATCTGAGGCATCTATGAGCAGAAATATCAGATTCAGGTCACATCTTCCTGCAGCATAAATGTAGCCATAGACCTTTGAGTGGAAATATTAGCTGTAATTCCAGCTGTGAATTAAATGATCTTAAAGATTAGCTATAAAAAGCGATACACGAGTATCACAGTGTATCAAAACTGTTAGGATTTTACATACAGGTTTGGTTATTATTCAGATAGTACATTATATGGCCAAAAGTATGTGGACAACTTTTCCATATACTTTTGTGTATATGTTTTTGTCGAGGCCCCTTAGTTCCAGTAAAGAGAAATCTTTACCTGCATAGATTCATATTTTTTAAACTAAAGTGTCAGGCTCCATCTAATAATCATTTGCATTATTGATTAGTCTGCTGACTTTTTCCTTAATTAATAAATAATCATCCGGTATAGAAAATCCCATCATTTTTTCCAAATGCCAGTGTGACAGCTTTATATTGCTTTAGTGTAACTACTCCCTGATAGCACATATCTAGTACACACTCAGTTTACTATACTAAATATTTTCACCCGGAACATCTCTTTACCAATTATCAAAATTGTTGCCTATTAATTTCCTGGCTGGGCGGCACAGTGCCACAGTGGGTAGAGCTGTCGCCTCACAGCAGGAAGGTGAAGGACTTGAGCTGGGACCTAACTGTGTGGGGTTTGCATGTGGTTCCCATGTCTATGTGCTTCCTCCCACAGTCCAAAAACATGCTGAGGTTAATTCTAAATTACCCGTAGGTATGAGTGTGTGTGTGTGTGTGTGTGTGTGTGAGTGTGTGTGTGCCCCATGACAGGCTGGCAACCTGTCTGGTGTGTACCCCTGCCTGAAGTACACTGCTATTAGCTCCAGTGACCTGAATGAGGAATAAGCGAGTTTTATGAATGAAAGAATAATTTTCTTGCAGTGGGATAATCAATTAAGCTCCAATAGTGTTCTTTGTGTTACAGTTTGGTGGCAAAGTCCTTTTTGACAATGCCGCCTGTGCACAAAGTCATGACCATAAAAAAAGCTTTTCCTGTTTGGGGTGGATGAAGTTCACCCACTAATCTCAGACCAATCCAATAACTTTGGGATAAAATGACTATGAGTGAGACCTTATCACCCGACATCAGTGGCAGACCTAATTAGTGCTCTTGTAGCTAAATCAGAGAAAATCCCTTCAGTTCCAGGTTCAGGAACTTGAGGAAAGCTCTGCTAAACAAGATGAGGCTTTTTATAGCTTATCAGGGCTTGTGCATTCAGAATGAGATGCTCAGAAATCACATTTACCATATATGTAATGCTATTCACAAAATGTCTATTTGTCCACTTATCTTTACTACATTCACCTTTAGTACGTCTTCATGGTATTTTTTTCACGATTTTTGAAAAATGTTATTTATGTATCTAAGCCAGTGGTTTTCGAATAGTGGGGGGGCACGAGGCTTCATCAAGGGGGCTGCGTTTGACCTTGGGTAACATGCTTTTTTATTTAGATTTTTTTTAAGGTCCTAGAATAAAGTGCAATTGCACCTCCACTCCTTAGGGGGCAGTAGCGTTCTCATTGGCAGAGTGTGCACAGGGAGCATACAGCACAGAGTATGAGTATGAAGTGTAGACACGAAGTGTAGCAGACCCTCAAGTGACACCGTGAAAAAATATTAAACAGTGATGAGAAGACGGGGAGAGGCGGAGATAAAGAGACAAACAAGGAAATATGACGAAGCGTATGTAGCGTATCTCTTATATGTTAATATGGATACAGTGTTATGCAGAGCTACTTATAACAATTTTATAGACAAATGATATTATTTATAGTCATGCAGGGGGCACGAGATGTTTTCTTCTTTCATGGGGGGGGGGTGCGACAGAAAATAATTGAGAAGCACTGATCTAAACCATTAAAAAACATTCATCAGTCACGTAAATACTCTCAACATGTTGTTATTTGACTGTGGTCAGACCCTACAAGACATGCCGCAGTGTTAATTGGAACCTTCCCATGTGCATATTGAATCAGGGGAACACATTTCTTTTCCTAGTATGAAACTTCTTCTTCCATGCTGGATGAAGGATATGGAAATCAAAGTTCTGGCATATCAGACACCACAGATTCATATTTGGTCTCTGAGGAGTTGTGTTAGTTTCTTTGAAAAGTCACATACTAAACTTGCTTTTTTCCTCTTTTAGTGCTGAGGGAAGATTCCTGCCTAACGCCAGGCCTGGGTAGCTGCATTTAGAAAATAATTCATCCCCATGCATGTTGTGTATCTGTTATTTCCCTCCTAGAACATGAAATGCATCCATAATATTTAATAATACGCTATTTGAACCAACATGGAGAGCTGTGCGTCTCGAGTGTATCTTGTTTCTGGTGAAGAGGTTTCAGAATAAAGCTCAATCAAGCCCGTGTTGACAAAGGGAAGATAATGCCCTTCTCCTTTTTTACCACAATCATCGGTTCCCATCTATTGTCTCAGGAATGCTTCTTGTCCTACATTTCGGCGCCCAGGTTGTATTTAGCGACCCTGACATGTTTCTCAGCTGTGTTTTGATGTTGAAATGCAAAGCGATGGAGAGACAAAACACTGTCAATCAAAATGTGTTTCACGACCACTTGAGATTCTTGGCTGGTCTTGGAGTGTGAAAAAAATGGGAGGCTGTGAATCCAGGTCTCATCAAGAGACTGAACAACAAACCTGACTTGACTGTGAATTGCCCACGAGACTCTTACTCTCAACTTAACACCTTTTTTTTTTTTTCGTCTTTTGCTTGAGAACGATCCTTATAAAACCGTGTTTTGGAGTAAAGCTCCAGCCGCATTCCCACTCCCTGTGAATCTGTACTAAGCCTGTGAATGCAGACAGCCTATTTGTCAAGTCTTTCAATTAAGAGTGTATAATACCACTGTGTTCCTGGCCAGGAATTTGTTTTTTGAGATGTATAAATACACGGATAAACACTCTTATTTACCTCAGTCTTCTCAAACATAATCACCAGGCTTGGCTGCATACTCTGTGCCCTGCATGGAATTAGCTTGCTATTGATTCCCTAAAACATCACACCACAGTTCTTAGAATTTCGGAGGCCTAATTGGCTAAACTACAGTTTTTGTTTCAAGCAACATGACATTTTGTTCTTAATGTTGTCTGTAGCAGTGAGGCAGATAGCAGAGGAACCATGCAACAGCATTATAGCAGACCTTTCTCTGTTTATAATCATATTTCACATCTCTGCCTGTGATTTGACGAGTTGGAATACTGAGCACTTGATGTGGCATTTGGTGACATTTAACACTGGAATGTGAATGACTACTGAGTCTTAACATGAAAGGTCATGCCATGCGGGAGTTTGCCCACTACATTTGACTTATGTCTGCATTTCTGTCTTTGCACACACACACAATGTACGCAATTTTGGAGTATTTGGATCCCTGCTGCTATGAAGGAAAGATTTTTGACCTTTGTGTCAATATGTCGTTGTGCAATAAGTTTTTGTGTACATAGCGTCTTAATAGTTCCCTAAGATGGAACTGATGTGTTCTGATACATTCTCAGGAAGATTCTTTGAAAGACAATGTAATTCAGTGTTAATGGAGAACATGGCTCAACTTGATGAACTATTATATGCAAAAAAGGTAAAAGAAATGTGTAAGTTTGTGTCAATGTAAATTACAGGCAAGAATACAAGTCAACATGTGATTGATTAGTTTAAAAAACAAATATTCTAAGGAATTTCTTCTGGATATTAAGAATCACTGATAAAATGTACTTAACTATATATATGCATATAATATAATAATAATAATACAATTAATTTTATCTTAGAAATACAGGATTTCAGCACCTGTTTCTCAAAATTTGTTTCATTCAATGGCTGCTTGTTCTAATCATATAAATACTGTGGCCATTGGTACATAGTGGCCATTATAACCTAATATTTCCCACACAGCCTGCTGCCACATGGTTCCTCCGAATGATTCCTGCACGCTTTGAAAAGTCCAACAAATATTATGTTTAAAATAATATAAAAACAGAAACAGATAAAACAACACCAGTAGAAGAATCATGGAAAAGCAAGGTAGGTCAAATGTAGGTTTTGAGCTGCTTCACCCAGAGTTTCCTCTTAGGTCAAAAGAAATAAATGAATTGCACAACGAGGCAAGAATATAAATGATACAATATATCAAATGTGGGGTGCAATCTGAAATTATGTGTGTTAATTGAGAGTGTAAATTGCCCAGTTTTTGGCTCTGGAGCGGTAGTGGGTGTTAGTGATGTCCTGGAGAGAGAAAAGAGGCCAGACCGTTATTCTCTGTGCTGCGTTGATTGCGCTTTTTTATCTGACAGGCAGGAAGCTGCTAACTCATTGTGAGCTTTAAAAACAAGTAAAATAATTTAAACTAGATAACACAGAGAGTTTGAGAGCGTAAACCCATACCAAGCGTATTGTGATTCCCACCCAACATTGCTGTCCAGTACCAGCGGAGCCCAAATGATGGGGGGGGTGCCTCGGGAAACATGGTTTTTTATTTTTTTATTTTGATTGAGAAAAGAGAGGAAATAATTGAGAAGCGCTGATTTAGGGCAATGTTACCAAACAAAATTCAAAGTGATGCGGAAAACACTTTATTTCGAATCATTTCCCAAACTGAATCATCTGTTCATTGTATCCCTCCCAGCATTCCCTTAAAATTTGATTAAAATCAGGCCAAAACATTTGAGTTATTTTGCTAAAAAACAAACAGACAAGTGCTGGGAAAGCATAAACTAAAAACAAAACTAAAATGTTTTAAAAGCCTGTACTATTGAACCTGAGTTACAGGAAGCCATTGTAAAGCTGAAATTACTGACTTAAAGTGATTTTGAGAAAATACTAAGGTATGAATCATGTTCCTAGGATTTTCCAAGCAGAGATAGGATGGATTCTTGTATTGTTTCTTAAATGATAAGAATACCACCCAGGTATCTTCACCATAGAAATGAAATAACTCCTATAGTTGATTTCACCAAGGTGAAGTGTGTATAAGCAGAACAACAGTGCACCAATGATTGAGCCCTGAGGGACACCATAGAGAGCTTCACATCACAGAAACGCCAAAAGTCACAAGGTAATTTATATCTGTGAGGTAGATATTAAGTTCAGTACACTTCCTGAGAGACCAATCCAACTTTCAAGTCTGTTTGGATTTGCCTCGTAGCCTAAAAAGTCCTTTGAGAGCCTTGTGTTAAATGTATCTGAAAGGTTTTTTTCAAGTCTTTTTGGAAGCGCCTCATGGTCGATAGCATCAGACACAGCACTCAATTTGAGGAGAACAAGGACGGAAATGTTGAAATGAAATCATTTTGGCTTTTTTGATTAAGATCAGGATTATTTTTTGCTGTAAATATTTAATTACTTGATGCAATCGTCTCCAGCTGAATTCCAATTTACACAGCAACAAGTTTTAGAAGGAGGAACTAAATGTGTATTTTCTTTTTTTTTTTTATCTACTCCGGCTACAGGCCTGATGAAACATCTCTATTAAAGGTCCAGGCCCGCGGTGGATTCTAATTGGACAGGTACTGCAGGGACACTTGTGATGTGATGGTGATGACAGAGGAACAGCGGCATTAAGAGCCACGCAACCTGTGGGAGCTCTCACCACACCATCTGACAGAACCAATGTGTGCGGCTGCTGACGTCAAGGCCACGGGGAGTCTGATTCAGGAGAACTAATTACTGCTCATTTTAAAAGTTCATTTGCTGCCTGTTCATGCCTGCCATCTTTTTTCCTCTTTATTACCCATTTTGAAGTGATTCGTTAAATGGCGGCGATCAGAGAGGTCCAGACAGCTCCAATACCGTAACTGGCTTAATGGGATTCAAATGGTGGATTTCTGGGCAAATGACAAACAAGAATTGGCATTTGTTTGTTAAATAAAATACATCAAAAATTGCATTCATTCGTCCTGATACTGAGATTCATGGGGGGTGAAACTAGGTTGCACAGCTCCAAGCTGACGCAAGGATGCAGGCTTGTGTTAGACTCCCAAATCAGCTTTTAAATGGTTTGCTCAACTGGAGACTGCAAACAATGACCCAGCTTTTATTGGTGAAACTATGTGGAAACATTTAGAGAGTTTAAGAAACCTGCAGTGCAGAACCAGTCCACTACCAGTCTATAGGGCTGACCCTCATATTGAGCAGTGACATCGGGTGCAGAAATAGTTTCTCTATAAGGGAAGAAGTGAGAAATAGTAGAAAGCTTGTTCTGGACACATCGTAAAGGTTGTAGGTTTCTTATGGACCGTTCTGTCTACTGTCCAAGCAACTATCTCACGTTTAGAAATCCACAGACAATTAGCAGGAGGAAAGATCTGCAGCTAAAAAACACAAGCAAGTAGTGAGCAGTGTTTCAGTCTGCTACTGAAATGATAGCAGAGAGTCGAATACTGAATGTTTATATGTTCAAAGTTATGGCAAAAGAAACTGCTAAAATAAATACAAATAATAATCAAATAAAAAATGTACATAAAGAATACATACAGAATATAGCAGTAATAAAATTGCATTTATATAAAAGATTTTTGGAAGGTTTTTAAAATTTGTTTTTAAAGGTGGTAAAGAAGAAGTTTTTAAATCCCAGAGATAAGGACCTCTGAATTTAATGAAAGATTGGTAATATGAAGTGTGACAGTATGGTAAATTCTTTGAGATCCCTGTATTAAATGTATCCGGAAGGTTTTGGCTTGACATATATGTATTAAACAAACACACGTTGGGGAAAAAAATGAATTATATAATTGTTGTTGCACAATCTATACATAATAAGTAGTCATTGTTTTGCAGGATTAAAGGGGCCAGTGTGGTTCATCAGAACTGCTTGTTGGACGGTTGAATAAATCCTGAGTGCAACACTGTGAACGCCTTACAGGAGAGAATATGCAGCGACTATTGTTGAACAAATAGCTCTGAACAAGAATAAACCAACCTTGAAATGAGAAACAAAGTAATGAAGGACTTCTTGTGTACAAAGTAAAAAAAAAAACACTTTGACACTTCAGGCCAGTGACTGTGTTATACATTAGTCTGTATAGAAAAGAAATCACTATGAAAAACCCAAAAAGCCTGGCGACTATGTTAGTATAGATGTACATAACTGCTGCTAGGCAACAAGAAATAGCACAAAAATGCCAAACTTACGGTATGTCTGAAAACAGCGTCTCTATTAAGCTATAGAGTCTGTAAACTGGCAAAAGTCCCACTCAGGAAACTACATATCCAAATCACTCCTCTTTAAGATTCTTGATGATTAATCGAGATATTTTGGGGGGAAACTGTGGTGGATTTAGGAAGTATTGATGTTATTAGATGTTCTTCTTGCATGATGTTCCACTGCCTTTTCGCAGAGTGTGCATTCCACATGCTATTTTATGTGCTATATTGTACTAACAGTGTGTTACATGTGAGTGCAACTCTTGAGACTGAAGCTAGCCCACAGGCGTGCTCATTTTACCTTCCTCACACCCAACTTCTTTTATCACATCAAAAAGTTTTTCTTTGTTTTAAGTGAAATCTCTCCAAACTCCAAACCGCCCGAAGATCAACAAACACTGAACCTGCGGCAAAAGGATTCCATTCACTGCTTCACTTCACTGTGTGACTTTAAAAAGTTCCGCAAAATATAAATATTAAAGTCAACTCAAACATTTATCTTTTTCATCCGTGTGCCTTGTGTCATTTCAATTTCACAGAGAGAACCAAAGCGCCAGCATGGCGTTTGCAATTATTCATGCTGTTGCCCAAGGTACATTTGTCTAATGTTTATATGGTAGCAGTAATTTATTACTGGCAAAATGGGTGCCACCGACTGTAACTATGAATTAAAAAAATGGCACGTATACCAAAAGCACCTCATTGGCTGGAGCAGGTGATGACAACATGAGGGGTGACTGTAAAACTTAAAGTGCACATCCTGTAGTTTCAAAGACGGATGTTGAAAAGTTCTTCTGGATTCCCAAATAATCATTACTTTGGGGCTTGGATTGCAATCAAGCATATTTAATATTTCACTCTTGAAACTGAGGCGCAGTATTAACAAAATCACTTAATTCATTTATTCAGTTGTCAGTTAATGCATTCTTGGCAAGGCTGTTTTAATTTTCCAGCATAATTTTTTTAGTTATTTTGTCAAAAATTGATAAAAACACGTCTTATGCCCTGTGCAATTGGATGAAAAACTAAATGTCTTTTGGTGCTTTTTTAATGACTTCTGAGTCTTTTATATCCTGTGTGTGTGTGTGCGCATGTGTGTGTGTGTGTGTGTGTGTGAAAGACACACAGCAGTTTCTTCACAGTAGTCTAAATTTAAGGGCTGCAGGGAGACAGTTAATCTCAGGTGGGATGACTCCACTGTGGTTTCTGCTTAATTAATGGCGTGCCATCTGTCCGTCTCCAGAGGATGGAGACCACCAGCTGCTCAGGCTTTGATCTCACCTGTCTATGAACGCATGTCTGTGTGTGTGTGTGTGTGTGAGTGGATTCACGTATGTACATATACTTGTCCGTCCTCACCTTCTCATAGAAGAGTGATATCATCCAAATCTATACCTCAATAACACAGTAGTGGTTTGCTGTGCCATGACAACATCTATTATAATTAAATCTATTTATAAGTACATTGACCTTTGTGCTAAATTCGTTAATGTAATTTTAGCTGCTCTAATCAATCTTCTTATATAAAACATTAGTGTGAAGTACCACATGTAATGTGAGAGGATCTGCTCATAGAAAGTTTCCTCTACTCTGTGTTTCACCTCAGCTTTTAGTTTTACAAAAACAGTTTTTCACTGCTCGTATCATCTGCTTCCCGTCAACCATGAGGGCTAAATAGGCACATAACTTTTCCCCTTTTCAGGAGTCAGTGAATACTGGAATTACACTCATCAGTAGGAAAAAAAAACTCCAAATAAAAGCTAATGTTGCTATTTTTCTGCTGTGTTCATATGAGTGCTGCTTGCTGCAACATTTTGACGTGTGTCAGTGTTGTATTTACATCTTATTTCTGCTGCCACTTCTGTCTAAACTATTACTGTAGGCTCACTAGTATTAAACTTTCCTAATAAGAAATGTGTGGTTTTAAGTCCTAAAAAACATCTCAATATAGTTTTTATGTCTCCTCTCTCAAGCTTCTCTCTGGAGCTCAAGAAAGGACAGGACGTCATTAGTATTAAAGAGCTCTCTGCTGATTGGCCGGGTGGACTGCGACACTATAGTTATGACATCACAACTTCACAGAAGCCCAGACATTTTGTTTTAAGGGGCAGTTAGTGAATATGGGCTGACTAAGCACACAGGACTTTTTTTAATCACGAATCAATTAAAATCTCACTTTCTACAGTATAGAGACCTTTAAGTCTTTGGCTACGTCGAGTGTTCTGTTTCTATTTCAGTATTGCCTTCCTAATTACATTTAATTTGTGAGCTGGACTTGACTTGATGGCATAATTCCAACTCTACGGCAGCAGCAGCGTTACCTTTTACTGCCTCCCTCTTGGACGCATTCTTGGAATCGGTGAACGCGCGTCATTAGTCTCATCATTGATCTCCCTCCTGGATGCAGCCGCGGCCCGGGGACTGTCTGCTGTCACCGCTGGCAGCAACACGTCCCCCTTAAAAGTCAAGGTGAGGCGTCAACGTCTCGTGTGGGAAGAGGAACGTGCCACAGAACACGAAGCTCGCATCTTGTAACTGCCTCTGACAGCAGAGGAATAGCCCATTTTTGGATTTTACTTCAATCCAGCCTGTCGCAAAAGGAGTCATTCTGTCCTCAATTTAGAATCTATTTTTTTGAAATGGTGCCAGTTCAAACGCTTACATTGTGCGATGTGTTTCATTGTCTGATAATCCTCGACTTCCTCTGATATCATACATTATAATGATATCAAGAGACACGGTTAAAGCTGTAGTGTGGGATTTCTGTCTCCATCTGCTGGTGGTGAGAGTGTACTACACCAACACTGAGAAATCAATAATCAATAAATCAAATAAAAAAAAAAAGTTGTGTTGTAGTCGTTTGTCATAGAAACACTTGCAGAACCACCATGAAATGACTCATCTCACTAGCAGAACATGATCCATTTGGTCACTTGAAGTGCTGAAAGGCTACATAGATGGAACGACAACTGGGAAATACAGAGAAAAAGGACATGGGGTGATCAGCTTAATGGGCACTCTGGAAACTCTTTTCACTAAAGTAATTGCTATTTATATCCTGTACAGCCTGTGTATTTATAGTACCGTCCAACTAATTCATATCCATTACATTTGTCTAGACTGTATAACCTAGTGTTTGATATAATGTCACAGTTATACATCGCAGGTGGTCCGAGGCCTGCCCACATACAGCAGAATTATCACCTCTGATATTATTGATTCCTGAATAAACTTATACAGCATACTTCCATTTTTTATAAGCATTTACAGAGAAATTGTGTCAAATAGTAATTAAGAGAAATCAGTTTTCATAGTCTCACTGGGAGAAGTGACTCTTTCTCCTCTTTTTTTTACTTCAAAGACAAAACATTGATTTTTCACATGGATGTCATTTTATATACTGTAGGTAGTATTTTTATGTTTTTTTTTCATCTCTGTTCATGACTCACCTCCCTCAACAGGAATTGAATCAATCATTCAATGAAATGAAAGCGCTGGTACCCATGACACTTTGATTAGGTTCATACCACATATTAGAGTACATACCACAATATTATTCATATATTCTACACTATATCCAACATTTCAAAAACATTTCTCTGAAATGAAAAATAAAAGATGTGCAGTTTTTTCAGTGTATAAAAGGTAGTAATACTGTCAGACCGACTCTGTTGTTTCTCTATGTGCTGCCCGATCACATCTATAAAATCTATTAAATTAAATTAAAAGTAAATATAAACATAAATGAAGCAAACGGCAAGGGGTAGATGAGAATTAGTAATTAGGGGAATACTGAAGGTAGGGATTCAACATAGTTTATATGAGTAGGTAACATACTATGCAAGTACAAATATTTAAATGATGTTGTTGTGTAAACGAATTTATAGCATTAATAATGAACCTATTGGTTCGACCACAGTCATATCTTCAAAATCCTCAAGGACATTTCTGTTGTAAGCTATGTTAAAACAAGACTTGTGTGTGCTGAATGAGTTTCATTAATATTATATGTTGCTGTTATTTTTTAATCAAGTAGCTGACCATATTAATAACATATATTTCAAAAACTATAATTTTGGTTTTCATTAGATATTATTGTTAGTGTTCTGTGGGCTTTCTTTGGACTCGAAGAGCAGCGAGTGGAAAACTAATCACGTAGTGCTTCTCAGTTCAGTCCCCGGGTGCTTTGGTGTTTGGTTTTATTGGTCCTGAATCACTCTGATGTAGCAGGAATGACCTTGACAGTACGGGTCCTCGTGACGGACAGTTTACATGGAGTGAGAAGAGTGTGGGCAGCCACAATATTGGAGAACAACATCCCTAATACCCCATCAACTCTACATCTGCCCCTTCATTCATTCCCATTCTCTTGTGATTTCTTCTCCTCCTGTGAGTTTATCGCAAAACCCCCCATGGGAGGGGGGGGGGGGGCTGATCATCCTCTCTGGCACGATTACGATTGCAAATCACTTGAATATTGTTATTAAGCTATTGTTAAGATGGCCAATGACAGATATGTGAGCTGCCAGGAGAGACGTGTGGCATTACAGATGAACTACTTTAATAATCCCAAGGAGAGATTGCTTTTATTTGACTACTGTCATATTCACAGCGGTGGATTTATGCCGTATGTGTTCGTACGGGTAAGCGTGAAACGTGCAGATACACCATGTGCATCTATGCGCGTCTCTATCTCTGCTCTGTTGTGTGACCCGCTGCGGGCCCGGGCACGACGACTGGACCCAGTACGCTGACAAGGGGATAAGTAATAGCTCCATTTTGGCCGCCAGCCTATACAATCATCCCTGCGATCGCCTCCAGTGATTTATTGAAAGACAACGACCTTTGGTTCCTCTGAGCCTGGCGCCTGGCCCCGCTCCCAATGCGCGTATTGTTTTCCATTTTAGTGCCACATTTTGCCATGAAGAGGGGGACACTGCGTCCCTGAGCCCTTGTCACTGCGGCGGATGTGTTGGCGGTTAATAAAGGGGTCGCCATAAATTACTCCACAACGGTCCGAGGTGGACTTGGCAACTGAGTCCACCTTGGACTTGCATGTGGGAGTACTTTAAATTTGAATGCCAGTTCATGTCGGAATATTTTAGGAATCACAACGCAGCGTAATGATATTCATGACATGCAACCTCACTAATAGACCACAATGGTATTTTATCTATTATACTGCTGGGTGTATTGCCTTTGATTGATGGATAATGTTTTAATTAAAATACGTTTCAATTAACCCAGTTGATGGAGTACAGATATAGTGCTGTAGTAAATCACTAAGACGGTGAACTGGGCTGTTCTTCAGGAGGGACTAAATCACCTTGCCGTCATATTTTTTATAGATATATTCGAATTATATTATATTTATATTTATACCCATATTATAGAGTGTTTGTTAATTTATATCCCATTTCACTTTGTCTGGACAAAATTATTTATGGAAAGGAAAATATTTCCACCGGAGCCAAAAGTTGCTTCCTGTGCACAGTCAGTCCTTCATCAATCGCTTCGCTGTGGGGGAAACTGCTGCCAGGAGCAACCATGCTGATAAAATAATGTGGCTTCAAGCAGACCTTGAGACTAATACAACAAGAGAGTGTGGTATTAAAATGTGATGTGGAAAAACGTAGATTATCCAGCCTTGGCAGCGTGGTTTTCTACTTTTTAGAACATTTAGACCTTTACCTCACCACAGAAGCATATTAAACATCATCACATTCAAATAAGAGTTTCTTTATAAGCTTCTTTGTGGCCTTAAATATGACATATGCAGACCTGGTATAATGAATGTGCTAAGAAAGCATTAGGCAATAAAGTTTCTTTAAAACTTTATCCTTTCCTGAAAAAGACCTTTTGTAGCCCTATGATTGAAACAGGAATGTGTATTTATTGTTGTTGATAGACACATGACAATGAATAAGTAGGAATACGATTGCTTTATAAATTGTATGCGTTTCCACTAATCATGATTATGACAATATGATTAGGTACCACTAATCATATTGTCATATTGATTGCTTCACAGGGCATTGACGTTATTGTGTCATCTGGAGGAGAGTTCTCTTCTTATGTCTTTATAAACACAGTCTTGCACGTTTGAGTTTTTAACAAAGACACCAAGGAGAGGCGTTTCCTTACACATTTGTTCATTTTCTGGGCTAGTAATTTAAATGGGAGAGTTTTATGTCCACCCAGGCCTTTGGAAGCTCGCCAGCTGCCATTACCCTTACATTGTCTATTCATGAAAATGAACAGGACTTTATATCTAGAATGTCCCCCCCCCCTCTCTGCTACTCCGGGAGAATTATTTAAGGTTATGTGGCTCACCAAAAGGTGGCATGAGAAAGAGAAAATATTGAAGAAGAGAGATGGAGGGAGGGAGAAAATCCAGTCAAGCTCACATATCAAGGTTGCGTTCTCCATCAGTGGGTTGGAGGGATTGAGGAAGGAGAGAGAGAGAGAGAGAGGGGTGACACGGAAGAGAAAACACCCCCCCCCACACACACACACACACACACTTACACTATATCTCCTATCAACTAAACTCACCTGCAGCCTTGTGGAATATACTGTATGCCTCTTTGTACGTACTCTGCCGCTGCATCCCTGCCCTGCTTCCCCGTTTCCACTTCACTTCTCACCCGCCCCACAGTTTTGTTCCCTTCACTGGCTCCTTATTTCCCCCCGCTGTTGTTTAAAATTCATGTCCTCCACGTAATCCGACGGACCGACCGTCTCAAGTAGCATACGCAATGTGTTGTTTATCCTGGGAGCAAACATCGCGTCTGATGGCCCGGTGCTGAACGCGGCGTGTTTGCCCGTTCCTGTCTGTCTCTGGGGTGAGACCCGAAGGCCTCGCAGCTTCATTAGCGGCCGGCGGAGTGGAGCGAGGAGCGCTCCGGGGCACGGCGGCTGCAGGTAACACTTCAGGCCTTCTCATCAACATCCTGTCACCTCCGTTTTCATACTCCCGGGCTCGGCCGCTAACACAAGCCGCTTCAAGGAAAAACGTCCTTAAAGGCAGAGTATGCAGGACTTTTCTAAAAACGAGTTACATTTATATGAGTTTATATATTGTTTTTTTAGGGTGGGGGTGTTCTGGCGTACTCTGTTTTTAATAAGTAAGCACCTGGTAGCGAGAAGGAGAAGGAAGCTGCTGTCATTTGACCTTCCTCTGAATTTAATGCAGTTTGTAATGAACAGCAGGTTAGATGTCAGCGGATCGCTCCTGCCAACGGATGTTTTACTACGTTTCAGCATATATCAGACACGGAATATTTAACATTTCTGGCTTGATGTAAGAACCCTAACCTTAACCCTGTCACATTTGGTTTTTCACATAATAATCTTTATAACGTTTTCTGTCATAGCAATATTAAAAAAAAAACTGACAGGGCTGTTATTGAGTGGGCTGCAGTGCCGGCACAATGCTTAGTATCTAGGACATAATCTGACTTTTTTGCAACATAGATATGTTTTCTAGTTGGTTCTCTCCACCGTTTATCTGTTACCAGTAGGTGATGTAAAGAATAGAATTTGTGCTACATTTGCATGGAAACTACTAGTCAAATCAAGTATTTACATCCATCTATGCATTCTCATCAATGTCATAATACATGAGGTAGGCAGCAGAAATAAAAAGTGCTAATATAAACACTACAATAGCAACAAACACCTACGTTTGTAGCTCTTTTTTTATTATATTTTCTCAAATTTTTTATGTTAAATGTTTTCCTGGATGTGCCCAATGGAAAAAGAATAATGAAAATTTCATGTACTGTCTTATCTGAAAAGAGCAGAAACTTTTTCAGGTCTAATGTCCTTTTTTCACTTCATGTGAAGGAAGTGATAATTAAATTAAAAGGCTATCACATTGTTTGTCAATCTCTGACACCCACATTATATTTTAAAGAGAAAATAATACTAATGAGGTGATGCAATGTTCAACCTATTTGCCTTGTTGCAAAATACATATTTCTTTAGTTTGTCTCATGATAATTAAAGTGTGAATTCAGTCTTCATCAGTTATGTTTACAGTTAGGGAATGATCCAGATTAAAATGTCTGCAGATATTCGAAACACACGACTTTGTAATCAAAACTGGCAAACAAATTAATTATACATACGTTTTCAAGGAGATAAGGTTGAAAAGTGACTTGGGGGCATTAGTCAAACATGTGACCGGCGCGTTTACGTAACAGAGTGCATGTCTGAAAGAAGTAAAAGTCGCTGCTGCAATCTAATTAACTTTCCCATCACCAGCGCGGTCTGACTTTCTTCTTATTGTCCATGCAGGCTGCCAGTAAGAGCTATTAATTTCAAGCTGCAATCAAAAGGAGGTTTTCCACAGGCTTTACTTCAGAGGCGAAGTCTGTGAGAAGTTCCCCAGACAATTTCATTGCAGTGCGAGTGCACTTTTCACTCTTATCTTTGGGTAGAAGAGGTAGGAGAAGGAAGTCATGCAATATCAGCCTGCAATATGTTTAGCTGTGGCTAAGAAATAGCCAGCCTTGTAATTGCTTTGGGACAAGCTAGAATGGTTCCTCTGGCAGTGGAAGATTTTCTTTTGGTCAACCATGAGGGCAAAAAAAAGAAAGATAAGGAAGAAGTGAGAGACAGACAGAGGAGGGGAGAGTGAGGAAGTGAGATTTTTCTGATTTTCTGAAGTGTTCAGTTATTATTGTCCCGTGAGGTTGCAATAAAAAGCCCACAGTTGATTAACTTTCCAAAGCTCGAAAGGTTCAGAAAAAGGGAACATATATACAGTAAATGACCAGGTAGCAGAAGAGGAAAGAGTTTCAATTCTGGAGTGCATTTCTCCTCCTAAGCATCCTTTACAACTATTTGTCCGAGCTCATGCAGCTGTCACACAGCCGTCAGAGGAGTTACAGGTTGGCGTTTCTGTGTGACCATCAGCAGCTTTTCTCCCAAATGGCTTCCATCCTGTTCCATTACCACTCCCCGACAAGATAGAACCTGCTGGAAGATACACGAAGCCACAAGCATCCGCAGCCATTGATGCCGCGGCCTGCCTCCCACAATAGAAATGTACATCACTGGCAGTGTGGGGACGCAGCTTGTTTACTGTCTGGAAGGTGTGTCTTTTAATTAAAAGCTCCAGGGCTGTTCTGTGTGTTCAGTTCTCCTCAGAGGGAGCGGGTTCATAAAAGTGGATCAGTGGAGGAGAGGCGCCGTCCCTGCTGTACAGATGTAAAAGTTAGTGCAGAAACAAATTAATTGATTAAATGAGCAGTCAGTTGATATATCTTCAACTATTTTATTGATTAATCATCGCAGGCCTTTCCCTGTTGCTGCGGTTCATTGGAATTTACTGCTCTTCATTGTCTTACCGTTTATGGCTGCAAATTAAATATTTTAAGATTGACCGATGTTGCACAGTTGGATGCAGTGTATGTGTCAATGTTTAAAACGCATCGTTTGTCCCCTCTAATAAAAACACAAAAGAAGCAGAGGACTTTTATTTTGAAAAACTGCTTTAACACAACTCATCTAGTGCCACCACATGGGCTTACGCCACTGTAAAAGTATGTATTCCTGGAAGCTTAAGTCGATTCTTTGTTTTAATGATTGGCCAAATGAGGGTGTGTTGGACTGTTACATAGTCTTAATAGACAAATTGCTCATTGGGTAATACATGGACATACAGTTTGAAGCGGACACATAGATGCTCCCTGCTTTTATAGATAATATAAAGAGGGGTAAGAATAATTTTTAAAAATTAAGGAGTATAACTGCCAGGCAGAAAGAATTGAATGTACAAAACGTAAAGTATTAATTGTCAATTGCTTTGCTAATAATTAGGTACATACACTATATTGCCAAAGTATTCGCTCACCTGCCTTGACTTGCATATGGATTAAAGTGACATCCAAGACATATGACATACACTCACCGGCCACTTTATTAGGTACACCTGTCCAACTGCTCATTAACAATTAATTTCTGTTAATTCCGCCATGTGGAATTAATGCAGCATGTGTTTGCAGCCAAACACATGGCGGCAACTCAGTGCATTTAGGCATGTAGACATGGTCAAGACCATCTCCTGCAGTTCAAACCGAGCATCAGTATGGGGAAGAAAGGTGATTTGAGTGACTTTGAACATGGCACAGTTGTTGGTGCCAGAATGGCTGGTCTGAGTATTTCAGAAACTGCTTGTGAGCGACCGACGTGGTCGCCCCACAAAAGGGATCAGGGCAACCGGAAAAAGAAGTGGAGACAGGAGGCAAAGGAACTCACGTAAAAACATTTATTGACGGCGATACAAAAAGAAAACCCAAAACGCTCACGTCAGCAGGGAAAGTCCACCTCGCACCAGGTGGACCAGACAGGCAGTCCTACGCGTCGCGTCACCTGTCCAACGGGGTGGCGAGACAGAAGTCCGCGACCGTGGTGTGTCTGCCTCGGGGCTCGCTCGACCACACTCCATTTCCGGTCGTAGCCCCGCCACCACTTCCGCTAGCACTTCCGCCAGCACTTCCGCCAGCACTTCCGCTAGCACTTCCGCCAGCTCCTTCGCTGACCGTCTACGCTAGCCGTCTCCGCCGGCTCCTTCGCCAACCATCTCCGCCAGCTCCTACGTCGACCGTCCCCGCCGGCTCCTACGCCGACCGTCTCCGCTAGCCGTCTCCGCCAGCTCCTTCGCTGACTGTCGACCGCCTCCGCCGGCTCCCTTGTCGACCGCCTCCGCCGGCTCCTACGCCGACCGCCTCCGCTGGCTCCTTTGCTGACCGTCTCCGTTGGGTCCTTTGCCGACCGTCTCCGCCGGGCACTTCCGCCGGGCACTTCCGCTAGCCGTTTCCGCTAGCACTTCCGCTAGCCGTCTCCGCTAGCACTTCCGCTAGCACCTCGCTAGCCGTCTCCGATAGCACCTCGCTAGCCATCTCTGCTGGCTCGCTCGCTGGCACGCTCGCCGACACTCTCACCGACACCCTCGCCGACTCCGCGAGCTCCACCTCCTCTCTCCAGCTTCTCAGGCGGCGCCACAGATCCGCTCACACTGCTGATCTACTGGGATTTTCCCGCACAACCATGTCTAGGGTTTACAGAGAATGGTACGAAAAAGAAAAAATATCCAGTGAGCGGCAGTTCTGTGGGCGGAAATGCCTTGTTGATGCCAGAGGTCAGAAGAAGAATGGCCAGACTGGTTCGAGCTGATAGAAAGGCAACAGTGACTCAAATAACCACCTGTTACAACCAAGGTAGGCAGAAGAGCATCTCTGAACGCACAGTACGTCGAACTTTGAGGCAGATGGGCTACAGCAGCAGAAGACAACGCCGGGTGCCACTCCTTTCAGCTAAGAACAGGAAACTGAGGCTACAATTTGCACAAGCTCATCGAAATTGGACAATAGAAGATTGGAAAAACGTTGCCTGGTCTGATGAGTCTTGATTTGTGCTGCGACATTCGGATGGTAGGGTCAGAATTTAGCGTCAACAACATGAAAGCATGGATCCATCCTGCCTCGTATCAACGGTTCAGGCTGGTGGTGGTGGTGTAATGGTGTGGGGAATATTTCCTTGGCACTCTTTGGACCCCTTGGTACCAATTGAGCATTGTTGTAACACCACAGCCTACCTGAGTATTGTTGCTGACCATGTCCATCCCTTTATGACCACAATGTACCTAACTTCTGATGGCTACTTTCAGCAGGATAATGACGCAGCATTCACACTCCTTTCACTGGAACTAAGGGGCCAAGCACAGCATCTGAAAAACACCCTCACACCATAATCTCCCTCCACCATAACCCTACACTTGGCACTATACAGTCCAATAAGTATTGTTCTCCTGGCAACCAACAAACCCAGACCCGTCTATCAGATCACCAGATAGAGAAACGCGATTCATCACTCCAGAGAACTCTAGCCTTCACTGTTTCCAGTATCCAGTGGTGGCGTGCTTTACACATCTGCATCCAAAGCTGTGCATTGCACTTGGTGATGTATGGCCTGAATACAGCTGCTTGGCCATAGGAACTCTTGGGCTTATCTGAAGGCCACATGGAGTTTAGAGGTTCCAAGTGATTGCAAAAAGTTGGCGACCTCTTCGCACTATGTGCCTCATCATTTAATTTAATTAAATATCCTCATTATTTAATGCAAATAGATTAACTAATCTATAGTTAAGATGTACAATGACATGGTGGATAATAGTCGATGTGTACATCCACAATGTGTCCTCCTCCAAAACCAAAGAAAGACCAGCAGCTAATGAACAGTTCCTGTCCTTTAAGGCTCCTAAACAACAAAAATAAAGTGTTTGCTCTCTGTCTGGAGCAAATTATTTCATCTCTAGTGGGAATCAGAGCTGGGCATTAGTCGGCTAATAACATGAGGAAGCTGTTTCTGGCACCGCTAGTGCCAGCTTTCTCCAGGATATTCTTAATGCTGGATTCTGAGAAAACTACACGATTTATTTGACATTTTATGAAGATTCTGTCAGTATAAAACGGTGCAGAGCTTTTGTCCATGCACCAGTCAAACAACATTCTTTCTGGCACTGTCCAACTGTACTTGAGGACATTATACTCTTTAATATTTATTTTAGCCTTTGAGCCCATCCAGAAATAATGGGCATCTCAATGGGACATTAGTTCATAGTGAATTTATATGCAGATTATATTCTTCTGACACCGTATAAATGCCTCTTACCTCTATAATGTAACATAATCAAATCATCAGGCTTGTTCTCAGGATATAAAATAAATTTAAATACTAGTGAAGCCACTTTAATTGATATTATCCGTCTGTTCATCTTGACTCTGCCAGTTTCTCTGATTGAAAATATCAAGGTACAATTATCAGAACAATAAACTATTTAATCTAAAAGCCTGGGTTTACTAAGAAGCATCAGAGAAAATTTGACAGGTATATAAAATGTGTTTCGTTGTCAGTAACAGGTTGCTGTAGTAAATACCTTCCCCTGGTTTAAAGGCTTGTAAAGACTGTTCTAGATTTTTAAATAAATGCCTTTACCCACTTATATATAAGCCAATGATTATTCATCAAAATTTCATTGTGTAAATATTTTGAGAAAACACCAGTGGTCATTCCTATGGTATATGGTTGCAATATTTATGTTGAATTAGGTCAAAAATACTCTGTTCATGATGCCCAGCCCTACGGAGGAGTTAAAGTGGAGTGAGTGTGTGGGACATGCATCTTTATTGCCTTTCGTATAACAGCAGATTCCCTATCGTTGAGTTTACGGACGTACACCTTCAAAAGCAAACTGGGATTAGCTGGAGAGACACATCATCACAGAGCATAATACATCTAACATCTTGATGGTAGGGTACTAAACCTGTTGCAATCAACCATCGTTACAATCCCTAGTGTAGTTAAAAAACACACAAGCTACCATAGGAACTTTTCTCCCTTTATGTCCACGATGGAAATGTCACTCTTCAGCAGAAGGGAACTCGCTGATCACTAAAGAACATATGCACAACACAGAGGTCAAATCGTGAAGAACAATACTAGAGTTCCAATTTAATAAATGATGACAATCACAATGATAATTCATTCTGAATTAATCCTCTTTTCTCTCTTATTTGCAGTTAGGTCATTTGCCACATTTTCACCAATATATTGTAGGGGGCCATCTGACAAAATGTGGTCACTACAGCAAGTAGATAAAGCAGCTTCCAATCAAAACTATTCTCAAGTGGACTTTATGATGAAAATGAACTCAAGTCCTTGAACTCTTTCAAGTCTTTGTACAGAATGATAAAGTAGGAAAATAGGATTTTTTGTATTTTAAACTAGGCCTCTCCACTCCTTTCTTATGTTACCTGTTTAAATACTCCTACAATTGAATAGTTTGGGGTCTTGAAACAACAGTGAATTTGTTAAAAAATGCTGATGAGGAAAGATTTCAAAACTACAAAAATAACCTCAAAGTGTCCTTACATAGGTTGGCATGTACCTCTGATTAAAAAATGTGCAAATGAAAGAAGAAAAGCTTTCAGGCATGTATAAGCTTCTTCTCCTTTCTTCCCTCAATAGCAATATTCGGCCACAGAAAAGACGTGAGCTGAACCTCAGCATCTCATTCACCCACTTGAGCGAGACAGGATTTGAAGGAACTCAATATCAAAGTGTAAGATTTAGGGTAACACAATTGAAAAATACTGTGCAGGGCGTACATCACCACCCTCTGACTTAACAAACACAGCTCGGGGCGCGGGCTGGCATGGTTTTGAGGAGGTGGGCACTCCTGTCCTGTCCAGCTGTTGCAGCCCTAGGGATGTAGTTAGACATACACTTGCAGAGATCCTGAACCTGGATGCAGCTCTACACCGTACTTACTTGCTGGGCATCTCGCCCAATGGCATTTATTGTAAATCTGCATAACAAATTGTAGCATTAACATTCCTTTAATCTAAATAAATAGTTGGAGGACTTTCTGAACTTTAAAACCCTGGACGAAGCTGCATCGTCTCTGTTATATACAGAAAATGAGAAGCCATAGTTTAGGTTTATAGGATGCACAACATTTTGCCCTCTTTTCTTTGTAATTAAACAATGTCATTACTGGATGTGCAACATTCACTCCTGGTCTCCACCATCTTGTCCATTCCTGTGAAGTAAAGTTTCTTGCTGTTTATTATGGAAACACCATGTGTTACTACAAGGAGCTTTTAACTGGTCTCATGATGCCACTCAGCAAAGGAGACCATCAGTGTGAAGCATATTTATTCTGTTTGTGTATTTAACATTTTTTTTATTTGCACTTTACCTAATTAATTAATTAAATAACAGTGTATACTTTATTTTTACCCCGCTATATTCTGTTATTTTTGTTTTTGTAATTATCTGTACTTTGTACTCCTTACACTTCGGAAATTGACTTTATTACTCTAAATATCATATTAACATGACTCTGACAGATTCTGTGTAACATTTAACAATGAACACAGAGCTTGAGTCTGTTCCAGCAATCCATGGCTGTATTTGGATAAAACATGTTTTGAGTTCCACCAGGCCAAGAGTTGATTCAATAACAAATTTTAAGGAGGCGTATGCACAGTAGTGCAGAGAGGACACACAGTATCGACGCCAATCTTTCCAACACACACACACACACACACACACACACACACACACACACACACACACACACACACACACACACACACACACACACACACACACACACAGCATATTGCTTGTGAGCGCTGAGCAGAGACACTGACAGAGGCAGAAATAATTCTGTCTACATTCTTTATCATAACAACTCAGCCCAGAGCCTGAAAACCCATTACGTGAGTACTGGTCCTTTTATACTTTAAAGAAAATTTAAAAGTAAGTACTTAGTACTTTTATCAATATAGTGGTAGTTCAAATTTTACTTGAGTAAACATTTTGCAAGATATTAATACGTTTATTCAAGTAGTAAACTTCAGTACTTGATTTGGTGAATGCACATTTACATTTTTTTAGTCACCTTTATACATGTATAAAGGTGACTAAAAAACGTTCACCTAATAGAGTTATTAATATTACATAGCCACAAATAGAATGACTACCTCATTGCTGTGTATACTATGAACAGCTGTGATTTAAAAGAAGATGAGAAATTGAATAAATAGTATCAAAAGAAGTAGAATCTTTCCTAATTCCAACACAAAAAGTGGTGCTCATGGCAAAAGCTGTCTTTATTCTGGCAGAAAAAATGGCCACTTTTGTCCACAGGTGCTGCGACAATCAACACAAGATGAAAATTCCTTGTAACTTTAAATAGAAACTGATGCATGAAACCGTTTAACCCTGTAACCTTCACGCCCACGCCTTCTGCCGGTCTGTCTTTTCACTTATTCTCGTGTTGTCATACTGTCTGAAAATCTGTTTAGAAAATCTAAATGGAAAACTTATTGTTGCCTAGAGGCACTGGCTTGACTTTTTTTTTTTTATCCCTGTGTTTAAATCTGTTATCGCTTTATTTGTCATTCTGTTAGAATTTGGCAACATATGGAGCAAGTTTAATTTAAACATTACACACTATTATTTTGTTGTCTTGACTTTGCACCTTTTGCTGAATGCCCCGAACACCTCCTGCAGAAAAACATTTACTTTGCCCATTACTTTGCTGCAGCAAATCTAAATGAATGCACAGAGCCGCATGCCCCTGTTTCTTTGCCTGCTTGTTCTATGCTTTATTTCCACCAAACACTCATTTTCCAGTTGGACAGGTAATTGAATTCCGCCCTGTGCGTAAAGTAGCGGGTCCTTAGCCACAGTTACCTGCTCACAGAGCACGAGGCGGCTGAGGTGAGATCCACTCAAGCTGGGCTCAGGAACAGAAGAGTAAATCAACCGCTGTGTTGTACAAGAGGAAAGTTTAATTCTCGTAACTCAGACAAATGCTTGATTTGCTTTTGCTTATACTGAGAGAAGATGGATAAATGCAGCACGTACAGACACTTAAAAGTCCTAATACACCAGACTGTATGCCGGGAACAAATGGTCCCTGAGATTTTATTATGAGACATCTTTAGAGAAAATTATGTCTGCAGGACAGTATTATAGTCGGTATCATCATGTCCTTTTCTTAAGAGCGCCATTTGAAAAATATAGGAGTGTTTCATTCCTGAGAGCTGAGACGCATCCCTTTTCATCATAGTAAAGTACTTTTCAAATATTCATCTCCATGCATTTTATTTTCATCATTCCAGCTCACCACTCTTAAACTAGGGAACTCGAGATTACTCCTTGACAGTCAGTGGGCTGGCAGCACAACGCAGCATCCAGGACGACCTTACGGATGGCGGCGATAGTGGCGTTAAAAATAGCTCCGGCTGTCCGCCTCTCCCGCCGCTTCTCGCAACACGCCGCTGTCAGCGTGCTGCACCTGCTGTGGTGAGACCGTTGCATAACCATGTCTGCTCATGCAGAAGATCAGCATTTCTCTCCAGCAGCACACTATACTGTGTGTGTGTGTGTGTGTACGCCCTAACTAAAAGGACACTGAAGGTCAATGCATGGACACAATGCATTTTTTTCAATTAATTAATTCAGTTAAATGCAAAAAATAAAAGATAATAGAATCCAGGTTCCAAAAAGGTCGTCCAATCACATAAAGAAAAGAACACCACTGATAATTAACAGATAAGCGAATCATACGTCAGATTCCAATCAATAAATCATTTCTGTAGCAAATGTGTCTCAACAGATGCAAACCTTTATACACTAAATACAAAAGGAGGAGTGAATATTGGAGTGACTAAGAATAAGTAAACCACAGGTTAAAGGAGCAGTAATTACATAGGATTCCCAACAAGAAGAGCTGTCAGGAGTTATCCTGGGGAAGAAGTCAGACGGCTTCAAATCGGGCCCCGCTATAAAACAGGGACTCAAGTTTTAATGTTGACGTTAATTGTGCTGATTTACTGAGTTGTTACCTCCATAAACTGTCCTAACGTGGCGTTCTCACCCACCATTAGTCCTATAAAGCACTTTAAAATTGTATAAAGCTGATAAATATAATTTACTCAGCTGATGACCAAAACCTTGGCCCCCCTAGAGTCACGAGTAACTCTTTCTCCTCAGTAATAATTCATGTTATGATTTGTGTTGATAATAAATGCAAACGTTGAATGACCAGCTTCGGTTAATGTGAATTTTGGAAGACTTTTAGCCAGAGGGACTTTTCTCCTTCTTATACGGTGAAATAAAGCATCACTGTATTTTACTGCAATATGGAATTCATGCATTGGTTTATCTGATTATTAATCAAGGTCAAGGTAAGCTATTAACCCTAAAGGGAAATTTGAGTGGTCAAAGTGCATAGGCACAGCTACACAAACACATGAAACCAAGTAAAATACTTTCTAAAGCAGCTACAATGCACCTTTAACATTTCTATACAGAATGGAATATTCTCATATAACACAAGAATGGATAGAACTTGGTGGTAAAGCTATTCAATAAAAGCTGTTACTTTCCATCCCTGACACATGCTCACACACCCACGCAGCAGACGTAGAGAGGGCATCACCACACACAGACAACATGATCCCCGAGGCTCAGATTCTACCTTAACATGAGCCCTGAACGTCAGCCAGCTGATAAAAAAAAAAAAAAGTTGACATCTGCAGTAATTAAAGAAATATAAAATCCACTGTGTGGATTGAGCTCCAGAGGGGCAGCCAGTAAATTGATGGAGTTTGATGACCTTTTCCCTTCAAACAACTTCTTTAGATGCTAACTTTTAATAGGTTTTAGGGACAAGGCCTGCCTGCAAACTGAAACTATTACAGGCTCCCTCTCACCAGCCGTCATTAATGATTTTTGATTAGTTTTACAGTTGTTAGCTTTCATTGACTTACTTAATGCTCTGCACATCATTACATACTGAATAATCAAAGTCTCGTCCGACTACCCTATCCTTCCCTGGGAAGAATTTGGTATGCTGTATGTACAAATATAATACACTCCGATGTGACTGACTGAAATGAGATGGATTTGAAATGCAACGGTGAATTGTGTGAGAGTTTGCCGAGAGGTGTAGCGAGTCAATTACGGTGGGAGTGCCGGGCAACGCCACTCACTTTCAATTACTGTTATCACATGGATTCAAATGTGCATGAATCATGAGGCAATTCAGCCTTCAGCTAAACAGCGGGGCTTCCTAGGCCGATGCACTGATGGAAAAATAAATGGCTTCCATGGCGAATGGGGCTCTGTGGTGAAGTTTAAAGAACAAGGCTGAAAGTTTGACAACCTTTCATGATCCTTTGCAGCCGTGCTGTTATGCTGACCGGAAATTCATCAATCGCAACTTCAATGTTGGATTCTGCATGTAAGTAAATACTTCTAGGGTAGAAAAGTGGTACCTTTTACTGCTCAGTGATGTCCCTCACAGGAGGGCACTTTATAGGTTTGCTGGACTGCTTTAGCACTAACATCAAAAGTAACAGCAATCAGCAGCACTGTAGTGAATCCTTCCACTCAGGCAACGGCTCAGCCCACATCTGTACAACTACAAGCACATACTCAGCCTCTTTTTTTCCATTTTCTTTCTCTTTTTGGTGAACATTAAACACACTTTTGTACATTAGACATAGAACCCTGTCAGCCCATTTCTAAACGCTCCCTCTGAAAATACCAAACCCGTGAACCAGTAGTGAGGGTCATTGTAAACTCACTAATCAGGCTTAAACACTAGTAAAGCCAGTGTAACTGGTCTAGGACCAGAAAAAAATGGCTGTGCGAATCCTGTGTAGTGTTTCAGGTCCAGGCAAACAGACTGGATATTGACTCTGTAGGATGAGAGTGGAGATTTCATTACAACCTGAAGCTGCAGTAGCTGAGCAATGGTTGTTTTATGGAAGCAGGAGCCAGGACGAGGGATTGGAGGCTGTACAGTGACTTCACACTTCTTTCTGCAGAATCCTTATGGAATCCTCCTTAAATCCATAATTATGACATTGTCAGGTGTTATTGTCTTAAGTGGTAACACATTTTGAATCTGAGAATATCTAATGCATGTTCAAATAAAAAAAAAATCACATGAAAGGAGATACTTTTAATAAATTTTTTATTTTTCACACCTGCTACCGTGACAGTAGCCTACATCAGTAGTAGTAGCCTGAGTACATTTATTCCAGTACTGTACAATTTATGTGTATTTCCATTTGATGCTACTTTATATTTCCACTGCACTATATTAAATTGGTGAATATTATACTTTCTACTCCGCTACATTTATCTGACAGCTTTAGTTACTTTATCTTTCTTTCTCTCTTTATTTAAGCTTTCTATCCCTTTCCAAAGCATTTAGGCAAAATTAAAGTGTAATCTGTATAAATAACATCACCTTTTGGTTTGTGTCCTCTTGCTTTGAAACCTCTTTTGTGGCTATAATCGCCTTGGTTTTATTTTGAGTCAGATATTTCTTCCCCGGTCTCTCCCATGACCATATTTTAATGGAAGTGTGGAGCTTGGAGGGAGCTGCGTCCAGCAGACAGCGGCGGCCACCCGGCACCTATCAAATCAAGTTGATGTCGCCCTCAATTGACCTCTGTACCATGAAATGAGGAGGGTTTGCCAGAGTGTAATTTCTAATTCAGGCCAATGCAGGACTGGAATAATGTATATTAAAAATGACCCCTCCAATCTTTCACGTCTTGATCTTTTAACCACTGGGGTAGACTCACAGGACGCTGCTCTCTGACCTAAGATTAGTGGAACTCAGCAGGCTGAAATTTGACTTTAATGGCCAAGTTTGCACACAGGCTGTACGAGGCATTTTAATCTGTACTTGCTGCTGTAGTACAAACCCAGAACACAGACACTAGTGCAAACAAACGACACAGGAGTGGCTTTTGTTATGTGCAGCTGCTGTTATGTACTCGGCATTGGGTATTGCAAAATTGTGTAAATGTACTAGACTGTGTTCTCAGTCACCATCTGAGACACTGTCAAATTAAAATTAAATTCAAGGAGCTATGGTAATCAGGAAAAACAAGCAATTTATCTGTCCAATGAGGTGTTGGAGGCGACAAGAGGCAGCGTGGTGATTATTCCAAATGAGCATATTTAATTCACTCATCCATCAGCATCGAGGAAATGTCTTTAAACTTCCCTTTTTTCTTGTTGGATCGCAGTCCCCAAAAAAGCAAAGACAACATCAGATTTTCTACTTTTATTTAGATGAAAGACGGTGGTGGATCAAAGTAAAGCCCTTAATGAGTCAGGCTCCTTTTTTTTTTCCAGACATCGCGCCCTCAGTGATGTACACATGAAAGAAGTGTTAACGTTTGCCAGATTTGTAATGTGTATGTCGTAATGTGTTTGAAACTCTCCCGACTGTAAAGGACAGACTCATTGCTGCTTGTTCTTGCTTGTTGGCTTATTGGAATTGGAACGTCACCCCAGTAATAAATGTCAAGTGTATAATCATACAGAACACAGCTAGAGTAAGAAAGCTTAGACCCATACAATGACTCAACCGTTTACCTGCGACTTTTTTGGTGTTCAATTTATCATTTCAGTCATCGTGAAAAGGCCAAACACTAAATCAGTAAATCCACAATCTGATCACACATGAAGATATTGTGATACTGTATCATATCAGTCTGTTGTTTTATGTTCAGGTGACGCTGTATCAGTATAAAATGTATTAGATTTGTCAGTTTTGGGGCATATGCTTCAAATATAGGAAATTTTGTTTACAGTCTTTCCTGGCAATTCTTGACAAAATCTGAGTCACTATGTGTTCGTATTTTGAATAATATTTTACTGACCCCAAACCTCATTAACCTCATACCCTGAAATGCTGTCATCGGCAGCCAGTTCTTTACCTAAAATGTACACTTTGGAAATGACAGTTGTCAATCAAAATGTTTTCAGGCTGTATAAATGTGATCTGAAAATGAAAAGTAGCAGACTGCTCAATGAACTTAATCAGACCCAGAGCGTGGTGATTATTTCAAACAAGCTCATTTATTGTAGTTATTCATCAGCGTCAAGGAGATGTGATTAAATTTGTATTTTTCTTAATGGCTCGCTTCGTCAAAAAAGGAGATACTACTGAAACACCAAATGTCCATCTGATTTGGATGACAGATGTTGGAGGAAACTAAAGCTTTGGATGAGCCAGGCTTTTAATCAGGGGGCTGCAAGATACTTCATCGTGTTCCTGCAGAATCATTCTTCTAATTTATGTATCTGTGCTCTTATATTATTATAAAAATGTGCATCTGGTTGCATTTACACCTGTATGTCGATAGTGCTCCTCAAAATCCACAAAATAAATAAGCAGTGGAATGCTGCACAAGCGTGGCCAATTCTCTTAAACAATTCTGAACAGACAAGACACTAGATCAGAGTTTATTCTTTGTTATCCACCAAATTCTATCGAGCGACACAACAAAAGATAATCTGGTCTGGATGTTAAACCATCCACTGAGACTCAGGACGCAACAATCGGCTCCAACCGCGGTGTCTATGTGAGGAGAGTTCAGTCCTCCGCGCTGCAGTTAAAGGAGCATCCCTACAGAAATAAAACTCTGACAGAGGGTTACTGATGCCGTTCGGGCCGGACTACTGCAAACAGAACGCTGACCTCAAAGTAGACACAGAAAAAAAGCAGCTGTAGGCTAAAAAACAAACTCTAGACACTGGGCCCAGTTATTTTCCTTAAAGCTGTTTGTTTTTAAGTGTTTTTTTTTACTTTTGCAACATGTAAATGCTGGTGTTTGGTGAAGGAAATTAGAGAATAAAAATCAGCACCATCTTCAGTACAGAGGTTTTCACAAGGTTTGAAAGTGGTTCAGAGAAAGTACAGCTAATTACTTGTTGCAAAAGGCTTTAACTAAAATGCATGTGCAGAGGGCACTGGCGTAGCAGCAACATCTTCTGATATCAATCATAGATAAACTGTGCAGTTGGAAATCCACACTGGCACCAAATCAGTGAGTTATGCATCTTTTTATGCACAACATGGCTTCTAAGGACTGAAGAGCTTCCAAATACTCTTTATGTGGAGGACATTTAACGGGTTTACTAATTTCAATTTAATTACAATGGGAATTGAGAGAGTGAAGTGTCTATTTTTTATTTTTACGGTTGCAGTGAGCTGGAAAGGGCAAAATATTCCTCATATGCTTCACACACACACACACACACACTCACACACACAAACACCTGCACACGCATGCACACGCAGAATTGCAATGATTGCAGTGCATGTGACTATAATTGTGTGGGTGACAAGGCTGTCGCATATGAGGGGAATAAATATGATTACCGTAGGAAAATGTATTTCACCCACATCAATCTTTAACGTAGCATAAAGGGTTGATCCACATAAAACCACTTTTCTAGGGCAGAATGCTCTGCTCATCAAAATTCAGTGAATTGGAATATTCGCTCTCTGATTGCTGGTACTTTGACCTGAACTTAAACAGGTATATCTGTTTAGTCCTTCTTCTCTATTTGTCAAGGCCAGTGAGTCATGTCCTATTCCCCAACAGAGTTAAGTGCAGTGAAGATTGATTTCATGGGGCTTTACATTTGATAATTGAATGTAGTCTCATACCGTATTTCCATTTTTACAACTAGTGCACCTTTAAATGCATAAAAGGATAATTAGATTGAGAATGAGTCCTCTCTTTCTCCCTTTAAACACGTAAATGCATAGCATAAAAAAGCGGAGAGTTTACCTCCCTACCACAACTAATCACATCAATCTCCCATGATGCATCATTAATTGAACACTTCTAGGCCAGTCTCCCCCTGACCTGTATAGTTCCTCATCAGCTTTCAATAGATACCACAGCTGGTGGATCAATGAGACTATTTGACAACTGCAGGGGATTTTAATGACCTGTGCTGGTGTCGGCCAGTTGTGGCCATAATTGCAGGCCCCTGTCAATCACCTCTGTGTTTGTTAAGAATGAAACGAAGGGGGCAGCTCCGGGTTCCCGTGTGTGCAATGTTGATGCACCAACATGGCAGATCAGGGATGTCAGTCAGTGTCAGACGGAGCAGGTGCTGACTGCTGATTTAGCATTCGCCATGATCGCTGCAGAACGGGCTCATCCGACTACTGCTATGACTGGCAACCTGGCAACACGGATGTCTGCATGTGTGTGTGTGTGTGTGTGTGTGTGTGTGTGTGTGTGTGTGTGTGTGTGTGTGTGTGTGACTATGTGTGCTGTACACAGAACAGCATGTTCTGACTAAAGAACGCTGAACGTTATGGTTTTCCTTGATTGTTTGCACACATTTTCTGATTGTAGAGATGCCTCATTCTCACACACACACACACACACACACACACACACACACACACACACACACAAACACACACAGACACACACACACATACAATAGACAAAACCACCAGTTCACCTGCAAAATTCAACTTTACCTCCAAAACCATTGAATGTGAAGTTATTCCTTCTCAAAATGGTATTTTGTTTTCAAATGACAAACACAAGCCATCAAATTAATGGACATTTATATTAATCAGTTGGACACTCTTGTGCTCAATGTAAAACAATGATGAGTGGAAAAATTTCTTTTCCATTCGCACACACATATAGTTTTTGAAATATTGTTTTTATACACACAAATACACAGTGCCAAATTGACTTTCCTCACAGAAACAATGTGCACACCAATATCACTAAATTGCACATACTACAGAGGTCTTCATACAGATTGAAGAATGTTCCTCTCTTCTGTTTAGGTCTGGCCACAGCATATCGTTCACATCACTGGCCAAGCAGGGGAAACATCTCCTGGCACGGGAAAAAGCAACCAGGAAAAAAGCATTGACCGCTTTATCTCCACATGCGTCGTCCATAGCTTGGAAAAGGCTCATATGCATTCATGGATTTCGGCCACATGCTTTCCATCTCCAGGCAAAAAAACAATGCACCAGGATTCGGGAATGGAGAATACAAGATAAAACTGTGTAACAGGTGTTTTCTCATGTGGCGAGTGAGTGTGCACAGTAGGACAATTAACTTTTGGAAGACAGTGTGTTGCTTATGAAATAAAAAAAAACTGAGCCAAATGCAGGGAATTGGGTGTAGTGTTTTTAAAAGAAAAGTTTGTTTTAGAACTAAAGTTTGAGTGTAAAGCGGGACTTGTGCTTGTAGTTTAGGTCCATTCACCTATTCTAGTCACTATCTCTATTATTATTTAGTTTACAATGGAGCTGAGTGTCTGCACAACTGAACCCGTTTATTGGTTAAGCGGTTTGGTAGATTCAAAAATGGTGTTTAGAAAGGACAAAGGGGTAAAATCATGTTAGATTTTTGTGTCCAATTTACAAAATAGTGTCTAGTATTTCCCAAAACACTATGTGTGGAGTGTTGCAGAAAGTTTTCGGCTGAGAATGTGCTTTTCCTTTGTTTCTCGTATCTGGGCTGAGCTTTTGCTCATTGAGCTGAAGGTTTCACCAACTTTGTTCAGGAGCAAATAAAACCGACTCAAGTAAAAAAGATTTTTCCCTGAAAAAACAGCCTAAATAATGCAACAGAGCATTAGAACTTTGTTGCCTACCACCCCTGGTATTTAGCAGTGGGGGAATATTTGGAAAACTACTTCTTCTTGCTACCAGTCATAGTTTTAGGATATGTAAAAATATAATCACAAAATATAAAAAGCAACAAAATGTTTGTCAATACATGTGTTTCAGAAAAATATCTACAGTTTAAATAAAAATACAGAATAAAGGCACAAAAAGATTCTCTAAAACTAAACGTAAACTACTCACAGTAAATTACAGCAAATTAGATATTTTTACATATAATCCCCCCCCCCCCCACCCCCCAAAGAAATTCCTTCTTTGTGTGTCTGTGTGTGTTTGTATCCCTCTGTTGAAAAACCAAGAAAACACACAAAGGGAGTTTCTTAAAAAAAACACATCTGATTTACACCGATACCAAACAAGTGAACAGAAGATAATTGTGTGCAACTGACAAAAGAATCACTTCTCTGACCCAGTTACCTTACCATGCACCATCACAAAAACAGAGAACAGAGCTCTTATTGTTTAACCACGTAGGCGCAGCTCCAATCGAACCCCTTGGCCCTACGTTTCCATTTTGCTGGCCCCCACAATGCATAGGGTGCCCCCTTTCTGTGGGTGATGGAGGGGGGCCCATCCTGCCCCCCATATCCTTCAAACTGAGTTTTTTCAGATTATCATGGAAACTAAAGGGGTAGAACCACTTCCATGAATCCTTTGCAAACTCTGTCCAAAATTGCAAAAGCCAAACTGCAGAATATCTCCCTTTAAATGTGTAACATTCCTGATTGATTGACTAAAACTGGGCTGATTTGGGACTGGGGCCTAACCTTCATCTCCTTCTTTTTAAACCACCTTCAACCCTCAGCAATGTGCAGCCTGTGGTGATAACGCGGCTCCATGTACGGGGGGAGCACTCCCCCCCGCCAGTAGAGCCGCTATCTGAGCAACAGTCAGGAAGCGACTGGAGATTAGATCGTATCAGACGCACCACGCGGACGATCAGATTCCTTCACGTGTCGGGCATGACTGAGGGAGTGGGGGTAAAAATAGAAGTTTACATGAAGAAACTTATTCAAACATTATAGGATGATACCTTGGTTCAACGCTTTCTGAACCATTTCACTCATGCATCTTATAGCTATTTAAATTATTCATATGCTAATTACTGCGTATCTTGAGGATATAGTGTGCTGGATTCAGTGGAATTTAGCAGCATTAAGTGAAACAGACTAGACAGAAATGGAATATATTTATAAGCATGTTTTAGTTCTTCTATAATTCACTCAAAATAAGAAATTTTGTGCTTTTATCACCTTGGATTGAACATTTTTAATTGACGTTGGGGAACACTTGTACCTCCATGAACCCACCATATTTCTACAGTAGCCCAGAATGAACAAACCAAGATATGGGCTCTAGAGACATTCACATTGGGGCAATCAGTTTATTGCAATCTGCAACCTCACCACTAGAGGCAGCCAGGCGCTGCATGCTGTATCTTTAACTTTTTCAAATACCTTCAACTAAATATTGGAATCACATAATTATAAATGTTGGAATAGAACTAGTCTTCTCCAAAAATAATTGGACAATGCCAAGTGGTGGATGTGTGTTAGAGAGTTGGCTCCAGGCTGATTCAGACTAGCTCCACAGCTCCACAGTTTGTCCCAATGCTTTTAAAGCATGGCAGGCGCTGAAACGCGCTAATAAAACCACTGTTGCCATGCACCACTGAAGGACTAACGACAATATCTACCTGTTAAAGTACACCGCGTGGATTTTTCAAATCAGAACAGGCCAAGACGCTGACGTCAGAGGACGAGACACACTGTGAGCGACCTTCAAACAACGCATCCTGTCGATGAAAGGAAGTCCTCCTCAAGATGCAGTTTTGCCGTTTCCAAGGGAACAGAAGCAATGCATCCTCACAATGTTTTATCACTTTTTTTCTGGAACTAACAGATGACAAATCATGTCTCTGCTCTCACAGAAAACAGTGTCATGTACTTGTGGCTACACCTCTTACAGTCTGTGAGAGGTGTAGCCACAAGTACATGACACTGGCAGCGAGGGGACGCTGACTGGCCGTCGCTCAGCGTTACATGAATAGCACGATTAAGCTGGTGGTAACAGCTAAGCAGCCGTGAGAAGCGGCTGTCAGACTCTCTCTTTTTTCACTCTGAAGAGACGGGGAGCAGTGGAGCCTTGACAGTCACTCGAAGGACATTTACGGCCTTTTGAGAGAGTTCCTTTGAGGGGAGCATCTTTGAACCTGGGCTAGCAGCTGAAGTATGAGAGGCTCTCGGTGTGTACGGACACATTACCGTTCAGACGCACTCCAAATAGAAAAAAACACGAACAAACACATCACACGTCACGTGGCCTGACCTTCAGGTCTGTTGCTAGGTCAAAAACAAGCCAAGACAAGTGTAACGTACACTACCTCTGCAGTCTATTGCTTAGGTAAGTCGTTATATTGTGATTTCTGTTGCTTTCATGCATTACCAATAGGCCTTAACAAAGAATTCATCTTGTGAATTACAGCAGGGCTTTGAAAAAGTAAAGCTTCCTTTGTCTCATGACATTTCCAAAGAAATTCCTCTCAAAGTTTAGACCCGATCCTGGTAAAGGTAAAGGCAATTCACGAATCATCGTAGCCCTAATGGAAGAATTTTGGTATTTTTTAAAACCTATTTTTCCCTAACTTTTTGTATTTATTAAAGTGATTTGTGAAAAAATGGATCAACTTGGTCCAGTACTGAGCAAGAAGCACCTGCCCGCTCCACAGCCAGAGCATTATAACGGTGGAATGGGCCTGCGTTCCCCCGCTGTTTAAGCAATGTTTCTCCACATACGTCTATCTGAGATTGTTATTATAAGTGTATAAAAAAAGATGCTGATAAACAGAGCTAAAGACATTTTTCCATGTGCCCGAAATAAACTGGAGGAGTCACTAGTCACATTGGATAATACGTTTTAGTTTATCTCTGTTTTGTTTTTTGTTTTTTTGTAAAGTTCTTCCCTCCTCAGAAGGACAAAAACGGCAAAGCAGGCTGAATACTACACCGAATACAGAAAATTTCTGCTCACATTAATTCAATAGACACTTCAATTTTGCAAAATAAGGTTGTTTTGAAAATTGCAGAAAACAAAGTGGCACAATGCTTCCAGTCAAAGAGCAGATATCTTGTCATTTGGTGTTTTCACTGTTATACTGTAGGGGACTGGTGACTGAACATCTGACAGAGTTTTCTCACCAAAGAAAGTAGGTAAAGCATTTTTATGCACACCAAAATGCTCATTGCTGACCAGGACCTACGACAGGGCCTGGACTCAGGCTCAGATCGCTTGTTTTTTCAATCAGAAACGGGACAGAGACGCTCTGCAGCCGGGTCACACGCGACGCGGCTGGTTCGGGACCTGCTGGGACGCAGGCTGCTAACTGTGCCCCTGGCTACAGCTAGCGTGACCCAGATTAAAATCAGTACGAGCCACTCAAGGTCCGGTCGTGTTCTTCTACCCTACTTTCCAAAGATGATATATGATGAGATAATTTAATTTGGACTTTTTCTTTTTGTCAGAATTAGAATCAACTTTATCCCTCAAGTAAGTGTGACCATACAAAGGAATTTGTCTCTCTCTCCTGTGCACATAAAATAAAAAAGAGATAGTTTTAGTATAGCATTATAGTTGCACTTTGGTGGCTGATCTAAACCAGACAGAACAGCCTGGATAGAGTCTGTAAAAGACGACCAGCAGCTTCTGAGGCAGGTTGAACCACACAAAACAACTGAAGTGAGGCAAACCTAAAATATACATTTGAAGTTGATATACTTCCTGAAAATATCCATTTTTGAAAAAAGCTGCAGATTTCTCTGCTTTTTTGTCTGACAAGTGGATTTTGAAGTGGTAATGATCTGCCTTCAAGTGTTTATAGAAAAGATTGACCGCTTCCACAACGTAATGTTTTGTCCTTTTTTTTTTTCATCAGAAACTACAAAACTCCCTTCTTTCCGTTGATATTTTCCCTGTTTACACATTCATAGAAGCAAATATTCTGGGGAATTCGGGCAAAAATGCTGGTGGATGCTGGTAACTATTCTAAATTAGTCATGCGGGAAAAGAGTGACGCTGAGGAGAAAATGGCAAACAGATGAAAAGGAGAAATAGTCCCCAAACACTGAATGATGCTAAGTTAATGAAACGCTACAGATTACATCGCACAGGGATAATGTTTGAATGTTTGTGCTCCATCTCATTACAGATGCACTCACACCTCCCACCCAACACAATCACGCTATAACACCACAATATCAAGTATAGACAAACACACACACACACACACATAATTGTCACGTTATAACATAATAAGAATCTATCACGTTATTTCATGATACTTAATTATCACATTATAACATAAGAATCTATCACATTATTTCATGATACTAATTATCACGTCATAACGTAATAAGTATCTATCACGTTATTTCATAATACTAATTATCACGTCATAACGTAATAAGAATCTATCACGTTAAATAATGATACCTAATTATCACGTTATAACGTAATAAAAATCTATCACGTTATTTCATGATACTAATTATCACGTTCAACGTAATAAGAATCTATCACGTTAAACGTAATAAGAATCTATCACGTTATTTCATGATACTTAATTATCACATTATAACATAAGAATCTATCACATTATTTCATGATACTAATTATCACGTCATAACGTAATAAGAATCTATCACGTTAAATAATGATAATTATCACGTTATAACGTAATAAAAATCTATCATGTTATTTCATGATACTAATTATCACGTCATAACGTAATAAGAATCTATCACGTTAAATGATGATACTTAATTATCACGTTATAACGTAATAAGAATCTATCACGTTATTTCATGATACTAATTATCACAATATAATGTGATACTGAGCCAAAATATTTTTACTTAGATGGCAGCTCTGAACTTCCCTACTTCCGTACAGGGTAAAGAAAAAAGAAAGATAATCGTGGATATTTTTCTGGGACACAATGAGTCAAATGGTAAAATATATTATATTGATTTAGAACTGAGTCAGTAGGGGTTGCTATTGGTTTTGTGTATTATAAATTACTCCATGTTACTCTGTACTGAGAAAGATATTAGTTTATAGAATCCTCCTAACCTTGAGTAGCCTCTATAATGTACTAAAGAGGTAAGTGGTGATTGAATACTAACACATGTACTGTAGTGCATCAGAGTGACAGCTGAGCAAGGGAATTTTCATTGCGGTGATTTATAGAGAAGGAGCCTGAGGAGCCGCAGACTCTGATACATGAACAGAATGACACGAGCATCAATATTGTTTTTTTCCAATTTCATTTCCTCAGAGATATTTGAATACAGATCTTGTCATAAAGGTATAACTCAGTGTGTGTGTGTGTGTGTGTGTGTGTGTGTGTGTCTGTGTGTGTGTGTGTGTGTGTGTGTGTGTGCACGTACTGTCCTGTTTCTAGCAAAGCAGCATCATACAAGAGGAGGAATGATGTTCTGAGACAACTGTATTTTCCAGTGTTTAATGAACAAACTTGAGCTCTGGCACTCGGGATTAATTGAATAAAAATACACTTTCTAGGTGCGTCTGACTCTGATATTTCAGCTAGGAGGGAATATAGTTAGTGGGGTAGAGGAATGACAAATAAAGTAACATCATTCAAACTCACACATTCAGAAAATTAAACAGCTATTAATTCTGTTGGCCTTTTTACTGTGCGTACAGGAGTATTGAGAATTTTATTTCCCATTTTATCCACTAATGAATTAAAGAGGAACTTTGATATAGATTCCTCACAGATGAAAATGCAAATGACCTAAAAAGGGTAATTGTTACTATGCTGTGAGTATCTGGAAAAAATGTTCATAACAGTGAGAGAGAAATCACTGTAATTACACCTGAGCTGAAGTACATCAATGGTGGGTTTAGGAGTAGATTATGGAGCGTTAACCTTATTTCCCTCTTTGGTTGCATATCTATAATGTTTCTCTGCTCTACACTGCATCCACTTGTTTCACCTTTAGCAATTTCCTTCAACCATCCTCTGACATATTGGATGCCTGAAGAGAGTAGATAGTTGAACAACTGTGGGGCGATTGGGCAGATTTGTTCTTTACTTTCCTCACCAGAGCCCTTCTGCTATCAGAGCTCGGAGCCACATTTGGCCATGCCAATTTTCAGGCATTTGTACAGTCAAAGATTTGCTTGAGCCAAGGTTCACCGCAGAGGGACTACAACTAAGTTTAGCAAAGGATATGAAACTGGAAAGTTAAATATCTCTATAAAGCAATAAATCTCATTTGTGTGTGTGTGTGTGTGTGTGTGTGTGTGTGTGTGTGTGTGTGTGTGTGTGTGTGTGTGTGTGTGTGTGTCCTTTTGCATATCAAAAACTGTTCATCCCTATCCACCTTGAAAACGATCTGTAATTTGGTCTTTGAGATACACTTATTCACTTTATTTCCTAAAGCCAGATGAGAGCCTCCTCTCTGTCGGCTACCTTTGCATAACAAGGGGAAACAGCGAGTCACTTTAAATCACTTCAGCTTTTGTTTCTGGGAAATAATGCTTTTTTTGCGCATGGTGAATGGCTCTAAATAATCTCTGGAGGAAAACGTCGACAGTGCACGCTTCTGCAAACCACAGATACTTTAAATGTCAACTCTTCAGACGTGGTGACACACTACAGAAAACATTCCTCTTAGTGGTCCCTTTCTTCAGATGGAGCAGGAAGGTTGGGCGGAGGATTAATGAGTTGCTGTTATGGACTGGAGTTGAAAAGTTGCAGCAGATGCCTGTTTGACACCACTGTTCATCAGTCATCACTGATCATTATAACCCCAACTCTGATGATTCTTATAACCCTAACCACATGCCTGTCTGACTATGCCTAACCAGACCTAGTTAGATAGTTCAACATTTTTGAAAATTCAACCATTGTCATAGTGCCATACCATACACATACCATACAAGCTGTTTCCAGACCAGCAGTGCAGATGCATGAGCTGCTCAGCTACTGCTATGCAGCTGATGTTAATTGTTTGGTTTCCCTCATCAAAGCAAATACACGATCCAGCAACTCCCAAACTCTGTGGTGAAAGAGAGCCAGACTTCACACTCCAGACACAGCTGCTCAGTGGAGTGATCTCAAATACGTTCAGTGCAGCTACTTCACTGCCTGAGGACATGCTGTGTCTGCTGTGTTTGCTTCACATGCTTTAATGTCACAGGCACTTCTACCACAGCGTTTGGAAGTTGCTGGATAGTGTATTTGCCGAGTTTGATGAGGGAAACCAAAAAATACCATTAGCCGCATAGTAGCAGCTGAGCATCTCGCGGCTTTGCAACCACTGGTCTTGGAACAGCTTGTATTGACAAATAAAAGGTAAAGTACCTATTGCTACAGCTATCATGATAATGGGCGGGCTTTTAAAAAGTGTTGAACTATCCCTTTAACCACAGTGTTGTCACGGCATAGAACAGCTGATCACTTCTGGCCCACTGGCAAGAATGCAATCTATCTGGAATAAAAAACTCATGAATCGCCATCTCATATGATTTACAGGAAACAGAGAGAGCCAACTGTGCCTCTAATTTTTGTTTATGGATAACAGAAAAGGGAAAATATGTTCTATTCATGTCCACCAGCAATTACAGAGCCACATCAATACCTTTAAATTGTCCTTTCCTCAAAATGCCTGCGCTGCAGCACATGGCAGGCACTGCACAATTTCATCTCATCACATTTGCTCATTATAGGAGAGTGATACACCAGCTGTGACTGGATTCCCTCTTTTACCCAGGGCTGCTCTGATTCGACCGCATCTCCCTTCTCAATCATGCGAACATTTCCTCACAAATGAACAAGGGAAATAGAGAGAGAGAGAGAGAGGGAGTGACTGGGGGAGAGGAAAAACACACACAAAGCCAAGAACACAGTGTCAGGTGAATAAATGATATGATAATGGGTAACAAATTTCTTTTGGCTTGGGTCTTGGGCTCGGAGCCAGTGTACCTCGCTGTGTTATGATCGCTGGTGCAGGGACCTGTTCCTCTGATATATTTCCTCCTCGGAGAGAATGTTGGCCAAGATGGCTCACAGAGGGTTTCATAAACGGAGGATAAAATGTGGAGAAGGACAGGGTCAAGGCCTCCAAACGCATAGGCGTGCATACTGCGGCAGATAATTTGCTGTACGTGGGTGATGTTATTGCTGTCCTCTTCAGAAGATCCTCGTGAGAAAATTCCATGTTTGTGGTCCCCCCACCCTAACCTGTAATGAGATCTGGGTCCTGGGTGGCACAGAAGAGGCGTGTGCAGTGACAAAGTTAACAGGAATGCCATCGAATTGTCATTGATTGACAGCACGACTGATGTGCTCTGCTGTAGTACAGGAACATAGTGAAAGCACATATTGGTGCACAATGACTCATCACTACAGATCTGTGGTAATTCTGATTTTTAGCATTGGTATAAACAGAGTTTGCACACACACATATATACATATATACATATATATATATATATATATATATATATATATATATATATATATATATATATACATATATATATATATATATATATATATATATATATATATATATATATATATATGCAAATATATATATGCTTGCATGTTATATTCTCATTTTTTCCTTCCCCTTGGATATGTCTTGAGGTTAATTTCTTTAATGTAACAAGTCGCTTTTTAAACACCTGCTGCTAAAATGACAGTGTTGGTTGATTTTATTGTTATGAGTTGAATAATATAACAGCAGTTCACTTTATATCTAACAGGGCTGTGATTTCAGAGGTGGAAATAGAGGTGTGAGAGATCCCAGTTTCTAATATTAAGGTTTCTTTCTGTAAAGCATACATAGTGATTATTTCCCCCGTGTTTACACATTCATAGACACCACTGGCGGTTATCAATGCATGGAACTTTTCATTAGAAGTATTATCCCTTTTTATTATAAGAATGTCAATTTAATATGAATCATAATTCAAGAGAAAGGTTCATTATTTTCTGCTGTTTTATTGAGGAATCACACACCAAGGAGAGCCATCATAATAGCCTATTTCAGCATTATGGATTGAAGGACAAATTGCTATTAAGCAAATTATTTGTCTTACATACTTTCCTTGGTCCATTAAAATGATGAAGTCACAAAGAATCCATTAGGCACTCATTGTGACATATGGAAGAATGTGTTTTATCATATAAAATTATACTGGCTTATGAAGACGAGGTTTCAGCTATAAACCTCGGTGATGTTTTAATAGAACTCAGCGTGACTCACTCTGCAAAAAAATATCAAATAATTTATTTCCCATCTATAAATGCTTACATCTGCTAAGCAATTATAATTCCTGCCTTATTTTATCAATTAATTGAACATGATTCGACAAATGTAAAACAAAAAATAAAGCATACGCACAATTAGATAAACACAATTTTCCATACTACCAACAAATGAGTAAAGTGAAATAATACTGTTTATGTTCAAAATGGGTAAGAAGGAGTTGTAGTTTAGCCGTACCCCTTTATACTATTTGTGCACTGATGAATAGAAGATAAAAGTTCCACTTTTGACAAAAACAAGAAGAGAATAATTGAAATAAATAGACCAAAACGTTCAAACAGCCCACAAACAAAGCAGGAAAGCAAAACAAAAAAAGAAGATTACATCTCAAAACCGCTCAATATTGTGTGTCCTATTGAAGAGCCTTTGATAAAGTGTGAAATCTGGCTGCGTTGTCCTTCCTGGTTTTGTTTTTAATATTCGGTTTACAAAATGTTCAACATTCAGTGTAGATTGTTCCGCCTCTCCCTGCATCACCAGAGTGTATTTATTGTACCTACACAAAGAGTTCCTGCACTGAGCTAGTGCCGTGTCCCTGTGAGGGAGTAATGGACGTGGAATCAGATTATGGACCATCTCTGTGTCCTTTCAAACTGCAGCAGACCTCAACATGTCTGGGAAAACCAGTTCTCCATTTCTGTCCCTGAGCTTGGAGCCCTTTCATCTCGTTGTCTGAGGTAATGCACACTGCCAAAAGCTTAACGGATTTTCCATCAGGGGAACTTTTGCTTCCAAGGAATTGAAAAAAAATGCCCTCTTAATATTGTTATTATTATTATTATTATGAAAATGCATGTCCTCAAACATGGATCGTGTTGCATTGTTTGTTCTGCAGCAAAAAAATAAAACACACATCCAGCTTCAAGATGTTCAGTGAATCTGATGCCTGGAGGAACCAAATGTAATCAGCCTGAGTGAGTCTTGTGCTTTATCCGTCTATGTATCCCTTCCTTTGTTTTAATGACACTTACATGGATAATTATATTATTTAGGCGCTGGTTGGAGAAAGCAGTTATTTTTACGTTGTCCAGTTTAGTCAAAATGTGTCTCGAAGATGCCGCATGGCGTCTTCTTAATGGAGCTCGAGGCAGCATGGATACTAATGGGCTGTCGTAATGCGTTTGCGGGGTCATTCAATTAACATCCCAGGTTGATGTCTGCTGTTGATTCCCGCTCCTACATGTTCTGGTAAAGGGGAGAGGATGTTGTCTTATCTCCTCTCCTCCACAGTCTTTCACATTGTGTTTTTTTGCCAAAAAAAAGCTTTTCCAAAGCAGCCATTTATTTAAGAAGGTACACATGAGTACATATTAGCACACAGGCAGTTTATTTGTCTGTTTGAGGGCAGTAAAATAAGCAGTAAACTACCGTTAGGACGTCGATATGATCGTGAAGCAACAATAGCATTCGTTTGAGGTCACATTTTCGGTTTACTTTGACTACTCTACCTACTCCTGGGGGAAATATCTGGTTGTGTACCTGCTCGATGCTTCCTAATCCATTTTTGGCAAAAAAAAAATGCTCTAATAAAGTGACTGTACAGTGCAGTACAGGCCCAGCACTTGGCAAACAAAGATAGCGACTAGATGGTGAACCTTATTGAGTTTTCGCTCCACTGTACCGTCGGTTTGGAAATGATGATGCTGTAAAAGCAAAATAAAAAGCTGAGAGACGCCGTAATGCTGCAGGGCTGACGCACGTTCCCTCACGTTTCATTTTATTTATGACGTCCCACCATGAATCAAACTCTGGTTGTCACTAATTAGATTTGTTTGTCCTCTCTCTGAGATGCGGACAAACGGTGACTCATGCAGCAACACCGTCGATAGGATGGGACGCAGACACGGAGCGTTCGAAAGTTCTGTGTTGTTACGGCATGCGTCGTATTTTGCAGTAAGGTATGAGTGCCCTGTGATTTGTGTTGGCACTTATATAGGCAAACAGGTGTGAGCCACACACGCCTGGCCATTGGTGGAAATTCTCTTTTGTGGCTACTTGGGATTTTGTGGAATATGGGGCCATCTCATATTGTGCCCTACGCACCACTAGACTGGAGCAAACAGCATTGAGGGAACGCGTCCAAAAAAAAAAAAAAAGTCAAGCACAAAACAGAAAAAAACAGGAAAATAAATAACCTCTTAAATAACACATATTCCCTGACGTTTTTTTTGCCTGTTTTTTTTTTTTTTCCTTTCTTCTACTGGATGTTTTTTTGCCTGGCCCTAATACTCATACCTACAACCGGGATGGAGCTTGTGCAAGAAACTGCACTTTAATCATTTTAAGCATCTTTTTAAGCATAAAGGGAATGCATGCGACAGAGAAGCTGTTTGCAGAGGTGGAACAGTGGAACAGTGGAACAGTGGAACAGTGGCCTCTGATGCAATCACATATCACACAATCAAACAGCACACAGTGACGTGGTGACCTGGCATCTTTGTAAAATGTCGCAAATGGAGATATTTTAAAGTGCTGCAGAGGGAGAAGAGAATTTGGATTTACAATAAATGTTCAACCAAACTACTGTATGTTCTTTTTTTCAAAGAACCTTAACACTACCACTTTGTCATTTAAAAGCCAAACACAGTATGAGAGAGACGCGGCTGTGGCGGCTAAAAGGAAAGCTGGTCACAGCAGGTCACATTCCATTCATGGCAGACATTTTGAAAAGTAGAAAAAAGTTTGCAAAGGGCCGCGTCGAGGAAACAGAATCACAAAGAAATTGATGGAGTGAACGGGTTTGGGGAGGACATCGGCTTTCAGAGGCTTGTGGAGCACTTTGCGCCACGTTACCCGATACAGAGAGGATGGTCTCGGATGCGAGGTGTTTCTTTGAAGAACATGCCTAAAAATGTAATTTAGGCATTCTATTTATACAATATTAAAAAAAAAAAAAAAGTGAAATACTCAACAACCACATCTGATATTCAGTATTCGGCCAAGCGATTCATTTTATTCAGCTTCAGCGCCACGTTTTTTACCTCAGTGGGTCCCTAGTTCTCTCCCTGCACAAAAAACATCCTCCTCTGAGTTTGTACCCTGCAGTCATGTCACATCATCCTCCCTCGAGAGACGCCGTCGCTCCGTCTACACTCACTCACACCAACTAAAACACTTCTATAGCCAAGCAAAAACCATAGATTCCAATCTTCAAAAGTCCATTTAGCAGCGGGTGTTATCAGCATATCCCTGTACGACAAGTCTCCCTGTGATGATTTTCATTTCATTTGTTGCAGCAGTTTTTAATAATTAGATCAGATCGTCCCAGTGAAGCACAGATCATAAACTACTGCAGGATGGCGTTAGATAACCTGTTACGGGTAATCAAGCCTAAATAATTAGGAGAGGAATATTATTTATTTATTTGCACCATGAAATCGAAACCGTGAGACAATACCAAAACAAAACAGGAAGCAGATGCCGATTGAGCTCATAAAGTTATCTCAACAATTTGGTGTTCACACTATGGAATATAATACCGTATATTCTATGATCTATGCAATACAGTTCAATTAACAATCAACAGGAAAAAAAAATCAAAGCTAATTACAAGTGTATGTGTGCGTGTGTGTGTGTGTGTCGTAAACGGCTGACCCACAGCCCATGCTTTAAATTACCAGGGGATGATGATGTGTTTAGCTATGTGAAGGTAAGCGATCCAGAGTAAAGACCCGCTGGTGATTGAGAATCGACAGAGAAGAAGGGGTGGCGGGGAGGGGTGAAAGTTATCAGAATGTCTCGTGGCCAGACCTTTCAGCTCAGAGAGGAGCTATACTGGCCTGTCAATCCAGATAATTAGTGCTTACACTGAAGGGAGTGTGACTTTAATCAGCAGAGCGCTCTGTTGATCATCGGCGTACCATCAGCCTGTTAATGAAGTCACTGACCCACCAGCTCGTTGGCTACAGGCAACAACAGCGTGTACAGTCACTCCGTCCTTCCAACCGTCTCATCCATTCATTAAGATCATTTGCAATCGCTCTGGGCACCGACATAAATCACAGCATAACTTGTTAAATCAAAGCAAGCCACATTCAGGCAGAATGGAACAGGCAATCTTACAACAGAGCCGCGTCATATTACATCTTTGCCCCCCAGCTCGAGTTATAAGGGGGACACAAAAACAATAAAAAGATACACACAATAAAAAAGTGTACATTGCAAAGTTAATTATTAATGACTCTATAATTTATAGATTAGATTATATTTAAGTAGCTTATATATATATATATAGAACGCTTGTCATTATAGTTATATTTCTTTCCAAAACCCGAAATCCTCTGCCCGTATTTGCTATCTCGCTACATGCACAGGCCCACGTTATCCTGTCAGCTTCTTCCAGTTCGGTCAAAAACACCGTTTTTGATGACGGTTTCACATGAGCAGAAAACTGCGGGAACTTTTGAGAGAAACATCGCCTCCAGCTCCCCGTTTGTTTGTTGGCTTTGTATCTGCAAGGCTTGTGGGCAGGATGCGGTCAGGATGGCAACTGTGTGGATCAGAAAATGCCCAGCCATCACTCTCTTTTTGAAGCCATGTGTGAAATGGGCTTTAAATCACTTTTACTCCAAGCAGTCACACTATTGATGGCAGCCTCTGAATCCCATGAAAGAGGGCGTCTTATCGGTTTAGCCCAAACGCTGCAAATTAGTAAAGTAATTATTATGGCTTTAGCTTTATAAATGCAACAAACCACAGCCCTCTCAAAGACACGCATGCTCGGAAATTAAATATTTTAGGAATGCATTAGTGAATGGAAAAGACCAGAGGGCACCTTCCAGAGTCTGATTCATGCGAGCCACCCCTTTCAGTTCATTATGGGAGCTGGTTCGTTTTGAAATATTGTTTAATTAGACACAAATGGATGGAGATCAAACAGAAAAGTAATGAACTTCGCCTATATGTGCTGTTGACGCCCCAAGCCTTCAAGTGTGAGTCACTGCTTCATTGTGCGATCGCTAAAAAGATCCCTAAAAAAAAAAAAAACAAGAACTTTGCTCTCCCTGACTTGTAAATAACAACACGGCCCAGCCAAGCTTGGCCACAGTTAGCCGATCCTGAGATATGGAGCAGCACTCGTGGGACCCGATGACCCGCTAAGATCTAGATTAGCTCCCATCCGACTGCCTCCCTGTGACCTTCAGGGTGTCCGAGCTGAGCGAGGCCCCGTACAGCCCAGAGGAGACGGACATGTCCGACCTCATCATCATTTTTTTTTAGTGAAATGGGCATTAATTTTTTATGAAAAAAAACAATAAGTGGATTTTAAGTGTTTATCCAGTCCAGTATATGTTACTGATTAACACCAATATGGATCTAGTGCAGTGTCAGATTTTTTAAATTACTCCAAATAACAGCGTTCTCATTCACATATTTATGCCATTGATTTAAATCCACAATTTTTGGATCCCCTTAAAAATAAAACTTTGACTGAACAGGAATGTAAATATAAATATTAAAAAAATTATAAACTATTATAAATTCTTGAATGGGATTTTGCGAATTCACATATATATTCATATACATTTATATTAGGATTATATGAACGCTTCACTCATCTTTTTTCCTTTAACTTCAGTTTGAAAATACATTTTTTTTACAGTTTTAATTGATTCATTTTTAGATTGCTTTTCACATGGGGCAGGCTACAAACAAATACAAATCCCTTTTGCAAGGTATTTTTAAAGTGAACGAAAATGTGCTTGTAATGGACGTTAATGGCCCAAACCCGTGTATCTGTCAGTCTAAAGGCTGTTAATGGATTATAGACCTACTTCTAAAGGCTGACGGTGAAACCGAAAAAAAAAAAAAACCTTGCAATCTATTAGACCAAATGCACTAACACATATGTGTGAAATCAAATGCAAACACACCTGGGTGTGTGTGAGGAAGCTGAACGTGTTAATGTGTTAATGAGCCCGGTGCCGGACAAACATCCAACATGGCCGCGTTATGTCACCTGTAGGGTGAGCCTCTGCTGGCGCTGCGTCGGCCTCCAGCGGCTACAATTCATCTTCGCTTCATGTATTTCTCTGGGAGATGATATCTCGCAGAGGAGCTGCCTCTGCTGTGATGAATCATTTCATCTCGTGCTCATTGTTGGATGGTACAGAGAGAGAGAGGAAGCGGCGAGCGTTTCCAAGCCAAACGTATAGCACCCTCATTTTTACACGCCTTAGACAGTGAATCATCACACACACACACACACACTCACTGTGCTTACTGTTAATCGTAATCTGTTTTTTTCCTAATATAAATAATGTCTGTAATCTGTATTTTGATTGTACTGGAAAACTGGAGGAATTGACGCACCATACTATCTTACTTTTGAACATTTGCCATCAAAATACAGTATATACTGCATGTGTGTGTACGATTCATATAACGCAGACCCCTGTGCCTTTCCTGTCACTTCTCCTTCTATTCTGACACAAACAATCCCATGATGAGCTCTTATCAGGAAACATGTGCCCAGTAATGGCTCCGGCTCTGCCCGTCGCGTAACTGCGTCATTACGCCGTGAATCGACAGGCTGTTGGACACAGCTGCATTTCGCTGTCGGCCCACAGGGGCAATCACCGGCCTTTTGTACAGCCAAAAGTATTTTTCATAGGAAATGACCATCTTTATTGTGCACTTCAGATGAAGAAAATGACCTATGGCGGGTGGCGGTTGTGCAATATTGAATATCTCAATCCTGAGTGCAGCTGTGCTTCGTGATTGGTAAAGATTTGCGGGCTGTGATTTCCACCTGCCTCTGCTGTAAGAGACATTTGCACAACGTGAGGAACACGGTATGTGCAATGGCATTGTTCAATATTGTGACAACATAACTTGCAATAAATAAACAAATATTACAATATTCTTATGAGCTCTACAGTTCCGAGGTTTGCAGCACAACCCTGTTCATTTAGCGAGTTTATTTGAACATATTATTATAATATTCATTATAAAACGTTAATGAACAGTGTTATAATTAGTCACTGTTCATTAATGTTGACTAGTTCTGCTGCAGAGGTGTAGTTTGGGTATGGGTAAACATGGCACTTACCATACCTTGCCTATAGTAGACTCATTTTTAATTATAGTTAGGGCTTTTAAACTTGAGTTGTGTATCACTGCATTATCAAGTTGGACTCTACATTGTGTGTGTCTCATGGTAAATTTAACAGGTCAATATGACTGAAGCTCGTTTGGTTTGTGTTCGCCATATTTTTGGAGCATTTTAAAAGCAGCCCTGAAATTTTACGTATTTTGGGACTATTTCTCATTGTTCCAATATTCATAAATAGACAATTGCCTGAGGCGTATGTCCTCTCACATCACAAGTACTAAAATTCAGAAAAATATCCCCTTAAGGTGCATTTACAACAGGTAAAAATGTGATTAATTTGGCTTTGCAAGTAGCTCAATCTGAAGGTCGATATTATGCAGTGATGATACATTATTGATTATAACAAATCACACTAAACTGCTATATTTAAATTTAAAAATTTTTGGACCCCTAGGAGTGTTTGTTCATACCGTAAAAGTGAAATGACACGACTGTTCTGTTCACTCACAGCTTTTTTTTTAATTCCACAGCTGTTCACATGTTATTGAGATCTGCTAGTTACTTTATCTTAGCAGTGAGCCATGGCTCTCTCTCCTGCTCCGTCTCATCTGTAGCTCTGCTTCTATCTCTTAAAGTGATGATCATGATTCATGTAATAAACTTGGTTTACTTGCTGCGATGGAGATGAGGTTTCAGTAACCGATGCAGTCGTGTAGCTCCTACTCTCCTCTCCTCTGTGTATCGCTTGTAAATAAAAGGATGGTTCTCATTCATTGCCACAGGCAGTCCTTTGGGTGTGTTTATTGCACATGGTTGTATTGTGACGTCCGAAAAAAACGATTTATTGGTCAGCACTAATTTTCAATCACAGCTTCCACTCAGCCCACAGTTTTGTAACGCAACACATTCAATAGCTGCTGTTGCTTGTGTCTAGACTACCTTTATACCCAGAAACGTATTCCCCATTAACAAGGTAGTGCATGCTGCTATAAAGCTAAAAATGCAGGATCAGTTGTGTCAGGTTAAAGACTAGAATAAAGCTGTTGGTCAGATTATTTTAATTGTCTTGTGTGATGTACATTGAATTGTAATTAATTGAAATGTGCTTTATAAATAAAGCCTTGCTTTGCCTGAATTGGGATAATGGTAGATGTGACTGGTATTATCTGGCTCCATGGGCAGAACATAATTATTTTTTTACAAGATCAAGCCTGAGAAATGTTTTTGATAGCAGTGAAATGTATAAATGTGCATTTACTGTAAATAATAGATCGTGCTTTGATTTGCAAGACTCCGTGTAGCACATCATTTCTTATAGATGAAGGACCCATAGCTTCACAGGTGTGGAATACCTCCAGTAGGGCTGTAACTAATGAGTATTTAATTAGCTGTATCTCACAATTACCTTTCTAATTAAGCAATTAATTATTTGGTTTATAAAATATCAGAAAAATGTGAACAGTGCCTCAGAGATCAAGGTGACCTTCTCAACTTGCTTTTGTCCAACCACAATCACCAAGATTCCAAAGGTTTATGAGCGGTTATAAAAAACATAACATAGCCAGTAATGTCATGCTTACCTCATGAAATTAATACTCAATTGATGAGTAATTGGACAAAATTGCTCACTAATCATCTAGAATCTTCTTCACCAACACAAAGATGGATGTGAATCATTGGGGCGCTTTATTTCCAGTATCAATTAAAGTGCTATTATTTCCACAATTAGTTCTGAATGAAAATAAAGAAAATACAAAGCAATGCCCACCATGATGTGGCAGAGCCATTGTCTTTAACTGTTTCCCCACAAGCATATTTACCAAATTCATTGATCTTTGAAACCCCCATAGTATTCAATTCTATAAATATGTGAAGAAATTCATTAAAAAAAAAAAAATCAAATTTTAGATGCAAAAAAAAAATTGTCCTATATTCATTCATTATTTTCTACACATATTTGAATATATTGTATATTTAAAAAATCTACTTTTTTGGCAAAAAACTGTGAAAACTGGATTTTTGTCTGAGACATTTTCAAGCTTAGCTAAACTCCACTTAAAAAAAAAAAAAAAAAAGTTTTCTGCCATCTCTAGCGAGTGAGGATGGAGAGCTCGACCTGGACCTTGAATCGCTTGACGGCGCGTCTGGAATATCATAATCGGAGTCACAGACTGCAGAGTCTCCATCCACAGGTCGGCTGCTTTTGTCTCCGTCCACTACAGCCGGCCCAACCACGTGCGTCCCAGCTGCAGTGCCTTCTGGTCCACTGTGTCAGTCATCTGTGACCCAGCTGGCGTTCTGTGACCCGGCTGCTGCTTCCTGCTTTCTAGACTGAAAAATGATCAGAGTCGGAGTCCATCTATAGCACCGAGACTCGTTCAGCCATACACCTATTCCATGGACATTTTTCTGGGTATGGCTGGTTCATAATGACCTCTGAGCATTATGCCATGACGCCGTGTGCGATAAGCCGAGCTAAAACAGCTTCTTCCTCCTCATTTGGTGGCAATTTCGTTCAGATGGTCCGTAACATCCCCCTCCATTAGTACAACAAAGAAAACTCAGGCTGACAGGATGGACAGTACAATGTATTGCCAATAATAAAGTCACTTGCACATCCAAATGATCAGAATTAGATGTCACTTCAATCACTTTGATGTCCTCTAACTTCATGTGGACTTCAGATGCACTGAACCGAGGTCAGAGAGCTTCATGCAATGAGTTTCTATGGCCAACTCTAATGTAAATCGTCAGACGCCGCGGTGTAACGCACCACCACTGGACTCTAGAGAAGTGCAGACTGAAGTTCTCTGGGGTGATGAATAGTGTTTCCCATCCAACAATCAGATGGACGGGTCTGGCTTTGGAGGTTGCCAGGAGAACGATACTTGTCTTGAATAATTGTGAATGGGATGCCACTTAAATTCCTACATGAGTCGAGGCAGGTGAGCGAATACTTTTGGCAACATAGTGTCGCAAATGTTGATTTGATGAAGCAATATTCAAGTTACAATCATATAAGACAAAGTAAGGCAACAATCCTCAAAGGAGAAGCTGCAGCTTGTGAATAATTTGTATTTCTGGATTAAAAAAAAATACAATTACTTGATAATTAATGTAGTTGCCATTACATTTCTTGTCAAACAGCTTATTTTGTAATGGGTTCTTCATGATGTGCATTGTTACATTCATAGATCAGTATGAGGAGCTGTTTATGTACACCACACTAAAGAGGTTTGCTAAATCACAATGTTGGCAGCACAAAGATGTCACTGACTTGCTTTATGGCAGAAGAGTTGGAAATTATACAATATTTATAACCTTTAGTGGTGACATATTAGCTTATTTTGTGGTTATTCTGACCCAAACACAGCAAGTGATTTATTGCAATGTCCTTATACAGCACTGCTGTTGTTGCAGGGCAACAAGGCTGGAGTGGTAAATCGTGGATTTTTATACGTGCTTGAATGTAGTAGTATCTCTATACTACCTGCCTCGTCCAATATCTCAACCTGATTAACAATGAGAGGAAGGCGAGGACTCACTAATATTTGACTGGATCAGAATCCCAGTGTCATCATTACTGTACCAGAGGAGTAATTAAGGAGGTTGGTTTCGCGACACGTCACAGCTCAGTGGGAATCGCACCTCGAGGTGTCCCCCTCCTCCTCCTGTGAGAGAGGAGTGCAGGTTTGTTGGGGAACATAAATTGAAACAGAGACCGTTTCATCAAGGCAGGTGCACTTTGCTGATAGACTATATAATTGTGATGTGGGACACAGAAAATTGCTCGGGACAGTCTGAGAGAATGGGTAGCCAGCGTGACCGCGGGAAAAAAGCAAACGGAAGAGCAGGCAGGCAATCGTTGTCATTTTAAACGCTCTCTCCGCATTTAAGAGTCGGTGTTAGATTGTCAAGCCATAAAAGAAACAACAAGAATCCTTTACTTTGGCTTTTAGAATGTGGGGGAAACCTGCACTCATCACAGAGGTTGTAAATCTGTCTTTATGCTGCCAACATATTTCTAATGGATGTGATAGATAATGCAGGAAACTGAACATTATATATATATATATATATATATATATATATATATATATATATATATATATATATATATATATATATATATATATATATATATATATATATATATATTCTTACAAAAATGCTAAAGCTTGAGACAACACTGGATATTTGAGTCTTTGTTATCCATTTATCTACAGTCATTGATCTCTGGTGAAACAGCTTAAAAACACATTAACAGATTAGTGAAGAGGAAGTGCAGAATGACACAGCTAATAAGGTAAAAGAAGATTAGAACTTCTACCTAGAATTTTCATTATCTGACGATCATCTTGAATGGTCAACAACCTGCTAAAGAGGGGTTCTTGAAAACAACTCCAACTCCTTTTTTTTTCCTACTAATTTTCTATTTGGTATTTCTCAAGTAGGTTTTTGTGTTCTTTGTTTTCTTGCACACGCAAAGAAGCACATCCACTGATCACAAAGTCAGTGGCAATGAAATACAGAAGAAGTAATAAAAGAAGAAGTTAATTTAGTATAGCACCTTTCACAGATATAAAAATCACAAACTGCTTTACACCAATAAAATTGAAAAGACGAAAAACATACAATAATGAAGCAAAGATAGTAAGAAAGTACAAATTAAACCACAACATACAAAATCAGATCAGAGGCAACAGACGATCCCAAAGAAACATCTTAAAGTGAGACAAATGTCAAGCAGGTGGGTCTTCAAGTTGCTTTTTAGAAGCTTCTACAGAAAATCACAGACTGAAAGTGTAATAATCTGAAAGGACAAGTTGTCTTCAGTGTAGAGTGAGGGACGGCCAGCCGGCCCTGGTCAGACCTCAGTGACCTGCTGGGTATAGAGGGACAGAGGAGGTCACAGATGTACACGGGTGCCTGCCCGCGTGGGGAATATGTTTAAACAAGAACCTTGAAGTGAATCCCAAACCCAACAGGAAGCCGATGTAGGAACATAAAACGGGCGTGATGTGTGACCTCCAGCTGGACCCGGGTTAACAGCCTCGCAGCAGCGTTCTGGACTATTTGCTTTGAGAGATGCTGAGACAGCTGAACGGGGAATTACAATAATCGAGCCGGGACACGAAAGTGCAAATAATCATCTCCGGCTCAGGTTGTGACACAATCAGACCTGAGCTTGGTGACGTTTCTTAGTTGGAAAAGACAAGTACAGGTCAAAGATTTAATGTGCTGATCAAATTGCACATCCTGAATGAAAATGACACCCAGACTTCTTGAATTGGAGCATATAGCTGAGGAAGGGAAGCCAACGCTCTGGGGAACTTTGGGAGCCATATTTTCCAAAGTAATAATAGGAACTTCCATCTTTCTGTATTTGACTGAAAGTTTATAAGTGTCATGAGGGTTAAAAGAAACATACAGCTGAATATTGTCAGCATAACAGTGAACGGACACTCAATTTTGCATTAATATGACTTGGAGAAGCATATATAAAGCAAATAGTATTGGACCCAAGACTGAACCATGGGGCACACCACAGGAAAGAGCAGCTGTATCAGATGTGTACAGGCTGAGGGACACACAAAACCTGTCCAGGAGATATGATAAAATCCAGGCAACAGCATTTTACTTATAATTATACAATCCACAGTATCATAGTGCATTAATTTGCTTTCAAATTAACAACACAGGATTACAAATAGATTACTTAGACTAAACGTTGTGCTTTTAATGTTTTGTGACACAGAAAATGTACTTGTTTCTAAGACCTAAATGATACACAAAAACAGGATGTAAATGTCTGTATAAAAGAAAAAGCAGCAGGGCACCTTTGATTCTCCATGGATCATTGTACAGCTCCTTTCCAGACTTGTGGCCTCTTAAAGCTGTGATACGAGACATTTGTCTCCCTCTGCTGGGGGTGGAAGACGAAATGAATCAAACATTATCCACGCATGCTTATGTAATGGATTACTCTGTAGCCAACGCTGTTACTCTTGTGGCTATAAAACAACGGATAAATTGTTTGGGATGTCACATAACCGCCACAAAATGACTTGCTTCACTATGAGAATTTGATCCATAACACTTGGTGAGTCTGGTCTGATGGGCTCAATCAGCATTGTGTGAACACTTTGGCAAAGGCTGGAACGGACTGGGTGCCCATTTACGTGTAAACGTTCCACACCGCAGGTTTAAGGTGCTTTGCCGCCATACATAGGGTGCCAACTGTTCGTTGGGAACTCCGTCCACACACACATTCACAGCAAACGTCTCCTGAGCCACAGACACCCGCCATTATCGGATCAAAGCGATTATTAAACCCATTGTATCGGCTGTACAAAAAGACTGCTTCAAAGCTACAATAGCAATTAGTTCCAAACCAAGTTGTTCCCATGATGTTGAAATGAGACCATTTTTTTCCAAAAACAACCTGCAGCAATCTTGCAAATATCGCTCAGGTGTGTTTAATACAGTCGTAGCCCCCGGCAACAGATGTAGATTATACTTTAAAGTCAACGTTTGCCCACACTTTGAGATAGTTAGAACTGAAAATTGGCTTTATGGCAGCACACTCAAATCTAGTAAATATGAAAGTGACAGTGTAATCATTATTGCTTCCTAACTCCCTTAAGTAAATGCAGTAACACACCAACAATTTTTTTTCATGGGAAAATGATGAACGGATGAGATGTTAGCTGACACAGGGACTTGTTTTCTTGCCTCTTAAATGGACGTACTACGCCTCAGACAACAACATTCGAATATCTACAGCCTGTTCATCTCGAAGCTAATCTCAATGTGCCTCCCATGTGCTTCTTATCTGAAGGGCTTTTAAACTGGCACATCCCTAAACACACAGACACGCAGAGCTGCAATGAGCCAGAGCTGCAGCCGGGACATTACTGCACCCAGAATTCTTGCAGCGATTGTTCGGCTCCGAGTGGTAATTCCCATCTTGGCATCTGCCTCTGCCTCTCAGTCGATGGATGGAACAGCATATGTGGCGAATCCAGCCCACTCCAGGGTCTTTGTAGTACGTGGGTACGGCATGAATATCTCAGCCATGGCATCTTTCCATGGCAGTAGATTTTAATGTTTCCACTGAGGGGAGTAATTGCAGACAGGCAGGGCCAGACTGGCAGCACACACCACAACACACGCACACACACACACATGCACGCGCACACACACACACTCGCACACCCTTGCCCACTTCACACTGAGAGGGGCCATAATGACAGTACTAATAGTATCTGCTATCAAAGGCAGGAGAATTAGCCATGACCGACAACAAATTTTAACATCACAACATCAGAGACACAAGCTTATTAACGGAGATGTTTAGATGAGCTAAGTAAACAAACTCGCCGCTATTAATAATGTCAGAGAGCGACGGAAGGGAATCGTAATGACGTGAACGGGAATGATGTAGAGTCCCTGTCCAATTTCCACGCAAAACAACAGGAATAGGCCGGGAAATAAACAGATTTTCAATCATGTCCGTGTCTTCGCGGCTGATTGATGGCGAGACATTTGCACATCACCGAGCCAAGCAAATCCGTAATTAGTTGTGCTGCAGAGATAGGATGAATCACGCTTCTTTCCACGGCAATGTTCACGCAGATTTTATTCCTGGGTGTGGAGGAATAGTGCAGAACGGTAAAATGCAAGCGTGTGGTAAAACATCATGAAAAGGTATAGAAATAAATAGCAGTTTCTTACCCATACGTCAGTTCATATTATGATTGATAATTGCCATAAAACAATTCAAGCCTCTGTTCTGGTGAGAGTGAGGGGTTAAATCTGTTCAAAAGGGGAAAACCTTGACCTTCGGTACTAAGGGGGGGGTTACATAAAAGAGTTTCCAAGAATAATTGTGTTTGCCTATTGCTTTACTTACAAAAGAAACTGCGTCTCCTACCTGTCCTCCTCTGGGAGGAAGTGAGAGGTAGAAGTTTGCCAAAGGTAATATTGTCTGGAAGAATGAGTGAAGGCTATGCATTATTCATCATATCATGGTCAACTTCAAAGGCTGGATGTAAGCAACTGTAAAGGATCACTGCAGAGACCCTCCGTGAGATTTGGTTTTCCGGGATCAGCTTAACAAGATGTTGCTACAAATTACATGTTATATCCCAGCTCATAGCTGAGAGAGAGGGAGAGACAGAGAGAGGTGGAAGGAGGAAGGAGGGAGATGAAGCTCTCACAAGAAATTTGCGTTTCATGTTGGGTTCATTATTTGCACACACATCAGAATGCATAAAATACAAATAATGAAAAATGAGTCAGAAGAGGTCAAGAAACCACAGCCTTATATAATGGACCTCAAGTCTACCTAGAAAGAAAAATATTAACAAAAAAGGAATGCTATTATACTGTGGGAAAGAAGAATATACACACAGTACATAAACACATATACATATACACATATATATATGGTGAAAATTCATAATTTTAATGTTTATGTTGCATAGCAAATGAATCAGACTTTTTAAAGTTGCACTTGTCATCCCACCAACATGTAGCATGGGATGTGCTGGGTTGAATTGACATATACCACCTGGTGGTAAAAGCCACAGTGATTTGAACTTCCAGTGACCAGAATGAATCTTCAGTGCCACCTCACATCACTTTGAATCAGGAAGCAAACATCTGTGTTTTTGTCAGTCACAAAAGAGCCATGTCTTTCCATGAGAGACTGTATGGCCGTGTCCATTTATCCTTAGGAAACCTGACAGGTCTTGATGGACATCCATTTAGAGCAACTGCAGAGATATTCATGGGTCCAAAAATTTGGATTCTATCTGAGACAGACCTGTAGAAAACCTGCACAGAATGTGCAAACAAAGAGAAGTGACCTGAAAGGGTAGAGCCAATCTAAAGTGTGGTGGACCACAACAGATTCAAACAGAGCAGCAGAACACCAACACAGGCGGCCAATCGCAAAATCTACTTTATGACTCGTACTCCAAATAATCCACAGCATATGTTTTACTTAAAAAATAATATATTGCCTTTTTATTCCATATTTAAATTTGTTTTAGTACATTTCATTCTAGTAATAAGGCGAGTGACAGTTAAGCACAGAGCAGCGGTGGCGCCGTCCCATATGGTAAACAGTGCTGTGGAACTAGGAGCTACAGCTTAATGGAACTGTTTAGACAAGCGTAAAAAACATTTTGTGCAGGAATCTAGGGACAAGCATGAGTCATTTCCTGCAAGCTGTCGTGCCAGATATTTTATTACATGCCTACTTTTTGATGCATGTACTGTACTTGCCTGTGTTGCAGGTAGCCTCCTGAGGATGACTCATCAAATGGAAAAATCTACCTGCATTTGGCGCTCGGAGGGTGTTCATTTCAGACACTGCTGGCAGAAGCATGATATGATACTAATTACTACTCGCAATAAAAAAAAAATTGTAAAAAGATTTTTCCCTGACATTATAAATTATTATTGGCAGGATTCCATCTAGGTGGGTCCTGCCTGCTGGCTCGCTGTCGCTATGACGATGGCGCACTGGAACACTTAAAAAAAATACCACGTGTCAACCATGTAATGTATACAATTTTCCTTTCTGTGAGAAGTCAAAACGATTGCTGAGAAAAAAAAAAACGTCTCTATCATGGATGTATTATAAAAGCTATTCACTTGAATGAAAATTGCTCACCTGGTGCATGCACCGTAAAAGGTTTTATGGCTTCAGGGTTTCCCTTCCACTGGATATGCACAGTAGCGTTTTTATCACTTGGCCCATGGACTTTCGGTATTGGGACAGTGTCACTCTTTTCGAGGCTTTGGGAAAGTTGTGCAAATATACAAGCTTTATGTATTACATTTTCATGATACAAAAACTAATAACTGACCTTGTTTGCAGTTTGAGCTGTCCTGTCAACAGTTTTGCAGACATCTCTTTTATAATAGTGGTCTAAGGGGGAATTGCTTTTTGGGCCACAGGGGATCGGATTTTATTCACTTCAATATCAGCCTCAAGGAAAAAAATTGGCAGTAAAGCTTGGTGGTGGAGGTTCTATATGCAACTTTTAATACATCCATGGTCTATAATGTGTTTTTTCTTGCATAGCATAGATGCAACAATCATACTGTTTCACAATACTTATACCTTAATTCTGGTAAAGATATTCTCCCCCAAATCCATTAATCTGGAAATTGAACAGCATGGACTCGTTTTGTGCAAGTTCATACATTTCTTTTTTCATATTATTCTCAGCACTTTATTAAAATGCATTGTTATAATGGATCAAGGCACTCGTTCCGGTTGTTATTGGGAACTATTAATGTACTAGCGCAGAGTTTTCCCCGCCTGTGCTGGGAAAAAGCAAGTGATGGATAGATGAGGAAAGATCAGCAGCAGCTCCTCCTGCGGCTGCGGGCCCAAAACGATCGGAGAAGCAGAGAGCGAAAGGACAGGAGAGAGCTGCTGGGGGCAGTTTGTTAGACCGCAGAGACAGCCATCTGATTACTTTCTTCCTAAGCTAACGATGACTCTCACAACAGCAGGGATATAACAAATATCTTGCAGCCCTGCGCTCCTACAAGGGCCTATTGTGCACCAATAAATCAGCAAACTACTACCAGACCATAACATTAACTGCTCTCTGTTTCTCAGGCCGCTGAATATATCATAAAACAAAACATGCACAGCAGATAAAGAAATCCAAAGGTGCATTTTTATATATGTGTATTTCCGAAGACGGGATAGCGAGGAATGCACAAAACCAAACAAATGTGTAAATATATATATATATATATATATATATATATGGCTATAAGTTGAATTTAATTTCACAGGACATAAAGCTAGCCTTTATTAGTTTTTCCTCTCAGGCTGTGAAGCGTGCTCTGAGGCCATAAGCCGTAGAATATGCTGTACCTTGGAATTATTGGAAATCAAATTATAAACAATAACTATGCTTCCTTCCTCTCTCACTCATCATAAATGACACTCTAGGGGTTGTGTTGGCATCTTGTCTGTGTTTTAACGCAGCTCGGAAAACATGTTTTGCTCTCACAAATTGAAACCAAAGAGGTTTTTTTTTTTTTTTTTAAACTATCCTCTTCCCATCATCATTAAACTAACCATGGAAGTTCGAAGATAGACAAGTAGGGGGGGGGGGATGAAAACTTTTCCTATATCTGATACAGACGGTGTAGATTAAGACTCATTCATTAGCGGTGGGTCCCTAAACTGGGTTGCCTGCACTCTGCAGTAATTGGCATGGCTGAATAAAAACATTTAATGAGTATAGAACCCTGGTCCTCTTTGCATTAAGCACCATTTGGCTCCTCTTTGCATTAACCAGCAGAATAGGTTTGTTTTAACAACTAATGGCCAATGCTTAATGGGAATTGCTTGATGTTTTTCCAATTCAGAAGCCAAACTGTATGTGTGATTGATTATATGATAAATATCACAATAGGCCTACTGCTGCTAAATGACTATGGGCGACATCCATCCATTTGCGCCGCTCTGTAGAAGGGGATACGAATCACTCCCGCAACAATCCTGAACATCAATCTTTCCTGCCTTATTGAATTCCTAAGAGGAGGATGGGGGAAAAAAAGAGAAGGCAGGGATGGTTGAGTGAAGGAAACATTTCTTTTAATGCTGCTATAAAAGGCATCTATACCCAAACCTACAACAAGCCCAGCGCGGGGCTGTTGTTTCCCAACGGCCTTCAAACGGCCTTCAACCCTGCTCACTCATTATTTTCCAAATAATGAGCAAGTAGGAGAAAGAAAAATGGAAAGGAATATAGATCATTTATACATGCACGTACATGTTTAACTTCAGTGATGGCTCTGTGCAAATTGTTATATCAAAACTTGACATATTTAAATGACAAGACACATTTTGAATTCTTTAGTATGTGCTTCATTTAAATAGTAAAACGGTTCTTTGTGGATCTATGTGCTGGCTGCTGCGATCACATTATGACGGAGTGTGTTAATTAAGATCTCATTGGGAGTGACATTTCCGTGCACACCCCCTCCCTTGATGGATTGGCGGGACGGGGGAGTCAACACCGTCGCCTCCCCTATTATGGGAGGCTGAGAGTAATGAGTGATGACAGTGAGGGGATCGAGGTCTTGGTGCAGCCGCTCACTTATTTCTAAATTAATGCATTTAATCTATATGAGTATATTGCTAATTTGAGGCAAACGATTAAAACCAAGGGTTTGGATTAACAATGCGTCACTTGTCTTTTATGTATTTTTTGCACCAGCCGTTTAACATAAGTCATGCGTGACTGCATGGCATAACACGCTAGCACACTGCACTAGGGTCCATGATTTTTGTGAAACTGATTTGAACCCCCCGCCCCCACCCACTACTGTCAAATTACTGACTTCTGTCTAATGATGAGTCATACAGCTACTCTAAATCTAAAGCACTTCTCAAATGTATGAGTACAAATGCACATGTTAAACTAGGTGTGATTCATCATCCACAGTGGATCGCTGATTATAAAGTAGACATGGAAGCAGATCATAGTTTTGCAAACAATCTCTCAGTAACTATGATGTGCTGCACTAACTAACCATAGTTCCATAATATCACAGCGAATGTAATGACAGCTGTCACTATTTCACATTAAGAAAGCCAACAATGTATATGGTTGTCCTTTAACTATTCTGTGTAGGAGCCCAAATAACTGACTAAATAACAAACTAAATAACAACCTTAAACCTGGCTATCTTCCTGTAATACAATACTCAGGTTGTAGCAGTAGCTCACACAGCAAAGGATACATCCTTTTTAGTGATATCGGTGCTGTTGAATTTCCAATTGACGTAGAGAAGAGGTCTGTAAGCTACATCAATCACTGTGCAACCAACTGTTTGCATGCACCCAACTAAAATATGTACGTAGGACCAACTGATTAAACTTGTTGCATTCGTGTTTAATTCTTAAAATTAAACACTTGACATTAGCAGCCACTAATGTTGCTTATAGACAGGGACAATCAATTATTGCAGGTCTCACACTAAAAGTTGAGGATTCAAAAGGGTTCAAATGAGAAATAATCAACTGCTGGGATCATCGCTAGTCTTTAAACACTAAACACTAAAACATAAAAGATCACAATTATTAAGTTGTTTAACCGCATGACTAATTAAATTTCATCCTCATTTCTGCGAGACAATATTTGCCGTCTATTCTCAGTCTGTCTTTAATTACACTTCCCGACATTTGCAGAGCCACGTGTATGCCCGTCTCGCAATTAACCTTCACCGTGAGCCCAATTTCAGCCTTTTCTCTCTCTCTTTTTCCAGAGACAGGTGACTGCTTCGCCCCTTGACGCCGACGCGCAAATCTTCCCCACCTCCACGCGGTAGACGTCATCCGCTCGCCTTCCAATCTGCCAACACCCAAAAAACGCTCGATCACCTCCCACCTCCTCGTTGAGCCCGTGACAGAATGTCTGCTAATTCCTGCAGCACCTGCATGCCTCCAAATTGATCCGGCCCTCTCTGCCTGTCCCTTCGGTGCAGCTCGGCTGTATGATTGAGGTGCTCCCTAATGAATTCTCAGAGGCCAGGTGCTGATACTGTGTTAACTGAAGGCAGAGAAAGCATCTATAAAACAGGAGGGCACGGTCCTTATTGGACAGTTAAGCAGTGTTCCAGGGGACAGGCCCTGACATGAGATAAAGAGGTAAATATAACATCCACCAGCTGCTTCCTCACAAGCCTTACTGCACTCTTGTGGATCACTGTCACTGTCTTTTTTGTTTTATATTTTACATATCATTTCATGTCCTAACAAATAATGCACACTTTCACTTCACCTTTTAACGAACGTGCAGTGCCGCAGAAAAGCTTTTTATCAGGGGTACGCTGGCGAGACATCTGTATTATGAGGCACGCGGCAAATTCTGTTTTACATAAAGTCGCAGTGATGGACACAATGTCACCCTCGCTGATCAGAATTAATGGCGAGATGAAATGAGTTGTCTGTCTGGGGACATGCCACGCGGGGGACGGCTCGGCTGCCATTAAGATGAGAGGCCAGGGAGGCAGAATGCTCTTTCCTGCTCATCTGTCCGACATTGTAATATGTGCTGACAAGTTTATTGCCGTGTCCCATCCTTGAACGAGCAGCAATTACCGTAGAAAGTGCTCGTAGTCAGTCGGGCCATGCCAAGAGAAGTCTATCACATGAGTGTGTGGGGGGGGGAGAGGGGGGGAAGATTTACAGAATGAGTCATGAATTAGTCGGATGTGAGAATGACTCTAAGGGGAGAAAATAATCCAGTGGAGGCATGAAACGTTGAGGGGAAATGACTCAAAAATATGTCCCAGGGACCAAAGCACTATTAGAGATTCAGTAACACTTACTATGAGGCTCATGTCTAGAACGCATTATAAATTCTAAAAGGTCATTGGTTGCTTTAAGCGGGGAAAAAATGTAGCATTAAATCAATGCAAGATCAATATGAAACTTTGTGAAATGTATTTACTTTTTCCAACGGGTCATAACAGAAATTGACAACTTGTTGTTGCCTGATTGATTCTGTTACAATGCAAAACCATCCTTGCATTATAATGTGTTAGGAGTATATAGGTCACTAGGGTAGTCCACTTGAACCTGGACAGGAGAAGAATCCTTTTGGACTGCCCGTTTTCTAATCCCACCCACCTTCGTCACTGCTGCTGCGCAAGTCCTTTTCTTGCACGGCACATATCCAGTTTTATATTGATAGCAGTTGCAGATTTACCACTTGAAAAGCTTTTTTAGACAAAAGGAGTCATCTCACTTGCAGCCGGCAACCATCCATCTCTCCAGCTGAAAGCACAATTGTGTCTGGCAGGTCCAGCTAGGTGTAACGAATGGGTAACTCTAGAGCTGTGAGCTGGTTTAAAACAAACTTTTCTGGTTGAATTGTTAATGTTTCGGGATTGATGTTAAGATGAGGATCTGTAAAAGATTTCTTCAATATGCATCTGATGGTTAAACACACTCGGTCGGACTGAAAGACAGACGCTGAGGCTACACGTACCAAGCAAATATCGGCCTCCTCCCCAGTTAAATGATCCACGTAGAAGCCCAGACACTGAACCCTGAACCTTATCGAGGCCTTAGAAGCTTACAGCACAGACTCCTTGTTAACGTCAGTGGTGAGACCTTGAAACCTAATAGATGAAAACTGGAGAGTATTTCACAAGTGTACACAATAGTATGCACCTTGGTCGCTGAAGCCATAAGCATAACAGAACCTGTATATTCTCAAAAGACATCACCCCAATCTGATGCTGATTAGCCGAGATAAGTCTCTTTCATCTAATCTCAGAATTTTTTTCCTCAAAGGCTCTATCCCCAGATGTACTGTGGTATACTCTGCAGTATGAGGCTGCCCCTGGAAAACAAATGAAAGAAAAGACAGTATTTCGCCTTGTGCACGCAAGCTATGAAAATGTGTGAATTAATAAAAGAATAGAAAAAGAATGCAATGAGAGATAATCCATGCGTTCGGCCCAAACATAAAACTATTTCAGGTGTCAAGTGTGGCTCCATTTGCTGGTGTGTGAACCTCCCCAAGGCCAATAAGGAGCCCAGCATAGCTGCTAACGTGAGGATATAACAGGAAATGTGGCTTTTTCCCTGTAACCCCTAACCATGTAAATCAGATAAAACACAGATTAACCTATTCCTTACAACACCAAGGCCCCAACTACACAAACCTAGATTTTTCTTTTTAAATCCACATTCTTTTCTATTCAATTTGGCCTCTGAACCACAACAACAAGGAGCTTATCTGGAAATTTGTCAAATCGGATGAACAAATGAGAGGGTTCAAACACATCAGATTGAATACATTCTGGTTCTCTCTTTTAGGTTCAGGACTTAAAAATGCAGTTTGCTCATGCTCCCAGACAAAGCGCTGTTCGCACTTACGCATTTTTTAAATGGAACTGCGAGTGGAAGGATTTATTTTTTTTGTAATCGGCATGTGAAATCAAGGCTAGTGTAGCCGGTGCTTTATTTGTCTTTGTCTCCATCAGGCAAATGTCCTCTGACACAGTGTGAGCGACAACCTGTCACGATGGGAGTCTTGCTTCAGCAGTTCCTGTGGCTGTCCCTCATGTTTCCTGCCCCCCTACGTTTCTCCTGTCTGTGTGTGTGTGTGTGTGTGTGCCGTTCCATATGTAAGCAGCTTCCTGGTCCGCTCACCTGCTCGGTATCACACCTGCCTGCCATCCACTCTTAGCCCTGTAGCACATCCACTCGCTTCATCAGTCACTCTCCATCAGATCATCAGCTCAGCCGCCTGGTAGTCAAAGGTCAGCCCTGAGTCCCTGTGAATCATCTTCAGAACTATTTTTGGCTGCTAACTGTTGGGGTTTTTTTTTTTAATTACAATTACTCATCACCACTTCAGTCCTGCCTCGGCCCGTCGATCCGCCCGCCCTCCGACTCCACCTCACACCCGAGCCCCTGGATTTTTCCAGCGACCTTCCAACTTCTCTGTTCCGCAATAAATTACATTTCTCTCAGCCAACTCCGGTGTCTGTCTGCATTTGGGTCCACCGATCCCGGTGCCGACACAACCGGGCAAAGCTGAATTGCATTAATTTCGGAGGCACAGAGTTGTTTAGCACTCCACTTTAGTACGTGAAGTAACTTCAAAATAAAAAGGTGGGGTGGGGAGGAGGGGAAAGCTGATCGTGGCAGACTCTGTGTTGCATTTCCAGCGTCTTAAACCATACCCACTTGAACTATACTGTGATTACCTGAACTTAAATCAACGGATTTTGGCTGAAATTAACCGTTCATTGAGAATTGAAATGAAAAAGGCAGGGCTGAGTGCAACGGATCTTAACCGGATTGGCTTTGAATCGGAGGGAGTGAGGAGGAGACGTGCCGCGAACACTAGTATCCTGCTTATCTAGTCTGGTCACACCTTCCAGCAAATTATACTGCTTATTATCCCTGAGCGCTCTATCGCACCCCTAAATCAGACTGAATTATGGGTGCACAGACACTGCCGGCATCTGAGCAACACTGTCAGGCTGTGACAGCCGGAGAACATCATCCAACGCTCTCCAGCCTCTCGCGCTCTCTCGTTGTTTCTTACACTGCAGCCAGCGAGCCTTCTCCAGTCAAAATGACTCCGTAATTTCCGACTCAATTTTTTTTACTTTTCTAAATTTTATTCTTTGAGTTTATACGATTTTAATTGAAATACGACATCTACTACATATCCTGTTTCTCCCAGTCTTCCACATATTATTTGTCAAGTAAAAAAGCACAACAGCAGCAAAGATATCATGACTTTTAAATGTTTGGCTTATCAGCACTTATAATAATGCATTGTGTGGTGAGTCGACTTAGTCAGTGGACAACCCCCCCCAAAAAAGTCAGACAATTTAACAATTTCGATTAATCAATAGAAGGCATTGAAGACTTTTCCTGAGTTTTGAAGTGTTGATATCCCTCACAAGATGTATATTGTTGTTTTTAAATCTCCTCTTTCAGGCCATACTAGTCCTTTTGTGTCTCTTATAAATATGAATTAGCCTATCCTCTGACAAGCTGATTTTACTGGCTGTGGGTTGTGACATCACAGCTTCACAAAAGTCCTGACAACTCATGTTAAGGCACAATTTCTGAATACAGGCTGTGTGCGTTTCAGGGGCCAGTATTTATATAACACAATAACACCATCTATAAGGCTTTAAATACTTGCATAAACGTCAACTCGTACCACAACAAACCATGAGAAAAAAATGGGCTGAAATCTAAATCAGCCACAAACCAAAACTGAAACTCACAGCAAAGCGAATAAAGCGAGTATTTTTTGTGACAGTCCACATTAACGTTGAATTGGCAGCATGGTTGCCTGTACTCCTGGGGAGGTTTCCAGCTGCATCACAACAGTCCACAGCACATATGCAGGGAGAATGGGAAGAAAATCCACCAGTGGGAATCAATTGAAACCCTCTGGGGTGCATATTCACACAGGAGAACCAAATCAGATGGAGGCTGCTGTGAAAGAGGGGTTTTCTTTTTCCCCCAGATAGAAGCAGGTTTTCACACCGCCAGGGTCAGGACTTTTATATAATAAGCGCGATATGAACACGTTCAGGTGAAGGTTGGCGTAGGACATGACTGGAGGGTAAAAAAATTGCTTTAATCAGCTTCACCATGACACTGATTCTGAGGCAGCACAGGTCACTGAAACTAGCACAATAACTGATTTATGCGTTTATCTTCCGCTAATATATTGCCTACCTTTTACTTTCTGATATTTTGCTGCTGATACCCTCGCTGATATAGTGACAAACTGTACCGCATATTTTGTTATTATAGTCTTGTGTAGAAGGAAACACTTACAGGCTTGACCCCAGCTGGGATATCTAATGATAACGCAAGGAGAGTCTGTCTGTGGCTCACATGTATCTCTGACTATTTGTCTGGTCAAACTGAACTTTTAGATACAGCTTGTGCATGGCATGCTTGTGTATATCCTGTTCTGGATAACCATTCAAAAATCTTTATCATCATTAAAAGTTAAACCCCTGAAGGTGCGCTGCGCTTACTCTTCAGCAACAGACCTGGGTTTGAGTCCCAGCTGAAGCATTTATTTGATGCATGCCCCCCCCACATTGCCTCCTGTCTGTACGGTATCTTAAAAGCAACTCTGCCATAAAAAGAATTAAATCCCATACACTTAAGTATCGCATGGCTGTCCTGCAGCAACGTGTATCCATATGTTGCTGTACAGTTTAAAGCACCGTTGTCCTGTTTCTTCCTGCATTGATTGTGCAGCCAACGTAAGAAAAGAATTTTATTGTCTCTTAGAAACCACATGCTGAGAACCGGTTTAGCTTTATTCCTCACGCTAACACAGGTCTTACCCTAAGACGCATTCACAGACCCTCAGAAAATCCCAACACTAACACCTAACAGAACGCTATTTGGACCTATACTCATTTATATAGAAAGACATAACGGTTACACATAGAAAGTAAGAGATTTTTTACCATCAAGTCCAGTTTGACTTGGCCTATGAACATGATTTTCAAACTGATGTAGATTAACCTGTTTGCATCTCCTCATCTCAATGTATGTCCATGTGTTACCCAATGTACAATTTGTCTGTTAACACTATGTAACTTTGCAATAAACCCTCATTTGGCCAAACATAATCATTTACTTAAGCTTCCACTTTGTTATAAAAATACAAACTTCCTACAGGGACTGAACTAGTGTAAAGAACACAAACACTGACTGTGATAGAAAACGTCCCTAATGAGAAAAGTACAAACTTTGAAATTGAATATGTATTGAAAAGTGCCATAGCTTGACCTTGTACTAACAACCAATCACATCACAGATACAAAGCTATTTGTAAGTGATTATATCGCAGTCCTGAATAAAACAGCCAACAAAACACCATATGCTGTTGTTTTGGTTAAAAAAAAAATGAGTAAAAAATGATAAAGAGCTTTTGTGTCAGAGAACATAGCAGTAAAACAACAATAGCTGGTGTAGATAAATAAGGCAGGTCTGCAGCATACTTTAGCGTTTCAAAGTCCTATTGGTAATGAAGCTGAGACGGTCCCACTTGGGACTAGAGAGAGTGACATAAAGCAGAGTGTTGATGTATTCTGTTAACTAAGCTGAAAACATGTGCAAACAAAGAAGGAAACTGCCACAAAAGTTTATCACCTGAAGCATCAGCAGCCAATAAAGCACGCAGTGTCAAACAGGACACGTCCCCTGGAACAAATAGCGAGGCCGTCATGTGAAACAATCGCAACAATCGGCAACATCACAATGTGCTCTTCCCCGGTTAGAAGATAAATCCCACAAGCTGTTGCTTTTTTTAATGGCTCACATATTGCTGACACACACAGTCGTGAGGGAAATCTTAACCAATGAAGCTGATCACAGGATTGATCAAGATTTATATATACAAAAATAAATATGTGTATTCTTTTCAAGTTTCAAAGTTATTTTTTTTTAATTGATTTTCTTTTTTCAGCTGAGGAAAAACAACCCATAATAGCAGCGGTGATTAGACTCTTTAAACTCAACAGAAATAATGGCTTTATCTTGTGTGACTGTGATAAAACGTTTCACCGACAATCTGTGCAGCAGCGAGTGACCCTCTAACACTTTAAAAGTTTAGGAGGATAAATGCAATCTGTCAGTGTAATTACGTGACAAAATATCTCCACAACATGGAACAGAGATGGGACATTTTGAATTCATTATAGGTTTTAAAAAGAGCCACAACCCCTCACAGAGTTTAGCATATTTTTTTTGTTTGCAGTTTTCAGATATTTGACTTGCAGAATTGTTGCAAGTGTACGCCCCCTCCAACACACACACACGCACGCACACACACACACACACACAGTGTAATCACGCTGAATACATACATGATTAGAACTCTGCAGTTTTTGACTAGCAGTTGCAATCCCAATAATCAGCTTGAGACTTTTGTTGATTGCATTAGCATTAGCATGTGTTCCACTAATTTTGTGTTTGTATCAAGAATTACTCGGTTTGCCCCCGTTTGCTAATTAAAACAGAAACAATGTGTTTCAATATTTTTACCACAAACGCTTATATTCGACACTATCACATCGCTGACTTCATATGTTTGAAGAGCTCATGCGGACTGACTCATGATTACATTTTAAAAAGCCAGCAGCTCTGGTTTTATTGGTAAAAGAGTGATGTAAGAGTGGCCACTAGTAAGATCAATAGTGTTAAACTGTCTGATCTGTCTCGCATTTTCCCAAGAGAGCAATTTCAAAGGCTTGAATCATCTTCAGTGTTCTGTATCAGGAGTTGGAGCGTCTCCCCGCTCTGGAACGTCTGCTGCAGAGAGGCCGGTTCTAACGGGGCCAGAGATGTCTTTATCTGTCGAGCCGCTGCCGGTGAACACTCGGGTCACTGATGAGTGCAAATGATGATGAGTACAAATGTGATGATGGGTTTATGGTCATGAGTGAAGGTAATTAGGATTTAACCACAGATTAGTTTGGCTGTAGTCCAGGCAGGTTCTATGTTGTGTTGTTACATTTACATTCATTTCATTATATTTGATATTTAATTATAGTTATGTTAAGTGGAAGGTTTCATCATGTTTATACTCTTATTTTATAGGTATTGTAGGAGGTGTTGCACTGTGTACAAGTACAACAAAGGAATGACAAAACCCTGCCATTAAAAATAATGCAGCGTGTTTATTAGTCACTCGCTCTCTCTGATTTAATTGGAAACAGAAGCAAATGCACCTGCACCAAGACTCGTTCTCACCGCGCCACACAAACATAAACTCTGTCGTGTCACACCTTCCACACCCCATCGCCACAGGAAAACGTAAACACCTAAAGATCAATCCTGGGTAGACGCTGTTTTGTAAAGCGCCGACCATAAACTGTAAAATCAGGGGACTTCATGGTCGCGTTCAGGTGCAAAATCAGAAATCTATTCAAAGGTTGTTTAATGGGAACGTTTCTATTTTTAGTCTATAATAGAGTATGAAGGTGTCTTTGTTGTAATACATATATCGACCATTACTTTCTTGTCCTTTCAGCATTCTGCAGCATTTTCAAAAATCACCTAGCAAAGCAAAAAGCATAGATTCTAATGTCAATTAGCAATGGTGACTGGTTCAGAATATTCTAAAAAAAAGTTTAAACTCATAGCACAAAGGACTATCTTGTATAATTGTAATAAAATGTTTTGCCAGAGGCTCCACTTGGACTAAAGAGTGCATTGTGCAAGGCCTGCTAGTGACAACTCAAGTCACATTTATCAGCTGTTAATTAAACTGTCCGTTTGCTCAGCTGACAGAGATAAAACCTTCACTTCTAAAAGATCACACATTCATTGGGATCTATTCTACAAACCTTTTTACCGCATCTTTCGGTTGAGTTAAACCATGATGGCACCAACACATTCAGGTCTTTGGATCTCACGCTGGGCTAGTCACACAAAGGCTCAGTGTGAACAAGTGGTTGGAGTGTGTGTGTGTGTGTGTGTGTGTGTGTGTGTGTGTGTGTGTGTGTGTGTGTGTGTGTGAGTCTGGCTTCTGCTAAGCGGGAACCTGCCCCCCTGCCAGGCCTCCAAGGCTTTGACCGAGAAACTGGGAACGAGAAGAAAAAAATTAAGAACTAAATGTCAAATATTCTGCAGGAGTTTATATTACTTATCCAGAAAAGGTACCAAGTGTGTTCACGCCGGTGATATAACAGCATTTAAGATCATATCGTGCTGAAAATGATTTTTGTGGTTTCTGCTGCTTGCTGACCACAAGGTGATTATGATTGCTGATGTGATGTGATTGCTGCCTCTATTAGAAAAGCCTTTTTTATTTGAAAACTTTTCCTGTGGAAGATCTTATAAAAGACATTGCCTTGAGACAAAAAAATAATCAAATTATTTATTAGGAGCTTAACAATGTGCAGACCTCACTTTTTTGTGTTTTTTTTTTTCAGGGCATATTTTTCTACTTTCCAGAGATGTATCTGAAAATCTTTGATTTGAAATTCTCCAAAACTAAAGCACACTGTATTCAATAATGGTAACCAGTGTGGTACATGCATGCAAAACTGTATAATAAAACACACATTTCACATACAAGTTTATGCAAGCTATGGTTGCGAACTGTGTGTGTGTGTGTGTGTGTGTGTGTGTGTGTGTGTGTTAAATTAGTCAGTAGTGCCACTTCAGATGGCACAGAGCACAGCTCAAAGTAAAGCTATACTCATTAACATTCCGTTATCATAGAGGCCAGGAGGATTGCACAAATCAAAGTGTGTGTGTGTGTGTGTGTGTGTGTGTGTGTGTGTGTGTGTGTGTGTGTATGTGTATCTTCTCCATAACCATGTAATATTCGCACCCTTGCACTGGAGCAGACATCGACGAATGGAGTAATAACTACTGTTCTCCACACACACACACACACACACACACACACACAAACACAGCATAGAAACCAAAATGAATGTATTTGGTCCTAATGAGAATCTATAAAAAACAAATTTAAAAGTCAATAGTTGTCGTGATGAATGCAAACACGGGCTAATTTGATGAAGAGAAGAGTGGCAGGATCAATCCCCAAATCAGTGCCTTGCATTCCAAAAAGGGGTGTCTGCCATATGCTTACTGATGAAGAGGCAGCGGCCCCAAAGCGTGACATTCTGGGTTTTTGTGGGTCGTTTTCTGGCGCCAGTGTGATTCTGTACTAATTACTCTTCTATATGGGAATATGGGGAAGAATAGGCCTAAATAGAGATGGGTAGTTAGAGAGACAAAGAGTTTTACAGAGAGAAGGTTCTAATTTGAGAAATAATTATTAACTTAGAATGAAAAACATTGCATCAGATAAAATAAAAAAACTGGGGCAGTTCTGCATTTTCTTGCACAAGATGATTTACATTCGACCACAATATAAATCCAAGTTTATAGGATGATGGGTTGTTGACCCCAGGTTCAAGTTCAATATGAGTGATGTCTCGCACTTTGTCAATGAATTTGTTCCTAATGACTTCACATCATTATTTCAACGTATGCTTTGTTTGGTGTTTTTGAAAACTAGCAATGTTTTGAGGTCCAGACAAAACCACCCAATGCACTTACCGTTTTGAAACCTGTCTTAAATCTTAAATGATAGGACATCACTTAGGATAATTTATCAGCCTTTTGTGCACCTCTGTCCTGAACTTGTCACATAACTTTGTCTGCAGTTGTCATTCCCCAAACCTGTGATCATTTTTTAAATGGAACAAAAAGCTTATCCTGTCAAGGCAAAAGGCAGTTCATAATTTTCTTTCCCTTGTAATTTGTCTGTCAGCCACCAACCCTTCTGTCATTCCGGAGTTTGCGACTCACACACACACACACACACACACACACACACCTAAAGCTCCTGCTCTTAAACCCTTCATCAGCTCAGCAGCATGCACATGCTTCCTTGAGCCGTTCCATTCTGCCATCCAATTATAGCCTTCCAGGCTTCTTTCGTGTTGCCGCCTTCCCTGTTATGACCCTTCATGCTCATCAGGCTCTTAAATTTTGACAAAGCAAACTTTGATCTTAACCTGCGGCCTTTGGTCCAGCTATGACTCAGGAGGTGAAGAGGGTCGTCCAATTATCACAGGGTTGGCGGTTTGAACCTTGGCTCCTTGGTTCACATGTCGAAATGTCTCTGAGCAAGACACTGAGTGCCGAGGGGCAGGCCAGCGTCCTACATGCGTTTTCTATGCAATTATGGTGTGACTGTGTATGTAAAAGAGTGTATGTAAAAATGCTTTGTCCATTATGGTAGAAAAATACAACATAAATGCAGCATTTTTACCATTCAGCCTCCAAGTCATGTATTTGCATCATCTACCTGACATACTTCAGACCTTACCCCATGATCAGTTTCATGACCAGGGTAAGATGAATACATACATAGATATTTATTAAGTGCCGACAAAACTAACACAATACATTTGCCAAAATTGACAGAAATACATTGACAAAATGTAAAAAGAACTCAAAAGACGATGCCTTCTGAAATCCATCTGTCCATTTTCTATACCCGATTTATTCCTCACTAGGGTCAAGAGGGTCTGCTGGAGCTGGGCCTGGCGTACTTCTGGCGAGAGGCTACACCCAGGACAGGTCACCAGCCTACTGTGGGGCACTAGCACCATTCAAGTGGTTCAGAGTACCCAGAGAAAGCCCACACAGTCACAGGGGGGACTTGCAAACTACATGCAGAAAGGTCCTAGTCTAAGTCCTTGAATCTGCAACCTTCTTCCTGTGAGACAACAGCTCTACCCACTGCACCACCGTGACGCCCCCCTCTTAAGTTATCAAATTATATTTGACTGAAATATGGAAATTTAGTCGAGTTGCCTTCAAAACAAGCAGTGACTCAACTGTTACCGCTTATTTTAGAGAAGCAGCAGAAGTAACTATCCGTCTTCAAAGACTTCATTGCAGACACTGGAAGACCCCCAAAAGTCGGCCGTCCAATAGTTCAGTAACAACTAGGATAATCCTCTCCTCTCCCTGCTGTTTCCATCACTTCTTTCCATTCCAGCGAATCTCCGTGGAAAAAAAATGAATCCCAGCATGACATCTTAATAAACACTGACAGTCACTATCACAACACAAGTCCAATTTTCTGTAGCGGCTGACCTGTGAGTCACGCTATCACCCACGTCTCATTAGAAACCACCCAAGACTGCAGAGAATACCAAGGTGAAGCTCTTTCTATCCGTGGTAAATAGAAATATAACAGCCTTGTTAGTAACTGCAACTCTCCTACTGCTCGCACCTCAGCTACACGGTGAAGGAAAACACAAGATGTGGAAACACTATAATGTCATGACAATGACATACCTAAACCTGCAGCGATTTGTGATGCGATGGCAGAGCTTCCAACATGAAGTGAGAAGTATCACAAGCTACAATCCACCTAATTTACCAAAAGCTTCTAATCTGTGAAAAAATCTGTGTAAAGTATTAATAAATTTATGTTCCGAGTTTGTTATGCCACAGAAACATGTGTTATCTTCCACACAGACACATTTTAATGATTAAAGACGTGTATGAAATGGGTTCAAAATCATGAAAAAAAAACGAATGCTGGGGGCATGGCTGGTGTAGATGCTGGTTCATATCCAACTACCCTATAAAGATAGATAGATAGATTTTTATTAAATGTATGGGCCACTGTTCATTTCAGCCCTTATTGTAGGCAAACCTGGTCCTATTTTAGTAAAAGGGTTAATTATATAAGTGATTTGGTGTTGATTTTGCAGTGCTAATCCAGTAGGAACCAAGGTTATGTTACTGCATTGTTTATTTCTCTCTTCAAATTGCTTTCATGAATGTATTGTATTGAACTGTTCAGCTGTAATTTAGGAAAGTCTAGCAGTAAAACGGCAGAAGTCGAACCCCGCCGGGCTTGCAGCGCGTCAACCAACCAGCCGGAATGTTCAGTGGTTGGGCGCTTTCAGACCGGGGTCACCATGGTGACCCCTCTACATCACAAAAAAACCCACAGCACAAAAGTAGTGAAAAACAGTTTAACGGTCCAATTACACAACTGAGTACATTATGTTCTAACGTATATCTTGTTCTAAAGCTAATCCCTGAATTTACTTTGAAGAATAGATGACATGTATATCCATTACGGAAGAGAGGGAATAAGAAGGACAAGCACTTCAGCTGAGCTCTAACAAAGAGGAGTCATGGATGAAGCATATAAAATAAGTTTTAATTACAGCAGATCCTGTTACTTTAAGTTACCATTTGCAAGTTTTGCAATGATTTCTTCCACTTTATAATTTGTGTGATCATGTCGATACCAACTGGTCCAGACCAGAACAGGCTAGGACTTAGTCAGGTGTCCAAATCATAAGTAGAGTCGGCGCATCAACCGTGATGTGTGCTCACCTCATGAAGTCAATGAAGTCAATATTTTCCTCCAGATTAACCATAACACTATCAGCCACGAGCCAGAAAGCGACACACTCCAGTAAGACACTCCAAAATCCCCAAAGGTTCATATCAGTCAGGTTCTCCACAGAACACCAACACCAGGAGCTTATATTGTGAGTCACGAGGCAGGAAGGTCTGGTTGGATCTTCGACACACGACTCCCTAAAGGAGACGAATTAATGACCAGAATCAATCATGAAAAAATAATAATAACAGCCAGGGTCTCAGAGAGTGCTGTGTGCACTCTACTCCAGTATATGATGGAGTATATGTTGTACATTTGCACAAATGTTATCGATAAAACAGGAGAGAGGTGTGTGGCACTCTGGGAGCTGTTAGATTGTGCTTTTAGAAAACACTCTGGTGTCCCGGAGACTCTTTTGAACAGTGTGTAACATTCTGAAAATTGATATTTAACACCTGTGAATTCAAAAAGAAAACGCTTTCTGTGAAACTGTAGCCCACTCCAGCTCGTTACATTGACAGACAGGACATTTGGTGGCAAAATGAACCCCACCCTGAATTTTTCATCACTTCCTCAACACTCTCCTTTATGTTTCCTAAAGGAGCATTTTCCACCCTTGTTTCTCTTTTACGCTCTTTTTGATGAGTGACAGTAAATAGAACAGGTGGATAGATTGGTCTCATAGTCGCTCAAGATTCTGTGCTTGTACAAGCCTTTAAATATGCTAATTTAGTCTCACTTCATACCTTATAGGTCTGACATACAGAAATACTATATGACTTTTCTGTATTCGTGAATAAACAAAATAAAACAAAATTACCCATAAATATAGACATCCCTCTAAAAACTCCTGTATCGTTCAGGATCTATAATAACACAACCAAAGATCTAAACCACACCTTCAGAAAATACAGCAAACAATACACCATGGTTGCAGTGATTTTCTTAATTCTAGCAATAACCATGTACAGTACTTGTTTCTCCACCAGATGAAAGATCCCTTCAGAAAGGTCACACGGTTTCCATACTGTAGGTGTTGAATAATGGCGGTTAAATTAAACAAGAGCTTGTAAGAGACAATAAAAGGGGCAGAAGAGAAGTGAATAAAAATAAATAGAGGTGCTAGTGCTCTGGAGGCCATGGTCCTTTTAGAGACAGAAAAGACGCCTCTCTCCTGTCTCTGTGTTGCCCTCGGCTGTGCCTGCATTCAGCTGTGGGAACGGACCACTTGGTGGCACGTCTTGAATAGGGGGCCTTCGCCCCAGAAGTGGGCCCGCCAGCACACAGGCTACGGTCCATCTCTTTCTCCTCCCGCCCTCATTCATCGAGTTGTTCTATTCTCTCGCTTTATCAAAGCCTCCTCACCACTACCTTCCTCTTTTTAATTTCTACTTTTTCGTGCGTCCGTCATTTTTTTTTTCTCCTCCCCCCCGCTTCAGAAATCGCAAAGGAAAAGGAATTAGCCTGACAAGAACGAGAACACCGGGGGGAACCCCGACCTGTGTGATAATTACTCATCTGCTCAGCAGCTCTCCAGAAAAGGCTGCCCTGGCAGCTGAGATCTATTGTGGAGGGCTGGACTTGGTCACTTCGATCAGGACGGGGGGGCCGGCCCAGATGCCTCTGTGCCTCCCCCTAAGGGGGCTACGGGCCCCGCTGGTTCAAAACATACTGACATACACCAAGTCTATTATAATCACACTGATTTAAGTCCTTGATGAGGGTTGATTTATCCCACATCTATAGAGATGTGGGGCCCTTCGGCCTCTCGTAGGGGTCGTGAGTGGGTTGATGGGTGTCTAGGCAGCACCTATTAAAAGACAATAGATTCGCACAGCAACTGACAAAATGTGAGAATTTGTTTGTGTGTGGCCAAAAGAAGCGGAAGTTTGGAGATATAATCGTGTTTGCGTGCAATTTCGCTTTCAAGCTTTGGCGTGAAATCAATTCCCTTGATCCCTTTTCCCCAAATACCAAATCACTGATCTTAACTTCAATCTTCTTGTTGTCTTGTGATGGCGATATGAACATCAGCTTGATGAGAGGGCTGTAATGAAGCTGGATTAAAAGGGCGGAACGCTCTTGTGCCAAGCAGAAACATGATTCTTAGATTTCCAAAGGCTCAAACAGGAAATCACTAATGAGCCAGAGGGCTCTCAGATGAAGGAATAAATTAATAGCTTTGAAGCTCCAAATACTCTGTAATACTCTCACATTATATTGGAAAAAAGTAAGAATAACACTTTGAAAATGAGCACAGGGGAACACATTTTTAAAATAGGTCAGAAGTAAGTACATATTTCAATGTTTTAGTTTAAATTTACTGTAACCTTTAATGTATGACAGGAAAAGTTATTTGTATGATAATGTGGAGGAATACCACCTTGTTGGATATCACTAGCAATTACAGAAGATGGTATTTGAACTCTAAAGAACTATAAAGTCTACCTGTCAAACTAGCCCTTATAATATCCCTAATATGATAATTTGGCTCCAGTAATTATACTAAATACAGCCTCTGTCTAATTCATTCCACTCTGCACACCAAGAGCTACAATTTGCTGCAGGTAGCCATCATAAATATCCAGCGCTATTAATAATGACTGTGGTCCATGTATATTGCAGGTTCTCACTCTGTGTTTTGAGTACTCCCCATGACATGTGGGAGGACATGGCCTCATACTGCATGAACTATTATCTCTGAGCTGTTTGAATGCAGATAAGGATGACTGTGCTCCTCAGCAGCACTGCAGGAAAAACAAACCAACGTAGAATTCCACAGGCTGGTGGGAGGCGACGTCTGCCAGATTTGCTGTTTACTTATTTTTTTTTTCTATGTACTGTACTGTTTGCAGGCATCTTTCTAAGTAATTCCAATTTAGCAATTATTGAGTTTTCCATCATCAGACCAACTCAATATAGTATGCTACAACCAATTTTTACCCCCTGGTTGAGTTACCATAATACTTAGGTCCCATATTAGGTTGCTTAGTATACGTCACCTGATAAGGAAGAGTCTAGAGCGTCCATGGTTCTTGTTACACCAGTGTCACTGTGGGTCCTTATAGATTAAATGATCACATTACTGAATTGAAGCTATTCCATTCTTCTATTCTACTCAGAAATGTCTATGCAAATTAATATCTTGTGAGGGAATTTACTCTGTCTAAAATGACTTAAGTTACTAAAACTCAAAAAAAACAATTGAATAAATGTATGTGTGTATTTCTGAGTAGGGGGGAATCGCATACGTTAGAGCATCTTAATTGATGTAATTTTTGCACTCAGTAATGTTTATATCAAAACTGAGTTGGTTAAAGAGAACAAAACAAATCATGTTATTTGTACCTAACTAATCCAAGCATGACAAATAAAATTGACAGAATAATTAGAATAGGTGCTTTAATAGTGCTTCACAAAAATAATTCAGCTATATACACAAGGAAAAAACAGAAGTGAACAAGTGAAACAAAAGCAAGTCCTAAACTAATGTTTTTTTCTTGAGCTGCTTCTTAAATATGTGCTTTTAAGTCTCTGTTAGTGTTGAGCCTGGAGCGAGAGACAAACATCAAATCAACCACTGATCAGAGGACCTGAGATTCTACTGGTGTTATATGGCTGCAGCAGCTCTTTAATGTAGCCAGGTGTGTGAAGCCTGCACTTTTCCCTTAGAGCATTTTACAGACATTTATTCAAAGTTACCCTTTGACTATATTTAACGTAGATATTAGAAAACAGCAAGAAGTTAGAAATAACAGAAAAATTACAAAATAGATGATATGTCCCTTTAAACTTATTTTTGAATCATTTTAACACATTTTGAATTATTTGGGAGAAGTAAAAAGTATTTGGGTGAAACAGCACTCGTGGCTGATATTTGACCCTAGTATGGTGCAACTGAGCCACTCAAAAAGCGATTTTATTGTTGCTCCCCTAGCACAATATTTTTTGGAAACATAACCCCCGGTCCAGTCCTTAATGTTCGCTGGCCTAATATAACATCTAGTAGCTTTTTGTGTGGCGGGTAGAAACAGTTTGTCCCTGGCTTGGTGCTGAGTGATAGTCTGCCAGTGGAAACACGGGGAGAGAACAGATGACCCCTGTTACAGGCCAAAGTGAGGAAGCTCCTCAAAGGTTAGACAACAAGCAGGGAGGAGGGAGCCGGGGAACAACAGAGAGGAAGTGGGGAGTGGGGGGGTGTCGGAGGAGGGTAAAGAGCAAGAGAGGCAACTGCGGACGACCGAGGAGGAAAAAACAATTGAAGGAGGCGCCGACTCTGTAAGACAAACCGAGCCGGGGACTGAAACACCCATGGCAGGTGTGTCTTTTATGGCGGGGATGCACACAGTACTGTAGGGGAACTAATGGGGAGGTCTGTGAGAATTTAACCGGGGCTTATCTGTATTCTGGCCGTGTTTGGTGAAACACACTCGGGTGGTTTTCATACAAAGAGCATCAGCCTACAGCTGCTGCCCCGTGAGGGATCAATGGGCAGGGGTTAACGGCAAACTCTACTGAGGGACTGGCTCTATAAACACACACACACACACACACACAAAACTATGGGGTTCCATACTTTTCAAATTGAGTGCACAACTATCACCTGAGCACATGCCTGTACAGCAAATTTTAGTTTCCCCATTGACCTGTAATGGTGCCCAGTTCATGCATGTGTGTTGCCTGCTGCACCGCCGTAATCACACAATGTGCTGGGTCTACACATGACATGTATGCTTTTTTTTTTGCAATCACACACATGAAGATAATTGAACATTTTTTATGACACATTCACAGGCGAAAGTAAATGACATATGCATGCTACATCACATCACCAAGAAGCTGCTCACAGCACTTACAGGGCGTGCAAGTCTGTCTGCCACGGTTGGATACGTGTTCTTAAGCATTCACACATACATAGTGCAACCATTATTTATGTAGGTGTGTAAAGCAGCATCTTGTAACATGTGAAATACAAACTGTGTGTAACAATGAATGCACACAAGCACGCACAACAAAATGTATTAAGGTAATCTTGCATGAACTTACCCGTTAATGTGTGCGTCTGATCAATTTGATGTGAATGGAACCTCATACACAGCCACAAACACACACACACACTTAAATTTGATTAAATTAAATTCACCAAATCAGCTCGCTGCATTTTGATCTTAAATTGTGCCTTTTCAGTGAGCAGCCATTTAACAAGACAATAGCAGGCTGATGATTGTAAATTGTGTGAGACGACTGGCCTGCCTGCCTGCCATGTGGATTGGCAGCGAGGCAACAATGAATCAGGCGTGAACGTTCTTTCTGGTTATTCCACGTGGAGGGTGGAGGATTGCCCTGACGGTGCTGGTCTCGCTCCAGAAAGGAAACGGCGGTACCCTCGGCTGCCGGCGCAGCCCGGCGTCTGAGCAGCTGCTGCAGGTAGAGCTGCTCTGGGATGCTGAATGTGTCCTTGCAGGCCTGATCTTTGAGCACAGCAGCGGAGCCAAAGTGCAGCAGCAGGTTGTTCACAGTGGTATGACGGCGCAGGATGTTCTCCGATTTCAGATCGCTGTGGTGGGGCAGTGCTGCAGTGCTCCAAACACCTGCCTCATTATACTGCACATTTTCTGCCCCCGCAGGAAGTCATCCCTTTTCATACATGCGGTGTTTAAGAGTTTAACATATTAGATTGACACATAATCACTGTTTTGTGATGCAGGGAGCCTACGACAGTGAAACAAATGGACTCATTTTAGTGGCCAAATTTAATCAGTAGAAAATAAACAAGCAGCGGAAGAAGTACTTAAGTTAAAGTATCAATGGAAGAATTCACATGATAGACCAGGTACATATGTTTTTAGTAATTTCTCCAGATCTTTTCTTTTATCTTTCATTCTCATGAAATATTAGAGAATTTGACCCATAATGAGTATGTATGGGCTACAGGCTCATACCAAGGATTCCATTGCCCTGGTACAAAGCTAGAGGGATAACGTCCCAACTACCAATTAAGGGTCTTATATCAACTCCAAAATGATATTAGAAATGAACTGTGACACACTGAAGAGTTTCATTTTTTTCCCAACTGTTTTTATTGCTATTAATTGTGTCTTTTAATGTTTTGTGTAAAGCACTTTCATTTACTTGTTGCTGAAATGTTCTATACTACATAATAAATGAGCCTAGTCTCTTTGGGCCTCAGACTATTATTTATTTGAAACCATCTGAAGGCAAATGTCTCTTCAATGGAACAACTCACAGACATCTGAAACATGACAAAGACACTCATCCACTTCAATGTTTCTGTAAAAGTCCACCACTCGTTCCATAGTTCAGAATTAACAATGTGGTGTAATTTAGAGGATTAACTTTGTAATATTGAGTAACTGTAGCAGTCGAACATATGAAGTGGAGGGGAAAGTAAAATTTTTTCATCTGAAATGTAGTGGACCAAGCAGAATCACATAGAAATACAAGGGAAATTACAACACTGTTTGAAATAGGTAAAATAATTATTGTACTCCAAAGGTTGTCAGGAGGGAGGAGTGGAAAGAGAAAAATTGTACATTTTTTTGTGATTACGTCATCCACTGAAGCACCAACATTCCATCCTATTGACATTCTATTATAAACTCAAAATTTGTGCAAAAATGATCAAAACAAGGAATAATACATTGATGCACAAGACATGTTTCTAGAATTTAGGTACACAGAGTACATCAAGGAGGTCTCTGCAGCTATGTCCATGCTTAATGGTGATGCAAATATATGTATACAGCACCAATCAAATAGATTTACTTGGAAACAATAACAAAGAGGAAACTGCGGTACACAAACAGTATCTCAGATGCACACTTTAGCAGCCCTCTAACTAATAAAACCAACCTTTCATGTTGTAATGAAAAAGAAATTGAATGAATCAATTTTAAAACCAGCGGACCATGTAGAAACAGAATATTACAGTGACTCTCACTAGTAATGCCCAACAACCTGAAATCTTACTGATCTTCACGCGTGCATGGTGAAATGCTGCAATGCTTCAGATGTTAAAACGTTTTGACAGCAAAGACTGAGCAGAAATCCAACCTTTGTTACTTTACAACCGCAGTAGACTCGTATCTGCCATAGCTGTTTAGCACTTCTTGCATACATGTATACACATCGATTAACAGCAATTGCACCATCTGTGTCTGGAGCACATTTAAAAGCATCACGCGTGCCTGCAGGCCTTTAAAATAAATAAACTATTGGATTTAACTTAATATTCACAAAGCAACCGTTCAGAATGTAAATGTAAATAAGAGAGGGGGAAAGAAGAAAAGCACAAGCACTGATGCATGAAAATGCTTTTCACCTGCTCACAGCCATTGTGGATATCCGCTGCATTTCTCTGAACTTTTATATTTCGGTCACTTCTTGAACTTGGGTCAGTTTCCTCCTCTCGATCTCTCAGCGTGCGTGAGTCACTGTTTTATTTTTATCGACGTGAAAGAGGAGCCCTCGCTGACTCCCTCAGGTTGCTGTGCTCAGGATCCATCACGCAGGAAGAGGAGAGAAAGGGCTCCTCCTTGTGGCGAGGCTACAGACGTCCGCCTCGACGAGAGGCCGGAAGACTGCTCCATAGCAACAGTCCTACATGGCAACAGTCTCTTTGAATAAAGATAGCCTTGGATGCCATTCAGAGAGTATTTTGTATCACCGGTCCATAGAAACAGAGAACATTTAAGCTGCATAGCTTAAATTTTGTCCTTTTTTTGCTTCTATCTGGTTTAAACAAGTGACTGCTTGCCACTAAATATAGGCTCTGAAAAAGAAAGTCAGGCGCTGCTTTCCAGTATATGGTTAAAGCTGAGGAAATGGAAATTCGAAGTGTCATATGCCCTTTACAGCTCTCTGCTCCTTTGGTGCAGCCGACATTTCGGCACAATTACACTATCCCGGTAATTTTTACTTAACGGAAACAGCTCCCATAGAGTCTTCAAAGACGTAAGATTTGCATTTGAATAACAAAATCTCTCAGCCCCCTCCGGTAGAAGCATCTCAACCAGGAATTTGTCAGTCTCCATTTGAACTTTCCGCTCATTTCCACACTCCATATGATGAATCATTCAAAACACAGAGCACGAAACGAGACCAGACAGGACAGAAACCTGCTTTATATCGAGCCGGCTGAAGTCCAATTTCAGTGCAACAATGCGGCGCTTTGATCAGCCTATACGGCTGATTTAGAATGTCACTACTAACTGTCTATCACTCCTACACAGCCCCTCCAGGAGAGCCGGGCCGAGCACGCCGGGGTTGGGACATGCCAGGAAATGATGTTGGGTTGATGCAAGACGGAGGATGAATTACTAATCAAATGTGAAGACAAAACCGCAGAGGCACCACTGAAGTTCGGTCATGACATTGTAGTCAATGTGTTGGCGTTTCCCTTCCAAAATATATGAAATTATATTGTATATTATTGACAGTACATCCTGGGTCCATTATAACAAATATATTTAGTTTACCACCACAGAGGATTAAAGGAAATATCTGAGAAGCTGAAACAAGAGAACCTGTTGAATCGATTATTAATCCTCTGTCAATCAAGTGATCGGTAGAGCTTTTAGAGCATTAAGATAAGTTTTATTCAATCCCACATGCTGTGGCATTTCTCAGATGCCTCCTTTCATCCCAACTCAAAGATGAACGAAAGAGAAGTAAAGAGAACAGTACATGTTTGGATTTGACAATCTGTAAGGTGAGAATTTGGACATTTCTTTCTTAAAGTATAATTCAAATAATGAGCTATAAAGATTAATTTTCCACACAAGTTAGTCGGCAACATTCCAAATAATCGATTAATCATTGAAGAGCTACACTACAATTTTCATCCACAGCTGATTATGGATATTTAAATGTAAACTCACAGAATGACGATAGAATGAACACCAAGGATGTATATTTAAATTCAATCACAGTTTAATGACATCTCTTTTCTTTCTTTATCATCTGAACTACAGATTTCTAATAGAACCATGAAGACCTTGGAAGACAGTTTTTTATTTAAACAAAACCTGTGAAGTGTAACTGATGTGAAAACAGCTTGAAGGCAACTATTGTTCAGTAAGAAAAGACTAATACAGATTACAATAACAGTGCTCCGTGCCAGATGAATTCAAACAAGGTAACAATATTCACGCAAGAAAACACACAGAGAGAATTTAAAGAGACCGTTTCCCCTCACCAAAACTTTGTCTAAATTTGGAATTGTGGACTATTTGCTTGCAACTCCTGCTAAGACTGTGTGTTCTTTATCTCACTCCGCTCACCTGCACGTCGCTCCTACGCTATCTGATGCTCGCTCTTCCCTTTAGCTGCAGGTCTCTCCCTGACACAAAGAGAGATAGGAGGGCGTCAAAGGGAACAGATCTGAGAGCTTCGATCGAAAGAAAGAAAGATGCTTCACAACGTCGGTGAGCCCTTTGAGGATTCTGGGACTGACAGCTTCTATCATAGTCTATCAGGCATGTTTGCTTTGAGGAATTCAGCACTATTTCTTTCTGTATAGGTATTCTATATAATGACGCTTACCATCCACGTTCAAGTGTTAGGTCATGCAACGAGTAGCTAATAAAGAGGCAGTTCTGGCAGCCTGGATTCCCCTGATCTGACAACTGTCAATTCACCCTTCACCTAAGACAATAATTAGCTTTTTAAGATGAAAAAGTACAATAGAAAAAAGTCCAAAAGAAATAGGGCTTTGAGTTAGTATTTTGTCATTTTGACGAACAATATTGATGAGTTATATTTTATGTCTCTTATAATATCAGGTAAACAGTCCAATGCAATTGAATTAGTACATGTAATGCTTTTGAAATAATGAGACCCACTTATCTAAATGGAAAAACTTTAGTGTCATATATTTAAATGGATTTTTATACAACGATCATCTCAATGTTAACTCCAAGGGCAAAGAGTTTACTCCATTGTCCTTCATGCTATATGCAGCCCTTCCTGCAAGTGAATTCATGAGTAATCTAATTATCCATTAAATACTGCAAAAAAGCAGATACAACCCCAGTAGATGTGATGATTCCTCACTCTTAGGCAAGGTTATAAAGGTCTATGCAATGCATAAAGTTTGCCATGTAATAGTAATGATAATATGTTGCAGTTGTAGTTTGTCTCTCTACACACAGCTTGTCCACTCACATTTGTCTTTATAATTGCAATGAAATCTGTTAAACCAGCAAATTGGCAGCAATGCTTTTCACAGCAAGTTTTCACAATCACACATAAAAAAAAAGCAAAAAGCACACTTCGCACTTCATTAGCCGGCCCATTTTTTTCCCCAAATGGTGCTTGGTTGGACCAAACAGCAGGCTTACACAAACCTTCCACGACGTCAATTACCTTTAATTGCTAGAGAAGACAGACATGAACAGGAGGTTCAAGAAGTCCCATTTAAACATACCTCAACACCACAAAAATCAATAAATGGAGCAATAAAGAACATTAATTTAACTGTTCGAGATCCATAAATGGCACAGTCACAGACTGGCCTGCACTTGACACTCTAGTAAGCTCAATTTAATTCTAGCTGAGTTCAGTTAAATTCACATTGAGTATTATTTATGCAAGAAGGGCAATTTCTTTGTATCAAGTGCATATGAAGCATTTAGAACAGGACCACCCAGTCCTGCTCCTGGAGAGCTACCATCCTACATGTTTTAGGAACCTCCCTACTCCAACACACCTGGTTCCAATTATTCTCAAGCCCTTGGCAAGCTTCAGCTACTTGATTGTGAGTTGATGATTAGAACCAGGTGTGTTGGAGTAGGGAGGTTCCTAAAACAGGATGGTAGATCTCTAGGAGCAGGATTGGAACAATCACACCATACAAAACCACAGACTTGCATAGAATGAAAATAATTAGCACATGCAAAACAAGAGACTCAAATAAGTGAAAGCAATAGAGTCATAAGAATCTTTTAAATGTGAGAATTTGCTTGCCAAGAGATTAGAAAAAATGTTTTTAATTATTGGTAACAGTTGTGTTTACCTTCTATTTCATGTCAATATAGCTGCAGTGAAAAAATGGCTATTAGTTATCGCAACATACTGTTTTGTAAGAAAACAGAAATTTAAACAAAGACCATATCAATGTATTATTAATGGGTTTTTTTACCACTACAGAGGCTATGATTCAACTAAAAAATAAAACTAGATAAAATATAGGCCTGTATATTGTGTAAATGTCATAAACTAGAGCATAGCAGATAAAAAAGAGGAAAGTTTATGCAATTCCCTCTAGCAAACACCAAGCTCAGCACAGAGAAGATTGGGGAGTGACAATGATGAACTCGCTCACAACAACATCACAGCCCATAGCAGGAGAAAGGGTGTGGGTTTATAAAACACTAGGAGCAGCTGCAGCAGTGTGTGTGTGTGTGTGTGTGCGTGTGTGGGCCGAGCTTCACCATCGCGACTATTCTCCAACGTTGAACCTCGGACCGAGGGTAGAACTGCATCTTGTGAATTGAGGGATATGTCATATCAATCCACTAATTCATCTCCAGTGTACACAAGTCACTTATTCAACTTATGTTATAAGATGGTGCACATTATATAAACAGCAGCCAGAATGAATAACAGCATAAAGATAGCAATGAGCACAGTTGTGTTAAGTATGAGCGGGGTAGGCTTCTGAGTAGGAGCTATTTAAATCTAATTATAGTACGAAGAATTGTGAAGCAAGCTGTCACACAGCTAATACTCTTGACTTTAAATATTTGTATAGTGCTAATTATTTTTTAGAGAAAATGTAGGGCTTTCCTTAAAACCATTATTACAGGAAATATTATTGGGCTAAGTGAATAGGATGTGTCCAAGACAATATATGTTTACGTATTCACAACAATTATAATATGAATTATATTGCAAGAAGCAATTACACAACAACATCCTCTACTTAAGACCCAATTTGCAGTGAGCCAAATGACAACCCCGCAAAAACAGCAGCGGCAGCAACGTGTGGGGGAAATAAGCTGCTAAACCAATTCATCCCATGACATTTGTATTGCTGAGATGTATTCCCAAACCATTTGTCTTGTATTCCGTACACACATCTATTGCAAGTCTGTTCATCCAGGCAGCAGGATAACTCCTCTGTCGCTCTTCCTGAAGCTTCTTTGTAAACATTTTTTTTAAAGTTTATTCAAGGTTTCTACAGATGAGGGATGTTTGAATGAGGTACAGACTGTAAAACCCTGTGTCTGTGATATGTGATTTTGGGCTAGAGAAATAAACTTGATTTGACTTAAAGGCAGCCAGGATTTTTTTAATGTACCAGATTCCATGTACTAGTCACAAGCAGAAAAAGTCTTTGGCCCAGGGCCCACAAAACTTGCTTCAATCAATATATTGCCAACAACACAGCCATCCGGTTACGATCAACCTCACATCTGAATAGTGAAGACATGAGTCAAGATGTAGCAGCAGTAAATTCATGGGGTGAATCAGTGATTGAAAGCCCTCAGCAGAATTAAAAAAAATTGAGTCTTTAGGAGGAGTCTTCGTCAATGGCTGCTAATGGGCATCACAGAAGAATCAAGAATCACCCAAACACTCAAACCAAGGTCTTTAAGTATTATTGATGACAACACACAGATCCGCAATCAGATTCGCAGGTAAATGTCTATGTAGCAGAGACAAAGTAAACTCACAGCCCACTGGAAGATCCACCTGAACAATGGCAGCAGTGCAGCTGAATATTTAATGAAGCAGTATAAACGGCAGCGGGGGAACAGTTTCAGAAAGTGGAGCATGTCACATTTGAGTGTGACAAGCACAACTGGATCTGACAACCTGAACAAGCTCAGTGGCAGATTTGACTTTGACTGAAAAAAAAAAAAGAAGAGAGGGGCTTTCCCATACCATGTTTTACTTGTATCGTACATTTCTTGAAATTTTGAAGTAATCTCTTCACTTCTTTTACCAGAAAATGTTAAATATATAGGAAAATGTTTTGACAAATAAATGTGAGGAAATTACTCTCTGTAATAGACCTTATTTTTATTAATAGCAAATAGCAACCACGCAGAGCTTTGTCACTATTAGTAATTGTGGCACATTGTTTTATATCCTTTTCATCATTCCTGTATTTTATAAATAGGTGAAGAAATGCTTTATAATGAAAACCACAGACCTTATTATTTCAAGATTGTTTAGGAACCATATGTTTATTCCATCTATGTACATTTTAGGTTTTTCTTTAAAGTCCGACCTGACTCAAACATATTGAGTTGTTCTTTCTCCGCGAGTTGACTGATTGAGCTTCACTGTGCAGAATAATGTACTGCATGCACTTTTACACTCAAAGGCTTTTTTCAAATTAAGTTTTCTCTATGATCATTATAAAAAACTGATGCTATCTCAACTAATTTGGAAGGCAATATGGTTCACTTTGCAGTTTACAGAAGCGTGGTGTGGAATATTCAAGAATCCAGTGCACATACACTGAGCAAAGACTTTACTGTGGGAGATATCTTACTGTGTCTAACAGTTCAATTTCTGAAATGAAATATGTTTATATATTCAAAGATTCTGGATTTTTTTTAATGAGGGAGACTGAGCACATGCTATTTTAAGGATTTTCAAATGGAATTAGATAACTATTTTATTTTAAAACAGTGTCATCTTTAACACTGTGAATATATTTCATTTGTGGAATAAACACATCAGGCATACATATATTATTATTCCAAGCAGAATACCTTTCATGTCCTAATATATGTCTGACAGCAAAGAATGATAGGATCCAATGTCTCTGTCTGACTGCTAATATTACAGGTTCTGCTTGGATGCTTCCCAATAAGCTGTGTGAATTCAATGCAGCCTCTCCCACTTCCAGTCTAATCCTACTAATCAGGCACTCTTCTATGGGATTTTTCCCCAGTGACCTTCCCTCTGTGACTTTTCAGTGTCTTTATCCCATAATATCTGCCACTACATCTTAATTTAGTTCCCTTTGACAACATTTGTTTTTTTCCTCCTTTAATAATTGGTGGTGCCGACTCTACTTGATTTAGGCCTACTTTTCAATTCATTTTTGGTCTACCGTTTCATTCTCTGTGACAGGTTTAAGGTTAGCGTACAGGTATCATCCCTGCAGTTTATACAGTCTACAAACAACCATGTATAAGGTCTCACAATAAATCCATGTGCAACATGCAGTAAGTATCTCTAAAATCTGTTTATGTATGCACATACTCCTTTGCTGACTCCTGTACTGTCTTTGCCCCAGAGAAAACACTGTATACACAAGCTTGCTACACAGAAAGTACAGTTACTAACAAAAACAAGTTCACAAAGCTAAGACTACAGATACAAAGTTGGTTTTCAAGTAGTGTTTCAACTGATGCATTATTCCAAACCTTCAGTTATGAAGTGATAATCCATTAAAGAAATATACCATGAGACATAAGCCTGCACCTCAACATTAAAAATGCATCACATCAACAATAAATACACTCTAAATGCTATTGATGTACATTACAGCTCTGTCCGGTTGGATGTTTGGGTTTCACCTCGAGTGGCCAGACATTCAGTTCTAAAATCAAAGCGGTTGTCTTGAATGCCTGGTTCATAACGAGGTTGAGTCGATAGCATTTTCTTCCTGCTGCTGAGTAGAATATATTTTCATTCATTTGAATTCACGTAGCTGCTCTATGAGAACCTCAACATGCCACTAAAAAGCAAAAAAGTCTGTGCAGGCACCTAGTTTCATACTATGTAGGTCAATGGGACTCCCTTAGATTGTTGCACTAGGAATTTTCCCATATTTGCATATTGTTGTGATATGACAACATAAATTAAATTATGAGGTAAAAGTTCAATTTTTTTTTTAATTCTGTTTTCGAGCAAACTGAGTATCCTGGTCATGTGACCTAATAAATGTATGTTCCTCAAAAATAAAAGCCCCCTTTTGAACTTACAGGAATTTTCTAGCTGCCTTTTTTTGCCTTTACCCACTTAGTTATAATTAGTTATTATCAATTAGTCAATGTTCCTGAAAAAAAAAATATCTCATTGTGTAGACATTTTCTGAAAGCATGTCTACAATATTGCAATATCACTATTGAGCTATTTGGTAAAAAAAAAAAAAGGGTGATATTCGATTTTGTCCTCATATTTATTCGCTATCAGTATGAACAGCCTGTTTAGGGTGATAAACAGCTCAAGATCTGCAGTAAATGTCGACATGTCATACTCCTCTATACAGACTGACTGATTTTATGATTTAGAAATACTGGTCGAGCAAAGGCAGCTAGTATAGATTTCTAGTCCTGGGCCTATATTTGAGGCGGCAAACAGCTGTAAGAGAAACTAAAAATAACCTACTAGTAATATCACAAGAACAAGTTTCCTCTTGCAAAGGTCTCAACTGATGCTAACTTGTCTGTAGTAGTAAAGATAAAAGGTAATAGTCCTACATGTTAGAGCTCCATTCAGGAGCTTCTTTAGAAAGTCTTATTTTAAATCAGGGTCCTTATATGGGAAGCAGTTTGATATTAAACCATAATGTGGAAATGTGCTACATACTACAATTCTATTTCAATCTGAATAAATGCCTCTTTCTGGATGTACATTTGAGGCAGTGAATACTGAGATAGAATCTAAATGTCACAGTAGAGATAAAGCTACACTTAAAATGCCATTCACACTTTATTATTTGAGGAAAGTAATACTGAAAAGGTTCATTTTGCAAAGCATGTCTTGCAGAATTTATGTGGAATAATGTAATGATAGTGAAAAACAAATAAAGGGGACACCTACTTCATTTGATCAATACAGAAAAAAGCTCTGTCACTTGTTTTCCTATAATACTCCACAGAGCTCAGAATTAAAGTGATGTATTTACACATTACAGAGCCAGCAACAGGGGAGAGTTTGCATATTGGAGTTGTTGCATACACCCCAACAAAGTGGACAATCGCTCATTCTTAATGTGGCATGCCATGTCCTATCTGCTCAAGTAAGAAGCCGTTTACTTTGAAGTTGAGCTCAACTTGTACACAGCAACATTTAAATGATGCATGACTGTTCTCCTGTGCAGCCTGTGGTTGACTTATGATTCTGAGAAACTACAAGGATGCACAGCTGAGGGCAATGTTTGCGTCTTGAAACACATTAACTGAATAATCTGACATTTTCTCTGCTGTGTTAAACGCTCTCACTCTTGCACACAGAAGTGTTTTGCTTTTTATGTCTTTGTTGAAGGTTTTATTCCAGGTGGGAATATTTGGGTGGCGTCAGCTCACCACTGTTGCAAAACCCATGACAATAAATTGATCAGCACTGTGAGTTACATGGTAAGTGAGTTTATAAGCTATTTGACTTAAGTTTGTCAATTTTGAGAGGACCAGTAATGTGGAATCTTGCCAAGGCAGAGGCCTCCAGGTGAATTAAACAATATCACTACAGGAAATCCAACCTTTATTAAAATGTATAGCATTTGCTGAAAGTGCTTGAGAGATGCACATGAGTTGGATTGCATAATACTGAGGTGTTTTAAGATTTTTTTAATGATGGGATAGACTTCAGTATCACGGAATATTACACGCTCCAAAATAACCCTTTATCAACACCTAAAAAGAAGCAAATTTGATGTTTTAATAGACTGCATCTGAGTGTACCTAGTAAACTGAATGTTAATCCCTTACAACTGCTTTTTAGTTAACTTTTTTCCTGTTTGTCTTAAATGTTTCTTACCATAAACTTGTAAATTTGGAAAATCTTAGAACAGTTTTTCCAAGCCTGTTGAATGCACGTTACCAGCAAAAAGGCTGCTGCTCCCTCATCTGTTTAAACAAAATGAAGATACAAAACAGAACAGATCTGAGAAACTTTTACTTTGAGTAAATGCTTAACAATTATGATATGAACAAGCCATGAGGTGATCCCAACCAGATATAATTGGAAATATATTAAAATACAAAAGAATTCAGAAGTATTCTTTTGCCTCTCAAACTTGCCTGGTTCAGGGACAGTCAGAACTTTGTACAGTCCAGTTCACTGTCACTCTCCTCATATAATGGAAACAGAAGTGCATAGTAGCTAAGAAACTTCCTAAAAACGTTCATATCAATGATCTGAATAAAAACAGTATTTAAAAGTTTCGATAATACAGGTTTTTCTTAAAACCAGAATGGCACCTATAGGCTGACAAAGACACAGGTGAAAAGAAAAAACAATCAGGAACCAATAGAGATAAGCTCAGTAGTAAATATAGTTTAACTACAGTCCGTTTGTCCGTGAAGTTGACGCCTGTCCGTGAACACGAAACCGAACTCATCAGTCCTTATATTCCGTGTACTTCTTGGCCGAGCCGTGCACTTTGCTGGCGGGGTACTTCAGTCTGTTCAGGGCCATTTTGCGGAGCACCGCCTGGGGCAGGTCGACGCGACACTTCTCCGCGAGCTCCACCAGGTAAATGAACACGTCGCTGAGTTCGTGGGCGAGCTGCTCCCGCTCCGCCTCGCTCCAGTCCGGCAGGCCCTCGGCCACCTCGCCCCGCCACTGGAAGAGCTCCGCCACCTCGCCGACCTCCCCCACCATGGCCAGCAGCAGGTTGCGGGGCTGGTGGAACTGGTTCCAGTCCCGCTCGTCCGTGAACTCCGCCTGCATCCGCCGAATGTCCTCCACGGTGGGCCGGTGGCTAAAAGTGAACCTCTCCGCCGTTCCCCCGTTCCGCAGCTCGGAGCCGGGTACAGCCGCCGCCGGTGCAGCGGGGTGCGGGTTGTCGCCGTTGGAGCAAACCACCGACTCGTCGTCTTGGAGTCCACGCGTTGTCTTTCCGTTTGTAGCCATCATGTTGTTGCGGTTTTTAGATCAACGCGGCCGCATAAACGAGTTTCAAACGCCGTAAACAACACTCGCAGCAGCTACCTGTCGCATGTGGTGGAAGGTAAAGTCCCGCCACTTGCCTTGAACGGATATGACGCCGCGTCTGCCGGAAATAAAACCTCCCCCAAGACCGGGATTTGTAGTTTTAAACAGAAAAACAGCGTCGACCTTATTCACGTTAAATGCCCCTTGAAGAAAACTACAATTCCAGTGATCACTAGCGCCTTCGGAACAACATGGCTGCCTCCTCTGTCGCAGCTAGTGAGCTGCTGCTATTCAATATTAAGAAACACGTATTAATATCGCACCCAAAGGTTTCGTGTGTAATCAGGAGAATAAACACGCGAAGCTACAGTCAACCGCGGCCGAGAGCGAAAAGGTACGTGAAGCTGTTGGGAAAAGAGTAGTTTGTGTTATACCGCCACTGACCTGAGGTTACTAACCTGGAACGTTGTGTAGGAGTCGATAAACAGCCAAGTGTCCCATTCAAACGCAATGCAAGAGCTGGACTCTACGGTTGTCATGTCAACACACGCCGAGCTTTAGCCTCGTGCGGTGCTAACACCAGCATCGTTTCCATGGTTACCCACTTTACCACTGCTGGCGTGCTGCTGTCGCACAGAGTGTAACAGACCCTTAATTAGTATCATGGCTAACACCTGTGTTTCTATTTCATGTCAATATGCCTGTCGTGAAAATGGTCGATTGAAAGATCACAAGAAGAAAGAGATTAAAACCATTTAGACCCAACATATTCTGTCTTTAATACATTATATGAGCTAGTTACAAAAAAGAACACTTGATTCCACACTCACCACAGTTCTACTGAAATTCAGGTTGCACATTAGCTGTTTTAATGATTGGTATAAATATTTTTGCACAGCAACCATGTTGATAAGTAGTCATTGTCTTGCAATTTATCGATTATCACAGAATCGCAACATCATGATGTATCATTGTCTTAGGCCAAGTAATATGATAGTACTGTGAGTTACCATATGACCCTATTACCCTTAATTTATAAAGTGTATGGATTGTAGTTTAATCCCAGGTTCCTCCTGTCCAGAAAACCCTGTAGATTACAGTACATCTCCCTGTTATAAATTTATATTAATGTCACACATACTCTGCTAACATGGATGACATTACTCACGTTTGTTTAATCAACCAAAACAAAGCTTCTTCCAGGGCCGTAGCACACACTAGCTGCTTTTACAGGATTAATACTCCTCTCCATCCCCATGATGAGTAGCCTGGTTAAAACCACCCTGATCATGTGAGCTCACATTTCTGTGCATGTCCATTGGAAATGCGGCCAATCAGTGACTATATTGTAGTCTCTTGCAAAACTGTAATGGCAGCTCCTGAAGCAACGAGCATTAACATTAACAACAACACTGTTACTATTGCACACTTTCTTGGTGGAAAAGATTATTTGGCAAATGCACAAATGATTCAACAACTTGTTTCCTGTAAAGCCATGGATACATTTTTGTTTTTCCAGCCAGCTGGATTGTAGATGAACAACTTTACTGGCCAGACAGATTATTTATTAATTAATTAATCACTATTTACTATTAACATTAACTATTCTCATATGCAATTCAGTATTTTTGTAGTGTGCAGCAGGGTGAAAATAAGTTTTTTTGTGTTTTTTGGCTGTTGATTGAGGCAAATCTACCAGCCACATGCATATTTTACCAGCATTTGGCTGGTAAATGGTGCTAATTTTGGTCCCTGCTGCCAAAGCAAGTACTCCCACTGAAAACACAACATAGACTGATGCATGAAGTGTATAGAAATGTAAGATAGAGTGATCAGAATGGTTTTAACTAGGGTCTATGAAGAGTAGCCTGATTTTAATGAGACTATTTAATCGCTCATATGGCTGCATCTCTGGTCGATGTTTTTCCCAATTCCTCGTGTGTTGGAGAAGTTTTGTTTGATTTGGTTACGTGTGTGTCTCATGTTTGGTTCCCCAGTGCTCCCGAGCAGCTGGTTGGAGTTGTTGGCTTAGAAATCCACGCTCAGATTCATTCCAACACCAAGCTGTTCTCTGGCTCCTCGGTTGGTTTCTCAGCTCCCCCAAACTCCCTGGTGTCATTCTTTGATGCATCCTTACCTGGCACGTTACCTGTAAGTAATGGGGTCTTTATTCAAACATATACTACATCTCGTGCTTTTTTTGTATCCCTCTGGTTTAATCTCTAATGTTTCTGCGTTTCCCCAGGTCCTCAACAGACGATGTGTGGAGGCGGCAGTATTAACAGCACTGGCTTTCGACTGCACCATAAACAAGAAGTCACTCTTTGACAGGAAACACTACTTCTATGCTGATCTCCCTGTGAGTTTTTCCCCACTCTCTTTCTCCATTCTTTGCAACCTCCAGGGTTTAAAAGATGTCAGAGGGCTCGATTTGGCGTCAGTGGTCGTGCCTTATCTGATAAATTAGCACCGTAGAGCCGCCATTGTCCTGCACATCATGCCGTATCATTGCTTTTGCATTGATGTAAGCTGTCTCCGTCCGACCGCAGCTCCTCCATCACAACCCTCCCTGTGAACTCTCCCGGCCCTGAGCTCTAATTGAAATACCAAGCGAGTCTTGCTGAAGCAGCAAAAAAAGCTGTTTGCCAAACGTCCAGACGAATGACACAGAGAGCCGTTACAGAAAATGACCTGTTTCTTTGCTCCTCAGCTCATTTCCTCCAGCGCACTTTTAGTTTTACATTATCCACAGGTCATTTCCCTCTTCCCTCGCCTTTAGCTGATAATTTGGGTGACAGCTTTCTTTCATTCACATATTAAGAGTCATTATTGGAGTCATAAAAAACCCAGTTAGTTGTGTCTAAACTGAGTAATTGTTGGTGAGGCATACAACATATTGTTGATATATTATAAATCTGTTGTGGCTGTTGGAATATTTGATTATTACCGTTTGGACTTACATGAAAATAAAATTTATTTAACTCAAATGTTCATGGTCATTAGGACCCAGGGATTCTCTGTCTTTTTTGAATGGTGGCTATCGCATCCTTGATTCTCCATGAGTCAGACTGGATTTTGCTCCCATCTGTAAGAGGTGCAAGAAAAAAAACTAAATAAAAGTAACTTATAGAAACCACTATAGAACTTCCCTGAATGATTACTTACAACAAGACAATTATTGTATTACAATTCCTCTGAAATTTGGTAATAAATATGCCAGTAAAGTTTTCTCTAATAAATATTCTATTTCCAGAATAGTGATGTGAACATTGGATAAAGCCAGGTTCAAATTTCTTGTTTCATTTTGTTGAGATATTCAAACATTCTCTTTTTGTTACTCAACAACAAACAAATAATGTTAATAGAAATATTAAAAAACATGTTTTTAGGATTAATATGGTAATAAATCAGGCTATGACTGAAAAGTGAACTAACCACTATCTGATAATCTCCAGATCAATCAAATTATTAGTATTAACTCCCTCATTTTTGAGTGTAAATCTCTGGCTTAGCCACTAAATTACCGACTAATTGATAGCTTATTCTCTGGCTGTTGCATGCTGGGCATTTGGCATGCAGTGGGGTGTTTGGGTCTTTTCACTGCAAACAGCTGCCTGCTGTGGCTGGAAAAGGGGCTTGATGAGAACAGTGGGCATGAACAATGAGCTCAGAGACACCAAAGTGCTTTGAAAAGCTAAAGGGGCACGTTGGAGTGTGGCGATAGTTCTCCACGGAGAGAAACACCTCATTGCTAGTATGCACACATTGATTAGTGATGCTTGAGTGAACTTCCTATCACTGTGGTGGAAGGAGTATTTACTTCCTACAACTACTTCTCTTCAAGTAAAAAAAAAATAAAATCCTGAATTCATAAAATCACTCATTATGCAGCTACTTTTAGAGATTTATATATTTTTTTAAATCACTAATAAGTCCAGGAGAGCATCTTAATGTAGTTTATCAATGTGGATTCAGTTATAGATGCACTTTTACTAGTAATACTGTAGTGCTGCATAACAGTATTTGGCTCGATCCAGATTCTGATTATTAGCGAATCTGCTCTGAAGTGTTCAGAGATCCGAGCAGCCGCCTATGGGAGCCGCCGCTATCCAGCCGGGAGCGTTCAGCCACCAGCTCCACGCGCCGCGGTAACCTGCCGCAGGCAGCCTGTTGGCAGGGGGGCCGGAGCGCAGCGAGGGCGTGATGGATGGAGCTTCTCCTCTCCACTGGTTCTGTGATATCAGTTCAAACCGGGTCTCTCCTCGCGCCCTGTTGTTCAAGCTGCTTCCAGACAGAAATTTGGCATGGTTATCGTCCTTATTTCTGGGTGCACAGGTGTGTGTGACGGGCGGATGTGTGCAAAACTATTGTGGCAGCTTGTTCGGTTTCATCCACCCGACTGACATTCATCTTCCAAACGGAATCCCGTCATATATCAAAATGTGACGGGGATATTAGAGGCGGCGGTAAATCACCTGCTGGTTGCTGTGAAACCCATTCAGGGATTCACTGCTGAATACTGCAAACTGAATCGCTCATTCAGTATGCAGCATGCGTTTCTGAATATAGCCATATTAAGTCCCACTTTGCGAAAGGGCGGTCACAAGAACAACTCAGGAAACACTCGAATGACTCCCGTGAAATATCCTATTTGCCTAGCGTTTTTCTAAACAACTGTTTAATGATGCTGTTTCCTTCCTCCCGTCTCTCTGTAACAGACTGGCGTCAATATAACAAGTTGTCCAAAAGCGCCCAGCCGTATATACAAGGTTTGACCTGGTTGACCTTTGTTTTTTAAAAAGAAATGGAAATCGCAGACAACAGTTGGAATAGCTAAATGTATTAATTTATGCACCTGAAATTTCTACGTGATTAGAGTAGTTGGGTACATTCCACCATTGTGTGATCTGGAGATGGATCTGGTAAATATTCCCAGAACTAGCACCTCCTTAACACTTTCGTTTTGCCCCACTTTGCTCTCGCTAATGGAAAGCTCACAGCAAAGTGTTACTACCCCTCAGAGCTTAAGCGGGATTTTACTGCCGTTATGAGTGACATAAGAAAAGACTAAATGTCACGGGAAGTCTACGGTGGTTACTAATGAATTTAAAAATTCTTAAGGGGGGGGAAGAGGCTCGCATAGAATTTTACATTTTTGAAGTGTCAAAAGCAGACTTTTTTTCCTTTGAGATATTATGCTAACACAGCTCAGGGCAGGGTAATGAGGATGGTATTTATGGGCTGAGGAAATAAAGAGACAGATTTACTATTTCTCTGAAACTGCCAAAAAAAGAAGTGGCTTAAAATGGGAGCAGCCTCGTGAAGTCACGAACGGGACACCAAAAAGGAGTTTTTATTACTGTATTGCACAGAAATAATTGGTTTCTGTTCTAATTTTTTAGCTAACATGAGTCCATTGTCCAAATGTGACTGATAAGACTTTGTGGTTTTTCTGTAAATCTTAATATTTCCCCCCCCCCCCCCCCCGCATATTTAGCAGTTTTGCTGGTAATCACAATGTGGCAGCAGCACATATATTTTAATCACCACAGTAGAGATACATTATCTCCCCAGAAAGTCCATGTAGCCTGAAATTCCAGCAAAATCCCCTCCAGCAGTGTCGGGATTACTGTTGGGTTCTTCTTGTTCTCTCGCGTGTTTGCTAAAGATTGCATCACCTCCTTTTGGATTCATTTTCAGTAGTTGACACACACACGCGCGCACACACACACACACAGACACGGCAAAGGACGATAATACCCGCTTTATAGTCTTTGTTTTTTTTCCGCGAGATTTCTTGAGATCAAACCTTTTATTTGAAGTTTTAGACACGCTGTGTGTACACTGCGCACCGTGCCTGCTGTTGCCTTGTTTATCATAATTTGATTTGCATCAGCCGCAAAAAGGAAAGAATTCCCCCGGCGTCACGTGAAACAGGATTGATAAGATGGAGTCAGCGCGGCGTTAATTATGCAGATGATGAGATAATTTCACATTCAGCCTAAAGTCTGGGTGTAATCATCGCTTGTAAAGACCAAAACCCTGTAGCTTACAACCAGAAAGGAGGGGGGGAAATCCTGCCTTTGGAAAACACATCTGTAAATCGCAATGTACATTATTGATACGTTGTACTAGAAATCCCTGATTGCATTCTGTCGACAAAAAAAACAAAAACAACGGCGTTAAATGATTGATGCTGCTGTACGAACAACATTCTTTTTTATTTTTCTATTGAAACAGCAGGTGAAACACATGTGGAATGTCTTCACCGTTTGTTTATTGTTTAATACCACGGCCCAGCAGCTCCGCACTAATTTAGCCTGCGAAAGCAAATGATTACAATTTCCTTGAGATATTAAGTTTCCAAATGAACAAGACATGGCCTGGCTCCTGAGTCTCTGACACCAATCTAATTACAATGTCTCTGTGACCTCTGTGGAGAACTGTAGTAAACCACTCTAGTTGGTTTAGTCACTTTGAAATGAGTCGGAAAACGACTCTGCGGCTCAGAGCACAGAAATCAGCTTGTGTGTGTATCTGTGTTTGTGTGTGTATGTGATCCTGTACTGTATGTACATACGTGTTTATATAAAATAAGAAAAGCGGGAAATCCTAACACTGCTAACTGCATCTTATAGAGAATAAACTCATCCTTCACTACGTGGGCAGCAGTAGTTGTTCCATTATGCAGGAAATGCAAACCATTTCTACCTTCATGTATAGCGGGGCATGCTCGTGCAGCAGAGACATTTTCACTAAAGACGTATAAAGACGAAGCAGACACAGGTTTGTGATAAGCTGCAGTAGTACTTGAATCTACCCAGAGCAACAGAAATTTAATCCTCCAGTAGTTTTTCTCTGACTTGTTTCAAAAGAAAGAAGGCACATGTGATTGATTATATCGATCTGACACATGGTACAGAATGTCAGTGACTAACAGCCTCTCCGATCTCTTCTCCCACGCCCTTGCCGCCTTTATCCTAAGAATGAGAAATGTTTAGGGCCTGTGAAGTTGTTGCCATGGAAACGTGGGGAATTAATACCCAGGCCGGCAGATTTGTGCAGAATTACGGGTGAAATATTTATCATTATGCTTTTGTGAGAGGGGAACCTTGAGTGAAATGGCAGCAGCCCCCTCCTGCTGCATCATAATCGATGCCGCCCACCTCGCCTTCACATCGACCCCTGACGCCGACCGCAGCGGCGTCCTCGTTACTGGCCGCCACTTAAATTCAGATTTGCACACTAATGTTGTTCAGTGCCAACTATGAGTCAGGAGCTAGAGCAGGTCATCCTCGCGCTACAGGGCTGCCGGATTATAATTTGGGAAAAGTCAAAGTTAGAGTTATATCAAAATGACCGGCTGATCGGGAATCGTGTGGTATGACATTTGGCGTCCATAATGGTTACCATGGCGACATAGTCGCCATTTTTGTGTGAGATTTTGGTCCCAATTATTTTGGATGGGGAGGCTAGAGTGGTGATTTAATCGTTAGAGTGGAGAAGCACCAAAAATACCCCTAAAAAAATTCTAATTCACATCAACATTTTTTACCGCATGGTAATAATTTTTACATCAACATGTCAGCACGACCCACCTGATCGCTGCAATGTGAGTAAGAAAGCTGAGCTGTGTGGTTTTGGCGCTATGACCCTGCACCATCCCAAGCTACGCTCTGTCCACCGGTGCAGCTTAATTCCCATTCATTCCTATGGGGATAGTCTGCAACATCCCACCTGTGGTGTTGAACTTCTGCATTAAACCACAGTAAAGTCCCGACGCCCCAGCTCCTGAAGCATGACAGACTGAGAGCTGATTATCTTATAGGTTATCCTTCAAAATTTTTGATGTAAAGATATTAAGCCATACTAGAGTCCCGCCGCCCAATGGCCCAGCCCGAACTCTCACAATTGCCACAGGAATTGTCTAGTATTTCTTTACAAATGCAGAGAAATAAATCAGATGAGGTTCAAAAGTAAACAGCTACAGTTCAGCATCACTACATTGTCAGAATTGCATTTTTTGGCTGTGACCTCAAATCTCATGTGCTGACCTGTGATGTCACACATTGAAGTCAAAGAATCTCAGCCTATATAAGGCCAGCACATTTCTGGTATGAAAAAATCTCTATGGTGTTAGATAGGAAATAATAACTTTATTCCTGTTTGATTTGTCCCATGAGCTGCACATGCTGCATGATGTTGTAAAACTGTTAAAAAAGAAAATGACCCTGAAAATACAAGAAAGACCAGAAAGTCTTATACCTGACATTAGCACAATGTAAATGTATTGTTTTCCAGAAAGCCACAATCAAATAACCCTTTCTGGAATTTTCACAGAACAAGAGTCAGAAAATAAATAACACAATTATTAAAATAAATAATAATCAAATAACCCTTTCTGGGTCCTTCACAGAAAAAAAGTCATGAAATAATTAACACTATTTAGGAAATAAATGATCACTAAATAACCCTCTCTGGGTCCTTGACAGAAAAAAAGCCAGGAAATAAATAACACTATTTATGAAATACATAATAACCATCTAAGTCATTACTGTATTTAACACACATAAGGCATTTATACAAAAGTAGAGTGGGAGAAAAACTGAGTTTGGTTGTGCTTTATGTAACTATTGATTACAAAGTACTGACATTTTTTTAATCATCAGTAGGCGTGGGCATGGTAAAACACACACACAAGTGTGCGTATTTAAAAATAGAGTGGGGTAATGTCATTAATCAAACCATCAGAGTCCTCATCCTCTGTTTCTGATTCGAACAGCAGCTAAATCTCCATCACACATTGCCAGTACATGGCAGATGGAAATGTAAAATTTTCACTTTTTCTGCTGGCTTTACTGCTTTTAATCGAATCGTGACCAATGAAACGCTTCTCCCACTCGTTCATTGCTCGATGATCCACTGATAGAGTCTTTCCTCCAACTCGGGCCACACTGGCTCATTTGATGCACACATTTGGTCCACCTCCCTGAACATATATATTTTTTTCCATATACCGTTTTTTCACAACTATAAGGCACACATCTAGAGGCCATTCATTTATCCTGGCTCAATTGATGCAATCCTTAACTCATCGTGAACCTTGAAGCATCTATAGCAGGGGTGTCAAACTCATGTCCTGAAGGGCCGAGTTGGTACAGGTTTTTGTTCCAACCAGGCAGTAACACACCTGATTCTACTAATCAAGGTCCTCAGCAAGAGCTCTATTGGTTAGGTGTGTTACTGCCTGGTTGGAACAAAAACCTGCACCCACTCGGCCCTCCAGGACTTGCATAAGTGACATTAAAACTTCTCTATCCCCACGCTGGTGTCAAGTATAAGACCTTTCGGTCTTTTTCTCATATTTTCAGGGTCATATTCTTCTTTTAACAGTTTTATAACCATCTGTGGGACAAATCAAACAGGATTAAATAGAAGTTATTTTTCCTCCCTTCAACACCATAGAGAATTTTTCAAGATCAGGGTCCCATGGAGTAACCGTAAGGACTTGTCCGCTAACCCCTGACCTGAACACTTACAATAATTACGTACGTAATTATGTACTGCCCCTTCTCCCTGTGCTGTGACCTTGACGTGGTGGAGAAGCTTGAGTGCTTCTAGGACCCTGAGAGCTGTGCTGGGGGGGCCTCTGGCTCCTGGCAGGTTTAACCTCACCAGACTGCTCTCGGGTTAGGAGCAGGACTAAAGCCAGCACAACCCACAAAAATACTGTTACACAAACTAGAATGAGCAACTTATTGACATTAGGCCCATAGTGGACCCCAAGCACCTAGACTAAACTAAACTAGATCATTAGATTTTGATACTTATAACAATGTTTAAAGAACTTTTGAATGTTCTGGTGCAAGGGTCTGATTCCTGTTTTCACCTATTTCTTGTATTTGTTCATGTTGTAGCTATAAAAAATAATGAATAACTTACAATAATTTGTGACAAATAATGATTCTAAATCAATGGCAACTTAATTTACCTGCAGTTTTAAATCAATCAAAAAGGTACAAACAATATTAAATTAATGTAGTTAACACCATTATTACATGAACTCCTTGAGTAATGTTTGTATCTGAACTCTGTTTATTTATAGTTTTTTATTTTATTATATTTCACTGTCTCTACCATATGACAAATAAAGATCAACTGATAGATTAGGTAAAAGTAGTTTTATTGTCATTATTGTCACTCTAACAATTGCCGCTGGAATTGTCTAGTGCTGGACTAGATTTTAATGAATTAATGTCATTTCCTATTGACAATGTATGTTTTATTAAAGCACATTTAAAGTATTGATCAATCCACATTATACAAACCAAGGGAGGGAAAACGATAGCCACACCCCTCATGCAATATGATGTCCCCTTTAACTGAGAGTTTTAAGGAGATGACAGTGATTCTCTTTTATATCTTAATTTCCAGACAGCTTAAAAGTGTGCCAATACCGCTGTTAGAGTTCTCCTCAGTAACTCCCTATACAGACTAACATCCCTCTTTTTACTGCAACATGCACTGTAGCTGTTTGAGTAGAGCAATGACAGCCCGTCTCCTCCATCAGGCTGGATACCAGATCACGCAACAGCGGAAGCCCATCGCAGTCGATGGCGTGCTGACCTACAGCCTCCTCGGAGGAAAAAACAGGAACCAGGTGATAAGGAAAGACGTCCGCATCAAACAGATCCAGCTGGAGCAGGACAGCGGCAAGAGCCTCCACGATGACCTCCGCCACCAGACACTCATAGATCTCAACAGAGCAGGTAACAATGGAGCAGGAGGCTGGTAAAATCATAGAAAAATCTAACTAACGATCCTTTGATTCTACTAACAAGTATTGGTTCGAAAATGTATTGTTTCTATTGTGTGCCACGCCGGACTTTGTCTTTTACAACATCGTCCGCGTCCTTAAACGCGGGAGTGAAAGTGACATAATTCGTCGACAAAGCATGAACAGAGTTTGACACTCTGTCCGCGGGAGCCCCTCAGAGATGTAAAACACAGCTGTGCCTGCGCCCGGCAGGTGTAGGTCTAATGGAGCTGGTGATGGAGCCAGACATGAGCAGCGGAGAGGAGGCCGCAGCCGCTGTCAGAGAGCTTCAGCTCATCCTGCAAACCCTGGGCACCTGTCAGGGCAACATGTCAGGTAGGGAGATTGCACTCTGCCCTTCTCCCTCTGTCTTTCTTCCTCTCTCTCATTGTGAGCTGCTACAGCTACTAACTTGTTCTTATCTCACTCTTAAATCTTTTTTTTTTTTTTTGACTCTTCCTCCTCAGAGGGACAGCTACGGGTAGACGCCAACGTGTCCGTGCACAGACCTGGCGAGCCACTCGGCGTCAGGACAGAGGTGAAGAACATCAACAGTGCCCGCTTCTTGGCCCGGGCTATAAGTAAGTGAAGTTTTCAAACGCGTATAAGGAAGGATAGCATCGTAGTTCCAGGGTGCATCGGGCATTTAGTGAGCAATGTTTCAACGAAATAGTTCCCAAGTGACTGCCGGGTGGCTCACATGCACACCGTCTGAAAATAAAGAGCTTGACATTTGCACGCCGTGTCGCCCAGAGAGAATGACTTACTATGTGAATGCGTGCTGCAGCACCAAGGTAAGAAGCACCTGCTTATACACGAAGCAGCCGACCTGATACACACACGGGCCTCCACAGTTATTTATCCGTCAGGTGCGACATAATTGCCTCCGTACATAAAAGGAGGATTGATTTTTTTTTTTCCTGTCGAAATGAAAAAAAGCCGGCGAGATTTATGGGGGGAACATTAAGAAAGGGAAGCGTACTTAGCATTGACGGTAATTTGCGATGCATAAGGACTGACGGCCATTCACCAACAATTAGTGACGCGGCGCTGAATTTGGCTCCCGGCGGCCGCTCACTTAAAACCACATCGATTTTCTGTCAGCCCCAAACTCCGCTGACTGCTGATTGAGCCGCGCTTAAAAAAAAAAAAAAGCTGACGAAGAGCTACAGCCAGAAATGTCAGCGTTTAACATGCGGGTTTGACACAACGGTCAAGCTGCGCCTGAATTATCTGGCAATAAAGTTTGATCAGATTTACTCACTGCAGAACTTTTATTTCAAAGGCAAAACATGATTTATCGCACTTCTGATGTGGCGACAGACCTGTGGATTTCCTGTGTTAGAAAAAGAGCAGATGTTTGGTATTTAACAAGAAATCGTATTTGTAGCAGTTTTGTTGGATGAAGTGCATCTGTGCTCTTGTTCTCGCTTCCACCACCAGACTTTGAGATCCAGAGGCAGATGGAGGTCCTGCAGAGAGGAGGATCGGTGCAAAACGAGACCCGGGCGTACGATTCTAAATCAGGGTAAGAGGATGGAAGCGCGGCGCCTTAATGCCAGGCTTTCGCCGCCACAACACCTACCGACCGGGACGTCTGCCTGGCTCATTAGTCCCGCTTTTTTTTTTTCTGAGGAGCAACCATCACGGTAATAAATGATGAATGGAGCCATTTGGATGCCACCGCCGCCCTGCGTTGTCCGTGAGCTGTGTGCTACGCGCAGGCTTATGAGCTCACGCCGTGAGCCAGCTCCCACACAGCTGAGGCCTTGATCATCTTCCGGTGCTCTGCCTCCTATCCCGCGAGGCCCCGCGCGGCCGAGGCACACAGCGGAGCGTGGTAAATAGCGTGTGTGATGGCCTGCGCTTGGCCCTTTTATTCTCGTTTCCTGTGAAGGTGGCTACAGATCCGACCACATTAGTTCGCACGGAGCCAGATTCACTGGAAGGCACGGCTTAACATATGTTCACATTTATTTGCTTCTGAGGTTCCCATTTAGCTTTTGCCATTATCGGTCCCATAACAGTCGCATATTGTACAAAGTGAGATTTAAATATTATATGAGGAGGTGTGGTTGTTCTATAAATACTGAACCATGCTTCAAACTGCTCAAATCTTCAGAGAAATGTCCACAGCCATGAATTGTCTTTGCTAGATGATCAGATAGTGCTATAGCTAAATTTACTTCACTCATGTAGCATATTTCCAAACAAAATACAGTAAAATAATACAAAATGTAGTCTTTTTTTTGGCACAACAAGATGCAGCTGATTGGCAGATCTCAGCGACCTCGAGGGTTTGTAAACAGCCCGAGATGTGCCAACCAATTACTGCCTTATAAAAACAGATGCTAAAATCTTAAATGATTTCTAAAACTGAATTCTGAACAGCGCATGTCCATGCTTGCATGTCTAACTGCAAGCTACAAGGGAGGGAGAGCCATCAGCATTCAACTCTGAACACACTGACACCATTAGAGTTCATGCAGACAGTTGTGTTTATAGTAGCAGCGTTGGCCTTCTATGTCATTTTAGGACACTTAATGTATGTCATGTTTATATAAGGGCACTGCGTGTGAGGAGCTTGATCCACTTTACTTTAATCCTTATCTATTATTGCTGCAGGTCGAAGGGTAAAGACCTAAGAGTTTTTGCTGTACTTGTGTCAATATGATGAGATGCAAAAAGAAGAAAAACTTGAATCGTCTCAATACAAACAGGAATCCTATGCAAACATTAGTCCAGCTAATATAGACGATATTGTTAGCAGTGCTGCAGACTCACTCAATCCATTAATAAAGCTATAGAAATTAAATCCATGGTATAACTCTCAAACTCTAAAATTGTGAAAACGTGAAAGGATATAGAGTTCCAGCAAACTGGAGGAATCTAACAGTCTTAAAACGCATAGGATGAGTCCGACACAGGCGATGTTCTCCACTCTTTGTCTAGAGGCAACTGCCCAAAACCATGACAGGAAGTGTCATCTGAATCTTCCGGTTTGTTACTATACACGTCTCTTCCTGCAGGGCTTTTTCTTTCTTTCCGTCAGTTAATGATACAGAATTATGCGTATATGGAACCTTATATTAGCACATACAATATGGAATTCATCATGGGAGTAACAGCAGTTTGATGCACACAGAAGGACTTCAGCACGACTTGGTTAAAAGCTGTTCAGTCGGCGTCTCCTGAATCCACCGTGGCATCCTCCAATCAGAGGTTATCAGGTTGGGTAATGTTCTCAGTCATGTTGGAGGAGTCCAGACACCACGCAGCAGCTTGGTGCTGCAGAACATCTCCATACCACAAGCCTGCTACGTCCGAAATTAGGGCATTTCCAAAGATGTTGGGTTTACTGTTATAGGAAACAAAGATCTGTTGATGCACTAATTCATGCACTGGTTTAAAACTGGACCTTTTGTTGCAGATCATTTCCCTCTCTGTCCCCACACATCTTCCTCTCAACAACATACTAGCAAATAAACACAAAAAAATTCTCCATTAGTCTTTAAAATGTTTAAATGTTTCCTCTTGTCTTCTAGGGAGACGGTTCCTATGAGGGACAAGGAGGGTCTCCAGGACTACAGGTGAGTGTGGGTCTGTGCGATCGGTGCACGCGTGCGCTCACTTATCTCCTGACAGCTGGTGTTTATTGACAGTTATGATAACCAGAGAGGATCTTGTCCTCGGTGGGGACTGAAAAGCTGACGAGAGCCTTGTGAGTGGCAGTGAGATGGAGGGAAAATAAACAGACAGCACTCAAGGTCTGGACCTGAGCGAGGAATGACAGACGAACAGATTTAAGGCCGATGGTGTCAGATGATTAGGGGAGGAGGTGAAATGTGACAAGCGTGTCGTGGAGGACTATTAGGAGCTCGACAAAAGCCCAACTCCTCTACGCGCCGCTTATCTGCACTGCTGATAAAGCATTCTCCGCCTCCCTAGCGTCCCCTTTTTTTATTATTTTTTTTTTAACCACCTGTCCTCCCTTCAGGTTCATGCCAGAGCCCAACCTGCCGCCTCTGATCGTGTACGAGGATAACGCCTCGCTGCCCTCTGGCACTGATGTGTGCCAGGCGGTGGTGGTGCAGAAGATAAGGGAAGGGCTGCCAGAGCTTCCCAGTGTCAAACGGGACAGGCTGGTGCAAACATACGGCATCCTGTCCGAGCACAGCATCACTCTGGTGGTGAGTTCAGAAGCGGCTAAACGCCGACTAAAAACCCGAGCGGTCGTCTGCCCAGCCAGCGCTCCGCCGGGCTAGTTTGATGCTAATTAGACAACCGGCACGTGTGAAGAGATCAAAGCGGTTTCTGGCTGTTGTTCCGCTGCAGAACGAGGACGGGCTGGTGGACTACTTCGAGGCGGTGCTGAAGGCGACCAGGAAGGACCCGAGGAAAGTGATCGGCTGGGTGACCAACGACCTGTTGGGTCGCCTCAATCAGAACGACATGGGCGTGAGCAGGAGGTGAGTCACGGGGGCACCTCCTCACGCCACGCCTACATTTAACACGCATCTGTTGAGTGTGAAAGCTCACACCTCAGATCACAAAGCCACCGATCACATGCTCTTTAAAAATGTTGCCATCTTCTTTCCTCTCACAAGGCCTACGATTTTTCTAAAATATGATTTGGTGCATAGTCTTCACTTACACTGCAAATGGTTTGATTTGCAGTGTAAATGATCTTCAGGTAAAGTCTGTGTCGGTATTTTGTCACAATCCATATCCTGCAACTCGACCAGTTATTATGGTCGAGTTCACTATATATATATATATATATATATATATATATATATATATATAGCGCATCAACATTAGTTAGAAAGAATTATTCCTTACTCTTTATGAACTACACATTGTAGCGTGATTGACATCAAGGAATATTAGATTCTTAATGTTCATAAATACTGCTGCCATAACCATGGGTGAGTTGATAAGTCTTCCCATATCCTCTAATCCTTCACGTCTGTCATTGAGAGAACCCCTGCCACAGTCCTGACAGCCTGTCGGAGAGAACAAGAATCAAATTGCATTTGTGAAATCATTACCTTTTTTTGCAAGAAGATTATGTTTTGATCTCTCGCTGCTGGCAAGCTGTTAGCTGGAACGTGTTGGGTTTCGTTAATGTTTCGTAACACAATAGAAATTGAATGTTTAGTGGTAAATTGCCCTGGTTCCTTTCACACACACAAAAAACCTATTTAGCCACTGGCAATTATAAAATAACACCAGTTGTCCCCTACTGTTTCTGTTTATGACATATTGTGACGCAAAATATCAGAAATCCCTTTCATTTCAATGTTTTTCTTAAAATGCTGGTTTAATTGAGATTGCAGCGAAAGGAGAAATGAGAGTTGTGCGACACGAAGTGAGGTTTAAGATTTGAAGCTGAAACCTTACTTCAGTTGTCAGTACAGGACTACTGAGCTTTACAGGATCTACCACACTCGTATGAAGTATCTGTGGAAAAGTACACCACAAAGTAGCCAGTGATTATTTCTAAGGAGAAGAAAGAGGAAGAAAACAGGAAAAACTCTGGCGTAAAGAAGGGCTTATAGTGGAAAAAGCCATAATAACACATTTAAATACAAGTATAATAAAAAATAACCATTGACTTCAAATCTTCAACACTGCATTCTTCAATATTTCTTTTTTAATATTGTTTAGTTGCTATCCACCATCCAATTAGAAATAAAGGATTGGAATACTCCAAACAGTGAATGATATTATTATGTGTTTCACAATTCGAGTTATTATCCACTTACATGCACAAACAGTTATTAAATGTTGAGTTCATGTATTCAGAATGAGATACCTGTCTCTGTTTGGGTATTTTGGTTGCCCAGGAATTCTGCCCAAAGCCGACTCAAGAGTCCTTGAAAAGGTTAAATGAAATAAAGAGATTAAGGAGGCTGGGGGTCAGACGGCCCATGACTAAAACCCAGACATGTCATTAGGAGCCGGCCCGGGTGCTTCCACCAGCCGAGACAAGTCACTCAACAGAAAAGTTGATAACCGCTGGCAGCTGCCGATGAGGGGAAACTCCAATCTGGCAGATTTGTGGCAGGGTGGAGACAGCGCCATGACAGAATAGTGAAATATCTCGCCGGGCCCACATTAACACCGCGTTAAAAATGTGACAGATTTGAAAATACAAATATAATGAGGGTTCTCCATTTGACATTCGGGCACTCAGCCAAGCCGAGGCGCGCTGCTGAAGACGGATGCTCCTCATCTCTTTGTCCAGAGTCACGCTCGGGTTGGGAGAAGATGGACTATCTGCGCTTAATGTATTCTAACCCGTTTGCCGGGTAGCCTGGGGAATAAACAGGCAGGCATTGGCGGGGCCTGCCCATTGGTCTGAAGGCCCATTATTCTGACAGCCAGTTTTCCTAAAAACGCCTCCTGCTCTGAAAAGGCACATTTGGAGTGCACGGCACCACATAGGAAACCCATTATGATAGAATCACAAATGTTGATGGACTCGTTCTCCCTTTCAGGCCCACAGCCTCCTTCTCTCGCTCCGTCTCCCCCTTTTGTTTATGTCTCCACCTTCCAGTCCATTTGTTGAAGTGTAATGAAATTACCCCTTTCATTTTGATTCCAGCCCGATCTCGGCCGCCGCCCTCGCCGAGCTGCTGGAGCTCGAAGAAACGGGAAAGATCTCCTCGTCGGCCGCCAAGCAGGCCAGTCCGCCACACCCGCCACACAGTTTACCCCTTTCTGCCAGAGCCCGCCCGTGTTCCCGTTCTCACCTGCTTTCTCGCTCTCAGGTGTTCCAGGAGATGTGGAGCTCACCGGGCAGGACGGCGCCGCAGATCATCAGCGAGCAGGACCTGTGGATCGTCAGCGACGCCGCGCAGCTGCACAGCATCTGCCAGAAGGTGGTGGACTCGCACCCTAAACAGGTGAGAGCGCAAACAGAACATCTCACAGGTATTCGTACGTACTGTTTCTGCACGCGTTTCTTCCATCCATGCGTCTCGTCACAGGTTCACGACCTCAGAAACGGCAGCAAGAATGTTCTGAACAGGCTGATGGGACTGGTGCAGAAGGAAACCAAAGGCCGGGCCGATCCGGCTCTGGTGCGGGCCATCCTACAGGAGATGACTTCACGGAGTTCGTAGAGAGTCAGCCACATCGCAGATGAACAGTCTGAAGCATAACATGTGATCTGTGCATTTTATGGAGGGCAAACGATAAGATGGACCTGGTCTCCTGTGCATAAAACTGTTGATCTGTAAAAACAGTCAAATGTGCTTACTGGACAGTATTTATGTGTCTGGAAAATAATAAAATTTACACTCATTTCTTCACAGAACAGAAGGAACTCATGAATCTAAATATACTGTTTATATAATCTTCTCTAAATGTTGGTTTAAACTTAAACCTTCCCTGGAAAAAAAAGTAGTTAAATGATGCAATAATAATATCAGTGGAGGGAAAAACAAGGGGATTTCAGATCAGTGGTCAGGACACATTTCACTGTTTAAACTGACATATTCAGTAAAACCGTTCCCATATAACTTTATGTTCCAATGACCGCTGCCATATTGGCCATTATGGTCATCGGTGAAGCCGGAAAAAGGGACAAGGGCAGAAGATAAAACTGCAGAGAGATGGAAGAGTTGAGCAGGTAAACGAGCAGCGAGCTCCCTCTTGTGGTTGAAGCATGTTACATTGAGCTGGTCTCACCTTTTCACTCTGTGGTACGTTTTAATATAAACTAGAATGTCTCAGCTTAAATTTCACATCAGCCTCTAATTTTGCTTTGTGATTAATTCATAGGCAACAAAGGAAATCATTTGGTTGGCTGCAAACTGCTCATATCGTTTACAATTAATTCAGTTTCCTCCAATTCATTTTAACTAAATAATTCCAACTCTGAATATGAAATTAAACATGACTTTAACTTCATGAACAACAGTATTTATTACCACTCAGTGTCTTCCTGGACTCTGCAGCTGTGATGCAGACACTATGAGGCGACCGCTGAGCCCCAAGGGTTGTCGCAGCTTTTTCATTACAAAATAATTTGATTTTGACAGTTTTCTCCACTTGACGCAGCAGAAATATCGAGTTACATCAAATCACATTCTACTGTAATACTGACCATGTGCATGAGACCAACAGACTATCTAGTCTGATTTGATCTTTTTCTTCTACATTGATGCAGAGTTTAATGCTGTTTTTACCCGGTTGCATGCACAGACATAAAATAGCAATCTTTTCAAGTTGTTCTTCTGCACTGATGATACATATGTCAAAGTTTGCTTCACCTACAAGTGTCGTAGACCTTCTCTGTTACAACAGAACCAGGCCTAGTTTTGAACAAAACCTCTCTGGGGGGGGTTAGGAGAGAAAATGTGAAATTTAATGAGGACAAACCCGGTCTGTCAAAAGGGAAACACTCTCTATTGATGGTGTCAGGTGAAACCTGTTAGGCGGAGTTAGCGGAATTTCCGGTTTGGAAAACTTGGCAACAGTTAATTAAGTGGACAGGCAGAAAACAAAGAACTTGCCAACACACAGTGCATACGGTTTAATTTACCAGATTTATCTTTATTAAAAGAGGCATGCCTTTGTGTCTCAGACACCAGCCACAGACAGTGACCTGATTTTATATCGGACTTAAAACTAAGGCCAATTGGTGTCAGAAAAAAACATTTTGTAATAAGAAACGTACCAACGCAGACTGATTGGTAGCCTTTTTGCTGACTTGTAATACCCGTTTTCATGCCACCATGCTGAAACAGTGATTGTTGTGCTGTGTTGGGTCAACACAGATGGAGACGGTCATGGATGAGAGGCTGTTTCAACATGACTGTGGTACGAATAGGCTGATAAAGTGCTCCGTAACATTCTTTTGCCAGAGGTTGGGGGAAAAAAAAAATATATGTATTCCACAATTCAGAAAAAATGGCATACATGTAGATAGCTAGAAATATAATTGCAGCCGTCTTTGTAGAAAAACAGGAGTACACAAAGACCCTTCTGCATATTTAATCGCCTGCATAGCATCAAGTAGAAGTGGAATGGATTTAAATAGGAACAAAGAAACAAACCAGATTTAAAAGGAGTTTCTGATCTTCGTGGCTGAACTGAGACGACAGGGTTCATCGTTCAGTATAATTTTACACCAGCTGTGCAGTTGTCTTCTCATCTCATCTTGTGTTTGCATAATAACATTTACTGTGTTAGATACACTGCAAGCAGTCCATTCTATTCACTTTTAACTCGTACTGTCATAGGATCCAATGATGGCCTCTTAAAAAAGGAAATAACCAGGTAATTGTCCTTATTATATCGACATCTTTGACCATGGTCAGCTTTAAATAAGAAAACAAATGTCTGTATTACTCCTGTGTAAATCCATTCTAAATCAGGCAATAACGTGGACTAAAATCCTAAAGTAGGCACTAATTTAAACGTGTTTCTGTTCTGGTAAATCCATTTAAAAGAGGCGTGCTCTGTAGTAAAATATAGCTCTTGGAATTTTCTCATTAACAACTGTGCTCACAACCTGGACTAAAATAAAGGCAATTTACAACCGTTTTTCAAACACAAAACTATGACTCTTCCCAACAGTGATATTTCAGATTTCTTACAACCCCCTACATAGAAGATAGTGACGACAAACCACAACAACTAAAAAGCCTATAGTATAACATTGTTTGAAAAAAAAAATGTATGGCAATAGAAAGTCTCGAAAAAAAAAAAAAGCTTAAATACCCTTCCCATTCTGAAAATATTCAAAACTTAATTAAACCCCAAATATCCTTGATTTGCATAGCGCTTTCTTACAATATGTACATTGTAAAGCATTACTAATGTAAGGCAAATTAAATATAGCATCAATAATCCTGGTTTTGGTGCGCTGGTCTTAATTTATATGGACATTAAGAACATGTGGAACCTCCAAGTGTGAGATACTAGCGCATTGCAGAACCGAAAAAAAACGGATGCGTTAATGTGCATTAAAAAGACTCCTGAGGTACAATCATGAATCCAAAAAAAAAAAAAAAAACACACACGCGCACACAAAACAAATTTACATCTAACACACAATTACGTGAAAACACCACTTTGTGAGGTTTAAAGTGACCGACCGTGTTCAACCCCTGACCCCCACCCACGGAAACGTAGCTGTGTAACATAATAATTAAAAGTGTACGTTTGGATGTGCTTCTGTGAAACAGTTTGCACCACATTGTGCTGGGTCCGCCAACGAGGCGAAGACACTCCAGAAAAAGGCCACCTGAGGATTTAACGGAACCACGATGAGCGCCGACATCGTCACTGCAGTCGGAGCTGGTTGTAAAATACACTACAGACCAGGGCTGATGATCGCTAAAATGTTCGATTGTTAAAAATCATCATTTATCTTTGGTTGGTGGACCTGGGGCTCACTTCTATTAACAATATTGGCTGGTGAAGGACAAGATTTTCTAACTCAAAAGTGTGGACGTCGTCCCCCCTCGGTCGCCCGACACCAGACGGAGCTAGAGTCATGAAATTTAAAAAAAAGCACATGAAAGTGAATATCTTTGCTTGGAAAAATAAATACTAATCTTAAAAATAGCTGTATAAATCACTGGAGCCTAGAGGTTTCTTCACGGAGTCGTAACATGAAGACCTCTTCTTTTAAAATCTCAGAGTTCAGTTGGACTCATCACAGAGGCCTATCGGGACACAATTACTCTTCCATAGGAATGTAGGATAAGATGGAGTGCTCCTGCGCGATGGCGGCCAGTTCTTTGAGGAACTCCGTGAAGAGGACGGTGGCGAACACGTCGGTGCGGTCCAGAGAGATGGCTTTGGGTTTAGGCGGCGGCGAGCTCTTCAGCAGCCTCCTCGACTCGCCGTGGGCGGAGCTGCCGGGTTTGTCTGTGAGGGACAGGACGTCACCCAGTTAACATGACAGAGGACACTAAGCAAAGTATAATAAACTTTCTGTGTCATACCCTTTTAAAATCCCATAGACCTACGCATCACAGCGCCCACCGCGCCACCACAGGATTTTAACTTTTAATGATAGGAACGATGCTTTGAATATCTATCAAAAACATTACACAAGAGCATGCATATCATCATGGCGTGCACACGCTGTTTCTAAAAGTTGGGGTTGATCTGACAAACAGTCAGGGAGATCTCTGAGGCACAGACGCACCTTGCTTCTACATATAAATAAGGCCCATGCTGTTGCCCAAAAGGTTTTTTCGTTTTTTTTTTTTTTTTTTTTTTTTTTTTAAAGGCAGAATCGATTTCTTTTTCATTTTCACATTCCTGCACATGAACACACAGAGATCAGCTGTCAGCTGTCACTTGAAAATGAACCAGGCAGAATGAGTCCACCATCAGGACGCCACCACAAAACCCTAATGAAATGCATCTCGGGTCTTCAATCTCATTATCAACTGCATGATGGATTAAAAAATATTATCGAGTCTAATCACATCAGATTATTAGAAGTGAACCCTTTTATGTATTTTAGTGATGATCTGGAGATGCCAATTAAATCATGAGGCGTTCTAAGGAGGATTAACCGAGTTAATGAAGGATTTGCAAATACATGACTGCTACTCACTGGGTTTTTGACTTGGAAGTGAATAAGAATGGTTTACATATTGATTTTTTTGTATAAGTCATACTGTTAAGAGGCACTGAAATGTTTCAACATTTAACAATCTATGGTTATATGCTTTCCTGCTAGGATTTTGATGACAATCTGTCACCAAAGTTCAAATTGTGGAAACCTCATAAAAGCATTTTTAATAAATAATAAATATTTACTACCTCTGCCAAGGTTGTCTGTCTGTTAGCAAGATAACTTAAAAAGACGGCCTAGATTTTATCAAACTTTCAGCAAATCTTGGAAACAGTACCATGAATAGATGATTAAATTTTGGTAACAATCCGGAAGAAATCCTGGTTTCTGGATCGCGTTTCTGTTAGATAACATTGTGGTAAATGGACTTTCAAACAGGCATTTCTTTGAGGCCACCTGGTGGTGATATGTGGTACCTCCATAGCTTGTCTGCTAGTCATAAGGAGGAGCTTTAAGAATATAGAATACAGTATGTGTGAAGAACCTCGGCTGACACACAAAGATCCTGGATGCGTGCGTATCGTCACCTGCTGCTCCGAGCGAAGCCTCCCTAGCCAGCAGCCAGTGTTGGGCGGCAGTGATCATCTCTGGAAAGTCCTTCCTGGTGGCGGCCAGCTCTTCTATCTGGTTCTTCACTGTGGCTAGTACCTGCAGGTGAACACACACGGGAGAAACTGAGGATCCAGTTCATACCAGCAGTGCAGCGTTGGGAAAGTTCATTTTCTACATGCACCAGTTCAACGTTCAGTTCACAAATTTCAAAATTAACTAGTTTGTTTATGCTTTATGATTGTTTCTAGTTAATAGTTTATTCATTTCTCCATTTTTTGCTGGGAGCTGTTGTTTTACAAAGCGCATATCAAGAGGTAACTGGCTACTTGGTGGAGCCAAGTGGAGTTTGCGTTTCTTATATAAAGAGATTTGACTCTACCGGAGACTTACAGTTGAAAATGATTTGTTGTTACAGCGCCACCCTCTGGCCACCTAATTGTTTAAAATCAAATTCAAATGCACTTGCTTAGGTCCTTGAAGACAATACTCCCACTAAATGAGAAGTGGATTGGGTGAAGATGTGAGGGGGAACATTCAGAAAGAGATTGCTGAAATTATACAGAGAGACACACTAGCCCTCACCCGAGCCTACGCTTGCGCTCACAAAACAAGTTTTTGTTACCTGGTACAGGGAGCGAACTGTTGGCTGGAAGACCAAGTTGGTGTTGAGGAGGAATGAGCGCAGCAGAGGCTGAGGGAAGGCTGCCAACTGGGCCAGGATGCCCGTCAACAACAGGTTGACGTGCAGGGAGTTGGACAGCATGTTCTCCAGGCGGGACAGCAGCACGCTGACAAACGGACCTGCAGAGAAAAGCATTGCACACAATATTTCTACTGTCATTTTTCCCGTAAATAACTAGGCTGCTGCAGGGCTTCTTGACTCCTGACTCACCTGTGAACGGCACCGAGTGGCTTCTGCTTGCACTCGCGCTTCGAAGCGTGGGACCAAACGGCGATTGCACTTTCTCCGGCTCCGGCGTCTCGGAGAAGGAGGTGAAATCCATCTCCTCCTCCTCCGCCTCCACGGGCGCGACGGGCTTCCTGGGCTCGCCGTCAGATTTGACGGCTTTGCTGCTCGCCTCCCTGTCCAACGTACGTAGCAGCTCCTCATACTGAGCCAAGAGGTCGTCGCCCGCCTCAGGAGCAGCGGCGGCGGCGCCGCCTGGGTTTTGGGGTTTGGAATTACAATCCGTTTGACCTTTGGCCTTCGTGTCCGAGCCGTTCTGGCATTTGTCTGCCATCACAGAGGTTGGAGGCGATAGGCCGAGTCCGTTATTTAGCGGGACCGCAGCGGCGTCAGGTCGGGCCTCTTCGGACTCTGACCTCTCTGCGCTGCCGTCGTCTCTGGCGTCTTTCTTTGCGACAAGATCATAAACCATGACATCGTCCTGAAAATCGGATTCCTCGATGTACGAGCCCTTCACCAGCATGATGGCCGTCCTCCTCATCTCCTGGATGTGCCTCGGAGGGTCAGCGGACGGCGCTGGCTGTGGGGGTTTCCTCTCGGCGGGAGCCTCGGCGGTCTGAGTTGGACACGCGTCGTAGCTGTCGTCCCACTCCAGCTCCAGCTGGTTGACGGGAGGCGGCTCCGAGGTGGGTGGCGGGCCGGGCCGGGGGCGTGGCGCCGGCTGCGACGCCCTCTTGAGAGCTATCTGGATTATCCGGCTCTTCAGCGCCGGCTCCTCCAGGACACCAGGCTGGTATTTCTCAGGAGGCGGGTCCTCGCCGTCGTACAGGGCCGACCACACCTGGCAGGCCCGGATGCAGCTGCTGATGCTCAGGCGGGCGTCGTAGAGATAATGAAGATAGCTGACGTCCAAGTAGATTTCCGAGCCGATGGTGCACGAGCTGCCCGAGTCGTCGTCTTCGTCCTCTGAGAAGCTCTCTTTTTCCTCTGGGGAGACACAGATCGGAGATGTTGATAAGAGGCGGCGTGCATCGCTGGCGCGGAGCTCACACAGAGCGGAACTAATGAGTTTTACATGTAACCACGGGGAGCAAAGTGATGTAATACAGGGAAACAGCAGGACATGATACAAAATACTATAATCATCCACGTTATGGTGATGTCCCAATTAAACGCAGATCAACACCTGGCAGTGCACCGAACCCAGAACAGTGTGCAGATGTTGAAAATGAAATACAAGTAAAAAAATAATGTGTTTTTTTTTTTTACTTTACTGGTATAAGTGCCGCTGTGAATGACTTTGCATTCATCCTCTGCTGAATGCACACGACAGTTGTTGAGGTTCCAACATGCCACTGAACAAATACAAGCGTGGCTGAAAAAGCGCTCGTTTTGACGATCCTGTGGCACAGGGTTGCTTTTGAAATTCAAAAAATATTCAGTAGTCTCAAAGGACGTTATTAAAAAGTAGCTCTCCCCCTCAGCGTCTGCCACAAGGACATCTCAGCTACAACATTCATTAGCTGCACTCCACACATAGCGCACCATGTGAGTGGCGAATGAATAATTCATCCATCATCATCATCATCATCACAATGACAAAGTTCATTGCTGTGATCTGAGAATACAGAGACATCACTAAAGCACAAAAAATAATAATAATAATAATAATAATCAGGCATTTTGCAAACGCCCGCCCGGTTTCAGACAAATGAAAAGAAACTAAGGCCAGAAGAAAAATGATTACAGATCAGCTCCCCGTGCACTGAGGGAGTATAACTAACATTTTTGGACTTTCCATTTTACAGCCAGTAGAAGTGATAATCTTGTAAAACCTGTGGTTTTATGATTCCCGTCTCATCAGATGTCATTATAGTAACGTGTCCGTGTTCCTGGATCAAGAGCAATTATTTTGGTGGGTACAATGTTAATATTAATTGTAATAAAATCAGACAGACCCCTTTAGACTCCTGTGGTACCTGTGCTGCTGGTGCTGCTGGGAGCCTCTGCACCTTTAGAAAACAGGATGGAGTCCAGCTGTCGCAGGGGCGGCGGGCTGTGGTCGGGGGAGCAGCAGGACGGCGTTAACGCCAGTATCTTGGCTGCCGACACGGAGTAGCAGTCCCTCTCCCTCACCACGCGCCTCTGACTCAACATCATATGATTACAGGGGATCAGGTACCTGTGGGGGCAGATAGGAGCAGATCCTGTTAGGGGGAAAAAGCAATGGGTGGCGGGGTGGTGGGAGGAGCGCGGGGGAGGGGACAGATGGCGGCACTAGTCTGCATGGCGGGAAGCAAAAGAGTAAAAAAAAAAAAAAGGCTCATCGCGTGGCTAAACCAATTAGATGTACCAGCGCCACTCACCTCAACACGAGCTGCAGGATCACGTCTTCACAGTATAAGCCGATGAGAGTGCGGAAAAGCGCCAGTGACACAGTGCCCAGCTGGAGCGGCGAAAGGAAACACACACACACACACACACACACACACACACACACACACAATGAAAACATCAGTGAAACACATGGAGACAAACGAGAACGACTGAGGAGACGGCTCCAAATGTCTCATTTGACGCAGTGCTGAAGCCGATTATTCATGAAACATTATCTTATGCCAATTATCGAGCAAACAGGCTAAACATGCAGCAGCTCCCAGCTCCTCAAATGTGAGGATTTATCGGGATTTTCCTGTTTAAAATGATGGTTAATTAAATACATTTGTGTTTTGGACAGATAACACGGGACACTTCAATTTTACCCCATTCTTATGGTGTGTTTTCACTATTTAATGAAATGTCATAGATTGAAGGATCTTCAATAAATTATCCATAAATTGAAATTTTTGATTGTAAAAATACAGCTGTACAGCGATTTTTATCCTGTGTTACAGTCATTTGTCATTTAATAGCCTCATTTTGAGACATTTTTGTCAAGTGCAAAGCTTTAAATTGTTGTTAATCATTCCCCACCTGCTCATTTATGTCTACGCTACACCACCTTTTAAAAACTGACATTTCATGCAGAATAAACCTGGAACAAGAATACGGCTACTTCAGAAATGAACAAAATGCTTTTTTGGGTCATGGAAGACGAAAGGTAAAAGAAAGGTAAAAAGAGCATTTGCAAAGTGTCATTTGGCTCAAGTTAAAAAATGTGAAAAGCAAACATGAGTTGTAGGTGCGTCTACTGTTGGCAAACACTGGAGGGAATTCCCTCAGGCTTCTGCACAGGGGAGCAGCATCCTAAAGAAGATTGCTTACTAATATTCGCTGATTCAGTTCACGCATTTTTATGGAACCTAAGCATGTTTTTAGAAAACCCACGCAGACACAGCAAAGAACGGGAAGTCTGCACAAAAAGGTCCCCTCAAGGCCTTAAACCTATGACCTTCCTTAATGTTGATAATCTAATTAAAAGTGTTTGTCTTTAATTCGGCTTTTTTCTGAAAAGTGAAAGTGTGAAGCTCCTTTATTGTTCAAAAATGCTGCTGGGAAAACCAGTTGAATGCTGTTATCTGCCACCTTCACGAACAACAAACAGTAACAGGGTAATAAGTCACTGCAACTGAGTATCACCATGGCAACAATCTTGGGTGCTGACACGCTGTATTGGAGTGTGATATGTGTGTGTGTTTGTGAAACAGAAAACAAGCATGTCCTGTGTTTTATGACACAGGGCTCAGGCCGTACCTGGAAGGGCGTGTTGATGCGGCTGACCAGGGTGTCGAGGATGTGGACGCTCTCGTGTCGGTGCAGGAGGATGAAGGAGAGGAAAGTCTGCAGCAGGGCGGGCTCGCTCACACTTCTCAGGAAGAGGTCCAGGTACGCCGTGGTGGTCATCACCTCCTCTAGGGTCAGCTGCGCGGACAGAGGACTCATTAGCAACGCTGGGAATACCTTTTTCAGTACTGGGTAATATAACCAATTACTTACACAGGTGTTTGTCCTTTCTACACTCTCTGCAGCTTCTTACTCCAAGACACATTCACACAAGTAATGCAATAGTTACTTTCCCTGGTAACGTGTTACTTTTAAAGTGGATTAATCAGTTACTATCTCAGTTACTTTTTGGGAGGAGCCCAACATTGCTTATTAGTAAACAGCAAGTACATGGAGTCACTTTACACAAAATAAAACATTATGATGCAAGAGAAGAATCAGTTGCCTGTGTCTGTGAACCAAGATGTTTGCATGTTAAGTAGATATCCAAATGCAAATTAGACTATAGGCTGGTTCACACTATATTAAAAGGATATGACCTACTTTTGCAGCAGTGCAGAGTTCAATTACTGAGGGAAGCTGCATTTCGTTATATGATGTATTCCTCCAGGGGAATATGTGAATAATACATGCATTGATTTACATTCAGGTTGTCTCCCCCATATAACTGTTAGGGTTTAAAAATACCCCTAAAATGGCTGGACAGACATTTTGTACCTTGTGTTCTCTTTAGTGAACTTTAGTGACGGCACTAAAACCAGATGGATTCTGATCTATTTCAACAGCATATTCCAAGCCCACATGATCAACACGGATGCAGAAAATAGAGGGAAGGCTTCATGGTGTCTATGGGGGAATTACATGGCTGTGAGCGGAGCAGAAAGACGACAAACCTTGTGGAGGGCCGGTGCAAGAACAGGCACGAGGAATCCGTTGTAGATGTAGCTCACCAGCTGGTCTCTGATATCGGGGTGGGCCACCTGGGAACGGTCAACGTTAGAGCACATGTGTGTCAAGAGCGTGGTGAAGTAGAAGCTTGATTTCTCTCGTTATGTGGGAATACATTTTTCATGCTGCAGCCCCCCCCCCTGCGCTGTTACCTGAATGACGGCGTTGCAGAACTCCAGCGAGTTGAGAAACTGGACGAGGGACGGCATCTGAAGCCAGTCCTCCCTGTGCAGGCAGTGCCACTCCTCGCTGGGGAACTCCAGTTTGGTCGGGAGGGAGGAGTACAGGCCGCTCAGCCCTGTGGCCAGCACCTGCAGGAGGGGAGAGAGCACGTCTAATAAGATGTAGCAGCATTGATTTGGGTTAATCACTGACCACTGGTAATTTTCCAGCAAAATATCTTATCAGAAATCCATTTTTCATTTGCATGTTTTTTGTTCTTTTTTTTTTTTTAAATCACTTTATTGTCATTGCATATGTCACAGGTACAAACCAAAGCTTTCAAATGCTAAAGTCCACCATTTGAAAAGAAAACCATGAAACGCTGTTGAAAAATCATTTCTTCTTTCTTTTGGCTAACGCGATGCAGACGTAAGCGCAGCACTGCAGTTCCTCCACACATGGCAAGACATCACGCATATGGATTTATGCCTCCTGTCCATGTGCATGTTGGCTCGAAGACATAAATACTTGAGCAGCAAAGATTTTTACTCCCATAATCACCATGGTATGATAATTGGATCACTAATTAATGCAGTAATGTCACCATCTTTTCAACAATAACTCAGGCTCAGTATTAACACTTAGAGCATCAGTAATATTCCCATAAAGCTTATTCATGAATTCTCACATAAAGATCTATATGAATAAATCCTTACAGAGGAATGAATCAGTTTTAGTCTTTATCATAGAATCCAATTGCATCATCCTTTTTCAGGTTTTTATCCTATTAAATGTCATTTTGTTTATAAGACGCTGCTCTTTATAATGAAAAAACAATGAAATAAAAACTATGACAACAACTTTGATCTAGATGCATTTGTATTTTTTGTGCAGTGTCAGACTTACTCTCCTAGACACACACTTTTTTTGTCCCCTCAAAAGAAAGACCTGAAAAAGTGATTTTTGAATATGAAATAATCGTTCAAAAACATGTGCATCATTGCAAAATTGATTTGGGCCAATTTGCATGAACACAGTCAAACATCTGCATAAAATCAAACACAAATACACAAACCTGTGTATGAGAATGTCACAAGTGATAATATTATTTTGTCTTTTCTCAGTGAAGTAATTCTTATTCTTCAGAGCACTCTTTCATAAACAACAGAGCCTATCTCGCACCGCAGTGTAATTAAACGGAGAGATGAATGCACCATTAGTGTTGCATTTATACATCCTCTATAGGATTATCCTTGTTGCCTGCCAGTGGAACCAATTAAATTCAGACTCCTTTTGTTAAACTGGCGTTGCATCAAAAGCTATATCTGCAGCTGTGGGTAAATGGCATTATTTACATGGGATTAGTTTACAGCCGTGCCATAATCCCATGAATGCCAGACATTTATAACATTCAGTTCCAGAGACATTTCAAGTGCGTCCGTGGAGGAGGGTGGAGTCTGAGCATCTCATTATGTAATCCATATTCTAAGAAAAAGGCTATAATTTATGTTGAAAATGACTATCTATATATCAGTTTTTAAATTATGTTGATAGTGTAATTAAACCTGGACATGTTACTATCATGTGTGTTCATAAATAAACAAGTTAAGGCTCAGATTCTGTTCTGTTAGGTGACAGTGCTGGGATTTCCCGAGGGTCTGTGAACCTGTCTAGGAGTAAGAGGACTACGGCCCACAGCAGCCTGTGTTAATGTGAGGGATAAAATTAGCAACTAAACTGGCTAACGTCTTAGCGTATGGTTTTTGAGAGACGTCGCAACACTGCACGAACAGTGCAGGAAAGAAACGGAACAACAGAGCTTGGGAAGCTTTAAACTGAATCTGAGCCTAAACACATTTATTTAAGAGTGGTTGTTAAATTGCACACAGATATGAATTACTTGAACTTTATCAGCTTGGTTTTTTACTCATACCCCTGCTGCCCATGCACAACAATTTGTCTGGATATATAGATATATATAGAAGATATTGTATCCTGATTATGACGTCCAGGGTCACATAACAAAACAATCCTTCACTCAAAAGGTTGAAGGTCAGAAGAGTGAAGGGAGAGTATTAAATGTTGAGGACTGACCGGGCAGAAGTAGGTGTTCTCCGCTATGTGTTTGGCCACTCGCTCGTTCTCAGCGGACAGCGACATGATGAGCAGCAGGGCGTCTCTGGCCTGCTGGCCCGCCGTGCCCTCCCTGTGGATAAAGGGGATGAGCAGGGAGAAGATGAGGAAGTTGGTTGCGCCCTGGTCCTCGCTGGTGTGAAAGAACAGCTCCAGGACGGACGGGTCCTTGGCCAGGACGTAGCACAGCTGGTTGAGCAGCAGCACCAGCTCGTCCTCCACGTCCGGCACGGCCGTGCCCGAGCAGGAGGACAGCAGCATCATGAGCGGCCGCAGGATGGGCTTGTGGTGCAGCAGCGGCTGGCGCGCCTGGCCCACCAGCATCTCGTACATCTTCAGCTGCTCCAGCTTCATGTCGTCGGTGAACTCGCGGCGGAGGCTCCACACGAACAGGCGCTCCATCACGTTCTCCATCACCACGAACTCCAGGATGGGGCCCATGGCGCCGACCTGCCCGCTGTCCTCCTCCATCAGCAGGAACAGCATGTGCTCCACGTAGTTCTGCACGGCGCTCGCCTCGTCCCCGGGGATGGGGCCGAAACGGGGGCCGCCGCTGGAGCTGAGGTTGATGACGCCCAGCGAGGGGAGCGTGGAGCTGCTGCGCAGGGGGTCATGCTTCTCTAGGATCTTCACCACCTACAGAAACAGACAGGACGGGTTTTACTTGAAATTAATTTTGCAGTTGCAAGAGTCCTATTGTGCATCAGCTGCATCATTCTTGCATGAAGTTCTCTATGTCTGTGAAGGTTCATATATCCAGGTTATCTTTATCTTGTAGAGTTATGGAGAAAAGCAACTGTTGTTGGTTAGAATGAAGATGTTTCACCTCTCATCATGATACAAATACAACTCTACAAGATGAAGTTCCCTACATGTTAAAATGGCAAGACTTTCAGACGTAAAACTAATATTATGGTTACATAATACAAGAATATTCTGCAAAGGTAAGGTGCATGTTCAGGGTAACTTCCAATCAACAGTACCTGGATAAGCAGGTTTTTCCTGAACAATAACATTACAATTGTAGTAACAACCCAAAATATCCTGAGAAGGTTATATTGAACAAAACATCTGGAAAACATTCTTAGGACATTGTGGGAGGGTCACTGGAAGAGCTGAAAGGAATTTTCCAAGGAATGTGATGGGAATGTTACATCAGCTGGGATCCTACATCCAAATAGAAAAGGAAAAGGTGCCAGATTTGAGGATATTATCTCTTCAATCCCAAAAGCCTACTGAAGAGACTCATTCGTTCAGACAGCGCTTGTATAACATGTTCAAGTAAAATTAATACTTTGCTTAAACAGGTCATGCCTACATACTTTAAGACATCTCTGATTCAAAGAAAATTTAATTCTAATATGCTGGAGAGAATGCAGCGAGCAGATGGTAAACCAGTCATATACTTTCGTCATGTAAAATGATAAGTGTAGCTTGTAGGAAAAACTTTGTTACAGGACGCTCGAATATCTTTGGCATTTCTTTAAATGGAAACTCACTAGTCGCACTGCTCTGGAAAATACAAGAGAAGATTAGGAAGAAAGATCAGCACCTGTTCCTAGTAAGAGATAATCAGATTACAAGGAATTGATTCAAAGATAACTCAATTAACTCTGAACTGGGAGAAACTTGAAAAGAATACATGTATGAAACGGAAAAAAAAATGTAAGACAATTATATTTTTGAAAAACGATGGGGAACAAAGTGTGTGGAACAAAAGTTCCTTGTTTCTATTTGTTATAACTCCTGATAACATGAAATTCACTGACCTCTAAATTTATTTAAACTGTGACCCCATGACTTGGCTTAGTTATTTAATCAGTAATATATACAATGCAGAATTTATGTACTACTATTTTAAGTTTATTTGTCTTTTTTTATTTATTAATATAACAATCTAGTCAGGCTCCTTTTTTTTCTTCTCCTTTTTTCACATAATTTCTTAAAATACAAATAATAATAATCGCTTTATTTCTGACAGGGTAACTATTACACAAATATGGAGTGTGAACAGATGAGCAGCATGGCACAGATAAACGGTTCGGTAGCACAGAGTGAAACGCTCCTTTGTGTATCCAGGCCTTCTCTTGTGTGTCCACTGGCTAGAAACCAGAGGAACAATAATGGAGCCAGTGTCCCCAGCCTACCACTGCTGCCATGACAATAATTGGCTGAGCACAAGAGAACCGGGCATGGCCGATGGAAACAAGAGAGCCGACTTTATAATCCCTGCCTAAGCCTGAGGGGGGCCTGGCCTGGCCCAGTGGCCCCGCTCCACAGGGGACGGTCCTTTTGGGCATTCCAGCTGCTACTGAGGTGACAAGCAGGGGCCACGTTTGATATTCACTCAGGAATTTTACCCTCTGGACGAGTCAGACTTGAGTTATGTGGCTGCCTGCTGATGAGATACTGACACTATCAAGGTCAGTTTGAACAAGGTTGAGGTTTATTAAACCTGCCGTACCTTTAAGAATATTTTCAAATACCCTTCAACAATAAGGAGGTCGGATATTGACATTCACGAGGAGGGAGAAGCATTAAAGGCAGATAAGTGAAAAATTAGTCATTCCTGTTGAGGTTAATCCAACTTTGATGTGAAGAGTATGTGTATTATTTGACAGCGCTGACAGGCCAGTTAATAGTCTGCGCCGCTCGTCAGAATACGGTTCATACAGGAACCGTCAACAGCGCCGGGCTTCAAACCGGATCACTGACAGCTCCGGCTGGTCTCGTCTTTGACTTTTATTCTCCGAACGTGTGTGGGAGGAGCGGCGAGGTTACAGCCCCCTGAGCCCGTCCTCCCCTTCTATCTGTCTGATGCTCTCGCCTTTCAAAATAAAAGCAGCTTTTAGAGAGAATTTTGAACAAACGGTTTTTGAACTTGGCTTGTTTCATATTTAATCATCACAGGCCAACAAAGTGTTGCAGTATAAATCCAAGCAGAAAAAAAAAATTAAAGGAGCTTACGCTACTCCCATATTAACCACATCGCTCTGGCAAAGCTTTGTTTGTATAGGGCACCTTATATATGTGTGTGTGTGTGTGTAAATATGTGCTCTTACAATAACATAAGTGAACACAAGTTATAAACAATTCAGTAAAATAATGAAAAAGATTTTTTTTTTTAAATAAAGCCTGTCAATTATGTACTTTAAAATACATTTTGCATTAAGCACTTGAAGGAAAATGACAGTCATGTGAGGGGAAAAAAATATTTGCACAATAGGCAAGTAATGCATGCATAAATACATTCAAAATGTATCGCATTCAGACAGGACACTGAATTATTGATTACAACTGCAGGTTCAGACACTGCAGTTGCATATAAACCCCAAATATTATTCAGATAACACTTCCTGTCTGTGCTTTAACAGAAATTTTAAGTCTTTTGCCTGCAAATGTAACTTCAACCAACAAATCCTGACTATTCGCGTCCATTGAGTGATTCAGTTCTGTCTGCCGTCTGAATGTGTTCTTAGATGTACACTGGATGGGGGTGTTGTGACACAAATGCTGCACATCAACATAACAGAAGCACACCGGCAGATTTATTAAGGGTCACGTGGCATTGCCGGCCAGTGACTCCCAGGAGCCATAGTGACATGACGCAAACCATTCACCTTTTATTGTCAAGGATCACCGGCGGCTGCAGACAGCTCGCTCTGCACGTCACGACAAACACAAAGAGCTGCGCGAGGGCTGGAGAGCAGCAGATAAGACACTGCAAATGAACATAACCCTTCATCTCCAGATGAGCCGTGCAGAGCGTCTGCTTGGCACGGCTAACATTACTTGCAACACGTTACTCCGATTTCAAGGTCCTCCGAAGCGAAACCAAAGTCAAGAGCACTCTTATCAGACAACAGATTAGCCACGCATAGGAAATGAGACTCTACAGGAGTAAAATTGTGCTGCCAGTTTGCCTAAAGGGAAACAAGCTTTAATGTGGAACGGGGAGTTGCTGGGACTTGTCAGTCTCTTCTACTTTCTGATCACTAACTTCTGTCTCGGCTTCGAGGGGAAAAAGGGAAAACCGAGCAGCCTGTCGAACACACAAAAACCTTTATGAATACAAATTGTTGCACGTGTCAAAAACAAAAAAGGCAAAAAAAAAGCTCATCTGGCAAAAGAATAAAAAGTTAGCCACCATCATATTCAGCAGACAGTCTAATCTGGACTGTAATGTCAACCCTGCTTAACATTGTGACCCATTATATAATGTGATTATGTAATCAAAACAACTAGTGCAGTGCCTGTGGGATGCATGTATTTCTATACAAAAGTGGAAGCTTAAGCAGAAAAATAAAATATAATATATATAATAAGATACAAATTTTAAAACCGTTATTTTGACAAAAGGGCTATTATTTATGTTCAAAGAGCATATCTCAATACATTTTTGAAAATGTGTTGATAGGTCAAGTAAAACCAGACATAAGTTTCTTACTTCGTACTTTTTCCTGTACAGTGCAACAACCTGGCATGTTACCATTCATATAGGCCCAGATTTTGCTCTTTTAGGTGAAAGTGCTTCCTGAGGGCCTGTGTCCAAAGTGTGACGAATAAAGTAGCAACTAAGAGCAGTGCAGGAAGAAATTGAACATCAGAGCTAATTGTAATGAAAGTGCTGCTGCAGGATAGCGCTGTAATATGCAAGTTTATGGGATCTCAACTTTTAATAATAATGATGTTCTGAATATCTATCTAAAATAATTCTACAAAAAGGATGTACAACATTGTGCCATGCCCAAGATATATCTGTAAGAAATACAGCTACACAGAAATATCATTAAAATGACATACACTCCCTGCATTACAAAATTCAGAATCTATTAGAAGAAAAATCATTTTTTGTTAAACTGCTGGACACAAGATGTTTCCTACTTCACTGTGAAGTCGATTCTCAGCGTGGCTTCAAGTTTCCACATCACACTTTTGTAAGTTCCACAGTGAAATGGGAGTGGCTTCCAGAATACTCAAGTCCAGCTCCAACTGTACGTACTGAAACTTTAGCCTTCAGCAGCCGAATGTGGAAAAAGAGTTTACAGTAAAGTCTACTCATGCAACTTCCAACCAAATCACACACACGCTTGCTGAGTTGAAGAAAAACACATACACACACACACACACACACACACCTTAATTAAAGTGTGGGCACCATGCAGCTTCCTCTGTGAAAGACCCCACACTGACAACCACTAATGCAGACATAAGGGAACTTGTGCAGTTAAAACTACCAACACTTTCCTATACCATCAAAGTCTGGCCTGTGACTGCTCATGTCGGTGTGTATGGAGTTTGTTAATCTCTGTGTGGGAGGACCAGGCCCAGCAGGCTGCCAGGTCCCACAGGGGTGAACAGGGACACATGCTGCTGCAAAGAGCCAGGAGTCTGAGACAGTCGGCCTCTGGCTGCCAAGATTCCATTGGCTGTGACCGCACAAAGTTTATCGTTGTTGGGACAGCGCTGGAGTCAGAGTGTGAGGTACAAGTCTCGTCTCGTATCCAGGTGGATCTAGATGTGATTCAGGGGATTACTTTTACACCATGTAATATGCATCTCGAGTGTCCAGATTGAGGTCCAGCTAAAACAACCGAACGTCAGATTAGGCCTGAAGTCTATCATTTTAGATTGAAAACTGATTTCAGGCAACGTGATCTTGAGATCATGAAAGCTGTGATTTTACTAGAACTATTTCACCCATTTATTCCGCCTCCCTGACCTTGTGCTACTTTAAGTTGCAAGACAGTTTTGCTCCACTTACATAGCTGGAGGTGAAGCCACTGTTGTAAGGATACAACACAGTATCCCACATTCGGCATATGCAGAGCAACCACATCTATGCTTTAAGGTCACTGCAAAGCCTCTACATTACTTACACTATATACATCAGTCGCATTATAATCCATACACTTTTGCATTTAGACCTCAATGCATTTTGGTGCATCTTGTTGCCTTCATACCTGTATTTTCTCATTGCATTCCTGACCACCTCCAAAAGGTGGTAAGGCTGATCAGATCACAATTCATCCTCAATGCATCTTGGCCACTTTACACCTGAACTTTCATCTGATCAAACACTAGCTGATTGGAATCTGATCCATCACGTTTACATTCTGTTTTGTGTCCACTTTAAACCAATGATAGATGCTAAATAGTTAATTTTAGAGATATTATGTTAGTTAATATCTCTATAAAAGAAACAGGCCAGGTTCTTACTAACCTTAATGTTCACTAAGGTACTGTATCATCCCCTCTAGCCCCATACTTAATGCACAGACATGACAGTATTTTTTTCTCGTCTAACACTGCAAGAAAAGGCAAATTCGCATTACATCCAGGAAATATAATGTAGATCCAAAACCTAAATCAGTATTTGTTGCGATTCTTCTGGCATTTACCTGAGCCCAGTGGTTCTTGAACACAATCATGCACGTCTCTGGATCCACCCCTTTCAAGACCAGAGACTGCCCGTCCTGGTTTCCGTTGGCAACCATGGAGGCCATCATGGTGACCAGCTCACTAGCGGGTTAAACCATGTCATAGGCAGGAGAAGGAGGGCATTCCTGACTGCTTAACGGGTGCAACCATAACCACATGAGGAGGACTAATCACAGGGGACCTGAGGAGGCAGAATAAAAAAAAAAAAAATTATAATCAGAACAACAAAATGTTCTTGCTTCATAAAATAGCAGCATAGATGCAAAGATATCATCGGGCATCGCTGTACATTGCATTCCCTCACTCCCTCTGCACGGCCAGACAGAAAATATGACAGGCATGCAGGAAACAGAACAATAACAGGCAATGTCAGATGACTCAATAGGAGGAGGGAAAGACACATGGAGCCCTGCTCCGGCCCTGAGAGTTCGCCGCCACACTCTTGACTTGAGACGGAGCTGTCAAATTGCTTCTGGATGACCTCAGACACCCGAGCGGATTCCAGCAGGCTCCTGACATCACTCTCATTACAGAAACATTTTTTGACATCAGGCGGCGAACGGCGACTGGGTGTGAGCTGCCCTGGCCGACTGTGTGGAGGTTAGGGGAGAGAAGGAGGCTGCTTGTTTTGTAGATCGGACACGATTTTGGTATGTGCCGTTTTCGTTTCTGAGCCTGAGGGCAGTTTTTTTTTTTTTTCTTCGATGTCAGTTCCAACACTCACAATGGCACCACGGAAAGTTGGAAGTTACTCATATTTTGCCCCAGAAAGGACCTAATTTATTGTTTCCCCTGGAGACGACTTTACTGGAAAGACTGAATCTGTTAAATACAAGAGTTTTCTTTGACAGCACTGGGAACAGAGAGAGTAGCGTTGTTTTCAACAACCCTAATGTGAAGAAGATTAAGAACACAGAAAAAAACTTAAACCCATTTCTATTCTGTCACATGTTATCCGTTCAGGATGTTAAGATCTACTTGCCATGTTTGCTCTGCTTGGAACGACTGAATGTTCGTCATGGATATCATTACAATCTGAAATCAATCACAGTCAGTCTCAACATACACAATTTGTCCTCCAACCGAGAAAAACTGGCGAGAGTTTACAGCCAACGCCAGCCCCGCTCTCTGTGACACACAGCAGCACTTTGAGCTAGCAACTAAGATCAACAGCTAAGCAGGTAATATTCACCATATTAGCTTGGAATGGGAGCATTTGCTGTAAAACAGGGAACACAAGCTTGTAAATGAAAAACAAATGGACAGTTCATTCTTTTTGGACAAAACAGTTTTAGGAATGGAACTATTCTTCCTGTGGGGAACATGAACTACAATTAGCCACTTTTTCAGTGTCAATGTAAACTCAAAAAGCTCAAACCAGTGGTGGAGTAACCAAGTACTGTACTTAAGTATAGTTTTAACAGGCTTGTACTTTGTATATTTTGCTTATAATACTTTTACTAAATTAACAGTTTTATTTCAGACTTTTACTTGTAATTGAGTCTTTAGATGCCAGTATTTCTATTTTTACTTACATACTTTATCCTCCTATGGAGACGACCAGCACAACATTCTCACAAAGACAATGCTAACATGCTAATGCTAATGCAGGTAATAGTCACCATATTCATATCTTAGCTTGGAATGCTAGCCTTTTGCTGTAAAACAGGGAACACAAATCGCAAAGGAAACAAGTGGAGAGCTAATGTGGTGAACTTAACATGAACATGAATGAATCTAGCTTTGTTGGAACCTAAAACTAACAACGTAAGCCTCATAGTTGTTCAAGGTGAGGGGTCGGTTTATTACGAAAAGTTGGTGGCCTTCATCCTCTGGGGACCGTGAATGTCTAAATTTCACAGAAAGTCATCCAACAGCCGATGAGAACGTTCACACTAAAGACGCGCCGCTATGAGGTGGGCAACAAACTTTCCAGGCATTCAATATGTGGCCAAACTTTTAACACGTACTACCCCAACACAGGAGGATATGGCTTTGAGGTTCCTGTCCCTAAACGTGCCTCCAAACCAAACCCCTCAATCCCCTTTTCCCCTTTGAGTTCTCCACAGAAACATCCCCACCAACCACAGCGTTTAGGCATAACAGGGAACACAAGTCACCATCTGTTTCCGCTTAGAGGAGAGTGCCGGCCGAATTCCTGAAAAAAAAAAAAGGAATGTTAAAGCAGCGCGTCTGAAAAGGGTTTTCCTCACCTTCGCTGAAGCATCTCTGACAGGAAGCGGGGGGCCGCTAAGCGGACGAGGACCTCATTCTTGTCCTGTTGCCACACAGAGAGAAAGCAGAAGGAGACGCGTGAGGCACACGAGGCGAGAGTCGGCGCGAGAGGCGAGGCATGGCGGGAAGTGACTGGACATGAGTAAGGCGCTCCGAACGCCGCTTGGATGGGAGAGGAGGAGGTTGGGAGGAGGAAGCGGGAGGGGGAGGGAGCGCGAAAAAAAAAAAAAAAAAAGAAGGAAAAGCAGAGTGAGAGAAAGTCGACAGGGGGAAAAAAAAAGCAGGTATGAGAAAAATGACAACCGCTCTACATGCATAGGAACTAACTATTAATGTTCTGCAGGAATGCAACACCAACATCCTTATGATCCCTCTCTTATAGGAGAATAACACTATTGTCCCTTCCAATTAGTGCTGCCATGCAGTCGGCTGCGAGAGGCCCGTTCCTCACCAACGTTACAACTGCCCTCTCTGGCAGCACCTTCCATCGTGGGAATCATGTCACATGACGGCGACTGCTTTAAAACTCTGGGAATGTGCGTTTTTTTTTGTTGTTGTTTTTTTTGGGGGGGGGGTGTCGCATGTACTGTACAATATGTTCTGTTTTCTTGGCTGGTGAAGATTCAGAAATATGTCTTACACGGAGAACACACCCTCAATATAGCGTGATGTCGTGTAAACAGGGAGGAGTGGGAGGGAGACAGATGGAGAGGGGAGAGTGTGTGTGTGTGTGTGTGTGTGTGTGTGGGAGAGTGAGGAGTCAAACATTTTGTTTTTCAGGCTCGGTTTGTGCCTTGCCGCCGACTCCCGTGAAACGTTGCTTACGTTTGTTTTTTTTGGTCGCATGCACACACGGGGGAAGCGTGTCATGACCTCAGACACGTGGACAGACGGAACCCGGACCACAAACCTTAGGATTAACAGGCGGCCTGCTCCAATAACGATGGTACAGCTGCCTCGAATCTATTTTACAATCGAGAGAAGTCGGTTTTAACCATCATCCACGATCTATTCGGGTGTTGATTGTCAATCTTAAAGAGGTCCCACATTTTATATTTTCATGTCCCTAACAAAAAATTGTGGTTTTAAGCATCTCCTCTGATCGGCTCATTTGAATGGCAGTGAATGGGGTGACTCTATAGTTGTGACATCACAAATCCTGGCGGCTGGTTTTTTTTGGCAAGGTTTCTGACTAATGGTTGTGTTGCATTTCTCTGTGGATTGAGCGTTTGCATTTAACACTATTCGTGAAAATGTATGTCGTTTTTAGGAAACGTGTGAGATAACTGGAGTTCACTTTTCAAGCACTCTGCCACGACTTTTTTTTGTTTCTTTTTGTTCCTTTTATTCACCTGTTTTTCAACCTACATTTTTTCCTATTTCTTCTACTTCTTTTTTCCAGGGTCAGCTGTCTCTGTGTTGGTACAGCTGTCTCGGTTCCAAACTGAGACAGCTGTACTGAATAATAACCTGTCAGCATTTACAGTGCACAGCCGTAAGTCAAAATGTTTGTGGTTTTAATCTTTTTTGTCAGCAATACAATGGACTGTTGGATTAGCTTGATGTGATTACTTTTTAATTAGTCCCTGGGAGGCAACAATATACTACCAACACCTGCCAGCCCCCTCACAGTTACTGTACTACACTGTATGCCCATTTAGTAATGCACATTTCTCTCTTGAACGCGGTCGAGTCTCAAATTTAATCTACCACTACTTATAATACTCAAACCTGTCCAATGAGGATTTGAAATATGCAATTTTACATCCCCCCCAACTTATTCAACTACAGTTCCATCATTGAAAGTCATGACCTACATCGTGCTCTCATTTACGGCCCTGTTATGTTGCCACACAGAGGGAGACCCTACAGTTACCCAGAAGACACTGTTCTACTTGCTCAAAATAGCTCAAAAATACAGTGGAGCCAGAAATGGGACAAGCAGCGCACGCGACATAATGTAGGTTGTTAAAAATACATCGGAGTGTGTGCTCGTCTGTGAGTTGGTTTAAGCTAGAGTATTTGGAGGTTTAGAGGAGAATGCCGTATTGTGCCGGCATGGCTGTCTCATCGTTACACTGCCCTCGCCGGATTTGCTCATTTCCACTTATCCAATTAAGGCAATTTGATAATTACACATATTTGTTGCTTAGGCGTCTCACGGGAAGAGCAGACAATGAGGCTGCACTGTACAGTATTCATGCATTCTGTAGGACATGAGAGAATATTAGGTGTGACAGCGTCGCATTTGTTGGGAAAGCATAATGCTAATAATTGTTGACAGCGCCGACATTTTTTTTCTCAACTTTTTTTCCCCAAATTGAGATTTTCAATGAACAGAGAGAAACTTTCCACTTTCAGCAGATGAATGTGACAACAGCCTTTCAGTGTTAAACTCTGTACATGCATCATTCTGCACAGTGAAGCCCAAACATTCAACGGTAGGGAAAAAATATTTTTTGAGAAGAAGGAGACCTTAAAACCATTTTAACAACAAACAACCACCTGAACATAACAAACTTTTAGGATGCATGCTTGCTTGTTGCCCCAAATTAATTTTAGGCAATTGACAGGAGGCAGAATAACACATAATGCTTTACTCACATTAAATCTCATTAAATAGGAAAATATACTAGACACAAAGGACCAGTATTGAAACCATGTCTCATTTATGCTTTGGTTATGTTCAAAAGCTGATGAAACTCAACTGATTATGTTTGGATTACGTATCACAAACTTTTTCCTGACACATATCCATTGGTTCTACCAAATCAACAGGAAATTAGTCATTGAGTCATTATTTACCAAGGCTATACAAATATGGCAGAAAACATTCATGATATTCACCATCCCTGGAAGTGGCTTGGTGCTGCATAAAGAGCAACAGGTTCTACGTCTCCACCCTCCCAAAGCGAACACGATGACAGAATGAGAATGGGAGCTGTGAGCCATTGTGTTGCGCCTCTGTGTTTTTGGCAAAGTGGCTTTTGGACAAATCAAAAGGAACAGAAAGTCCTAGGCTGACAGGAGCAAACAGAGCACGAATGAAAGAGAAACGTTCGCCTCTAGGGGGGTTTTTGTCATCTTTTTTTCCCTGATCTGGTTTCTGGCGTGGTCCGCTTCTCTGACATCCCGGCAGATTTCATACTCGCAGGCGTGGCCTGGACAAATAGCTTGAAGGCAGGACACACCCTTCACTCAGAATAAACAGGAGGGTTTCAACCTCAGGACTAGAAACAACTTTGTATTTTCTAAAAAAGACTCGTCTGCAGTCAGGGATCTAGAATGATACATTTTAGATTATAACCTCCGACAGACACAATAAAGCCTCACAGCCTATCCTGTAACCCACAGAGGAGGGATTTACGGTACAGCCACCAGTTTGCCGCCATGGCAACCCAGTGACGGACAGGGCCCGTTGAAGGGATAGCAGCTACTGAAATATTTAGGGCTACAGGTGGAGTCAGTGAAGGGCCAGAGAGTGGCTCTCCTAACTTTTTATAGTGTTCCCCATCTTCATCCACAGGAGGAAGGAAAAAGCCTTTCATTTTCTCATCTGTCTCTACTATTCCCCTCAGCCTGAAGGCACTGACCATTCATCTTTTCATTCATTACCACTAGCTCAAGTGACTACAGCAGATAAATGTTTAAATGTTTGTAAGAATGCAATTTTTTCATATTTTATTCTTGGACGCTTTTTAAAGAAGCATCAGTTGTGGAAACTGAAAGACATCACTGTTTACCCGGAGTCATGTTTCTGTTTGTTTATTTAACTTTTACTGTATTTACCCAGGCAAGCAATTAGGAAACAAACTCTCATTTAGCAGCCTGACACCTTTTGAATGTAAGTCCAATAATCCCTGTTGTTTTCTTTTCTTTTTACCTCTGTTTTTGGTCTCCACCACCTAAAGGGAAGAATCGTGTGTCCCTCTACCTGTAAACTGCTCCACACTTTTCACCGGCTAGTTAAGAACTATGTTGTGTTGTTTATATTTTTAGTTTTTGCTGCAGGAGTTTACAACTTTAGACGCCGTGGGAGAAGTGATGACTAAACCCAAATCAGTAAAGGTGTGGGCTGGAAAATAAAAACTTAAGGAAACTGCAGAGTAGGCATATAGGCCTTTGGGGTTCCATCACTATGAATAAAACATTTACAGTCCCATAGTCAATTTATTCGTTTTTTGACAAGTGGACAGAACTTATTTTATTTTTTATAGACCATCCCTTCAAAGCCAGCAACATGCTGTTTCTACACAACACAACAAAAGGCCAACAGGTGCTAAATAATGTCTGTAACTAGCTTAGCCAGTACGACTGATTATGTCACATGTCTGAGGGATTTTCACATGCATGTGGGCTAACAGGATGTTGTCTGTTCACCAGGCCCATTCCTACCATGTTGCTCACGGATCATGGGAAGAGATTTTAGAGATTTTATTAACATCTCTGAATACCCACTCAGGTGATTGGTTTAACTGGGAAGGAAGAACATGAGAAGGTGGAAAAAGGTCCGAGCGAGCAGTAAAGGAGTGGCACCTCCATCTGCACGAGGCAACTGGTGCACATTACACAGTCCACTTCGCCCCGCAGGGAGGACCCTATGCCTTAAGATAACCGCGGCCTACACATGACTCACAGTTTCTAAGTTTCCAACTACCAGAGAGCAATAAATCTAACTAGATAGTTGATTCATGTCGGAGCTGCAGTGATTGGTTAATCATTCAATAATATGGGGAAACAATATATCGACTGATTGATAATGATAATAAATGTTAAATACAATTCTTAATACATGGGTAAATTAAAAGTTAAAATGTGCTCTTCATTTATTGAATTAATTAAAGGTTATTTTAGATTACACAAAACCATTATGTAATCAGTATTTGAATTGTTAATTACTCTGTACAATATAAAGAATACACTTGCAACCTTAATTATGCCCCATTAATGAAAATAAGTGCAGAGAATAGGTTTGGTACAGAGAACAATCATGAGGGGATACTTTAAAATAGAGCTGAATGAATTTAAGGAATAGTCAATTGTGATTTTTCTGGCAGATACTGCAATTTCACTCAAGTTTCAGTGCCAAAACTTACATCATACCACTAAAACAATAAATGCCATAACTGTAATGCAAGAATGAAAACTAGTGAAGAACTGATTTTTAATGAAGTCAGATGGCTACATCGAGTCAAAGAAAGAACTAAAAGAGCCACCTAGTGTGTTTTAACTTAAAGTAAAATAAAAAAAAGTTTCAACTTAAAGTAGTGCAAGATCAGGAGATATACACGTGTAAAATAGAAATGAAATGACTGTTTTCGATCTAAAACGATAGATCTGTTAAGAGTAAAAATATGAACATGTAAGTGGTAAAAAGTTTAAAAACAGCATGTGTATGGTCACAGAATGTTAACTCTTCTCTGAGACATTATAATCCTCCACAGACATGTTCGTGAGGACGTGGCCTCTGATGCTTTGGCAACATTTTTCCGTTTTCTAGTATCTCACACCAGCCAAATTACTACATTGTATGTACACAATGCAGGAGCGGTGACATCACTCCAACTCTCAGGGCGGCAGGAGGAGACTCCAGCCTACCCCGCCGCTACAAAGGGCTTCTTTCTGTGATAAGAATGTGTTTAGTGCGGGCAACTCCTATCTGTGCTGCTTCTATTTCCTCTGCAGCTCGTTTGCATCACATATTGCTCACTGATAAAAAGCCGTGTTTGCACGTGGAGGGGAAGGGGGCGGACAGAAAACACGGTGATTGCGTGTACAGAGATGTTTATCACGGAGACGAGCGTGAGCTGTGGAGCTCCACTTGTATAATTAACTGGATGGAACTGGATGGAGGGGAAAATAAAATGTCTTTTCATATGAGACGGCAGTCTTTTGGAAATTCTATGGTTCACAGCTGACTCAAAAACTGGTGTTTGGGTTTAAAAAAAAAAAAAAAAAAAAAAAAAAGTAAAAGGGAATGCCATGCATACCAAAAGGCCTCCCAGGCTCATCTGTGTCAAATATTTGCTTGGGTGTGTAAGACTGTGAACCTGTTTTTTTCCGCTTTGCTTCTTTTCCTTTTTCATTGTGAGAACTAATTTTGTGCAGCCTTCAAAGATTTGAAGAGTTTATTAGAGTAAAGCAAGTGTTTAAAAGTGGCTGCACATTTCTGTCTTGTTGACTCCCCTCATAATCTCCAAGGCAAAAGAGATGTAATCTCATACACTGACCTCTAGCGATGTGTTTTTGTTTTCTTTTTCCCCCAAATTCCATGTGAGTGACTGGGAACAAACAAGGTCTAAAGATAACTCGTACCTTCAATCCAGTTCATTCTTAAACAACAGAAGTGGTTCAACCAGATTTTGTTACAAGCTCTTTTCTTTCCATGATACTCTAAAACATCAACAGCCTTCTGAGCATAGCACAGGGAGCTTGTGGGGGGGAAAGAGGGCGACTCTTTGCACTGGTCCCGTCCAGGCCCCAAGGGCCACAAAGAAAAATCCAACGGATCACAAGCTAATTTAAAAAGGATAAGAAAGGAAAGAAGTATTTGAAGTACTGAAAGGTTGCTAAATCTAAAAACAAAGTTGTGAAGTAGGCATGAGTGTCAGTGGTCTTCCGAACATTAGCTGGTAGTGGGCCGGTGTGGTCAGAATATTCCTGTTGGATTAGTGTCCCATTCCAACCTATGGCGCCACCCACCTGGATTGTAAAAGTCTTAAGTCTTGACAAGGGGCTAATCACCTAAAAATATCCTATCACATATTTTTAAAAAATGGCTACATTAAAAGCTGACCTGTGTGTGCCCAGTAACAGGAGGCTACCGCCATGAAGCGTCAAGTTGGGCTGTCACTCCTCAGGGTCACAGCGAGGACATGAGCGCGCAGGGTGGGGCTAATCCCCAACACGGGACGGAGCTGAGCTGCCTGTGTCTGCACTGGGAAACAAGAAATACGGCAGGTTAACACACACACACACACACACCTGTCGCCGCTGTTATGGCACAACAGAACCAGTTCCACCCAAATTACTCACAGCTTTTGTGCAATGCTTACAATAAAGCACCAGTCACCTGCATGGCTGCTTATGACCAAACATCCTTAAAGTGCGTTGTAATATTCAGAGTAAACGGTGTTGTGTGTTTACTACAGGAAGCAACAAACAAGTTGAGGCCAATCAGATCCAAATCGCCAACTTGTGACCTGAACCTATACATGTAATCAGATTAGTATGACCATTATTCACAGTCTAGCTCGATGCGGCGCAGGCCAACAGAGATCCTGTGTGTGTGGATAATAGTCGCAGGTCCGAGCTCTGCCAGATTCTTCCCCTGTGCGAGCTCTGAGTCCAATCTGAACATCACAAGCAATCACACGGACGAGCGGCTGATTAGCCGCACATTCCTCCTGTTCCTCAGAAACGGCATCAAACGCTCGCCTCCACTTCTCGCCTCATGTAAGCATTTACGCTTAGATGCTTTTAATGAAAAAAAAAAGAAAGTGGGAGGAATTGTTCTAGATTTGCATCTTCTACTGTAGTCTCTGGAGTGGAACAGATTAGGAAGCAGCATGTAACCAATTATGAAAAAACAGAGAGATTGGATGAATTTAGACGCCAGCAGCAGCATCAGAGCGATTTCTCCGTTTGAGCCCTGAATAAGCGCTGCCGCTTTGAACCCCCACCCCGCCCCCCCGCAATCAACAGAACCTCTCATTCTCATATCCTTTATGTCAGCGGCACTAACCAGCTCAGCCTGGATAACCTTCTGTCATGTGATCACCTCGGAGCCACCCGCCTCCAGATGAAGAGACGTTAAGAGCCGCTCAGTGAGCACGACGCCACATCTGATGATGACATGCAGACATTAGCAGTGGACACTTGTTCTGGAATTAGAAGCGGCACATGGAAGTGTGACCCCCTTACACTAAGCTTAGTACTTTTAAACACCATATATATATATATAGTTAAATAATTTATCTTTTGAGGGGTTTGACACTGACTTCACAATTATGTGGCTGCAAGTCCTGCAGCAGCTTCAAAGCCCCGGCGAACGTTGAGTTATGAATCACAGAATCAAAGTGACTGGTGAAGAGCAAAAATGGGTGAAGCCTGTGCTACATGGACTCATATTTACATGGCATCAGAACATGGAAAAGGTGACTCTTCTCCTCCAAAGGAAAGTTCTGGAGGGCCACTGTGGGTGCAGGTTTCTGTTCAGAGCAGAGCAGCAACACACCTTGTTGTACTAATAAAGGACATTAGCAAGGACTCCAGTGGTTTATTAGGAGAATGAGGCGTGCTGCAGCGTGGTTGGAACATAAACCTGCAGCCACAGCAGCTTTTTAAGGACCAGGGTTGAGCTCTAAATGTATTTTATAGTTACTGGGAAAAATAAGTAGACGTCTGTAGACGTGAATCAGTATCTCTCATCACACATACTGACAGTAGAGTAAATGCGCTCATGCATGTCCAGTAGTTCAAAAGAAAAAACTGCCTGTTGATTATATAATTAGAGTCATGAGACAAGTTCAAGCATGAACCTTAAAGCTCAGATTATGAGAAAATTGTTTGGAAAAAAATGTTGAAAGAAGTTACTGTAATGTCTGATTCACCTCATTTCATTAACGTGTGTAAACAACTGTCTTTTGTTTCATTTAGCAAACAAAAGAAGACACGAACAAACTATACCTCCATGGCAGCAGAAACACACATCACACGACCAAGGTCGCTGCTCCACTTATCTCTAGAGGGGGAAACTACTTTCATGCCAAATCCAAAAAATAAATTGATAAATAAGCTCATCAGGCGAGTGTGGATGTGCATTGATTTACAGCAGGTGGAAGAGAACACCTGCACAGGAATGAAGACGCTTCGGCCATGAAACATTGATGGTGTTTTTTTTGCTGGTAACTCAACACCGCTGATCTCAGGCACGGGAGGAGGAGGAGGAGGAGGAGGGGGGGGAGATCGGGTCTTATCGGGACTTTAGCTGGAAAAAAGCAGCTCAGCCACGGCGATCAGACGCTTTTCCCGGAGCCACAACGGGCCGCTGGGAGCGGGGAGACGTTTGAGATTTGAGAACGTGTGATTAAAGCGGCGGCTGATCTATGGGAGGCGGTTCTGGACGCGTAAATATAGCCCGGAGCCGCTGGGTGCGTCCGCCGCGTCTCTATGGTGAGGGCGCACAACAGGAAGAGGCGAAATCACCAAACGACTACGCGTTAGAGTTAGGGGAACGACACGGAACAACGGAAGTCGTCGTTTAAAGGGTCTGGTGGTGGGGGGGGGGGGCAGGTTTGGAGGAGACACTCAACCCGTCCACCCACCCGCACATGTCAATCAGAGCCCGCAACTGTCAACACACAAACAGCGAACAAGCAACAAAACCCGAACAAACTAAGTGAAGGGGGTTAATCGATCAAATTGGAGTGTAAAAAAAGTGGTTTTTGTGTGTTTCTTTCGCTTCTTACCGTCAGAGGGACGCGCGCAGCACTTCGTCCGCCAGCCGTCGATCAGGCACGTTCGCTTTGTTGCTTTTTAAAAAAAGAAAAGAAATCACACACGCAGTCAGGCAGCGTGTCCTCCCACGGAGAGAGGAGGAGAAGGAGGAGGAGGGGGGGTCGATGCTGATCACGGCTCCACGGCTCCCCTCCCTGTTCGCGGCTCCGTGCTCCGTGCGTAAAGCGGCCGCCTGAACCTGCTCCGCGGCGCACAGAGGTGAAGCTGCTGTAAGCGCCGCGTGGGCTCCTCCCACCGAGGAGCGGCTCCTCTGCGTGTGGCTGTAGCGGCACGATGACGGCTCGCGCTCAAAATAACCTTCAAAACAGCGGCGTGACAGGGGGGAAAAAAACTCACTGCAATCACTGCAGGAGTATGGATCACTTTAGGGGGTTATGATAAAAGAGGGATAGGAGTTATAGTATAAAATAAAGTTTTTTTAGGGGGGGGACAAAAAACTTGGTGGATGAGTGTGGACATAGAACGCAGCGTCAGTTATGTAACATATAGCCTGATAGGATCATACACCTTATCACTCACCATTACAAACTGAATAAACAACCATGTTCAGAGCTTCTTCTGCACCAGGGATTCTTGCCAGATATCTTAAAAGCTTGTCAAATTGTCGAAATCAAAAATTAAAACAACTTTAAAATGAAAATAAAATGTCCTTAATAACCCTCTTTACTCAGGCCATTGTCCTATCAGGCAGTGGTTCACTGAGTGGGGTCCAGGATTCTCCAGGGGTCCCTGAGGTTGGTCCAGGGGGCCCCCCAGCAAAAAGAGGAATCATTTATTATGTAATTATCATAATAATCATTTATTTTTGTCATAGGTTTCATGCACTTTCTTTAATATCTGTATCTGTATCAGTTCAGGGGTCCTTGACATGAAAGAGATTGAGATCCACCGCTATAGGGCATAAAAAGTATAAACCTTTCCACTCAGAATTGAGGTGATGTTTCCCAGATGTGAGCAGCATCATCAAGAGATGATTAAACAAAAAACTCACTTTTGTCAAAACCACCATTATTCTAATAAGGCAACATTATAGTAGTTTCTCACTCATAAAGGTTCAAATGCTGTCATCTCTTGCAGTTTCCTTTAATCCATTAAAACACATCATTATCTTGTCCTGATTTTTTCACACAATTAAGATCCATTTAAGTCCACTGATTTTGAGGCAGGGGAAAGTGCTACCTATAGATTACTGTGATCCCAGACGATATTAGATTATTCAGATTTGACAGCAACTGTCTACAATATGGCGCCATCTGTTGGACAAATAAGAGCTACAGAAACTTTATTATAACTTTAAAGGCAGCAAAGTGAAACAGGAGACTAGCACGTTGATAAACAATATAATTATTCCACGTCCAGACAATCCCCCAAAAGACTCTCTCATTAATAGTTTCTACATAAAAGATACAGGATGTATAGTTTACCCTATAGCATCTATTCTCTAAATCATGTCTTCTACATCAATTGTTTCTGTACAAAGTCAGATGAGTGTCTATAATTACACCCGGTAAGTATACTCTTTATAAAGAAAAGCTTGGATATACAGAGGCCTACAGTGATAAATGAGACTCTGCAGAAATGGCTGAGTCAGGGACGACATCTGGTGGATGAGCGGCTGAGCTGCAGCTTTAATCCAGTGCTGGGAACATAGCAGACTATGAATTATGGAGAGATCTGTGGTAGATCGAGTCATAACTTCACTGTCGTCACAACCCTGCAGCTCCACGTGTTCATTCAACAGTAATACGGCACAACTAAAGGCAGCATCATATAAAAGCACAAACACAAACATGTCAGTATCATAGTTATGTGTTTTAAAAGACAAAAAAACAGGCATTAGATATTAAAGTGTAAAGTGGTGTAATAGAAAGGCAGTAAATATAGCTAAACATTTAGAAAAACAGCGACTAGAATGTGTGTAATTGTGACCAGAGAGGAAACTATACTATACTGCTGTCTATAATAAATCTGTGAGCTGACACATATGGAATACAGCTGCTATTAAAGAGTTTATTGTCCTCAGTTTGTGTTTTACATCTTTAGTAAATTAGTAGATTGTGTTGGTTGTTTCTGACCATTTTTAACTTATATGCATGTTTATAATCTAACCACATTGAAGCCAACACACTTTCTTCTATAATCCTGTGGAGAAGCCTTTACACAAACACTCAAACAAATGTGAAAGCTTTTATTAATATTCCCTTGGCCTGATGTTGTCAGGTAGCCTCTTTGGAAACAAACTTTATTTTGCTGAAGTGCAATACACAGAAAACAAAAAGGCATGTATGTCATACAAATTGTGTGTCCTCATACGCAGAGGGAGCTCAAGGGTCTGTTGGGGCTGCAAGCAAGAATTCTCAGGGGGCCCCACTAAGGGGGGTCACTGTCATTTCTGTGGACTACTTTGGCAGCCGTAGGAGACCCCCTTGGAGCCCCAGGCCACTTTAAAGCTTTGAAGTCACCCAGACAATTTAGTGTTTTCCATGAAAGGTCACACATTTATTTATCAAATGAGTTGCACAATGAATAGGAGACATTGGGGTCATCAAGGTCAAGGTTAGAAATGATGATTTTTATTTTAAAATAATAATTTTGGTCAAAGATTGCTCCATCTAAGCATCCATCTAACTGTTTTCAGCTGTGTTCAAATAATTTTATGAGGGTTTTCTAATCATCCATTAGCTTTTAATGCAATTAGCAAACACGATGTAGCATTAGAACACTGGAGTGATGCTTCCTGGAAATAGGCCTCTATACACTTATGTAGATATTGCATTAAAAAAAACTGACATTTTCAGCATGAATAGTCATTTGCGACATTAAAATGCATAGAGTGTAATTCTTATTCTGATGAGTTATATCTTATCTTCATTGGAAATCTCCTGGGTGAAGGGGTTAACTCCAACCCGGCCGGTGCGTGCTGCGGGGCGGGCGGCAGCGCCACCTCCGGCGCTGTGCGGGGCACGCAGCTGTGTGCGGGACACACAGCAGAAACTTCTAGTGGACGCCACACAAACCCACGCTTTTTTTGTTGTAGTTTTGTGTGTGTGTATACGTGTGTGTGTGTGTTTTATTTAGTTTTTGTATTTGATCCACCGTGCCCGGCAGAGATGCCGGCGCAGCCCGCGGCTCCTGACGCGTTCTTGTAGCTGTACACCATCTCACCCTGTAACTTTGTGCACCGTGTGAACGCCCGATGGCCGAAGCCCGGACAGAGGAGGAGGAGCAGGGGGAGCGCAGGCTGCAGCCAGCAGGTATGTGCTGCTCAACAAGGGTTCCCTCAGCAAATTAGTTTTTAATATTTATATATATTTATAATATATTCGTAGGTTAGTGAAAACAGGTAACATACGATGTTGATCTCTGAACCCAGGAGCAGTAGCAATTAAAGGATGTATTTAAGCCAGTCAGTTAATAATAATAAGTGTGATCATATTTGTCAATCATATTTATTCCTCTCAGCCCACATGGATAGAACATGTGTCCACTGCTGGGTGTGATGTCAAACTCACAAAGAATGAATGCAGAGGAATTTCATGGTTGGAAAGAAGTAAAGTAAATCGTAACCCAGAGCTCTAAGGACAATGGGATGGTCTTTCACTGACTTTATCTATTTCCACTTGAAACCTACATCCTCTCTCCTTGTCATGCCAAAGAAAGTGTGTGTGTGTGTGTGTGTGTGTGTGTGTGTGTGTGTGTACAGTGGGCAAACACACACACACATTCAAAACACCAGACTCACTTTTTAAGATGTGTTAGATTCTCAATCTTTTTTTTTTGACATCCACCCAGTTTCTGCAAGAATTAGAATTCCTGGGAATTCATGAAATGAATGAATTACAATTACAAGTAGTTATTTAATAAGCAATGAACTGGCCTCGTCATTCATCATCATCATTATCATCATCACCATCATCATCATCATCATCATCATCATCATCATCATCATCATCATCATCATCACCATCATCATCATCATCATCACCATCATCATCATCATCATCATCACATGTATTTCTGGCTGTTGCTATTTAAAGTAACAGTGGCTTTAAGCAGCAGAGCTGAAAGGCCTGTGTTTTTTTCAGATTCATTTACTATTACACGGTCTCCGGCTCCCACGTTTCACCGCTGATGTCTGCTGAAAGGAAAACGACACACCTTTATTTAAGCGCTGATTTGTCAGCACTCACCACGTGATTTGGCCTTGTTATGGTCAAGTTTTGGCATCTGTGTGACATCATTTTTCCTTTGTTTGCTGTTATCAACGTGAACACCTGGTGTTCAAACACTTGTTTTCCCATGCGCCCTGCCCTGCCCTGATATCTGCGGCTCATACTAACACCCCCCCTCACACACACACACACACACACACACACACCACGCCCGACCCCAGCAGCTGTCTGGATGGGGAATGTCTATCAGCCGCTCTGGGCAGACAGGCTGCTGTGTCATGAACAAGCTGTCACTTCTCCTTTTTTTTTATTTCCCCCACCCCCCCCTTTCCAAAATAATGTCATGCATTCCATCAGAAGTGGGTTGCGTTGGCCCGTGGGCCTGCACGGATCCACATCAGATGCTGTTTCAGGTAGTTTCCACCATGAATCACTCGTCTGACGTTGACACCGTGTAATCTTCTCTGGGCAGACGTGCAAATCAGCGGCTGACGTCGTGTTATTCACACATGATACGATCAGCTGTCAGCTTCCGGCTTCTCAAACAAGGTGAAAACCTTCTGTTTCGATCCGTATTTTTGTCACAAACTATGCCGGGGCTCAGCTATCAGTGGCAACGTTTCACCTCTGAAACCAGAACCACCTGCATATTGCAGCGTGTATCAGGGACAATGACATAAGTGGCATGTGGGTTGTTACCACATAGTTTAACTCTCTTAAAAAGTTTTTTTTTTTTTTTAAATGACCATTCTTAGCTTTTCAGTTACAGCACTTCATGTCAAAAAATTGCAAATTATAATGATTTAAAAAAAAAAAAATACAAATTGACTTTTGAAAGTTTGAATTTTTGAGTTTCTAATCTTGCCAATCATGATTCGACCTATTATAAGTTGGAATAAAACTAAACCCTCATATGTTGAATGGCGTTGTGGCTGGAGTAGCAGGACGCAGAGAGGGAGAGGAGGCTTGGTTTGTTTCTTCCTCTCAGCCTTTGCACCAGCTGCTGTGTGACTGCTGTGCTGACTAATGGCAGCATGTGTTCAGGCGAGAGTGCAGCTGTGGAGGGAAACCTCTCCCACTGACCTCCCACCCCCTTCCACCTCCGACGCCGTGACCTTGCCGCGTCCGTTCAGGTGTCGCCGTTGCCCCTCATATTTAAGAGATTGAAACTTTATAGTTTATATTACTGGAAAATGCAAAAAGGATGAGGGGGGGGGGGTTCTGTCTTTTCAGCAGATCCCTTGTTAACCTGAATAATAGTTAATGAAGTTTTATTAGGTAACTCATATATAAGTGAATCATTCACCCAGGAGTACCCACTAGAACGAGAAAAGCACCAGCTCCAACAGCTCGCAACGAATTAAAACTGCTCTTTTAAATAACTATGTGTGTTTTTTATTGGATGCGGGGTTCAGTCAAATATCCTAAGAACTGTTGGATTCTCCTGTGATTCATTCAAAGATCCACGAGAATCAATCTTCTGGTGATCTTGATGGAGGTGACACTACGTTAACAGATTAACATATTAAGCATCATCCAAAACCTTTTATCAACCTGGGCCTGGTGGCTGCTCAGTTAGGGTCTGGCTTCATGGTTTGGCTGCTTTTTCTGTTTTTTGGCAGAAAAATCTACTGTGTGACTTGGATGAGGTTGTGATTGAAATGGATTTCACCAAGCCTGGGTATATATATATATATATGAACATCAGTTTATGCTGATATGAGGTCTGGTGTTAGCCAGGTAAATTTGACCATGATTTTAATTCTTTTTCACTGAAAATATCTGCAAGAGATTCCAGTCCGTTTGTGGCAATGTGGCCTACATTTCATGTTCACACACTTAGTGGTTGGCATCTACATCTGAAAGTTAAGTTAAGCCCAAAATGATAATATAATGTGTTTAAAATCTGCTCGATTTTCTTCTGTTTTGTTCTCTTTGCCTCCGTGGGTAATGTAAGGAGATTCTAGTGTCACTAAATGTCTTATTTAGCATCTTTTAATTTTCATCAGAGTGCATCAATTTCTTCCCTGAAACATTGCGACAATATTTATGTTAATACCAAATTGTCATGAATTGCCTGTCAAGGCTATTTTAAAGTCTAAAGAAACACAATTATAGTAGACTACAAAATGCTATTAATGGTTTCTCCCATTTTCTTTTATCCCCCCCGTTAAAGTTTTGTTTAGTTTTATTTAATCTATGGGTCTAAGGACAGCGGATGCTAAACCACCCTGAGGCGGATCCATGGCTCATGATTTTGGGCTGTGCAAATAAAATCGCCTCGACTCGACTAAAGCTCCTCGGGAGCCGTGGGAGTGTTTAAACAACTGGCTCCTGTGCTCCGGGCTGTTGGAACAGAACTCCCAGAGGATCAGAGCGTTAAAATCTAAGAGTGTAAACTCCAAATGCTCTGCATTGTGTTGATCAGGAATTTTCTCTCAGTGATTTGTAGATTTTACTATGAGCCTTGTATCAGTGCACTGATTTTGTGTTGTGGTTGTTATTTGTCAGTTTTACTAACCTGTATGATGCTATGAAGTCAAATTTCTTTATTTAACAAGTTAATTGCTGCACATGACCCTAATGAGGCATAAAGGAGTAAAGAAAATGACTGAGTGAAGTTAATCGCTGCAGCACAGAGAGATGCAGAGTGACTTTTGGATACAGGGAAGTGACAGGGACGGTGCAGCGTCACATAGAGAAGCCGCCACTTCCTGAATGACTACATTCCACTTCATTAGATTGGCCAAGTAAACACAGGAGAGCTGAGATAGTGCAGGACCCTCCCTTCTCTTTCTTCCTTGTTGGCTTGTGGGTGTGTGTGTGGCTGTCCTTTGTCACGCTGAAATATCCCCAACACACACACACACACACACGCACCCTCGCTCTGTGGAACTGGAGGGAAGCTCTTGTTGGAAATATCCTGTTTAATCGCACAGGTTTTGTGGATTCCGTTCCTCGGCAGGTAGGGTTTCCTTGTTGCAGACGGGTGATATATATAGTGTTTGTCAGACTGCACATTTCCAAGAAGTGAGTGAGTTTTTTTTTTTAGGTATTGTGGAATAATACTTTGTCGGACAATTGTAAAAACGTCTGAACGTCAGCGAAAGTACAGCAGCTTTCTTATCACATGTGGTTAAAGTGAAACCTGAGGCCGCAGCAGTGTGGCACTAAACAGATAATGAGTAACAGGTGTGACAGGTGGATTTGACTGCAAAAAGGCCATGGGCATTAACCATGCAGCTGACTTCAACCTTTACCTCCTATTGTTAAACGTATTAGAATGAACTCCTACCAGATAGCATATTATGGATTTGCATTACTGATACTGCTCCCTGGCTGTTAATGAATCCACTCTGACGTGGACGCAGCTTTTCCCCTTAGTGTTAATACAGGTGGATCATGTGTCTGAAGCACTGGAGACAGGGGAAAGTACCGGTTCAGACAAAACAGTGTTTTGTTTTTTTTCCTCATGGGAGAGAATAACATTCAAATCTGTTGTTTGTCATGTGTATTATCTGTCCACATTGGGGGAAAAGGCTTTATTTACCTTATGTATGCTCAGGAAATTTAATGAGGGAAGGTCATCATAGTCTCAGTAGCTCTGAAAATAACCTGCATCATTTGTTTGCACATGAAGATGTCGAAAGTACCAACGCAGTGGTTTTACACTTAAACTTAAACTGGTTCATCAGGAATTTGCTGATTCCGCTGGCAACTGTTAGGTTCTTGTATTTCTAGTTTATACAGTGCAGTCTCAAAGCGGAAGCGATTACATGCCGACTCTTGGGTATCCCAAAAATGTTTGGGACTAGGTTGCAAATCTGGCTTCTAGGAAAGGTTTTCAAGAAAAATAAATGTTTTTTAAAGCTTTGGTTGGACTGATCATGAAAATTCATCACTGGTGACCCCTGGTCCGTGCTGACCTGGACCACCGGCACTTACCAAACCCGTTCAGCCGAGCATCTTTTGCTTCAAGTTCAGTGAACTCACCAAACACTGCTTTTAGTTACTGTGCTCCAACTCCATTGAACCATGTGCAGAACACACTCATGATTGACTCTGTCATTCACCCTGGGCAAACCACCTCGCTCCTACATGCTGTGAAGCATCTGTTTTAACACAGATTTTATCTGAATCTATATTTTTATGTTGTATTGTTTGTGTGTGTGTGTGTGTGTGTAGGTTATCATTTATGTACTATAATTGCACAGCATCCAAATGACCCCCTATAATGTCCAAAATGTACAGCAAACCATTTTAAAAACATATTTGTACCAGCTTCTATCAAAAATATAGCAAATAGCTGTTGAGGCTGTGGATAATTTATTCTGAGGCTTTTGTGAGTTTGCAGTAGCATCATGGTGTTCGTTTTCCTAATAAATTTAGTTTTTCGACGCTGGTGCATTGTGTATGTATTTTTATGTTTCTCTCTGTTATATTTAGATTTGTTTTATCTGTACTACACGAAGGCAGCTGTTGTATTGGCATTTTGAATCCATGGAAAACTTCCCATATTCTCATCTATTCTATACTAAATCCAGCTTGTCAATTAATTTTCCCATAAAATTTACTTAACCGCAATATCAATGTTGCTCTGTAACGCATACAGCATGATGGAGAGGGCAGGGCGAGTGTTGTCGTAGCTGCACCACTTGTGGAAATGCTAACACTAATTTCACTTCACAGATTATTCTGAGAGGACCAAGCCAGATCATTTTCTTTCCAGGTATGTGCTTTTTTTTTTTTTTTTTCTTCCTCGGACTCGTGCTTTTTAAGTATCGTTTCTAGTTGTTTGGCTTCAGCAAACTCAATCTGTTGCTGGCAAAATGGCACTTTCCCCTTTAACGGTCAGATGTGCTGATGTGGAGGTTGTGAACAGACCAAACAATGCACTGATCTATCCTCCCTGAATGACAGGCCGAGGTCAACGTGGGGACGGTGGCATCCTGCTGCCTTTTTTTTTTTTTTTTTTTTCCAAATGTTCTTTAAATACATTGAGGAACCTTCCTAGACTTCAGCAAAATCAGGACTGAAAAAAAAGATCTACAAACATAGTCATGATCACACAGGTGATTTCTGAATAACATCCTGGTGTTTACATGCTGTCTAAACGACCTAACCGTGTGTTAGTGAGGTGGGTGGCAGGGTTTGGTCTCCTCCCCAGATAGTTTACATCACCGGCTGCTGCCGGCCCTTAATGAGCAGGATGCGTGTTGATGATGCTCCTGCCTCCTCCTCCGTCTGGAGGATTCAGCGCAGCTCCGGCAAAGAGAGTGGCGGCACAGAGTATCGTTTTAGTTTAATCCCTGCACTTTCTCAAAGGGAAAGGCCCAGGAGACGAGGGATCGTAATGCAACAGTGCAGCGTGTGAGGGCGGCTTAAGGAATAGAACAGGTCGGGACCCTGGAAGGAAAAAGCAGTGTGGGGCTGGAAGTGCTGGGCTCCTGTCTGGAGGGGATGTAGTAAACAGGGACAGCCATTTGCATTAATCAGCCTGTGCTGGCCTTACAGTGAGTGCTGTTTTTTGTAATGTAGTCAGATTTGAAACAAGGACTATAGAGGTGGGGTTTTTTTCTTACAATACTGTAGTTGTGTTTTGGTGTATATATAGGTCTTTTCTATATTTTCTTTAACTTATATAAATTATTTGTGTCAAACAACCATATGTTTGTTGAATAGTAGTCATAGTTTGTCCCCCCCAGCAATCAGACTGCATATTAAAATGCAATATATAGTGTTTATTTCTGTTGCATTATGACATAAAAGTAATGTTTTACAACAATTCAATTCTTTTAACCGTTTCTGTACAGTTTTCAACCTCTTTGTTTTTTCTATTTTATTTTATTTTATTATTAGACATTGTTTTAAATATTTTTGTCATTACACGACTTGACAGAACATATTGTACAATGTCACCCAAAGGATAGTGAAGAGAATCCTTTTTGAGAATTGAGTCACTGTCAAAGTGTGACATTATTCTCGTCTGGAAAAGTCTAATACCTTAATGATGGATGGATTTTGTGTTCTGTTTCTCTTGCAGCCAGGGTCCTCTGTCTTCTATACGAGCTGCTATCAAACGAAGTAAGTTTGCAGACATAAAGGCTTTATCCTTTGGATGTGCAGCTTGTAGAAAATAGAAAAACATAATCTTGACATCCTTTGAGACCAGAAATACTGTGCATGTAAATGTGAATTAAAGTGCCGAGCAGGAAAAGTTGTCACCATTTTTTTTTTTTTATTTCCTTCAGCAAGAACAAACTCCCAGAGTGATCATACCAGAGACAGAAGGTAACAAGAACACAGCTCTGTTTAATTCCCCTTTATGTTAACTTGATAATTATGCACTCATTGTTGCCACTAGAAATACAAGGCCTATAAAATCGTCATCTAATTTGTTGCAATTCACAAATATGTATTATACTGGTGTATTGGGAGTACTCTGTTCCTTCACTACAAAAATATTAAATGAATCTGTGATTGATATATTAAATACATTTAACACCATATATGAACAGCATTTTAATGATCATAGATGGTGAAGGTGGAGTTAGATTGAACTGCTTTTTATGGGTAACAAAATAAATCTGTTCTAAGATAATAAACTGCGCAAGAAATAGGGAAAAAAAACATGCTTCTGCTATGTGCATTATGATATATGTTTTCAAATGTATATTTTTGTGAAAAATATTGGACATCTAGTTATTTATTTGAAACCTTGTGAGTTTTTAACCTGAGAAATTGCAATTAAATACAATATTTTAGAAAAAGTACATAGTTTCATCCTACCGCTGCAAATGCGCATCATAAAGCATTGTTCGTTGCCAGCAAAGAAACAAATTAAGTAGTATTCATGATGTGGGTCTGACGTGTACATTAATTTTGGTATTCGGAACGTCTCCCATGTATATGATTTGTCCTCCAGGCGACCAGAGATCACCATCATCTCAGCAGAACCCTTGGCCAGCAACAACTGGTTCCCAGGAACCTCTGTGGTTTTCCCAACCCCCCCTCAGCCGGGCTGGTCCGTAGGCATCCAGCCTGTTTCCAAGGTAGGCCCCATCTGAATGTCCCTCACACCGCTTTAATTCACTTGGCTGTTAGCCAGTGTGTGGAGGCTCTCGAAGATTAAGTGTGGTACGACCGCGCTGTTGAGGAATATTTCTTCCTAATGAGGGCAACAGGGGTCATAGGCAGAATTTTTGAAATACTTATGTCATAGCTATAATCCCCCTCCCCCATTTTCAACAATTGTGTATGCTGCCTCCAAAATGCTGTTTCACGTAAATCATACACAACAAAAAAATATCCCTCCACATGCTGGAAATGCTGTAGTACATAGGAAAATGATGTGTGCATGTGTGTGAACACTTTTCTTTTTCGTGACTTAGCCCCCACCATCCTATGACCAGGTGATTAAAGAGACGCAGGAAGAGCTAGACATTGTCAAGCCCACCGCGGCCCCGCGCCAGTCCACCTGCACCACCACAAGCGCCACGCAGACCGACCCCGTGAGGGTAGACCCCGGCGCCACTCCACAGTCGGCAAAGAAAAGATCTGCTGGTGAGGCTTCTGAGATTTATCTGTAGTCAAAGGTTTCATTCCGCTTCTGCTACACAGGATCATTCTTTCCGTTTACTCGCAGGTAAAAAGCCACAAAAACCACCGAGGCCAACGTTGCCAAAGGTGGTTGACAGAGATCGGGCTGCAGGAACCGTTGGACCGAGTGACCAGGCGGACTCTACTCATACGTATACCAGATCTGTTACCGTGTACTGGGATATTCCTGCAGAACATCCAGCTCAGCCTCTTTCTGCCTTTGTTATCCCTGCTGAATCCACCCCTTCCTCTTCGGACTCTAAAGACTGTGAACGCCCTGTTCCACTTCCCCGAATAAAATCCCGAAAGCAGGCCGTCAAGGAAGAAGAAGAAGAAGAAGATCAGACTTTGGTCAGACTCAGTGAGAACTGTGAGAAGGTTAAGGTCGCCCCAGGCACTGATCCAGAGGATGTCTCCTCAAACAAATATCTGAAGGAGCTGTTGGAGGTCTTTAGCGTAGAAAACGAGTATAAAAGGAAGGTCGACGTTGACGACCAATCAGACCAGGCCTCTCAAAGCGAAGATGCTGGTGGAGAGATGAGTGCCGCCCACAGTCAACGAAATATCCAGGCCAGGATCAAGGCCTTCGAAAGCCAGGCTGAAGATGGCAGCGTGCTTGGACCAGCCAAACCAGAACCTGTGCCCCGAAAGACCACGAACAGACCTTCGATTGCTGCTAAACCTTCTATAGCTTCTAAACCTCAGTTTCACCACAGTGTGGAAAATGACAATCAAAACGTTCCGACCACAAACAGCCCTCAGGCCCCTACACCGGCACCTAGACCCCTGCCGCCGAGGAAACCTGTGGGACTGTCTGTGAAAGAGGAACTAGACACTTTGCTTGCTAAGGGGCCCACTCCACACCGCTCACGTCCTTCTTTACTGACCAGAGCCAACAGCATCCATGAGGAAGAAACTTCAACTGCTCCCCCTACGCCTCCAGTGAAGCTCGCTAAAGAACCTCTGAAACCCAACCTGAACATTAACAACCACAACTCAACCTCTGTGACCAGAGGGAGTGAGTTTGTGGATAGTTTATCAAGTGAGTAGCATTTTGTTTTAATGCCATCATTGTGCATTAGAGCATTTCTTCTCTGTGTTTTATAGTATTGATTAACCTCCAGGTCAGTTGTGTAAGATTTAGTGGAATTTAGCAGCATCGAGTGGAACAGGCCTGGCAGTATTATATTATTATATTCATTTTAATTAGAATATAATGATGTTTCTTGTTTTTTATTGGCTTTGTTTGAGCCTATTTTATGCATGTTTTTCTTTTAATGGCCATCATAGGTTCCCCTTTGCACTCTGTTGCAATCTGGACCTGCTGCCAGAAACTACATACTGTACCTTTAAATTATATTTTTTGAAAAACTATTGACATAAGTATTCATTGATAGATATTAATAAATTATTTTAATAAACGCATTAATGCCATTTTATTTAAGGACAACTTTTTTTAGAGCAATCAAATAACTGTGTAAACGTAACAAAAGGCGGGCTATATAGTAAAGGATTATGTTGTCTTTTTTTCAGTTGCCATGATATAAATAGACCATATGGAAATTTAGGGAAGTTTGATCTTTAGGGAAATGTGCTTATGCTTTGTTGCATCAGATTGAGGGTACCTCTCAGTGTGTAACCAAGGATTCCAGTTCTTTGTGAACATTGTGTTCCAGTCTGTGGAACTCAGCTGAAATTAAAGTAGAGCTTTACCAATCTGGATTGCACATTAAACGTTGACTGTGATTGCCCTAAGAAGACAAAATAACCATTAATGTTCCATAATTGATATACAATCATGTCTGTGTACAGATCACGTCCCAGTCAAGCCCCAGTGTAGCGTGGACAGCAATGAAGGCTCGTTCAGCAGAAACTCTGTAACCAGGAGGCCAACCACCATCAGAGTTCCCAGCAGAACTGAGTCACGTGAGTCCACCTCAATGCAGAGTACTAGTGGCATTAAGAAAGCACTTTAACACACCTTTTAGCTCCCAAAAGGGAGTCTTGGCACACCTTTTGGTTCCTGTGCATGCCACTGCAGAGTACAATACACCATGATGTGAGTGTATTTTTGAAAACGCATCGTAATGTAGCACAATATTCTTATTTTTTAAGTTGTGGTTAAGGCAAGCTTCTTCTCAGTTTCAGATCATTTCCTGGACAGTCCACCTCCGCTCCCGGCTCAGAAGCCCATCGGTTCCCTGAATCCCTCTGTGAACCTCAAACAAAGCCTGCCCTCCACCCCCTCTCTCCCTTCTCAGGTAGGATTTGCAGGCAGTGGCTCAGAATAACCCGTCTTCTTATGTAAAGAGTGAAAGCTTTCCACAATGTAATGCTTAAGCCATCTTCTCTTATAGTGCTTTTGATATTACAGATTTTAATCAAAACATACAGTAATCTCTTGAAACCGATTTAGTTCTATTATTGTGCACCTATGAACTATGACGCGATGAATTTTGAGCCCGGCGAGTCTCTTTCACTCAGGTTTATCTTGTCTGTCAGCTGTGTGGCTTACCTGCTTCATTTTCTCTATTTTACTCGAACAAAGAAAACCATTGTGCTTCCATGAACCCATGGCCTGCTGTTGAGCCGAGTGTGGCTTCGGCTGAATGCTGTGCGCTGTTGCGTGGTCACTATGGTTTCCAGTATCCCAGACTGATTCACTGGGTCTGTTTTACTGCTACTAAAAAATGCACACTTGGATTCTTCTGCAGGAGGTTTTCAATGTTGTGCCGGAGCCGTCGCTACCACCTCGGTGAGTGTTTGTGTGTGTGGTCCAGATCATTATATTATATATACATTTTAAATAGTGAAAAGATGTCGATTTTTTTCTTAAATGATGCTGCTGCATTTCAGGAGGATTGGTACGAGCAAAAAACCACCGCCTCGCCCGCCTCCTGCCAAAACGGGCCCAGGAAGACCTCCCCCTCCCAGCCTGCGGGCCGCAGGACGATCCCATTCAGCACCACAGCAGGCTTCACCCAAACCCCAGGCACACAAGCCCCATGAGAAAGGACTTGTCTTACCGCCGAGGCCCAACCCGGGCCACCGTCTCTACAACAAATACACAGTGAGAGAGATCCCACTGCATGCCTGTGTCAAACACCACATGATGAGCATCTAGCTATAAAGCAGTCCCTGTCCCGATAAAGTTTGTGCATGGCACAATGGAGGATATCTTTTTTTTAAAAATGTTTTCAATTGATATCTGTATCCATCCTGGTGAAGATTTTTCAACCAGATAGAACACCTTTTTATTATAGTGTTGTCATGAAGTTCTGTGGTGTGCTGTGGTGGTGTAGAGGGTAGTGTGCTTGCCTCATAAGCAGCAGACCCATGTTTGAGTCCTAGATAAAGGCATTTCTTTGTGTCTATGCCACAAAATTATGTTTTACAGAAGAAAAGGCAAAAGTTCTCTCTTATAAACTATGCTGAGAGACCCTCAGGAAGTACCAACTCTATTATTTTATGGATGGATGTATAAGTTGTTGTGAATATTAAAACAATTTGAAAATACAAAGAGATTTTTTTTAATCATTTTACCATTTACCACACATTAGCAGAGTGTAGTATGTGTGCAAAAATCACATGCATCCAATCTATCTACATCTATCTCTTTTCTATAGGAATACATACTTGTTCTTACAGGCACTACAAAAGTCTCTTTATTTATTTATTTTTTTGCTTTCCTCCAACAGCTTCAACTTCCCCATGGAATCACTGCCTCTGACTACAAAGGGAACAATAAGGGAGAACTATCGTTTCAGGTTTTTAACCACCTTACATAGTACATTTTATGTAAAAGCACATTATTTCACACATTAAAGTGCATTTAAAGTACCTTTTTGTTGCCTTTTTCAATAGAAAAATGAAGTGCTTCTGCTGCTAGAGGAGATTGACCACAATACATTTGAGTGCCAGGTTGGAGGCACTAGAGGTCGAGTCAACAAGTCTCGCATGAAGGTCATCACTCCTCTTGACTCGGCCTCTAACACGTCCCCATCACAGGTAACTGGTCTTTCATTCAGAAGCCAACGCAGATCCCTGATGCTGGAGCCCTACTTTGCTTTTTGATGCATTAACCTGATGTGAGTTGTTCTCTCTGCAGTGTGTCAATACAGGTGCAACTGGGTTAAAGGTCCAGGCCTTACATGACTTCACACCAGGTAACATGTCAACCTCTAAAAGAAACAGACAGCTGCTGCATGTGCTGATTTCACGATACCACTGAAATAAGATGTGACTGCCCTGACTCTGCCCAAAGTTTAACAATCAGCTCAATATTTAACAAATTTATCTCATTTATGTCATCTGAAACATAAAAACAACCACTTGTGTGTGTTTTTTTTGGGGGGGGCATTTTAACATCTTAAAAGTTTAATATTTTTCTCATTTTATTTTAAGTGTTGATATCCCTAACAAGATATATTTGTGTTTTATAAATGCCAAAAATCACTTTAATATAGTTTAACATCTCAAGACCAAGTTGGTTTATTTTATTAATGAGCCTCACCCTCTGATTGGCTTATTTGAATGGGACTGGAGGTTGGGTAGGCAGTGACTGTATAGTTGTGACATCACAATGTCACATATGTCCTAAAGGTACAGTTCCTGAATTTTAAATTAGGGACAGAAACTGTCACCTACTCAATCAAAAAAGACCTAATAATATCACACTTTCTACATATTGCACCTATATGATATTATTAGAGCTGTTAGTAGGCTGATCTTTTAAACTTTGACTTCCAAGCTTCCAGTCTTTCTGCTAAACCAGGTTAACAACCACTTACTGGCTGTAACTTTGCACTTAACACGTAAAGGTGTTAAATGATTTCATCTTTCATCATCTTGATAAAAAGGCGAATAAGGCCTCTATTATTCTACTGTGTGCTTATTTCTAAAAGATCTAAATGACTGTTAATCAAATGTTGTGAGAGGATGTGTTGTGCTTGGAAGTTGGATTATATGTTTTCGACGTGCATGTTGTTCACACAGAGGGTCCAGGAGAGCTGGGTCTGCGGGCAGGAGACGTGGTGAGCCTGGTGGAGCGGGTGGACGGCCAGTGGTACAGAGGCACCTGCAGAGGATCCACCGGTTACTTCCCCGTTAATTTCGTCCAAGTCCTGGTAAATGTAATTCTTGTTCACATTAACATTATGTGTTTGGAGAGATTTACATTAGGCTATGATTGAGAAACTTTCAAATTAAATTTCTATCTTTTCCAATTAGTCGGATTCACCAAATCCCCTCCCTGAAAGGAAAGTGAAGCCGCCATCCGCAAGAGTCAGGTGAGGTTTTGTCCATCCTGAACTCTTTACACTGGCATCCCCACACATGACATCTGACATCTGAAGTTCTGCCTGCTCTCAAAGTGGTCCGAGGTGCGTGGCGAGGTTCGACTTCGAGGGCGAGCACAGCGACGAGCTGTCGTTCTCCGAGGGCGACGTGATCCAGCTGAAGGAATACGTGGGTCAGGACTGGGCTCGGGGACAGATCGGCGTCTTTAGCGGAATCTTCCCTCTTAACTTCGTGGAGGTCGTTGAGGATCTGCCCGATAAGACGGCACTGCCTGGTAAGATCCCCTGCAAGGATCTGAATCTGTTCTATTTCATTATGAGTCTTTTGGTTAAATAACATTTATTTCCTCTTGATCCCCCGATTGGAAAAAAAAAGAAAAGAGTGGTTGTATTCATCAGTGAGGAGCCTTTATCCCTCCTTTTTCTTTTGTGTTAGGCTGGCATTTCCTCCGTGGCATGACAGGAATGTGTGTTCCTGGTTTGGTTTCATTGCATAGCTGTTTACAATAGGTCTGCTTACACGCTCGGGCGACCAGATCAGCTGCCAGAATTTAGGAATACCAAGGTCATGAGTTGCCCGGTTTATCTAATTGTATTTTCCATCTTTTATTTATTCAGTTAGCTTCACACATCTTTTAAATCCATAACTAACTATTGCATTGGCCTTTCTGCCTGAGAGTTATGTCATTATATTGTTATTTTTTTAAACTTTTTGTTTGAATGATTAGGATTTTCAACATTAGATTTTAAATACTCATGTCTAATTTAACTTGTTTTATTGGCCTAATATTTGTAAGTGTAAATGTACTACAATCCCTCCAAAAACTAGTTAAAGTATAAATTCCCATAGATTCAGTATGTTTTTCTTTTGTTTTTCTCCCTTGAGTGAATGCTATATGATTTCCATTTGAACACTGTAATGTTAACTGTAATGCAATAAAAATGTATTATAATAAATTTAACAATATGTAATGTTTCCACAGGCACGATTACTTCTCCCAGCATCCCTGCAGCTGCTGAGCTGACTCAGGTAACCAGTATTTATAACAGCAGAAACATCACTAGCGATGATACATGAGTTCTGTTTAAAATGCAGTTAAATTTACAGCTACAGTTAATATTGTGCATTTGTCCTGTTCTAATTCTCCTTCCGTATCATTGCTGCATCTTTTGCCACTCACTCCGCAGGCATCTCCCTCCACTGTGGAGTGGATGGTGGCTCTCTATGACTTTGCCGGGAAGACAGAGGGAGACTTGTCCTTCCAGCAGGGCGACTGTATCCTGGTGACCCAGCATCTTAATGACGAGTGGAGCTGCGGCAGGCTCGACGGCAGAGAGGGCATGTTCCCCAGGGCTTTTGTCGAGAGCAGCACAGGTATGAAGCTTGTTGAGACGATGAACCGACCGCCGTCTACAAACGCACGCTTGATCCATCACTGTCCTCATCATCTGATTCAAATAAGGCCTAATTAGATGGCACAGATGTGAGCCTGGTTATATTATATTAACACTAAATTTAAGGCATTTTCACAGTGAATAGCATTTAATACCAGGATTTTTTTCATTTGCTAATGTTTAGATATTTTTGTTCATTGATTTGTTCTGTTAAAACAAAAGTTGAGAAAATCGTAATTTCTCAAACAGGAAGTGGGTTTACAGCCTCATAAGTTAAATAAACAATAAATTCTTACGGTTATGTTCTTTTAGGCATGTGTATTTGATATTGAGTAACTATTCAGTTTTGAAAACTGTTAATTTTCTAGTCTTTATTGTATAAATTTATTCAGTGATGTTGTTTAAACATCTTCCTCAGCAGGACAACAGCCATCTGATACGCAGCAGAACAGAGGTGTTGGAGGAGGGAGAGGCAGGGCCATGTTCGACTTTGCATCAGACTGCGATGAGGAGCTCTCTCTGAAGGTCTGCTGGTTATTTTTTTCCCCAAAATTGTTTCATAAATGTTCCAGTTCAAGTGATAGTGAATGAAAACCCCACCATTCACAAATCCTTTCGTTCCTCCTTTTGCAGGTTGGGGACATCGTCACAAATCTGGAGTCCATTGATGAAGAATGGTTCCTAGGTGATTTAAAGGGGAAACGGGCCCTGGTCCCTAAAAACTATGTGCAAGTACTGTGATAGAAATACACTGTTGGAGGACCAGAACTGAGGTTTCCCTTAGTGGAATTTAAAAGAAAAAAAGCCGTCAAAGTGGAAGCCAGTATTTCATCTCCACGTAGTGAAACATGTTTTTATCTGCACAATTAACTTAAAATGAAGTGTTTACTAATAATTCAGTTTGGTTATGAAATAAAAGTGACTGTTATTTGAGTTTCAGTCTCGTATTCTCTACTACATGTATACCATCTAGCAGTCTGTCTCTTCCTGTTGTCACTCTTCAGCTACAGAAACTTGTTTATTGCCTATATGTAATAAAACTGCACAGAATTCAGGAAATTAAAGAGGATTAAACATAACCCAGCAAAGACTTAAAGTGCAGACTAACTGAACACTGTCAAAGATTGTTGCTGGATTTTAATTTTGTAGCCTGTGTAAACACTTCCACTGTTGGAATAAGACAATTGAAAGACAGCTTTGGGTAATTTACATTTTTTATTAAATCTGTCAGGGTGTTTAGACGGTCTCCTGGATGGGGGGCTCATAGCCATCAGCCCTCTCCACCTTGGCGCCAGTGTCGTCGCCAGTTGCTTTTGCAGCGCTGCCGGCACCGCCCTCACCATGGAGCTCCATCAGTTTGCCCACTGCAACAGAACATGAGTTTAATTCACTACAATTTACAGTAAAGAGGCCACTGGGAGACTTAAGCACATCCAGTATTGTGCATTACTTACACTCAAACTTGGGCTTCTTGAGCATCTTGACCTTGCGAACGTAAACGTCGTGGAGAGGGTAGATGGACTGACAGGCCTTCTCAATGTCCTTGCCAACGCTGTCTGGGATCCTGGAATATAAAGCACCCATATTTTCATGTTCACATCAAACTTTGGCAGACTTCACAAGTCGACATTTAAATGCTCACTCGGTAATCTCAAACACGATAAATTAAATCAGTAGAGCCAAGACCTCTATAGCTGATATTAATTTTATATCAGTTTGATCACTAGCAGTAACATGAATGAATATTTAAAAACAATGATGTGGTTAACTTAGGGTCGGGAGATGCTTTGACTTACAGCTTGTTGACAACTTCCTTCAGATCGTTGGTCTGAACCTCACGAGTCATGATCTCCATCATCTTCTTGCGGATCTGACGGACCTGCTGGTGCTGGGCATAGGAGGTCTTTCTGATCTGGTTGGGGCGCTTCTTTGTGAACCCAACACAGAACAGACGCAGCAGGTAGCCATCAGTGGTCTTCACATCCACATGGGCTTCAATCATGGTCTGAAAAAAAAGAGACAAAAATTCAGATTAGATTTTTAATATGGAGAGATGGCAGGCTACATTTGGTGTTAACTTGTCATTGTGAGCTATATTTTGACTTTGTAGTAACATGCTGTGCTCCTGTTTGCTCGATTGGATTCAGACAAAATGTGTTAATTAGGGCTGATTGAAATCATTCATTGTCATGGTATAAGCATAAATTGCCTTTGACTGCCTGAAATGCAATGAATGATAAAATTTGCACATTCACAGCTATGCAGAGCCACACCTCCATTACACCAAATAAATCACATTTATTGCATTTGCCATTATCACTAGAAGCAGAGGAATATGTAAACAAAAACTTAACATGGGGATGGAGCTCAAAGTGGTTTAGGCATGAACAAACATGGAAGATAAAAAAGATTTGCTAAATTAAGTATTAAGCAGATCCTAATTCCGTGGGAGGGATGGGGGGGCAGGGACGGGGGACAGGACTAGCAGGAAAGTTAAGTAGGAAAGACTGCCCGAGCAGAAGATTTTTTGCTATAATAACTGAAATCATTTGGGTGAGATGCAAACGTGGTTATAACAAATTAAAAATACATGCTGAGGTGCTGTGAAATCTGGGCTCATGCTCATTGGACATTTCCTTTTAAGTGCTCAAATTCTTTTTAATTCTGTCTTTATAAGTTTCATAAAGTATATTTTAAAAGAAAGCATAGGCATACAGCTATTCACTGGTCTGTTAGCACTGCACCTATATAAATAACTGTAGGGCTTAAATACACATGCCAATGTGTTTCTTCATTGCAGGCCATACTGTCATCACAGTATTGTGACGCGCATTTGTCTTATGAATGAAAGTTACAGAAAAGCACCATAGATAACTGCTTTTCAAACATCCCATCCATATACCAGGGGGAAAAAATCCTGCAAACTATGCTACTAAATAGGTGCATGTTGTGCATTAATTACAGCAAAAAGTTACATCCTGTATAACCAGTTTCTCTGATTAGCTTTATGATAACATACTGTTTTACTGTCCATGTTTCTACCCATTTGCTGCTACTGAGCTTCACTCTGGCAACACAGTAATACAAGCTATGATGTGCTTTCTTGAACTATCCCAATGGACCAAGAACCATTTTGGACCCTAAACCTGAATGCTATAGATACTGATACAGTGGATGTATTAACTTCTATAATGCTACATTCATGAAATATTGGTCCTCTGGCTCTACAGCTCCCATAACTTTTTAGTAATAAAAGCAAGTTTGACACCACTAACCTATGTAACCTATGGTCACAATGATGATGGACCAATTACTGCACATTGGGAATGCCACTATTAAGTAGATAAAACCAATTATTAAAAACACTGCCATATTTTTTCACCTTAAATATTATACATCTCACAGCGGGATTAGTGTATGACAGAACTTTCTAGCCCTTTTGGTAAGAAATTAAGCATCCATATTGTTACTTACCTAAGAATTACTTTCACAAATCCAGTTTATCACATCATTCATCTTCAGGAACATTATTGCCTATTCAGCCACAAGCCAATTTCTAAAAACAGTGCAGCTAAGAGTTTTTTTTTTTTTATCTTTTTGTGGTAAAAATTTAATGTCAAACCACAGCACTTGTTCACTGAACACATCCTTACCTGCCATTTCTTGACCATGGAGCACATTTTGTCACGGGTCAGGTCCATGCCGTGGAAGTTTGTGAGGCAGTTCTTGCCCTGGACATCCTCAGTGATGAGCTTGAACTTACGGAAGGCCACCTCATCGTTCTGCAGATCAGCGAGGCTCACCTCGAACACACGTCCCTTAAGACCGTCTGAGGCAATTCCTAAGTGAATAATGCACAATTGTGAGAAAACAAGGACTTGAAGTACTGATTAAATATAATGTAATTAAAAGGGAAAGTACAGTCATTCCCATTTTACATCCTCAGAGAGACCAACATGGTCATGTGTCGGACTTAATCGATAAGTTCACAATTTCCTAAGGGCTTTAAAACAGCCAAGAACCTGAATGTACATTAAATCAGGACCATCAGAAGATTCAGTCATATTTCACTTGCAAAATGATGGGGGGCCAAAACCTACTAGCTGATTGTGTACAAATATATTCAAAAGTTAATCTGAAGCGTCAGTTTTCCAAATGAGTCATATACTTCAGCTTTGCTTTTTGTAGTGTCAAACTAAACCTGACAGATGTAACACAATGCTGAAACATACGCATCAGGTAAATCTAAATGCATTTTGCACATACCCATGTAGATGCACTGGATTTTGTAAAGCTGCATTTAAGGGAATCACCAGTATGAACAGAAGGAAGGGAATGCTCTTTCACTGCTCATATGGCCATTTGTTTTAAGACAGACATGACTAACTAAACCTTTCCTGTCACTAATATAATTCAGAAATGATGTTTCCACTGCCCTTTGTCACCTGGTAACATTATGCTGCTGAATGCAAGAGGGTAACCAGCATCAACTTCAGAAGCATCAGCACACAGTGTGGAGACAGACTGAAAGGTTTTTGCCCTTCAGTTCCCTTCATTACAATGGAATAAAGATATGAGCCAAGCATCAAACGTCTGGGGAAATACTGAGCAACTCTACTACATAAAAAGCCAGACTTACTGGTTCCCTGGGTCCTGGTAACCAAGGTCTTGCCAAGGTTGCGGATGTTGAACATAGCAGGTGCCTTGACATCATACCAATCCTTCTTGGAGAAGGGGTCCACACTGCACAAGAGAGAAGAGTTTAGCAGTCACTAAAAGCCCACTATTCTGCGGGTACACACCTCCAACCAAAACACAGACGCTAGCGAGCTAAAAGGCTAAAGTACGCCGCTGAGGGACGCTGCTGGAGTTGGCAGGCACCATAAGGGGATTTGGCCCATTCTAGCCATTTAAGTAATATCCAGCGACTTTTTAAACGCTTGAGAACACATCTTGGATTGTTTGGGGGAAAATTCAGAACCATTTCCTTTACATAATGCACGCAACTATTGACTTTGCCTGCCTTATTATTAGGAATGATCGGCTAAATCAATGCTAACACGTAGCAACATTTAGCACCTCACGTTAGTGGCCGTAACGTGAACTGTGAAGTCTTAACTAGCACAGCGATTACTGCTTCTTTAACATAGTCAAGAATCAGTTTTTGGCCATAAGGAGGCACATGCGAACCTTTAAATGAACTAAATTATCATTACATGGAACAACGTATAGAACTAGGAGCAGCATGTTCCAGCTCCAGCCAGCGCCACAGAGGCCGGCGGCGAAGAGCTTAGCACTGGCCCCGTGATATCCACCTAATATCGGCTTCATCCGTCATAATTTTTAAAATCAAGTGGCAGCAGCGTTAAAATGAAAGCCTAATACGCGCTCCGGTGCATAAATTGTCTACTTACATCTTCTTTTTGGCACCTTTTTTGCCGCCTTTGGTCAGTCTCTTATTCTTGCCGACTGCCATGTTGGCTACAGGGATTGAAAGAGGAAGAACCACGAAATCACGCGAGAAATAAAGAGAACGAGGTCATGAGATTTGTCTGATCTCGCGAGTCTTTTGTTGGCGCCATCTGCAGGTAAAAAGACAAAACGTTCTAATAAGGTAAATTAATTGAATGTATTTAATGTGTTTATTGGGGCAAAAAGTAGATATTTGAAATACCTAAACGTGGAATTTAATTGCAATTTTACTAAATTTAAATAGTAGTTCAATATGAATACCCCAAACCTAGAGTACATCAATACAGTTTTGTGTAAAACATTTTTAGTTTACAGTCCACTGTTGCAGCTGTTTCACACACCACATAGTCCAGATCAATGATCATAATTATAATACCACATCTAATACACAATATTTTATCAGTGTGAACCAGTCTTTAGATCAGGTAATCACCAGACATGACCACAATATTTGTATGATGGTTTATTCACAGTTTGCAGAAGAATATAAAAAATGTAGGCGTTACATGCATCCATGGTGGAGAACATCTGATTGTGAAATTATTCCATTTTTTTCTACACTGTAGAGGATACAAAAAAATAAGTGGATAGGTACTCAATCTAAACCAATATAGCAATCAGCTGATATCAAAAGAGAAACAAGATAAAAAGCATTCTGAATTTGTAGATGCTAAAACAGTCTTTGGAAATGAACAATTTCAGAGAGTCATGCACAACATACTTTAATATTTTGAACGTTTTTTTTTCAATAAGTAAAATATATAAAACAGACTTACTTAAAGAAAACTATATATGGTAGTGGATTTTTTGTTTCACACATTATCCTTTCAAATTTCAGTTGTTGCTTATAACATTCTATTCCACAAGTATCATGAGCACTGCATGTATTGTGCTCAATACAGGGTGGATACAGGGTGCCTTGATTACTAAAGTAACATTGTACAATGATGACTTGGATTCTAGAGAAAATAACAACATTACTCTCTCTGAACAGAAAGAATGTGTTTATATATTTTAATGTCATGCATGTGTGTAGCTCAATCCACTTACGCTTTTATTGTAACAAACGCAAAAAGATAGATACTTTTCAAATTCTCAGTTTCTCATACATAGAATTATTAATAGGTTACTACAGGTAGCTGAAGGGATGTTTTATGTGCATTTTCTCCTTCAGACTGCTGTAACTGACTGTGGGTAAAGATAACAAAGACATTCATGTGTTTGTATCTAAACATGTAACAAAGGTCTGATGAATGCAATGTTTCTTTACACAGATAACAACAGAGACAACGTTTCCATCTAGATCATTCTTATGCCACTTGAAGTGCCACCAAAAACAAAAACCTAAAATCTTTCCACCGAGAATGTTTGAGACCCTTCTCACAAGTAATATGATGTTCCAATGTATCTTTGTTTTTACATTTGTAATGTTCGTGCCATTCAAAATGTTCAGTGAATTACTCGCATGCTCAAGGCTTTATTTTAACGGCAGGTTTCATCATGTGGAATTTTATTTTTAATAATCGTTAACACCCTTTTGCTTCCAGTGTGTTTATCATGAGTCTGGAAAGCATTTGTCAGACACAATTTGGGAGCAAAGCTTTATGTGAGCCCTAATAGGAGGAACAATTCCTTTTATTACAAAGTAATTGCAGCAATGACGACTTTTCTTGGCTCAGGCAGCAAGGGTGGCAGGAAGAACAAAAGATGAATACAATACAACTAATATGCTCCTAAATGTCCCAAGCTTAGCGTCTCTTTATCTCTATAAAGCACAATTAGAATGAAACATAAATGGTCTGATTCATGCTAAATTCAAAGGTCAGTAAAAAATTATTTCAAAGACGTATTTGAGAAGGGCTACCTTTGGGCTGCAGTGAACAAGTCTGTTGATTTCAGGTCATTACATCGGGGACAAGGCCTGCGTCTCATGGGTGCTGCTGCTGGCTTCCATGACTCCCAGGGTCCCTGAGGGCTCAGCTATGCTTTACTTGGAGGTCAGTGGTAACGCTGACGACAGCCACCTCACCTCTGTGGCAACAACACTCATAGTCGCTCAGCCATCCAGCAGGGCAAATATTAAGCCACCATTATGAGCAGAGAAAGGAGAAACAAATAGGACAAATATGGGCATTGTTCAATACAATATACAGCATTAATACTGTTAGATAAGGAGTTGGCTTCATTCAATAATAGACATAGATGTAAATAGTCATTTATATTCAGAACCAAAGGTCAGTCTGCTATCTGACATGCAAATGTGCAGCACGACCAACATGTGTGGCTTTGTTTCCAAAACTATTAGGATTGTGCCAAGCTGAATCACAAGGGCACGGCTGTGTCGGCCGCTGCATCAACATTGCAATGTCCAGCTGGAGCCATTACGAGCCACTAAAATAGTAATTGTGCACATTTCATGAGTGGGATGTGCCCCAAAATTGAATGTGTTTGTCATTGGCCAATTGTACACCCATACCACCAAGGATCGTGAAAATCTGTTGGGTAGTTTTTCTGTATTGCTGCTCAAAAGTAGACAGGCAAACAGCGCTGAAAACCAATGATTTCCCCTGAAGGCAACAATAAAATATCAAATAAACACAAATAACCCGCATAAGCTCTTTTTACAGCAATGTCATGAAGTTATATTCACACGTGCAAGTAGGACACACAGTATGTTCACAAAGAGAGAGTAATAACAGTGAAAGGTCAAATAAATAACAAATCTGCCAAGCCTGATGCACAGCAACAAGACAAAGAATAACTTGTAGAAAAAAAGGTCCTGAAACTAGGACCTCACATCCACTCAGCTGTAAACACTGCTATACAAGCGGAGTGACAGAGTGATGTTTGGTTTCTATTGCCTTGGGATGTGGACATCTGTCAACATGCTGTTGTACTGTAGAAAAAAAGTGCTAAACACATTTCAACCAACATTTATTGCATTCACAGCAGAAAACTGTGGGGCTTGTCCAGCATATCGCACAAACAAAAGAAATGCATATAATGGGTCAACAATTTAGTAACGTGTCAGTTATTATTTATTTGTTATATTATGTGAATTATATCTGTAAGGAGGGAATAAGCGAGTGTAGAAAATGGACAGATATCTTTAAGGAATGGAAACCTGGTACCAGATAGATTAACTCTCTCAGAAATAATACAAATTCATTTTTGTGTTTCTTTTTCAATAAATCTTTATTATAAATTGTCAGCATACTAACATAACATATTGATGTGACTTTGAGAACAAGAAAAGGCCATAGATAACATAAATAAAAACAACTTACAAAATCAAAATAATAAAAATAAACATAAGTGTGTAATAATAAGTGCACAGAAAAACTATTTTTTTCTGGGGGGGAAGCATTGACATTCGGAAAATTGTTTACTTTCCTTAAGGAAAAAATGTTTTTTTTTTGTTTGTCAGTATTCACATTTGCGGATGTGGACTTTAGTAAGAGGTACAATTAGATTAATAACCATCAGTAACATCTTTACACACAACTACTGAGAGCAAAAACAAAAAGAGTCTGGTTCGAAATTTTTCACGTCAAACACCCTTAAAGTTACAGAAACTAGTCCACAGACCCTATCACATAGGTTTTGTGCTTTAAGATGTTTTAGAAAAGAATGTGGACAACATTTGGATGATTGAAACTGCCATAAACAAAAATAAATAAATGACTAAGTAAATAAATAAATATAAATAAATTTACTTAATCTTCCATTTTGTTAAATCATGACCATCATGTTTCCATTTTATTGTGTATTTTTCTCCCATTATTTGATTTATTATTGTATTCATTAATGCATTCATTTTTTTTAAATGCATTCATTTATTTATTTGTGTATTCATTCCTCGCCATTTTCACCTCAATGTGGAATATAATCACTATATCAATATGGAAAATACAATTTTTAATAAATAATCATGCGCAAAGGCAAAATAATAGTAAATACTACTAAATTAAATAAAGTGATTTATCAATTTATTATGGCAGTCTTCCAAAGAAATAGTTACTTATGGATAGAATTATCAAGAAAATAAATGTTTATCCTAGAGAACCACTGTAATATGCATCAAACTTCTACTGTATATATATTACATGTAAGCCCCTGCCCTGTCTCTCTTAAGGCTCCTTGGCCTAGAAAATACTGAAGACCCCCCTACTCTCATGCTCAGAAGAATACCGAATATCTTCCCACTTCTACCTTTATACCGCTCTCTCGCGATAGCAGAACACGAACGGTAGTAAGAGGAGCGCTCCTCTTTCCCTGAATCGAAGTGTCGCGTGCTGGAAGCCACCTGAGCGACACACCTGCCACCGAGCCCAATACACCCAACTCCCCCGCACTGCGCATGCGCCGCTCCACTCAAGGGCTACACTGTCATGGCGGTGACGAGCTGAAGCTACGGGGGTGAAAATCAGGAAGCGAAAGCGGCGCAGCTGGGCTTTAACGTTGACCACCCGAGCGAGTCAGCGGAGTTCGCGGGGGGAGGACGGAGCGAGCGGAGCTTCTCGGTGCTTTTCCGTCGACTTTCCAGCGGAGCCGCTGTCGGACTTGCCCCGCTCCTTCTCAGTTTGTGAGTTTGTGCCGCTGCTAGACAGCGCTACCTGTCAAGTGTCTGGACTCGGTGACAACAGCAACTTCCACCGCTGCACGGAGGCGGCGGGGACAAGGAGGAGGAGCAGCAGCAGCACCAGAGGGGGGGAGCGGACGTTAAAGTAGTCCCCGTGTCCTCGTTTACCGTTTGACCGGGCCGGGCGAGAGGAGGAAACGGCTCCCGCTTCACCTGCCTCTTCCCTCCTCGTTACCTGCGGCACACTTCCTCGCCGCTTCCAGGAGCGTTTAATCCATCCTCGTGGTATCAAGTTACGGACGCGGGCGAGTAAGAGTAGTTCACTGGTTCACAGGAGCCCGCTTCTTGTTTCCACGTTTCTGCCCACTTTCTGGGGCTTATTTGCTTCAACTGTTTTGGATGGGGAGGGAGACGTTTCGCTTGTGTGCGTGTAGACTGTCTACAACTCAGCTGAAGGGGACATAGACCCCCCTCGTCTCCCCCCTCCCTCCTCCTCCTCCTCGCGTCGGCTGCACTGTGTCACCATTGGAGGTGAACAGGTGCCTTACCTGTGAACGCCACCTGTCCTTCCTTAGCCATGGCTAGCGAGGAGGCAGCAGGTGATGCGAAGGACGGGAGATCGGGCGCCATGGCGCTGAACCCCGGCGTGCCCATCAGGGGGATCAGGATGAAATTCGCCGTCCTCGGTGGCCTGGTGGAAGTTGGGGAAGTTTCCAACCGAGACATTGTGGAGACGGTGTTCAACCTGGTAAGCTGATTACGAGAGCTCAGGATAGGCCTCGGATAGCACTGTCACAGGGTGTAGTACTGAATTTGACATCTAATCGGTTGGCGGTGGGGCGAGAAAAAGTCTGACATCATCTTCATTTGCATAAAAAGGCGTCGAAAATCTCTCATATCTTTACAAAACTACATGGAATTCTTCCCCCGCCTGGTGTGAGGCTACTTAAGCTGCAATGATCCGGCCATTACTCGACTAGTTGACAACTACCGACTTCATGTTGATAATTGAGTTTGAGTCATTTTGATGAAAGAATGTTCAAATGCTCTGGTTCCATCTTCTTAAATCCGATTATTTTCTGTTTCATACATTGTTGAGGTTCCATCTCCACAGTTTCATGAGGCAATAAAATAATTGATTAACTGTTTCAATCATAATCCACTATTTTTCGCCCAGAAAAGTCAGCCTCAAGTTACCCTTAGGACACAATATATTGTTTAGTTACTATAATAAACAAATTATATTTATTATATTTTTTATTATAATAAATAACAATATGCTACTGGCTCCTCAGATGACTTTCAATGTGAAACTTTCTATTAATATCTATATATACCCACACACTGATTTGTCATTTTTATTCACATTTTAAATGTAGCCTGTGTGTAATTTTTTGGAATGATCAAAGTACTGAGTTAAATTAGAAATGATGACCAGTATCAGAAATCAGAATCATCTTGGCAGAGAAGCTGCTAAAGCGAGTCAGCAACTGATTTTTGTGACACTGTCGGGTCACAGCGTGTGTGCGCCTTATTTGTCTGTCTACTACCTGTTGTCCTTCTCCATCTTTGTCTGGCTGCAACCTTGATCGGCCCCTTTGGCTGACGTTAATGAACTGACTGTTTGGCACTTGCCCGGGAATGAATGAATGAATGAATGAAACAAGGAAGTTCGCTGTGAAGGAGAACATGCTCAACTGCAGCCTGACTGGTTGGGTGAGGAGGGATGGGGAGAAGAGGTGGAGGTGGAACCTGCAAAACTGCTTTGTCACTGATATCACAAAAGAGTCCTTTGCAGAAAGGCAGGCTCATCCCCCACACGTCTCTAGTCAAGTTTGATCCAACACTAACCCTCCGTCCCTACAGAGGAGGTGAATGAATTGTAGTATCTGTTGCACAATGCAAGGCAGAAATCTATACTGCCATCTAACCAGTGAGCCAATCTCTGGGTGCAACAAGAGAGAAGTGACTTAGATTGTACCTATAGCCATTATCTTCTAGGCCAGGAATAACGGCTGTGAAAGCTAGCTCAATTTCTGAGTGATGTCTGTTGTTTTTCCACAGTAAAAAAGAACATAACTATTGGTTGGAATAGATTGACACATGTCTCTTATAAGGTGTTAGGTTTATTCTGAGACAGAAAAACCTGTGACTTTTGATCTGTAACACATGTGGGAGAAAAGGGGGAACCTTTTCTTTCAGTTACGATATCCCTGTCCGAGGAGAGGAATGTGCATTTATTTTTATCTTTAATTTGTGATATGTTAACATTGCAGAAGAATTACCCGGACAGAAAGACTTACAGGCAAACTGTGATTTGACAGAAATGTCAGTGTGCAGCTCTGCCCGTGTCCCCAGGTCACCATGTTTAGCATGGTAAATGTTATTGTAGGGCTTTCAGAGATAGCACCATGCAGAGGCTTTGCTCCCTCGCTGCATGAGTCACATCCAGTATTTGACTAAATGCAACCTAGTTTTCTCAAAAAGAATTATCTTAAAAAATTCTAGTGTGACCTAAAACGGGGCTTGTGGTGACTCGTGACACAGGAACGGAGGTTACGGACACCGGATTTTAAGAAAAACAGCTCTTTATGCTAGCTTAGTTATCACCTGATGTCAGGAAAACACTAATGTGCATCTGATTTTCTTCGTCTAAAGCAGCCGCAGGTCCCGATACTGTGTGGGTCTCTCACTTCTGCTCCACACTACTTGCATATCAGTTAAGGTTATAGTATGTTTCAGATAAAATTGAAAGTAAAGTTGAGTAGAACAGAAAAAGTTGAAGAGTTAGGTGTTCTCCCACAATAACTAACAGTTAATATTTAAACTCTTTTTATAATTAAACATGGCTCTGTGTGGTGGAGTATCCTAAAAACTCATTCATATATTCAACATAGTTGAAACTCTCCCATATTTATCTACTGAGAAGTATTGGCCGTCTTGTAGCTGGTGGGGTCGTACCTGTATTGGTTGACACAAATTCTGTTCACAACCTTTTTTTTTTTTTTTTTTTTTAATTGTACCAAAGAAAATTACGACGATGTCTATCAAGTTTGATTTTAGTTTTCAGTTGTGGATTATTAAAGCCAGTGCAATCACACCGGTGATTTCACTGAAAGTTGCCTGATTAGATGCTTTCTCAGGAGTTTGGATGTACTTATTTTTCACTATTGAGCCGTAATTGGAAATTTTAAAGTACCCGATATATCGTTTGGAGTTGTCATTGAGTGTAATATAAAACAAGGTTTTACACTTCTATATTTTTCAGTTTTCAGAACAGTAGTAAACTTTATTTTTACACTGAATCTGAATCAAAGGACTAATAATAATATGAAAAGGCTATCCGCTGAGAATTAGTGCCCTACTTCTGCACTCTGCACAGCTTTCCGTCAATGTCGGCTCACTGTTTAACTAATAAAACCAAAACCTCGGCCCTTAAGATCACACATACTGTTCATGAGCTTCTGCTGCTGCACAAAGGGAACAACTAGTGAACTCAGTTGAACATCCAGCGAGCCAGAAGTTTCTGGTTACCTAGGTCTAAAGGTCACTGGAGTTCTAGGCCTAGCTTAGTCTGCCAACTGTTTAAGAAAACATCTGGGTCCCTTGCGTTTGGTAAATGTTTGACTCTCTCCATCAGTTAGTTGTTCACTGCCATCTTGTCAAAGCATGTCCAATACAGTCAGTTTGTGAGCTCCTGTGCTGATCTTTGTTTTACTGATCTGGCAAGCTACAACTACATGACTGACTGATGCTTTTGCATCTCAATAATCACCAGCAAACGGTTAGCATGTTCATATGAGTAAGAAAGTGGTTATCAAAAACACAATGCCATGTGATTGTACATCATTACATCGGATAATAATAGATGAGACCGAGCAAGATTTCCTTCCAAAATTGGTGTTCCCAGAGTATCAGAACACCTTTTAAGAAAACTTATTACTGCCGCAAGATGAACCCACAGCAAATAACAAAAAGGAGGCGCAAAGGTTAAGGCATTAAGGCCCTCATTATAATCCTGTATCTATGGAATTACAAAGTAACATAACAATAACAGTGTTTGCAGAATTTTAACACTAGGCACTAGTTTATTCATAGAGCACATTTTAATAACAAGGTGCTTTACATAAAACAAAGTACAAAAGAAACACATTATAAAAGGCCACATGACATTGTTCTTAACAAACTGCAGAACTTAACTGCGATGTGCTGCTATCTCATCGTACCACATGTGTCGTGCATGTATACACTGAGACTGATATTGCTGACAGTATCTGGGTAGAGCGGAGGATCTCTGTGTGACTGATTTAAAGCTGTGTGAGGGAGAGCCATCCAGAGCCGGGCTGCGAGGTGACACTGGAGATTGATGAGTTAGTGGTGTGGAATGTAACTTTGGCTTCACCTGGAGACAAGGTCACAGGGCCGGCTGCAGGCTTCGTGGACTGCAGTGAGGACCGGAGGTATCAGGCCACATGGTTGTGTCCGATGTCAACGCTTATTCCTGCAATTTGACGTATTATATTAGGGTCCATCTGAATTATATCCGCAAGCTAGCCTTGAACCATCAGGAAACTGTAATGCAATTTTTAGATTAAACCACTAATCAAGAAATTGAGATCATAACCAGTGGCTCAGTTGAGAATGAAATGTTTAATAAAGATATGATGTATCTGTATACTGTATAGAGCATCAAAGACAGGTGGCCTGTAACTAAAGGCTTATTAGTTTAACTCATGGGATGTGTTGTATATTTTTTGAAGCTTGTATTTCACATTCGATCTGCCTATCTGGGCACTAAAAATCCATGAATATGTGCTCCACTGCCTCAAAAAACCATTATTGTTATTATTGTTATTCTGTATTACCATATTATTTGTAACTACACTTGGCACATCAATTTAATGCCTGAAATATTGTTTTGTATGAACAGACTTTATGCTTTTTTATTTTATAGTTTGCACATAAACTTCTAGCCTGACTCCAGTTTGCCAAATCTGTATTAGGCTGTAACTATAGCTTAAAAGTCCTCCTTATGTTTCAGATCTTTTAATATTTCATGTTCTGTGCCTGTATTTAGTTTCCTTTGTAAGGGCCTGGGACAGCCACAGAAAACATACGCATCCTGTTTTATTCTAGCTTTCAGACTAATATTTGTGCCAAATAGAATGATCTGCTTTTCTTTTTTTTTATATATATTTGTTCAGTATTCTTTTAAGGCATCATTCTTTGTCTCTTTGTTTCTGTACATGCACAGTATCCGTCTGACGATGTGTATTTATCATCTCTTGTACTGATGTTGACATGGAGCAGGATCCTCCTTTGAGATAGGCTGTCATGACTGAAATGAATCGTTCTAAACTGCGTCGTCTTTGTTTCTTTAAATAGTCTACTTAGAACCTTTTCCTCTCTTTCTGGATTCGTGATGTGCCAGGTTTTTAAGTTGTGAACTTTGTTTCAGCTGAACACTAGTATCAGCAGATGTACGCTTCTTCTGACTAGGGATAAGATAAGATAACATTTCCTTTATTGTCCCACAATGGGGAAATTGTGGATAGTGGAAGAGAAAATAGAGGTAGGCCTTCAATGATACTACATTTAAGATAAATTGCATACATGCAGGAAAAAGGAGAACTAGCAATATTGATATTTGATACTATGTACAGGAGAAAATGACAAAAAGCTGAAAACACACATTGGGTAACAATAGCAGCAGATGCACATGGACTAATGAATTGCCCGCACATTTATTTGTTCCAATTAACTAACAGATCCGGCTTTTATTTGAGACCAGGCAGCAATTCAGAACAGGCGATTAACTCTTCCTGATAAAAGTCATGCTCAGCAAAACTGGAAAAAATATGGCAATTTACTCGACTACCGTATAACTGACACTTTTCAATATGCATATTTTATGACAGAAGGATTTAAATTTCATGTCATACTGTATATTTTGCTGCACTGGAGCCATTGTAATCAATGTTTTAGCAATATTACCCGAGAGAGTGTTCTTTAATGTCATTTAAGCATGATTGGACTGAGGTGCTAGTGGGGGGAAAAAAGTTTTAATCAAAATATACGCCTGCATCCAGCATTTAAAGGGTTAATTGAAACTTGGCTATTATTTGCGAATTCACAATGTTGTACATTGATCATTGCCCATTATTAAATATTGCAGAGATGTCTTCATGGAGATGTATAAAGTAAGTAAAGCTTATGCAACCACAAGTGTTTTTCTTCCATTTTTGGAAACCTTAAAAGTCAGATTTCCACGCTTACTTCTATTTAAAAGTTTACTAATTGTATTTTCCTTCATAATCCTCCTGCTAAAAAGGGTCTAATAAGATAATGAGTACCGAGTGATGTGAATGCTATAGTTGAAAATATGTTGTAAATAAATAATGTTGTAATTATGCCATTAAGCATTGAAATAGAAAAAAATGCCTTTCCTTCTAATTCCTAACCCTGTTTATGTGTATATTGCAAAGGCAACAAATACAAACACAATGTATCACAAGTTCCAGGGGAGTGAGGGCGATCCTCGTCCTCTCTCCAGGCATGCTTCACCCTCCATGGTGTAACAAAGAGCCCTCTAATCTGACACATGAATGGAACTCTATTTGTTTCTACCCCGATATCTGTTGCGTCAGCATAATTCTACAGTCACACCTTTTCCCATCTTTCCCTCCACTGTATCTGAATTCATTTTCGAGCACCTGCTCATTGGTGTGGAATTTTCTTCTTTGTTTTTCCAACATGACCTTCAATGCTTTCTGTTGTCCGTAAGTGATTTCCATACAAAAAGATGGCATCTTTGTGGCCACTTTGGCTGCAATATCTTAGTTACAGTTTGCAGTTTTTTCATCAGGTCAGATTCAACCTGGATGGGAATGTTGTCTTAATGAATAAATTTAGTGGCTTGCAGACGGGGTGCAGGCTTCATGTCTCACTTTTTTTTTTTCAAATCACAACATTTATAATCACACCCTTGACAGTTTCAGCAGCAAAACCATCCCACTGAGCATCTTCTGGCCGTGGCCACTGGTTCGACCAACCTGTAACCGGTTCTAGATTGCCAGAACTTGGATGTCCATTTTCTGCCTAGTGTGTGTAAATATTTAGCTCTCAAGCAGATCAGATAATGCCTCTCTACCGTGTGTGCTGACAAACGTGCTGACGGCCTCAGGATTCATGAGTGTCTGAGACGAAGAGGCTGTAGTGTCTTACGCAACACAAATGTAGTAGTGATCGTAACTTGGATAGTAACTTACAGAAATTTGATTTGACTAATGAGACTATAGTGAACAGCTCAAATTAATTAGTGCAATTGTCTATCTTGTTCCAGAATTTTCCCCAAGTCAGGCGGAAAGTGTTAGCAACAGCATCAGATATTTTTTTTTATTTAAAAGTTGATTCTTAAAACTTTCAGAATAAGTAAATATTCACAGTGGGCCAAGTTTTGGTATGAAGTCTCATTTCTGTGTGTCTCCACCATCAGCAAAAGCATTCTCCAAATTCTTCAGTTGTTCAACTTCAAGTTTGAGTGTGTCTAGTGAAGGATTAACTAGTCACAAATCATTTATCTGGGCCTGTGACGGCTGCTGTGACGCTGCCCGTTTTAGGAAACCAGGCCCTAATCTAGTCTACTTCTTGACCTACATCTCTCCTCGTATTGTTTCTTCTACAAACAGTGGCAGCCCACAAAAGCATTTCAGTAGAATGCTACTGGTTATGTTGGACAGGTCTGTGAACTGGGATGGTCAGTAGAGAAAGGGATAATCATCAAACTGTGCCACAAAATCAGCCACAGAAGCATTTAGAAACTGCTCTCTTATAGATATTTGTATTCAGACAAAAACTGTACCAGTAGAGTAGCTAGGATCAGAAGTCATTTTTTGTTGTGTGATGTGCAGAGAGGCTGCTTTCTCAGCGTTGATAATGGTAATGATGAGGTAGAGCCAGTCGTCCACTAATCAGAAGATTAGTGGTTTGGTTCCCAGCTCCTCCAGTCTTCACGGCGATGTGTCCTTGAGCAAAAATGCTAAACCCCAAATTGCTCCAAGTGGCTACGCCATTGATGTGTGACTGATGAAGCGATTAGATCCTGATGAGCAGGTTGGCTCCTTGCTGGTATCAGTGTGTGAATGGATGAATTTTTTTTGAAGCCCACTGAGTGGTTGTTTTTGCATTTCCCTTTTAAAATTCATATTTTCCACCTGAGAAAACTCGCCACCAGAGATCATGTCGTACACAAGAATGAGAAATCAAATATGCTTCTTTACCTCAGCCGCAATGTTTTGTTGTCACACGCGCACACAAATTACAACTCGTTGGACTTTTGCATGAGCTCCCTTCCCCCCTCACATCCATTTTCACGCTGCCCACTCGGGCTGAGGTAGCAGAGGCAACGGGGAAATCAGAGCCTTGCAGAATTAATTTTTGCCAGTAGCTTTCCATAGAATTCATTGCCAGTCCCAGGGCTGTGAAGAGCTCCGGCTTACCCAAGGTTTGTCCCAGTCATCGACAGGCATGCAGACCTGCAGGTTGTGCTGAACTGATGTTTACTGTAAACACCAAATAGATGCTCGGTGTTAGCTTCCACACAATGGCCAAACACAGCACTATTTTAATATTGACTTTATCAAATGTTTATGTTTATAAGGGCAAGGATGCAGCATGACCTTATTCCACATATGTATTTATAGTATTGTAGTGCCTAACTTCACCTTTGAGTTGTGGTTTAAAGGTCAACATCATTGTTAAAAATAGTCTTTGGACTGAGACACAACTGTGGTAATGAGCTGTCGAAATGCACATGAATTCCCAAGGGGTAATTCACACACACACACACACACACACACACACACACACACCAACGTGCAAAGAACTTTAACTGCATTAACGTGCTGCCATTCTGGCCAAATTGTCACATTGGAACACTACAGCAGAGCTTTTGGCTAAACAGGAAGCAACATTAACCTCCCAGCCTACTATCCTCTCTTCTCAGTAGGAGGTTGGTAATGATATGCTAATTCTGCCCGCCTGCCAGCGAGGTTCCAGCGTCGGATGCCGAAAAGGTGTGAATATTAAAAACGTGGCGTGAAATGCTGTTTCTTTGTTGTAAAAGAAACGCTATGCCGAAGCCTCAAGGTTATAGTCCCCGTGGTGCAGATTTCTCGAGGGAAATCACGATATAATTGTGAGATCACTGAAGCTTCTAATGTGTGTAATACATGACGCCTAAATTCCTACCCACGTTTTTCTCCTCCAGTGTTCCAGCACTATCCGCTCCCTTTTCACATACTTTTAGGGAGATTAATAAATAGAAGTGTGTACGGGTTGTGTGTGTGTGTACGGCGCTTGTTTGGGAGGTTTGCTGATATGATGGCACACTGGTTAATGGTTAATACCAATTAAATTACATCCTATTATGGAGCTAACGCATTCTGTCTGATGACGACACACCTCACGGTTTCTTTTCAACAGTCGGATGCTCAAATAAACAATGAAAGTTGTATTTCCTGCCACAGTCATTCCCCCTGTTCATACTGGAGGATGTATTTACTACATGCATTATCTGAAGATAAAATAAGGTGTCTGCTATCTTCCACTATCTTCTTCTAAGTTATTGATTTTAATAATAAAAAAAAATCCTATATGGAAGGTTAGCTGCAGTGTAAGGGTCCTAACAAAAACTGTGAATTTTGCACCATAGACTTGACTTGATTAATTTGGATGGTTGAAGCTTTTTGATTACAGCGAGGAAAACATGTCAATGTTCATTTTTGTACCCAACTTGTTTTTTTTTTTTTTTTTTTTTGGCCAGACCTTCCCTATCTATTATGCCCTTTGCTCAATTTAATTAAATGTTTTATTTTCAGCTCGTTCCAGTTTCTACAGTGTTTTAAACACCTCTCATGGTGAGTTGACCCAACTTGCTCACATCCAGTCACCGTTAAGTTGGAAACACTATATGGCCTCTTTACGTACACCAGACGTGACAAAGTTAGTATTATGATTTCGTGCTGTTCACGCTTTAGTCCAGTATATGCAGTGGGTTTCATAGGGAATCAGTGGAGGTTAGATATCCCGCCATCCTCCTAACTTTGATTTCATGGATAGGTAGTGATGACGTCCAACAATTCTTCATCTCGGACAAATCGGCCTTTGTCTCACAAGACTGTTGCTCAATACTGACACAATGGTGACCATTTAGGATTTTTTTCCCCCTCTGGGTTCAGTCTTGCCTGAGGCATGGCCGTCTGCATTAGTCATGGGATATATTGCATGATTTTTCCCCTCTTAAAAGGGATCATCTGTTTCTCCCCAAGCCTATAGTCATTAGGGAATTTAGTCATATCATAATATTAACATGCTCATCACTCAGCTCATGCTTGCATGATCAAACTGAAGTGTGTGACTGTGCAGCCTTTTGTGGGTGAATGGCAACAGGATCTATTGCTTGACAGTCCATGTCCATGTTTAGCTGGCTATAGGACCAATATGGCAGCAAAAATGTTTTCTGCAGAGAAATGTGAAATAGTTACTGATTGGGCTACCGTAAAAAATTTTCTGGCATGTTTTAGAAACGTTCTCTGTTGGGTTTCCATTGCACTCCCCCTTGGGTTAACGTGACTGGCGACCCCTAAGACGGTTCCTCTACCCTCGAAACCTCTTTCATTCTCTGACCTGTAGAGAGAATACTGGCTGCATATCACAAGTGCAAAATAAAAATGTAACACAGTATTTTTTTGTTGAAAATATTCAGCCTGGAGTGACTATTTTTATTTTATTTTATTATTACTTCAAACATGATTAGTCAGAGCAGCGTAACTCTCATGACTGTTTCGCTCAGTGCAAACCTCAGCAGGACCACAACTTGCTGAGTGCCATGACATTTATGTAACATCGGCCACCGAAGCAGTAATTTATGTAATGTATGTAAGTAACCCGGTGGCAGGCCTTCTTCTCTTATTATTTTCCTGTATACGCCACTCTTTTCTGATTAAACGCTGTGCCGTCCTGTCACATTTTGAAACTGTGCAGTCTTAAATTTACTAAAATGCATCAACTCCCATTTGTTATCTGGCCAGGCCACATTAGTATCAAATCAACAGAAATGAAAAGTGTTTTTGATGATCGAAGTAAACAAAAACATATTAAATTTTCATGTAACATTTGTCTGGGGAGTATTTTTTTCAGGCTAGTTCTGCTTAGTTAGGCTAGGTATATTTGTTCTATTAACTGGATTCACCACATAGTTATGCACGGTATCTCTCAAGGTGTGTGTTTTTTATTTAAATACCAAATTCTGGAATAAGTCTGAGCTAACAGCAAGGCAAGTTTACTTATATAACACATTTCAGCACAAGGCAATTAACTTTATTAAAGCTTGATTTATGCCGGGTCCGCAACACTCTCGGCAGTTGCCCCTTAACAAATGATTAATGTTGCCCTTCTACTTGCACTTATAGACAGTGAGTAGGAAGAAAGAGAATAGTGGTGTGTGTAAACCTGTCAAATTCTATTGGTCATTAACTCATATGTACTCGTAAATAGACAGTTTAAGGAAACTGAGTATTACAATAACAACTAACCGTCCAGGTTACTTACGAAACACTGGCGTCCTTGAAAATCCTTTCTGTCTGTACATGGCAGCAACTATGTTACCAACAAATTCTTTAGTGACTCGGCGTGTTGAATACTTTCGAACAAGTAAAAGGAAAAAAAACAAACAAACAAACAAAAACAGTTAAAAGCAATAAAGTAAACGATAAATAAGCATTGTACTCATAAACAAATATTCAAACAACACAGCTATAGGAAGAATTATACACTTATTTATTTCTTTCCCCTTCTTCTTAACTGTTCATCATGAACTCCTATGAGGTTCATAAAAACCTATTACCATATACAACCCACTCCAATTTATTAATATTAACAACAATCCTAAATTAATGTACTACTTTATATATATATATATATGTATATATGTATATGTAACCTCAAGATATATAATTTGAGGTTACATAAGATAGTGAGTTATTATGTCGCATATTAACTGTCCTTGACTCTTTTTGTAAAAGGCACATTTGCCTGTCGGGTTGTTTTTTTTGTGTTAATCTGAACCTCCACACGGCAATGTTGATATGCTAATATAAGGCATCAACAGTCAGTGTGTTTACATGCAGAGCTTAATCCAGCGACGTTCAAAATGTTTGCTTCTAGTCAGCTTTCTGTGCAACTGAGGAATTCAAAAAACCAACTCATGCAGCGTCACCTGTTGTTTCAGCTTGTTAATACAGCCGGAGATACCGTATATACGTGTGTATATCTGTTCACTTTTCTGTCACCTTGTACAAAACTGAAAATAAATAACTCGATAAGTTTAATATATTTCCATCTACAGTTCCCGACCAGATGTCCTGGTCTGGGCCAGTGCTGTCTGCGCTGAGAATAGCGTACGGCTTTCCTTTTGTCTCTCACGCTCTCTCTCTTTTTAATTAATCATACTTGCTGGTTGAATTGGAGCTAACTCCATTTTTTTGGGGGGGGTTCTGGTGGCTTCTCTGCTCCACTTTGTCCCATCTCTATTGTTGTGGAGCATGCGCTCATGCATTTTCCAGTTTCAGTCTGACTGAGGAGCACACATGCTGGACAAAATCTAATTCCAAACACATTATGTAGGCGTGTCAATGTGACTGAGAAGTCCAATTTCAATCTGACTCGTATATACATGCGTTTTAAAAATCTGAACATAGTCAGATCAACACCATTCTCTTTTCTTAAGTGTCATGTAAACATAAGGATGGTATATGCTGACTTCTTTCATTTTCCAGAATTATAGTGCTTTCTCATTGATGTGTACTAAAAATATTACCAAGAAATGTGTTTATATAACATGTATTTATAAACATTGTCTATCATCAATTGTATCTGAGAATTTATCTCACAATTTATTTGTTCATGTCGAACCACCGTTTTTAATGTATTAATTTCCCTTGTGTCTACTTGGAAAAAATGCTTGAATAAATTCAAAACTAATACTGAAAACGGCAGTTCAATGCTTTTACTTTGGTAAAAGCTGTTTCCTGCCCTGTGCGATTTGTGAATCGAGCCATATCAAGGGAGTCACCAACATCTTCCTCTCATTTCTCAGAAATCGAGACTTTCTGGCAGTGTGAGCACTCTTTTTGTTTGAGTTCATGTAGAGGTAGGTTCAGGTAGATGTTGTTATGTGATGGCATTAGCAGTTTTGGCTTCATGCTTTCTGTTGGCAAACTTTATTCTTTGTCCCATTTATTAGCGGTGGCACACCTCAATGCACTTTAATCCCCTTGGACTGTGGGAAATCTGTCACCTGTTGCCCCCCAGAGTTGGAAGTACGGTTTTCCGGGTTCCCTGCTGTTCATCTCTGTCTCTGATGTCATTCATCATGGTGTATGATGGTTTTCTGCTGAGATTCTTTTTCGCTGGTATGGCGTTTTTTGTTGTTGTGCTTTCTGGTGTATTCAATTAGCTATGTGAGGAACACTGTAGAATCCAATAGCTGAACTCCTATATCCCCATGCTGCTCACTGACCTTGGGGATGATTTCTATTCCAGCAAAATGTAATGCAGTGGTTATACGTTGTATTTTATTTTGATATTTGTTCATACGCAAACAGAATTTCTTGTTGAAAATGATCTCTTGTTTTAAGTTTGATTTCTATAAAAACTAAACTGTCCTGTACAAGGAGGAGGATAGTAAGACAAGGTTGTTGAAGATGCTGGCGGTTGCGTATCTCAAATCAGTCAGTTTGTCTGAGTATAGGAGTCGGTGGAAGGCAGAGTAATCCACACCCAGATATTTGATCAACCAGAATCACACATTTAGATTTCCTTATGAAGCAGGACATACAAATCACTTTTTATTCCCCTTGATTGGAAGAGGAGAGCTTACTAGAACTGTTGTTTTCCATAGTTGATAGCATGTTTTGTATTCATTTAAATGAAGGATAAATATCAAATTGATATTTTCAGGTCTTAACCAAAAGTGCATATTGAGTTAAATAGTTTACACATCTGAAAGTGATCAGGCTTTCTGTTTTATGACCTATGCCTATGAATGTTAGTCTCCTATGGCTAATAAATTCCAAGATGTGATTATCACTAGTAAAAAAACAACAACAATACAAGATTTCTTTTAAATCAATTTAATGAATGTGTTGTTATAGCTGTAATGGTTCCTCAAGGAACTTGTATGCTGAAAAGGAATCGTTGTTACTGAATACAGATGCTGCTAGACTACAGTAGATAATCCATTCATCTTTAAACCGTATTTATCCAGGTTAGATTAATTGAGATAAGACATAAGGGACCAGATGCTACATCATATTACAACATTATACATACTCAACAAACAAATGCATCATATCATCAATAACAGAGTTTCTGTGGCATCCTAAAGAGTCTTTAAAGTATTGATTTTTATGAATTTGGAATTAATACCTTAAAATGACTTGGAAAAGGTCTTGAATTTTCTGGTAAACTTAATATTTGTACAGTATGTAAATTCTCCCAGTTTCATTTTCACTCACTATTATGTTTATTAAATAACCTAGCCTAGATAAAAAGTGCTAAAACTGTTATGACCCAAAGGTTCTGGCTCGCTATTAGTTGTTGTAATTTCAACCTCGTTCCATTCTAAACTCTGTCAGGCCTTCTTTACATTTAGTAAAAGTAAGTTTTGTGATCGTAAACAGTCATTTCAGTTTATGTGCTAGGCAATGTATGTATGTAACAAAAAATATTTGAGCTGTTTTTAAACAATTTTACAGCCTATATCTTTATAAATAATAAATCTTTATAAATAAAGATATAGGCTACAAATTAGTGACTCAGTGATTGCTGTTACATAAGGATGGAAATACCAGTTCTCTGCCATGAAGGTTTTTTAGTAGCAATCCACTTCAGCTCTAAAGGAAGCTGCAGTGACAGGAAGTATAAGCCCATTGAAGTGGACCAACTGTGTTAGGATATGCTGGAGGCTGTTTCCTGATTCCCCATTCAGGCATAGAAAAAAAGTTTACTTGAGATGTCAGAGATTTTCTGTTTCTCCCCTTCACATCGTTACATTAACTTTTACCTTATTGTGCAGATTGTTAATCTCACACTGTAGAGCAGCTACTAAAAATTACCTTAACTCGACCCTTTTGTCCTTATTTGTTCATCTCCTTCTGTCTTACTTGAGAATCATTTTAAGAAATGTTTAATGGTTCGATGGTATAAAGACGAACGTGGTTCAGTTAGGACATGGCATAATCCGAGTCACCTTGTGAGGGGGGGGTGACGAGTGGTGCTTTGCAGCCATGTTTGGATGAGCAGTTCCCTGCTTTGTATTGTTCTGTGTTCTTTCTAGTACATGCACGAGGACGCACATGCAGACCATGGACATGGCGCTGTAGGCAAGTTTCAGTCATACCGTTTATGTCCAGTTAATGGGCTGTAAAAATGGGAAATGTACCAATAAAATCAAAGACCTTCAATACTGGCTTTAGAGCAATAAAAAAGCTATTTGCTTTTTTTTTACAAGGTAGGGATTGCATGTTTGCTCACCTTAAAGGGCAAATGTGTAAGATTAAGGAGGATCTTTTGGAAGAGTAGGAATATTATTTTATTATTAGAATGATTTCGGGTACCCTTTAATACTTTCAGATACTATTTTTAGTCTGTAAAAACGTATAAACAAGATGAAGTACATTTTGCTTGCATGTCTATACGCTGCCTTAAATGCATACTACATTCACATGTTCAGAGAGAGGTACATACACAATAACAAAAATAATCAATTAAATGGTATATCATGCCACACAGAGCATTTTCAGTTATGGCACAAAACCATATGTGAAAATGGTAGAAATATTCAAACAAATATATAATATAGTATATACCATTATATAATACTTTCTAGCACAACAAAACAAGTGTCTGGTGAAGTTTAAATATGTCAATGATGGACGAGTCGGATAAGCCCCGTTTTATTGTGAAAGGTTATTATTTCTGTTACTGTGCAGAATCTTATTAATTTCCTGTCCACTGACCCACCATAATTGCTGTAGAGCCCACCATGTCACACCACTTTGAACACTCTAGAGGTGGTCTTTTATCTGTCATGAGTTCTGATATTTAATTTGTTTGCAATCTGCAGGATGACACCACTAAATTCTAAATACTGGTCCTATTTAAACACAATGGGTTTGTTTATAAGTATAATGACACTGGGTCCCTTTAAGTTGCAATAACGAATGCAAGGTGGGTCATGTTGAAATCCTCTTTTCACTCCTTCCAACAAGGCAGGCTGGAATTCCTCACTGATGTTTATCTCTTTACTCCTTCACCCCCCGATACTGCTGCTATTTTTAACATGTTTTACCAGAGCCAACATTCCCATTTACTGCTACTACACACAGTAACATCATGAGCGGTTCTGTATCAAACAAGGAAATTCTTCTATTGCCTCTTAATCAAATCTCCCCTTTCACAAGACTGTCACCTCACGAATTTCCTTAATACTGATATCTTATTCCAGACAGATGGCACATAAAGATTTTTTTCTGAGGTGGAAAGCCGCGCCGTCAATAGATCGTATTGAAGTATCGTTTTAATTTTTAAGATCTCATTCCAGAAGCATGAATTTAGTTGGTCAAGGACAGGTCGTCCTGAGAAGCCGGAGAGAGGCTGCCCTGAAGCCTCCGCTCTGATGTCTAATGAGGACCATTTCCTGACAAGCCCTTTCCTCCTGTTGACAATAGCAGCCACACAAGCTAGATTGCTGAACAGACAGTGCTTGGGTTAAAAAAAAAAAGTATGTTATACAGTGCCAACACTTTCCCCGCTTACTGGTTGTGGTGGTTGTCTGGAGTCCATTTTACACCAATGTTATTTATATCAAAATAAAGATTTAGGGCTACAAATAATTATTTCATTATCTATTATTATATTGTCTTATAGAACACCTAATTAATTAATACATTAATTGTTGCAGCTTTCTTTTTCATCTTAACTCTGGCTACTTCTAGATCCATCTTTAGTAGAGTTTGTATTATATAAGAGGCATCATTTAGGGAATGTTTGTTGCATATTGTGGCAGCAGCCCATACAAGAATGCTAATGGACGTATTGAATTGGTATGCTGGTTGATACTGACCTTCTTAAGTGGATTGGATAAAGGGCACGTTGTGAGTGATCCATATTAAATACATTTCCTTTGTCAATGTCAACATAACATTCGGTGTTTTCACCATCGGTTACGTTTATTCAGTCATGACTGGCCGCTGATTCAATTTTCAGCGCCACAGCAATGCCTAGCCTCATATTACCTCATAAATTATAATGTATAAATTAATTATAAACTATTCTAGTGTGTGGAGGCATTAGTATTGGCATCAGGAGAGGTAAGGCTGGATAGGTGATAGCAGCATTAGCAATCTTCTTAAACCCACTATCCTCTATTTCCATCTTTGCTTCTTCCTCATTAATCCCATCACATGGTACAAATGGCATAATGGGCACATGAGTGAACTTTATGTAATCTAAAATCGCACAGGTCAATTCTATCCATGTTATCAGTTGTTTTGTCTGTGTTTGTCAAACCTGTTTTCTTAGGAAAAGAACTGGAATGACAATAGAGATGATCTGTTGATCAAGCCGCCGCCCAGAAACGTTTAATGTTGTGTAAAAATGAATGTCAGCCAGTGTTTAAAACAAATGCTTGGCAGGTTGCCTTTGTGAAGATATTCTTAGAAAACCAACTATTAAAATATCTCTCTACCTCCCTTTTTTTTCTTCTGTTATTCTCATCATGTTTATCTCAAAGTTTGAGACATGAAGCACTGTGGCACTGAGGAGAGATAATCAGGCTACTAATTTGATATTAACTCATTTTACAATAATGAGTCAAACCCTAAGCATAAATTAGCAATTATTTGGTGCAATTATAAAACATTTTTTGTCTTTTGAACAACAAGATTTTCTAAATGAAGCGAGTGAGTCAGGAAAAAAGGGACTGTAGTGAGCTGGGGTTGTGGCTGATCACCTCAATGCCTCCATGCAGGTCTCCACTTATCCACTCATCACCTGCATCCACCACAGCCTGCTCAAAAGTGGTTGGCCGATACTGCTCGGCCTATGAAGCTGAAATTGGAACGGCTTTGGGGAATAAAATAATCGTCACTCGCCTACAGATTCTGCATATTCATATGCAGATCCGTGTTTATAGAGATTACTCCACATTGTCCGTTCAGTAGACATCATCCAACCCTATAATGAGCTGTGATCATTGAACCAGTGTAATCCATGCTCCCCGCACGTATAACTTCCCCTCCTCTCCTGCTTTGACAAATCGAGAGTAGCAGACCCCTCTACCAGGTTGGATATTTGTTGCATTTGTTGTGGATATTTTCACAAAACCACGTGTCTGTGAAACTGGTAGGAAAACATGATTCTTTAGTTATTTAGGGAATCGCCAATTTCATTCCCGATGCAGATTGTGACACCTTAACACACTGCTTTCTGCCCATAGAATACACTGATACCAGTGCTCTTTTTTTAACCAGATATAAAATCTGTATAGCTCAGTGCTTAGAAATCATTGGAATCGTTTACATGTAAAACAACCTATGACAAGGGATTACCACTGTGACTGAATGAATGTACTAGAGGAAACACAGTTTTTTGATGACATTGATGTAGAAGGCGGATTTAGATGTTAAATGCTTCTTTATCTAAAATAGGAAATATTGCCTGTGGTTGTTGAATTGTTTTAAACCATGAACATATCTCTAAAAAATACAATTCTACAATAGTAATTAGTTTTCCTCCTCCACTCTTCAGCATGTACTGTGGGTTGGGAAGGGTGACTCCCATTTCCTGCACACGCACAATTAGCTGATCCGAAGAGATTCATTTTAATCCCCACAGTAACTGACTCTTCTTAATCCAGTGCAGAGCAATTTCACCATAAAGTGAAATAATCATATTAAAAAAAAAGTGTTGTTGTTGTATTGCCTGTAGCGATACAATATGATCCATTTTTTGATAATCTCCAAGTTATCACCTGATCTTTCTGTTTATGGAACAGAATTACAAATGAGCTTGTGCCTTACATTTTTCGTTCCATCTGGCTAAATTTTAAATTGCATCATGCTGCGAAAATCCCGTCACTTGATCTGAGCTTTCAAGTTCAGTTAAAATGTGCTTTTTGTTGAATTGAATACTAAACAATGACCTGTCTTCAGTGCAGAAACTCTAAATATAACTGCCATTCATTCTTGAAATGGCTATTGTGTGTTTTATAATCTATTTTAAATTCACAAGCCTGTTTTAAGTAAAGTACCTCACTTTCATTCCAAGGCCTCATCTCACTATTTCTCCCATCTACTCCTAGCGCGTTCCTCTGTTTTGCCACTGCTTGCAATAGAGGGATTTGAGTAGGACAGATTATTTGGTTGACCTCCCTAACTGCTGGAACAGTTACAAAATCTCACATCGAATATTGGAATTATGAGTGTTTATCAGCAGTGGATAGTGCTGGATTATTAGATGTCATATCAGCAATCGTGTGGCGGGTCAATGTGTGTATGTGTGTGGGGGGAGCACACTCATGGAAGAATAAGCTAAACTGCCTTTCGTTTGAAAAGATAGAGAAAAAGAATCAGTAAAGAGTTGCTGGAAAAAGTAGGCCGTTGGTGTGTCGTGAATTCGTGGTCACTGTGATGACAGCCTATTTGTTGAGTATTTCAGCACCTTGGCATAATTAAAAAGAAAAGCATCCAGGATCATTGGTTATTACACACAAGCTGACATTTATAGTCCACTTGAACAGAACAAATTGAACTTGAATTGATGAATGACATTGTTTTCAACACCGAAATCATCACAATACAATCAGTCCTGACCAACCTTTCACATCTTTACGATCCAAGTCTGTATTTTTAAAACTTTTTGAAATGCCATATTAGTGAACTTATGTCTTAAGTGATTAGAATTTGTTAGTAGGGGGTTGCTACCCCCACTGCATCCTCACCCTGCCCTGCACCTCTCATCAGGGGAAACTCCATAGTGGTCCAATCCTTTTCGAGGAAACTGGTTCCAGAGCCCACACTGTGCACCGAGGGTTCGACAATGTCTATCCAGTACCTCTTGACCTCACTCAGCAGCTCATGCTTCTTTTTGCCAGAGGTGATGTTCCACATCCCCAGAACCAGCTTCTGCACCTGGGGGTCTAACTGTCAGGGTTCCCTCCTCTAGTCAGCTTCCAACTCTCTGCACACTCTCCCTGTGGCCTTTCCTCCAGGTTGTGTGCCCAAGGTAAGGGGAGGGTTCCAGGCCCCATGCAGGCCTGGGCATCAGATGCTCGCCATCAAGCCCCTCCCCCAGGTCTCACTCCAGGGGTGCCCCAAGTGACCTACGTTTGGGCGAGGGGGAACTTGGATTCCCAGGGGATTTGTCTGGTTCCTCACCTAGGACCTGACTGCCATGGGTGACTCTACCAGGAGCATAAACCCCTGACAACATAGGTCCTGGGACCATTAGAACATGCAAACCCCTCCGGGGTGGAGGTCTCAAGGAGACATCAATGTACTGTATTCTGATGGTTCAGAGCAATCCAAAGCTTTATATAAGCCATCAAACAATCTTAAGAAACATGATAGTGATCTTTTAGCTTCATGCAAATTGCTATACTATTTGCCATATTACTTTATTGCACTAACTATAGAATTCTAGTTTCTTGCGGGAGAGAAGTGAATGACATCAACATGGACACACTTCCACACGACGAGTAGAGAGGCTCATCACCTTACAGCCGTGACTTGGCAGCATCAGCCTTTCTGCCTGTTACTTTGATCTGGGCAATTTTGCCCCTTTTGGTACAAAATGACCATTATTTGTTGCTCATTCTCATCTTCAGCATCATGTGGCCGTCTGCAGTGCTTTAGGAGTCCCCAAATAGCTCTGCTCTGCTGTGCTACGGTCAACCTTCACCTATTAATGTCTCAGTTTTTTACTCGCTGCCAACAGTGGAAATATTTCACATCATTGACTGATGAATTATAGTCTTTATATACTCATGGGATGGGGAAGGCATAAATGTATGTCTACATTAGAATTAGAAGAAACCGGCAACTTTTTCCACCCTAGGTACTTTTTTCTTTTATATATACTGCCTTTTTATTTATTTTTTAAATTTCTGGTATTTCCAGTCATTCTTTTAAAAGTGCAAATGTGCATGGAATAGGTTCCTTCCTCCTATTTGTTAGGGACCATGGAACCCTGTTTGTGTTGTGTATTACAGCCCAGTGGCTATGATTAATTCAGACAGGCCTCAGGAGAGAACAGCCAGGCCAGGTTACCCAGCCGGGGATCTGGTTGCCTTAAAGACACTGGCTTCATGGCGGCTGTAGCTAAATGCTCTGTAGCTGTAGCTGGAGAACCGTAACACGCGTTCCTAAAATAGAGTGATGGAAATGATTGAATTGGAACAAACCGAAACGGTGTAAACCTTTTTAGCACGCACCAATACACACATGACACGTGTTCTCGCACAACTATAGGAAATTGTTTTTTTTGTTTTTGCCGGCGCAGCTGGTGAGGGTGGTTTCCAGGATTTGAGTCAGAGTGCTACCAGTTACATAAAGTGGTTTAAATATGACTTAAATACATTGCTATTACAAGATATTAACATTGGCACATCTCCAGAATATCCAACTTCTACATGTCAAGTAAAACTTCCCTGAGTAGCTTGGTTGGTTTAGTTTTAACAACAAAAAGTAAAAGAGTTTATACTTTATAGGTTGGTCTGCTCATCCTTACAGACTATTTAGAAGTTAAGGATGAAGAGTTCTCTCCTTGGGCATTACAAATTCTAATTCTTACACACAGACTTTAAATGGGTACTGATATGAAATATTTGCAGGAACAATGGATAAGGCCAATAGAACATTGTATATAACATTGTATATAAGAAATTTTACTTTCTGATTAAATATTTTATCAAAAAGTCAAAGAAGTGGTGGTTATGGTTGACAATATTTGTGCCTCACACCATGAAGTGTTGTGATTAGAATTGTGCGATATACTGTATCTTTAAAAAACAAACGTTTCAAAATGTAAGAAGTGACAAACCAGGCCCCACATCTGCCCCATTATTCGCCCCAACTCTGTCGCCAATCAGAGTCGGCTGAGATGGATGAATGACTCACGCCAAGTGTCAGGCTCATAAATCAACTTTTACTGTGGCAAAATGGCACCTGACATCCATTAACGGCAGACCTGGCATCCATCCTCCAGTTTATACAGGCAATTCTGCAGAGAGATGTGATTTATCAGTGACTTGCTGAGAGGAAAAAAAAGGTAGGAGACAGGTTGCCAATAGCATTAATTAGTGCATGTTTTAATATTAGTGTTTTTACATAGGCTCTGGCTTGTTTCCATAACAGCTGGGCTAGCAGAGTTTTCTATTTTAAACCATTTCCTTAATTAAAGAAGGCTTAGTTTTTTTCCATCAATATCTGATGTTACCTTATTTTTAGAGAGCTGTGTTTGTACTTTATAAATTGGCTGGATGTGCTGATTTGATTTAAGGGTCAGTTCACCGAAATTGCAAAAGCAAAATGTCTCAATTACCTTGTATGGGATGTGTGATGTGTCTAGGTTTGGAGATATTCATTTCCAAGGTTTCTGCTTCCTTCCGAACACAATTTTTTAAGGTGAATGAACTTCTCTGTGCATCATTATTTCATAGGAAATTCAACAGTCAAGTAACAGTGGCAGAGCAATTCTAAATACACATTACTGTTTAAAACGAACTGCTTTCAAGTACATTTTTAAATGCTGTGAGCATCTCAAATGAAAATTTCTCCCCCAGATCATCTACCGCCTCAAACAGAATCTTCTCTGTGGGAGAAATTGTGACAGAATAATCATTTGACAATGACGATTATTTTTGTGAAGATTTGCCGCTTTTCACTGTTGCAGAAACGGGGTGTTTGGCATGCAAAGAATTTCCCTAGTTGTAATGAAATGGCATCTTGCAGCAATATTAACTTACCAACAGATCACCCGTTTCCTGTGCAATTCTGGTCAATTAAACCCAGTCAAATCATCCAAGTACAGTGCAAGAGCCTTTTTTAAGCAGATATTGATGTTTGGTAGATCGTTTCAGTCGTAAATACATGGTATATGTTCAGGCTTTATCTAAGTTCACACAACAGTTAATTCACAGCGTTGTACAGGTCAAATTATAGGTATAAATACAATATTTTTGCAATTTTGTATTATTGGGTGTTAGAATGCAGTAATATGTTGTTGATTGCAACAGTTGACAGGGCCATAAGGTAATTTTACAGCACTTGTTTAATTATGCTCTAAAACGCAGCTACTTTGGTGTAGTGGTATCCCCAAGTTTGGAATGAAACACGTTTTTGACAGTGTAAAATATGTATGTACAAAATGGTTGATATCCTTCTACTAAAGAAAGGAAACTAACGGATGGTCACTGAAATAACTTGAAACTAACAAATAGTAATTAATTTTAAAAAATGATTGAAAATGGACAAATAAAAATCAGACATTGCTGTTGAAATGTTCTTAGACAGAATTAATTTAAACAACAAAATGAAAGTGGCCTGGACAAAAATACTGGTAACTCCTGGAAAATATTTAAAAATAATGTGACCACAGGGACATGTTAAACCAAGGTGTGTCCTGTAATTACCACCACAGGGATCTTGGCATGTAGTCGGTCTTCTTATTTGAAGGGTACAAAGTCATCGTGGTGTGGGGTATCATGGTGTGTTGCGTACCAGGCTGAACATGGACCACAGAAGGCTAAGGAGAGCATTGTCTCAGGAGACTAGAAAGAAGATTATAGACCATCCTTTAGTGAGACCATCTCTGAGCAGCTTGATGTTCCTGTGACTAGAGTTGCACACATTATTCAGAAAGTTAAGGTCCATGTGACTGTAACCAACTTCATTGGACGTGGCCACAAGAATGAAATTGATGACAAAGTAAAGAGTGGACTGGTAACCAAAGAACCCAGAAGAACCTCCTAAAGAGATTAGAGGTGAACTCCAAGGTCACGGAACATCAGTGTCAGGTCGCACCATCTGGTGCCGTTTGAACCACAGCGGATGAAGGAGGAGGACACCACTGCTGAAAACAAACCATGAAAAAGCCTAACTGGAAGCTGCCAAATCGCATATTGACAAGCCACAGAGCTTTTGGCAGAATGCCTTTTATTGGCAGATGAGACAATACAATTTTCATTTGTATATCCAAACAGTGAATATTATTTATTATTACTTTTAGCAGCTTAAAGTTATTTCATTGACCATTTGGGGTTTTTCTTTCTTTAACCGCTTAACCAGCCCCAGGCCTATGTTTTTTTTAAAATTTTTTTTATTTCCCTGCTATACTTAACAATCAATATGGGATATTTCGACAAAGATTATATTCTAGGTATCAACCTGGTATCAGAAGAAATGGACATGTGAGGTGACTATGGGAATTCGAGATAAAATGCTTAGTTTAAAATTTTGAACAAGACCAAACAAAACTTGAAATAAGCTAAATTATATACAATGGAAATCATAGAAATAACACAGACCATATATATATATATATATATATATATATATATATATATAAACACACAGAGAAACTGATGAATACTAATACTAGTCTGGACAAAAATGCTGGTAATCGGAATGATATAATCAGTGTGATATTATAATTTTATAAAATACTTGCACATTGCATATTTATGATAAACAAGAATGCAGGAAGATTACAAGACATTGGTTTTGTGTTTTTGGTGAAGAATAGTCATTGTTTTTATGTTGATGCTCGACACGAGAGAGCAAATAGATATTCAGTGAGATGAGGTTAAAGGGAAGATAGGTGGTGTCTGCGTCTGTGTTGTTGTCACTTTATCTCGTGTCCTGGAGGATGTTTCAGCAGCAGCAGCGTTTCCCCTCCTCCCCTATCTCTCTCACACACAACACACACACACAAACAAACACACTGGCTCTATCTAGCCTCACTCATTTTAATGGGACAGTTTCCATTCCTCGAACCTTATGTTATTGTTTTCCCATCCAGCCTGCGTAATAGCCAAGTGCCACTATCACATGTTCATTTTTATGTGTGCGTCTAGTCACACCTCTCTGACTTCAAACATGGCAACCGTACTCTTGAAATGAATCTGACATCGGCATTGTTGTTTTTCTTATCTTTTTTCTATTAGGCAGGGTTCGATACTAAAAATGTCATCACAACTATTAGGAAGTGACAAATTCTGACATTTATGGCTCATACAATTTATCTTCTCACAAAACGAACATCACTCCTTGGCAATAGGACCGGCTTTCTACCGCTCCCACATCTGAACATGGTTTAGCTGAAGCCAAAAGGCTCTTTGCTGCTGTGAATTCCGTCTTTTGTTTTTGATACTAAAAATCGTGAAAACTAGAAATTCAGGTCTCTCAACAACACAATGAAACCCGCTCCTGAGTGCTCTCACCTTTTTAAAACGGTGCGTACTGGGTAGCCGCCAGTGTTCAGTGTCGTTTTTAGGATGAGGATTACATCACTGCTGTGTCACTCCATGTATGCTCCTGAATATCATAAGTGAAAATTAATCTCAACTGGGTCTGTGTCTGCCAGGCTGTGTCAAATGCTGTTAGTATTCCAGTGCCTCCTACAGGAACAAAAGCCCTCTAAATACTGCTTGCACAGTTTGGGTCTGCCTGGATGTCCGGCTTAGTTTCCCTGACATGGCTTCTAGTTTGATATTTCTTTGCTCTGGGTTTATCTCCGTGTCTCAAGGCCAACAGTAAACACACAGACAGACCGACAGAGACCTGTGTTTTTCCCCCTGACCTTTAATCCACTTGGCCAGCAGCGATTCTGATGCACGATTGCTCTTCTGTGGAGGAGTGTGCACACACACGGTAACATGAACACATTTGCCTCGTTGAAGCTCTCAGTTATGTTTAGCTGATGATAAATGTGGTGTTTATTGCTCTTCTATTTTCATGGCTGTGACCTACACTTAACACCCCCTCCCCTCCCCCCATCTCTCTCGCTTTGTCTGGGTCCTCCAGCTGGTCGGCGGCCAGTTTGACCTGGAGATGAACTTCATCATCCAGGAGCCGGAGAGCATCGTGTGCATGGTGGAGCTGCTGGACAAGTGCGAGCCCACCTGTCAGGCTGAGGTCTGGAGCATCTTCACCGCCATCCTCAAGAAGAGCGTCCGCAACCTGCAGGCCTGCACGGACGTGGCGCTCATCCAGCAGGTGCTGCAGCGTATGTCCACCACTGACAGCATGATTGGAGGTACCTGAGACTTCAGCTTCCTGAATGTTTGGAAACATGGGTTGTATTATCTGACAGCCTGGTGTAGCAGATAGATAGACAGACAGATTTGTGTGCGCCAGCAGCACTTTACAGGTTTGCAGCGTGGCTTCATTTAGCAACCTACGATGATAAGAAAGTTGACAAAAGTGTGATGCGCAGCTCTGTGATTAAAGCACTGGAGCCATAAAAATTCCCCTCCCACCCACATTTTATCAACACGATAATTTCTGCATTATATAAAGAGACATAATTTTAGACACAGGGGCCTAAATCTATTGCTGATAGAGCCTATGCTTCTTTGCTAAAGATAACTTTGTTTGCCAAATAAATAAAACATGAATAAAACTATCAATGTCTCTTGCAGCCAGATTTTAATCTACTTTCAACCTCAGACTAACGAAATTCAGTTTTAAGCTGAATCATAACCACTAAAAAAACACAGACACATAAAAAAAAAAGTCACTATCCATCTTACTATCCACTTTTCTGCATAAGGTAACTTCATGGTCGCAGCCTCTCCTCCAGCATTGCAGGCTTTAGCATTCCATCGCAGTAAATAAGGCCACAGTCATCCTGTATAGTCTCTCCAGAGTCAAGGCTGTTTCCCATCTGCAAATTAGTACGAATTAATCCTACAGTGTGCGGCTCAGTGAACTTTTCGCCAGCTAGAACAGTGCTAGCCTGGAGGGATTGTGCAGTGGAGCAAAGACAATATAGCCCAGCAGTAACCAGGCAGATACAAGTGATGGTTATTATATTGTTCACAAAATTACAAATGCTATGCCCTTTTAACTTTATTTGCAAAGTCATTCTCAAGAGTCTTTTCATAAAAAGAGATGTGGTGCATTTTAATTGGTGCACATGTGCAAATTTAACCGCATCATATTAAGCTTAAAGATTAACCTTTGCCTTTTTTTTTTAATCCCTCTTTTGTTGCACTCACATTAGATTTGGAGGCTGCCTCTTCCTCTTCATGTAATTTGTCTGAAAAACTGATTGTGTATGACAGAGCTGCTGACTTTGTCTGCCCAGATATAACTGCCAGTCATCTTTATATATAAGACGCATATATGTGCTCTACTCATAGATCTGTCATACTGTTGCTCATCATTAGTCAGTAATGGAGTTGGTGCACAGTCGATGGGACTCCCAGAGTGTCCTCTCTATTTTAAGTTTCCTGATTTTTAACTTGAATCCGGCTCATCCTACTTTAATTTATTCTTGGCTCCTGGTAGCTGGGACATCACTTTATGTTTATATTTAAACGTCAGGCAAGTTGATAATACTTTCTCTGCCCATGTCTGTGAGGTGTTATCACTAAACTTGTTATAATGTGCTTATTACACGTATGAGTGCAGTTCTACAGTTATAAGCACTCATAAATATTCATAATGATGCATTTAGTTACAGATACTGCAAACTCTCTGCTAAGAGTATATCATGAATGTTATGAGGGTGTGTCGCTATAATTTAGTATTTGTAATAACCAGATTGAGAATCAGTGTATTACATGTGCACAGCCGAGGATCAGAGAAACCCTTTGCCGCTGCTGCTGACAAAACTCCTAGAGGAAAGTCTGGAGAACCCCCCCCCCCCTCCTTTAGGATGGATTGTTACATTGCGCCTTTGTCTTTTAACATGCCATGTTCAACCCCTGTGTGTTTCTGTGTTTAACCTTTGTCCTCGCTATGTGTGCGTGTCTTTCAGACCTTCTGGTGGATATGTTGGGCGTGCTTGCCAGCTACAGCATCACAGTCAAAGAGCTGAAGCTTTTTTTCAGCAAGCTGCAAGGGGAGAAAGGCCAGTGGGTGAGTCTGAGTCATAACGTGGTGATCCGTCTTGGTTGTCTGGGACCTGCATGAGGAATGTGCTAGCAACACTCCAAACGCTGCCATCCCCCAGGCCGATGCCCTCGTCACGAAGACAAGATAAATCATTTTGAAAGCAACTACTTTACAGCGGTCTCCTGAATTCAGAGCGGTGCTACATTATTGATATGAGGTTGTTCATGAGAGTTCATTAGCTGTGTATTATTTGTGTACCCATGTAAGGGAGTAACCACAGTGAACTGAAGATGTACGATGCACATATTGAAGATAAGTTACTATATTAAGGTGGAACACAGTGGCACAGAAGGAGAGAACAATGAGCCGGGAAGAGCCGACTGATCGCTGATATTAATCAAGAAGGAAATGGGACGAGTTGCTTTTACACATGTGACTTCACCTCTTTTCCACTTTTAGGCAACTGTTGATACTTCTCACTTCCTCTTCCTCTTCCTTTCCATCTTTGTTAGGATGGGAAGGATTGAGTGAGCGCAGAACTTAACACTTAAAGTGCTATAATAGTAGTAGAAGAAATTTGTAAACAAACTTTGTGGGAAATTGTATAGGAAACTCTTACTCTTATCTCCATGATAGCTAATATGATAAAACACATTTTTGATACAGTATACAATGTTCATGAGTTGTAAGCTTTAATTAAGAAGTTACCGTGTTCCACTATAGGAAATAAATTTGTGGTTCTCAACATCTGAGCTCAGTATAAAGTAGCAAAGTGTTTGCATTTGGTAATTTGTGGCTCTAACTATTAACGAGTATAATTGTACAAGTGTAAAAACAAACACTAGGTAATAGTTGTTGGGCTCTCATGAGCGTCTCCAAACACACACTATTTTGGCTTATGTAGGTGTTGCAGAACAAAGTGCAACAGGCCTGTAGGACTTGGAATCTAAAGTATTGGGTGTTATACTTAATATCAGCCAGCCACATCAGTGTTCTCATAACTATGAATCAGCCTTGCCTATCATTGAAATTTGGAAAATGGGAAAGAATTTTTTTTGCCAGAAACTCATTGTGCTGATGGTGCAGAACATAATGATAGTGAAAGCACAATCTACTAATAATAATAGTAATAGTAATAATAGTAGATCGTGATACAATCAAGTCTTACAAAATCTTCGTGAGGCTTAACATTATGTGATTGTGTCATTCCGACAGTATTTCAGTTTTAAACATCTAAGCTGTCACTAAAATAATCAACGACTCTAAGAGTAGAACTTAATGTGTTTTGTGTGTGTAAATACATGTTTGGACATCCACACCTCCTGCTATCGAGAAATGATTTTCCCCTTGTCCTCTCCCCAGCCTCATCACGCAGTGAAGCTCTTGTCCGTGCTGAAGTACATGGCCCACAGGAACGGCCCAGACTCTTTCTTCAGCTTTCCAGGAAAAAATGCAGCTGTAAGTAGCAGCTGCCACAAATACTGCCACTGCACCACAAAAACAACTTGTACCCATAGATGATGACGACTTAAATTGAGTCTTACGAATACTTCGGTGCCTCGACTTGCAAGATTTCCTACTAGATATGACTGCGATTATGGTTAACCACCAGAACGTGGAACCCGAAATTGTCAAAAAGTCCTAGTTTTCTTCAGAGTATTGATTGTGAAAAAGAAAGAACTTCAGATATTACATCTCTATATATTGGTAGTTTGATATTTATCTCTTTGAATCCCTTTCTTCCCTTTCGTTGGGCAGGCCAGTCACTGACATAAGCGATTTTTCTCCAATTTATAAGCTTCACATATTTTTATAGTCAATGAAAACATTTTCTTGTCAGCTATTATCACTCAGACCATCCTCAAACCTCAAATTGGAGCTTAAAGAAACTGAGCTAATGGCACACCCTGAATGTCTGAGAACTATATGTTAGACACAAGAATAATATAGAGTCTTTATTATTCTTGTGTTTCTGACTTATCATGCTTTGCTTACTTTCTTTAGATGTTTCTATAAATACCATACAACTATTATTAGGTGTTTGTTAGGAGAACTGGATGAGAGATCATCCTAGAGCATGGCTCAGACATTGCTGCGGGAAATAACAAATTCTTTCTATGAAAATTAACAGATTCTTTATTTTGTTTAGCAATTTTATATATTTGTATTGCAATACTATTTGTACTTCTAATGCTCATTGAAATTACTTCTATAAGGCATGAAGTTTCAGATTATTTGTCATTAATTCTGGACCTAAATTTAGACTGTGGAACACAGCAAATTACCTTCTATTTGATGTTTTCTGCATTTAATTGTGCTAAGGCTAAAGGAGAGATAATGTCATTTCTGTAAAATGAAGATGATTGAACTTTTTGTCACCTTAATTGCACAGGAAGCTGTTTGCATCTATGCACCACTCAATGATGCACCAGTCTATATCATGCCCTTTGCATTGTGTGTGTGTATGTGCATGCGTACACGCACATGTGTGGTTACCAGCGTCTGTGTGGAACCTCCCATCGCCATGGTGATGGGTCTTTAATGAGCGCAGAAGTCTGCTTTGTGGGTTTGGGTCTGATTTGGTTGAACTGAACTCCACTCGTACTCGTCTGTGTTCTCAGCACAGAAGTCACAGATTTCCTCTTCTTCCTGTGTTTCTCTGCTAATGAGACAGGAAGGCCTGGGAGCACACACAAGCCCACACACATACAGAAACATTTAGAGTATTGGGGTTCAAAGTTACTCGGGAGGTATGTTTGATTGAAATTGTACCCAATATATATATATTTTTTTTTTCCGTTCCTGACCTTAAGACTGACATGCTGCACTGGCCAAAAGTGTTTTTTTTTTTTGTTTTTTTTTTTACATTAAATTGATCATTGTATTTCCTGTTCTCTTCTGTTTTTTCCAGGCTATAGCGCTGCCTCCCATAGCAAAGTGGCCATACCAGAATGGGTTTACGTTCCACACATGGCTCCGCATGGATCCTCTCAACAACATAAATGTAGACAAAGACAAGCCGTACCTGTACTGGTAGGTCACATAACAACACCTGTTTCCTTTTAACTGCGTGGAACTGCTGGAAGTGTCTTTTTTTTTTTTTTTTTTTTTTTTTCTCAAAACTCTGACATAAGATGTCACACATATTAAATAATAATTAATAGTTGCTAAAATGTTGCATGTGTAACTGTTCATCAGAGTCCCCACTAATACTGTGGTATGTCTATAATTGTATTTGAAACCTGAAACTGTGTTGAAAATCATCCAGCCTCCCAGATGAAAATCAGTTGTGCTGCCTCCTCCATCTTTCCCCTGTGAAAAGAGAGTAAATCAAGCCCTCCCATCATCTAATTTTGAACCAATAATTAAATTACATCAAAAATCAAAAAAAAAGAATTTATACAACAGGGATTTTGTTTGGACTCGTGAGAATATGATAACCAAGCTGGGCAGCCACTGGGCTGCCTGAGAGAATCTGTAATGTAAGCTCCTCTTCAGCTCTGTTCCCTTTTAAAAAGAGATAAATTCACTAGATTACATGCAAGGGCCCCTTTTAGCTGTGACAGAGAATGATGGGAAGACTTTGTGAAGTTGAGAAATGATTGTTTGCTATCTTTATCCTTTTCAGATCCTTTTAATGTCTTTATATGATTTATTGGACACTGTATAGTAACCCATGTTGCCCTTGAATGTAGTTGACATAAAAGATTAACTCAGAAATGAAACTTGTGTGTTTTTCCCGCCTATTTCCTTTCAGCTTCCGCACCAGTAAAGGCCTAGGTTACTCCGCACACTTTGTGGGTGGCTGCCTGATAGTGACCTCATTAAAATCTAAGGGGAAAGGATTTCAGCACTGTGTGAAGTACGACTTCAAACCACAGAAGGTATGACATAGACGCTGGTTTGGTATCCCAGGTGAACCAAATATTCATACACATAAAAAGACAAAACCTGGGAAGGTCTCTAACTAGATTACAGAATTTATGTCATCAACATACCATCAATCACATATGTGCACACAATAAATCTAGACTTTGCTGTATGAAGGAACAATCAGATATTACCTGACTCTGAGGGAGGGCAGAAGAATGGGGAATGAGGCCGATGGGCGAGATTAATTATTTCATACTCTGTGCCTTCCAGGCACAGGACATGCTGTCAGAAAGATCCTTTGCCTGTGGACAATTTGAAACTTCCTGGGCATAAAGGCAGTGGTGGAAGGAGTATTCAGATCTTTTACATAAATAATAATAACATTGTCTTAAGTACTCCTTTACAAGTAAAATATTGAAAGTACAGAAGTACAGTCTTATCATCAAAAAAGTCTGGCGTATCATTTATAAAATGGGCAAAGAATAGTGCAAACAATTGAAATAAGATATAGTAATGAAAAATTTTATTTTATGCAGAATGTATGGCCATTTAACTTTTAAATACCATATTTCGAGTTTAGTTAGTAGTTTAGTTTACTCAAATTAAAGTAAAACTTGGCTTTTATTTTAGGAAAAGATCTTTCATTTCTCAGGGGGCCAGGAAACACCTTGTGTCAGCATCCCTTCTTGCATTGCTTGATTATAGTGATCTATTGTGTGTGCATGGATCAGTCCTAAATTTACATTCTTTAGATACCATTAATCATTGTGTACTGTGGTTTGTCACTGGATGCAAGAATCTCCCCCATCATTGCACTTTGTACAAAAAAAGCTGAAAGATCATCCTTAGACTTACTCATTGGTTGACTTTTATCTATAAGGCTCTACTTGAAATGGTCCTATCTTACTTTGGATTTCGCCCTGTTAGGAAGCTTGATTTTGTTTCCATCCTGACTGTTCCTTATGTTTCTACTCTAGCTTTGTTAAAAATGTTTAAAAACTAAAGAACTCTAGAGCATTAGACTTGGTAACTGTTCCTAATTCAGATACCTACTCATCTCTATAATGTCTTTATGTTACAAATAGCACTGTTAGATTTTGCACCAGGTCACTTTATAAAAAAGATATTCTACATCTCACAGAGCTAACCTTGCTGAATAAATAAGAAATCACAATCTGAAAAGTAAGTGGACTTAAAAGTATAATTAAGTACAGTAAACTGTAAATACGCCATACAAGTACTTAAAAATTCACAGTAGGTGTCTAAATGTTACATTCCACCACTGCCCTCCTCAACAAACCTCATAAAGATTCAGAACTCACTTTACATGATTTTTATCTCTTCCTGCATATTCTTTTATGTCTGGGTTTAACCATGTTAACCTATTTCACAGTGGTAAGAGTGGCAACCTAGATCACTGATTGTAAGGCTGGGGAGAAAAACCAGAAACCTAAATAGGTGTGATTTTAGCTTGAGGGTAGTGAAACCTGATTGAATCAGGCTAATGGAGTAGGTTAGATGACTCCCACCGTATGCTGACTTAGTGATATTTTGTTGTGTGCTTTTTTTTTTTTTTTTCTCTTCCCAGTGGTACATGGTGACTCTGGTTCACATCTACAACCGCTGGAAAAACAGTGAAATCAGCTGCTTTGTAAACGGTGAACTGGCTTCCTTTGGAGACATTGCCTGGTTCGTCAACACCAGTGATGTAAGTAGCAACATTTCAATGACATCCTTAGCTCTTTGCAGATATTCTTGCAAAGCAAGCGGAAGCCTTGATATTTCATGACTTTGAGCAGATTGATAGCACTTGCACGACTGTACAGCTAATACGACACAACACCTACCCATTCGCTGAAATAATTGAAACATGGGTTGCAGTGCACCGAGGGACTGTTATCAATTGTTTCATGTAACGCTCTGCAAGAAAGCATATTTATTCAAAATGTCAAACCTTTCTCCTTTAAATGAAATTTTCTTTAGTGAAGTGTGTTCTTTGTGATTTTTGTAAATCTTGACTGCAACTTCACCTGCTGCATCGTACACTTAACATTTTGGTTGACTCGACATTTTGTTTTGCGTAGCAGGTTTTCTGTCAGATATTGAGTTATCTGCTGGAGTGCATGAAAAACCAAACCTCTGCTGTGCCCGTCTTGCTCACACACAGATCTAATCTCAGTCTTTGCTATCAGAGGGATTGAGAGTGAACCTATTTCATCCTATTTTATCCATCTGTTTGCATGGATAATATGGCGGGTGTGGGGCGGTCTGTTTTAATCAAATTTTTGTAGGAATGAAAATGCCTCCTCCGTGTAATATAATCCTCTGGATGTGTCAGTATGTCCGAAAGCAAATAAGCTACTTGATTGAGATGCGGCCTCATCGCTCTCATCACTTTCCGTGTGCTTCACTGACCATGACGGAAGGAAGATTAACATTATCATGTTAGCTGTGTTTGTAGTTAAAGGCGGTGTGATGCAACTTATAGTGTGTGCTAACACGAATGTGCTTTCCCCCCCTCTATTCTTTCTTGCTGTTTTTGGCATTTCCTCACTTATTTCCTTCCTTCCTTCCATTCTACATTCCTTTTTGTATTTCATTCATTTCTTAATTCCTACTAATTGTTTTTTATCTATTTATTTATTTTTGACTCTTTCCTTTTAACATCCCCCACCCAACATCTTCTCTGCCGCAGACGTTTGACAAGTGTTTCCTGGGATCTTCAGAGACGGCAGACGCCAACCGTGTGTTCTGCGGACAGATGGGGGCAGTTTACCTTTTTGGAGAAGCGCTCAGTGCTGCTCAGATTTTGGCCATCTATCAGCTAGGTCCAGGTTACCAGGTGGGAGGACACAACGCTATGAAATTGTAACATTTACAGGTCCAGTTTGTATGATTTTGCAGCATTTACCAGCAAACACTCTGCAAAAAATGCAATAAAATATTATATTCTGTTATATATTATAAAAGCACTCTGAGAACACAGTCCTCTACCAAGCATATTGTGACTCCCAAACTTGTTGACTTATTTAATACATTCACAATGTTCATCAATGTTGTCCATTTACTATAGATTATTACAAAAGAAGTTTCTATTCTGACTGCAACTTTGTGGCTATGTAGTGACAATGCTTAACATAAATAAATCTAACAATGTATGCAAGTTACATCTTAACACTTCATACCTACCCCAAGCATGGAAAGTCTTTTAGAAGTAGTCACAGTCCTTTTAGTGTCTCTTCCTTAGTGTGCAAAGAAAAAAAGATATGTAGATACAAGATATCACCACCAGGTGGCCCCAAACAATGGAGCCTGTTTACAGGTCTGTTTACTGCAAGAGATTGATCAAAGTTATCCAGAAACCAGGATTTCTTCTGCATCATTACCAAAATTCAATCATCTGGTTATGGTACTATTTCCAACATTTGCTGAAAATTTGATAAAAATCTGGCTCAAATGTTTTGTGGTATTTTGCTAGCGACAGACAGATAAACACCAGCAAAAATATGACTTCTTTGATAGAAGTAAGTAACATGTGCTTTTCAGCCACTAATGATATATAAATATAGTGCCTATGTTAATTGTTATGACGAATGCAATGCCTTAAAAGAAAAAAAAAATCTCATATAATCTGTTGTTTTGTAGTCATGTATTAAATACACAATAATAATCAAAATGCAAAAGGTTGTTTCTATACTAACTAAAACAGACTTATGAATATTATAGATATTTACTTCTGTTTAAGTCTGTTCTACTAAACACTCAACGACACTAAAGTTGTGTATAGTATTTTGCACCTCACTTTCATTAGTGCTGACATACTTTTGGTCACTGACCCTTTTGCAATTTAGACGCTTGTATGAAAGTCACTAGTGTGTCTGCTGTATTTTCTCTGGCGCTGACTGTCTTTCTCTCCATTCCCTTACTGCCTTCTCTTCAGGGCACATTCAAGCACAAGGCTGAGAGTGACTTGCTGTTTGCAGAGCATCATAAGACTTTACTGTATGACGGCAAGCTGTCCTCGAGCATCGCCTTCACTTACAACCCACGCGCCACAGACGCCCAGCTCTGCCTTGAGTCCTCCCCCAAGGACAACGCCTCCATTTTCGTCCACTCACCCCATGCACTCATGCTGCAGGTAATAATGCTTCCAATGTCACTTTTTGCTTGTATAACAGGTGATAGACTTTCCAAATTGGATGTGGAATTGATATTGCCAGGGTTTCCATTATTTATCTCAAGCCAGAATCCATCATGCTTCTACCTTTTTTTTTTTTTTTGACAAAATAGTAGTACAAATTCATTCAGCACCCTTCCCTCCCACTGTTCCATATGGACCACGCTTTGGTTTCGTTCCTCCTCCCTGATAATGAAAGTGGCCCAGTTGGCATCTTTCCATTTTAATAGCCTAATTAGGGCAGAGGTGCAAATGTGTTGAGCCAGCCAGACTGCTGCAGCTCTTGAAAAATTGCCACACTGGTGAGCTAATTACAGAATTAGCTCTCTTTGGGACTACAATTTAGTTAGGAACTTCAGTCTTCACAGGAAGTTAAGCCTTTTTTCTTTATTGAAACTGCCACTTTGTGCTTAAATGTATACACAGACACATAGACATACATGCAAAACACGCCCACACAGTCCTGTTTCTTCACTAATTTTTTCTTTTCTCAAGCACTAATTGAGTTTTCTCTCATGCCCCCTCATCAAAGAACGTGCTTTTCTTTCTGAGCGAAGCTTTTGCTGCCACAAAAACATATGCCCCATCCACCACACAAACCTGCACACAGTGTGAAATATGGATGAATATGTGACCTATATTTTTTCCTTTGCCATGCTCAGAAAATTCCAATTCTATAGAGATGAAAAAAGGTTTGCCAAGCCACTGTTGGAGTTGTGGAAATACACCAGCGCATGCACCAGACTTCCAAATACTCAAAGAATATATGATCAGGTTCAGACTTCCTGTATTTTCAACATTCTTTTGTTTATAGTAAAACAACTGAATCAAAACTAAAGGAAATCCAATGGTTAACACTTGAATTTGAGTTTTTGTTGTCATTTACCTTCTCAAACACTGAACACATCTGCATCCTGGATTCATTATAGAAGCTGTAGTAAAAACAGTTGTTTGTAAATGTATGTATGTTGGGCACATATTAGCGGTCATAGGGTCCATTGCCACTTGTGCAGGTTAGGAGAGAAGAGAGAGAGGAGATTGTAGTGGGTATGATACAGTATCAGTGTTTTATTTGCTTGTGATTATTTAAAATTCCCTCACATATCAACCAAACTATTGCACATCACAATGATTTAAAGGACAAATGTTGTCGATGAATTGCATGATGTAGGCCCTGTTACATGTTAAATGTAATTCATTTGTGTTTGTTTCTTCAGGATGTGAAGGCGGTGGTGACTCATTCGGTCCAGAGTGGCATACACTCTATTGGTGGTGTGCAGGTCCTCTTCCCTCTGTTTGCACAGCTGGATTATTGCCAGCCCTCCAGCAACGAGCTGGACACCTCTGTCTGGTAACAAGAAAGCATTCACACACGCAAGCAGATGCATCTGTAGAATCTGCACACAGAAAGTAGTAGTTCAGATTTATTATGATTTTTTTTCTATTGGTATCAAGCCACTGTGCTTTTATTACTGTTTGGCAAATTCTAACAATCATGTCCTGCTTCCATGTACAACTTTAACTAATGCATTATAAACTCAATTATTACTTCCTATGAAGGGATTAAATGGGCCCTATAATATAAATTACTGTAAAAAAAAACAATTAGAGGATGTTTGTTGACGAGATGAAAGTTTTTACTAATATAAAACAGTATCATGTTAAAAATGTATGTGGCTGCTGAGCCCATAAAGCGTTTATTTTAATCAGCCCCACCTTTTTAGTCTATTACTCCTGGCTTTACAGATATTGTACCCCAGCTCTCTTGTCAAACATTGTTTGTGTTATCACTGTCAAATTACAGTAAGTGTTTAAAAGGCAATCCTATAATAGGTTTTATAGCTCTTGATGGATGAGCTGAGCATGTAAGCTGTGAGGCCGTCTTTCTTGTAACTGCAACGTTGTTGTTGTTGTGTACGCTGCCCTCAAGGTGATGCTATCTAGAATGTGTTCACCCAGCACAATGGGGACACAACACCCTCATTCAATCACATTTCATGTAGGATATGCCCTTCACAGCCAGGACTTTGTCAGCAGCTTACATAGATTATTGTCACTGTCTAACACACTGTCTCACTCTCTCTGTCACTCTTCGCCTCTCTGTTTTTGTGTGTGCCTCTTAGCTGCACTTTGCTTTCGTTTGTGATGGAGCTCTTGAAGAACTCGGTGGCTATGCAAGAGCAGGTCCTGGCCTGCAAAGGCTTTCTCGTCATTGGCTACAGTTTGGAGAAGGTAAGACAAACACCGCTGGGCTCAGCTGGCAAAGAAATACACGGGAGAGCCATCCTCCTGTACCAGTAGCTGCGCTCGTAATGAAGCCGGCACCTTAATAAGGCTGGTCTTGATTCCCTTAACACCACAAACAGACTTACACAGGCTCTCATGCTTAATATGAGACAGACTTTGTTTCCCTTGGCTGTGTTTGGAGGTCACAGCTGGCCGGCGTGCTTGTTAGGCAGAAGAGGAGCTCCTCATCTTTCTCTGCATGTGTCCTTTCCCTCCCCTCCCTGCTCCTCGTGTCTTTGACTCCTCTCACTGACCTATCATCCTCTCCTCCTTTTTTTCCACCTCCTATTGTGCCACTTTCTGCCTCCCTGACTCCCTGTCTGTGCTCCAGTTTTCCAACGTACATGTGACGCGGTCCGTCCTGGAAATCGTGCTTGCCTTCTCCAGATACCTTAGCAACTTGCAGAATGGCATCTTGCTGCTCAAGCAGCTGTGCGACCACATTCTGTTCAACCCGGCCATCTGGATCCATGCCCCCGCCAAGGTAACATGAACGTATGAGTACACACACACGCTACTACATACACACATATGTGGAGTAGCATGTTATTTTTGCATTTGCTCATATTTGTAAGGACGCACATATGCACACTCACATGTAGAGTGTAATGCATCAGTTGCTCCATATGGATGTGCACACTCACAGATCTGCATAGGTAATGCCTTCTTTTTTGCACTCTATGCTCGTGCCCTATTTTTTTTCACTATTTCAGAGTTCAGCTTGGAATTCAAGGTTATCCCTCCACCTGTGACTCAGTGGCTGCTATTTATGTGAGAATGGGTTGCCTACAACCCTCAGAGGGTTTTAATCCTCCATGTTCCTTTAATAGGAAGTAAAATCAAGGCCACTGTAAAACCGTCGGATCCAACTGTAACTTTAGAGTGCGTAAGCATGTGTGATTTTTATATGTGCAATATCTCCCTTGCAGGTGCAACTGACACTGTACACTTACCTGGCAACAGAGTTCATCAGCACAGTGACCATCTACAACGCCATTCGCAGGGTGGGCACTGTGCTTCAGGTCATGCACACGCTGAAATACTACTACTGGGTTGTCAACCCCCAGGACCGCAGTGGAGTCACACCCAAAGGCCTGGGTGAGTGCTCACAAAATTGGGGAAAAAATAAACAGTGCAATAATTCAAATATGCATTCAGGATGTGCAAATACAGATTTCACATGCCAACACGAATGTGTGCACCCATACAAACACACACACTCCTACACTTTACTGATACTTTGCTTTTACAAACAAAAGACCTTACCTTCATCAGACAGTTGTCTGCTGTTTGGTTTTTCAGATGGTCCAAGGCCAAACCAGAAGGAAATCCTTTCTCTGCGAGCCTTTCTGCTTTTATTTGTCAAGCAGCTCATAATGAAGGTATGTTTATGCTGCATCACGCCAAACCCAACCCCAACCCCTGACATTAAGGAAGTGGTGCCTTCCTTCCACATAATGAAATATACAGCAAACTAGCTGCCACTTTAGATAACAGCAAGTATAACTCTCAGTCCATGATTCTCCATTAATTCTTCTTGGTTGTCAACAAGCTGAACAAAGCTTTCAATACAGACATCTATTGGGAAATGTATGTGCATACATTTTCTTTATCAAAGGGTTTATTAAGAAAAGCAATCACAGATCTTATGTGAATATGTATGAACTTTTAATATTTGTATATATATATATGTGTGTGTATATGTGTATATGTATATATATGTATGTATGTTATGCTGTATATTGACATATGAATATTGTGATAGTGAGTTTTTTTGGGATTTTGTTATATTTTTGTATTGTTTAATGTTATGTGGTGTTCATCTTTTGAATAATTAGACCAATGAATGCCTTTAGCTGCTATGTTATTTAATTTCTTTTTATTAAACTCCAAAATGTAATTAGTGAAAGTTTCAACTTTTCCTTTTTTTTTGTGGCACACCTTGGATTTTCACAATCGTGAAATAATCTGTGCAAATACATTACAGGATCACGGAGTCAAGGAAGACGAGCTACAGAGCATCCTCAACTACCTCCTTACCATGCATGAGGTAGGAATCCATACTTTTGTTCATGCAATGCCGAGCAGCAGAGGTCCGGCCACTAGGTGGCGTCATAACTCTTCTGTACTATACAACCTCTTCCTGCCAGCTGATATGCAGAGCGTGAAAGCTCTGAGACCGTCTTAAGCACACAATTCATGTTGCGGAATTCCTCTCTCTTGTTAATTTTCCCATATTTGCCAGGTCGAGGTCCTGAAAGAAATTGTTTTGTTTACGGTGAAGTGATGCATAAAAAATTAATCAAATCACTTTAGTCAATTACCACCACAATTAAGTACAGTCAAAAAACACCACTGAATAACTACAATTGTATTTGCCATGAAATAGAAAACTGTACACAGTGTATTACTCAACTTGAAATATCACTTTAGCAGCTGACCTTGTTCAATTTTACTAGATGCAGTTTTACCACAGAATCCTTGAGCCCCTCTCTCTTTGTCCCACAGGATGACAATCTCATGGATGTGCTGCAGTTGTTGGTAGCTCTAATGTCAGAACATCCTGGGTCCATGGTGCAGGCCTTTGACCAGCGCAATGGAATTCGGTAATGATTGATTTTTAAAAAATATATATTTTAAGCATATTACATGTGTACTCACATTTGTATCAGTATGTTTTGGCTGAATGTGGTCAATTTTTAATTATAAACCTTTTTTATTGCTGTAAGTCTATGAAACATTTTTCTGTTTAATACTATGAACATGGTACATGCAGCTATATCTAATGAAATGCTGAAAACACATTAAATATGTTGTACAATTTAAAAATGTATTTTTATTTTTTTTAGAAAATCAATTGAAATGTTACCCTTTTTTACAGTGTGATTTACAAGCTTTTGGCATCAAAAAGTGAAGGAATAAGAGTGCAGGCACTCAAAGTAATGGGCTACTTTCTGAGACATTTGCCACCAAAGTAAGTACAATGAAAAAGTTAAATTACTCCTGGGGAAAAAATCTCTCTCACTATATATATATATATATATATGTGTACTGAGCTACTGTGAAGTATTGCAGTATGTAGAATAACCTTTTTTGTTTATATTGTTTATGTATATTATTATATAATTCTCTTTGGATAATCTTTTTTTTTTGTTAATGTATGCCTAACTTTTATTTTGTGCATTCTATTGACATAAATGTGACACTTGTGGGTTGTTGTTTTGTCTTGTTGTAAGCTGTTCCCCACTTCATTTTTACAATGCAACAGCATGTGAGCGATCCAAATGCATGTTTCACTATACAGCAATCTGCAGTCCACAGATTTTTTTTTTGCTGATTTACAACACTTAAGATGAAACTGATCTATGATAAGAGATGAAAGCAATGACAATTTTTCTGTGAAGAACTGTTCTTAGTCAGCAGGGTTTCTCTTTTCATTTCCTCCATGTCAAACATCAGCTGGAGCTCAGCTGATTTATACTGCTGCGGAATCCAACTGTTGCAATTATTTGACTCATCAGAAATTCCTGATTTTGCCCCTTGTTGTTTTTAACAAAGTGTAAGACATTCCAGGACAGTTAAGATATTACTCAGTGTTCTTTTGAGATACAAAATAGGTTGTGCTATCTCTGTGCAGTAACATTTAGATAGTTTTGTATATTTAGTGTTCCAATTAACAAAATAGTTTCTGACACAGCAACTTTGATGTTCTCATGCCCTGATTAGGAGGAAATCGGAGGTCATGCTGAGTCACGGCCTCTTCTCCCTGCTCACCGAACGCCTGATGCTCCACTCCAGCCAGTTCACCATGACAACCTACAACGTGCTCTTTGAGGTCAGCCAGCATCTCAAAAAACACACATACAAGACAGAAACAGACTTCAACTATGTAAAGATATGTTCACAATCGACTGCGTTACAGAATTTAATTATTTACAGCAGTCAAATATTTGCCTTATTAGCTTACTATTTCTTCCATTTTTTTTCCTTTTACTGCTCAGCATAAAAAGATCATGAATTACAAGAAACACAAAATTTGTACAGCTGACCACCTGCAGAAGCTGTATTTGGCAATTATTTCACAATATACAATGTGCCGGTGAAAGATAAACATAGCTGTGTGTATCTATCGTGTAGTTTGTTTCCCTGTTATCGTTAAGACCTGTGTGGATATTTACGGCTTGAATCCCCTCTCTGTCCCTCGGTAGATTCTTACAGAGCAGATCTGCACTCAAGTGATCCATAAACAGCATCCGGACCCCGACTCCACTGTGAAGATTCTCAACCCGCGTAAGTGCCTCCTCTGCGCCACACTAGTCTCCTAAATCATCCCCTGCAGCGTACCCTCTACATACCTATTGCTCCATACTGCACTAGAGGATATTCCCCTTGGAACCGTGCGATCGCTATATACAGTCAAACAAATGAACGACATAAATTTTGCAGCCAGAGGGTATTCTCATACAACCGCGGCTCCGATGGAAACCCGGCATGAGAAGAGATAGATAAAATGTACGCACATGTGCTAGTTTTATTGTTTCCCTGTATCATGTTTTGTCTATTTGTCTCGGATTCATTTACACATAAAGGAATGATAAATGCAATGAAATTACGACATTGCCTAATTCAGATTAATATTTTAAATTCTTATAGAACATATGTATGCCAATAATATTTAATTAATTCATCAGTTATTCAATAATATTTAGGTTATTTTCATTGCATTTGTGTGAATAATTTGGAGTAAATAGTGAATATAATTTATACTTAGCTGAACATGTTACTATTTTGTTGTATCTATCATATAAATAAATATTATGTCTAATAATGATTATAATAAACATTATTTATTACCTAAATAATTAATAATTACTTTAATTAAATATTTTATTACTACTGTATATACTCGCACAGTCGGTGTGTTTTTTATTTATTTCTTCTACCAGTGGATAATTACAACAATTGTGCACACTCCTTTTCTAAATGCAACATTACAAGCTGGACTCGTGACTCCAGGCTTTGATCAATGTTCCTGTTCTATATTTTCAGGCTGCTGCTTACCTCAAATTTCACGTCAGCTCACAAAAATTTTTCATGTGGTGAAATCTTAAGTATTCATTTCAGCTAAGAAAAGAAAACATTCCTCTCACTTTTATGCTCATGCTTCTACACGGGTGCACCACACACACACACACACACACACACACACACACACACACACACAAACGGCTTTAATCAGTTTGAAATCCAAGTACTTGGTATAATCACAACCAAGGTTTACTTCCAACCATCTTTAATCTGACAAGGTTCTGCTGTAGTCACACATTGATTATCTTAAGCCTTTATTGTGTTAAAAACTCTTCTACCCAACCATCCTAGACAGGCGGTATATATCATAGAAACCCTGTACGCGTTTGTACATGCGAGCCTATTCTATGGACCATAGAGCGGTGGTCTGTTTCTCCTTTGCTGTGCATTCTCTTGATTTAATCTGTGACAAACTCCCAAAATGGCCCCCTGATTGCAGTCTTTAGTAACGTCAGAGCCAATCAAACAAACCGAGGAAGTACTGTTTCCCTCAAATTAACTCAAGGGAATGGAACCAAGAGCAAATGGAAAAAAGAAGGGAATACGCCATCCCTCCATCCTCATTCCCGGTACATGCTGGGGTAATTTTCTGGCGGTAAAGGTTCAGCGACTCATAATTTGAGTGACTAAGGCGTAGAAACAACACAACCGTCTGCCGGGGCAAGGGGGCACCGGTTAGCGCCAAGGTCTGAAGAGACAAGTGAAATCCAAGCCCCGCCGTCTCTCCACTCAAAGTAAATGGACACTGACATTGTCTAGATAATTAATCTAAACAGTCAGTCTCTTTGGTTTAACCGAAGCCGAGCCTTCCAGAAGGGCCTGCGACTCTGGCTCTCTCGTTTTGAAACAATACCAAAACCATTACAGTATGATAAAGATCAATGGCCCAGACTTTTATATTCTGCTCCGTTCTGTTTTCCTTACCACAGGCACAGATTTTCAGGTGTGTGCAGCCGGGAGGTCAGATAGTTTGTGACACAATGATTTGCACATGTTGAGACCAATGTCTGAATTAGTTGTTGATTTGTGCAGTTTCCCTTTGTGCGCCCAAAAAGTAAGCTTTAAATTGTAGCAGAATATTTTTGGAATCCAACCTTTTTCACAGGCCCTGAAAAGGAACAGCTTGGTACAATGTATTATATTACATAATGGATGTGAACACCGAAATGGAGAAGTGTCTTCATCTGCAGGGGCGGTTGTTTCATTTTTGTAACTATGGACATTTTTACTGCGTCCTTTAATAGAAATGTATCCATTATGTGTAATGTTTTCAGAGATTCTGAAGGTAATCGCTGCCCTGCTGAAGAACTCTCCCCCTTCCCCCGAGAGCATGGAGGTGCGCCGGGTGTTTCTGTCAGACATGATCAAACTGTTCAATAACAGCCGAGAGAACCGCAGGTAAGAATTCAGCCGTTTTTTCGCAGGATCGAGAACTACATCGCACACTAGTCTGCGCTGTGTGCATGCGCTAGTCAGATTCCCATTCAACCATCTCATGCTGCAGCCCTGAAGTTTTTTTTTTTTTTTTTTTTTTTTCTCCATTTCAGGAGCCTGCTGCAGTGCTCCGTGTGGCAGGAGTGGATGCTCTCTCTTTGCTTCATCAATCCGCGAAACAGCGAGGAGCAGAAAATCACGGAGATGGTGTACGCCATCTTCCGCATCCTGCTCTACCACGCCATCAAATATGAGTGGGGTGGCTGGCGCGTCTGGGTGGACACCCTGTCCATCACCCACTCCAAGGTCAGAGTGCTCATTATAACCATGTACACACACACACACAGCGGTTAGACACGGCTTACTTTATCTTTCTCTGAGGATCTTCTTCTATCTCCTCATCTGTTTAGTTTTTATATATTTTTTTGTTTTGTTTCTTTCTTTTAAACTCACCCACCTTTATCTCTCTATGGTGTACACACACACAAACACGCACACACTCACACACATACATGCATATCTTGCTGCAGTTTTGTCAGCCTCAACATTCAGCTCATGACTGCAACCACATCTTTGCACTTACCCCGCTGCTCTTTGTTTGATTCCAGCCAGAAGAGGTGGCAGTATTCACTCGCAGCCATCAGCTTTGTTACCCTTATGTTGGGTATGAATTTGACTTAATGCAATCCAAATAAAAAATTTTAAGGACATTATCGTCTGACCCTCTAACTCGCAGACTATCATAGTAATTGAATCTCGCCTCTAAGTGCCCATCAGATTAAGCTATGGAAGCCATATAGTGACGATCATTTAAAACCTACAGTCATACTATAAAGCAATGGGAATGAGTCCACCAGCCCTTCCACTCTTTATTTATGTATAGAGTCTCTTTCTTTCACGTTGCACAGATAAAAATAAACTCCTGGCACTTCTTATTTCCAAAAGCCGAATTCAAAATGCTGCTTTATAAATTCAGTGTTGATATCATATTACGCTACTCTGTTCCAAAGCAGTGAAGTAATTGAGGTTGGTGTCAGATTGTGGTCTGAGGGGTAGGGGGGGCGGTTTAAGCCTGGCAGATTGAAGGTTGAGTTAAAGAAGTGCTCGTGATATGAGACACTTCTCCGTGGGTGCCGTGAGCGTTGGCGTCCAGTAGGGGGCACAGGCAGACTGTCTGGGAGCTGGGCAGAATGAAGGCGGCAATTAGAATGATGGCGCGTGTTTAATGCTGGATTCTTTGAACCCTCAACATCTCTGAATACAGAAGAATTGCAGTCAAACTAAAACAACTACTACATGCAGACTTTAGGGAATGTTCCCACATTGACAGTCAATGTCTGTATTTTTATCTCTCTTCTCCCATATATATATATATATATATATATATATGTTTATATATATGTTTATATATGTTTATATATATATATATATGTTTATATATGTTTATATATATATATATATGTTTATATATATATATATATATATATATATATATATATATATATATATGTTTATATATATATGTTTATGTATGTATATATATATATATGTTTATATATATATATGTTTATATATATATATATATATGTTTATATATATATGTTTATATATATATATGTTTATATATATATGTTTATGTATGTATATATTTATATGTATATGTGTGTATATATGTATATGTGTGTATATATGTATGACAAAATGACACATGTAGATATTAATGTGATAATGTAAAATGCCTTATTTAGTGTAAACTGCAAAAAAAAAGTGCAAACAAAATGTTAAATTAAATATATTCATGTTATTCTGAGATTTTGGCTTTATATAAATAACATTGTATTAATTTAGGACTTTTTTATGGAACTAGAACTTCTATGTGTGTGTATAGCCGCAGTGTGATGAGGTTTCACTTCGCAATGGAGCAAAGTGTCTAGTTTGGTCTTATGCAGACTTTGTTTTTTCTTCTTTGTACACGACAGGGCTATAATTGCCTTTTTTTCTCCCCATATAATTACACAAGATTAATGCTATTTTCTCCTTGGCTCTAGTGACGCGGCACTCGCCTAACACCAAAATCTCATACACAAACCGTGTGAATGAACACAAGCACTTGTAAGATGTGAGATACACACACACTCGCACATAAATGTGTGCACAGTGCAGGGACCCTGCCTGTGAGTGGGATAGCTGCAGCGGGTGCTAGCCACCAAGATACATGCATCTGCTATAAAAAAGCTAAAGAAACTCAATTGCAATTTTATTGTCCCGTTTGATAGATTTCCTGTCACCTTTGTAGCACCAAAGCTGTTTGTCACTGTTGCTCTCTCCTCCCACTGCTGCAGGGCTGTGTATGTGCGCACAATTGTGCGTTCGCGTGTGTACAATCGTGCGTACGTGCGGCTCTGCGTTTGTGTGAATGTGAGTTGCCGGGCACATTTTCTTTTTTCCCCTCCTTTTCTCTTGGGCTCTTGGAAGCCCTTCTCTCGGAGCCCATTGAATATTCATCGGAACCGTGCGAGAACGATCACAGAAACAAGGCCTCATAAATACAACCAGCCCACTGGGAAACCTCTTGATAAGTGCACACTGTATATGCATTCACAAATACATATTTGAACACTTCTCTTTTACATAGAAATTATGATTAGATTTGCTTTATGTCAAAAATTTGTAGAATTGTCAGTGTGGCATGTATAGCGGTGACATGGCCTATGCTAAACATGTGATTTCATGCCAGATTTTGCCTATGACTCATAGTCTTTGATCCGCAATGTCAATTAAAGCAACTATTTTCATAGTGAGATTTTGATTACACGATCTAGATTCTATATAAATACTCCCCCATGTTTTGAAACACTCAAATCTGCAGACAAATGGCACATGGCCTGTATTTTAGAAACTGCTCTAAAAGGAGCTGTCAGGACTTCTACAAAATGGTGATGTCACAACTATACATTCACCGCCCACCCTCGTTCACAGCCAGTCAAATCAGCCAATTAGAACAGAGGCTCAATAATATTATTGAGACAGACACAGCTCTGTTATTTCTAACGCTCCAGAGTGAAGCTTGAGAGACGAGTTGTTTAGCTGTGTTGAGAAGATTTTTGGTGCATAAAACTACTAACATAACGTTTACAAGATGGGACCATTAATGCTTTTTTTTTTAATTATTCAAGGAACCTAATTAATATAGATTTCATTTTTTTAAATGGTAAATAACAGACTAACAAGGTGGTAAAAGCTAAATGTGAGATTTGTGAAAATGTAAAAGGTGCGTGTGTTGGGTTGCTTCGTGTGTGCATTCTTTCATCAGTCATTAGCAAGTGCTCACAGAGTATCTGCATATCCGTCTCTCTGAAAAGACAGATGTTCTTGCAGGTGGGCACGCTGACACGACAGCCCTCCTACTCCCAGCCCACACACCCACCCAAGGTGCCCCTCGTCCATCTCTGCACACAAATCAGCCCGAGAACAAGGAGATCTTCAAAAGAGAGAGATTGAGGCGTGAAGGTCCTCCCGTCCTTCAGACTCCCACTGTCAGCTAACTTTATTATAGCTGTCAAACATTCTACCACAGAGTTACACATGAGCAGAACTGAGTCAACAGATCTTTGGCAAAATAGAACATTATAATCTGCTAATTCGACCAATAAATTTAGAAGTTGTGCAGAAGTTGTGGGAAAGAATTGAGTTTCATTGTACTGGGTTTTTCATGTTAATGATGGAGTTGAATGGTTTGGTGCAGTCAGAGGTTATTGAGACATTACATACACAAGACCCGAGCTGCTGTTCTTTGCAAACGGTTTCAGATCGGTGCATTGACAAGTAGACAAAGAGAGGAGAAGTCCGAACATTGAAAATCCAATGCTAGATAAAAGCCATGCATCAAATGTTGTCCACGCTACCCGGTAGCCAGTCACAGGTACTCGTATCCATGGATTTAAATTGCTATCTTGGAATTTTCTGGTAATTATTAAAATCGCACGGCAAAAAATGATTGCTTATTTAAACCCCCAGAGTCCAGAGTCCTCAAAAGGGATCTTTGTGCAAGCTTATCTCACTATGTGTGATGGACATTACAGATAAGGAACGTTTGCATATCACTGATTTGGATGGGTGGGAGAAAACTAAGAAGCAAAGTGTTTTAACAAGGAGTGAGAGAGAATATTTCTCAGATATTGTGAACCAGAGCAAAACCACACAGCCAGCGCCGCAGTAGCAGATGACATTGATTTTGGAGGAGGAATTGCATTTAGCTAATCGGATTAGAGCCATGCTGCCCTCCCTATTTCCCCTTTGTTTTGTGGTTGCTCTCTATCTATTGATCTAAATGGGGACTCCCCGGCTCCTACTGTGGGGGTCTCCCAAGATCAACGCTTTGCCACCCGACCCTCGCCTACCAGATTATGTTTTGGGGGTCTTCTGCTTGTTCTAGATCGGTTCTACTGCACAGACATGTGGAGAGAGACCCATGTCCCGTTTGCTTTGCTTTTGCAAGTGATGTCCGGTGCAGTCAGTGTTGTTTGACTACAGGAAAATGGAGATTTAATTGAATTAATAGATTTTTTTTATTGTTATTTTTTTACTTATTTATTTTTGTCATGAAACTGTAATTTGAAATGAAAATGGTAGCATGTCATACAGAAGTATTGCAATGTATTTTTGTTGATAAAGCATTTCGGGTCTTTCGTATGAGCTGGCCAGTTAATACCATGTTAGCTGTCACGTTAGAAAAGCCCACCGTGTTTTTGTACATTACCATACCATTTTTCCATACCCCACTGAGGCCAGACCCGAGTCATGGAGTAGAATTAAATTAGATTAGATCAGAGCTGATGTCCTAGCCACCCAAGGCAGTTTCTATACTTTGTAGCAAGGCTAAATGCTCTTTTTAAAAACCACAGAGACGTATACTACCTCTGTCTAATGGTAACTGGATCTGTTACAGAGCCCCATTTAAGGCCAACATACATCATCTTAATGTACAGACGGCATCCGGAATCTATGACGTTATATGTGCTTCACTGCTCTCCCGCATAATTTCCATAAGAGTGTGTTCTGAATGCAGCCTTTTTAATTGCTAAAAAAGCTAAATGCCAAATTAAGCTTAAACTAATGGGGTAGAAGGTCTTGGCTGTTGAATCAGTGGGAGAGAGAGGGAGAGAGAGAGAGAGAGAGAGAGAGAGCGCAGGAGACGGACTACTGGCACATTTAGGCTGTGCACTCAGAAACAGCTATGGATTACCAATCACTGCTCCCCACTACGGAAGATTAATGAGCACCCGTGTAGCAGGCTAATTTAGAACAATAACGCCTAATTAATTACAAATAATCAGCTGCTTTCTCTCCCGTTCCTTTCTTCCACTCTCAATGATTCACTTTCTTTCTCTTCCTCTTTTCTTGCAATTTCTTATTTTTTTTCCACCTTTTGATCTCTGGCTTTTTCCCCATTTTCTTTGTTTTTTCTCTTCCCCTTTCTCTCCTCCTGTCCAAATAGCCTCAGGTGAAAAAGCAGCAAAGTGGGTCTAGTTTCACCGCCACCCCCCCACCCCCACAACCAAGCCATCTTTGACTTTCTGTCCTCCAAGCCCAGTGATTAATGCAGGGTCTTAAATTAGGCGTGGGAGGATTTGCCAATGCTGGACACGCACCCAGCACAGCTCGCAGACACACACTAATAGTATCTACTGCTAATCTATGACTGCTTACATGGATGGGCTCTTCCTCAAATGCCACTGCAGACCATTGTCGTTATAGACTAGCAGTCTAGTCTACCCATATCAGATGGTAAGGAGACTGATAGCGGTTAATAGGCTGTGGGCAGCTGAACATGGAGAGGAAAAGTTTTAAATATGGCCGTTGCCCACAAACGGTCCCAGTAGTTATAGGCAGAAAGTAGCTGATAACTAAACAGTGCTTTGAGACCGTTTCTTCCATAATTTAAAGTCTGAAGAGATCATTAAAAGACTGAAGGTTTAAACCAATGAATATTAGAGGGAGAATCATTAACCACTGATGTGTACCTTGATGGGTTTATAACATGAATCATTAAAAGTATATTTGAATGGTTTATGATATGGATCATCAACTAACATCATTGTAGTGATTTTACATTTTGCTTTTCATGATATCCCTATCTAGATATATTTGTGGTTGTACATGCCAGAAATCATCTCAGTACAGTTTTACATCCAACTCCATATTTTGTCTGGAGCTCTAGAAGGAACAGATTATTTAGTGTTTATCTCATTATTATTAACGAGTCTCTTCTCTGATGGGCTGATTTGAATTGCTGTGAATGGGACAGTATTTATATATTCTTTTATTATAACAACAAACTTTACTTTCTGCAATATGGAACCACTAAAGAAACTACACATACGGGATAGTTTCAGTTCATTAAACTTGGATCTTACTTTTTCATGTTTTTTTTTGTTTTTGGCTGAACTTCCTAGAAGTAATAAATTATAGTTATCAAGTTAATTGCCGAAATCTGGAGGTGCAACAATATTCACAAGAAATTCAATGGGGCAAGAAACAAAATCAGGCGATGAGTCAGGTTTCTATTAAACCCCCAGTGTATTTTTATTTTGAAAGGCTATATGTTACAGTTGTGATTAAAAAACGACCATTGCAAACACAGGTCAAACTTCCTGTACTTAATGTGGTTGTATGCACACAGTTTTTGTGTTTTTGTGCACCCACTTTTGGTTAGATCTCTAAATAAAGCGGTTTCGAACATTTAGCTAAACTGTTTGCTTGTCTACAACCTGTTTGTTTTGTTCCCAAATCCGAGCAATTACTTTGGTGAGCACAGAAATAAATCCAAAGATGGGACCTAATTGTGACTATAATTATCCAATAATGGTTTGTTGAATATATATGTTTTGTGTTTGCAGGTCACCTTCGAGCAGCACAAGGAGAATCTGTCTCGCATGTTCCGTCAGTACCAGCACCAGGGCTCCTTCAGCGCTATCCGAACCGTCTCCGGTGCCAGCCAGAGCTCCGAGAGCACGGAATGCGTCAACGGGCCGCCTGCAGAGGAGGCCGCCCCCTCCACCGTCATTGAGCTGACGGTGGAGTCGGCATCCAGTTCCACCGCCACCTCGGGCCCGCAGGAGGCCGCCGACGAACAGGGACACGGATCCATCACTGTGTCTAACATCCTGGCTCAGGCCGAAGAAGTCCATAAACCGGAGAACGGAGGTACTCCTAAACATGAAGATGGACCGAGGGAAGAAACTGAACGGCAGGAACCAGCGACTGAAGTTTCCACTGGGAAAAACGACGACCTACACACGTCAGATGAACCCGAGGCAACAAAGACGGTCCAAGACTCTGCCGAAACATCTGCGAGCGACGACACGCAAACACCCACGACAGACGACGACAAATCAGAGAGCGAACGTAACCAAGGTGAATCGTCACTGACAGACGACTCTTTAAACGAAGCAGACGCAGAGCCTTCAGTGGCCTCAGAACAAAAAAGTAAGAACAACCAAACGTCACCTGAGACCACAGCCTGTCTGGACAACAGTCTGCTGGGCGGAGCCTCCGTCTTCAACGAGGACCTGGTTGACGTGTCGTCTGTTAGTGACCAGGTCCCCCCCAGCTATGCTGATGATAGTCAAGAAGAGTCCTCTTATGCTTCCGCCACCGCTGGAGAGGAAGTGCTGGTTGGAGGGAGGGAGGTAGATAAACAAAATAAAGGCGACGAGGGCAAGACGAATGAAGGGCAGGAGTTGAAAAAAGAAGACGACAAAGACGAGAAAAAAGAAGCGACAGAGGAAAGACCTGAAGTATGTGAAGAAACTGAAAATAAGCAGGTGTCTGCTTTAGAGAGTCAGAATGTGGAAAACCCTCCCTCCACCACGCCCGAGCAGACCGTGACAGAACCACCAGAGGAAACGGTTAAAATCTCCCCGTCTTCCTCCATCACTGAACCGGCTGCGGCCGACCAGCAGCCCGCGGAGAGCACGGCGCCCCCCGCAGCACAGGAGGCCGCAGCTGCGGCGTCGGACTCCGTCTCCGCCTCACCGAGCCAGCCTTCAGAAACCGCCTGCACCGCTGGGGAGGAAACTCCGTCCGGTGGCCCGGCTGACAGCCAGAAGAGCACAGACAGCAAGACCAAAGAGATCAAAATCGCCAGACTGGACGTGTCTAACGTGGCCTTAGACACAGAGAGGCTTGAATTGAAGGAGGCCTCTACAGCAGTATGCATCTCTTTAATTCAGTTCTTTAACTTTGACTCCTTAGTTTTTATTGACTTTTGTTACCTGGAGTACTTTAACATGTATATTTTTTCTGATGAATCAAATAGACAAAATTGAGTTTCTTTCTGCTTCCTGCGTCCGTAGGAAACGAGCCAAGGTCAGCCGGTGGCGGCGGTGGCAGCGGCAGGAGGCTCCGCAGGCCAGCCGAGAGAAAGCGGCTCCTCGGCCCCCCGTTCCACCATGTTTCGTATCCCAGAGTTCCGCTGGTCACACATGCACCAGCGCCTGCTCACTGACCTGCTCTTCGCTATTGAGACAGATGTCCAGATGTGGCGGAGGTAGGGTACCAATCCGCTGACGGTGGTTTTACTAATACCTTGAGCTCGCAATAATTGTGTTAATTGATTAATGGAAAAAAGATTTATTGACTCCATGTCTCAGAGGAGCAGGCTGAAGATCTGCTGTCTGCTGGTTGAGGAGTGTCTGAAAGATTCATTCACAAGTCTTAGTTTGGTACCGGGAGGAAAAACTGGCATTTTACTGCTGTTCTTTGTTTTTATGCTTAAACCAAACTATACCAGTGCAGTGCAGTGGTGAATCAAAAACACATCTGGACTTACACGGATTATTTGATATGTGGATGCATTTGCAAATAATGTAGGACTCTGAAATTCAGCTGTGAAGCTGCAAATGGTACTAGAAGTAACAAGAGTACATACACACCTCTGCCATTGTTGTTTTTTAAAAGAATGCGGAAGCTGAATTTGATGGAAGAGTGTGTTGATAAAAAAAATAATCAAGATTGATGTAGATGGGGCCTAGGATTATTCAATAATATAGTATCCAGAATTTTGTGTAAAATGGCATACGAACTGTTCCTACAAAATGAAGTGTCAGTTGGTGCAGTGGGACTAAAGAAGTAGGATATATATTCAAGAAGGTTAGCAGTTAGCACTACTGTAGGCTAAGCTCTGTGGGCTGCTCCAAGTAGGGTTATTAAAGTGAAGTAAATTAAATGTCTAGCTACTAAAAATGCTGGAACTGTTGTTTCATATCACTTTCATTTTAAGAATATTACATTTTCTTTTGCGTATCTTTTTGTGCTCCTCCTCTTCAGCCACTCCACAAAGACGATTTTGGACTTCGTGAACAGCAGCGAGAACGTTGTGTTTGTCCACAACAGTATACACCTCATCTCCCAGGTGGTGGACAACCTCATCATGGCTTGTGGCGGCATTTTACCTCTGCTTTCTGCTGCCACCTCCTCCTCCGTGAGTCTGTCTGTGTGTGTTTGTGTGTGAGTGTGTGTTTATGTGTTGGGAGGGGGGGGTGCACTTGTCCATGGCTGCATATGTAGCTGATGGCTCCAATCACAGGACGTTATCCATCCACATTGACCTTTCCCAATCGCATTAGACTACAGTTAGGCCCTTCCTAACATTGTTAGTGTGTTTTTGTGTTGTCTGACCTCAGCGACTGTGGCCGTCTTGCATGATTCTTCGCTTCTGCCAATGACCCACTCTGCCTGTTTAAGGAACGGGTCGACATTCATTTCCCTCATAATTCAGTTGTTTGTGCCCTGTAACCAAATTTTAAACCAAATGTGACTAATTCCTGTTTTACTGTACGTGGTGTGTGATCATGATGTGTTTAGCATACATCTTTAGATATGGGACAGTATCAAAACTGTCATGTGGTGTAACCCTTAAAACTTGGTACTAGAATATTAAAAAATTATGATTCATTTTTGAATACCCTGTTACCCTGAAAATGGTACAATTGGACTTTCACTCATTTCCATTTTTAAAAAAAAATGTTTGCTTTCCTTATCTTTTACTTTTATTATTTGTTACTGACCCACATTTTTTGTTTTGCAAGTAGGTGTAATGCTTTGTTAACTTATATTTCTATTTACTGGAAATTTTCTTCGAACTTAGAGCCAGTATAAGTATGAATGACAAATAAATGTGTTCTTCTGTACATATGTCTGACACTGCAAAAACTCAAATCTGAACAGGTGAAAATACCTGGTTTTTGTTATACTTAGTATAACATTAGGTAAATCTTATTACACTGACCGTTAATTAAATTTAAAGAAAATTAAAATAAAAAATAAAATTAATATTGTTTTAATAAAATTAGACCAATTTGGCCCCAAATCAGGAAAAATTCGAATATATATTTTCCACCTGTTGAGTGTTCAGTAATATCAAAGCCAAGAATACTGTGAATTTACCTAGGCAAAATAGATCCCATTTGAAACAATTTTTTCTTGTATGTAGAAAATCTCTCACAAATGAATCTGTACTTAATATCTACTGATCTTTCCCCTCTCTGCTACCAGCATGAGCTGGAGAACATAGAGCCCTCCCAAGGCCTGGCAGTGGAGGCTTCAGTCACCTTCTTACAGCGGCTCATCAACCTCGTGGACGTTCTCATCTTCGCCAGCTCCCTCAACTTTACCGAGATAGAGGCCGAGAAAAACATGTCGTCGGGAGGCATCCTCCGGCAGTGCCTTCGTCTCGGTAGGCGCGCTGCACTTCTCCTTTTGTTACTTTTCCCTCATGACTTGCTCTATCTCTTTTTTTGCATCCTTTCTCTCAGACGTCCTATGTTTTCTATATCTGTGTTGTTCTACTCATGTGACCCCTCACTGGATTTCCTTTGTGTATCTCCTCCCTTTACCAAGCCCTTTGTCCTGCCTGGTGCATCGATCCACCTCATATCAGCTGGCAGTAGCCTCTTGTATAATTCCCAGTCATGGCTCCCTCTAGACTTTTTGACCCTCCCTTCTGTGTCGTCTCTTTCTTTCCCGCCTTCCTTCTCTCCGCCTCCCTCCGCCGCTCTCGTTCCCCGGCCTCGTTCACTCTGCTCATATCAGCGCACCCTTATCTTGTTATTATAACCCCACTGCATGGCAACACTCTAAAATGGCTGCTATCATGATATAGTGATTTCTCCATAATGGCCTTGGCTGTACTGTAGTGCAGCCTAGCCCAAGGCCTTTTTCTGCCTTCTGTTCCAGGCTATTAAAGTTTCTTCTGACAGCATCAAAAAGCCAAGCCTCGCTCTAGCTGAATAAAAGATATTGAAATTCCTAAATTATTCATTGGTCGTGCACCTTTTCAGCAAACAGCGAACAACACAGTGTGTGTGTGTGTGTGTGTGTGTGTGTGTGTGTGTGTGTGTGTGTGTCTGTGTGTGTGTGTGTGTGTATATATATATACACGCATACACACACACACGCACACCGATGTAAATAATTTCTTGTATCCATATATGTAATGGTGCATATCTATCCAGGTATCCATTTTAGCTTTTAGCTGCTCATTATAGCGCAGCTTGCAAACAAAAAGGGCTGTCAAAACGCAAAGTTGTAATACACGGAACGCTTCTCTCAAATATTATCCAACTGCCTTTTGCAGCTGTTGGACTTTTTTTGCAGGAAAGCGATGCCACTGTACTACAGGTCCAGTTTTAGAAAGCAGCCGTTATGAAATGAATATTTGATGAGGTATGCGCTCCCCATTGCTGGCACCTAATCTGATTTTGGAAGACTGTAACAAGGTTTTAGCGTCTCCACCCCTCCCTTTCCCTCTCTCTCTCTCTCTCTCTCTCTCTCTCTCGCTCTCCTTTTTTTTTTTTTTTTTTTTTTTTATAAATGGTTGTATGAAAGAGTAGTCCTAATGGAAAAAGCGAGCCCATTTCCAGACGGAATAATTCCCCCCTCCGTAATCTAAATGGCTCAGAGTTAACATTTGTCAGTTGTCAAGTACGGCACAGTGGGGGTTGGGAGGGGCTCAGACAGAGGGAGCGGCACATTAGATTACAAATGGTAAGTGTGCCAGCGGTGAACCCACCTAAAGTTGCAGGACCACAAGACATTTTTCCTGCGAGGAAGGACGTTGTCTCGCTGCCTGCTCAGCACGACGAGTACACCCCAGCAGCGTCATTTGTTACGGCCGCCACACAGCGGACGTGATTCAGGAGCCGCACACCCTTGCACTGTGACCTTGGGAGGAGAGGTGGAGCAGAGAAGAGTGAACGATGCTGCCAGAGCTGGCCGGAGCGCTAACCTAGTCACGGCCCCACTTTTTCCTCCTTGTTTTTGTCTCTCTCAGCTGCTCCTCCTCCTCCTGTCTTTTCTCAGCTCATTTTCTGTATTTTCCCTGAAATGTCTCTTTGTTTTTTCAAGCATTTGGTTTGGTTGCTATCACTTTTTAGCAGTTCCATATTTCTTACTTTTCCTAGGGTTTTATTTGGAGCTTTGACATCCCTGAAGATATATGACATGATTTAAAGTACCATAAAAATCACCTAATATAGTTTACATCGCCTCTCTCAAGCTTCTCAGTAGTTTCATGAACAGGCCATTTTTTGTCTGTCCCATTAACATTAATGAGACAAGCATGAGCCGGAGGATGTACAGTTATGACATCACAACTTTACTTATAAGTTCTGAAGGTGCATTTTAAGACACAATTTCTGAATGCTGGCTGTGTGTATTTCTCTGTGGATTGTGCATTTTAAAACTATGGGACAGTATTCATAGAATACCTAAACGTTCTTTAAAATAATGTAAATACAAACAAAAACAAGGTTACACAATTTAAAACCAGTTGACTAAAGGGGAAAATCAAAAATTGAATGAAAGAACAAAGTTAGAATGCAGTGAGAATTCATGAATAAATGACATCAATAATAGACAAAAACAGTGAGAGTAGCAGCAGACATGCAGTTCTCTGGGAGTGTGTTCCAGTAATGTGGAGCATAGAAACTGAACGCTGGGTATAATCCAGGTCTGAGGTCTGGAATGATTATAATCCAAAAGCAATTGAAATCTAACTTTCTATAATTTGGGCCCCTTTAAGGCACTTTCACACCCCTCACAAAAATAGTCATTCAACATGTTTCTGTATGAATCTTTACTTATAGGGTGTCACATGGTCTCTCTTTTCTTCCGTCCTTCCCAGTGTGTGCTATGGCTGTGAGGAACTGTCTGGAGTGTCAGCAAGCCCAGTGCAAGCACAGCAAAGAAGGGCCAGCACACGGCTACACGACTGCGCCCGGTGCTGTGCTGGGAACAGCCAAGTCTGCAGCCGCGCAGGCGAGTAATGCAGCTCCACCTCTTCCACCTCACAACATTTCAGGGAGAAATATTGTACTTTCTACTCTGCTACATTTGACAGCTTTACTCACTTTTCAGATGCAGAGTTTTAACCTCCATCTCATTTTTTTTTTGTTTTTGATATGCACTTATTGTCATAGGTGACAAATAATGTAATGACTTAATAATGCAGTACTATTACTATCAACCTAAAGTATTTAGGGCTCCACATTGTTGAACTAATATATTAAAACACTTTCATGTGTATTTAATGATTTCTGCATAGTGAGTCATTTTTATTTGTCATACTTTAAGTACATTTTTCCTGTTAATACTTCAAAATAAGTAAAATTTTCAATTCATGAATTTTACTTGTTATTGACCATTTCCAATTTTTACTCAAGTAAAGGATCTGACTACTTTCTCCACCACTGAAAATACACAACTATACACAGTGACACCCAAATACATATGTAAATACTCGTCAATCTGTGCTTGCTGTTGTTATTATTAGAATTATTATTTATTCTTTACGCTATTTCTTTCTCTTGATAAAAGCTGTGTCTTTCACTGTTTCCTCCTTTACTTGCTGACCAGAAGAAGTGCTGCCCTTTTGTGCTGCCCGGCAACAACAACCAAAGTGTTATTGCATTAGCTCATAGCTTATTATATTACCACACTGGTTGCTATTTGTTACACCAGACAAGGCGTCGTATCATTGCTCCTTTGATTCGATACAGTGACTTCCAGTAAAGCCATGTGGTTCTTCCCTGAACCGGGTGTTAAAGCTCATTTATAATGCAGTGGCTCTATAGAAAAGCCATTATGTTAAGGACAAGATCCCAGGAGATATGGCTTCCCTAAGCCGCGAAACCTTACCCCTACTCCATGAAGTGCACATGGATTAATAAACATCTTGATCCGTGTTAAAGTGCACGTGCTGTTTGCACTTCACTCATAGACATTAATGCAGTGGAGATGCTAATGGGGTGGTTGTCGTCCATGTCTGCAGAGCCCTGTTGATGCAGTGACAGGTGGAATGTCCCCAGTCAGAGATCTGGACCGCTTGCTGCAGGACATGGACATTAACCGCCTCAGGGCTGTGGTCTTCAGGGATATTGTGAGTTGGACAGCGAGAACTTTTCTCGTATTGCACGCATAAACTGTAACAGAGTAACGGCTATTGAATGACTTGCCTATTACAGCTTTCCCGAGGAAGGCGCACGCACACGTATTGTTTAGTGTGTGTTGTTTGTTTCAGGAGGACAGTAAGCAGGCTCAGTTCCTGGCTCTCGCCGTGGTCTACTTCATCTCAGTCCTCATGGTCTCCAAGTACCGCGACATCCTGGAGCCCCACAATGACAAGAAACACCCTCAGCGGTCGCAGTCCGCCCGGAGCACAGGTATAAAGCAGCTCCAAGAAAATAATGTATCTGCATATAAACATAATACTGCATGCTTTAATGCAGTGTTTTTTTGTTTTTATTTCTGTTTGTTCGCATAATGCCATGTTTATCTCTACTGCTGATAAATACTAATGCTTTATCACAGAGATATATATTGTCAAATCAGGAAAGAAACAACAAGACCAACAGGTTTACATGACAAAATATAACAAATCAACAGAACTGCCAGCACACTTGATAAAAATCAAGAATTCATGCTGTGCACATACACGCATAACACAGATGTCTACTTGTATATCGAGAATCAGAGATAAGAGTCTGAATGAGCTCAAGATGAGTCCAGAATTAAAGCTGGTGGACAGGGATCATAGAGGATCAGACTAATTTCAAACCAAAACCATCATACAGCACCACGTGTTCAGTACACAATCAGGAGAAAAAAAATCACACAACCATAAACAGGATTTCATGTTGATGAATTTAGCTTCATGACTCATTGCCGCTGTCCCTACTGCTATAAATACATTTTTTATAAGCTGGTTTTATGGCTAATCATTACTATTTGTTCTTCTCAGATAGTGGGGCCATCTCTGGTGGACTAGAAGTAGAGAACGGTGTCTCCCTCCGCCGCTATGACTCTGGCATCGGCGATGACCACACCTCGACCGCCGCAAGCGAAGCGGACCTGTCGTCCTCCGGCGCGGCTCACGGTCCGGACGCCATCTCCGAGGCCCTGTCCACGCTGTCGTCCGAGGTCAAGCCCGCCCCGCCCGCCGACTCGAAGGGCAAGAACGTGAAGGACATTCTCCGCAGCCTCGTGAGCACTCCGGCCGATGATATCATGGTGGATCCCAGCCTGCTGCCTCCCGCTTTTCTAGGAAGCATGGGCGACGCAGCCAAAGAATCCTCACTGCAGTTCCGCTCATTCGATAGGTGAGGGCTCAAGTTCAATCGTGGCTTGACACGTACATATACCACCATATGTACAGTAAATCATTTATATGCTCTGCACTTTTGTGCAAAAAACATCTGAAATTCCCCTGTTGTTGAGAGCAGACGTGACAGCTTCATCAGTTTCTGAAAAAGCACATATGCTGTATACTCTTGTGAATCTCAGGCTTCACAGTTGACAGTTTCATACCATTGATCCCACCATAACGGCAGGGAACTTTTTATAAGTCAGACCTTGAAGACATCTCAGCTTGGTATCCTCAGAGGAGGCTTTGGTGGATCGTGAAAAACATTTTGTAACAGAAAACTCTTTTAAAAGTAGGAAATCGTAGCCTCCTTGGCGACTCTTTTTTTTCTTCTTTCCCCCCCGAACTCCTGTTTTTTCTTCCTGTTAGCTGTTGATGCGGGTCCTCATCCAAAGCAAACCGCCTCACAAAGAAAACCTGTCTTAAGAAAGACAGGAGTTAAGTCTGGGATGAAGAGACAAAGAGGCGAAGCTGGCAGGAAGCTGTTTCTTTTCACCATGTCACTGATGTTTCTTTTTAATCTCTCCCACTGCTCATCTCTGCCTGTCTAACAGTCGCCTTTTTTTTTGGCATAAAAGCTATATAATTTGCATTACCCCTGGAGGTGCTGGGGTGAACAGTCAGGAGCGAGGCTTCAAAAGCAGCGAAGCCACAGACGGGCCCAGGTGAGAGAGGATGGTCACCGGTCTGGTTTGCATTTGGAGTGTTGATTCTGAGACAGACATTCACAAGCGGCGGTGGGGGGGTTAATGCTAAAGAGTGAGGGACATGGGGGGAGAAAGTCAAGTCGAGGTTCTCATGTATTGAAGAAAACATTTCCCCATTTCTTTCTCTCTCACATACACACACACACGCACACACACACACGTCTGTCTGCCTACCCCCAACTGTGGGAATTCCACGGCATCTCTGTGATCGCATGTCTTTATCTGAGGAATGCTTTGTCAGGTCTCAGGGCGCTCCTCATATCAGGGGGATTAGACTGGCTCCTGTCCGCTGAGCACACTCGGTAGGAAGCGAGGACGTCAGGAGAGCTGGAAAACATAGACTAACAGCTCGCTGGCTGCCGATGGGAGCCTCTTCTTAGGAGGAATACACCCCAGACACGGCCAGAAAACTTTCCTTCAGCTACCTTTTGAAAGGACATGGAAGCCGCTCTTGAGGGTAGTCACGCATGAAGACACTGTGCCGCAAATAATGATTTTATCATCAATTTAAATACGGATGGAAATATTAATGAGACAGACAAAAAAAGGAGCTGTTCTTTCTGAAGCTCCAGAGAGAAGCTCGGAAGCGATGTGAAACTATATTCAGATGATATTTTTTTTTTCCTACAGTCACAAAACTTTAAAACTAAAGGAAAAGTGAACGATATGTGACCTTTAAGGGATCCGTTATAAAGACTAAAGCCAACAATACGCTAGTCCATTTCTCAATAATTGCAAATCCCTGACCCTGTTTGTGCCTGTCAGCTCCAAGCCTGCCGACTGCAACAGATCATAAATATATACTTTCATTAAAAAAAAAAAAAAAAAAAGTGGGGCACTGTAATTTTTTCACAACTGTTACTCAAACCGCAATAAATAGCGTAACAGTTGGGGACTGTTTTCAGCTGCGGATTTTGGTGCACAAGATGATGTATGTGGGATTTACTCAAAATGCCCATGATCATCGTAGGAGACATGATGTCACCTAGTGCAACGATGTTGACAGAGGAGTAAGGTTTGGACCATTGGTCAGACCGAGTGACGTAAGACAGAGAAATTAAGCAAATCATCACATTTGAGAAGCTACAACTAATGCGAGCTTGATATTTTGCTCCATGAATAAAAAAAACAAACAAAAATCTGTAAAATCAGAACATTCATGCCTTTTACCTAAACCCACCATTTCCCGGTGTCATGTTATACTTTCTCTTGGTCAAAATTATATAATTATTCTTCTAATCATCAAGTTCTTATAGACTTTCATGTACCGTAAATTTCAAAATAGTAGCTGGGGTGTGTATTTGGGTAATTTACTTAACAGATCAAGTGTTTATTTCAGACCAGGAAGCAATTTGGGATAGATGATTAATTCCCTTTTTGAAAAATAAATTGAAAAATTTATTATTTTTGTTAATTATATTTATTTAAGTCAGTATGACTGCTGCAACAGTCTACACATCTTCCTTGATTTTTTTGCTTAATAAATTAGATTTAGCTTTTCTTTGGAACCGGCGGTTAATTATCAAAATATTCACCTTTACATGATAATTTACGTGCATTCTCTCATCTCCTGAGTTCACTACCTTTTTTTTTTTATCTGTCTCATTCCTTACACTTGTTCCTTCTACCCACCATGCGTGTTCAATGATATCTACTATCAGCGTTTATTATCATTCTTGCTGACTATCACGGCTCTGTATCTCCTCCTCGCCAGTAACTCTCCCAGTGACACCACTAAAATCCAGAGCTAACATTCTAAACTGACACATTCTGCCAAAACATGGCAACTTTCTCGTTGCCCAGAAGGCTGGATTTACGGGACCGATGTGTATATGTATGTAGGGGAAAAAAAAAAACCCTGAATCTCCCAGATAAAAAACTGGGTGTGGGTCAGGGGGTGAAGTATCCCTGCTGATTTATCTCCCAGTGGAGACCTGTTGGATTTCTCCCATCCATTTCTCAGCCATGCCCCTGTTATGACAGCCAGTCTGCAAATATTTGCTGACACTAACCAGAACTAAACAGTGTCATTGTACAAGCCAGTGATTTAGACGGCGTGGTTCAGCAGAATACGCGAGTGTTAGACATTGGGATATACATGGTGCAGTTGTTTGCATTCCTGGCAGCAGACTCTGCATGTATGTATGTATGTACGAGTCCAGGTAGGGAAAAGCTGTGTTGATTAATTGTTGGTATTGTAGCGTAGAAAATAGATAAGCTGGTCCGAAATTGTTTACACTTTACTTCACAAAAACGGGGCTCACTGAATAGAAGATTCACTGTAGAATATAGAAATGTGGATTCAAGTTCACCTGCTGTCATACACCTGGAGCAAGTTTTAGGGTAATTTCACTGTACCGGCCAACATATCAACTCTGTTGTAACCACTGTTGGTGGTAAAAAATCAGACATTTGGCACATAATTTGGGTTTACGTCGAACACACGCACACACCATGATTTCCTGCTTCCTGCTAATTACTTTTAAATAGTTCATACACACTTTAAACCTAATCACTATGTTCAAATGTGACATCCTTTTCTCTCCAATATTTGAGAAGGGAACAAAAGCAGTTGTTAGAGTATATATCAGCCCACATATATTTAGATGAACATTTTGTTTGTTTGTTAAAAAAAAGTGACAATTTATATTACCATAATGTCAAAATAATTAAAAGAAAATTAATTTTCAATCAATTACAATTTTTTATTTAACTGAATAGATTTTAAAATAATATTCTCAGCCAAAGAAGCAATTGCTAAAATAAAAAAAATAATTTAAAATGCAGTGCGTTCTATAATCAGTGGTGGACAAAATACATGTGAGAGCATTTTAGCATTTTACTTTATTCATGTGGAGGAATTCTGAGAAATTTGACACTCTTCACAATAAGTACATAGTGAATTTAAAAAATAAAAGAACTGTCTTAAACCGACATAGATGGGTGTTTACCTGAATGCAGTACCTGAATATTATATATTTACACTACATGAGTAAATGTGTAAATCCACTTACCACATTGAGTAGTTAGTGATTTTCTGTGTTAGATCTAAGTTGCGCTGGACTGTTAAAATATGATTTTAACAAGCAACATGGAACATGAACACAGAAAACGCACATGAAGACAGAATTAGGTAGCTGGGCTATGCTGCCCACTGTATATGCATATTCAAACACAAACACCCATCTATACAAATATGTGCCTAACATTTATAGATCATACAAAAGCTTAAAAAACAAGTTCATTTGCTTCTTCAGGGCAAATTTCTACATATTTTTTTTGCTATTGGCCGATGTTTTCTGTCTGCTCACTTGTTCTGAATAAGTAATATCCGACATATGTATTTCTAATACGTGCCGTATACTTCATGCGTGCATGCCTACTCATACATTGCGATATCTTTGTGTTTACACACACACACACACACACACACACACACACACAGACACATGCAAACACACTTTTCTGTGCGATTCTGCTATTCTCATACTTTGCAGGTCCCAGTTGCTGCACTCATAAATCACTGATGTCATCAAAGTAATGCCCTGCCCACGCAGGCCATCAGCATCAAATCGCAGCTCCAGACAGTGTCCGGTGTGATGGACTTTTATTAGAGTTGATTTGAAAGTGTGTATGCGTGGATGTGTCAGCGTGCGGCGAACGAATAACATTTTTCACAATCACATGCGCGAGGTCGCATGAAACAAGGGTGAAAAGGGAGATCAAAGCTCGGCCGGGGTGTACACTCCCCTCCCTCGCATGAGTCGGCCCGGAGGTTAACACTCAGGAGAATTGTATTTTTACACACACACACACACACAAACACACACCCTTCCTTACACAGTCTCACACTTGTTTTACCTGAAATAGCAGAGATTACTGGAACACAGTGTTTACTGCACATATCCATTGTAGGTTAAAGCCTTTAAATAATTCAGCCTCAGCATACACACACACACATGCACACACACACACACACTGCCCTGGGCCCCTGTTTGTGGGTTGAGTGGGGCCGCTGACGGCTGATTAATCGACTGGGGCGGCTCACTCATGATAAGTGTGGCTAATGACCTGCTGAATAATTCACCGGGCCTTTGCTGTGGAACAGATGGAAGGCCAAACACGTAACATAGACATGTTCACTGGCAGACCCGTACACACTTGTGCACTGATGCATTTATTTGTACACTTATATGCATATATTAAAATTTCTGCAGAGACACACATGCACTCACACACTCTAGCAGCCTCCACTCACCCTTCAGGTCCTTTGTCTCTCCGTCTTTCTCTCCTGCTGTTGACGGCTGTGCTTCACGTCAGTGCCGCCCATGTTTCCTGATACCACCATCCAGTCCACTCGCTATCTGAAAAGACAAAAAAGTAATCAGCTACTTTCTTTCTTTATCTCCAACCTTCCCCGGCTACACAAGCTTTTTTTCACATATCACTCCGGACCTTTTCGGTACGTGTTTGTGTTTTAAAACACAACTGTCAAGTTTCTGGGATTCTAATGCGCTTCTATTATTCCCAAATCATAGATCACTAGAAGCAAAGGTCAACTGTCAAGGTTTAACATTCACTGTAACTTTTAATAGATCAGATCATCTGCCTTAAATCAACCGGGAACAGCCTTTGATACTGCAGCCAGGTATCTGTCTGCACCACAGGGAGCCAGACCCAACTATCCTCTCGTGTGCATACACACACACTGACTGGGAACGTGCAGGAATGTGTGTCAGTTCTTCTGTCCGTATGCAACCATTCTTTTCTCTGTGCATTCAGAGCTGCGCATCCGATGTATAGGTTTTTCATAGCCCGGTGAGTGTGCATTGGTTTGTGTTTCTGAGCGGGAGCAGTAGCTGGTGATTAGGCCCTGCTTCCCCTGTGTCAGCACTGATAAGCCGGGCCAAGGTTCTCTTTGATATGACCAGTGGTCTGTCAGAGCCCTGTTCCAAACTGACAGCTTATCTGCATGCTGCTCTCCTCCCATCTGCTGTTCGCCGGATGAGAATTGAACTCCCCTCAGTTGCACCGCTACGCGAAACACTTCCCGTTTACCTTAATGGAGGGACATCTGAAGAAGCAGCGTTATCATAACCTAGACAACTGTGAGGAGAAAATGTCTAGTTGTCAATTGATTTTGCACTGATTTATATATATTATTTTATGTGTGTGTGTGTGTGTGTGTGTGTGTGTGTGTGTGTGTGTGTGTGTGTGTGTGTGTGTGTGTGTGTGTGTGTGTGTGTGTGTGTGTGTGTGTGTGTGTGTGTGTGTGTGTGTGTGTGTGTGTGTGTGTGTGTGTGTGTGTGTGTGTGTGTGTGTGTGTGTGTGTGTGTGTGTAAGTAAAAACGAATTTATTTTTATTTTATTTATAATTAAAGTTTATAGAAACAAAAAATGTTGGTGCAGCGTAACAGCATAACTGTGAAACATACACTGGAGGTGGGCTTCAGTTTTCTTTTCATTCTAATCCAGTCACCTGAAATGTTTTATTTAAAGCCCGGGAGACTTCAGGGTGATGTTTTCTTATTAGAACTAGATCCACCCCATGAAACATTTAGCATAAAAGTCTATATAAACAATACTGTGTTTTTTTGGTTTGTGAAAACAGAGACGTGACTATTTAAAACAATTTACTGTATGAAAAAAAAAATGGCTCAGAAATTACTCTTCCAGTCTAATGGATTGATGAAGGGGGTCTGTTTTTATAGCCACACTGTGTACATAAAAGTCTTGAGAGGCTCACTGCGAACTGGCACCATCAGCAATTTCGTACAATAGTTCTATCAAAGTGACAGTTAAATGAATAATTTGTCTCTTCCCCCCACAGAAGTGTCGTCGTTGCACCAAAGAAAGCGGGCGCGACGCCGGGTCCAGGCACTTCCACGCCTGTCCCTGTAGCCACGGCTGCCTCCGTGTCCGGTGGGACGCCTATTGACAGCGTAGCTGTGGTATCTTCTGGCGACGCCTCCCAGAGCACCTCTGCAGACTCTGCAGCTGGTGAGAGACACACACACACGCACACACACACACACACACAGGCAGACAGACGTTTCTGCGAGCTTGCTCTGAAAAGTCAATATTTATTAGAGCTTCTGCACTTCTGACAGAATAATATGGATGTCTGTATAATGTACTACTGTTATTTAAGGATAGAGGACATGAAAATCTAAAAAATATAAAAGACTGGAAAATCTGAATGGCGTAAAGTACTTTTAAGGGTATAGATGTATTTATGTGCATTAGGAAATTGTTACTCATTTCTGACACATTGACGTCTTAAAGTAAATCCCCAAAATAGCAAGTCATATTTTTTTTTTTAAATTGCAACATTATAAGCATACTTACTTTCCTTAATTAAATATCTTTAAGTTTTAAGAAAAAGTATTGTCTGACTGTAAGAATGTGGTTTGTGTATTTTTTGGGGTGCATTTGTGTTGTTTGCACGTGTGAATGATGATCATGATGTTAAAGCTGTGTGCGTAGTTTACTTTGTGTAACAGAGCAGTGTTAAGTAAATATGCTTTCTGTGTGTGTGTGTGTGTGTGTGTGTTTTAGTGGGGCGGTGGGAGGACTAATGGAGATGTTCATTTACTCCTCTTTGTTTGAAGGAGCTACTTCAGCTCGAGAGGGATACTCTCACCAGGCCCACATGGCGCTGCTTAACACCTTACACACACACACACACACACACACACACACACACACATTCCAGGCCACATTACACTGTCTGTCATTCCTTAAGAGTTATCCCTGCTTGGAGACTGTCCTGGCTGGAAAAACAAGCCCGCTGAAACACCAGAGGAATCCCCCCGCCTCCATATTCAGCTGGGTATTAGCTTATTTATGAGCCACAGGGAAGTGAATTTACTGCCAGATCAATCAAACATGGACTTTGTACCTTGTGTGCATCTGTCTCCAGAATGAAGCCGTAAAGTACCTTTTTAGTTGCATAATGAAACGGTCACGAAAACAGCACAGTGGGGGTAAATTGGTTTATGACGACTTAATGAGTAAAAACAATAAAACAAGCAGCATTTTTTCCCTTTATTATTTCTTTTTTTCTTCAATATCATTTTTTTTCATATCTCACATTCCACCACAGGTGTAACACCAAAAATGTTACTTAATTATACAAATTTACTCAATATATCAAAAAAGATATACACCTGTGATAGAAAAAAAACACCATCCAAAATTTTCATACACTGCGTAAAGTATTGCTGCAGCTTTACAAATCTCTCAATGGACAATTTAAAGGTTTCCATCATGGAAACCTCAGAATTGTAAATTGATAAGGAAGACATATTGTCCTTGGAGTACATCATCTGCTATCTAACCATAAAATTATACTTGTACCCCCACTTGCCCTGTTCAACCATAAATCCCCCCGATTCTATACATTTGAATGGGGACCATTGTATTATTTCATAAGAGGCATGTTTCCACACAGGTTTATGGTGCCGTATAATGTATTGCTCTGCGTGTTTGTGTCAGTGTGTGTGTGCAAGGTCTGTGCGTGCGTGCATGTGTGTGTGTATTTTTCTGTGTGTGTGTGTGGCGTCCTATTCTTGTCCAACATCCAGACTAATAACAGAGTTCTTTGGTTTCTCCCTGCAGCAGGCGGCCAGGTTCCAGCCAGCGCGAGCTTGCCATCTGTCCCCCCACTCTCCCCTGTGACCCAGCACACAGCCCCCAATATGAGGTGATTCATCTTCTTTTCACTCTCTTTCATACACACACACACACACACACACACACACACACACACACAATATCAGCTCCTTATGAATTAAAACATACACAATCAGTTATTCTTATTATTACCTGATTGTTGCTTTGTCTGTATATACCAATTTGTTCCACCTTACATTAAAAACAGATATTCTACTCATGTTATATGTTTAAAATGATTGAATGATTTGATTTAATTTAACTCATTACATATTTTGATTGAATTACATGTCTGCGTCTTTAGCATCTCTGAGCGTCTGGAGCACGCGCTGGAGAAGGCAGCCCCCCTGTTGAGAGAGATCTTTGTCGACTTTGCCCCTTTCCTCTCTCGAACCCTGCTGGGCAGTCACGGACAAGAGCTCCTCATCGAGGGCACCAGTGAGTACAGCGGCACGTGCACTCACATACAGATACGAACCCAACTGCTAGTGCTTTTCCCCGCCACTCGTTTACGACATAGCTTCACATTGTCCTTGCAAACCTTTTTCTAAGTCCTCGTGGATATACAATAACATCTCCTGGCTGTTTGTAGCACATACACCTAGCCCAGAGCTGCTGGTTGTACTGAAGGTTTCCATGGGGCCAGGTCAGAGGCCAGGCCACTAATAGCAGTGTTTGGGATGTCTGCTGCCACCAAAAAAATGGAAAGTTGATTGATAGCTGCAGGGGGGCCTGAAGAGAAGGCAGGGGGAAGGTTGTGCATGTGCGTGTGTGTATGCATGTGTGTCCATGTCATATGAAGAACAACTGAAAGACCAAAGGCTACTCTTCTTCCCGTCTGTGTCTCTGCAGTGAAAGTCTGGACACTTCAGTTGGCCCCTGCCCTCTGAAAGCCCAGAGCTCGCCATTATGGATCAATGGGACATATGTCGGCCTAGTCAGGCCTGTAATACAAGGCCCAAATATGTATTAGTTTACAGTAACATCATGTCGGCTCATTAGCCCCATCAATACTATCTGCTGCCTTGCAGATGGCACAAGGTTAGGTAATCCTCGACTGTTTGTGTGTGTGTGTGTGTGTGTGTATTTGTGTGTGTATGTGAGGGCACAGGAAGCTAAATGAAGTAAATGACACCAACATTAATTGTCTAAATGTTCACTACTTGCTTTCTTTTACCACTCCAGGCCTGGTGTGTATGAAGTCCAGCAGCTCGGTGGTGGAGCTCGTCATGCTTCTGTGTTCACAGGCAAGTCTGGCATCTTAATCTTTTTCTTATCCCCCGTCTTCTGTTTTTTTTTTTCTTTCCACCAATCTTGATTTATCAGCCTCACCTTGCAGTAAATCCACAGCCCAGAGTGGACAGTGAACCATCTTGCGCCTTATCTTTCCTCCACACCACCTTGTTTACCTTTCCACATTCGCTCCGTCACCGAGTGAGGGCACAGAAACCGGATAGAAGGCATATTTGGCTACAAATATTGGTTTGAGGGTCAAGGGTGGCCGACCTGTCTGCGTCACCTTTGACCCGAGTGCCAGCCCCTGTGGCCTGGGCCATACTGATGAGGAGGGATAATGTAGATTTGATGGTGCTTTGCATTGATTATCCCTCTCTTCCCTGTTATCTTGTGGGTGTTTTGTTGCCAAGTTTATTTAGCCGCTGCTGGATTCATGAATACTAATTCAAGGATCATAAGCGGGCGTGGGCAGATCAATGATCGCGGGTGTCAATAGATCACTCCAGGATGGCTGATTAGCATTAAGAGACACAAAGCTACTGAAGGGTGTGTAGTTACTGCATTTGCAAAAGCCAGTACACAGTGTATTATACATTTATGTGCAGTGTATTTATTCAGCTTGGGAAGCACTTATTTTCACACAGTTACCCTCATAAAGACACACCCAGCGACAAGGACAACCGATAATAACTCCCCTCTGGTCCCATTTGTTTGTGTCTTTTCTTTTCTTCTCCTTTTTTTAGGCACCTCATGAAAATACTAAGATCTCCAATAATACAAAAACACATCTGATTAATGACACCTCTCTCACCGCTGCACTCTGCTTTTTTTTTATCAGCTTTATTTCCTAAAGAAATAGAGCCTCTCATCTGGCTTTCTTTCCTGCACCTTCTCCCCCCTTTTAACCCCAATACCATACTTGTTTCCCATTATTCACCTCGCTTCTTCTCTCAAAAGGTAATATAGTCAGATTACACATCTGTTTGGATGTCAGTGGGCGCGAATAGATTTGGGCTAGTGGGACACATGGAGGGAATGTGAGCCTCATAACGTCCGGAGACGAAGGAATCGCGGGAGTGAAAGCGAGATAGAAAACCAAAGAGAGAAGAATGACAGGCTCTAATGCACCTATTTGTCATATCTGTCAGGGTGTTGTTTAATGCTAATCTAATCAAAGGCAGAATCTTGGTGATTGCTCCACTGCACAGCTCATGCCTCGCTTCCCCCTTTGGTCCCCAGCCCAAGCTATTTCTTCCTTTCTCCAAGCTGCGAGCAACCCCATGCAATCTGCACACACACACACACACACACACACGCACACACACACACACACACACACACACAGAAACACTCTCCATTTCTGTGAGCCGACCAGGGATTGGCCAGCATAGTGTTGATTGCTTCAATAAATCATCCAACCAAATTCTCTCACAGCTAATGCAAATGTAATTTTATTGTTGTGTAAAGGGGGGAAAGGAGGGGGGCAGGCAGGGGAGCTGTGCTGCTTTCCACCAGGGAAAACAGGGAACAGGGACAGACTCTCCTCTGGGCTATATTACAATGTATAATTATTTGTGTGTTTGTTCTCATGCGGCAGTGAGAGTGCGCCGGCGCCGTGATGGATGACGTTATTTAGCAAAGTTTGTTGGGCCCTCTGGCACAGGAAGCACTCAGGTTTTCTCGCAGGAAGTGCCTCAGTGGCCATCTTGTGACTCCGTCCTGCCTCAAAGCCGGGTGCCGGGGTGGGTAGATGGAGATGATTTTGATTGATCCCCTCCCTCCCCTTAGGCCCCCGCACCTTCATCGGGAGATGCGATGCGATACCATCTCTGCGAGATTTTAATTAATTTCCCGTGCTTGGAGATGGAGTGGAGCCGGGGTGAAGGGTCAGGAGGCGAGGGACTGCAGAGCAGCTTTTAATCAGGGATCCTATGAAAGTTGCATTGGCGGCCACATCAGCTCGGCATTGAGGAGGGGATTGTAAACCGCTGTTTGATAGTGCCCCAATTCTAAACAAGTACAACGGTGCTCCCAATTAAAGGACCATTTTGATCAGACATTAACTGTTATGGTGGCATGTTGCCTTGTTCTCAGCTGGAATATTGATCCTTGCAGACTGCTGAATATACAATGTAAGGATTAATGGTTATATACAGTAGTTGTAACAGAGCTGACACCCAGCATTGTTGGCAGCTCAAGTTGTGTTCTTTTATGGGATTACTCTTATGTTGTATTAGATAAATAAACAGAGAGAAGAAATTACTCTGTGCACACATGCACACACAAAAGGGGCAATATAAATAAAATAGAAATTTTGACCAAATTCACTGATCTTTCGCCACCTCTAGAATATGTAACCTAACAACATCGGACAACAAATGAATTTCTAGTTTTAGGTAAGAAAAAAGGTTCTTTCATTCTTTTGTTCACAAACATTTGAACCTAGTTTCTTTTCACTGAAAAATCCACTTTTCAGTCAAAAAGCTAAGAAAACTGGAATAAAAAAATATTTGTTCAACCACTTCTTTGAGGTGTATATCTATTTTTTTCTCTCGCATACAAATAACACCTTCTGACTGATTAATTACCATATTTTGAGAATTAATTATTTGAGGACAAAACAATCGATCTTGATCGAAGCCTCGACAGCCAGTGGACACGGATGGGCAGCACAGAATGAAACTGACCTCACGTTTTGAACCAACCCAAGGACAAGTTAGACTTCAAATTAAGTGTCAAATGTAATGTCAATTACCTTTTATATGTCAATTCTTTGGATCGGTCCAAACAACTCAAGTTGTTTAGTTTTTTTTTTTGCCAAAAAAGGGAGAGCACGACCTGGATCTTGAATAAACTGTCTGGGTCTTGTAATCTGAGTCTCGCTTTCTATGTCTCTAGCCACAGTTTGGTGTCCTTCATCTTCGCCCACTACAACAGCTACAAGTTAACACGGCTCTGGGTTAACGTTAGCTTTAGTGGCTCTGGGTTAAACTTGAACTTAGCTTGACTTCATCTTCGCCCATTACAACGGCCACAAGTTAGTGGCCCGTGATCCATGACTGCCCCCCTACAGTATAACAGTGAAACCACCAAAAATGGGTTTTCTGTGTTACTCCGCAGATCTCGCGAATAGGTTTTATAAGAACTGTTTCTTTGTCACCATGTAGTTCCAATACCTTGATTTTGTTTGAAGAATCATTTAAAAGTTGAGGTAAACATTAATCCTTTGACCTGACCAGTTATGTTTCTAAGGTGAATATGAAGACGTTATTTTCCCTTTAGATTACTGAATATGGAGCCTTCCACAGTACGTCTTGCATATTACATGAATATCATCAATTGCACATATAGAGACACAATCCAGCTTTCCATGCCTCTAATTTGCCTTGACAGTTTTGCTCCCTTTTTCACACTTGTTTTCTTCCATCATGTTATATTTACAGTCAATGTGTTGTTTCCTCGGTGCGATTCTTGAAGTGGTTTTCCACCCAAAGCATCTGATTAATAAATAACGTGCCTGGACAAGAGAGAGAGCTTCCCGTTGCACTTGCCGCCATCTGTCCAGAGCTTTGAGAAATCATCTCATCGGATACCGGACAGTCTACGACGAGCAGAGGCCCATAAATCTCCTCAGTAGCTGCATTTGTGTCCTGTAGATCAGCCATTATTGTCCGGCCCCTCTGTCAGCCCATCCATCCTTCTGCCATTTATCAGAAATGCATCCAGTACATAGAGTGGAAGGAAGAGAGAGAGCTGCGGGGATGAGGAGCAATGGTTTCATGATGGTCAAGCCCAGAGAGGAAAGACTGCTACTACCAAAAGAAAAAAAAAACCCTCATACTGTACATGTTTTGGATTGTTTTAGATTTGACTGCAGCGTAATTGTGTGAGAGCTGCTGTGCAATCAAGGGTTAGTTCATCCAAGTTACACATAAAAAAAGATTTATAGTCTTCTTACTAGTGTTATCCAGCCATACAGAGAATTTTGGTTTTATTTTCCCAGGTTTTGAGATATCGGTCTCTGAAATGTCTCCACTTACCCCCACCCCGTCACAATGAAGATTAATAAATGTAATTTGTGGTGCTCAAAGCACTGAAAAATGTTATTGGAACTACATCCTGCCAAAGAAATAGTTCATATGAAAGCTGTTCAGAGAGATCTGCGGATTAACCAGAGTCACATGGAAATATTTCTGAAGAGTAATGTATTGAGACAGATATTGCAAAGCCGGAGCAAATAAAACCCAAAATGTCTTTTTTGAATGATCGTGAATGTAAATTCTTGACCTTGAAAACAGTAGTTTTGACAAAAAATATTATCCCAAGTTCCACTTCCTCAGTGGATGGACTTTTCACACATGCCATGGAGATGGCTCAGTTGTCTGTATAAAGAGCCAGAGTACTTCCGCTTTCTGGTAGCCCCCATGGGCCTTGTTTTAGAACAAATATGCATGATAGTGAACAGGCATGAGGAAAAATATTTTTTAGTTGCTGTTTGAAATGTCTGTCATATATATCAATATAAAAAGTTCCCTGTTTTAAAACAAAACTAAGCATAGAAATATTGAAATACTTGTGGTACAAAAGTACACAGACATCACATTAATGTTAGCTTCAGCGGTTCTGGATTATAGTTAGATTTATTGGGTCTGGTCTAAAGTTAGCTTCAGCGGCTCTGGGTTAACTTTAGCTTTAGTGGCTCTGGGTTAACATTAGCTTTAGTGGCTCTGGGTTAACATTAGCTTTAGTGGCTCTGGGTTAACATTAGCTTTAGTGGCTCTGGGTTAACATTAGCTTTAGTGGCTCTGGGTTAACATTAGCTTTAGTGGCTCTGGGTTAACATTAGCTTTAGTGGCTCTGGGTTAACATTAGCTTTAGTGGCTCTGGGTTAACATTAGCTTTAGTTGCTCTGGGTTAACATTAGCTTTAGTGGCTCTGGGTTAACATTAGCTTCAGTGGCTCTGGGTTAACATTAGCTTCAGTGGCTCTGGGTTAACATTAGCTTCAGCGGCTCTGGGTTAACATTAGCTTTAGTTGCTCTGGGTTAACATTAGCTTTAGTGGCTCTGGGTTAACATTAGCTTCAGTGGCTCTGGGTTAACATTAGCTTCAGTGGCTCTGGGTTAACATTAGCTTTAGTGGCTCTGGGTTTACATTAGCTCAGCGGCCCTGGGTTAACATTAGCTTCAGCGGCTCTGGGTTAACATTAGCTTTATTGGCTCTGGGTTGACATTAGCTTTAATGGCTCTGGGTTAACTTTAGCTTTAGTGGCTCTGGGTTAACTTTAGCTTTAGTGGCTCTGGGTTAATGTTAGTTCAGCGGGCTCTGGGTTAATATTAGCTTCAGTGGCTCTGGGTTAAACTTAGCTTGACTTGCAAAATAATTTTTCATTTGACAAATTAGGTGTTATTTATGGCACCATTCACATAGGGTCACAAATTAATTGCCTCTCGCCATTGACTACTGTATATATTTTTCCTGAAATAAGGTCCCATAGGGTCTACAGCAAGGAGGAAGGGTTCAGGCTCTTTATTCAGCTGTCTAGTGAGATGCAGGAAAGTGAGAAATCAAAAGTGCTTTCTTTACAAATGTGTACACATTACAAACAAAGCAAGGTACTATAAGTCAACCTCAACTCTTTTTTTGTCAATCATGTTGTGAATGTCGCCTGAACGGACCTCTTAATAGCCCAGAGTTAGGAGTGAATTACATTTACTGTTAAACAGTTACATGTTAAAAACAATTTTGGACAAAACATTGAATTGAACTAAAACGGCAAGGACATGCGCAATCTCTGATCTAAACTAGCATTTTGTTGTGACCATTGATGCTCATAATCCTTTAATAGTAATTCAATAACATCAAAGTTAGCCCGCTAATCCGATGGCGGCGCATTATCATATGTTCCCAGCCAGTCTCACCAAAGTTAACCTGTTTAACAGATGGGCAGCTCTGGCAGTCAGCAGGGAGAAAGACATTGACTTCCCCAAACACTTGGCTCCTCCTGACCCTCGACCCCCTGACCTCCATGTTGGCGGAGCCCCAGAAGTTTAAACCCCTGCAGTCAGGGAACATGCTCTACAAAAATCAATACAATAATGTGAGAAACAAGGGAATGAGTTGGTATCGAAGATTGTGAAAATAGGGGAAAAAACGAGCATAACTCAGTTTGTTCACTGAAACATGCACTCGATTACTTATATTACAAGTTACTTATTTTAAAGGTTATGTTGCTGAAGGTTGAGTCCAAAACGTTGAATTGCTAAACAGTCATTTATATCTGTCGGCGGTCATATTTCTTCTTCCCTCTCGTAAGTGAGGCTTTGATGGATCAAGAGCAGACGGTGTTGTATGAACCACTTGGGGAGCTGAGAGAGGTGAGAGAAGTGGCGAGGAATGTGATGAAACCGGGGGACAGAAATACTTTCCCCATCATTTTCCTCACAGCCAGACCCACACCCCACCGTGCAGTTAAACAGGCACACAAGGTTCAAGATCAGTGCAAATCAAAGTGTTATTTTTCCTCCCTCCCCGTTGGCCCTCACCCTGTGCTCTGCTCCAGTGCCTCTTTACAGCCGTGCCACGCGGCTCGGTATCCCTGCCATCGCTCCGCTTCGGAGAATAATATCATGCTGTATATTCTTTGAAAAGCTACTCTCCTGTGAGACGTCGAGAAAACACAGTAACACCAACTGGCACTTAATTCTGCAGGCTCCCTATCGTTGCCAACTATGTGGCTGGAGAGGGGGGCGGTGGGTGTGTTGTGTTGGGGGTCAAGGGGGGCTTCCTGACAGGAAGTGAAGTCTAGCTGAGCGGGGAGAATCAGACGGGAGACTCCTAAAAAAAAAAAAATTGAGTGGCTTTTAATTCGATTCCCAGCCGGTTTTACTGCGAGCTGGCTTCAAGTGGCTCGGGACTGGCGGGCTTCGAGTGGCATGAATGGTCGGTTATTTATACACAACGTATAATCGTGTTTCAAATAAATGAATTTCCCTCTTCTCCTCGTGACAGGCACTGTAAATGTAATGTTTTCTTACCTGACAGATCCCGAGTTATAAGATCTTGGAATCTTTTTCATATGTTTCTCCCCCTGCTGTCCTCTCTCCGCTGTCCTGCTGATAAAATCATATCCTGGCATCTTTACCTTAACTTAGTAAAAGCAACGTTCAAAATCTTAGACATGATTGATTGTTAAAATAGGAAAGGTTAATCTTGTCATTCAAGATCATACATCAGAGGCCCACTCTTAAAGTTAGTTAAATAAAATCATACTTAAGCTACTGGTACAGTGTAATAGGGCCTTTGCAGCTATTGTGGCCACATTAGATTGATGTTCATTACAATTAGTCTATGAGTTAGTTCATGTTCAGCTCTATCATATTATATAATGTATGTAGGTGTGTGTGTGCGTGTGTGTATGTGTGTATATATAGCAATTGATATATATGTATATATGGGTATGTATATATATGTGTGTGTGTGTGTGTGTGTGTGTGTGTGTGTATGTGTTGCTTTCATTTGCAATAACAGTGACTTCCAGTATATTTTAAGTTTCAGAAACCTTATTATTTTATCATCATTAACTGAAGGCTAAGCCGGCAGGACAAGGAGTGCGGGATATATAATAAGAGAAGTATAAAGAGACAATCTTCCATCAGCATTATTAGAATCCACTCTGTATAATTTACTTGCATAATCCTTTTGGGTTACACTGCACAGAAACATCTCGGCTCACAGTTCTTGTCAAAATAAATTAAACAAACAAAAATGGAGAAATTAGGTCATGCAAATTGGATTTTTTGAGGGTTATTTCTTGTTTTGAACATCTGTTACATCTGTTGCTCTTAGTCTCCTCAAATCATTAACATTCACTGGCATTAAACTGAATGAGCCAAAAACTTTTTGGCAACAGCCTATTTCACATTTGTTAAAAGATACGTTTAAACAATGAACTCTTTATCAAGGTAGCAGCTTTTTTTTAAGATTGACTGATAAACTGTAGTAGTTTTACCATTTAAAAAGACTTTCACATGCAGCTCAAGTGCCGTAACGTGTTTTTTGGTTTGTCTGTTTCGGGTGTTTAAGTAGTGTTTTTGCACTCTTTGTGTTAGTGTAGCCATGAAGTCCATGAAGCTGTTGGGATAAATATTTGGACATCATATTCCTTCAGTTGTGAACTTGATCACGCAAATACGAGCAACACGAGTGTCTGTTTTTCTTTAAGCAGATACCATCTGAACACGCACATGTGGACCGCCGAGAGCCGGGGGTAGACGCACCGGTGTTAAGTTATTCATACACACACATCTTTCAGACACAGCAGCATGAATAAGCAACAAAATGAGTCAACATCTGCATTAATCAGACAAAAGGGATATGATGAGTAACACATTCAATAGTTTACTCCGCTCACATAAGCGCTTCTTTGGGGGGATGCTGTTTATCAGATTATTGTTCATAAAGAGTTGGGACAACTACCAAAAAAAAAGGATTCTTTGTCTGTTCTCAAAATGCAAAAGTTAAATTCGAAATTTACCATTCATGGCGATGGTTATAGACACTTTTATGTTAGGCAGTAACGGAGGGATTATATTTAAATTCATTTAAGGCATTCTAACACACTTAAATCATGTGTGTTTCGTTTCTATCTGCTGAGCTTTCTTTGTCTCGTCGCAGCCTTACTCTGTCATATTGTTATCAAACTTACGCTTGTATAATCATACACGTTTTTGAGAGAGGAAAAAAAAAATCAGTAGCTCTCAGGCCTCTTTAATTTAGCTTCTGCTGCGCTGCCACTTTTGACACGAGGATTTATGTTTTTGTCGTCTCATCTGAAATTGTATTCCCATAGCCTTTCAAATCAACAAATACTTGTGATTATGAGTGATGCCACCGAAAAGCACTGCTGACTTATTTATTATTTCGGGCGAGCCGAGACTCTTTCTTCATTGTCGGAAAATGTTTTCCTTGTGTTGTGGCGTGCCTGATGTTTGAAAGGCGATTTTGCTCTGGGGGTCTGCGTTTTCTCACTTTTGGTAGTGGTATATTTAGATGTTGATTATGGATAATCAGCTGTAATGACGGAAGTGCATGGCATGTGTGCTTAGACTCAACGCCATCATCACGGAACACAGACCAAACAGAGCTGTCTTATTGACTTCAGGTTGAGGCGGGCCGTTTCCATGAATAGATTCAAACCTTCATTCATACAGCTTCACGGTGCACAAATGAAAGGACAAACGAAATGTAGGCCACTAGCTGCATTAAACGTTGGGGAAAACATTTGTATCGGGGGGCCAGCCCCCTCTCTCCGTCCTATCATCTGTTAGGAGGTCAGGTTAAAGGTGAGGGGTCACAAATGGCTGCTTGTATCCTCTCATCAGGGCTGCTGTGGTCATGGCCCCTATCGCAGCCATAAAAGCTGTGACACTGCGGACCAGGGTGGCCAAAATCCAATATTCCATCACTGACCTGTCCCTGTTTCCTTTTTGTCACTCGGAGATGCCGCTCAGATCGGGGTCATTGCTTTTTTAATTTGACTAGAAGAGGCCTTTCTTAGCCCATAATGACGCCATTAGTCTTGCTTCACCTTTGTCGGTGTCCACAAAATGCCAATGGCCCTGACGCCGTTCGTCAAACCTAATTTCAAACTGAAGCCTTGCATTACTACTGCGCTTCTATGTGAAATGTAGAGCTTCCTGCATTGAAGGTCGTTTCATTTATTTTAGATTAGAAAAATATGCATATATTTTGACTTGCATTTAAATAAATACTGACCCATGTTTTAAATGGCTAAATCCACAGCTTGTGTACCAAAACTATGCCTTTAAAACAAGCTGTCAACTTCTGTGGAGTTGTGATGTCACAACTATACAGAAACTGCCCAACCCTAGACATAGCAATTCAGATCTGTCCATCAGAGGAGTGGATCATTAATATGAATAAATAATAATATATAAGCATTATACATGATATCATAATCATGAATATAAATATATATTAATATGTAACAAGACACACAAAATGACTTGTTCCAGAGAGAAACTCTAGAGAGAAGATGTAAAACTACAATGAGGATTTTTTTGTACTTAAAACTTTGTTTGGGATATCAAAACTTCAAATAAAATCCAGGAATAGCATAAAATACGGGACCTTGTTAAAAAGACATGGCAAAAAAAGCAAATGCCTTAAAAATGTCACATTTTAGTGAACATTCAGAAAACGAGATGAAAAAAGACACGGGAGAAAGACAAAAACGAGGAGGAAAAGCGGGGCCATGACCAGGTCAGCGCTCTGGTCAACTCTGGCAGCATCGCTCACTCTTCTCCTCTTCTCCCATGGTCACAAAATAACCAGTTCTTTCTAGAGCTTGGGAAAGAAGAAACTGTAAGGATACGTTTTGTTACTGAAATTGTAGGGATAGGGATATCAAAACGTCAAATAAAACCCAGGAAAAATGAACAAAATGGGTATGTAAGTAGTAAATAAAGAAGGGTGCATCTAACATGGTGCATCACAAGGACTTTAAAGCCCAAACCAGACTATTCTATGGATTTTAGCCTTCATGTTTATCAGGATCCTGTCAAGAGCATGCAAGAACTTTCTAGCCTTTCCAGTGTGGTTTTGAAAATTGGTCAAAAACCATTGGTGCAGGAGGATGATGTTTTTATGTTTGGATGAAATATCCATCCATACATTTCTAGTAGTGGCGAGACGCAAAATCTCCAAGAGTGGATGGCAATAGTTGACTTAATACATAATGCTGACTTTGTCATATATATATAACATATGTTGGCAATTTTCAGCTTTGTCTGGTCTCTCTAAATTCTTATATTTTTAATGTATAACATGTACTTATTTTTGGTTCCTGAAACCACAAATATGTCTTATTAGGGATATCAAAACTTCAAATAAAACCCAGGAAAGGTGTGAAATATGGGAGCTTTAAAAAAAAAAAAAAAAAAAAAAAAAAAAAAGAGGAATGAAGGAAATTTAATGTCACTGGTTTTCTGGTTCTCTGTAGAGTATGACTATTTATGGCCTCACTTCCTGTGGTGTTTATTTGAAATCCAGCTAGCGTGGTCTGGCCTGGTCTGGAATATCCCCACGGTCATAGACTAACACTCATGGTTAATGTCCTTCAACTACAGTCTATGCTTCAACCAGAATGCCCCAAGGCCACTCTTACACACTTCCTCCAAAGCAAGCCTCGGCTGCAAAAAAAAAAAAACCTTCTGCCGGCACTCAAATCTAAAAACCCTGTTTCCACTCCCAAGTCCAGACTTGTATTCCCTCCGTGCCCTCTTTATTTGGAATGTATTGTAAACATGGTCAATGCCAATATGATCCTTCAGGACAAAAAGCAGTTTTGAGCTGGCGTTAAGTGTTGGGTTGTTGTCTGCGTGACGCGCCGTCTGTTACGGAGCGATGTCACACGGGCGTTTCAGAAAGAACCGTTTCTTTTGTGTTGGCGCATGATTGGCTGTGATGGTTTTATGTTAAGCTGTGCTGAAAGAGGGGGGGGGGGGGCTATATATAGTTTTGAAAAATCATCACATATGTAGAGATATGTTTGGATTTGTATTAGAAACTCTTGTAAATTGATCTTTCCTTCCTCCTTGTAGTGCCGATATCCTTGTCCCCGTGGGCTCCCTTAGTTTACTGAAAGGGCAGCCTCTACATAAACACACAGCTTCCTCTATCAGCTCAAGAGATGATGACAGCAGAGTTAAAAAAAAAAAAAAAAAAGAGTTTATGTTCGAAAACACATTCACATAGCATATCTTTCATGTCATGCTCAAACTAGAAACTCGGTTGCTTTTGACACTTTGTTGAGATTGGAATTTATATAATTTTTAATAGGATGCGTATCATTGTTAATGGTTATTTCCACCACCACAGGAATAACTTACATCTTTACCAAGACACATTTAATAATCTCTCAAACGTGGAATGTGCGGTGGGGGTTTAAGCCGTGATTGATGTTTTTTTAAAGAGTAGTTTGGTAGTTCGGGTCTAAAACATGAGGTTTCTCGTGCATATTTCTCCATCTCCCAAGAGAGGAAGAAGGGGAAAAAGCGCTGTGAGGTTCAGACAGGCCCCCATGACCTTGTTGCTTTATTATTCTTTTGACGGTTGTGTTGAAGGTGTTGAAATATTGAACCGAACATGAGAGACGATGGCCGCCGACTTTCCCTCGTCTCGTTGTCCCTCGAAGTTGAGGATATGAAGTCACACACGGCTGCGGTCGGATTGTTTAGACTGACACCTTGAACCATAACGCTAGTCAAAGAGAGGAGGTATTACATGTGATAAATGCACTCTCAACACCACTCCCCCACTCCTTCCCACTTGTTTGCCAGCTGATTTCTTGGCCTGTGCTGACAAAAGCAAGTCGATATCCTTTTTTTTTTGGACGATGATTTATTTGTTATTACTCTCCTTGTTGTGGTAGGAAAGTTTAGAGAGAGAGAATGTAAACCACTGATTGAGTCACTAGGATGGGGCCAAGACTGGCTTCATTGAAGGAACCTTTTTTTTTTTTTTTTACTAGGATTTCAAAAAGTATTGTGTCTTCACAACTTAGAGAGATAACCATTTACACTTTTCAAAGGACCATGTTTCACATGAATAAGTCTGCATAAATGATATTGTCAATGCATTGATAATTCGTGTTTTTGCTTGCAGGAATGGCAGAACTCCATCCAGAAGAATGCAGGTCTCGCCTTTATCGAGTTGGTCAATGAAGGCCGGTAGGTAACTCCCGGCTGCTAACTGCTGTCCTCAGCTCTTCATTATCTTTCCAACCTCTACCCATCGCCCCCTTTCCAATTTCACCTTCCTTCGGATCACATCGCAGCCCCTCAGGCGCCCCCTAGATCCCAGAGGCCCTTATGATCTGGTGGTGGCTATTCAAGATTCTGGCCAACAATCAATGGTCAGGAGGTGAACAGGAGCTTGGGAATGGTGAGGATGGAGGACCCCTTGAGTTCAAGGCTCCATTCAATACCTGCTTATCCCAGAGGGATTCTACAGAAAGAGAGAGAGAGAGAGAGAGAGGTGACGGGCTGTGATTGCCGGCTCCTCTGTGACACTTTGGGGGGCTTTTGGTTTCCTTCTATTCCTGTGTCGGTTTATGCGCCTGTAATCATCTCTTTCTATCTATGTCCGTCTTGCTGTTCTTGTTTTTCAATTATCCCGACGTACGAGTTATCTCTTCTTTTATTTTTACCGAAGGGCCTCCTCGTCTTTCAGATGTAGAGCGCCACACTTTCCATTATTGATCCCAGCTTTTAGAATGTGCGGGTCAACTGGCAGTCATGCTAATGAGACTAGCAACATCTGACTTCTTTATGGAGGACCCACTTTAAGGAGGCTGCTCTTTCACGACCGTACCTCCAGTCCGAATTTTATCTGTTCATCATTTACAGGGACATTTTTCAAGTGTTAGTCTCTTATCAACATGATATACTCCCTTTATGCAAATCTAGCCATGTACTGTTGTAAATAAATAAACAGCACAAAAGCAATGACAAATGCTGTCAGAAACTCACAGGTAAAAAAACAAAAACATATGCACTAATTGTAACTTATGCCATGCTCAACAGGCCACAGATGGGCAGATTAAAGATCACTTCTAAAGGAAATCACACAAAGTTATTGTGTCCAACCTCACATGGGAAAAATAAAGGCTTGCAAAAACAGTCCTTGGTGCTGTAGGATAAGACAAAATAAAACAAACAATAATTAAAGTGAGCAGGATACGGGTTGTGGATCTAATCGTAATCCCAGTGCAGTTGTTGGATGCAATCTGAATTACTTGAAGCAGACCCTACATCGTCCTCCTCAGTGGTAACTGGGCTGCAGGATGTAGCCACATTTAAACGTTGCTGTTGAAAGCTCGCTGCTTGTGGGTAGTCAGTGCATCAACAACTGAGGTTTTGCTGCAGGTGGGATTTTTCCGAGGCTGCCTGCATTAGCGTTAGCTGCGGACTTCACATCCGCCAGACCTTTGAATCTGAACATGGTATTCACTTTTTTTTTTCTATCCGTAGTGCTGTGCTAGTTTGCGTCCATCTTGCATTGCAAAAACTGAAATCTTAGCAGGTGAAAATATGTTGTTTTTGGTACAATTTGTCAAATGTTGAGTAGAATTATCTTATTTTACGGGCAAATAATTTCTTGTTTTCTTGTAATTCAAGTTTTTTTTTCTTCTTGATTTTAGTCTATTCACTTTTCAAGACCACATTGACCCTATTCAGGGTAAAAAAAAAACTTAAAATAATGTAGTAATGCAAAACTAATGTTGCAGGTGAGGTCATCACAGAACCTGGATTAATACTGACCAAAAAACTAATGGTGTTAAAGTGAATTTATTAATCATTATCAGGTGAACATTGACAGTCCTTAATCATAAATACTTTACAAAAAGTCCCTCCCCAAACTTCATATGTATAACATATGTATCTGTTTAAAACCCCTCATTATACTGCAGTGTCCAGTCAGTCGACCTTGATTTTTTTTAATGACCATCTGTAGTTTCATTTCTTATATGTGGTCTGTGGAAAGAGCATTAAACCAATTTAAACAATGAGGGTTTTAATGTGGATGCAAAAAGAAGTGCACTTTGAAAGCTGGCCTCAGCATGTTGTGTCCATGTGTACAGTACATGAGCAGCAACCAGTGGTCGGGTTATTGATAGCGGGGCCTGGACAGGGCCAGAGAGGCTGCGGAGGCCCCAGCACCTCCGCTCCCCTGCTGCCCTGCGCTGAAACAGCAGGCTTAGGTTACAGTCAACCCCTGGCCCCTAGACCCCCACCCCACGCTCAGCCCTCCCCCCCAGTCCTCCTCTCTGCCCCTGGTCTGTTATTGTTCCACTTTGCACAGTCCTGACCTTTAGGGCTGCAGAGAGGTTTTCTTCGACCTGCGCACACATAACATGCATGTTTCATCAACGCTGATAAGCGGAGGGTGGGAGGTGGACTACATATGTAGCGACATGGGCACAGATCCTCCCTCTTGTCAGATGCATATCATTAACAAATCAATTAACACCTGCACCCCTGTTAAAGGATGTAACTGCTTCGGTCTTGTTTCCAAATTAGATTTTCTGCTTATTTTGCATGGTGCTGTTCAGCATTTTATGGATATTACATGGCTTTTTTTCGCCGGGTCGCCATATTTCAGTGTTAAACAGATGTTTAAAATACTCTGTGGGTCAAGTTTTTATGATTTTTCCCGAAGCCTCTGTGCGAGACGTACACATTCTTTTGACTGAAGTAAATGAATCGCTTAATTGACATATATACACTAAATGTAAATGTAAGTTAAAAAATGTAAATAGATGTACAGTGTTCCTGATGTTCTGATGTGTGTCTCCACCAGGCTGCTGAGTCACACCATGAAGGACCACCTGGTTCGCGTGGCTAATGAAGCAGAATTTATCCTCAGCCGACAGAGGGCTGAAGACATCCATAAACATGCAGAGTTTGAGGTAAGATGCTGCACGTTGCTGGCGACTCGTGCACAGGCATAATATGCCCATTGATATTATTTCGTCTTACATAAGCAAACTAAATTATCCCTAAATATGGAACATTGAAAGTCCATCCAAAAAATATGCATTTCACAAGTTTGGGATTCCAGCCTACTTTAACAAATAGTGGAACTTCCTGTATGTTTAAAGTACAAAAAAGTGTTTGTGAAGCTCATTTTTTCATTGTTGAAGGGTTAAATGAGATTGGCTAAACCGATAAAATGAATTTTAACTGAAGAGATACGGCTGGGTAGAAAAAAGAATTAACAACTCCACCAGAGCTGCACCCGTCATGGTGCCTAGACCATACTCTTTTATGGATAGCAGTGATAAATTCATTGAAAACGCTTATCAACTTATACGGCTTCAGAAGAACTTAATGAGATAATAAGATGAAACTAGAAAGGACTGCAGCATTATATACGTTTTCCCTTTTCTTTCTGATAGAACCACAGGCTTACTGTGCTCAGCTGAGAAAGCTAGTGTGTAGCTGAAGGCCCTTGCACCGACTGCTTTGATAGAAATGGCTCATAGCTTGATATTCCTATGCCCTGAGTGTTCTGTGGATATATTTAATGAAAACAGGGAGGAGGTGAAACTGTCACTGAGAGCACAGAGGGGCTAATCCATTGACTTCTTCAAACTTGTCCATCAAGTCAAATCTGTCGCAGGCCAACCGAGAGGATAAATGTTTACTTTTCAAACATAACCCTGTACTAGTTGTGAACACACACGCTCACACACATACACACAGACGCGCTCACACACTGAAGTAGTTTGAGACTGGAGATCATGCTTGGCACATATTGCTAACCAAACATTGTGTAGTGTTAATTTATCCCTGTGCCTCCTGGCCTAGCTGCAGGCTTGCCCCCTTGAAACATAACTTCTCCCCCTCTCTTTCCTACCAGCTCTCAGCACAAACGCCGCCATTCACGTGTAGCCGTCGGGCCAGCGCAGCCCTGACCCGCGGGCACCCCCCGGTACCCCTTTCCCTGTCCAGATCTGCCCCGCTCCCCTCCCCTCTGCTTTTTAGATCTCACCAAAATCATTTCCTGTCCTGCTGAGATCCTGTCCATTATACTCCCGCTGGGGGTGTATTTTGCCAGTGACAGGAATATGGCATCCTCCCCTCTCCCTTCCATCCCTCCCTCCACTCATTTCTCAGGAACCTGCCAGCACTAAAAGCTGCAGACAGACCTGAGAGGTGCTGGCCTGAAGGGCCAACTGTGTGTAAACCCACCACCTCCACCTCCGCTCCCGGAGCCTCAGCCCTCAGCCCCCACTTTGCAGTAAAATGTGATGCTTTTTTTTAAGGTTCAAGGAAGGGTCTCTCTTACGTTCGGCTATAGTAAAATCCCCTCGGAGTGTTGAAAGTCAATCAGAGGGGAGAGGGCACGACTCCTGCACATCAAACTTTTGTCTTGGATTGCTATGTTTTGTTTCCTTTTTTCCCCTCTCCTCCTTGGATAGGCTGTTTTTCTATGTGATTGGCATCTTTTTCTGGGGAGCCCTTATTAATTTCTCTGTTCCCAGCATCATTTACAGAGCACAGTCTGACCTAATCTGACCTTCTCATCACCACACAGACTGCAGGAGTGTGATAGGGGCTGAATGTCGAACATTTCTTTGGTCCTACTTGATACACATTTAATGAAAAAGTGTGTTGCAGTTGTTGCACTTGTAAAAGTGCATATATGCCATGTTAGGCAGCTGTCTTCATCTGACGCAAGAGCAGCATGAGAACGAGGAAGGAAAAAATGGATAGACTGACAGACTTGGCAGCGGGTCTGCACACAACAGCCTCTAATGATCCTGCTCTGCCTCAACCTCATTCTGACTGGGTTCCTACTGCTGCTGCTTGACTTCTCAAACTCCCCCAGCATTAGGCCCTGACTCCTAACCTGGCATAGAGTCGCTTGGCTCAATATTACCCTCAACAGGCAGTGTCCCCAGAGCTGTAAACCAATTTGATTATTTGGCTTTTTTTGTTGTTGTTTTCTGTCCTACTTGTGTGTAATCACATATCTGGTTTCTGTCTTTTCTAACGTGTCACAGCGCTATCCTGCAGCAGCACTTTCATTATAGTGTAAAGCTCCGTATCACTTGCACCGATTGTGCAGCCAATTAAACGAAAATATACAAGATATACAAGAAAAAGTAAAAACCCACAAAAAATCTGTTACACTAGATCTTTGTAGCACAGTCTACCTCTCTCTCTTTCTCCCTCTGTTTCCGGTTTATCCAAACTGACTGTCAAATAAAGGCAAAAGGACAAATAATTGTATTTAGAGTCCTATGCTTGCACAAGACTTTAATAAACTTGCTGTTATTTGTTGGTCAACTTGCATGCATGAAAGCACATTATGAATTGTTTCATATGAATAAACGTTGAGCAATAGAAATGACAAATGACAGGCAACTATAGACAAGACATCTGCTGTTTTTGTTATTTAGTGGTTAGCTGATTTGGTCTCCTAGCCTTCCTTCTCACTTTGCTTTCAACAGTCATTCTTTATAATATAAACAAGCTAGCCTCTCCTTTATCTGCATTGCAACACACTGTGTTCTGTCTGTGTGGGCCTATTGTAGTGCAACGCTGTATACAGTGTTCCCGGGTCAGGGGGGTGGTGGTTTTCTTTTTAAATGAAGCAGCACACGAACTGATCAATTGACTCGGCAAAGGCGACTAATGGAAAGCTATAACTTTGCATTAGTAGTATTTTTCTTGTTGTCATTTTGGAACTTATTTTACCTCCGCAATCTCCCGGCCCCCTTGAATTAGATTCCATCCCGGAGCTCGTCCCAAACTCTGTTTCACAATTGAATTCCCCCACTTAAATGCAGTTGCTCCTCTGTGACCTCTGAGAAGAAGTGAACCCCTGATAAGTCTTGCTCTGATATTGCCGTATTGATTTTTGCCTCCATACAAGCCCTGCTTGAGCCTGCTGGAGTCGACGGTTTCATTTTGCGCTGCCACAATAAAAATAACAGGCCAATGAAACATCCCCCCTGAGGGCGGGGGTGGAGGGTTTTGAAATAATTTTCAGCTATGTCCCAGTTTGTTTGTTTTGTATCCTTTCTCTCTTTTGTGTTGAGGTGACACTATAGGTCGGTTATTGTTTTCTTAGAAATAGACCAAAATAGGCGTCCAATATCACTCATTTTATTGAGTTGTTATTGTATTGCGCTGGAAGGGAGCAGTTTTGCAGTCATGCATTATCAATTTTGAATACGTAATCTACATCCTCCCTCGCTGTACTTTACTGAATCCAGAAATCTTGTTATAAACAATAGCACTAAATGCCAGCCACCGTGCCAAAAAAAGAAGAATCTATTTAGTATATAAAACAAATTCATGTGTGCTCCTATGTCAGAGTTCATATCCTTAAGTAGCCAGTGATCGAGGAGTCTCAGAGTTTGCCTCAGAGACATAACATATGCTTTCTCTCTCTTGCTGTCTCTCCCTCTTTCTGACTCACACTCTCAGTGGCTCTCTGCGGGACAGAATTGAGTTATCTTTGGCCCTGTGAGTAAGTTATTACAGTGGGCTTAGGGTGAAACATAGATGAAGATAACTAGGGGGAAATCCAATTACCTTTTAGGGTTCTCTATCTAATGGGATCCTTAATGTGAAGGAAATCTGAAGATCGGATGCTGCTGCCCAGCACAGCGAATGATAGACTCTGATATCTCCCAGCAGAGCAGGGCAGAGAGGGAGGCCGAGAGATGGGAGAAAGGCGGAGAGAGAAATCGAACTCCCTCTTTTTATGGGCCTGTTCATTAGGGATGAAATGTGGTGGGCTCAGGGGCACAAGGGCAGATAAGAAGGTCCAGATAGGGAAGAGTGAGCCAAGACCCAAGTCATTTCTATTCTTTCTCAGCCTTCCCTTCGGCTCAATTGTTTTCTTTTATATATATATATATATATATATATATATATATATATATACCCACTTGATTCATCCTCTGCTGTTATATGAAGTAATTGAATTGACTGTCTGCGAGATCTTGTGAAAGCCAGACGATAGCAGCTAATTAGCGCTCGGTGTCATTGTCTTCCCTCTGCTGAGCTTGTAGAATGATCTGATCATTCTGCCCATACTAATGACATTAACATTGAACTGATGGTCATTATGTTCTATTATCATAGCACTGGTCCTTGGTAACTTGAGCATCATAGGAGTTCTTCTCTGTGATTTAAATATAAGCAGAAGTCCGATCAGTCAGCTGATTACATGAAGAGAGTCACTTTTGATAGAATGGAGAAACGATCTGTTGAACAAAGCTTCCTCAGAGACACATAGTGTAGAAGCAGAGAATCACAACTCCCAAAGGCGGTTTACAGCACCCGGTGCCCAGCGCTCAGACTGATAGCTGCCACCAACTGTAGCTGGCTGTCATGTAGTTGTCACCACTATAATGTAGTATGTCAGCAGGACTGGATGGCCGGGCATCTCATTATGGTCAAAACTGCTGTCAAGAGGATAAAAGGAAAAAAAAAGGAGGAACAAGTCTATTTTTGTGATGCCTACTGTTACTGATAGTTCTGTGATATTTTTTTTATGAGAGACTTAAAAGTTCCACATCATGGAGAGTAAGATTTGAATTGTTTTTTCAGCTTACTAGTGGAGGAAGTATGTATTCCCATAGAAAAATGGAAGCTTAAGTAGGTTTTTCATGTTTGACAAAATAAGGTATGTTGGTTACATACATTGGATAAGACATTGACATACATTGAGATGAAGAGTGATATAAGATACATTACATTTTTTAAACTGTGTTGGTAGGCCATAATGAATCTCTTTGTACTTTTTTTTTTTCTAGGCATATTACTGTTATATATGTATATAACTAAATGAGTTTAGGCCCAGATTCTGCTGATTGTGTGAGGAACAGTAAACACTTGAAGTAAGAGCTATGGCCCACAGTAGCCTATGTTAGCGTGAGGACTGTAGTAGCAGCTAAACGGGCTCATGTCTTAGCATGTGGTTTTTCAGAGACGTTACAACACTTTCATTATGTTGGCTGCATGATTGTTGCAAGAAGAAACAGAGCTTAGAATTGTAACAAAAGTGCTTTGAAGCTTTACACTGTAATGAAAGCTGCTGCAAGATAGTGCTGTGATCTGCAAGTATATGGGATTTTACTTTAATGGCACTTTGAATATCTATCAAAATAAGATGTCTGGACTTGTGTGACCTTGTGATGTCACAAATACACCCCCCTATTCACTGACATTAAAACAAGACAATCAGAGTAGAGGCCTCATTAATATTAATGAGACAGACACAAAACAACCTGTTCTTTTTAAAGCTCCAGAGAGAAGCTTGACGTTGAACTCTAATGAGATGACTTTTGGCTCTTCAAACCATAAATATATCTTGTTAGGGATAGAAAAACTTCAAATAAAACCTAGAAAAAGTGTTCAACATTGGACCTTTTAAGTGAAACATTTTATATAATGTAGTGGCAATACACATACTCTCCAAAAAATGTTCATCAATAGGTGTCTTAATGCATAATTCTGACTTTATTGTCAAATAAGCCAGAATTATGCCAACACAATTATAAGTAATATGTTGGCATATTTTGCCTCTGTCCAATCTTGGTATGTTCTTTTATTACAACAAGCACAACTTAACTCAAGACGGCAGCAGATAGGAATGAGAAGTGGGGTACAGAGAATTGCTGGAGAACAGTTGCCTCAGTCCGGCTGTCTTGTCATTGTAATGAAGTCCCCAGGTACCTTCTGCAGCTCCCATCACGCACGTGTGACCGGCTAATCCCTCGAAATATGACGCCATGGTTCCCTTTGTTTCACGCTACGAGAGCATGTTCTTTTGAATATTTTCATTGAATTCCTTTTTGGTGCTTACATTACATTTTAAATTGATAGAAATTGGTTTTGAACATTCACCCTAGAACCTGGAGCTTGGTACCACAGCCCCCACCCCTACTCGCCCGACTTCAGGCAGTAGCCAATCCGTGAGCATGTATTTTTCATCTGGTCGTGTCCTTCCTTCATTTGACTATTTTTCACCCCCACGCGACATTTTTAACACACATGATTTTTCACGTGGCATGACCTTGAAGCCGAGCCGGAGTCATCGCAGCGAAGATGGCAGCAACGTAGACTGATGTAGAACGAGGAGGGCTTGGGTTTTGCAGACACAAGAGGTTTTCCGGGCAGAAGAGATGAAGGGGGCTGCCAGACGAGCATGGTGACCAGTCCATTAAAGATCAGCCACAGACAGTGTGAGGGGAGGAGCGGGGAGGGGGAGAGATACTTTGATAAGTGTTGCGCCTGCGTTAACCTTGATGTCCGCTAGCAATGGGCTGATGCCAGCAGCAGGGATCTGTTTCAACTGGATTAGATTATTTTTTTTTTCCCCTCCCGCGCTCCGAGAGAAGGGGGGAAAAAATCAATACTTGGGAGCACGGCATGACAGGGGCATCATTTCAGAATTGAATCGGCTGTCAGGCATTGTCATTTGGTGACTTTTGTTCGCCATTGTACTTTTAAGCCCTCATTTTTCTCCCCCACCTCTTGCCTTCACTCGTTTCTTCCCTAGCCCTATTGTCTGAATTCCCCTGGTGACATTTTATGTTGCAATTTGAAAACTCGAGGGCAAGAGATCAAGTGCAAGGGAATCTCTTTGAAACCAATTGGTGGACTGGTTCAGCATCTACTTTTGTTTTTCCAACCCCCCATCCTCCTTTCTCTTTCATCCTCTTGTCTCCCCAGACCTCCATTGTGTTCCAGGAGGAATTTATTTGTAGTGTATTTGCATTCGGTGATACCAGACAAGGACAAGCCTGATTTCTCGCCTTCCTCTGGACAGTTTCCTTGCCCGTTTTGTAAATGAAACCCTCTGGGAGCGCTTGTCGACGGATGTGAGAAATTGGAGATCCTCGCGGAGCCCTGGAGATAGCCGGGCTCTGCGTGTGTGTGCAGCGCTGGTGTGCCACCAATGTCAAGAGCTTGCAAATCAAGCATTTTTAATAACATCTCTCGCCGGTTTTGTTTCTTCGTCCTGTTCACCGACAGAACCTTGAGACCCCGTTTTTGTCAGTCGGTGTGTTGAAGGCTCGCCGTGGCACGGCAACGCCACCAGACCTTTCGCTGTCACTCTAATTGATAAACATATGGCTGATATCTAGTAATGATCCTCCATTCTCAAGCCTATTATACTGGTTAACCCTCTCAACCCACAGAGGGAGAGGAGGAGGGGAACCGAGGCATCATCTGACAACAACTACAGCATTTAGATAAGGCTGACGCTGGTACAGCACCACGACGGGGAAATTCCTTTCCTCGTTTCCCCCGCGTATTCTCATTATTATTATTAGAATCATTATGGCATAAAAACAGAAGCAGTGATAACCCTAACAGAGCCAGGCTTGATGCGTGTGTCATTGTCCGCTTTGAAATAGGGTTGAATAATTTCAATGCTTTGACTCGCTGCAACCATTTTCTGCCGTTATGCGATTTTTTTTTTTTTTCGAGATGATTATTGTTCTTTCCACTCCCCAGTCACTTCCCCAGCAGCCCGTTTCCTCACCGAACTCCAACACACATCCATAGTTATTTATTTGAACCATGGATGAATTGTGGGAGACACGACTCAGTGTAATTGACTCGATTAATGCCAGCCATTATCATTTCGTCTTCCCCCCGAGCTGTCTCCCCCGGCAGAGCCAGGCACCCAGCGCCGGCGACCCTGTCAGCCGGGCCATGTAATGGAAGGTGCGGCCCATGATTACAGTGTCGCAAGTCATAACGGTCTCACTGCAGAGCATGTTGTGCCCCGGTGGCTGGAGCATAAAAGAGCATAGTCTGCCATCCCGTTTCCTCGGCTGCACTCCCTTAACTTAGTAAATGGAAGTGTTTTATGTCCCAGCATGTCATTTCATGGTTGTTTTCTTGTCAAAATATGCACAATGCTTACTTCAGTCACAGAAAGAGGCATGTTTATAATTGTGGACTGGAACAGATACTTTTAATTTAGTTCTTCTGTTTCCCTCAGCAAAAAATGAAAGAAAGGTTTGTTTGAAGACACCCAGAAATGTCTCTTTATAGTTTCTGTGCTTTATTCGGTCAGTAGACCTAGATGGAAGTGACTGCAGGATGGTGCCAAGGAGGAAGATTTAGTTATTCACTTTAACCTTCATAATAGCATAACATAATAAGTCCTTCATAATACCCCGGCACATTCTCTGACTTCACATCGGCGGAATGACCCTGGAAATTAACAGTGACCTGTCTTTTCCACTTATGAGCAAACCTAACTTTGGGTTTTAATGACACTACTTATGTGTTCAGCTTTTTTGGTTGTTATTTCAGGGTTTGGCCTTTTCTCCCATAGTCAACCTTGGCTTGGGATATGAGAAAAGCCCATTACAGCATGGAAGGTTTGGGTGTTTGGGCAGACTCAACACACACAGGTGATGAAGTGTTTGTTTATGGTCATGAGTTTCAACCCAGCACTGTTGATTAGTACTGCAGACGTTAACATTTCTTCAACCGGGGCTGATGGAAATAGACGCTTTGTGGGCTAGCTGCTTGTATCTGTTTGAAGGTCTGTAAATCCATGTTGAAAACAAGTGTGTACATCATTTTAAATTAAAGGTCCCATATCATAAAAAGTGAGATTTAAGGTCTGGGTGTTACATAAATTCTATCAGACACTGTGCCTTAAAACAGGCTGTCAGGATTTCTATGAAGTTGTGATGTCACAACTCTATGGTAACCACCTATCCATTCAAATCAGTCAATCAGAGTAAGCTTGTTATTATTATTAAGACAGCCACAAAACACACTGTTCTTTCGACAGCCCCAGAGAGAAGATTGAGACTTTAAACTGCATTGAGATTATTATTTTTTTTGTATTGCAAACCACAAATATATCTTGTTAAGGATATCACAACCTCAAATTAAACCCCGGAAAAGTGAACAATATGGAACCTTCAGGCATAATTAGAATCATAGTATTTTGGCCTGTTCCCTTCCTTTGGTCAGGCTCTGTTCCACGTCCTCATTCCTGCTTGGCTTTACCTCCACTGATCAAGATTAATGGACACATGACTCGCACACAGTGAAGAAAAGCACTCTCTGGTTTAAAATGTGAAACATTTACCCAGAGATCCCTCTCCCTTTACTCCCTTTATTTTGCCGTTTCCCAGGTCATCATCCTGGAAGGTCAAGGCCCCCTTTAATGCCACACAAAGAGACATAGATTGATAATTAAGGCTCAGCAGCCAGCAGAAAAAAGCCTCTCTAATGTGATTTATACCTATAGATTTTCTGTCCGATATGAAATGTTGTCGTTCAAATTGAAGAGGAGGACCCATTATAAAGCGCTTTACTGGTAACTTTGGGAAAGCAGGTTGCATTTGTTCAGCCATGCATCCGCGTTATTGGTTACTTCATAGTGGTTGTACCAGTGGTTTGGTTCGAGATTAATTTACTGAAATTTACTTAAAATTCTTCATGGATCAGCCACAGCTGTCGACAAATCATGCAGAAAAACATAAAAGTTGTCATCTGTGTGCTCACTACCATACATAGCATGCATATATATAGTTAGTTTTTTTTTTTCTTATGCTTACCTACAATAAAAATATCACTGCGAAGCTTTTCTTTTGGTGCACGGTCATGAGTGCAACACAAGTTTGCAAGTGAAATAATTGGTTTTGAAACCGAGATTGGAAATCAGAGTGCTGTTTCAAATTATAGCTGCTATTTTCAGAAGGTGTTTTACTTGTACCATCTCTGTGGAGTTCAAAGGCCCGTTCTGATAACAAATTCCGACAGAGAAAAATGTCCTCCCTGTGCATTGTGGGTATCGTGTGATTTGGTGCACCGGAGGGCATTAGTAAATACGTGTCCACTGTTATTAATCAACATGACACGAAGACAGAAATGACCCTATGCTTTTGATTTGGTTCTACTCGGAGTGGAGTTTCTATATGTGCAAACACTGTTGTGCTTGTGTCTGAATTATGCCTTTCTATACATGTCTATATCCCACATATGTTTTCTGCAAGATATTCACCCAAATTATAATTTATATACTGGATGACTCGGTCTGTTGACACATTTTTTTTGCATGTATTTGACGCACTCATAACAGCTTCACTCCCAGAGTGTGTAATGTGTTCTTTCTCTCTTCTTTCCAGTCTAACTGTGCTCAGTACGCCGCAGAGAAGCGCGATGAGGAGAAAATGTGTGACCACCTGATCCGTGCAGCCAAGTACCGTGACCATGTGACAGCCACGCAGCTCATCCAGAAGATCGTCAACATTCTGACTGACAAACACGGAGCCTGGGGAAACTCTTCAATAAGGTAACACGAGAAGCTGCTGTACATCTTCTAACAGGACTGAAACAGAACCTGTGAACTGTGCTTATTCTGGTTTTAAGTAGGGGTGAGACATTAATGCATTACTTACAAATGAATAATTACAAAAAAACAGTTTGCATGCCAAACAAGGCAAGCAATAAATGCACTCTGCTTGAAGGTACATTTTTGTTAAAAAAAAAAAAAAAAATTACCCAATTGAAGTGTTGCCAACAGCATTGTTTATTGCAAACTGTGCAGTAAAGAGTTTGCATATCTCAGAAGCACCAACCCTACGATACCATTTAAAATGCAAAACATGTCAGAAACTCTGGAGCTCTTGGCGGTTCTGCTTCTGGTCAGAGTACAAACAAGCAGCCCAAACCTGAAAAAAATAACTGGATTAATCGGAAGGAAAATGAGTATTTCAATCAAATCCCTCACAGAGTTTTGACATCATTATGTTGTCTTTTTTTTTTTTTTTTCTTTTTTTTCAACCACAATTTTCATTTGTTTCTTCACATCACAGACGATTTTAAAAACACAATGAATGATAGTTACTCAGGAAAAACATAGTATAGTAAGAACGGACACACACACCTGTGTTTTTCCTCACAAGACTTGTTTTCATAGTGTCTTGAAAATTATTCAAACCACCGTAATGGTTTTAATCTAATCATAATTGGTCTCATCCCACAATACTCATGACGTTGATTAGATTAGATTTGCAGAGGTGAAAATGTCAGCTGTGGGTTGAATGATGCATTGACTCGCAAGCGAGATGAAAGCCATTTAAAGAGCTCCGCACCCATTAAGGACAGAGGAAACCCTACCCTCTGTGTTTGCTTCGCCAGAAAGGCAGCAGAATGCAGTGCTGCTATTCCCTAATGATGCCAGTTTGTGCAGGTAGTGTGTAATGGTGAGCTGCGGAGACGGTGGTGCCTCACGCTTGTTAGGCTGAACCAACCCTCCAGAGACTCGTCTGGCGAGGTTAGTTTGCTATTGGATCAGGAGTCCATTTCTGGCAGGCTTTTGTTTTTCCCTCTGCAGTTTTTTTTCCTCATTTTATATCAGGATATGTTGTTGTTTGTCACATTTTCTTACCCTGATCCCTTCTTTCCCCACTCTCCTCCTTCAATCTATTTCTTGCTATTAGTCCTCCATGTGTACTCACACAAGGCTGTTACTATTTACTATGGAGATTGTGCTCTACAGGCTCCGGCCAGAAAAGTCCCCCCATTACCAGCCCTTTATGCCGCTGTGCTATTGATGGTTTTCCTAATGGCTGCCGATGGGCGCAGGGAGCCATTGGCACCGGGCCTTGGAGTGCAGCGCTCTTTTAATAAATCACAATCAGTCCTGTGCCATTACATCAATATTTTTGGTCAATTACTGTGAAGGTCAGGTGGTGCAGCGTCGCACCGGAGGCTGTGGTATGCGGGGCACGGGAGGAACATCTGGCGCTGCAAACACTAGTAACGAAAATGTAAGCGAAGAGGATCGACATAGGAAACACAAGCACACCTGCAAAGCTGCAGGCGACCTAATATAAGAGATATTCTCCACCCCCCCCATGCACACAAACCGTCTGGTACAGCAACATCCTAGCCTGTAAATAGGGAGGGGGAGGAAGGGAGGGAGGAAGCACACAATGAAACCCACAACCTTTTTCCAGCTGTGAGAATCCAGGAACACAAAGACAATACGCAGCTATGATTACGACCTTTTGTTGCTCGGGTGTAAAATCCAAACCCTGCATGCTCACATGCCATAAAAACGTATTCCCCAAAGTTTCCATTCAATAAAGAGTCTGAAAATGGAAATATTTTTTCCTCACGAGCTGATGGGAATTGTTGTTTCCTCACGGCAGGCATCTAATATCTTCTGACACTGCCTGAATGCAATTTGTGTCTTAATATCCAGCTTACAGCAGCCCTGGCCTCGGGAGAAAAGAGGTGTTAGGTGATTTCCCCCCTTCCCCCCCTCCTTCTCTCGTTCAGAGGATACAATTTTATTCCTCGTTTCCCTTTCACTCTGAGTCCTTTGCTCTTTCTTGTTTCACTATACACTTCAGTTGTATCACAGTGCGTCCATGGAGGATTCCCTCTCCCAGACAAAGGAAGTATCTATCGCTTCTGTGCCCTTGTCTATCATCTAATGTCAAGCCACAGACAGATCCACAGCCAGACAGATACGGTGACTACCTGTTCGTCCTTTCATTTCTGTCCCAGTGTCTGGAGACTTAGATGTACAAAATTGCCAGCCTGATGTCGTCCTAAGAACATGGGGAAAAGTAAATGAACAGTGAACAAAGACGTGGCCGCAAATAAAACAACTGGCAGATGTCATTATTTTAACCCGTTTTTTTTTTTTTTGCCTATTCCTTGAGCTCATGTCCACCGAGCATCCGGACGGCCGCTGTGTTTATCTGGGTCAAGGAATCATCTTTCATGTATATGACACCTAGACAAAGTCGACGGACAGAGAGGGGAGATGAGGACAGATGATGGAGAATGCCAACTCAGAGTCTCTGGGGAGAGACAGTACCCTTTTTTTTCTTCTTTTTTTCCCCCCATCTCATACCGTCTTTTCTCACATTCTAATAGGCTGACTAATGTACCATGGAAATTCACTCTGGATGCAGGAAGCGGGGGAAATAAAAAGGACGGTGGCTGCAGCTGAGAGTGATGCAGAAACCGCGCGCGCGTTGTTGACAATCCACCGACGTAGCGAGTCACTTTAAGGCAAATGGAAACATTATTCAGGATACAGAGGTTTATGTACACTCCCTGGCATTTCTCCTACTTTGTCTTACTCTTTTCTTTTTTTAAGGCTGCATCAGCATCCTTTATTTTATTTTTTTTTTACCCCTAGTTTATACCAACAATCCTCACCTACAGCTACCCCCCCCCCACAAAGCATGCACATACACATTGAGCACCAACTGCTCTCCCCCTGCTCCTCCTCCCTCATATAAGCAGCTCATTTTCTGTAGCACCACTGCTCTAATGGACGCCCTTAGGCTAGAGGCTTCCCAGCCAAGGGACATCCATCTTTTGGCATGTCACACTCCCGCCCGGCAAAAAATCTTTGTGATGTGCACTCCAATTTTTCTTCAGTAAATCAAATCTTCCTTCCTTCAGAAAGACGAATGCTTTAGGGTTGGAGTGTTATAGAGAAAATCAATGCCGGCAAAATTGAAACAGTATGCCCCCGTATTGATCGGCCTTGTGAGATCGAAAACGAACAGCTTTGTAACTGTTCCGCTGGACAGTTAGCTGACCTGTAATGGACAAACTATTGATATTAGCATTACTATTTTATCTTGTGCTATGTCATTTCACCTGCGTAATATTGAGGGAAAGAAGCCAGCGCAGAACAGGCACTGTTAGTTCCAGGAAAAAGGGTTTTATCATGTCCGCAAATGACACTGACACAAAATGAGGCTTCCTCATATCTCTAAAAATATATATATTTTTTAATCATAAATATGTTAAAAAATATTAACAAATGATTATATGTTTGTCTTTGTTGCATTTGTTTCTCTTTACTAGATAAAGGTTAGTGAAGTGCACTTCCTATTGTATTTTTTTTTTTTAAATATTTATTTAGATAGTTCTTAAACGTTCTAGAAATTATTTATCAAAATAATATATTTTTAAGAAATGTACTCTTATGTGATGTACAGGCTTGTATGTTCAGTACAATGAAGGTATTAGTACATACATTTTACCAGGCTGTCTTCTTATGCTACTTCAAGTCTCTGCTGTTCATAAAGACTGCAGCTATTTTTTTTTTTTTATCATCAATTAATTCCTTAACTGCTTAATGCAATTAAAGAATTTGTTTAACCTTTAAAATGTTATGCCACGCTGAAGATTCTGTTGGTGCGGTTGATCTCTGGAAAAAAAATTGAAGTATTGCTGATTCTGATTGGTTCTTGGATATATGTATCATCATTTTCTTTTGACCAGCTAATTGATTCTTAAACCAAATAATTAACTCCACTGTTGATTGTCCTGTAGTCATAAGAGGTCTTGTTTTGTTGCTCTTGTAAAGCCTCTTGGATTGACACTGTATCACCCTTCCACGTAATCCACTTTTAAAAGTGCTCTGAACATACTGTAGCTTCACAATTACTATAGCATACTTTTTTAAATTTTTCTTTTTCTTTTTTTTTTTTTTAAATAAATGAAAGCATGAGAAGCTGGGGCAGCTGGATTGATCTCTTTCTCTGCTGACTTAAATCACAATTATGATGCATAATACTGAATGCAATGCATGTGTTAAAGCCGGGGTCTGCACAATGTCTGCATTGCCTCGCGTGTGTATGTTTTTATGGGCAGAGGCGCACTGGTAGTGTGCATGCAGAGCTGAAAAAGGAAATGGGACTCCAACACGTCACCGGAGATTATAACCATAGGAAACAAGAACATAACTGTTTAGAGTACACTGGCTCTCGGAAATGCACGACACGAGAGGGGCAGGAAGACGGAGCAAGAGAGAGAGGGGAGATGGATGGAACAGAGGATGAGAGAGAGATATTTGTTACTGAAGCATCAAAAAGTTGAGATGGAGACGAAGACAAGAGACTTCTTTTCCCCTCCCCACATCCTTTTTTCTAGCTACAGTATATACTAAGTCATACCGATGAGTGATCGCGCAAATCTGTATGTAAAAGGTTGAGAGCGTGCCTTGTTTGCTGTATGGAAAACTCTGCAGCTGCTGACTTATCTGACCATCAGATTGCCTTTGTTGCATTTAGGAAAAGAATAAACACTGTAGCCGGAGCCTCGGGCTTTGTTAGATGTGAACTTTCCAGTTGGAATAACTTGTGTTCTCTGTCTTTCTATTGAGCAATCGATCATTTTTTTTGTGTATTCTAATCTCTAAATCCTGAATCAAAAAAAGGAAACATCTGAGAAAATTCAATTAGAGTGATTGTAAACCAGCAGTTACAGGAGATAATTATTAAGATGAGCCTTTCTTAACATTGAAACATGTCTGTTATTTTATACACTGGTCATTTGTAACTGGTAATGGCTTTTGGTTTGCTTATAAATACTTGCAGTCTAAACACAAACACGACCCAACATACAGTACTGAGCAATGACAGCTGTAGGGGTCTGCAGCTCCCGTCTCATCCCAGGCAGTGACAGTTGTTTCCTGTAGTCCAGGACCCGGCTACTTCAAAACCAATTAGCCTGTATTGGAGATGTGGTCATCCATCTGCCGCGATACAGTCATAAACATATCGCATAAACACACTGCGTGAGGAAACACGAGCCGGGACTCTCACCATCACGCAGGAATCTCCAGCACCAGAGTCCTTAAACGGGTTTAATGTGAAATCCTCCACCTCGTTAATCATGCGCGGTGACATGTGTCCGGGACAGAGAAGTTGTGACGGGGACAAGAAAGAATGTTCCTTTAAATCTCTGGGGGGGAACGTTGGAGTTTGACAGACGTGGATTCCATCAGTTACATAAAATAACGTGCCACGAAGGCCCTACCGTGCAGCCCGGAGCACGGATATAAATTAGAATATAGTCTTAATGATAACATTTACCTCTACTGTATATACAGTACAGTGGCTGGGGCAGTAAGGAATAGTAACAAAGTGTCATTGTGGAATATATTAACAGCTGATGATGTCCATATGTTAGCCCGGGTAAGTGTTGCAGTGAAGACTGGACTCCAAAAAATTACACTCGGTGAATCATTTAAAATGACGAAGAAGAGCTGAGACGTTAAGTTAAACTGGTACTTTCAGTCATTGTCAGGGGAAATAATTAAACGTTCTTTTTACATTATTTATATTTTTTTTTTTCATATGTTAAAGCAGAGGTTATACCAATGTTTTAGACCTATTGGATGAGTTTTGGGATGGGGGGTATTATATGGTCTTCTAGATTATTTTACAAATAATGTTAAGTACATTTGTATTTACCCCTCATAAACCCCTATCTAAGATTAGGTGGAACTAATGTACCTTTTTTACATGAAATGGTAGGTAAACACAGGTGTTACTAATGATACTAATTAGGTTCTGTCCCATTTAGTGTAGCAGAGCCTTTCCAGGGAGCCAATAGGTGCATATAGCAGCACCCTGAGTGCAACAGCACCTTAATTAGTCTCATTGGTAACACCTGTGTTTACCTACTATTTCATGTCAATATGGCTGCTATGACAAAGGTCTATTGCCCTGAGAAGCCTCACAATTAGTGAAATAGAGCCCACCTGTGTGCAATTGAATCTCAGTATAAATACACCTGTATGATCTGTGGAGGTGCTATAAAAACAGCATGAAAAGACCACGTGGCTCACCAGTAATAAGATAATTAATAATACGATTTGGACCATCTCGCAGAACTGTGCCTGATTCTGACTCTGTTTGTGTCACAAGTTCAGATTTTTAAAAAATATTTTTGTAATATTTATATATATATTTTTGGCTTTTCTTTTCACCTTTTTTTGATGGTATAGTAGAGACAAACAGAAATGTTCGGCACCATTGAACCACCCTGTGTGTTGTGTTGAAGAAATGGTTAAAAAGCCCAACAAAATCTTCAATTCAAATTTGAATTAATTGATTGTAACACTACAACACCTCAAAGTCCAATGGTATGAATGTATGTTTATAAATTGTAGCTGTATATTCAGGTTTTGAGGTGTATATTGCAATTACCTTATCATAGCTGGTGATTTATTGGTTATCAAGACAAAATAATACAGTAAACTACAGATTAGTCTTATCTGTAATCCAAACTTAGGTTTCTCCTTAACATGAATATTTATTTATTTTTTTTTACAAATTTTGGAATTTAAAAAAATAATTACTTTAGCTTTTCATAATAACTAAGCTAATTCTCTACCCTGGAAAGACAATGCATTTAAATTAATTATTTTATTTTTAGGTTTTTAAAGTCCAGATCCTCTCAATCGTATTTTTTTTTTTCTTTTACACACACCATTCGTAACGTTCCCTCCCTAGCAGCTCAGAAACGTAATGGAATCCTTGTTATGAAGTATGAAAGAAGGCCGCCATCCCAGAAAGACCAATTACACCGTGCTGCCTCGCTGCGTCGCTGCTTACAGCGCGCTGCGACTCCGTAGCAACTCTCAGATTTATGAGTTTCATATACCCTTAAGAAAGTATATGGCCTTGGTGGAGCAAGGTCATGATAAAAGGGTCCTGATCAATATCTGAATGAAAAGCCATTTGGGAAGTTTTTAGGGCTTTTTTTTTCCCCCCCGCGTTCTTCCTGGATGCAATATCTGCAGAGTATCGATTGTCAGGGGCCAGTAGTTAGTCAAAGGCTATCTCCTTTGACTAACCCCTTTGCAACATGTCAGCCCCCCCCCCCTCCCTTCCTCTTGATAGATTGGTATGCTTCCAGCCACTGTAATTACACCATGGGACCAGCAGGTCATTTATTTTACTACTTTCACGATTTGCCAAAAAATCGCCTTTATCTTGAGAACCCAGCACTTTCTTGTGCAACCGAAGCAGAAATAAAAGGACATATAAAATATTGTCTGTTCTCGGTATAGAAAGTGGAAGAGTGAGGGCCATCCTTTACTCATAGATCTTCAGCTTGTATTCTCACCGCAGATTTACTCTACACCCCCATCCTGTGCTTGAGTTCAAGTTCAGCGCTATGCTCGCAGGATAAAACCAGGAGAGCTTGGTATGATTTTTTTTTTTATAAGAAACTACATTGATAGCAGATGTTGGAGCAGATAGCGCACTTTATTTATCCCAAGGTGAGATTCATAATGAACTACAGCTACAAACACACTGAATTGGTGAAAAACAAAAAAAAAACTTCACTCAAACACACTGCTATATAAGCATTATATCTACCGAAAGTATAAACATTTAAATACATTATTTTTTTTAAGTCCTTTTGAGAAGTTGATTCTTTTTTCTTTCATTTGAGTTTATTTTCTCAAATGAAGCGATAACATAGATAAGACCATTATAGTTGGTCATACTTCTGTTTATATGATCATCTCAATCAACTTGCACTGAAATTGCTGCACTTGAGAGACACACACACACACACACACACACACACAGACACACACACACACACACACAGTGCTATAAGTGCTGTATAATGGGCACAGCCATATGATGGAGAGAGGGGAGGAGGTGCTCATGAATAGCAGACAGCCTTGCTAGATGAGATTGCCGAGCGCCGTCGTGCTGCATTACACAGAAGCAGGACACACAAGCCACCAGTGTACAGAGAGCAAGGCAGAGGCCACAAAGCTGATTTGTTTGTTTTAATACAACATTAGCAAACTCTTTAGATTTAACAGGCATGGTCAGTTTTTAATCCAATTTGTGGGGGTTAGATTAGAAATTAAATGTAATATGTTGCTTTTTTAAGAAGTTTCAATCAGTACATTTCAGAATGTGTGTTTTTGTTATGGGAGTTTTATCATTAAAAGCTGTTGGTCGATTTTGGAATTTGAGGCATAGCGTTAAACAGGATGTTTGTGTTATAATTCTGAACTTTAAGACTGAACAAAAAGCTCCTCTTATATTCCCGGTCGCAGTTGACCTTGAGCACCTCCACTGTGCTTTTCTTTTGGGGTGCATGTTCAGATTTGTCATACCATTCAAGATCAGCTCTGAAAGCTAGAGGTCAGAAGATTATTACAATGGGCCAGTAATGGCAGAATTATGCAACTCCGGTCCAGTGGATGCCCTCATTACCTCGCAGGAGTGGTGATAAATGGCCATAAATGCATGTTGTCAAAATCACAGGAAAAATGTGACTCTTCATCAAAGATACAGATGGTACCACTTCGGTGCTGAAGCAGTGGAACTCTGTATATACTATTTATTATGTTGCTGATGCTTAGATCATTTTCTACAGTAAAGCTGTTTTAACATTAGAGCATTGGATCATTTTTCATTTGAGCAGCAAATGTTTCAGCGCATGTTAAAGAGTCTTGTCTTTGGTCAATATTTACTACCTTACTAAGCACAGCACTTTCCCTTTTACCTCCCATGAAATCTGATATAATTAGTGTGTAATTGTCTGGCTTTTTGTTGGCGAATTTACACTGAGTGTAATTGCTGCTAATTGGAAGCTGCACACTAAGCTGGTGGTAATTAGGGCTCGATTTGCATTATTTCATTTGGCTGCACTGCATTGTGGGGAGTGTGATGCCTTTTGCCTCCCACCCATGGGAGTACTTTGATCCTCACAAGCTGGTGATGTTACAGAGATGCAATATCACTCCCTCTTTTTTTTTTCTTTCTTTTTTTTCCTCCCCAGATCGCTTTTTGAAAGCTCTTGGATAAATTGGAGTTAATTGGGAGGAGTGGTAGCTGCTTATGTTGCCTTGGTAATGAGTGTTTGTGTACTCTTATGTGTTCAAAGCAAAGTCAGTAGAAAGAGAGTGATAAAACCAACCCCCCCTCCCCAGTCTGACTGAATTCCTTGTTCCAAATGTGAACCTTCACTTTTCAGATTTCACTAGTTTCTCTCATGGAGCACATTCTCTTTGATTAGATATGCTTTAAAGCATTTTTCATCCCTTGACATTCAAATTCATATTAAACATAAACAAATTAAATGACTTGATGCTGTGATTAATATTAAGGACGGACAAAATGACATGTAGGGTCATTTAAGGGGATAAGATGGAAATGTTGGTGGGTCTGTGACCCTATCATTACCTCTGGTACATGTTGTAAACAACATTAGCCGGGGTGAATTAACATACATACATGTAGATGGTCTCCTGTACACCTCATCGGAGGGGTAGGATAAGCATTAATGCACATGTAGAAAATCACTTCAGCAAGACTTAATCATGCCAAACAATTTCAGTGGAAAGGTATTTGCTCCTGTTTCATTTTAATTTGAGTGTGGAGATACTGTTGAAGTGATCCCTGCCACCGCTTGACAAAGAGCCAGCGCTCAAGCAACCAGTGCTCAACATGACAAATCCTCAATCTACTCCAGCTCTCCCGTTTCTTCTAAACACATGGTTTATGCAAATCAAAGCAAAATGATCCTGGGGATAGCGGCAATATTTGAGCAATTTGAGGGCTGCCAATAGGAACTGGCAATAATGTAAAATAAGCGGAGGGCGAAATCTCTCCTGCATATGCAGGTCTCATGCACTGTACCCAAATTAATTTAGCAGAAAGGTTATGAATGACGGTTTGTGCCAAAGTGCACTCGCTTGTAGTGATATATGAAAGCATATTCACTCTGCATGTCCTGCATACTATATGATAAAGGTCACGTTCTATCATTTACATAACATCCAATGCTTTGTAAATAACCCCGAGCAAAACAGTGATATTTTTTTGATCATATTCACCCTAATAATTCAAAGTTCAATTGAAATAAATAATACGTATTTAAATTAAATGTTTTTTTTCTAATATCAATCAGTTTATTTCTACAGTTTTAAAGATGGAAAATTGTGTTAAAGAAGAAGAACTGTGATGCAGCTCTCTCTGCACATTTGTATCAGATTTGATGTTAATGGATGGGAATCATTTGTCCTTGTCAAAAACAGACCACAATTGTGCCATTGAAATAACAGCGCTATCAAACTTTCTGCAGAGAGAATCTATTAACATATTTAAACTGGCTGTTTGGTAATGATGAGTAGCATTGGCCCTGCTTAGAATACCACTAATCCCAATAATGCATGGTGATTAATAGAAGGGACCTGGAAGAGGTGTGGGATTGTTTATTTCACTGTTTCTTAATGCTAGATTAGTATTATATTTAGGATAAGATTAAATCATAATATCTCCCCAGGGAAATCTGGTTGGTGCAGCAGAAAATGGTAATAGCTTGCATTAGAAAGGGCAAAAATCAACAATAAAAAAATTAGGAATTTATTCATGTATTAAAGAAAAAAGTTTTGAAATTCACTTAAAATCAACACAAAAGAATCCGTATCATTGACCTTACTAATGCTTCAAAAAACATTCTGTTCACACTATCGTACCTCATTGATGTCAGTACATTCCTGTGAATAGATGAGTTTCTTTTTTGTTGTTTGGTTAAACGGCAACCGAGTGTCAGAATAGATTATCATAGAGGACATGTTAATGTAGTTTGCTTGGCCTGCTGTTTTTTTTTTTTTTTTTTTTTTTTTCAAAAGGCTGTTCTTTCCAAATACCCAGTGCATTAATCCTGAACATTGCTCCTATGGTAGAACACTCCCTACAATAAAACCATTTGTTTGCTGTGTCACCTAGCTGTGCCAGATCTACTTGGACACCTGCTCTGTTTTGATGTAAAGGGACAATTTAGGAGCGCAATTGAAATTTAAAGAGTGCACTGGTGAAATATGTTGACGGTTTGTGTTGAGTATATTAAATTGAAGGCATAACTGTTTTGCTAACTGATTAGGGACAAAGAGCTTTAGGGTTACATAAAAGGAGAAACTTGAGCTTCCCCATTTATCCCCTGTGTTGGTAAACTTTCTCAAATTTACAACCTCGGACTCCTCAAGAGCATCTAAGAGATGTTTTTTTTTTTTTTTTGGAGGGGGGGGTTGTTACTATTTACTACCTCACATAAAATTCTTCCGGACCCTGTTTCATCAGTAGCCAATATGGTTTACATTAGAAAGGCTAGGTATGCCTCAACAAATTCTCCTTACACACACACACACACACACACTCGCAACTTGCACAGTGATACGCTGTATATTTAAGTATCGCTAAGATTTAACAGGGCGCACACACACTCCCTCCGTCAGCCTGTGTGTGTCTCTCCCGCTTTCATCATCCGACAACAGTCACTTCAGGCTTAACGAGCAGCTCTTCCAGACACCTTTTATGACCGAACTAATTACTAATTACACAAGTGGTTGGCGTGAGCCATAGCACAACGCTGGCCCTTTGTTATTTTAATTGTTGTTATTTTGAAGAATGGCACTTCAGTAAATTCTGCCAAGGATGCCCTAGGAGGATGGATGGTCCCTGAATAATTTATCATCCTTGTGGAAACACGCTCAGTGTGTGGTATGGGGGGTTGCATCGCGCCGTACATCTCCATTCTTGTTACGGCGGCGCTCTCATCAGGGATTGATGACGAGGTATCTTTCATCGCGCGTCCACCTCTTCCAGCACCCCATCATTAGGACTCCTATTGTCGGCTGGTCGCGGCGCGCTGGATGAATATGACTGGCAGAGGTGGTCCCCCCATACTGTGACTAATTACTCCAGCCAATGGTTCCCCTCCTGATGGATTATTGTGTATTGTGTGGATCACATAGTCCCCCCCACCCCCCACACTACCACACACACACACACACACACACACACACACATATTCCATGGGATGAGAGACGAGACGAGTGCGTCCCGATTCGAGCCGCGCACCACGCACGACCTTGATAATTATTTTCATAGATGAATACCATCGCAGGCAGGATGATGAAGTGGCCATTTGCGTTCGGAGACTATCACATGCAAACACGGCCCAGGGTCTTTGTCACTAGTGAGAAATCTGGTCCTGCACAGACCCACAGACCTGTGTCCCTTGTGTCTTTCCAACTTGCGTTCTCAGCACACACACACACACACACACACACACACACACACAGAGGCAAATATGCTTGCAAACAAAAGCGCACATACACTCTCGTGATTCATTGCTATCATTCTAAAATTCCCACTTTTGTGTTGTTGTTTTTTTTCTTTTTTCCTCCATTTCACTTAGGTTTGTATTGTGTAACGTTTTGGCTTTTCATCCAGACTTTAGGTATGAGCCGCAGCAGCCACTCACCGCTTGTTATTTAGCCTTTTGAGACTTTTTTTTTTTTCAAATAAATCAAATAATCAATGATTTTCATTAGCAAGACCATACAAGGTTTTAAAGGACCCGCGTGGAAATTGTATTTATTTTCTTGCGCAAAGCTCCTTTCCCTTTTAGAGGCCCCTGTATGATCATTGGTGTTGGACTGAAGATTTGTGAGGAGCCCCCGGCCAGAGCAGTGTTCAAGAATAGATCACATAAAGCATGCTGGGGTTCTCCCGTCATAAGGCTATGCCACTGAAAATATAAACTGTGTGTTCCTAAACCTCTACAGAATAAGCTGTAGCCGCTTTAGAAATGCATATGTGTTGCCTGTTATTTACTTTAGTTTTGCCAAATAAAAAATTGGTTCAATAATTGTAGGCCTAATTCTTGCATTATGTAGTTTTGCGTGGTTCAGTTGTTCTAGGTAAAACATCTAAATTCATGCTTCATGGGAGCATGAACCCTGTTGTTTTTGAAGTGGCAAGGGAATGAAGATATTTACAGTCTTTCAACAAATCTTTCACAGCATTTTTAGGAAAATCTTTTTGACATCTCAAACCAGTGTAACCTCATGATGAGTGTGAACTATGATTTCCTTAGATCCAACGGTGTTTGTCATGAGAACATTAAGTTCTTTTAAAGTGACTCATTGAATGAAATCTCACAAGTTTGGTTTAGTCTCACTGAATACCAGTGTATGTTGTTTTTTCTCCTCCCTACCCGAGCTGTTACTCATGAACACATGAGCCACTTTTACGTTAAACGTTTTACAGTTTTTCTGTGATATCAAACTGACAAATGTACAGCTTTGTTTTATTGTGAAGTTTCTATTGGAAAAACCTTTTTTTAAATCATAGAAGCAAAAACACAAGATGATTTCCTTATATTTTGTCATGCCTTTAAGCCATGGGTAATGAATATTTTAGATGTTTTAATTAATTCACTTTCAAATATAGAAGTGATATTTCATTATAGACAGGCACACAGTGTACATGCACCATACTATATCGCAGTCACTCCGCATTAAAAGTTAACACTGATTTACTGACCAGGCCTGGTAAAGGGAGATGTAAATTGGGAAGAAAAATGTAGGCTATAGACATTGATTAATATTGGTAATGCTATCCACCCCCTCCTCTGTGTTTGTAATGGCCTTCTCCTTATCCTGCTAGCCATGAGTCCTGACAAGAGGTATCCTGCTGGGCTTGAAATGAGCCTAGAATGGAAGCACGTGCCTCGAAAGTGTGTGGAAAATGATCACGCTGTCATTTGCTCTTTCCACTGTGATGTACTTAGTGCTCCGTTCACCTTCTCAAAGAGAGAATGGGAGAAAAAAAGAAAGCAACAAAAAAGGGGGGGGGGCATCTAATAGGAGCAGATAGTGTCATTGTCAAGGACAGATTTAATGATTTGGGGTATAAACTTGCAAAATGAGTGTGTTCAAAGAGTGAGTCCAAAGGTTAAAAAACAACAGCAAACACAATGCCGGCTTTATGTATCGCCTGCTCGGGCCGAGTGCTAATGCTGGGCTGCTATACCATGCTGGCTGGTAATTGCTAACACATGTGCTACCTCTGTCTCGCTGCAGCCGACCGAGGGAGTTCTGGCGCCTGGACTACTGGGAGGACGATTTAAGGCGGCGACGTCGCTTCATCAGAAACCCCTTCGGATCCACTCACTCAGAGGCTGCGCTCAAAGCCGCGGCAGAACATGGTCAGTCACCTCCACCGCTCCCCCCGCCTGTCCTATGCACCGCATTTCCCACTCGCTTGAGGGTAGCGCCAGGTACAGGGCAATAAAAATTAGTCCTCCCGTTGCAATAAAAGATTTACCATACCACAAGACACGGGAGGGGGGCACCCTCATTTGAATTTCACACAGGTAATTTCCTACCCTGCCTCCCATGATGTAAAGCTGGACTAATGATCAGTGTTGCTGTGCTTTGCTCAGACATTCAGTTTTGAACTGAGTGGTTGTAAATTGAAATTATGTTTATTTCTTTTTTTTCCTTGCTGCATGACAGTGGCAGATATAAATGGTAAGTAACAGTCATGACTTTTTTTCCCTCATTGAGAGTTTTGCATCTGAATGAGGAGTTCAATAGTGTTTATTTATATATATATATATATATATATATATATATATATATATATATATATATATATATATAGTTTCTGCTGTTAAAATGATGTGTTTTCAGATGTATAATTCATGGCGATTTATTTCTATTGTTAAACCATAATAGGTTGTGTCGGTCCTTTATGTAATTAGACTGGTGAAATACAAATTGCAATGTAACATACACACATTGTTTTGGGATTTTCTTAATGAGGGGAAACAAAAATCGTAAAAATTCTGCTATTTACGCCAAAACACAGACATGTCATTAAACCTAACAACAGTGATTACTGGAGGAGATTCAATCAATTCTGCCCTTTCTCCAGATTTCTGTGCACTTTTCTGTAAAAACAGGTGCAGATTTAAAAAAAAAAAAAACTACTCCTAAAAACTACACATTCCCAGCAGCCTCTCAAAAGTCGCAATATCTAAATGACACATGTCCTTGCATTAGCACTAGGAGTCGCATTCCTCCTCTAGAGCACATGCATTTCCTCATTTCTGCAAAGATCCCCCCCACACACACACACACACACACACACACACACACACACATACACAGACACACCAGGGTTTCCAATTGTCGTCATGCTGGGTTTAGACTTACAAGCTCCACCAATTACTCTCTCCACAAAATGTCCTCAATGTGTCACCTGCAGACGTCGCCTTAAATGTGACACCGCAGACAAATGGCAGTTATGACAGGAGTCAATAAGAGTGTGATCTGAATGCAGTGAGTGTTGTGGATCCCAGAATCCTGGGAGGCTTCTGGTGTGCAGTACTGGCTGCAGCATGGAGGCAGCTGGAGACGGGGGCCAGAGTCCAGCTGATCGCTGTTCTTCTGCAGCTTCTGGATTTTACTTTGTTTTCATCTTAATTCCTCCTCGTTTCTCCTCCACCTTGTTCATGACAGAAAAGAGACGCATCACATCTGCACGGTCATTTTTTTTTTGTTTTTAGCTAAAAAGTAAATGTGTTGAAGGCATTCTGTGAGCCTGTGGTTGCAGTATTCATTCTGCTATTAAATTTCATTTAAAGGATTTTAGCTTATGTGCTGCATGTATTCATCTTTGAGGGGGAAAAAGACAAATTCCTGCAAACATTTGGTTTCAAAGTCAAGTCTGTGTAAAAATAGCCAGCAGCCACTTGTGGCAAGGGTATGCTACCTCAAGAGAGTATACTGCCTGGCTGAAGTATGGGAATATATCATTAAAATAACTCTTTGACATTGAAGCCTGACGGCATCCATTTTCTGATGTAACCTTTCGTCTTGTTTTAGTCGACCCGACATTTGTTACGGAAGTGCAGCTCATGATGAGAATGCAGGGCTGAGTTTTCAAACAGAGCACAAAGGTCATATCTGGCTGTAATTATATTCATCAGATGCAGAGAAGAAAATGCAGTCTTACTCCCTAAGAAAATATTTACTATAAGATCAGTCTGAATTTACCCTAATTTTCTAGCTACTTGTCTGCACTTTACAAAACTTGTGCGTGAGCATGAAGTCTAGAGTGATGGTAAAAATATTTAGCATTTTTTAGCTAGTGATATATTTAGTTTTCCTTTCAAGAAAAGGAAAATATGTGTCTTTTTGTATTAAAACAGGGAGAAAACGTGCATTTCTGTGTTAAGCACATGGACAACTGTTATCATTCATACCGCGCCAACATGATTTCCACAGGAGAGTGTGCGGCTGCCAGTAGGCTTGAGTAGGCTGTTATGTATTTATGGCTGGAAAGAACCATCTTTTCTGGGGATTGATTTGGGCTGGTCCAGGGCCCGTGTAGCGGAGGTGGCAGAGTAAATACCTGAAGACTAATGTCTCTGTTCTGGTAATCAATACTCGCCTCATGACCACACTCCTGGCTACGCTCCTGTTAAAAACAAATTTGTTAATTTTGACAATTTAATTGCTGTGACCATGCATGCCTTGAGTTGTATAAGCAGGTAGTTGAACCTCTCAGCCGGGAAATGGGGTCTTGGAAAAAAGTGTAACCTGTTGGGATTTATGCACGTTTCTGCTCCCTGTGTGACAAATGATGGGGTTGAAGTGCCCTGCTGGATTTTCTTTTTTCGGAGTGTGGCACCCCTGCTCTTTGCAATAGATTATTCATCATCTTGATTTTTTTCAAATTATGCATTCATTTTAATTATTTATATTCTTTGTTTTAATAATTAAATAATTAAATAAATTATTTTTTTAAGGTTAATGAAAGTTTCTATTTTGTTTTGTTTTAATCTGTTGGGGGGTCCTTGTTATTTGTATTTTTTTTGTGTTTTCACACTCACATATTCAATAAGTTAATTGTTAAAATCTTGAGCTCCTAAAGGTTTCGCTTGATTTCATGAGTTTTCAATTTGACACACACACACACACACACACACACACACACACACACACACACACTACACCACAACCCCAAAGTTGTCAAATTAATAAAGTGAAAAGGTCACTGATGTGCACATATATTTTATTTGGGCTCAGTGATTGGTGACATAAATGTTCAAAATATCATTTCTTGCTCTCCTTATACACTCAGACAAATAATATGTTTGACTGGTGACTTTATTTTTGTTACAATTGCTTCAGCGTATATTATCCCGAGGAGCTATTAATAACTTGTGTTTGGGGGTAACAGAAGAGGCTCGGATCGGTCAGTGTTGCAGGTTAGTTGCATCAGTGAGCAACTACGGCCTGATTCTGCATGTTAATAGTACTTGGAGAATTACTGGGCATGTTTAATGTGAAATGCATACAAGGTGAACTACATCTCTGTTTTTAAGCTGGTCTGACAAGTCAAGTGAACACAATGGCATGTGGTACGTATTAGGGGAGCTGGTAGTAATTTCAGTGCTGCTAACTAAAGAATCCTCCGGGGAGGCTTAATTACAGGAAGACCATTCTAAATATCAGTGAGCTGCATATTTTCCATGACAAGAGATTTTTTAGTCCCACTCTTCTAGCAGTTTCAAAGTATAAAGCCACATGATGCGGCTGTGTGTTTTTTCCTTTTTTTTTTCCTTTTCTTTTTAGGAATTGCAACTAATCTCTACTCCGGTGTCGAGGAAAACAAGCCACTAGTTATGTGTTCATAACTCGCCAGGATAAAAGCAGCGTCACGTTTACCAGAACGCTGGATTATAAAACCTCCACATGCACAGAAGCGGCGAGAGCTCTCACTATATTGCCAGCTATGTTTATAAAGAGGGAAGACTTGCCAGCCAGTCTGTGCTGTGTACTTGTGTCTGTGGATCCTTACCATGCACCACTGGGGAATGCAGGGCTCTGTAAATGTTTGCAGATTACCATTTTTCTTAAATAATCCACTTGGAACCTCAAGTCATGTTCAGTTGCAATCAAAATGGGCAGTGTGCAACCTTCCATTTGTTTAAATGTGTTTAGATAATCCGTGTGTGAAATGGTGTTTGTTTTGATGTATGTTTAAGGGCAAAATGAATTCAGGGTTAGGATCGCTTCAGTCTTTTGTTTGTCTCGTTTTGTTTGCCGTGTTTACTTTGCCTCTGTGCATGTAGCTGAAAATGCACCGTCACTCTGTTTCACACAACTACTTTGTTTTATTTGTGGGCAAATCCACTATACTTTGTAGAAGCTGTCTTTTCTTCTGTTGGAAAAAAACAAAATTGGTGTTTTTATTATGACCATGAATCTTTGAAAATTGGCTAAAATCAAATGCAATAACATTTAAATAATCGTAACCTCTTACTTTACTATGTTGCCTCAAATCAGTGAATTGGACGAAGACAAGATTAATGCAGTTCTGAAAATATATTTCTAGCTTGGAGTCAAATGTTGATTTTATGTGAGTTTTTTTATGATAACCATTGACTGGAAATCCTTTTTTTATTTATCAATACTGAACACTACTTGAAGCTGCAGTCTAAACTAAGGCAGTGGGGATAAAATTGCTGACGGCTCCTTTTAGGGAAGACTAATAAAAAGTAGGCCTGGAATGATATTAACCTTTGCTTTGTCTTGTTTTTACTTCCTCTCCGCTTGCTGAGGTTTCTTTTAAGAAAAATTAATCTCACGATAAGTTCTTGCTTTCAGTTAAACAAAATAAAAAAAACATTCCTCAAAATGTGGACTTTGAAAGTCTACACTGAATAAAGTCTAATAAAGATGACCGTGTTCACCTACAATACATACATGTATAATACATACACGTGTGATATTATTGGAACTTAATGTTATAAAAATGTATGGCTGCAATGTATTTAAAAAAAACAGAATTTAAAAAAGCCCCTTTTTCCCCTCAGCATCTGAAGAGGATATTCTCAAAGGCAAGCAGTCCATTCGCAGTCAGGCTCTGGGAAATCAAAACTCTGAGAGTGAGACGTCACTTGACGGAGACGATGACACTCTGTCATCTTTGGACGAGAAAGAATTGGAGAATGTAACAGGTAAGCCAACGTCTCCTTTTACACCTCTTAAACCTGCATCTCAGTCACTGTTTTTCCTGTAGCAGGAAAAAATATAAAGAAATAAAGCTGTTGTCATTTTCTTCCACACCACTGTTTTCTACATGTTTTTTTAAAATTATTTTTGGAGGGGGGCGGTTGAATGGTGACTTATAATATTTTGCCCTATGTACTCTCCACATCTCCCATGGCAGGCTATCATGATTTCCCCATACAACATTTTTGTTTTGTGTCTTGTCTTTTTTTTTTTTTTTAAGAATCGTTGTGGGATTTATTGTTTGAAAGTGCAGACTCCTTATGTACAAGCAGAGCAGGCTCTTTTTCATTATGGCACCAGCATCCCAGGAGAGTGCTGGTGAAAACACTGCATCTCCAGTTTTCTGTCTGTGCTACTGGAGGTCTGCTTCACAAACACACTCACAAGCCTGTGTAGCAACACTCAAAACATTTTATATCCCGCAGTAGCCAAGTTTATCCCAGGATACCGCTTACCCTAAAATGGGACATTATCTGATTCAAGATCAACAGCGTTGCCTAAATAAAAACCTTTAACTCTTTGCATGAGCCTTTAAGCCTCCTCAGACTACTACAACACAGCCTTCTGCTAAATTACACTCACACCCAGCGATGACGTCAGGCTTGCTCTCTGTTGCTTTTGATATGGGTGCTATTCAAATGATCTCAATTAAATATCATAGTCCTCTAATCGGATTGCAGTGTAATCCGCATCAGCAGGCTATGACATGCATCAACAGGGCTCAGAGTGCGATTAAAAAATAACGGCGGTGGATGACAAAAGGATTAAAGCGTTGAGTCCTGTCTAATAACGTGTTGTGTGTAGCGCGGGGCGAGCTGCTGCTTCTCCCCTTTAAGCAGCTGTCTGCTCCAGGTGTAATTGAATGTCTTCGAGTGAACGGAACGAGCAAAAAAAAAATGTTATTGCAACCCACGGATAACATGTCAGTACTCACGGGAGGCGCAGGGATGGATATATCTGTTTATTCCATCCGTTTGCATGATCGCGAGGGGTGCTGAGGGAAATCAAGCCGGGCCCCGAGCCTCCTCTCTCCGGCAGCGCACATCTGCAAATACAATGCGTCATATGCGCAGAGGCGCGCGGAGCTTCCACCCGCAGCTCCCCTGAGCCGGGCTCTCATTGTCATACTGGCATAAATTAAGATTGATGAGAGATTAAAGCCCCGTGCAATCAATGCATTCTGACGGACAGTCGATCTTTTTTTGCACAATTACGCATTACAGTTTTACACTTCTTTTAAAAAAATCTTATTTAATAGTTTGATTTTTGGGGCCTTGGCTGTTGTTGTGTTTGGGCTCAGGAAGTCTGTATAAGCAACTACTAATCTTATCTCTATTTATTAAGTACATCACCGTGGAAGATAATATGCAGTGTTTATAGCCGCAGTGTGCAACCTCGCCGATTTGTTTTATTTAATGTTACAATTGCAAATAGATGCATGCGCGCATATATATATATATATATATATATATATATATATATATATATATATATATATATATATATATATATATATATATATATATATTAAAGATTAGATTATATCCACTTCTCTCATCTGTTTATCCCCCAATACTCATCTACTTAATTCTGCGTCCACTATTAAAGTTATTTTTGCAATCAAACCGCCACCAGATCAGCTTCATATGTTTACTTTTCACCATTGGTGACACTTTTGTTTTTTTATTGAAAAAATATTTTTCTTAAAAAATCGCCCGTCCGTGCTGGCGCTGTGACCGGCTCCTGTCGCCCCCCAGGCCCCGTAAACCTGAGCACCAGCGCGCAGCTGGTGGCTCCGGCCGTGGTGGTGAAGGGGACCCTGTCCATCACCGCCTCCGAGCTCTACTTCGAGGTGGACGAGGAAGAGCACAGCTACAAGGCCATCGATCCAAAGGTAAGTGAGGCGAGCTCCATGCGATTCTGCCCGGAATAGTCACTTCTAATCAAGACATGCTTGGGTTTCCCTGTAGATAGGTTGTGTAGTCCTGCATGCAGCCTTTGGTTATTATCTGCAAAATTACTAAAAGCAGTTATTTTTTTCATGAGCATGCATGGGACTGTTGGTGTGTTTTCCAACTTTGTTTTTGTATTAAAATCTGATAATTGTGAAGCTGAGAATAAATGAAAGTGTTATCATCCTGACGTTGATTATTAATATAGAAATGTAATTTACCGCATGCTGTAAACATATTGAGAATATAAAGTGATAAGTCAACTTTTTTTTCTTCTTAAAAAATAACGTGCATTTAAAACCAAAATATGTCGATTTAGTGGTCATAAAAAATACATGTTTGAAATATATTTATTTTTAATACAACTATATTTGAGGAAGATGGGTGGAAAATCCTTCCCCCTAGCTGATCATTTGATTTAGGTCTGCAGCATTCCCTTTTCCCCCTGATGAGAACGTCTTTAAAAAAACACACACACACTACACAGAAGTATCGTGCTCTAATTAGAAATAATTGTTAAGGATATTTAGAAACGACGTTGACCCAAGCAGCCTGCTGTCCTACAGGTGGTTGTTTACAGTGCAGATGCAGCCATTCGTATTTAGGTGTGTAAGGGGACACGCTGTTGCAGGAGCACAAATTCTGACGAATGTGTTTTTCGTATCAGAATCCATATAAAAAAAATAAAGTTGACGGTCGAGGTGATGTCCAGTAGCATTTCTGAAACGCATTAATCAGATGCAGGCTGGTTGAGCTGCAGGGCCTGTGCTGCTGCTGCTCACACAGCAGCGATGCTCCAGGCCTCATATATTAACATGCGTCGCTTGATTTACATTCATTCGAAAATCCGTTTGAGCCAGTGACGCACTTTAAAAGTAACTTATGGCCTAAAGTTCGCTCCGCACATTCCCTCTTTATGTTTTAGCACAAGTGTCCCCCTCCCTCTATTTGTCTCCCCCACCGTCCACCAACGATCTGATTCTATCGCTTGCAATTTAACGTTTCTTTTCACCAGGCAATAACAATAAAAACAATCAAATGCACCATTTGCGTCTTTTGCTTCATCTCAGCTGTCAAAACAACGTCAAGACACGAGGCCTAATTGTAATTTAATTTTGCAACATTTTATTAACATTTCTTTTTAAGTCACATAATGGAAAAAAAATGAACTTGGCACGCTACATTTTATTCTTTCACTTGACGATTTTTGTGCATATATTTAAATAAAAGTTCCTTCACTTTGTGAAAACATTTAAACGAGACAACTAAAAAAAAAGTTATTACACTTATCTGAAAATGTACCTTCACTTTCTCTCTGGCTGTGGCCCAATTTGCTCCATTGGAGGAAGAACAAAAACAGGAGGCAGAAACAAGTTTTTTATGGTTTTCTCATTTTGATACTGATGCCTCTTTTCACATTGCCGGAGAACCATCTCTGTCCTTCTCTGAAGCTTTTTTTTATCCCAAAAAATGTCTCCCGACTCAATCTCAGCCATCGTTTTTTTTTCTGTGTTGTCGTTGTTGTTTGTTCTGTCTTTTATAATTTGTCCAAACTTTTCGCGTTGGTGAGGATTTCCCTCGCTAGTCTCCACGTCTGCTTGGCGGCGGCTTCCAGGGCAGAGTGAGGCTTTCCCTGAAACAAGTCCAAGTTTGGCAAGAAGTAGTGGGGACATCTGCGGCACTGCAGACAGGATATGAGCTGCAGCAGGATGCCGTTCAGCCGGTCTCCGAGGCACGACTCGTCCCAGTCGGTCTCCCTCGGGTGCTTCTCGCACTCGTACAGCAGCAGCGTCTTCATGTGGTAGTTGTGCAGCGGCTGCCCCGGCAGCTCCAGGTGCCGGTCCCGCAGCGTCTTGAGGACGGACAGACACTTCTTCCTGCAGCCGGCCATGAGCAGCCGGTTCTCGGCCTCGCTGAACTGCAGCACCCAGGCGTCGCTCTCCGCGGAGCTCTGCTTGCCCGTCAGCGAGTAGCACTCTTTGGAGAGCAGGTTGAAGCCCTCCGCCTTGACTTCCGCCACCCGGTTCGGACCGGGCCACGGGATGTGCGGCATGGGCCACTGCGCCGCGCTCCGCGGCCAGATCCCGGTGCACTTGAACGCGGGGGTAATCTGCACCACGTAGCGCTCCCTGATCCGGAGCTTGACCTCGCTGGTGTCCGCGATCATCTTCACCACGTCGCGGTAGCTGCATTTGTCCACGGCCTGCGCCACCAGCGTCTGGAACCTGGAGCGGATCTTCCTGGCGGAGAGGTAGCCCGACGCCGTGATGAACTCGACCCACAGCGACATGCTCCTCTTCCGGCCGTCGCTCAGCTTCAGCACCGCGCAGCCGGGCAGCGAGCCGTCGTCCACGAAGTTGAACACCCCCATCTGGTTGAGGTAGAGCACCACCTCGAACTCGTTGGGGGAGATGACCTCCATCCCCTCGTAGCGCGCGTCGATCTCACTGAGGGAGCTGATGAAACGCGGCTCCTGCACCTCCACCTCCTTGAGGACATCGGACACCACTTTGCAAACCTCCCTTATGGTCTTCGCAATGGCCGCTTTGCGAGCTTGGCACCTCTCGTTGTAATATTTGTTTAGCTGGTAAACCAGCTTTGCCTGCGTCGCGATCATGTTTGGGCAGAGGTCCGGGCTGTACACCGGGGAGTCGCAATAAGTTGACGGATCCAATGCTTACCGGTAAAGCCAGAGGCAAATGCTTCCCCCGTGCAAGAAAAAATGTGTAATCAAAGTTTTTTCTTTTTTTTCCCCTTTTCTTTTTTTTGCTTTTGCAGCGGATGGACGTCAGTGTAAAGGAGGAGGAAACGGATAGGGATGCAACGTAATGCTAAATATCAGTCCAACTCATGAGCACTTCCAGCACGGTTGGGTAGATGCATGTTCAGGTCGGTGGCTAAAGTGTCCTCGGGTCCCGGGGCTGCACGCGCTAAAGCCTAAAACACCGTCTGTGGCCACACATCTCCTCTCGCTGCCGTTTTCTCCTCCGCGCGTCCCCCCCCCAGCTCACTTTTTTCGTCCACACTCAGCTGTGAGCTGGACTTGTGTAGTTTATGAATGGTTCCTTTAGCAAAGAGTGAAAGGGGGTCGGGCTTCTCTTCCTGCAATCATGTGCGGAGCTGTCAGTGCGCGCAGCCAATCACAGCGGCCAGACGCAGGCGGTCCTGCAGGAGAGCTCCGAGTCCGCCTCGCCTGCGTCTGGGGCGCACGGAGCTGTCCGCGGCTCCCCAGCCTGCACAGGAAAACACAAACCTTTAGCTTCTCATACGGGCTCATTTCAGTGGTCACGCTTCTTAAGTAGTTGTTTTTAGTATCATTCTCCCCACAGACAAGTGTTGCTCTTTACGCGCAGTTTCTCCCGCTACGTGTTGAGGATTCAGATTATAGTCGGTGTGAGTGGCGGCCTTTAACTTTACTGCTTGTTCTGCAGATAAGTCTCAATCTCTGCTTTTCTCCGGTCACTTTTAATAGGATGCGTTTCGTCCCGCTTTACTAAAACCTGTAAGTGCAGCGTTTTGTCCTTCTCATTGTCATTTGTTCTTGATCCACTGCTTCATGCGGCTTGTCCTACTTTTATCAAATGGTCCACTGAGCTGATGCTTTTGAAGGGTCCAACGTTAATCGTTAAAATATGATTTCCCACTTTTTTTTCTAAATATCCGTAATGAGTGCAAGACAAACTGAGAGAATTATTTTAGTAAAATGAACATTTAAGAAGTAAACCAATATTCACTGTATTGTTTTTTATTATTATTATTCAGGAGATTCTTTATTAGGATCAGTTACGCTTCGTTTTTATTCCGGGGCGAATCATCGAACGGTTCAGTTATTCGTCTTATGAAATTATATTTCGTATAAACTATAAATATTTGATGCAGTGGGGAATTATTTAACATTTTACAACACATTATTTTTTGACGTGCACTTCAAACGGTGAACACATTGATTGCACAGACAGTTTAGGCTCAGCGAAGCTCTAATTCTAGAGGTTATAAATAGAAATGTTCACGAAGATAACGTCATTTATATTTCCTGCGAAGATTTCATTTGATCTAAGTTGAATATTTTTTTTTAGTTATTTACACCGTGGATCGAGTAAATAATTTGAAGAAGACGCAGCAGTCCGCGGATTCCCTCACCACACACACACACACACACACACACACGCACACACACAGACGCGCGCGTTAATTTGCCTGTGGGTTTATCGTTAACCTTGTGCGTGCTGAATATTTTAAGCAGGGGTCTCTGAGGTTGTGATCGCCGTGCCCTCATTACTTCATGTTGCTGGACTAAAGAATCAGACTTCCCTCTGCAGACAAGGGGCTTTGGTCGGAGACATAAGACGTGTGGGAAAATAAAAGCCCACGTTGAAGGCCATATGAAATCTTTCTGAAAGTATTAGCCTGTACCTGCAGCATAACATGGTATCCGCTTCCAGTTAATGGGGTCGCGGTCATTATATGTGTCTGGTGTGAAATAGACGGAGTTAATTGGACAATTAATTTACTTCAAGACCTTTGCAGCTCAGCGCAGTTCTCATTTGAATTGATTTTGAATTTTAAACAGTTAACAAAAACTTCATCTACATAAAATAAGTAAACTGCTACAGTCATTCCCAAATTCTCCAAAATAATTTACAACAGTGATTAATGATTAAAGCCTCTGTTGTAATATGTTAAACCATAATTTATCACAGAAGTGTTGAAAAGAGAGACAGGCCTTAAAAGTACCATAGCTGCATAGTGGAAAGTGCCATGATATTTTCTCTGCAGCCTGCATTAAAGCAGCAAGTTGCCTGCATGGTAAAGTTAATTTCTAAAAGCGGAAAGCAAGCCAAAATCATGTGTTTGAAAACGTGTCCATATCTGTTAAAACATCCATGAACACATTAACTTTCATGACACTTGTTATAAAAGTAATTTTACATAAAACAGATTCAGCAAGTGGTTTCCATGTAACCCATTTACTGATATGAAGTAGCCAACTATGCAAAGGATTTAAAAAAATAAGCCACAAACATGTCAGAAATGGCAGTGATTAATCAGCACCGTTCATAGTTGCCACATCCTCTGGATTTTATCATGGACCTTTTTGTAGGAAGTGGTAAAGAGGCTTAAGGGAGTGTAAGATAAGTGATGATTCAATTTGTAGAATTTATCATTTTAAGGCTCTGCCACAATAGATATTTATATTTAGGCTCAGGTCTATGTAACTGAAAACCATCCACATTCTAAAAGTGAAATACAAAAACTGATAAATGTCATATATACATTATACTTAAGGAATTTAGTCATTGGTGAGTATTGACTGCAATTTAATCAATTAAATTAACATAGTCTTCGTGTGGAAGATTAATGTAAAAATTCACTTGTCCCTGCTAAGAAAAAAAAATCTTGGCATAATGATTTAGATGCATAAGTTAAAACATAATGAACGGATTGGCATTAAGCTGCTAAAGGAACACACAATCCTTTTGGATATACTTCCTAGAACTACTGAAGTATTCAGAGAAACTGTGGCAAGTCAACTGTAACTGGATTTATCGAGTTTTAATGAAATGCTAAGCGGAGATTCCCTCCCTCAGTATCATATTCAAGTGAAGTGGTAGATATCCTAATGTGGCTTTGGAATTTAGAAGAAAAAAATCATGAGGAGAAAAAATGCCTGAATGTTTGAATTTCAGATGACTGTTTATTATCAAGTGCACAGCTCCAGCTAGATCAGTTAACACTACTAGGAGAGTAAGAATCTAAATATTATGGACAACATGCTAACTGGAGCTTAATGAAAAATGATGCACAAACTTAGTCTTTTGTTTTATTTTATTTTTTTATTGAAGGACAACTGCAAGTCAAATAATGTACATTTGAAGCAATACTTCTCTCTATCTACATCTAACCCATCTCCCCCTGCCTCCACCTTGAAGTCCATAAAGATACAATTTCACATTTGAAATTGATTCCATATAACAAAATAAAGTACAGTAGACATAAATTAATAAACTATTAAATAGGGGGGGTGGGGGATGGTCTTGTAAGTATAAAACATTAAGTAACAGTGCATGAGAGTGAAAGCAGATACTGTAGTAGTTAGCAGTTACATAATATTCCTCTCCTATTCAGGAGGGAATGTTCCAAGCCTGTTAAAATAATCAATCAAGCATTGCCATTTCTTATAGAAACGGTCTACAGAACCACTGATAGTGAATTTTATCCTCTCAAGTTTTAGAACAAATACCAGGTGTGGGATTCTGGAACCATAAATAGTGGAATAAGGTTGTCTGCAATATATAAATATAACTCTGACCAAACCTATACCATAGTGCTTTTATCCAAAGAGAATTCAGGCCATTGGATTGGGTGTGCCAAGAAGGTGACACTAGCATATTAACAGGTTTAATATGCTAGTGTGTTACTGAGGTAATGTTGAATGTCAGGCTTTGGCCTCCAACACACCAGACACATACGTGCCCGATAGACAGCCTACTTGCAGACTGATTTTCCTGGAGTATTGCTCTGCCAATTCTGGGAACCCTGCTCTCCCATGTAAAGGCTTGATGTAAAGAAGGTTGGTTATGAAGAAGGAAGGATATTGAAAGAAATAAAGAACTTTAGGCAAGGTGTTTATTTTTACACCCTGAAGGATATAGCGGCTGTGGCTCAGGAGGTAGAGTCCACAGCCACTAATCGGTAGATTGGTGGTTCACATGCCAACATGTGTTTGGGAGTTGGAGCTCTTTGTATGGCAGCTTCACCCATCAGTGTATAGACGTGTGTGTGAGTGAATGGTGCTAGTACATAGTGTAAAGCACTTTGATCAGAAAGGTACTGTATAAATGCAGTCCACTTATCATTTATTACATCTTTAGAAGTTTAGCTTCATCTGCAACAGTAGGGGGGGTAAATTTGCTGAATCCAGGGAGGGGATTATACTAATTCTGAGGTATTTGAGACTGGATTTAGGTGGATGAAAGGGAATATTAGATTGTTAGCTCTGTAGGGCAGAGGCTTCGACATGGAAGCATTTACTTTTCTGAAAGTAAAGTTTGGAGCCTGTTTTCTAGAATAGGGAGTATCCTTGGGATGCTTAGCACAGGATCTGTCACATAAAGTAAACTATCATCCATGTATAGGGACATTCTATATGCTTGCCCTCCTTCACCTAATACCATGGAGAACAGGGAAGAGTATAAGTGCAGTCGTCAGAGGCTCGATAGCCGGTGTAAAAAGAAGAGGAGACAGGGGATGACCCTAATGGGTTCCACATGACAACAGGAAATTTGCAGACCGTGTGTATTGGAGCAGATGTACATTACACTGCATGGAAAGAGTAAAGAATTCCAATTCATGTGTAGAACTTATTACCAAATTCAAATTGTGTAAAATATCTCCATTTGATTCTCTTCATCTAAAGAGATGCTCACTTTTTTAGGGCTGTTTAGAGTAAACATTATTCTCAGTAGGGTACTAGATTGGGCTGGGTCTGATTTGCATAACCTCAATAGCTTGAACGGTTTCTTCCAGATATATTTCAGAATCATTTTTGTTGTTTATAAATGCTTCCATGAAGAGTGTTACACTGCATAGGGTTAAAGTCCACCTGAAACTGTATTTCAAGAGTATCGAACATTTGTATTGTAATATCTTTCTGGTGTAAGAGCCCAAAATATACCCCATGGCCAGACTAGACCCCAGGTGTATTCTGGGCATTATTTATTATTTAAATATTTAGACTAGGTTATTTATACCTTAGGGACAGAAGTGGGGCAAATAGACAGAAATGCTCAATGCAAGAAAAGTTGTGTTCACTTTTCACTGTGATCACGTGGGACAAATATAGATGAATGATTGAGGTGATTGAAAAGGCGTGATGAATGCAGGCGAAACAAAAAAACGCTGGACCTACAGATGGAGTCAGTCCTAGAACTTCAGCTGTCCTATGTCGGGCTGATGACTGTTTCCCCAGAGATCATGTGGGGTGTGTCTAAACCAGTAAAAGAAGGTTCAAAGTCTGAAATTTGGACTGTAGACATGAATTAGTAATAAGTACAGTAGACAATAATTAGTTTTAAGAAGGGGGGTGTCAATAATGATACATTACTCTACCTAGACCACATAAACAATAATCAAAGTTGATGTAACTTAAGCCAATATATTAGATATTTCTGTTGTTGTTATGTATTTTCTGTTGTTTTTCCTGATACTCTTTAAAAGATGAAAGAAACATGAGACTGTAGCACTTGAGCCATTGGTTTTAAAAAAGAATTTAAATAATTCCACGGTGGTACATAAAACGAGCAATAGGTGAAATATGGCACTCGTGAAAATAACTTACCTCATACCTCACATGTTAAACCATGAAGTGTCTCTCTTCAACTTGTGAATCTGTTCTGGCTCACTTATCAAACCACATGTTCCTGGGCAGTTTTGTTCGGTTTTATTACAATGTAAAATGGAAGTGATATGGTGGATTAGATTTATAAACACTTTTTATTTTGACATTTGATATGGACAGGTCAGCCATATATCAGAATTTTTAGCTTGTGTGTTTATGTTCATTTCACTGGTATCATATATGTCTAACTAGGAATTGCAGTTTGAAGCTGAAGGTCAGCACAATGCTGGTACAGCTGGGAACAACTTTGGGAGTCAACATTAACATTTTTAGCTTTGCAAATTCTACCATTTCCTTTTTCCTTTCTTTCTAGTGTGGATACATATAATAAGCGCCAAATGATTGTCACTCATTTATTCATCTATCTTTGCTATTTCCTTGTGCCCTTTATCTCTGACTCCTAAAGAGTTTTCTCCTGCTTTATATTGACTGGAGAAAAGATCAGGGGTTTGTCAGGAGGCTCTTTGATGTAAGCCTGTGTGACGACGCCACAGTGATCCCCCTCACGAGCACAAAACAATCTCCATGCCTGCGTGTGCAAATCTCTGCCAGCTGATGACTAACCTCACTGCTTCTCATTTTTATCTTCTGTTTTTGCGCTTCTTCTCCTTCCACCAGATTTACCACAGGTACCCTGGATGACTGGCTACACTGCATAATAATGTTCTAATCTATTGGAATTTCTCTTGCAAAAAGTAATATTTTAAAGATGCTTTTCTAGAATGCCATGAAAGTGGAGATATCTGAATAAAACAACAGGAAAGATTGGTTTGCTTTGTAACAGAATGTGCAACAGTTGTCTGCTTGAGTGGGTGTGTTTTGTACTTCCAGCGAGCGATAAAGGACAGGGATGTCAGAGATTGGCATTTTTAGGTGGTGCTCTTTTCCCCCCTTTTCCTGTCTCTGGAAACATGATAGGTGGAGTTAAAGTGGCTCACAGCTCTGCATTACACACACGCACACAAGCTCACAGACGCACACACAAGCTCTCACACACACACAAGCATGTGCTCATAACAAGCAACAACCACACACATGTGAGCAGAAAGTACATTTTGGATACTTTTGTTCACACATTTTGTTGCTGTCTCCCAAACCCGGATGGACCCAGCTGCTCCCTCCACAGAGGGCTCAAAGAAAATCATCGCAGGCAACTAATTGCCTGGCAGGGCCCTGCATCTGCTCGGCAGATAGCAGAACTGATGAAGTCACTGAGCAGATGTGTGCGTGTCTGCGTGCGTGCATGTTTAAGCAGCACCCTCTGTGTTAGACATAAGCCATCAATATTGCATGTGGAGTTATTGTTGCAGAGGCACTCATGGAGCCTACTAATATTGCACAAATGCAGAGGTGAAAATGCTCCATGTCTAGCTGCTTGGTTAAAGAACAAATCAGCACAAGCCTGATTGGAGGATATTTTGGTCTCTATCTTAGATCTCTTATTGCATTCCAGTGTTTGATAAAGTATGTGTCCTGATGGCAAACTGTTGACTAGTTCTTACTGTTTTGTATTTTCACATTAAAAAAAATAGCAAATGTTTTCTTTAAAAAATGGGCAAGGACATGAATTTGACCCTGGTTTTCTTAGAACAATAAAAATAATACATATTCAGTTTACCTTGTTCTATAAAAAGGCCAAGTTTTAAATTATCATTGCCATGTCCTTAGTTCCTTTTGGAAGCCTGAATAGTCCAAATAAATATTGCTAGCACACTTGAATGATTATTTCAATATGTAGTACAAAAAACACTTCTAGTGTCTAGAGCTTGTGTGTGTGTATAAACCAATCAGAAGTCCATACACCTTACTTTAAATGGCACAATTTTACCACATATTTTTAAACTCTATTTATATTCTGTTGACATCTATACCATGGAAAAATATATTTTGAAATGTGCACTAGTATGTAAGCCTGTGTCCAACTTTCCAGAATGCAATGTTAAAACCCCCTTTGAGAAGGTATTGGTGACTCTAATTAGTGGGGTGGTGACGGCTACCTGGGGTTGGCTGGAGTGGCTGAATGGATCACCAGTCAGTCAAGGAAAATCGCCCCAGTGTTATGTAGCCACCAGTCCCATATCGTTAAGCTCTCCCTAAAGTGTCAAACTGCTGGGACCGCAAACCCCACCTCCTCCTCCCCGCTCGCTCCGCCAAACTCTCATGGTCACCAGGGACGACCTTCGGCTGCAGCTGCCAATCACAAAGAGGCATGGCAGCGAGAGGTCTCCGAGAGAGGAGCCTATTGATTTTCCAGTTAGAGCCTAAGTAGTTTGTGCTATAGGGCTAACAGACAGCCTGAGCAGGTATGTCATTATCAATGAGCCCAAGGAAACGGATCCTCTCACTCTCACTCATTCATATTGGCCTCCTTCCATCCCTCCCTCCGTCTCACCGTGCCATTCCACCAGAGTGCATGACAGAGTGCTTTCTGAGATAGTCAATAAATCGCTCAGCCACACCACGACAACAACTGGCAGAGTGATGGGTTGGGATGACCTTCTTCCTCTTTCTTTCCCTTCTTTGCCTCACTCTTTCATTGTCTCGCCATCCCTGCTCTCCAGGTACAGTAATTATCCCCGGGAGGACATGAAACCGCTTCTCACCATAGACGGGGTTATCACAGCCATCATGTTTTCCTCTTTGGTTTTACTACTCTTTGGTTGCTCAACATCCGGAATTGGTTTAATATCAAACATCATGCCCTTGCGGCTCATTTTTACCCATCTAGTCATCAGAGAGCGTAATTAATGATTTACTGCTCCCTCGTTTTGCCTCAGTGCTTATGTGAAGTCACTGACCGGGCTCTGGGAACTGCTCAACATTAAGACATGTGCAAACAATTATGAATGATCTAAGCCAATTAGAGGAGATAAGACCAAACAAAGTTTTAAAGCTTCCTGTTTTCTTAATTCCCAGTAGGGACGTGTTACCTTTTCTTCTGTCATTTCGAATCTCTGTATACCTCACACAAAATACAAATGCTCTCCATCCTTTTTCCTCATACTTTTATGTTTCAAACTCCCTCATATTTTATTTAATAGTTAGTTTTTCAATAGTGAGGTTATATCAGTGATGATGAACTCATTCTGTAGGCATGAGGTCAACGGGACCATGGCCAGATGTTGAGAGTTTAAGAGTGATGGAAGAAGATTCAAGTATTTGGAAATACCCTTAGATACTGGCTCCTCCTTTTGCTATAACCCATATTTGATGTACCCATATTTGTCAGGCTTCCTCTTGATTTTCGCCAGTTGTTAGACTATGAGATCATTGCCCTTATATGGGCAGGATTCAAGACTTCTTTGTCCTTTATTGATTTTAGCCACCCTGGCACTGTGGGTGGCTAAAAAACAAGAGAGTAGATCAGCCCGTCACTGCTTTGGTCCGGACAGAAACATCTCAAAATCCATTAGGTGGACTGCTGTGCACTGTTTCACAGATACTCGTGATTCCCAGATGTTAAACCCTAAGGATTTGGGTGATCCTCTAACTTGCCCCCTATAACTCCACTGTGAGTTTTTACATTTGTGATTTTAAGAGAAGTCTCTAAACACATAAGATAGGTTTTGATATTTGATATACACATTTATCCCCACAGGATAAAACATGAGAGATCAGCCTGTAACTTTTCAGCACCAGTACCATTCTCTGGTAAACATTGAAATTAGATTAATACTACTACACCCAAGTACCAGCTAAACAAATGGCATTCTCATCAGCCTGAGCTGTACTTTGGGTTTAGTGCTATTAGCAAATCTTACTGTGGTATGCTAAGCTGCCAAAATAAGTTAGCACTTAACAAGATAAACTGTGTGCTTATTCTATTTTATTAGCATCCTTCTACTGGCATTGAGCTCAAAGCTGTAAAATCTTTTTCTTGTTTTTTTCTTTTTTTTATCTCAATGAAGATTTTTAATAAGTATTCTCTGTAGAATATTCTTTAATTTGCAGTTCTAATCAGATACTCCAGGTTCAGAGACATTTTAATATATATACAGCCTATATATATTTTTAACCCATGAGGAATTCTAAACCGCAGAGACTCTTGCAAAGCAGGCTGATGAATCTCTGCAGCAAGTAACCAGGTAGGAGAGGTCAGGGAAAGACAATTGCCACATTCGTAATCACGTAAGGAACCATTAAACACAGTGTCATCCTGCCACCTAATGATGACTAATGCCTCCTTTTCAATTGTTCTTCCCGCACACACACACACACACACACACACACTTCTCTTTTCACAGATAAACATGCTCAGCGTCTCCTTTGCCATGCGTTTGTGACCTGACTTTGGACCTTAACGCGACCACAGACCACTGTGGCTGGGTCCTGGCTCACGGGTTAACCAAGCACCTCCAGACAAAGAGCTGCTACCCCCTCATTGCACCTGAGCCTAGTCCCTCCATCATGCTCCATCTCTGGGCTTGACTGGGCCAGTCAGGGGGCAGGTGCCTCCCCTCCCTTCCTTTGATTGATCCCCTCTCTCCATCATTTATTCCCTTCGTCTGCCGCTGACACGCGTGTCAAAGGCAACACGCCAGCCTGATGGATTGGCCTGTTTATGGATGCCAGTCTGCCTGGTAGGCTACTGATATTACAATCAACACCTGTGTACCTGCTGTTCACACAAGCCTCTGTTATTCAGCTGAGGTCAGAGAGACACCAGATCGATGTGTAGCCCGGCACATTGGGAAATGGAATTGTAAATGTGGTCTTGTTTTGTCAGAAAGGTTTGTGCTGCATTTGAGATGACACAACCAGATCAATGTCAGGGATGTGAGTAAACATCATCGTTGTAGAGCTTCCTTTGTTCATCTAGATTTCTAATACTAGAAGACCTCATAAATACAATAGCAGAATGACTCTCCTTGGACATAATATTCATTATAGCTGTTAATTCCTGAAATAAATCGAGAGTAATTCTAACCAGCTTTATTCGCTGTCAGAAGGTAAACTGATAGCATTGATGCATACTTTGTGTAAAGACATCTCAGAGCAGAGTGCCACATTGCTGAATTCTGGTGCCTTCATTGCCATTAAGCTTAATGACCCATCCAGTCTGGTTGAAATGGCACATCCATAGGGACATATTGCAGATTACTTACTCATCCAAAACTCATTTATAGCAGACATCAGCACAAGAGAGCTTCACTCCTGCACTGCAGTGGAAAAAAACTGTAGAATAAAACAAAGTATGAACAAAAACACATTTATTAAGGACATTGCTTTACATTTTATAAATACATCAAAGGATGAATAGGTTTGGGTTGTAGTGACTTTTCTGAATCACTATTTATCCATCTTGTTAACATCATGATATTATTTTGCACAATGGAATTTCATTTGTTTAATGACTGAAGTAAAATTCTTTTCACAGAAGAAATTGAAAAAATTCAATAGTAGTAAAGTAGTAAAACAGTAAAAAATCACTTGAATATCATTTTCTTTGTTTGTATTTTAATTACTTCATAATTCATCTGCCCAAACCGTATAACTGATGTTTATCAATTCAACTCACTGTATTAATTGCAATTAGAAACATTTGCCTCTCACTGATAAACCTGTAGCTGGGATTGAGTCAGCGTCAAATTCTAAAAAGTTTCTTTTATCCAAATGTTATTCTCTCCCTCTTCTTTTCGTTTTAACCCTCCTTCATATAACAAACCTCACATTCCCTGAGCAGAGTGTACTCTTCACCCCACACCCACTTAAGCTGGTGACAATAGCCGGATTAGAAAAGAATTTACTTCAGCGAAGCTTTGCAGCAACCCCAAAAAAAAGCCTATCCATCACTAAATGGTGAAACGGGCGATTGAAGGGAAGCGGGGAGAATGCGATAGGAGCCGGTCAGCGATCTTAACCTGTCTGATGTTTGCCATGGCAGCTTATAGAGGTGTGGAGGGCCAATAGCAGCGTGCCTTTACCAGCTCTGGTGCTTCAGTGGTGCCTCTGGGCTGTCGCTTTGATTTTCTGAGTATGTGTGAAAAGCATATAAATTCTTTTTGTCCCTTTGCTGATGTGCAAGTGTTTACTGATGAGCTTGACATATAAAGGAATGCACTGAAGCTCTTTTAGTCCTATTGCAACAGGTTCTCAATGATACAAGGAAAGTTATGTTTTTCAGCATTTTATAAGCATTTTATATATATATGTCTATGTATTTTTACATACATATTTTGTAATATTTAAGTTGATCTTGTTTTTTTGGCTCGTTTTTGTTGCTGAAGTATTGCTGTAGTATAGTAGTATGTTGTCCAATACAAGAGTAGTAATAATGTCGCACTGTCTGTATCTATACCATGTATTTCTATTACAGTCTACAGTCAAACAAGTTAATTTTAAGATAGAATTCTAATGATTTCACAGATATGAATTAAGCTTTCAACGTGAACTACAGTAATGCAAAGGTAGCGGGACAAGACAGCAGAATGTGGCTCCCTCCTAATTTAAGGAAGTCTGCTGCATTTCACACCCCTCTTCCCTTTACTTATGAAGCCTTATCCATCTTTTGTTCCCTGTCACCTTTGAGTCACCAACTCTGCCCTTTGTGGCTTAAATCTAAACTGTGATGGGGGTGAAAAGGAAGTGCTGGCCTTGGATATGATTAAAAACAGAGGTAGTATTCAACCCTATTTCTGTCTTTGTGTCCCTTTTTTCCTTTTCTTTTTTTAATCAACGTCAAGCTTTATGACTTTTATGTACTGCCACAATTACTGTGTAGAATATCCATTTCGCTATCCTATATGTCAGGGTCCTTCTGAGGCTTTATGTCCGAAGGCTGAATGTTTAATGAGTTAATGCACTGAAATCTTCACTTCTCTACCAATTAACCCCGAGACCACAGCAGCATTTCCCTAAATCCACACAAGACCTTTTTTTTGTCCCTACTTCAAAAAGGCTTAGCAGCCAACGAAAGGGAAGAAGAAAAGGCTAACCTGTTAGCAAACAGTGAAAAGGGCCAGAAAGGGTTTAATCCTTATTAGGCTAAATTCAGACTAAGTGGCCCCAAAGATCCTTTGAAAAGGGGACTTTCTCTCTCCGGGTGACGTTAGGGACTGAATGCTCTGAGCCTTTTAGGCTTCATAACCTTACATTTGCTCTGCAAGCTGGGCTTGTTTATTTATCTTTAATTCTCTCACCCTTCAGCGCAGCTTCCTAGTTGGGTTTATTTTTTTTTGACCTTGCAGTTTGTTTTACTTCCCTCGAGGCAAATGGACCTTTATGTGTGACCAGTGATTACATCTTGAATTAGTTGCATGATGGCATAACAATTGTCTATCAATCACTGATGGACACAATTTGTCTTGACTAATTATATTTAAGCCTTTTAAAAATGCATCTAATATGTAGTACATGTGTGTATATATATATATATATATATATATATATATATATATATATATATATATATATATATAATATGAGTAAGTAATCTGCAGTGTGTGTGTATGTATAGTGTATCAAATACTTATACTATTTAGGAATTTGAAATTTATCATTCTATTTATCATTATAAAAAAAGATAGACAAATGGACTTTTAAATGGAACACTTTCTCATCTTGCCAACAAGATGAGTGTGTCTTTGTATGTGTATGTATATATATATATATATATATGTATGTATATATATATATATATATATATATATATATGTATATATATATATGTGTATGTATGTATGTATGTGTATGTATGTATGTATATATATGTATGTATTTGTGTATATATGTATATATATATATATATGTGTATGTATGTATGTATTTATGTATATATGTATATATATATATATATATATATTTGTTTGTTTATCCAGCTGCACTCCTCCTATAGTTCACCAGTCTTCATGGGCCACATGGTGGGACAATGCTGCTGACATGGCTGGTTGGTTAAAGCATACTCCTGCAGTGCCACAAAGGTTCCAGGATGACTGCTGGAGTGTGAAAGTAGAATCATGTGTCTTACGGTCATATGATTCCAAGTTTTTTTATGGTGAGGAAGCATTGTTTTCCCCACAAGTAAATGACCTATTTTAGCCCCGACCAAGCCTCTCAAGTCCCATATACATTCCACCTGTGCTCTCTCTATTAAATGCATACCTCTTTCGAGGTATTGTTTTGCTTTAGAACGTGTCAATTCATTTTTCTTTCTCTTTCTAGCACCTCCAAGAGTTCTGCCTTCCCCTTCATATCATTGCATTCTGGCTATCAGTCAATTTCAAAAGCAAAATCTGTCTTAATTGGCTCCAGAGGGCTCGGGCAGGCTTTGTGTCAACGGTGATGAGGGTCCTGATTGGTCCAGAGGCATCGGCAGCCAACAGACCCTTATTAGTGTGCTGGGGCCCTCTGCCTGCTCGTTAGCCCGATGAATTCATTTACTGATGCCTGGTGACATGGCCTTGTTTACCAGTGTGGAACAGAGGATGGTGGTGGGGGGGTTATGGGTACAGAACATGAAGAGTAAAGAGTGGTGTTACAGGGGTGTGTGTGTGCGCGCACCAGAGGAGTGTCAAAAAGCTCTTAAATGTCAGCTTGTGTGAGCTGTGGTTTCTTTCTCATTTGCTGCTTCAGTTTTCTTCATTCAGTGGTCAGTCGAGCGAGGAAGAGTCACAAAAATCAAGTCTCTGAAGTAGCTCTATGTCGTGGTTTTTCTCTCCATTTGTGACTTTTAAATCCGCAGTGTGAATTCAGTTTCGAGGGAACTCTGAAGAAATCTGCAACCTCAGTCCATTGTTTGTGTAGAAGTCATTATGTTTTGAGTGTTTGGTGTTCAAGAGGACCTGCACAGTGTTTGGCAAATTATATGCAATAAGCAACTCTACACGCTGATAAGTCCACAGGTTTTTTTTTTTTATGAATTCTATCAGTTTCTCCCAATACTGCTTGTCCCTCGTCTCCGTTTTTGATGTTGATGGATCACCTCTCTTCCTCCCGCTCATTAATTTCATCACCTTATCTCCCACACCACTTCATTTGACCAAAAGGTAATAATAAATCCCTCATCCATTATCCTTTAACTGAGGCAGCCAGGCGGAAATACTTAATAACAGGCAACAAATTGAACTTCAATCACGTCATTTTCCTTCAAGGATGCACAGCACATTAAACTGAGCAGCCAAATATGCACACACATCGCTTATCTCACAGTTTTTAAATATATATATATTTTTCATAACGCTACTATTGACATTGTTAGTTGACTTTCAAAAAAAAATGTGTTATGACAAAGAGGTTTTTTTTATTGGTAGCTGGCATCGGTTTCTGTCCTCTTCAACTCAAGGGTCTTATCAGCCCAAAAACACACACACTCAGGCTGCCCCGACAGCAGAGGAGGCTGAGAGCCTCATCTATCTTGAACCACGCTGCTGATAGTCAGTCTGTTGCTCTTCTAACTTTCCCTTTAATTTGCTGCAGTTTCAATTAGATTTCACCCATGTCTCCGTGTTCTTCCAGACTTTACCCATGTCTGTAGAGAGACAGTGGTTGGTAAAAGGCGTTGGGTTTGGGGAAGGTTCATTGGCACGGGCTGTCTGTGAGATTCAGTGGTGACAGTTTTTGTTTGTGTGTGTGTGTGTGTGTGTGTGTGTGTGTGTGTGTGTGTGTGGTTACACACCGCAGCCACAGTCACCCGGCCCCTCTTCATGTGTCCCTCTTCATTCCGCAGCCTTTTGGGCATCTGACAAAGACAAACGACAGTGCTTCAGAAATGAGCAGCGGCAGCCGGGCGCACAAACAGGTTGAAAAAGGATGGCGAGGGAGAGGCAGAGAGAAACCATTGCAATCAAGACTAGTTCCTTTGTTTTCTGTTTGGCTGTGTGTCCCCCGCGTGACGCTTTGAAATTGATCTTAGGACGCACCAGACCTAAATCCATGGATATTGTTCCACTTGAAATGAAACATCAATAAAACTGCGTTTATACTCGACCAATCATGTTGACGTATAAGCTCCGGATCCAGTTGAGGTTTCCCTTAATGGAATCTTCTATCCTCAACGTTTCATTTTTAAAAAATGTTATTTTCATTTTTTTAAGACTGAACAGCCTTTTTTCTCTTATGACTAGAAAATATAAATGTAAAATATAACTAGCGTTTTTTAAGACAAATTCTTCCTCTGCTTCTGTGTAGCATTATCATCTCTTTAAACCTGACTGATCCGGTTCCACCATTACTATCTATCACAGAGGAAGCTGGTGCAGCCATAACTCCAGCGCGGACAATAACCTCCACACCATTGTAATTTGTCCAGACATGGTCAGAACGGCTGGAGCATTACAGCACGGATAGTTTGTCACACTCCTTGTCACCCACTCGGCTTTTTCATCTGCAAGGGAAAGGACGCGGCCAATAGGCACAATGATGCCGGCAACATAGAGCGCTATTTACAGCGTTCCAGAAGATTCATTGGTCTGGAGGAAAATATGATATCTGGCTGCCTCCACTACTGTCACATCTATCTGTGGAATCGGGCACGGCAACTTCATCAGTTCAGCCCCGGGCATCTTCTTGTCATCCGTTGTGAGGTCTATGAGCATACTCCTGGGAATGAAACGAGTCAACCACTCCCTTTTGGAGGTTAGAGGTTACTCTCCAAGCGTTCAGTCATCATACACCTGAAGACAGGGGTTTCATTTTTGATCAGAAGAAGATGTAAGCTTTAATCCAAAAAATCCTGCAAAAGACATTCTCATCACCATAATTAGTCCTTGCGCCTTTGTACGAATAAGGAGATCTTCATATGTTTAAGAAAAGTGTTTGTGTGTATCATTTGGCTGTAAAATCACATGGTGTGTGGCATGGCAAAACAAGGTAGGACCAGACTCTTTGTACGTCACCACAACATGACCATTGGTCCATTGTATCTGGATGCCACCGTGATAGAATCGGTCCATCAGAGTGCTGATATTTGGAAGTTAGAGAGCATGTTTAATACTATGTATTCAGTAGAGGTAGTAATTCAGCATTTACTTAGCTCCCTTTAAATCTGTAAATATAACAGGAACCTGCACCATGGTCATGATAAGGTTGGCTACAGGCTGACGGTGGATGTGGAGAAAGATGGGAGGCTGGCGGATGCAGCCCCAGCCAGCTTCTCCAAGCCACTAATCCACATTTAATTGAACTCCAGAGACTTTGAAGTGAATCTGTGATGCAGGCAGGTCTTATTCCTCAGAGAGAAAGCGAGGGAGAGGCTGTCCTCTGCTAAAGACCTCAGCTGGTCCCCTCTGCTGTCCCCTGCCTTTAATGAGCTCCTTTAACTTAGCACTAGACTTGGCTTGCTCGCTCCCATTTTAATATTTTTGATTAATAACACAGTCTCTGAGCAACGCTGTGACAACTTGCAGTGTCCCTTTTACCATCCTACTATATCCGTGTTTGCCCCTTGTCATCAGACACCTTTTGAAGGGGGGGACAAAAGCCTCGTTAACAAAGCAGTGCTAAGTAGGATAGTAGCACATCTAAATGCTGGATTAGTAGGAGTACGAATCACAAGGGCAGGGCCCAGCATCTGGGTCTGTCAGGCACTGTGACAGCCATCAGAACAAGTTACTCTGACGGCAACCACAACCTCCGCAGGGACAGATTAAGCTGAGTTCATCCAAGCATTTTTAAACTGTGGAGCTAGCTAACCTAATGTTATTTAAACCACATGTCACTCACCTCTTTTATCATGAAATAACCTCTTTGCCACAATATGTTTTTATTGTGTCTGTATTTGTGTGTATGTATATGTATATGTATATATATATATATATATGTGTGTGTGTGTATGTATATTAATTTGACTTGTAGTCACCTGTGTGCTGTAATATGGATTATCTTTTAGTGAACTGAACATTTCCATCACTCCCTCCCGCTGAATAGTGCCCATTTTCTTGTTGAAGGGATCGCTTTTTCATTGAGGCTGATCAATATAAGACATTAATCGTGCTGTTCAGGCCCTCATGCTATCACTGTTTGAAAAATGAATTAACCTGGCCTTTCCTCTCTTCTTCCCCTCCTTCCATCCTGCCTTTTATGGCCTCTTTTTTTATTTCCTTTCTTTACTGCTTTTGTTGTTATTCTAATTAAATGTAACCCCTTCTCTCTCTCTCTTTCTCTCTCTCTTTCTTCCAGATTTTAGCCTACACAGAAGGACTTCATGGAAAATGGCTGTTCACCGAGATCCGGGCCGTCTTTTCCAGACGCTACTTACTGCAGAATACTGCTCTGGAAATCTTTATGGCAAACAGAAGTAAAACAGCACCCATAATTATCTTCATCTAAACATTTAACCTTATCTAACCCTGACTAATATGCATACAAACATTTCTTCCTTTCTGTATTCAGCTTATTACTGGAACGTAAATAAACATTACGTTTAATGCAAAAGTCGTGGTTTGATTTCTCATACAGAAGATAAATCTTGATTTAACTGGACTGTTTTCTGTTCCACCTACAGCGGCGGTCCTGTTCAACTTCCCAGATGCAGCCACGGTCAAAAAGGTGGTCCACAGTCTCCCTCGTGTTGGGGTGGGCACCAACTTCGGCCTTCCGCAGACCAGGTTAGACACACAGATACACACAGACATATACAATGGCTCCTTTATGAGGTACTCAAATATTTGTTGGGTGATTCTAATAATTCCCTGCAGACTTGTTTACAGCTCACATCACCACTCTTGCATCCGAATATTGAAGTTCTAGAAACCGAATGGAGTCATAGTGAGTGAAATTGAATTGGACAGGGTTCACATTGTTGTTACTTACATACTAAAACTACACTCTGGTTTTCCTCCCTCCCTTCTTACGGCCAGATGTACAAAGAGGTTCGTCACTCTCTCCTCACCTCAACAGCATAATTGGCTTCACACAAACATAGTCCAGTTTATTTATTTATTTCCATCAGTGTGAAGCAAATAGTTGCTTGAAAGCCTGTAGGGCACCCAGTGCAGCGCTAAGGCCAAGCCCAACACAGATGCTGGCATATGCAGGGTCCCTGCACTATGTACGGTACTGTGGACACAAGAAAAGTAAAAGTATGGCCCAGGAAGTCTTAAGGGTGTTTTTCTTTTTATTTTTAATCTGATATAACTCTAATTTTTTTCTTGATTCATTTTTTTATTTTAAGGTTTTTGTATACCCCATTTAATTCAGCTGTTTTTTATCTTCATTCTTTTCTTGTTTTATAGAAGGAACTTTGAATTACCTTGTAAAAATGTACTATACAAATAAACTTACATTGCCCTAGTAATTCTCCAGTGTTGCAAAAACACTAGATCTGGAAGCTAAACATAATAAAATTCTTGTGCAAAATGAGCATAATAATGCAAAATGTAAGCATGGTAAATATAATATTCTATATTAGATTTATAAATAGTTTGACTGATTCTTATTAATAATAATAATAATGAAAGTACAGAAATAAAATTCAATGAAAAGGTCACATATGGCAGTATTTTCGACATGGAGATTCAGAGTTAGATAAATATTCAATTGGTATATTCAGGTTCAAATGGTGTAATCTTAAGGCTGTGCAATCAGCCTGGGTAAGAAAGTGCATCTAGTAATAAGTCTGTGTAGCTGTAGTGTGAGTAGAGTGTGTGTGTGGTTGTGTTGGGCTCATTAATCAGGCTGGTTTGCAGGCCACGGACACCTTGCCTCTTTGACCTGAGGACAGCTGCACAGGGCACTTCACACACACACACACACACACACACACACACACACACACACACACACACACACACTGTCCCGTACAGCCAGCACAGCACAAATTATTTCATGTTCTGGGCGCTACAACAATACCCGCACTTCTGCTTCCTTTAAAACATTTTGCCAGTATCAAGCATCATTTGTCCATACTCAATTCCGAATGGCCGCATTTAATCATGATGTGTTTTAGAAATGTATAAAAACACTGTTATTGCACAATGTTGCTCAACAAAAAAATTTAAAAATTGTAGGTCTTGTGGTACACTCAAGACATATTTTCACCTTTGAGATGCCTAATGACTATAATCACAACCCTGACAGTGATTAATTCTATCATTTTCCTTTGTTTTAATTGGATTGAGGGTCATTTGTTTTTGTCTTACTGCATACATCACACTGAAGGCCATGAATATGCGGCTCGCATGCACGCAAATATGTGTTCGACACGATTTACTGCATATTTGTCTTCTTAATTAGCAAGACTGCAAGTTCAATCGATTTTTCAGAAATGACAGTTGCATTTCAAACGTCTAATAAAGCCTGAGGCTGTTTTTTCAGCCTGCTAAGTGCTGCTCTCTTGCCACGGTGGCTGACTTTCTCTTTACGGCTCTATTGCACCAGCAAAGCGCAACAACTACACTCAGAGGAAACAATGACTCCAGGTTGTTTTAATACCGTCTGTGTGTTTGTCCCTGCAGACGCATATCTCTGGCCACACCAAAGCAGCTCTTCAAGGCATCCAACATGACCCAGCGCTGGCAGCGTCGTGAGATTTCAAACTTTGAGTACCTCATCTTTCTCAACACCATCTCTGGTACAGACACCAACGCCTGTGTGATATTATTACAGGAGGCAGCACAGCCCTGACTTTAGAAATATATATATGAGCCCACCTTTACATCAATCATTTTAAACCTGTATTTTTCAGTTCTTTACCCATTTAATTTTCTTTTTATTTCCAGGTCGGACCTTTAATGATCTAAACCAGTACCCGGTCTTCCCCTGGGTTATCACCAACTACGACTCGGAGGAACTGGACCTCACTCTGCCCAGCAACTTCAGAGATCTGTCCAAGGTGAGACATTCAAGGTGGATCCTCCTCACCAGCTTTAGACTATTTTTGTACTTCCAAAGAGAAAGAGGGCATGTGAATGTGTGGTTGTGTGTGGATCCAAAAGCCCATTTAGTGGCCGTGTAATTGCCATTGATCATAGATTAGTGAACCAGCTCTTTAATCACTGGAAGCTGATTGTTATCTTTTCTCAGGAGTAGCACTGTCCGTCTCATCATTTATAATGATTTATTTTTATGCTATATTATAGTTATGTATTTTTTAGGTATATGTATATATGTATGTATATATACATGTCTATGTGTGTTATTCTTTTTTGCAAATATAGGAAATTGGGATAATTTGTGACAGATTTTTCTAAAATTGGATGTGATATTGATCAGAGGTAATCTGTTTGATTAGTTGTAGACTCCTCCGTTTCTGCTGTTAAAGGAGGTTAACACTTTTCATTACACCCATTTTCTGGTTTAGTTAAGTTTTTCTATCCATAATTTAAACTAAACATTTTGAACACTCTGAGCTGTCTGTCTGACCTTCTGCAACACCCCAGGATATGAAGTAGTACTCCCTGGTAGCTCCAGGAATTAACTGACTATGCTTAAAACAATAAAACCTGCCCCATGATGCCCCCTCAAGCATAAATACCCAAACTCTCAATGCTCAAAAATCTTAAAAGTTTCTCCTCATATTATAGGCAGACATGCAATTTATTTACTCAAATGAACATACTTTCTTTTACACACACACACACATAGAGCAAACATGTAAAAAACACACTCCTTAGCTTTTTTTTTTGGACAGAACATCAGTTGTGGGTAATGGTGTCCGATGGTGGGAGGACAGAGGATTACTTTTAGAGTAAAATGATTGAGCGACTGTAGCTGCTGGAACTAAAATGACTGAATAAATCAGCCACGGAAACAAAAAAGGTATGTGTTAATGGACAGGGAATTCGTCGGAGGAAATGCATTTCAGAATTACACTTGAGGGCATTTGTTCAGATCCTGAGGCCCTTTTTCATGCAGGATGAGGGAGAGGTGGAATTGAAACATGCTCCACTTGTGAGACAAAATGGAACATTAATAACATTTAGGCTATGTCCATTTTGAGTAATATGGCCATGAATTTTAAGGCTTTTTGCACAGTCAGCTTCAACATGTCAGTTTACAATACTCTGACAGGATTTCACAGCTCTGGATAATTATCTCTGTAGAAATGGTTTTATCTTTCATTACGATGATAAAGTTAAGTCACTTGATGCATTGCTTTTGGTGATGTGAACACTACGTACTAGAAAGAGGTATAGTTAAATTAATGATCATAACCTTGGAGGGGCTGGAAAATAGACTAAAGGGTCTATGGGGATTTCCTTCTTTTCGGAGCCAGGCTCAAGTGGACATTTGAGGATCTGCAGTTTTTTGGCACTTGTGCTTTGGCTTTATTTTTCAGCCCTGGACTTTGCCCCTTGGGTCTAATACAGCTAACATGAGGTAACTTTTTTTTTTGTTGTTTTTTTTCTCCACAGATAGCTGCAATTCCCTTAAAACACTTTTATTTTCACTCAACTGTGAGTGTTTAAATCCCAGTGCGACTAACCCCTTAGTCAAACATTAAAATGCATGCAACTGTGCAAATAAAGAGGGTGATAAAATATGATCTGTTCTATATAACTAAAAAATTAAATACCCCTGCACAAATACTATGGTTGTGTAACACGAATGAACCATCCACTCATGCTTCTATTCTTTAACACTACCTTATCATACAGACTCAAATGCCCCATCCAACACCTTGTCCCCCAGGCTCTTCCCAGTCCTGCCTTCACTTTCGATCTGCTCCTGTGTCTCTATCCTTATTTTTTTTTGTTATCCCTCCCAGTGTGGCTTTGTGCACTGTATGAGGCTGCATAATTTCTCTGTTTATCTGGCTTCATGTTGCCCAGTAGGCTGAAATGTGACAGTTGTACTTTCCCCTGCCAACACGCACGTGCTCACGCAAACACACAAACACATACGCGGGCAGCCCTCCTTCAGTTTCTCAGCTCATTTCTGCCTCCCTCTTCTCCTTTGCACCGCCACGGAGTTTGGACAGCTCAGCCTCTGTGCTCAGTCAAGCCTTGCAGCCCCAGGGACAGAGCTGAATGAAGGGGAGATGGGTGAAAGGAGGAGAAACAGAAAGACAGTCTGAGGAGTAAAAAGAGGAGAGAGCGTAAAGGAGGAGGTAGAACAACATCATTTGCCGTGCTTCAGTTTCCTCAGAGAGCCGAGTAGCAACAGAAAAAGAAAGAAAAGGAGGGGAGGGGAGCAGGTCCAAGTAGCAGGAGTTTATTCATGTTGTTGACACGCGTGTGATATCAGTGTATGTCCACTGGACCGTGGCAGACTGCAGTGTCTGGGAAAAGGGCATGCAGCGCGGCGCAGCCCTCCAAATCAACCCCCACCCCATCAATTCCGCACCCGCAGTCATTTTGTGCACAGTTTCTTTTCTCTGCATCTTAATGTTTTCTGACCTTCACGGTCGGTTCACGGCTGTATGTCCCCCGCCTGCATCATCGCCATCTTGCTTTGTTTATTTCCTCCTGCACCGTCTCCTCTTTATTCTGTTTTCTGCCTCCCTCTGTTTTGCCGTTGCCCTTTCATTCTCCTCTTCCTCACCCTCCACGTCTCTCTTATCCCCCTCTTATGTCATGTTGGTGGTCGTCTCTTATAGAAACAGGTCATCTGAGAAGCCTCCAGTGACATTGAGGAGCCCAATTGCCATGAACGTGTGTGTGTGTGTCACACACTGTCATCATCCGCAGCACAGGCCACACAGAATTTATGTTCCCTTCTGCCAGAGCCATTGTGACCCCAGGGACTTTCTTATCATAAACTCTAACCTCAAACTGACATCAAACGCCGACCCCCGAGATAACATTGTAGTCACGATAAGCACACACTAGAACTGACTGCATGTGTTGTAACTCTCCACTGGTTTTAAAATAACCTACATTTATTACACGCCAGTCCTGCACAACGTCACATATTTCCCCACAAAAATACACTTGTCCTACATGTACAACATGTGGCTGTGGGAAGAATATAATCGGTCAATTGGGTCACATAGTTCCACATAAAGCATATGTATCCTCAGTCGTGTTCTGTAGCTTTTAACAAAGCCAAGCAAACAATTCAGAGACTTGTTAACCCTTCTAACCAAAGATTAGGTAGTCTGCATTTACATGGCAACAGAAATAGTGAGGATTTATTGAGCGTTCCCTGTACCTTTGTGCTATAAGCTACTACTCACAGCCAGATCAGCTAATGGTGTATTGATTTCACCATACGCGCCCCATATGTTTATCCCCCAGGCCCTCCACACCATTTTCACTGTTTAAATAGGACATTATACATAAACACTCCTTTCAAAAGGCTCTTTTGATTTATGACTCAAAGCCCTAGTGATGCTCAAATAGTCGGCAAGTCATTATACTTCATCACCAGTGACCCATTATTGTTTTAAAAGAAAAGTACTGGATAATGTTCTTATAATAGTTGTCAGGAAGAACCTTATTATTCCTCATGGTTGTGTATTCCTCCAGGTATAATACACATTTTTAGAAAATGTTTCTCTTCTTAAAGCAATTAGTGACGGAACTGAGGGACCTTATTGAGCAAATTCACTAGCTACGTTGGCATCTGGCAGCATTATCAATAATCTAAATGATAGGTTTACAAATCTGTGACACGGTAATTCCTTTTTAAATTCTCTCAACGCACTGATGCATGTTTCCAGTATTTTAAAGATGAAGATGATCATAAATCATGTGTACAATACCTGTCGATTTGTTAAAGGTGACATATTGTACGCGTTTACAGGATTTTATTTTAAGTTGTGATATTCCTAACAAGATATATTTGTGGTTTTAACTACCAAAAATCATAGTTTGCATCTCCTCTCTCAAGCTTCTCCCTGGAGCTCTAGAAAGAACAGGTTGTTTTGTGTAATTATTGGCTGATTTGAATGGTTTGACTTGCGGGTGGCCGGTAACCGTATTGTCACCACTCACATCACAAATTCATGGAAGTCCTGACAGCTCGTTTTGAGGCACACTTTTTGAATAAGAGCTCTGTGCATTCCTCTGTGGACTGGGCTTTTAGAAATATCAGACAGTATTTATGTGCGTGTTATAAAAATTCAACCATCCTATAATCAGAACAGAATAAAATATCACTTTCTACAATATGGGACCTTTAAGGGACATCCTGTGCTCTTCTATAAAGGTCATTCTCTGGCCGCAGATTGTGTTAATGAGCTTTACATTTTTTCCACAGCACAATAAGTTCAACACATCTGTATGAGGCCATCTCTATCTCCACTTTTGATAAAGGATTTACTAAGACTAATCCAAGATTAATTTATGGAACCTTACTTCCTCAAAGCAACAGCACAATTTTATTCTGTAGCTAACTCTGTAGTCTAATTAAAACTACAAGATTGGTTCATTTATCTGAGCGCTCATTAGAGCACAATTCTTTGCCATGACATATTAGGCCAATCTGCAACGGGGCGGCAGTCGGCATTCCATCAGCACACCGCCAGCTGCTCTGCTCTGATGTACGGCGCCGTCACCGCCGCTCGGTTGTAGCTACTGTAAGCCGAGGGAGCTAGACCCACAGTAATTTACAGCAGTAAACAATGTCGGGCTCGCGCAAACCAAGAGCCCCCCACATGCACTCACACACAATTCTCTCTCTCTCTGTCACTGTGGCACTTTCAGTCTTTTTTTTATTTTATATGCCTCCTCACCCTTTTCTTTTTTAATGAGTCGACTGTTATTAGGGCTATAAATCAGACCAATGGGTGTGATGTATAATTCACAGTGTGTACTCACCCACCCCCAGTGGCCCTGAGGAAGCCCACAGTGTATCACTGTCAACACAGAGCTGCACCGTGTGGTGACACATTTCACTGTGTAAATGCGAATGCATTCAGCAACACTATTTACAAAATAAGCCAAAATATACACGCACTATTCAGGGGGAAAAAAGCCAGTTCTGCACAAACACTGTGTACCCCTCATCTAATACACACAGATGCATGCACATTCGAATGCCCCATTACACGAACATGAAACAGTAGCCATCGCACAGATCAATATTAAAGCCTGGGCCTTGATGAGTCTCGCTGTGACAGGCACCCTATGATATGAGAGAGATTCAATTGATCCATGCTCTAGTAGACCCTCATCCTCAAAAGGCCATCATTCCATTACCATTGATCGTGTGTGTGTGTGTGTGTGTGTGTGATAGATTAAGGGGGGTTTGAGAGAATGAGGCACAGCCAACAGAAGACTAATAAAAATTGAACCAGCATGAAAGTGATTTCTATAAATGAGTATTTAAATAATAGCAGAGCAGCACAGGCTTATTGGTTTTTGAAGAGCAATGGAAAATTAATGCAACTTAACCATTTTTTTACCCTACAAATAGGCCTGGTGACCAGTGTATTAGTTACAGATTAATAAAAGTATAAATTAAAGGAACCCATAGCCCCTCTATTGATATTTCTAGTAGGTCCTCTTTCATTGGAGCACATTAGTTTTCTCTGACAGACTACAGCTGCAGGGCCTCTGTTTCACAGCCTCTAAAAAGCACTCTGTGGGAAAGGATTGATCTCTGTCTGAAGGGAAACATCATCTAATATTCATTCGAGATTGCACAAAGGTTACCAGCTTCATTTGCCTTGCGACTGTTATGCTGCAAATCATGGTCACAGAATGTATTCAATGTAAAATTCAGTACTCCCTCTTCCGTTTGCTGTCATGTCTTGTCTTTATCGCTGCTTTTATGTCACATAGTGGTTAACAGGTTATAGGTTATTTCCACCATAACATGTTTTTTTTTTTTCTATAATTTCCAAATTTCTCCATAGCCCATCGGTGCTCTGAACCCCAAAAGGGCAGCATTCTTCTCAGACCGGTTTGAATCCTGGGAAGATGATCAGGTGCCGAAGTTCCACTACGGCACCCACTATTCCACCTCCAGCTTCACAATGATGTGGCTACTGCGTATCGTAAGTGCAGTGTGTGTGTGTGTGTGTGTGTGTGTGTGTGTGTGTGTGTGTGTGTGTGTGTGTGTGTGTGTGTGTGTGTGTGTGTGTGTGTGTTGCAAAGTAACTGTACATTTACTCAAAGTACTACAAAATTATACCCAAGTCCAGTACTTGTGCTATTTAATATAAACATTTGATACATATTTAGAACTATTTTAAAATTAATATACTTTACAATCAATATGTTGATAATATTATATTCCAGTGCTGCTCTTTCTTTATTTCTATCCTTCATAGTGTGGAAGGAGTCAAATATAATAATATAGTACGCTTACTAATATATACTCATACTATCTCATATTGGCTGGTTCATTGATTGAAAACAAGTTGTACAGCCATGTTGAGTACATATTCCTAATAATTCTATAATTTTACTAAAATAGCATTTTCAATTCAAGACTTTTACTTGCTGTTTATTTTTTTGATGGCAGTATTATTACTTGTACTCAAGTAAATGATCTCAGTACTTTGTTCAGCACTGCAAACTGGCTGTTCTTGTTAATTAGGTCTCCGCTTCATAGAGACACATTTGTTTAACATATTAAAGTATCTATATGCTAAAAAAAATTGCATCACATGCTATATTTATGTTGTTAGATTATGTTTCCATATAGTAATATAATGAATGTAATCCAATGTGTCTTCCATAAACGTATATGTTCACTTTCAGTAAAATTTCATATATATATTTAATTTTTTTTCATGAATAATAGGTATGATATGAAATATAAATCGTTTCTGAAGAGCACATGCAGTGTTCAATGTGCTCTCTTTCGGGCACCTTTGTTGAATGGATGCCATCAATCTTTCCATACTGCACTCGAGGGAGAGGGAGGTTACTAAGTTTCTCCAATGTGCAGTTTTCTGCTGTTATTGTCCCAGTAGCTCACTGTCTCAGTGGCTCCCAGTAGAGTTGCCTCATTGATCCCTGCACATCATTAGCCGGCTTACTCTAAAGCCACTTTACCAGAAACCCTTGCTCAAAGATCAAACTTACCATCAGAGAGTACCCTAAAACTGTTTGTGCACTAACTGTGAACTATTATTGTGTGCTTTCTTGTTTGTGACATTTTACAGAACACCTTAATCCTCTGTTGTTTTAACCTCTTATGCTCCTTTTGTTACAAACGAGTCTTACATCATTTCAGGCTTAACTTAATTTGCCATCTACTGTAGTAGTCTGAGCTGTGGCCCAGTATATTGTGTCCATGTCACTTGGGGGCTTTTGTGTGAGATGGCTATTGATCTGTCCTAACAAGATTATACATGATTAGAAATGCATCAGGAGCGCAGGTTTATTGGCTTTAGTAGCTCTCTGGGATTATTGTTTTCCCTTGTTCATTTTGAAACTCCCAATTTGTTAGAGGGGTTTGAAAAGAGTCAATTTCGGCTACAATGTGGCTATTAAATCAAATCCAGACTGCACACTCATTCTAAGCCGGTTTTAAGTATGCATTGTGTTCCTGATGAAAAATAAAAACAAAATTTAGTATACTCAAACCAGACAGTATGCAAACTGAATATGGTGGATTTTTAAGTGTGCTGTGGACAGAGGGGAAATCAGCCATGTAGAGGGGAGCATTACACACCCTGTAGTAAACTATCCTGCTAGAATCACACAAAAAGAAAACAAATTGCCATAAGACAAAGAGTTAGTTCTTCATATTCCATATAGTATAGGACATGAAGTAGGTAACATTTGTAGTATATTAGGTGTTAAGACAGCATTCTATAATATATAGGATTTATTGTAGAGCATTAGTTTTAGACTTTAGTTATATAGCTGTGGATTAAATAGCATTATTCTATACTCAACACTTGTGATTTTGAGTGCACAAGTGTGATGAATGTGTTCACACTGACAGGAATAGGAATGCAGCACTATGAGAACCCAGATGGTGACTCAAATCGGTCAAAAAAGTTTAGTGTAGAACGCTTCACCCTCAAAGGTCACCATCATGCCTTCGTAGCAGAAGGGGGAGGCAACGCCAGCCCGGCAGAGATTTCAAAGTTAGATAAAGGCTGTTTACATTTTCCCTGTAGGACTATTGACATTTTGCCTAATTGGGAATGTAAATGGTTACTTTGTCACTTGGAAACATATTAACACACTAAAGTGATACAGTATATTAACGGTCCTGTCTTTCTGCTGCTTGGTGTTAAATACATTCTGGGATAAGTGGCTGTGTATGTCAGCATGAACACTCTGCTGATAATGGCATAGTGAACTGCTCATTTAGTAGGTAGTATGCATTATATACTCTAGCAGTACATAGGAGTAGGCAGCACCAACGCATGCCATTTGAGACACAGCATATGATTTTATTTTACCACAAAGGATTTTGTTTTAGCTTTCGCAGCAGAGTCCTGACTCCGATTCAGAGCCCATTTTTGCTTTTCACAGGAGCCCTTCACAACGTTCTTCCTGAACTTCCAAGGAGGGAAGTTTGACCATGCTGACCGCACCTTCTCCTCGGTGTCCCGGGCCTGGAGAAACTGCCAGAGGGACACGTCTGATGTTAAGGTACTGCATGTAAACACATCACTTAAAAGAAACGTTCCAAAAAAGTTCCCCAGTGAACTTCAAGTTGGAAGAGATAAAGGACTACAGAATAAATCCCTATCCAACATTTTTACAGATAAAGAAGAAAAGGTTTCAAAAGAGTAATGTCCAGTCACTACCAATCATTGTCCCCTCCCAATGAAAGCTTCCTGCTCTTCTGATCAAAGCGTTAGACTAATCCTCATCTGTCCCAGCCGTCTGTCTCAGATTCAGCCAGCTATAACCTGGACTTGAATCCCTGCCCATTGGGCCCCCAAACTCTGCTGAGCTGTTGGATCTGCCCTGAAACAGTACGGGTCATTCTCATACTGAGAGCCTTCGAACCCCCAGCGCACACTTTAACGGCTCTCCTAAAACTTTTTACGACTACAGTCAGACATTCTATGTCAAAGCAGAGTTTTGCTTGGTCTCCTGGCACAGGGTCACTGGTTGGGGGGGGGGACAGTGGTGGTGTTGGGGGTTTTGACGCTTGATTGCATTCACCACCCCCTTGCATCCCGCCGATAAAACATATGGATTGTGTTACTGCGTAGCTGGCCAATGCTTGATTGCGAAAGCCCAACAAGAGCCCTCGTTTGCTCTCTCAGTCTAGACCTGTCAATGTGGATCAAACTGCGAGAGCTCAACCTCAGATCAAAACAAAAGGGAAATCTGGACCACATCACTTTGTTTCCATGTTCAGTCAGGCCTGTTTAGCATATTCTGAATGCAAGTCCATCGACTTTATCCGCTCGGATGCACATATTCATGTTCTAGGCAAAGGAGGAATTAAGGACGAGATGTATCAATTTGGTATGCTAAGTATATCATTTAGCTTTAGCAGCAGAGCCATTGATAGCGACCCTCTGTCCCTGCCAGAGGGCAAAAACCCCAGTGTTTTCATAGCCCACTGTTGAAGAAGAGGTGATAATAGGTTACAACACCCAGATTCAATGTGTCTCTAGCCTGGGTGACGCTAGCATGACCTGGAGTCCCCAATCCCCTGACCCCTAGCCTCAGCCCAAAGGCATCAGAGGGGGAGAGAGCAGCAAAGAGAGGTTAGCAGTAGCAACAGTGGAAATGTAGCAGGGGGAGCCCAGGGGCCAGAGCCCTTTCCAGTGACCCATGACAGGACAGGATTGGGGATCAGAGGGGCTGGCCTCTGACCAGGCCAGACCAAAGGGGCCACTGCGCATAATGGGCCATGCAAGGCAGGCTTGAGTGTTGGGGAGTAAAGCCCTCAAGGTTTTGTGTGTGGGTGTGTGTGTCTGTGTGCATGCGTGTGTGCGTATGTATGTGCATGTGTCTGCTAGTGTGTGTGTGTGTGTGTGTGTGTGTGTGTGTGCGTGTGTGTGCGTGTGCATGCATACAGCCTGCCACCTCCTGCTCAAATTTACAGGAGGCTGCAGCCAGTGAACCTGGGTGAGCTGGAGGGCTCGTTAAGAGGTTGACCTTTAGTTTTAGGTCAGGTTTTGTGGGGTGAAAAGATTTTAGAACTGAGGAAGTGCTGTGTTATTTTAAACCTGTGTGTTTGCTTGCTCATTTGATTGGATGTTTTCACCCTATTGATGAGAGGTAGCTGTATTGAGCAGCTAATCTACCTGGAGTCGTATTATTATTTGAGGGTATTTGTTAGAGATCAACAAATACCCTAAAATAATTTGTTGCATAGTATTTCAGTATAAAAGACATTTTCAAATATATATATATATATAAACAGTCTCAGCTTTTTATAGCGTTATTCGTATGTCATTTTCTTTTTATAGCTGTCGGCCTGACGAACCTTCAAATGTCAGTTTGGTGTTAGCAGTGGTCTGTCCATCTCTAATGTCAGACTGTCAACATGTTTGTATCTCTGTCCTTTTTCAAGAGGGGGGGATCAGTACTTAGTTACACAAACTTTACTCATAGACAATCAGCCTACCATTGATCCCAATAGAAAATACTGTAACCTGGTCTATGTGTTAAAAACTGTATAAAGAAAATCCTTCTCGGTATTAGAAATGCACAAGACTGAAACTGCTATGCTTACATAAACTCTTAACTCTTAACAGTGTAGGAATGACACTGTGCATTGTTTTATAAAGTACATGTCAAGGCACTGGGAAAACACAGTATATCAATTGTAATGTCAACAGTTTACAACACATAATACATTTCACGCTCTACATTTCTTTTACTATTTACATAAAGCAGCCAAGAATTGAGACGTCCCGGTTCATCCTGATGTGTTATAATTGGTGACACCTGGGGGCCAGTGTGGGTTTATCTACATGTTTTAAGGCGCTCTCTGTCTTAATGTTTACACTCATTATGGTAAGTTCTGCTTAGTTAAGAATGACGAATGGCCAAACGTATGAGGTTACATCTCCTGTCATAACTAGATTTCTCCTCACTATCCTGCAATTTGAAAATACTTTGTGTTGTTTGAGACAGCCACTCACAATCATCATAGTTAGGAAAGAATTTGGCTGACTCCTTCATTTTTGTCTCTTGTGTGGAAGAGACAGAAATGGGGAAAAAGCGCTCTCTTTTTTTTTTTTTTAAAGCACTTTGTCTGCTGATTCGATACAAACAAAGACAATGAGTAAATCTGAATGGTGAAAGAACCATAGCTGAAGACATGCTGAAAATGTTTTTGGCATCTTCTATAGTGGCCAAGCACAGATACAAGCAGTCAGAGATGCAAATCAATGCAATAGTACAATTTACAAAACACAGCCATTGTAAGTAATTTCCTAACTGGATTTATACAAGAAAAAACAATTTCTTTCTCACCTTTTTTTTAATAATAATTCTGGTTCTTTAGCTCACCTTACGAGTAATTCAGACCTTCACATCATTCCAAACCTTCTGTTGTGTCATTGTCATTAGCCTTTGTAGTAAGTGCATGAGTTTTTCCAAGGGTATCTAAACTCCAAACCTACTTTTTTGCTCAAAACCAATATTTATAGGAATTTAGCCATGTTGTTGATTGACTCAGACCCAAATCTTTACAAATTTAGGGCAAAGTATTTGAGTTTTATACATTTTGTTATTCATTTGCATATCTACTGCTACACTTTAAAAAGAGTTTAGTGCTAATTTCACCATTAAACATTTTGTGGGGGCAATAAGCTGCTCAAAACAATACGATAATAAATCAGTTAATAAATCAAATTTGTCAGGTGCCTTTGCTGTTAAAGATATCTCTTCTTATTTTCAAGATTGTAGTTATACTTTGTGTACAGTTCTATATCTTTGTGTTGTTCCCATGCAGGAGCTCATTCCAGAGTTCTTCTACCTCCCAGAGATGTTTGTCAATGCCAACACATACAACCTGGGAGTGATGGAGGACCACACCGTCGTCTCTGATGTGGAGCTGCCACCCTGGGCCAAGACACCAGAGGAGTTTGTCCGCATTAATCGCCTGGTAAGACATATGTGCAGTACAGACACAAATTTGCATTTGTGTCCACATTGAACAGGAGAAGGTGTAATGAGAACAGGGCACAGCCTTTATGTGGATGACCCAGATTTAAGCAGGTCAGCATCCCTGTTCAAATGTCCTAAAGCAATGTACTACATCCTTGCCAGCTACAGGGGTTACTACATGCATCAATAACATGTTTACTACAACGTTGTGGATAATGCAAATATAATTATTATTTATCCAAATTAATGCAAACTATGCAACGTGTTAGAAGTGTTAAAAAATGTGTTCCCCCATGAAATAGTGCTGCCTCTGCCAATGTGAAACAGGCAAAATACAGTTAAAAAATAACTGAAACAAAATTAATGTATTGTTGTTGTTTTTATATTTTAACCTAATTAAATAAAATTAAACCAAAAAGTAATGAAAATATAAATAGTAATAGTCACAAATGGCAATAGTAAACTTTTTTTCCCCTACAGGAGAATGGACTGTAACTTTTATTCCAGATTTTACAGTGTATTTCATTATTGAATCCTAGTCATAGCATTCATTCATCGCTTCTTGCAGCTCTAATTATAATCTTTGATTGTGATGTCTTGATTTACACAGTTATTAAAAAAGAAATGCATCTAAAAGAGGCATAAAGATGCCTCTTGTATCACATAACCCAGACCAACGAAAGTGATGTCAGGGGATTCTTCCCTTCATAGCTTAGCAGGATATGCTAATTCAAAGAGACAATGTTATTTCCTGATTGTCTCACAGCTCTTCCTGTTACCCGATCCCTCCACTCCCCCGACATGTCCCAGCTCTTGGTTTGCTGTGTTGGCAATGTAATCCAACATCGCATCTCCCCATATCCATTTCACCCCCCCCCCCCTCTGCTCTTCACACACATCTTGTGCGTGTGTGTGTATGCATCTGCGTGTGTGCACAGAGAAGTGATACACTATCCTGTTTCCGATCTCCCCTCCCGGGCCGTGCAGCCCACAGCAAAAACACTCTGTGTATATGCATGTTGGATGTTGTCAGACTTGTTGTCATATTTTTCTGTGGAGATGTTCTTTCCTTTTCGAAACCTGCACAATAAACTAAGGAAACTCTTTCAGATAAGATCGAATGACCTTGCTATGCTCTTGAAGGTCACAATGCACCATTTAGATTTACTGTTTCTGTTGTGTTTCACTGGAATAGTTTGTTATTGGTACTTCAGCTTCAAAAATCTTTTGACTTGTAAATAAAAACAGACTTCTTAGTGATCTGTCTGGATAAACAGGGTGAAATTAAAGAAGAAAAATAGAAGAAATCAAGCTCAATTGAGAAGCAGCAGCTCTTTTGCTGATTTAAATGTCTCAAATATCGTCTCCCTATTTAAGATTCACAGGCAACATTCCTTCTCACTTAAAATGGTTAGGGGCTGCGTGCCCTGTAGTGATGGGTGCTGATGAGGCAAGGTGTGCTCTGTGACCTGTGATGTCTTGTGGTGAGGTCCGTTAACCAACCTGCTGGTATGACCAGGCCTCTGTCATTAATCACATGCTTCCCTCTCTTCAGCTGTTAGCATGGTCTTGGCCAAGGTGGATGTATTTGGGCAGCTTGTGGTGGTGGTGGTGTGCTGTTTTGGAGTGTTTTACCCATTCGGGCTACCAACGCCTTCTGTTAAATTCCTGGAAAGGGGGGGGAATTGTTTCTTTTTCAAATATAATTTGACAAATATATTTGCTGATGTCTGATATTGTGTAGTGCTAAAGCAATTGTCCTACATACTTTCTGTGCAGCTTCTCAAATAGAAACATTTGCATGGAAATTGGAGTGCTTGCATGTTCTCTCCGTTTCTGTGTGGATTCTCTCTGGGTTCCCCCGGCATGCTCCCACAGTCCAAATACATTCTGAGGTCGATTGGAGACTCAAAATTGCCCATAGGTGTGTGAGTGAATCGTGTGTGTGCCCCACAATGGGCTGATGACCTGTCTGGGGTGTATCCCTGCCTCTCGTCTGTAATGTGCTAGGATTGGCTCCAGTAGACCCCTGCAACCCTAGTGAGGAATAAGTGGGTTTTGAAAATGACTGACTGACTGTTGTAAATGACACTACAGCAGCAGCCAGAGAAATAAAAGCAACAGTAAAAAATACTGTATGCAACAATCCATACATTAAATAAAGAAATACTGTCAACTCGCTGTGAAAACATAACTGAATAAAAGACCTGCAGAAGTGGTCTGCTTTGTCTAGATTACACTGTAAACACGTGACGAATAAAGAATGATAGATTGATTGAATTGTATAAAGAAGATTAAATTCATTAAAAAAACACCAAATCAATTGATAATGGTAGTATTTGTCAGTTGCTGCCATTTTGTCATGTTTTGTTTTTTCTTCTATTGTGGATGTAATTTCTATCATTTTAATGCTATTCCCCTGAGGGGCTTTTGTTTAAAATCGACTAAAATGACACATACTCATTTCACGGAATTTGGATAATATTGCAGTATACACTAATATCAAAGGAGAACAGTCACACTACAGCAACCAACCATGTGTATTGTGCTCTAGCAGCACAAAGTGGATTTTCATCCCTGGTTTCAGAGTGCTGTCTCATCTCCTTCTGCTCCCTCATTCTCCTCCCTTTTTTTTTTTTTTTTTACCCTGTTTTAATACTGCAGAGGCAATTTGGACTTATCCAGCTAGTTTTCACACACGCACACGTACAGTTACAGTTTTCAGGCTGACAGAATTTCAGTCTGCAGTTTCTTCCTCTACTGGGCGCAAATTGAGATATTGATCCAGCGTGCGGACGAGCCTAGCAGGCAGGTGTAGGTGCACAGTAATATAACAAGCTCAGGAAAACACACACGCAGCACAGGCAAGCTTTCGGAGGTGTCATCCTGATACTGTGAATATTCACTTTGTACACACACACACACACACACACACACACACACACACACACTGTAAGTTTCAACATCGGTTCTCCATGATGTCATGGCAGATCGATCTTTTCCTGGATCATATTTCTTATGAAAAAAACAGCAGTGGGATTATGCGTTTTACCAGTTTAGATCAGTTACCATTTTCCAACATTGTCAGTAATGATTATAGTTATCTTGTGTAATTTTGCCATTTTAAGAGACTGTGCAGTGCTACGGAACATACACATACAGGATGAGACAGACAGAATAAATGATCGTGGACAGGAAGAATAAAGGAAAGAATGGGCCGAGGACGAAATAGAGGGAGGGATGTGTGGGTGGACAGGTCTCTGGTCGTGACAGATAGCTGGCATTAGAGGGTGTCAGCTGGCGACTGTGGTACTGTTGGGAGAGAGATGAGCATGCTGGAGAGGAGAGAGGAAGAGTGAAGGAGTTAATGGGCTGTTTGGCTCTCTTTAGCTTGTCTGCTGCTAATGGCCTCGCAACACAAGGATAGACAGCAGGAGAGAACACGCAAACACAGGCAAATGCTCACACATGCTCACAAATACACACACGCCTGCTGTCTGCGCTCTGGTTATGAGCCCTAGATGATTAACAGCTAATTAGGGTCCAATCTGGAAAGGCCATTAAAAGCCTCTTACAGTAAAGGATCGTGCTGCTGTGCAAAACGGCAGCTTGTTTTTGTTGTTGTGAGTGGGAGCCTCATGGTTGGTAATAAAAAACATCCAGCATATGATATAAACATTACATCAAACCGTAGCCTGGTTTATATTGCTCTGCTGTTGGAAGTGTCATACTTAATCACCGATGTTTAGCGAAAAGTGTTGCATGGCAACAGATTAACTGCAACTGTCTGCATACACACGTTTTTGTTTAACTTCATGATGGTTGGATTTTAGACAGACTCATTGGAGACGAAGCACCTCGGCACCTCAAGACGAGCATGTGCCCTCACGACACCGAGCTACCTACAGTATATAGAAGGGCTGGCTCGTAAAGGCACACTCCCTTTTTATGTCCAACACACGCATGCATGCACACAGAAACACTGGGGTCTTTAGGTGGCATGCCACAGAGATCAGGGGCTGCTTGTTGTTTTTACCAGGAGGTCGAAGGAGAGGTTAAGAACTTGATCCCTCTTCTACCAGATAACTACATGTCTCTGGGCACTGTCAGCCTCTCTGACATTCCACTCCATATGACCGCATCTCACTCCTCACGTCTGCTAACCATTAGTGTGATAGCAGGTGATTGTGTGTGTGCGTGTGTGTATTTGTGTGCACATCAGTGTTTACCTGTGCCGTCATGTGTCCAGGCTTGAGTGGAGCTACTGATATGGAGCAGCCTACTGTAACACACTATGCTGATTTACAGTAGCTTCCTCCTACTGTGAAAAATCTAATGGCATTGACCAAGAGGTTGTACTTTACCTTCATTGAAACACATAGAATAGAAGGAAATGAGTAAAATGAAACAGTTCACTGTTCCTATGTTTCATTATAGGCTTTGCTCACCTTAACAAGATATAAATTATTTATGGTTTAAAGGACCAAAGGTCATCTCTCATGCCCCAAACACCTAAACCTTGTTGTAATCAAATATCAAATTAAGTTAATTTTCTCAGGCTACATTAGCTACATTTTTTTTTTTTTTTTTTTTTTTTTTTTTTTTTTTTTTTTTATCTTCTTCAACTTTATCTTACTTTTTCCTTATCTGTAACGCTGCAGTAACACACAAATTTCCCCGTTGTGGGATCAATAAAGTTTATCTATTCTATCTATTCTATTCTATTCTATTAAGACAATTTTTTTTTTTACATATGAATTAGTCTGATTGGCCAAACAACACATGGCCCTATTTGCAATGAAGTAGACCGAAGCAGGAAGAAAGCAACAACCATGGCCCAAACACTTGCTCTTTCTTAATATCCTCTTTAAAACAAATATTTTGTACATGTTTAAAATTGTCAGAAAATTACCAATACTATTTAGAGCGCAGTCCCATTTAATTACAAATGTATTTGGTCTCGTATTTCACAAAAAAAAAAACTGAGTTGAGCATTCAGCCTTGCAATCTTGCAATCTTTCAATGTTTTTATTATATAGTGATCATATATTGAACAGTATAATTTATAGTAAAGCTTGAAAAAATTCTTTACTTGATGTTTGTTTATTTTTTTATGCAATGATGCCTCTTGTAGATCATTATATTCTGGGAGGTGCCGTTGTCCTTTCTAATCCAGAAAATAATTGCAGATTGAATAAAAGAAATTTTAAGTGAAAATTCGTTTCGGCTTCACTGTAAATTGATTATGCAAACAAACTCTGATTTGATATTAGGCCAAGACTGCATATTAAACCAAAAAGATTTTTTTTTTCCCCCCATACACTTTCTGTGTAACTGATTTAAACTCTGCTGAGCCCATTCTTCCTGCCCCATTGTTCATGTTTGGTTCCTTTCAGTCATCTGTGGTATTGTAGTGCTGCTGACAGACCAGCAAACCACACACATGGGAGAGACGAGCAGCACATTACTTTCAGCCTTTTTCCCCCTTATAAAGTGTCTGCTCACTCAAAGCAGTGACAGAGATATCAGCTAAACTGCCTTCACAGAAGGAGAGAGAGACTTTCCTCTCGTTGAATGGGCGAAGCCGACTGAGTGATGAGTCAGAAGCTCATGCTGAGAGGGTTGGCCGCAGGTCACCACCACATGTGGTAGACTCTCACTCTAAATACCCAAAACATATCCGCTCAATGGACGTCACCAGTGTAAAGTAACTTGTGTGACTATTCCAAAGCTAAGCCTTTTTACCATTATGTTATTTAGCGCATTTTATTTTGAGGAATTCTTTGGCAGATTATTTAGTGTGTGAAAAGTCTTTGATATGTTAACAGTCTAGAATGTGTTACACCGTAGATATCTGTACCACACCTTCAGCAGCCATGATCAGAGTCTGTGATGCAGGGGACATACCAAGTGTGTCACATGTAGCTTTTCTTGATATCGTATTAAAGATTTGATCTTTACCCAACTTGCAGTAAGCACCTTTATAGTAACTGGGGCTGTGTGTTTACCATATTTAAAAATGGAGCATTGACAAGAAACAAGTGTAACTTGTCCAAATCAAGATGTATACAAGTTGTTACGGAGCAAAACCTTGACAGTAGTTCATGTTTGTGACAGTCAAACCTCTGTTTTACATGGGAGAAATAACTCAGGTGAAGCTTTGTCTGTAGATCACTAGACGCCACATGTTACGTTGTTCGCAGTCAAACTCATTTTGAAGACAAATTTCAAGCAGTGTCAGTACCAAAGTCTTTAGGCATCTTTCAGCAATTTTAACCAGTCCTATATTGTAAAGCTTTTGCAGGTTTTTATTTGAAGTCGTGATATTCCCAACAAGAAATAATTGTTTTTTTTGCATCAATTATATTATTGATCAATTATATTCTCCTCTGAAGTCCTAATAGCTCAATTTATGGTTTCTGAGTTACATGTTATATTTTAAAAATATATACCATAAAAAATGAGTCTTTGAATCCATTTATACAGGAAGAGATAACACTGGATTATACCCCCAAAGATGAATATCTTGTGCCCCTCTCCGGTAAAGTTTTAGGTGGTTTAACCAATTTTTTTAATTTGTCAATTTCTGTACATAACTGTCTGTGAAATCGGACGGTTCATTTCTGTTTCTCACAGTCTCACACTTAACAGCTGTTGTCGTGGTAACCAGGCCGTAATCTAGCCTGCAGAGGTACATGGCTGCTCAGCACTTAACAGACAAATGTCATGTTAATATGATCCGAATCACCTTTAGCCCCTTGAACTCTTATAATCACCCCATGTGAAAGTCCCTCTCTGACGTTTGTCACTTTCATATGTTGACAGCCCTTCACACTTGCACAAACCATGTCATCAAGACCATTCATTATCCCACCAGGTTATGATCAAGAGAGGGGAGTGGTAACGTGCTATTTTATTTATGTCTGATGAGAAAATTTACTGGTCTCAGTGTTGTGGGCAGTGCTCAACATAAAGACATATTGTCTGTAGTTATAGGTCTAAAGGGTATATGTGTCTGTGTGTGTGTGTGTGTGTCAGCGTTTTGTGTGTGTGAGAGAGTGTGAAGCACAAAGTCCCACATTTTTTCCCACAAGAAACCTAGCCAGACATGATAGCTCCCCAGCTCAGACCACCGGCTACACCAAGTCAAAGATCATGGCTGTTTACATTCACCTCTCATCCACGCCGCAGCCTCTGATCAGACACCCACTGGGACGCACATAATACGGTTCCCATCAGCCTCCACATCTTATTCTCACAGGAGCCCCACAGGGATTCATGTGTGAGCTGAGGTAAACCACTGCGAGGACCAGTCACTAACCACTAAGATATACTTACGCACTTGTGAATGACTGAGTGAGTGAAAATCGTAACGTCGTCCAGCCCAGCGTGGCCTTGTGTAACAGAGCACAGTTTACCATGTTAGCCTAAGCGCTAATCTATTCCCCTGGTGTCTTACTGAAAGCCTTGCTGTTGGATGGGAACTAGCACGTGGGGTAACAGGGGTGGGGGGGTTATCTGGCTAATGTCAGGCAGCGCTCACTGTAGGGGTATTGTCATGCATAAGAGTAGACATGTTTACTGTGCACTCCATGTTTTACGAGCTGCTCCCCCCCCGGCTTCGTGTCCACCTCCCTCCCTTCCTCCCTGTCCTTCTCCTCCTCCTCTTCATCCTCCTCTTCAATGATGTAATGGAGGGGGCCGATGAGAGCCTGAGAAATGGGATGATCTACTGCTGCTGACATACTCACTAATGTTGTCCTTCTCCCTTTTCCTGCACTCCTCCACGCTCTCATTTTACAATATGCCAAAGTCCACCGAGATGCTTTTTGCAGCATCATACTTTTTCACACTCCTTCACTCACAGCACTTTGTCTCTCTTTGACTCTCAAAATCCTTGATGTTTGCTTCTGTTGAGTGAACAGTTGCCTTTGTATGTTCGCTCCAATCTAAGATTAACTGCTTATTTATGAACAGCAACAATTATTTTTTATACTTTCTTTACCATCATGCTATCAAATGTCCTTTAACTGCCAAAGACCTGAATTATTTTTAACAGAAAATTGAATTGTGGTATTTCCGGTTTGAATTTATTCCCGATTTTCTGCAAATTAATCAAGAATTGATTTCAATCTAGTCCTATTAAACAAGAAACATGCAACACATAGGCTACATGTATGCTGTCAGGGAGGTGGCATATGTGTGTAGAATAGTTGATGAAAACAAAGCTTATGTTAGGAAAATATCAAAAAAAAAAAAAAAAAAAACTCCGCTTTGACAATGTAAAGGTTGTGTTGCCCGAACAGCAGTTTTTTTTTTTAACTAAAATAGATTTTTCAGGCCTAGTTTAAATTATTATCACAATATATATTATACACTGGTTTTTAAACAATAAATACCATTCCAATACATGAGACCAAACTCTCCCAAATGTGTAAAAGAAAAACTTCACAGATTCATTTAGTTAGTTTTCAGTTAATTTTAATTATGGCAACATCATTTTGTAGGATGTTCACATTATAAGTTTGTAAATCAGATATTTATTCCAAAAATGAATTGACAATAATTTTTTTTAAGTTTGCCTATCTGTAGGAGCTATCCTATTAACTAAAATAAACACTGTACTGTGTCCTAAATAAATTCTCTATATTATGCCGTACTTCTTCCTTCCTCATGCACATGTGAATGCAGAAAAAGAAACACATTGCAACACACTTCAGCTCCACATAACCCAACCCGCTGTATACACGCTAATAACCTCTCCTTGGAAGGCTAAATACACTCAAGCTCATCAGTTGAGTCATTTATCCTAATCATCTCCACTCTGAATGGAGAGGCCTTCAGACAGGCGGAGAGTCGTCCAGTCCTCCAGCCAACTTCATAATCATCTGAGACAACAACGCTCCTCTTAACGGCTATCCAAATATTCCTTCATTCGGTGTGCTGCCGAGCCCCCCCACCCCTCCCCCAGTGGCTCCGTGTTTAATCAGCTCTGGCTGTTGACTTAGCTTTTGCTCACTTGATCGTGTTGTGGACGTGTCTTAGGGCTCCACTGATGTATTTGTGAGCGTGTTCACCTTTCTGTGTGTGTGTGTGTGTGTGTGTGTGTGTGTGTGTGTGTGTGTGTGTGTGTGTGTGTGTGTGTGTGTGTGTGTGTGTGTGTGTGTGTGTGTGTGTGTGTGTGTGTGTGTGTGTGTGTGTGTGTGTGTGTGTGTGTGTGTGTGTGTGTGTGTGTGTGTGTGTGTGTGTGTGTGTGTGTGTGCGCGTGCGTGCGCGTGCGTGCGTGCGTGCGTGTGTGTGTGTGTGTGCGTGGTTAGATTCACCACAGGTGCCTGTTAGCAGTTGTTGAGATTATAGTAGACAGTCGACATGCAGTTTTTTTTTTTTATTTTACATGATAGAAGAAATGTTTTTTTTTTTTTTTTACTTCACTTAAATAATATATATATTTTAGGGAGCGTTTCTCTATTTAACAGTTACTCTTTTTAATTGTGAACTGCTTTTTATTTGTATCTTGATACTTTTAATGCGTTATGTAAAGCAGTTTGAATTACCTTGTTGTTTCAATGTGCTATACAAATACACTTGCCTTGCTTATTTCTGAAGCTACTGTAATCAGGTTTCATTGCCACATCTATAGATAAAGAAAGAGGATACGATAAAGCCTTTCTGGTGCATCACACTGCTTGTCACGCTACAAACTTAAAAAGAACAACAACCACAGCTTTTATTTCTCTGAGTTTGAGTCTGCCCCATTCGTTTCACCCATTTACTCCTCAATCAGTATTGTTTACCTCATTGTCTGTGCTGTAAATTGCACCACTTAGTGCACCGTCGCAGTCCACGCGATGCCATTTGTCTGACTAAGACCAAATCCACCGTGACATGTTTGTTTTCGGGAGATACTTTTCCCAATCACTGCTCATACGGCTTCTTTTCACCCCATAACATGATATTCTGGCTTTTCAAGTGGGCGAGGGATAATAAAAGAGATGGGAGGAGAGTCGGGGTTAGAGTTTCAGGTTCCACTTGCCAGCGAGTGCCTCCATTGACCCGTAGCCAGAACTCTCACAGTTGTGACCTATCTAATTAGTAGAGCAGGAAGGAGGCGAAGGGGAGGGGCGGGGGTGAAGTAACACACACACACAACCCATCTGGGGTTCTTTTGGTGTGTGTGAATATGAGAATAAAGGAAATGGTTTGTTAGCTGCGTGGCTGCTCTCATTCCTTACGTCACCCGTTTTTTTGTTTTTTTTTTCTCTTTCCTCTTCCATGTTGGGGGGCCCCCTCTCTCCTGGCTCGCTACAGGCTTCCTCTGCCTGCTTCAAAATGACAATCGGCTTCTCATTTACAGCGAGCTAATAAGCCCTTTAATCAGAGTGCTTGTCAACCTCGGGCTAAGGCAACTCCAGAGGAGTTGATCCAAAGGATCAGATGACTGGAAGAAAGAGCAGGAGGGGGAAAAAAGGAGTAGCACTGAGGAGTGAGAGAATAAGTAAAAAGGGAAAATAAAAGGCGGCTGTTGAACTTGAAGGAAGAATAAAGAGTTGAAACAAGAGATAATAAACTTGAGTAAAAAGAAAAACCTAGCTTCATTAAGGATGGTGCTGTTAAATGTACTTGGAAGCAGAACAGATATGATTAGGTTTACTTTATTTAAGGCATAATAAATCTGCAAACAAACCAGATATTTCTACTAGTTTTTTCCATGACACCATGAAAAACATTTCACATACTGAATGTAGCAAATTTGATCAGCTTGTTCTCACAGCTTTTCCATATATACAGACTTGACAAATGTTTGCTTTATTCATCCGTAATCGATAGAAAAGAAAACATTCGGCCACTGACACTCCGCGTAAAACATGTGCCTTTAATTACACACCCGCACCAGTGACATGCGTGCAAGCACATGCGCCCGCGTCACCGTTGGCATGCAAATGAGTGGATTGATTTGTTAAGTGACATTTTAACATCTTCACGGACAGCTCCTCATAAGTCCTTAAAAGGGTTTTTAAGGGCCGGTGAGGGTGCAGGAGGAAAGCGTTCAGTGTCACCTCGTTAAGGCAGAAGTGAAATCCAGCTCAATCCGGACCATAAAGCAAACCGCAAACCACAGCGAGGAACAGAAACTTTACTGATATGTCCCGTGCAACTCTGCACTGCAGACCTGTAGCATGGACAGACACTTGTACTATTGAGCAGAGGAAATGAATCACTACAAGAAGTCCAAAGTGAGGCAAAAAGAGATAAATAAAACAGAAAAAATAACACCCACCTGCATGGAGGAAAAAAGCATTTCAAGATGAGTCTGGTTAGACTGGCTAGTGATTCGAGATCAGACGTTCCCGGTTTTGCTCCTCGGGACTCAAAGGAATTATGGTTTAATGTCCACCAGCTGGTTAATTGCGATCACTTGGTGTGTCTCTTTAAGTCCTGAGTCTCGGGTGGATCAGCCTGAGAAGAGTAACACATTGACAGAAATTTAGTCAAACTGTCTTTTTTGGGGGTTTTCTTTTTAGGCTTACTTTAAAGTTCACAACCAAGCAACAGATGTGTCAAAAAAAAAAGAATTAAAGTAATATGAAACTCACACGCAGGCAAGGCATGTTCCTTATATGTTTTCATTGGAATTCACATCACAGCTTAGGCACGAAAGAAAAATAAACATGAGATTCAAGACGAGGAGGAAATAATTATATGCATTGAATATTTTTGAAAGCAGAAAAATCGTATTTAAGGTGAATGATTGCATTTTCCTACATTGGAGAATAGTCAGAATGAATGTTGCCGTCAGAAGCAAAACCACAGCACACAACAAAGGGGACCCCCTATGGTTCAAAGGTGTACTTTGTCAAATTCATAACAATAGAAATGTGGGATTCCAGTGACTTCTACCCCCTGTCAGCATTTACATAAAGGCATGCTAAATTATTCATTAATTATCAGAGAGTTCCCTGTGGATTGGGATGACACACACACTGGCTGCTAATTGGCCCATCAATAATCTTGCCTGGTTCTCCTGAAGTGGCACCAGATCCCACCTCAGGAATCTGCTGTCTACACCCATGTTCTGCTTCACCATTTCCGTTGTGTGGCACCATAGAAGCAAACATTTCCACACCCGCTCACCTGGCCCATTGTTAACGGGCTACTAGTACAGGCTGAATTTCTGTACATTGTGGATTGAAGGGATAGTTCAGATAATATTCTATTTTTGTTTTTATCAAACCAACCATGCATTAATCCATCTCTTGATACTTTACTTAGCCTGATGTTTCCTCCTCAGAACATTGATGTTTAAAGTGGGTCACACTGTGTGTGTGTGTGTGTGTGTGTGTGTGTGTGTGTGTGTGTGTGTGTGTGTGTGTGTGTGTGTGTGTGTGTGTGTGTGTGTGTGTGTGTGTGTGTGTGTGTGTGTGTGTGTTTTTAAGAAGATATAAAGTATTACCAGACTTTTCTTTTAATTCTATGAATTTGTGAGCTTTTTGTCAGGCACATGGTGGCAGACCAAACAAATACAGTAATACACAGATATATACTTGCACTTCAGCATAGCATACAAACACTTTCTTTCTCTCTTTCTCCAAATGCGAGTAATTTCCATAAAGGCGAGCCTCTGGAGAGGGAGCTGCAATAACATGGCCGCTCTTTGTTTCCCCCATGCTGATTGACAGTAGATTGTGGCGCACATTAAATGCCCATCAGCCCTCAGCTTTAGTTTTAGAAACAGGGGGAGCAGGGCCCATCAAAGGTCAATCCTGATGTATAATGAACTGATGTCTCCCTTTCTCAATCACACACACACACACACACACACCCCACTCTGCCACTATTAAAGTGAGTTTGAATGAAGTGTGTTACCCAGGCTTATAATTTAACATTAATAACAAGGATTGCCCTGTGACACAAGCCTTTTAAATACTGACATACTGTGAGTATACTGATGTCATTACACATGGAGGCTGGTTTTAGACTCAAAGGCTGTTCTATTGTATCTTAATACTAAAGGTTATATTTGTTTTAGCATTGTGCCGAGCCTGTTTAGCAGAAATTGTTACACTGAGGAACATTAAGGGAAAATGACAAAACATATCTTTCTGTATAAGCTATTTTTGTCAAGTCTACAGCTCTCAGAACAGAGATAGCAACTAAACAGGGCATTGTCAATTACCATGGTGTAACCACACTGTTTACCTACAATCTCACAGGAAAGCTATGAACTATCTGGATATTGATTGAAATTATTTTCTGCTAGTACTGATAAAATACCTGGCACCATTTAGAGGTCCCATATCATGCAAATAGGCACTTTTTTTCTTTATTTATTTTAACTCTAGATAAGGTCTCAGGGGTTAATTAAAAACCGTCCCATGCAGCAACTCAAAACAGAAACTTTTAAATTAGACCTTTTAATCAAAACACTAGTATCTATAATACCAAACTTTTAATATCACTGTTTCTACAAAAACATCTCAAATTATAGATGTTGTATTACCACAAGTAGGTATACAGGAAATTTGCCTGAATAAAATAGCATGAAGTGGCCAAATCTGTGATTGTTAGAAAACCAAGAAGTTAATATAAAGATTACTAATAATTTAGATTTTCATAACATTACCATGATTTTAAATATATAGTTAGTGTAACCATACCAAACTGGACAGTGTGATAATTATCAAAACAATCAACTCATTAAACACAGAATAAAAACTCAAAGCAAAACATCAATCCCTCATGGTTAAAGTACAGAGGCTGTAATAAATTATTTACATTGCATTATATTATTTAAATTACTGTTTGTGATATATATATATATATATATATATATATAGGTATGCTCCCTATACACAATTCTTCAGAAAGTAACAAAACAATGTTACTAGACTTGTTAGATGGTACTCAGCTTTAGCTAAAGATCCAATATTTAAATAAAATTATTTATATATTATAATAAAAAAGCAATTAAAGTCTTATTTGCTTTAATATGGGACCTTTAATTGTATATTTGCATGTTTTCACTTATTGAATGCGAAACCCCCCCCCTGCTCCAAGCATCTGATGCATGATTCATTCTTGGAATTTATCATCAGTTCAGATCATGGAATTTATGAAAGATTCAATCAGTACCCAAAATTACAGTTACAAACATCATCATCCTCAACTGCACACGCTCATCTCTTCATACCGGTGCGTTCCTCATTGATTGAAAGTTGTAATTAAGAGAGTGGGGAAGAATTAGATGCAGAATGAGCTGTCAGAAAGTCACATTTAAGTGAGGGATGCGCGGCTCTCTGCAGTAAAAATTTAAATGATATAAATTGCTATTTAAGTGTAGCGCGGGCTAATGTTTTGTCACAAATTAATGTGACACAAGGCAGCAATGACAATCAAGGGCTGCCTCATTCTAATTTGGTTGTGTTTAGAGGGCTTTTGTGAGCCGACAGATTTACACAAATTAACACAATTGCCTGTTTTTATGAGGAAACCATAAATGTTTTTACCCTCCTTTGCCGGCTAATGAGGAGAGAAAACGGCTTGTATCGCAGCGTTATGGCAATGCGGAGACGTCTGTAGAAGAGCAAAACGGTGCTTTTAACCCACCCACACCCAGCAGAGAAAATGAACAAAGACCGGAGCTGAAATGGCTCCCTAATGAACTGCACGAGTCGTCTAATGTTTTGATGCTCCCACATGATCAGATATGGATTTACTGTGCTTCTTTTCTCATTATAGAAATCATTGGCAGATTCTTTTCAGAGGAACAATTAGCAGGGTTATTCTGCTTCCTCAGAAGAATTTTTCTTTGAGGGGCATTAGCGATAAATGCTGCTCAGTAATGGGATGAGGAGCATGTTTGGGGAGTAACGTTTGGTTGGAGAATGGCGTGTAAATGGCGTGCATCTGTTGATATTTACAATACTCCTCTGTTCTCGCCCGCCATTCACAGGCTCTGGAGAGTGAGTTTGTGTCCTGCCAGCTCCACCAGTGGATCGATCTGATCTTTGGCTACAAGCAACAAGGACCTGAAGCCACCAGAGCCCTCAACGTGTTCTACTATCTCACCTATGAAGGGGCAGTGAACCTCAGCTCCATGAGCGACCCCATGCTCAGAGAGGTAAGTCTGATAGGGACTACATCAAACGTGCATATATGTGTATATATATATATATATATATATATATATATATATATATATATGCACACACATTTTCATACACATTTATGTACTGCACAGTTGACTTAACTCCCTTGACAGACGATGCTGAGTAAGGGGAAAACTCCCACATTACAGTAAGTACACTTGAGCATTAGTGCTCTCAAATGGATGGTTAATCTAACTATATTATAAAAGCATCTGTCCATCTGTATTTCTGGGAGAATTTTGATGCCATTAGCCATGTTAAATTGGTTGTAGAGTGGCATGGGAGAGCTAAGCTAACAATCTCCCGGCAGGTATTGCTGAGCCAAGCCTTTCCCCCCCTGTGTGATACGTCTGAAAGCACTCTACCAAGTGTTCCACTTTAACGCCTTGAAGCCTCCTCCTTTGGCTTTCATTCATTATTCATCCCCTCACTTTGAACTGCTACACACACCGGCTACGCCGACCTGCCCCGATTGCAGCTGCGCAAAACACTGTGCTGAGGAAAAAGAAAAACAGAAAAAACACACAGCTAGCATGCTCACAGCCAAACAACCGTCTGACAACGTCACCAATCTGCTGTAAGAGGCAGCTAGCCAGCAGCAGGCCAATTGACCCTGGCCCCCTCAGCCTTTTTGATGTCTTAAGTTCTATTGCCAAATGTGGCACATATTCTATTTTTCTTAATCCTTGACTGAGAACATTTCTCTTTAGGATTCTTTGGGTAATTCCTTTTTGTTACAACTCCCCTTTGGCCACCATTTCTTTAGGCAATGAACAGTTTACTTAGTAAAGTCAAACATAGTAGTGATGTTGCTATATTTCCACATCATAGCAATTAGGTTGATGAGAATGGTGTTACTATTACCTATAGAAACAATATAAACAATGATCCAAGTTCTAATAATTATCTTGTAAGTGAAGAACCTAAGAGACTGAGGTTCAGAGTGTATTTCAAGGGGCCGATCAGCCAGGTTTTCTCTGTTCTACTGTTCTGCTGCGGCTGCCCTTCATGCTCAGTGACTGAAGCTTCACGGGCACTAGGGGTGGATCTTTGATTTATCACCCCATTCACCCTAATTCCCATCCAGATGTGCTTTGGCCTTAGTTACACACACACACACACATACGTGCACACACAGACATGCACACGCACACATGCAGATTCATTACCAGGGTTCACCGGTCATTTCCACACCCAGCTCGAGCCCATTACCCATTCTACTGGTGAGCTCGCATACACACACACACATTCACACACACACAAGGCACACGCCACAAAATTGGATCACAGGTACTTCGCCGTTTCTGCCAAGCAGTTCCAATGACCATAAATAAATTCACATACATATAGGATGCCACCAGCGGAGGGTGAATGTGATTTGAGTGGTATTAAAATAGCACCTCCTACCTCTGCTGGTATATCTTATGGTCAGCATCACATGCAGTAATACATATTTTGGAATTTATGCTTCTGATGGTGTAGTCTTTGTTTTACTAGTAAAGATGCCCTATGTAGGATTTTATTTTTGATAAATACTCTCAATTATTTACATTAATATAAGCCCAGATCATGGACCAGAGCCAGGAGGATGGCATTTTTTTTTAGTGTGTATGGTGTTAAAGTGCATCTATGGGACAATGACAAAACTGTTATGTGGTGTAACCCTAAAAACTTCTCTCTTAAAAAGTTTTTTTTAAAAACAAATAAACACACATGCTACCAACTAATTTTATAGTCTAGGTGGAATAAATATTTAAAATTTAGCAATTTTTCTTTCTAACCATGAATTTTCACTGACCCACACACTATACATTAGGTTGGATTTTGTGGACTTCTTTTAAATAAAAAAAGGCTTCTGCTGCTATTCCATTGTAGGCTCATTTTGTAATTTGGGGAATGGAAAGTATCAGGTTTGAATGATTATATTTAATTTGCAGGTACCTTTACTAGGATGAGGTAGTAGCTAGTGCATCTTAAACACAGTCTTGTTTGTTTCAAGACTATATTTATTTTTGTTGAAGGGATTACTGTATTTAGTGCCATATTTTACACTGGCAGTGCCATGCAAAAATATGAACAAAGCACCATGTTATGTTTCATTCCCCGGATATTTAAAAGTAAGGGAGTTTGTTGTTTTCTACTCCGACTCCCTGTCTGATGCTGTGAGCCCAATCCTGCTGGCTTTCACCTTTCCAAAACACCCTCGGTCTGAGCGCTTTAATTAGTTAAATAAACCACGGTAGTGTTATCCCTGTGAGCCAAGCCAAGGCTCTCCTTCAACTGTGTTTGTACGGAAGGAAGCATGCCCTGTCTGTGCAGAAGGTGGAAACAGAGTTCCAGGTCTGGGCCTCATCACAGCCGGGTACTGGGTGGAACTGGGGGCTACAGGAGCTTTGAGACTTGAGAGCTTTGAGTCCCCAGAGGCCGCCATTACTGAGTGACAACTGTTTCAGCCTGAGCTGTGGTGTGGTCCGAGCGAGGCTGCGTTGGGACCGGGCCCGGAGCTGTTTATTGTCAGGGGGATGGGTCACCGCCTTGTTATATGTTTGTGTGTGCATGTGTGTAAAAGTGTGTCAAAAGTGGCGCTTTGGCGAAGAGTTTTCTGTGTTCCTGGTTGGCTGCTTATATATTCCTGCCACGCTGCTTGGCAGTTGCAAGCGCCCGTCCACCCCCAACCTAAACACATACACACTCCGCCGATTTTGTATGGATCAACCCTTGATGTGTTTGTACATATGCACATGTATGTATACATGCATTCACTGGCATGTGTATACCTTTGTATATTTATGTGTGCTCATCAGCATAAATGCACACAGTTGTGTGTTTATGCATGCATTTCTGTTCTGGGAAAAAGTTTGGAATATCTCAGCCCAGATTAGGGAATGCTGGAGAGACCATTGCTGTGTTTTTCAAACCCGTGATTACTTCCTGTCCTGCCCGCCCATCCCACCCCCCATTTTCTGTCTAAGAGAACTGTGTGTTCAGATGTGTGTGGACCCGTGTGCATGGCATGCACATCTGTGTTGCCTCTCAGCGAATAAAGAGAAGCAAACCCTGCGTTGCCTTCTCATCGTTGTACAGGGCTTCCCCTCTTTCACATGTGATTATGGAAAATCCCACAGCCGCTCACACCAGCGACAAAACACAGAGCCCCGTCTGAATTGTACAGCGTTTGCGTAATTCGGCAGAAGACGGGAAATATACCCACGCGAGTGAACCTGCTTTGACACAAAGCCAAAGTCACTCACCAAACACAAGGCCTACTGCTTTATTTTCTTTGGACGATATACACCCCACTGGTAAAAAAAAAAAAAGGAAGATATTCTTAGTAGTGTGGATGTCTCAAACCAAATATACAGACTCTACTGCCACACTGTGTCTTTGGATTACAAAACTGTTATAGTTAGTCTTTTTATTTTATTCATAGAGTTAGTGTTAGTGGGTGGATTTGCATAAATACAACATGTTTTACATGGAGATCCATCTTGTCGAGTGGCTGAGTAAATCAAAGGGTAGGATGTGACATCTGCCGAGGGCGTCTCAGCCATTTAAATGTATAGAATATAGAAAACCTTCATCAGACATGGGCCAGCGCCCCCAAAAGAAATTGGCCTTGTGGATGGCCCGTCATATAATCACCTGAGCATTGCATTGGCATATAGGGATAGGACATGCTGACCTAGACTCAGCCACTTTCCAACGTTCCACAACCTCATAAATGTCAGGGCTGAACTTTAATGAAGATAGGTTGAGTGGCTTTGAGGAGTCTCTTCCACACATTAGCTTAAGCAAAATGCTGCGCTCTATAGGCGGAGGAGACTTTGACCTTGAATGATGCACTGATGTCCTCTTTCTAACAGAGTAACTGTGGATGGAAAATGTTACGATTCTCTGTAATTGTGCTGAGATCATGTACAGCCATGTTTCTTTCTTTGATATCAATGTGTACCTCCATTTTAAAGTCTTTTAATCCAGTCCAACGGACCATTACACAATGCTTGATCATGGATATTGAAACATCTCTTTTCAGATGCCTGCACACATGCATGTGTTTAGGTCACCATACAGTAAATGCATTTTTGGCCTGAACACAAACCCACAGACACTCCTTCTAGAAAGGAGATGTTTCTTAAACTCCCATAGTGAAGTTTCCAATCTGTCGAGCCAACACCAAACCACACACATTGCTTAATAGGTGCTGTATATTGAATACATTTGATTGTTTTATGTATTTTCTAAATGCATCAATGCAGACTCAATCCTATTCTCCATTTCATATAGTTTCAGCCTATTACAGATTCAGAGAGATATTAAACATGTACAGAGGGAGAAGCAGGAGAAAATTGCATAACTGGCAGAGTGAGGAGAGTGCTCATAAAGTACAGTCGAATAGTTTCTTAGTTCCACATAAAAATATACTGTCTCTATTGAATTTTGGAGACCCAATTCCTTCCAGTAATGAAGCTAATGAAAACTTGTAACAGACAGTTGCGATTGCTCCTTTCTCTATGAATCTCTGGTCTCTGGTTAGTTTCAGACAATGGGTATGAGCACACTAACTTCCCCAAGCTTTTCTCATGGAAATACCATATGCAGGCCTCAACCATGAGCTCATTCCTGCAGGCCCCGCCAAGTCAGGTTCAAACATCTCAGCCTGCACACACAGGCTGTCACTCCCCCACAACCAGCCACAGCGCACACCAACACACCACTGACGGCTCAGGATGTTGTGTTGGCCATTTTATTTCTGTCCAGCACCTTTTATAAATAATCGGTTGCTCGTCGTTTCATTTTATTTATTTTACCCATCTTATGACTGAAAATATTTTTTTATTCAACCCCTTGCTTTAATCAAGTAATTTGAAGGAGAGCAAAAACCTTCCTTTTCACTAAAAGAAATGCATTACAAAAAAAGAAACCATTGTGCTTCTGATGACCAATTTTGATGGAAGTGCTGAAATAGTTTGGATCAACTTTATTCTAATCATTTATTAAAATCACTTACAAAGCAAAAAATACATAAAGGTTCCTGCTTCTCAGTTGTAATGATTGTTTTTTTCTACTTCAAATGTCCCATATATTTTGCACTTTTACTGGATTTTATTTAAGTATAGATTCCCCTAACAAACTTTTATTGTACTTTTTAATGCCAAAAAACTTTTAATTATAGTTTTGCATCTCCTCTCTCAAACTCTCTCTCTCTCTCGAAAGAACAGATTGTTTTGTGTCTTCACAATATGGGCTGTTCTCTGAGCATTTTTAAACATAGGACAGTATTCATATATCCTATAACCTATCAAAACAAATAGCTTTCTACGACTTGGGATAGTAAATAGTTTCATTTCTGAATATTCTGGGTTTTGCAAAAACTAAAATTAGCAATTAGAACACCCAACGCCTTCGGTAAAATTGTGAGGTCTATTTTTGACGTTTTCTGAATAAAGTAGGAAAGTAAGGAGTATTCCGGTACTCCGTCATAGCTGCATGCATCCATATGCTGCTGTGGGGGTGTTCCATCCTGGACTAGTTGACAGTGAGCTGTGTGATGATGTCCAGAAGCTGCTTGGCCGGTGTCTGCTCTGACATTTATGGTCCTATACCTCTTCATTAACACCACCTAGCCAGCCTACAGGCCCGCCTGTCCCTGCCCTCTTCTGATGCTGTGTGTGGTTGTAGAGGATAAATTGGTGTGTGCGTGAGTGTGAGTGACAGTGAGAAAGTATGTGTATATATATATGAGTGTGAACATGTGTGCTTGAACACAAGTGGATGCATTTTTCCTCCACTACAATTGCCTTTGTGTTCTTTCATGGGTTTGGTTTTGTTCAGACAGAATAGTGTCGATCAACCTTAAAAAATAGATGGTCAGGGTGGAGCAATCATGTTACGATAACCTAATTTTTGACTCAACATGTGGCTGTTTAATCTGTTAAATTGGGCCTATTATGAAAAGTAGTTTTTCAGTAACTGGGAAATGGCCCTTTCAATGATTTTTGAATTAAAATGATTGATCCATTTTACAATATATTTACAATACAAAAATGTTGTGAAAACTTTCCATATTACACAGCCCAAATATGTGTTATATATTCTTATACTAAGTCAATTTTTATTTTGCATAATTTCTGAAGCATAATGATAATGACCTGTTTTCCTCTTTGTTTTGGTCTGTTTTATTTTGTTTGTCATTCCATCATGTCTCCCTGTCTGTCTCCTCAGGCTGTGGAGTCTCAAATTAGGAGTTTTGGACAGACCCCCTGCCAGCTGCTCATCGAGCCCCACCCACCCCGAAGCTCTGCCATGCAAGTGGTGAGTGGCGTTCGCACAAACAAGGGGACAGATTATCTCAGGAAACACACTGCACCGACTGTACCTGTAATCCTCATGTCTGGAAATTGTAAAACGTTCGGTCAGAAAGGATCTCCTCTCTCATTATTAGAGAGGTGTGCATGAATAGGGGAAAGATCACAAGGTTTCGGGTATATGTCTGTATAGTCGGGGGGTTCTCACGGAGAAACCACAGCTTTATGCTGGAAACCTGGACTTGAGCCAGATTTTCCACCTGAGTGGGAAGCGGAGGAGATCAGCGCAGGAGAGCAATGAACAGCGGTTGAGAAGTGACGGCTCTTTAAGGGCCAAGGAGTGCAGTCAGTGTGCCTGCTTATGATGGACCGAGGCCCCATGAGTCCCTATTAGTGTGGTGTCCCTGTGGTGCTGACAGCTGGCCGTAGACCACCACCCTGCGCATACATGCACACAAAGGCTAGGGCTTTGAATCCGCCTCACGTAAAGGCAAATTCCTATGAAATGTTTTTATTTTCACTGCACCATGTATGGTTTTCAAACATAATATTCAGACAGCGTTATTCAAACACTGCTCGAACCCTCCCCGCAGCTCCGTATGCCTTCAGAACGCCCTGTTCCCTTAGCTTTTACATGTTCTTGCTCTCCACTTTCTCTCCATCCTCTCTCATGTGAGTGTGTTGTCAGAGTGTCAGCATCTGCCCATGCTGGTGGTAATGATACTGTCAATGCGTCTGGTTAGCTGTCAGACACACCGGATTTACTCAGGTCTGTTCCTGATGTTAAACACTGATGTTCCTCTTCTTTACACGCAAGGAGGAAAATGGCTCTCTGTTTGAGCTGCTTAGTACAAACGCCTCTATATAAGCTGCTGTCTAACTGGAGGAAACAGTCGGATAGGCCAATGAAATGACATTTCATGACTAATTTCTCCTTACAACTTTGCATTATATTAACGTTTTATTCTTTTTGCATGAAACTTATATATAGTAATAGGAAACACTTTTTATGAAGGTCTTTGTGATAAGTGTAACTTAGTAGGCCTTAATAACATTATTTATAAATAAGACTATTATTATTATATATTCTAAAGATATTTATTTTTAGATTATTAAACATGTTATCAAAAACAACACTGATAAGTAATTACCGTTAATAAAACAACAAAAAAGCATCTTCAAGATTTGCCAGTATCATGAAGTACTGCTATAATAAACACATAAGCCTCTATTACCTTCTTAAGTATATATAAACTGTTTTTGTAATGCTATTATTAACATTTATATAGTCCTACTAATGCACAATAATTTTAATACACTTCTTTATAGGGGCTTATGAGAGATTTTAATAGACCTTATATGAAATCTTTCCTAGTATGACAAATTAATCAACAGCAATCGTCATCATTAATCAATTGTGTAAGGCTTTACAGCTTTCTGAAATTTTATTCACTAAAATGGAAAGAGGAACTCTTTCATATGCTGCATCTATAGTGTCTATAGTGTATATACGTCCCGTAAAGCTAAAATCTTAAGTTCATAAAAGGTTGGCTCACTGCACACTTACAGCAGTCCTCACATATGTACATTGAAAGAGTTATTGGTCACTGTAACCATGTCGTACAGGCTGTAAAGAGATTTCTTACTGAAGCTATTCCTATGTGGGGAATGAACAGACGAATTCCAGAGTTGTCGTTCTATATGTGGAAGTGACTCCCAAAGCTAATATGAGTTTTCAGCAGCTGTGAAAACTCAAGTGGGAATCCTCTACTTTTTCTATCTTTCTCACTTGGAGAGTCTAATCTTTTTTATTTTCTCCAATTAACCTTAAACTAGATCTGCTGTATTGACTTTTCTCTGCAAACTTTATATACAACTTTTTTTCCTGGTACTGCTCTGCTTATTGCTATCCTGCTTCCTAACTTTCTTTCTTTCTCTTTTTCTCCCTTTTGATTTTTTTTCCCTCACTAACACCGAATGTGGCTGCGTCCCTCGTTTTTTTTTTTGTGTGTTTTTTTTTAATTTTTTGCTCTTTGTCTGCCGCTCCATATCTTGGCTCTCTTCCTCTCTTCCCTGCATCCCATTGTCCGTCCTTTGGGGGCCTGAACAGTATCTTCTCCTGCAGACGCCGATGATGTTTACGGAGCAGATGCAGCAGGATGTTATCATGGTGCTGAAGTTCCCTTCCAATTCTCCCGTGACCCACGTAGCAGCAAACACCCAGCCGGGCCTGACGTCGCCCGCCATCATCACTGTGACCGCCAACCGCCTCTTCGCCGTCAACAAGTGGCACGGCTTGACAGGTGAGCCATTTGTGTCCACACACACTTATATATTAATCAATTTTGTTTTCCCTATTGAAGTTGAAACATTCAGTCTGTTATTTTATGCCACTGTGCTTCTGTATCAGATTGACCTCAAGGGTATTTTTCAGCCAGTCTGAGTCGTTTGCTCCCTCGAAAATCATTTTCATATTTCCTCGGTTCGTCTCTCATATTCTCAAGTGTGTCTAATTCATCCGAGGATTGACCCGTCTCGTCTTTGTACGATGGACATTGATGTGGGAGACAGTTGACTGCATCTGTTGGATAGCCGTATCAGATGTGACACATGCAGCAGCCAGCGTTAGGTCTCACGTCCACCTCCATACATCAGCCTCTCACTTCACAAAACCTTATTTACTCAACACCCATCCAGCCCCAGAAGAAACATTAAATTTGATATCTTTGAGTTTATGGGGATGAAGACTGATCAGTTTTCAGTGGAACACAACCTCAGTCATGCGGACCACAGACCAGACTGATTAACTTTAATTGGTGCAGTGAGCTAGCATAACAGTTCTCAGAGGTAGTTCATTAATTGCCTGGAACATTAAGTTTTTCTTTTTTTTCAGGTGTGGGGCAGAAGCTCAATTTGTTCTGTGAATCTGGACACTTTATTTCTCAGTTTAAAATCTAAAATGATTAATCTGTTAATGCAGAAAAAAACATAATCTAGAGCTTTATAGATAGTGAAAATATTTGGATTATTATTACCAAGGTGCTCAATGAAATCTGTTTTATGTTTCCAGAGACAGGTTTTTCGGCACCATTATTCAATTCTTTTTAGTAGAATATTGCAGCTTCTTGTTGCTAAAGTGACTAAACTAGAAGAACTAGGAGGCTTTAAGAACCACTTAAGAAATCTCCCAGACTAGTTTTACATCTCCTCTCAAGCTTCTCTCTGCAGCAGAACAAGTTGTTTGTGTCATTGGTTAATATTAATGACCTCCTCTGATTGGCTGATTTGAATGACGAATAGGGGATTAGGCTGTGGCTGTATAGTTGTGACATCATAAAATAACATAAGAACGACAGAAATCCTAACAGTTAAAAAAAAAAAAAAAGCTCAGTTTCTGAATACAGGCTTTGTATGGATTGGGTATTGAGCCATGGTAGAGAATTTATATTTCTGTAAATTCACAACATTCATATATCTATATCATATATAGATCTTTTGATAATCTGAAATCAATTAACATCTCACTCTACGATATGGGACCTTTAAAACGATTGACTCTGTCCTTTGTCGCTTTTTGATGTAATTATTGTCTGAATTATGAAAGAAGTGTTGGTGACACTGTGACTTTGTGTTTATAATTTCCACTGTGTTATAATGAACCGAAACCCTGCATCTACTTTCACAAGGCCAGGGGATTACAATATTAATCCAATCTGTCTTCTTCTCTGTCAGGTCATCAGAGCTCAACGGTGCAGGACCAGCAGTACCAACTTCCTGTGGAAATTGACCCTCTGATAGGTATGCTCTCATTTACAAGAATCCACACACACATAATATTCTTTACATAGCCGTGAGCTCATATATGCATGGAATTATTTATTTATTTGTTTATTTTGTGTGGATTTGTGTATGAATCCTTCTGGCATCCTGGTGACTCATGACAGTCTGCAGATCTGTGTCCCTGGACAGTAGATTAGAGTTGTTTCTCAGCCAGTGCCCCAGTTCACTCCTCATGATATAGGCCCTGCTCTCACACTAAACCATTTGCATGCAAATTGGAATGCAATGAGCTGTGGCCCAGACCGGCATTTCATCATCAACTCCCCCTCTTTCTCCCTTCTCCATCGCGCCCCCTCCCTCCCTCCCCTCCCTTTCTGCATCCTCTTTGGTTTAATTTGAGCGGAGGGAAAGGACGCGTGTCAATGGAAATGAATATGAATGTGGTAATAATGTGTGATTGAGAATGCACAGCGGACGGCTGTCAGGACAATATGGGCGCCTCTCATCCTTCACGACTTGTTGATGAGCAGGAGAAGAGTGCCGAGCTGCAGTGATGTATGGGATGCGCCGGTGGAGCAGGGAGAGAGGGCGAGCCGCCGCCATCCACTCCCGCCCTCGCCTCCCGCTCCCTGCAGCCGCTCACAATCTGCAGAGGAGGCTGTTCTTTCTCTGAGGACGGCATGGTCACTCTCTCACCAAACCATTTTCACATGTTTTTTTTTTTCTTTTCTTTTTTCCCCAAACACTTGACTACTGAAAATAACCAGGGTTGCATCTCACATATTCATCTTTATTTGCATATACTTTAAAGACAGTATTAAAGAAATCTTTGTGACCCTGTACTACCATTTTTATGAGTGTGTCATTTGTCATTGAATCTTTATTATTTTTATTTGTTTGTTCCTTTGTTTATTCTTTGGCTACTGTGGCTATGTTTCCCCCAGATTCACAGACTAAATATTCACTAATGTAAAATATTATAAAATAGATTTAATTGCATTCATAGGTGTGCGTACGTGTGTTTCTGGGAAGGAGGGGGGTATTTTTCTGCTTGTCAGTTATATATTAACACTGTTTGCATTCCAAAAGGAGAGTGAGCTAAACATAGTAAATTGAGGATGAGTGTTGCACCCACTGTGACGTTGGAAAATGCAAAAAATGTGTTGAAATATTGGTTGTTGCAGACTGTACTTTCTCAGTTTAGAAAAGCTTCTCTCTGACACCTGTTCTCCAGTGTTTTCGACGCCACCAAATAAGGACTATTTCACAGCTGACACATCTGTCTAGAAAAGGAAAAAAAATGACCACTTAGAAATGAGAGAATGTCAGTAAATTTGCTTTCTAACAAGCCATTGACTAAATTACACAACCAAGATGAATTTGCTGTGTGTGTTCCGTCTTGAGTGCTGTACATATTTTGTGAAAGCGGAGCATTCCCTATCATAACTCAAGATTCTCAGGCCCTCATGGAAAATGTGAAGTACTGTAGACTTAACCTCCAGGATGCTTCATGTATTCTCTCACAAATCTTCTTTGCACTGTGCGGTGAAACTTGAGCCGAGGTGCGTTGGAGTGTCAGCTCTCTGAAAACAACTCGTGGACGTGAACAGTGTAATTATAAACTTCTGAGTGCATTTGTACGTTTTCATCCCTCTCCTCTCCTCTACAGCCAGTAACGTGGGCAGTCATCGCCGTCAAATCTCAGACCTGCTGGACCAGAGCATTCAGATCAGCTCGCAGTATTTCGTCATCACAGCCGACAACCGCTTCATCCTCCTCTGTGGCTTCTGGGACAAGAGCTTCCGGGTGTACTCCACTGACTCAGGTACTGCCTCTGTGATCCTGATTACATTTTATTGTGGAAAATATCTGCAATTTACTTGATCATAAGGCAACTGTTACTGTTTTATTTGGCTAAACTTCCTCCTCACTAAAATGAATAAGTGATAATGTATTAATATCAGCACATTGCCCTGACATTTACTACATGCATGCCTCCCAGAGGGTGCACCTTTCTTTCTCAAGATACTTCATCTTTTAACCCTTAAAACCAAAATGGCAACTCTGAACATAAGATGCTGCATAAACAAATTTTGCAAATATACCATAAAATGTGACACTGTTAAGGGGATAAACTTTTTGATGTTTTTGAACTTCTGTGGCCTTTCCTCTAGCACCATCCTCAGGACACATGTCTTACTTTTAATCCCAATAAGTGTAAAACCAATAAAAAATAAAAGCAATTTAAAGCTTCGTTTAAGCAAATATCCTAGTGTGGAATGTAATGAACATTGCACGGGAGCCTTTGAATTGAGGAAATGCATGAAACAATACAGTATATAGCCTCTGCTGATTATTATTGATCAAATAGTTATAATATGCTTGTTTTGTTTTCTGTTCTGTCAACACTTTATTGTAGCCTAATATTATTTGGGTAGGATGAACAGCTGACCTGCATCATTATTATAAGACATTTGTGATGAGTCTGTTTTAAAGATTAAAGCCAAGTTGTTCTTATTACCGTGCATTTAGTTTTAGTTAATAGGATAATAAAAATATAGTGGAGAATTAACCTAGTTCATATAATATTAAACTAACATTTACCAATATTATATTACTAATATTCACCTTTCATGAATATATACTGTGCAGGATGTATGAATGCTATGGATGTATGTATGTTGCATACACACAGAGTTGCACAGATGAATATTTTCACACACACGCACACACACACACACACAAAGCTCTCACACACAGACGCCATCAGGTCAGGGGTCCTAAATGAAACTGTCTCAAGCTTCATCTCTGGACCCCGCTCCTCAACTCTCCTCCACAGCCCCATTCAGAAGCCTACACACATCTATACAACCGACTTGGAATCAATTTCTATAGGCCAGGGCCTTCCTGTCTTTAATCGGGGAGGGAGGCAAGGAGGGACGTGAGCTGAGAGATAGCTCTATTGTGTGACTGCCACCGGGGTCTACGACTGGAACGTGAACACAGTTTAATCGCACACGCTCAACAGCTGCCACCGAGGTCCCTAAAGCCCCCAGGTTAAAGAACTGAGGGATTTTATCAATTACAAGACTTGATTGGTACACATGCACAAAACACATAGCCTCGTACGCCTGCGTGCACACACACATCCGATTTAATTTGTCTGTGTGCGTGTGAGAGTGGAGGAGTGTGTTTAATATGAGGTGCATGGCAGCCATTACTGCCGCAGCCATGATTACTTATTTTCAGTGTTTATAAAGACGTCAAACATTTTTCGGTTTTGATGTCTTCCTCTCTTAGGAAGTTTGGTCAGTGATCCACCCACTTTCATAATAATCATCGTCTTTTCAGAGATACAGCTTAATTATCCGACGGACAGTGATCCTGACACCCAGACAGAAATGTCATGTGCTGCAAACCATCTACTGTTTGACTGCAGAGGTCACACTATGAGGAGTGTAATGAGTATCAGACAGCTAGACAGTGGAGCTGTGGTCTGGAAATCTGACAGCAATTAGCCTCTTTATATATACACACACATGAAGCTCACCGCACACACGCACACATAGTATATATTCTATTCTGAAAATTAGAAGTCTGATAAAAGTCTTGTGTAGATCTTTTACAACAAGCCAAGCAGCAGATGAGCAACAAACACACGTTGGAGGGTAGCAGAAATACATATGTAGTATTTAAGCTATATATTTTATATTGTTTCAATGTTGTTATCTCATTTGCAGGCAATTTTTTTATTAGATCTAAAGGAGGTTTGTATGTGTGCTTTTGCAGGCAAACTGACTCAGATAGTCTTTGGACACCGTGACGTGGTGACGTGTCTGGCTCGCTCTGAGTCCTACATCGGAGGAGACTGCTACATCCTGTCAGGCTCCAGAGATGCCACCCTGCTGCTCTGGTACTGGAATGGAAAGCACAGCAGCATTGGGGAGAGCCCAGGCAGTGAGTACACACACCGAACAGTCAGTAATGTGTGCACGCACACACACACACACACACACAGGTATTCTCAGAGTGTTCATTCTCGCAGACAGTTGTGACTGTGTGATTTACGGCCTCCCTCTGTAAAGTAACAACTAGTTTCATCTGACCAGGCCAGGCCTCCTGCATACAGATTGGATTTCGCAGCGCTGTCGCACCAGGAACAGCTTTTGATAATGTGTTTGAGATTGTGTGTAAGTGGTTCAGAAAGAAAGAGATGGGGGGGAGGGATGGAGGAAGGAAGGGAGAGAGAGAGGGAGAGAATCTGTCTTTAATGTGAGTGAAAGTGAGGGCCACTTAGAGATGTTAAATGTGACGTTGGGGGTCGTCGGCCAGCACATGAAAGTTCACCACCATCCGAGGGCCACAAGGTCACGCTAGTCGATAAAAGTGAAAAATGTCACAGGCCTCCCTCACGTTACCATAACATATGGCATTAGCCATGATCAAAGCATCGCACACACATTGCTCAGTCCTGAGACTCCTCGGTGCTAATTTGGTCAGTTTAGATCTGCGTACGTGTCGTTAAGTGATCCATTACAAATGGGCAGAAATTTATAACAAATTGAGATTTGGTTAATAAGCCACATTGGTTTTTGATTTGGACCGTTTGTCACTTAGGAGAATCTTTAGTTTATGTCGACAAGTTAATTCAAGTTTTTTTTTTCCTTTAGAACCAGTACTTTTGGTGTGGTAGAAAAATATTGGTAAAACCACATTTTTGTTTTCTGTTCACTTTTTTCAATTATTATAATGACATTCTTTGCACATATGAGAATAAAAGAAGAAATATTTAATTTTCGGACAAGATCACGCAAAGGTTTAAAATATTATCACACTACTTGACATCAGTATAACAATTTCACTACATATTTTCTTAAAAATACTGTGTGTGATTGATTTAAAATATGTAGTATTTTCACAAAACAGAATTCTGGATGTATGTTCCCATGCATGTGCTATGTATGTTCTTGAACGCATGCGTTTGTGTGTGTGTCAGTCTAACCTCAGTCAGCTTAGTGCAGTTACCATGCTGCAGCCAGAGGAGTAGACAAAGCAGCCGTCATCCCAACCCCTCACCACCACAATGTGATGCTCCATTGCCCCAGACCACAGGAGGCTCTCCCAGACATGAGGCTCTGGTGTATACACACACACACACACACACACACACACACACACGCACACACGCACACTACAAAATACATACAGACAGCAGACTTTTCTTTATTCCTCTTCCAAAATCTGAACGCTTTCAAGCGTAAATCTGCACATATTCTTGAATGGGAACACATGCACAAACACACACACATACACACAAACACAAGCAAACACACACGCATTCCTTTTCATGCATAATACTCAGTGAATATCCCACACACTTCATAAGCTTGACACAAATGCCTCTGAATGGCTGATATGCACATGTACACACTGACCTGTGCACACTTGATTCCTGCTGCATGTTGTTGTGCACAGCAGCAGAACGATTCCTCAGACACCACTGTCATCTGCTGGTCACAGAGAGAGCCACAGGTATTACCACTATCAGCCGTACTTTTGTTGTTTTAAATGGACCGTACGCTCTGAAGATGATAAAAATATGTCTTCATTAGTTGTTAGAGCAACGCTGATGTTTGAAAAAAAGTATACTATAAATCACTTTTCACACACCTCGCATTCCATTGTTTTGTTTTTTTTGCTTTTTCTGTCATGAAATGATTCATGCTCCTCACTTCTTTGTAAAACTGTTTGATTTATATTCTTCACTGGCAATAATGTTGAAATTGCTAATACAATGAGCCAGTTCAGTTATACTAAAATTCAGAAGATTCAGATTAAATTTAGCTTCAGATCCGTGACTCCGAGTTTGAGAATCTCTGATATATATCAACATTTAGACAAATGAACCCTATTCTGATATTGTTCCTAAATATTTTGAATAAATCCAAATTCATCATTGAAGTTGAACTAATTTTATAATTATTCCAGATACAGTATATTATACATTCCCTATTTATCTAGATGAAAACTCAAGACTTTGCGCATCAGGCTGTAGTCTTTGCAAAATATAAAAATAAGGAGATAATAATAAATTTGGCTTTTTATCCAAAATACACACACACTTTTTATTCACTGGTAGATAGTTGATACCCTTCACAGTGATCCAGCTTTGGCCATATACAGGTATGAAATTCTAATCAGCTGTGGCCCTAATTCAAACCAAATGGAAGGTGGTGGATCAAGAGGTCAACTAATACACCAGTATATCAGATTTATTGATCTCTTCTGAGTAAAATCTGACATCAGGCTTGTGGGCCATGAGTTAGCGTTTAGTGACATCCAGGATGATTTAACAAAATGAAATGTAAATGTTTAGCCTGCTGCTATGATGTGACCAAAGTTTGGGTGGCTGATTTTTTTTTTTTTTTGCAAAGTAGACTAGACCCCTGTAAGGAGTTTAAATGGTTTACTGTCTCTATGTAAAATTGCTGCCTTAAATTAAAAAATATATATATAATTATTATTCTATGATTAATACATTTTACATTCAATTTATGTTTTGGTTTGGATAATTTTAATGTTTTTATTTATAAATTCAGTTTACCATTTTTCTCTTAGCAGAATTCATTTATAGAAAAACTCTATATTACCTGAGGATTCTCTGCACAATTTACAGGTTGAAAAAGAGCAACAAATAAAATAGAATAATGTACACATACAATCTGTAATAGTCTGTATTAGATATGTATGCATTTGGTCTAATTTGGAACACTTCTGACACCGTCTTTTATATGCGTGTAGAATGTAGCTTGCCCTCTAGTTTGCCTTTTTACAAGAGGGCTCACTGAGCAGCACCGACTAAATGGAGTCTTTCTGCTAAATCTAATTAGGGTTTAACAGAAGCTGTGGCTTTTGGGGAAAGGTATCTGCCTTATTAGTGAACCTGTACTGACTTTTATGTCATATTATTGAATTAAAGTGAGAACTACACTAACAACCTCTGCAAAGTTAAGTCAGCAAGATACTACACTTCATTATATCCCACAACACAGTTTATAACTCTGTAATACACAAGCCAATTCATATTATGTTGCACTATATATAATCCCTTAGTTCCATTGCCTTGGAAGTATTTCTGGTTGGTAAACAAATAAATAGAAAAATAGTGATTGAGTATTTGGACATGAATCAGTGTCATTTGTCCAAGTCCCTCTCTGAGCTGAACTTGACCTCTGACAGAAACGGCGAGGGGTCACTAAAGACAAGACCCCCTACCTTAGACTTCAAGAGACGTCAACCTCTAATGAACTCCATGATCTGGTTCAATGACGCTGCCTCACTACTGGCCACCACACACACACACACACACACACACACACACAGAGTTGCTCCTGTTTCACACCACATCCACCTTTTATTTATATGCAGGCTAAAACATGTTTAGATGCAGCCTCCACCTGCAAAGAAATCCTCCTACATTTGTTTTAAAATTGCATTTGTTAAAAAATAATTGCATCTGTTAAAAAATAAAAAATATTTTCTGGGTGACATGTAATTGTAAAATAATGTCATGTCAATGCAGAAAAGTGCACGTGTGCGTTTTTCTTTTCTTTCTTTTTTTATGCGTGTGTGCTTGCACAGAGGAGACAGACGGAGAAGTAGAGGCGATTTTGTTTTGTCGCTCGCCCTGACAGCTCAAACCAAAACAAAATCACACAAACTTCTTGACTTGGACCATAACTTACTCCTTCTGGCTCTCGCTCGCTCGCTAGCGCAGAAACATCTGGATCCAGTGAAGGCAGTCAGTGGGAGAAAGTTTTAAAGATAGGGGAGAGAGAGGCGGTGGGCGTCAAGTGCTAGAAGGGAGAGTGACTGAGTGGAGAAACGCGTTTGTAACAAGCTGCAGTACATAGCAGGAACATTGAACAAATTTGCTGTGAGATAGTTGTTTTTTATAATGTTTTTTTTTTTTTTTTACACCTTTGACTTGCAGTTTATGTCTTTGTTCATAATCGTTTTTTTTTTTTTTACTAAACAAAAATGCATTCATCTCTTAATGCCAAGGTTGTTGTAAGTCAGCATTGACTGCTGCCTTGAGCTGTGATTGTTTCAATTCTTTGCATCACCCTCCCTCTAGTGACCAAAAGTGGTAACACACACCTTGATGCACTTCTTGGTAAAATACACAAGACCATTTTGTTTGCGTGTTTCCAGCAGAGTTCACGACGCCGCGGGCCATCCTGACTGGCCACGACTGCGAGGTGACGTGTGCCAGTGTGTGTGCCGAGTTGGGTCTGGTCATCAGCGGCTGCAAAGGTAGGACTCAGCGATTCACTCCACAACCTGACAGCCAAAAGACACCTCATCACAACAACATACGTCTCCTCTGTGTGCAGAGGGTCCTTGTCTGATCCATTCCATGAATGGGGACCTCCTGCGGACCCTGGAGGGCCCGGAACCCTGCCTGCGGCCCCGCCTCATCCAGTCCTCCTCCGAGGGCCACTGCGTGATTTACTACGACAAGGGACAGTTCTGCCTCTTCAGCGTCAACGGCAAACTGCTGGGCCACATGGAGGTGGACGACAGCATCAAGGTAAGCGGCACGCATGCGTGAGTCCACGCGCATGTGTCCGTCGCAGAGTCCTCCCGCTGATTAAAGGCTTTTTCCTTGTAGTCCTAGACGTGAGAGAGGTGAGGGTCGGCGGGCCCTGAGGCCAACCACCGCTTCACGTCTCTCTTTCCCTTTCACATGCACACAACAGAGGAAACGGCCCTTTTTGATCCAGAGATCTGTTGTCAGCTTGAATTGTGTTGGCGGCGGTGGTAGAGAACATTCCAGTGGAGCGGTCAGCCCCGGACACCTACACCATTAACTACCCTCCAGCACAGGACGACACATTCCCCATTTCCCACATTTCCACCCTCGCGGCCAGAGTGACACTAGATAGCGGCTACTGCCTTTGGTTTCCCGACCCGTTGTTTCCGGTCTGGCCTGGGAAATGTAAGCCGGCTCTGACAGACAGCCACACGTCTGTTTCCTATTAAGAAAAACCTCTGGTGCCCAGGCTCTTAACCTGCCAACCAGCGCGCTCCTACACAAAGCCACGAATATATCTCCCTTGTATAAGTCTTGATAAATGAGCGCACACAGGAAAATACTGACTGAACGCATTAACATCTCTGGAGAAAGGAGCTGTTATTTAGTTTGTAGGTTGTAAATACTTTCTCTTTAGGAGAGCTAATGATACTCCTACTTGTTGGGCTTTCGCGTTTCCTGCCTAAAACGTGAAGCTGTGACTCAGGAACTGCGCGGGCCACTCCTGGCCTTGTCAGCTCGCTTCTGTCGTTGTAAATTCCAGCCGTGTCAGATGACATTAGGAAAACCCGAAGATTTTGGAATGAGCCTGTGAAAGTCTCAGCCCCCTCTCCACCCCACCCCCCCTTAACTCCACCCCTCTGGTTTCTCCAGCAGTATTTAGTGCACTCATGTACATACCAGAATCAATCTTCTCAGCCCTCGGAGCCTCTGCACAGTATGACTCCAGGATAAATAAGTGTTTGTCCTGGCCTGCAGTATCCACTTAGAAAGAGAGCGAGTGTATGTTCCGTGAATTTATAAGGGTATGGAGTCAGAGGTTAGATGACAGGCTAACAGTCGGCATCCTAGTCTAATAGCAGAATCAAGTGACAGAAGCCATACTGAATGGATTACAGTCTTTTAAGTACTAGTATAACTCAAGGCTTTTTTTTTTCCACTGCCTGCATTCATGTAACGGGGGGATTAACAGCGTCATAAATTAAACTTTTTACCTTCCCCAGTCTCAAAATCCACCCTCCAGTCCCCGAAAGAAGTAGGAAATATGGGCATTAAAAGTGCATGTGTTTCTTCTGGAGTCATTTTTTAGTCATCCGAGCCTGCGTAGCCATCTTGGCTCCCACAGAGCCATCGGCCATCTTGTTTGACCGCCCAGTGGCAACGGGCTGATTTATAATGTCTGTCTGCAGCCTCCTACCTGGCCTGGCTGACATGTCTGCCAGCTCTCCTGCCTCCTGCTGGGCCGCAGTAAGGTCATGGACTCCATTGGTAGATACACAAATACATTAATACAACCCGTACAGAAAAATCATTTTTCTTATTATGTTTTCGTATGTTGCTTTTTATTTTTTTTCATGCAGTTTTGCAGCATACCTTCTGATAATGCAGAATATCGTTAAACTAAAGTGATAGCTGTGACCTATTAAAGGGCCCATGTTTTCTTGGATTTCATTTGTTTTTTAACAAATGATTTCATTTCTTGGATTTCAGTTGTTGTTTATTGTTTTTTAAGTACTAAAGCTCGTCTCATTACGGTTTTACATCTTCTCTGTCAAACTTCAAAAGAAAAAAGTTTTGTGCTGTGTGACTGTGCAGCTGTGACATCCCAAGATCACAGACATCATGATGGCCTGCTTAAGGCACAGTTTCTGAATACAGGTTATACATACATACTATTGCTCTTATCGTTTTGTTTGTGACAATGAACAAAACAACCAACAGGGTCAGTTTCGATCCTTATTTTACTAGTGTGCAGTTCCCCACCGCCTTCACTCTTGTAGCCTCTCACTCATCGTTCTGGTCTTACAGCCGCAGCTTCTTCTCCCTCCCGCTCTCGTCAGCCCTGGTTTCAGCCGCAGCAAATGAACATTCAGCACGTTGCCCAACGTTAACTACAGGGCAGACGAGACAAGTTGGCGATTAGCAGCGTGAAGCAGCTGCAGAGGAGTTGGTGCAGAGCAGAACTAGAATAAAAACAGTGTGAATGCTCTACACTCAGCAGATGGTCTGCTGGGTGAGGAAACACTTCAACAACATTATACAGTGATAATGTGCCAATGATGCGTTTTCAACTTCTTCCCCAAGGTGGCAAAAAAAAAAACATGAATACGATTTGAAATTTACACTTTTTTTTTTATAGGTATATTAAATCACAAGTTTTCCCGAACACTGACTCACACTGCAACTCACTTCAAGTGCTTTGATCATGATTGGTAGAACTTAGCATTATCCTTATCGTAGTTGCCAGATTGACTCTCAATGTTGATACACGAAACAATTACTGTACACAAAGAGCACCCCCACACCACACAAACCAAACCAGCGTTGCACTCTGTCACGCTCCATCGCCGGCCCTCTTGGATGACGGTATAACGGAGTAATTAGGCCGGATTGATTCTTAGGACCTGCCAGCGTGCAGCACATGCAGGTTTGCGCCTATCTTAAGTGCACGCGTGATGAGAACCAGAACTCCTTCAAGTCTGTGTGGTAGGAAACTCCACAAAGGTTTTTATACAAAACATTAGCTTAATTTAGGCTGCTCTCCTACTTCCCATCCACTGTGTGCTGCTCTTGAAGGGTTATTTATGTTTTCCTTACCAAGACAAGTTCCTGAAAATGACTCCTTCCAGCTTCAGAACTGAAGTTTAAGTTTCATTTTTCCATTTAATATGAACGTGATTCAACACACATGCTGCTGATGATTTAAGTGTCTCTTGCTGAATCACTGCAAAGCAGCTGCAGCTGAAAGACGGCCGGCCTCAGTGTCATGAAACCACAAACAAGAAAAGCTCTAAATTAGTGTCATTTGCTGCTTTTAGAACTTACATTCTGCCTCGTCATTTCATCAGCTAGAGTTACTTTGCTGATTGATACCCCTGACTCTTTCAGTTTCGGCTTCCACCGCGCACCGTGCCCGTAATGGACTCGAACACACGACTTGATTTGTGTACGTCTGATTCCCCCGGGGACCCATTCGGCTGTTACAGTTTGCAGGAAAAGCAGATGAGACGAGTAAATCTCCGAGCCTCACTGTGGGGAGCCATCTTTGTTGCAAGTCAGGGTCTGTATACAGAAAGCCCCCGAGGGGTGGCACTGACCTGAGATCTTTTGTCTGATCACATGACCTCGTGGTATGAGCTTTACTCTGACATCGGAGATAAACTGGTCCCACATCACCGGTACCTATTCTGGGACAATTTATGTGTTTGGTTGCAGGTCGAATAGGTCTGCCGCCATATTTTCTTTTTCTTCCCCTTCTGAGCATTGAAGGACAGACGAATAAGATCAAAGGAGTCGGGCTGCTGCTGTACAGCAGGCGCACCAGTTCAAGCCCAAACGCTTACCTGTTCATATATGGACCTCGCCCAGACGAAAAAGAATTCTCAAACTTATTAAGAAGTTATTAATGACCTCTGTCACTGTGTTGTTTTTCCTCCTTCAGGCCATGCTTCTCAGCCGCGATGGCCAGTATCTGCTGGCAGGTGGCGATGGGGGCGTCGTGTCTGTCTGGCAGGTCCACAACCTCAAACAGCTGTTCACCTACCCGGGCTGTGACGCAGGGGTCCGCTCCATGGCCATGTCACATGACCAAAGGTAACACATGTACACGTGCACCATCAACAGTGTTACCGCAATTTTGATAACTCAAACATAGAAAAATAATGAACAACAAGAATTTCTCAAATGTAATATTTGTAAGTGTGAATTGAAAAAAGTTACATTGGGCTCTGGAAAAAAAAAACATAACATAGTGAAAATCAGTATACTAATATAGGCAGCATTTCAGTGTTGCAGCTGTCAAACAACAATTTTACACTTTTATGTATATAATTATACTTTAGTATATAATTATACGTTATATTGTATTATATTATTTTTCCTATTTATTCTGATGATTTTAAAGAGAGACAACAGTCACAATACTACAACCTCATCACTTAAAACAATTGCATTCTGTCTAGGGAAAGTTTATATTCTAGCTTCCATGAGTCATATTTTATTAGTAGCAGTCATATGTCATATACATGTATGTAAAATGCTATTATTTAAAATAATTGTTAAATACAGCCATTTAATAATCTGTGGTACAGTATTTCACTCTGAGTTGCAGTATACGCTTACATTTAGACTAATACAGTGGAATAACTCAAAGTGTAAGTGTCTCCTTAGTTTTGAGTTTTACTACTTCTGTGTAGAAACACAACTACAAGAGTAAAGCGTTTGCTTCAGAGGCTTCAAACTACTTGCGAATAACAAAATAACACACAGCATGAAAGCAGAAACCTCATAAAGTTCCCCTCGTCCTCCTCCAAGGTGCATCATAACGGGCATGGCGTCTGGAAGCATCGTCCTGTTCTACAACGACTTCAACAGATGGCACCACGAGTACCAGACGCGGTACTGAGCCGGCGCCGGCAGCAGCTCCACTGACGGGTCGGATACTTGCAAAAATCCAAACTGGTGCAAGTGTGAACTCTTTACCAACGGCACTATTCTGTCTATATCCTGATATTCTGAATGTATCAATGAACGAATGAAAAGACAAAAATCTGTCCTGTAATAGAAAAAAAACAATAATAATAATCAAACTATTTTTAAAAAGGGCATTGCTATATTTTGTAGATTAGATAGAAACTTTTCATATAAATCATAGGGTGGGGGTTATGTTATGTACGGTTAAAAACAAATCTATTTTTAGCTGTAAGAGTCTATTTTCATCTCCTCTGGAAAAGAAAAGTGGGATTTGTGGGGAGCTAGTCAGAATCTTATCTCTTGACTTAAGAATCCAAATATTTGTGTACTTTAGGGTGAGTGCTTTTTTGTTGTTTTTTTGTTTTGTTTTATTTTTCAGTAGGTGTGTATGTGGGGAACAATTATCAAAGGATCATTCACATTTAACATGCTTTTTGCCATTTTGGCAACACAGCATATAGATATGAAACGTTTCAATAAATAATAAATGTATTGGACAGAAGGATAAATGAAGAAGTAAAAATACATCTCTATAAATATCTATATATACTGTTTAAATGTAGTCCTCCATATTTAAAACCTCCATTCCCTCTGTACCTTTATGCTTGCTAAGAGATTCTGTGCATGGTCCACTACTCATGTAAAACATATCAGAGCAGACTTATTATCATGAGGCACATCCAAGCTACAGAACCTCCCAGTGTCCACGATGTTAATGAGGAGCTTCATGTAGTCGATGTTGGCAACCATTTACTCATTTCATGTTTGTTTTCCCTAAATGACTGAAATTAGAAGATATATTTTCTAGAAGAGAGAGAGATTCTTGATGAATATCTGAGTGTATGTGATCAGCACAGGGTTCATCAGCCACACTGTCTCCCTTCTTTTAATTCTTTTCCAACATCACTAATTGAACAACCCTCTCATTCCGATGTCCAGGCTTTAGTGTCTTCAGAGTCCTCTTTGAGTGTCCAAAGCAGCTTATAGCAAAAGTGAGATGTGCAATGAAAGGAAGGACTTTTCCTGTTCAGTCCCAGGCTCCTTCTCCTCTTCATCGCCACAGTACCGTAGATCACAGGAGGATTACGATGGGATGTGATGCAGCACTAAAACTGTGACGACACATTTTTCTTTACCCCTCAGTAAAATAAACGTCCAGCTGAACCTTTTTTTTTCTTCTTTTTGAGAAACATTCCTTTAAAGTTTGTACTTTGATGTGGTTTGAAACTAGTGTCATCTATCAACCGATAATGTTTTTTTTCCAATCATTTTGGAGTGTTTTGTGTGCTGAGTTCTGACAATAAAATGGAATTTTATAACTTGACTTGTGCAGACTTCTTTTTCATCAAGACTATATATCACCCTCTAGTGGCCAGTATAACAACTATTGTGTTTTCACATCAAATACTCAAGACCACACATTTATTTTTAAGTCTTTATTGCATTTTTATTTTTATTTTTTTATTTTTACTGTACTGCTGTTTCAAAATATTGGGACATTAAAAGCAGCCACTCTATGCCTAATAAAAACAATTTGATACAGTTATTCTACCTATTTAAAACTCTGTTCATACAAATTTCCCTTTACAAACTGCTATGACAGAGCATATGAAAAGCTACTGGAACTACATATACATAAGAGAGAGCTAAATGACATGATGTACCAACTTGTCTTGACTGTGTTTGAGGTTTCCGTCTTTACAGGGAGGCAGGAAGTGGGAAAAATGAGTATTCATGCAGCTGAAAGTCCAGAAGAGGTAAAGTTAGCCCTACTAACACCAGCTGGGATAAATGCTGTGGAGTTTAAAACATGCGCAAAACAAGGGGAAAAAAAATCGCAGATAAATTATTTAGAGGATGCACATTTGGGGGCCCATTATTCAGCCAAGCTGGTTTTCATAAAGGCATTAAGCGTTAGCCAGGCACGATCCCGTCACCTTTACATTCACACAATCATTCGAAGAAATCCAACAGATTAAAAAAAAAACAAAAGCTGAAGTACTCAGAAGGAACAGCGTTGGACTAGTTTCATGCAGCCCACGTGGTGAAGCGTCAGTAGGAATCGTATCAGCCGATGAAATAAATACATGTGCATCTTGTGCCGGTTTGGAGCTGCAGTATTAAGCACTTGAGTTCTGCAGAGAACAGCTCACGAGAGGCAGTCGTGCACTTTGGTTTCACGTCTGTTGGATCTAATATCACTGATATAACTTTATGTACAGCAGTTCCGACTCTGAGGGACGACACCCTATGTTCAACCACACATTTCACTCCAAACAAAAACTGAATGAAATGTTTGTCAGTTATGAGCTTCATGATTTACAAAGCGAACTGTGTGTTACTTTCATCTGGTGGTTTCTCCATGTGTGGATAGCATTGGTGTAATAATACTTTGTTAGGGTTCTTGGATATTTATTTGTATTTATCTTGATCTTTTATCAACTCTGACTTCATCACATTCCGACTAAGCGTTTTCATCACTACGATATGAAATCAAAATCTGGCAAAAACATTTTGCAAACAAGCTGCAGGTGTGTTAATGCTAACCATTCGCCTTAGATCGTTGCTCGGTGACGTGATGGGAAGAACAAACGCGCTTCACATCCGTGGCTTTAGGTTTTGCTCTCTCAAGCGTGTCAGCTGTCAGTGCCTACGTGAACTAAGCTGATGATGGGACTGATTTAATGATGGAAGCAGAAATAGCAGCATCTGCAACTCTGGCAGCGAATGACACAGTACAACCGTCACAAATAGTTTAGAAGCCGATTCTGGATCAATAGTCTAGCTTGTTAGTGTAATGTGGAAACCTGAAGCCGCTAGTGATGCACAAACTCACCAAATTAAAGATTCTGTCTGCTTGTTTTTCTACTAACATTATTCACGGTTACTTTTACTTTTAATACTTTAGGTGCTTTAAGACTCAAGTAAATATTTGGTGGGTTTTGGGCCCAGTTTTGGAGATGTCAGATCTCTGTCCACACTCCAGTACAATGAATGTGAATAGAATTGTGTTTGTGGTGCTCATAGCTATATAAAATCTGTTGAATGTCCTAGTTATTCTTAATGATTAAGCCTCAATGGGAAATTATTCTGAACTCAACAAATTTTAAAATATTGAAATTCACATGATAACAGGTGGTTGTATACTGGATGTAGAATTATTTTAAGCACAACATAAAATCCAGTGGATTGTTCAGAATAATAATCTGTTCTGCATCACATGCTGCATAAGTTATTTATTCTGTGTGCACAAACTTGTAGTCGGTGATGACAGAAATGTCAGATGTTTTATAAGCTCAGCAAATAGAAAAATAAAGTCTTGAAGGTCGCATAATGTGGTGATGTCACAACTATACGGTTGCATCTCACCCCAGATTCACAGCCGTTCAAATCAGCCAATCAGAGGAGAGGCTCATTCATATTAATGAGGCAACTTTCTTCCTAGAGTCCCAGAAAGATGCTTGAGAGCGATGTTCTTAAAACTACAAATATATCCTGTTAGATGAAATCCAGGAGGTACAATATGAGACGTTTAAGTGAATCAGTGAATTTGCAGTTTTTGACCCCAGAAAATACTAAACCTGTCTATAGCCGACTGAAGAGGTTAGAACACTACCGCCAAGCGAGCGCCAGACGTTCGATATGATGAAACCTGCTCATTTTGTCTCTTTGCTAAAGCAGCAGGACAGAGAAATGGGAGCTGTGTGTGTGTGTGTGTGTGTGTGTGTGTGTGTGTGTAATGAATAACTATTTACAAAATGGGACGAACAAATACAGGAATTTACATGAATGTGATACAGCGATGCATGAATTCAAAATGGAAAAAAAACACTCAGAACAGTGATATTCAACTCATCCCTTTCCTCCACACGCTCCGTTAATAAATACAGACATATATATATATATATATATATATACACATATGGACCAACTCTTAGAAAATCATATCCTCTGCCTCTTAAAAATGAGCGGCATGAGAATGAGAGACTAAACGTGGAGACGTCGGTCATGGCTCAGGTTACAGCTACTGGAGACGCTGGAGGTGGTTTTCATTATTTAAGCCTTTAGGTTTGTTCTTCTGATACGTACATGGAAACAGGAAGAGTGGCTAGTGGGGTGAAAAGAAAAGAAAAGAGCAGCCATTTAATTCTCCTCCGTGGGCTCTTCACTGATCGTGGCAGCAGGTAGAGACGCGGGAGGGGGCGGGGTTTCAGACCTGGGGGGCGTGGAGGGAGGAGAGGGGAACAGGGAGGGGGGCTCTGCGGTGGGGGGAGGGCACGGGGAGGGCGGGGCAGGGGGGGCCCCGGGGCGCGCTGGGTTTGTGGGCGAGGGAGACCGGGACGTCGCTTCTTTGGTTGGAGGAGGGAAGGGGCCCAGGGAGGGAGAGGGAGGCGCAGGGCCGGCCGGAGAAAGGGAGTTCTGTTCGGGTTGGTGGGGGGGCGAAGGAGAGGGGCAGGGGGGGGAGCTGGGGGGCGACGTGGGTGAGGTTCTGACGTCAGGGGGGGAGGGGCCGGCGGGGAGATGCTCGGCGGAGCCGGGGGAGGGAGGAGCCGCCGCCTCTGAGGCCTCCGGCACGCCGCCGGCGGGCTCCGGCGGTTCGTGCGGAGAAGCCGGCGCTGACGCTGAGGGCGGGGCCGCCTCCACCCGAGGGACAGACGTTGCTCCCTCGCCGGCGGACAGCGGGGGGCACGGTGCCGTCTGGGACGCCGGGGGGCGGCTGTGGGGGGCGGCGGCGAGCTGGAGCGTCTCCTTATCGAGAGCCGTGTTCTGGCAACACAGAAACACAATGAGCTGGAGCCCTCTGAGGGTCAAATAGCAGCAGCAGGACAAAGAGACACACTGTGGGTCAATCTACATTGAAGACAGAATAAAACCTCAGGAATGAGTTTATTATAGGACATTTCTGTGTTTTCCACTGAGATACTGAATCAAATTTAATCAACAAAGGCGTGTGTGCTCCAGTCAGAGGATCAGTTTCCCCACACAAGGATCCATGAGGATCTTCTTCCTCTAGTTGTGATCTACTGACCCCGTTTTGCTATTTCTTTTGATTTGTTATGAATGGATACAAGTGATGGACAGGCTAATGGAAATGGACAGAAATAATGATGGTTTTAATAAAGAAGACAGTGTGCTTCACACAGTAGACTGACCCCACCAGAAGGAAGAAAAATAAAAAAATCTGATCATCAGAGCTACTCTATGTGCAGAGAGAAAGGGCAAATGAGAAAGGAAACATTTACTTTTGCATCCAACAAGACACAGAAATACATGCGACATTCTCCCTTTGCTGTTTTTTTTTTTTTACAGATTTTTTTAGAATTGTGCGTTCTAATGCGTCAGAAAACTGGTAAATATCCTGTTTCTCTTTTGCCCTTTTGTGCTGGTTTGCAGCAGCAGAACAGACGAGGCGCAGCGTTCAATGTTAGTACATACCAGTGCCTTGGAGCTAACTCAGAGGGAGGTAATGCACGCGTGTGGAGGGGAGGAAGAGGAGGAGAAGCAAAAAAAAGGGACAGAGACTAGTCTTACTCACAGCGTCACAAAATAAAGTCAACACAACAACAAGCATGGCGGCCCGTGGACACTTGTTCCCACTCAGCGATGATCGGGTTTAAAATGGAGTCGTACAGACGCCTTCTGAGCCAAATAAGCCTCTGTTTGTTGAAGGCTGAGTCGGAACAAGCTGTGACTCTTTAGAAATGAATTAGGAGACACAGGAGTGCTGCACTATGTGCACAGAACTGAGTAAAATGCTGTTTAAATGTGATTTTTAAATCTACTAGTTTTAAAAGATAAGGCTGCCGATATTCTACATTCTTTTTCTTTTTGTCAAATCCCATGAAAAGAGCAAAACCACCAAGTTGATCTGAGCTTTAAATGACATACTATACTATGTCGCTCAAAAAGGCTCATACTATAGTATGTCGCTCAAAAAAGGTCATATTATACTATGTTGCTCAAAAAGGGTCATACTATAGTATGTCGCTCAAAAAAGGTCATACTATACTATGTCGCCCAAAAAAGGTCATACTATACTATGTCGCTCAAAAAAGGTCATACTATACTATGTCGCCCTATAAGGGTCATACTATACTATGTGGGTCAAAAAGGGTCATATTATACTATGTGGCCCAAAAAAGGTCATACTATACTATGTCGCCCAAAAAAGGTCATACTATACTATGTCGCTCAAAAAAAGGTCATACTATACTATGTCGCTCAAAAAAGGTCATACTATACTATGTCGCTCAAAAAAAGGTCATACTATACTATGTCGCTCAAAAAAGGTCATACTATACTATGTCGCTCAAAAAAAGGTCATACTATACTATGTCGCTCAAAAAAGGTCATACTATACTATGTCGCTCAAAAAAAGGTCATACTATACTATGTCGCTCAAAAAAGGTCATATTATACTATGTCGCCCAAAAAAGTTCATACTATAGTATGTCGCTCAAAAAAGGTCATATTATACTATGTCGCCCTATAAGGGTCATACTATACTATGTCGCCCAAAAAAAAGGTCATACTATACTATGTCGCTCAAAAAGGCTCATACTATACTATGTCGCCCTATAAAGGTCATATTATACTATGTGGGTCAAAAAGGGTCATATTATACTATGTCGCCCAAAAAAGGTCATACTATACTATGTCGCTCAAAAACGGTCATTAGAGGGAAATATTGTACTTCATACTCCACCACATTTATTTGACAGCTTTAAGGCTGCAGGAGGTGACCTGTTCCTGCATAATCAAGAACACAAATGATAAAGTAGTTTAGAACTCATACAGTACACCCTCCAACCTTAAATACTCTGTACCATGCAAAATATGTATAAATCTAGAGCTGAAAGTAGTCAAATGTAGTCATTATGACTCTCTTTTCAAGAAATATCAGACATGGTAGAGAAGTGTTTAGAGCCAAACACGTGAATTTGTTGTTTCAGGAAAACGTTAGCCTTATCCTTTAAATATGTGCAGGGGGAATCCATCCAAGACATTACACACATACACACTTTGGTTTGCATCCATTTCTGCAAATTGAGACTAGATGACAAGTGCCGGCAGTTTTCAATTTTCTCCACAAGATGGCGGCAGAGCATCATGAACATGTAACACTGGCCACCAAACAATTGTCAAGTAGATTTGTGAACCTCTAGTGACAGAAAGTTGATGGAGAGGAGACGGACGGGGCAATGAATTCAAGGGAAAAACATGATAGAGTGGAGAAACATAATAAATGCAGACACATTGTAAATTTAAGCAGTTAACATCTAATCAGACTCTGTGGCCTGTCGATGAATGCTGAGTAGGCCCAGTCGATGCTACTTCATTAAGAGGGTTTTATAGTTGGGGCACGAATGGCAGGAGTGTTTAGATCACTGGAAAACACATCAGTACATAGGGTGAGAAATGAGCAAAAAAAAAAGTGAATGGTTTCATGAGGGTGAAAACGCTGTGAATCATATGCTGTGACTTGTTGAATCCACACTAAGGAGCCTCTAAGCTGGTCTGGAGGCCCGAGGCCTCACAGAGTCACTTCATGATGAGAGAGCACTAACAAATACTGAAGAACGACAAAGGGAAATAAAACCCTTCTCGCATTAGTTAGTGCTGCAAACATGGTCAAACACCTCAAAGGGATTAGAACTAACTCGCCATCATAACACGCTAAAGTTAAAGCAAATTGATTTTAACACTGGAAAATAGCATCAAAAGTGACTGCAACAACAAGGAAAAGTGTATTTTAAAGACGACTATCGCGTTGCAGCAAACCACGTTTGATAGTTTCATGGCATTTAAGGAGGATCTGTGATCAGTTCTGTAGGAGAGGAACATTTAGCACAATTTTCCCATCTGTTGCCCCTTGACTTTGCCATAATTTACGATTTGAGCATATTTTCACGAAGCTGAATGCTGGCAGCTGTGAGGGGTTTCTGACACTCTTTGTGTTTCGTGGTAAATGATTTCCAACAATAAAATGCACACATTTGCATTAAACCAGGTACTATCCACTCCAGGGAAGAAAACGTGTCTTTACGGTAAATTTTGAACGGGTGAGAAAAATGTGTGATTAATTGGCCATTAACTACGGGTGTCATGTGGTAAATAGCGAATAAATATTTGAATTGACCGACGGCCCAAAACAAATGCACCCTTTGAAAACACATGAGCTTTACACACACACACGCACACATGCGCGCACGCACACACACACACACACACTAGGGAAAGAGCTGAATGAGGAGGATGTAAAGAGGGCAAATCCAGGACAGAGTTACAGAGTTAAGGTCCATATCAGTTGATTATAAAGAGAAGTTACTGCATTTGGCAGGAAGAGCAAGGGTGGGGCGCTGGGGGGGGTCGTTGTTGTTGTTGTTGTTATGGATGGAGGGAAGAGGGAGAAGGGAAGGGCGGTGGCCGGAAAGGAAGGAGGGAAGCTGGGGGCGGGGTTGTAAGGGAGGGGGTGGTGTGTGTGTGTGTGTGTGTGTGTGTGTGGGGGGGGTTATGGAGTGTGTACCCGGCTGTCAGCTCCAGGCGTCCTCTGTGGTCCTGGGTCGGGTGTGAGGAAGGGGTGAAGAGGAGGGAGGAGGAGGAGGAGGAGGATGGAGAGGAGGAGGAGGGGCCGAGGCCGGGGCCCAGCGTTTACACCTCAAACTGTCAAACGGAATTTACAACAAAATGAGGCTCTTTGCAGCAAAGAGGGAGATCAAATCCAAGTCCTAATAATGAAAAGAACCCCCCCTCTTTTCCTGCTCTGAGTCCAGGCAAGCAGACTGAAAAGAGGCTCGATGAGTTGCGTGACCTGATGAGATGAAGAGTAGAGGAAGTGGAGCTGCAGGACAGGAAGTGATGGGAGTGAGGCTTTGAAACAGACACAATGGGAGAATGAGGCTAAACCAGAAATTAAATCTTCCTTGTCCCACCTCCATGTCCCTGGTCATTATTCCATCTGTACAACCCTGTTCATCATGTTTACAGTTGCACTAGTTACCTTGCCTTTGTCTGTAATATATTCTTAGCTGATGAAGACCAGATATTGGTGGCATGACATTTATATGAATTAGAAGAGGCTAATTTTTCTGGATTTATATCAAATGTTTGCAGCTATGCAGTAAATATTGGGGGGAAAAAGCCGCTACAGGAGCCTAATTCTATTACTACCAAGGCCATGTCAAAATCTCAAAATTGGAGAAAGAAATACTGCAACTCATGTCAGAAACAACTGTGGCTCTGGATTGTTGCTGCTCACTCACCATGATGACGGACACGGCAGCGGTGGTGGTGCTGTGCTTTGGTGCGGTGGTGAAGTGCGTCTTCAGTTTACCTGTCACCTCCACCATCATGTCGTTCTCCATGACCGTGTCGTCCTACACACACACACATACACACACTGATATGCAAACGCAGAACTACTACTGTACCTATTGCATGAATCATCAGACACAGCCACGTATAGAAAACAGACACAAACTGTGCTCTGAGATACCGTGACCCAAGTGTGGGACAGCACGTCCTGCGCTGTGTATCGAGCCTCGGCGTCGACCTGCAGCATCTTTCCAATCAGCTCCTGGAACAAGAAATGTTAATGAGTTCATGTCCACCGCGTCAATCATGTCATTATGACACAAAGTGATTATATTGTAAATGTGTTATTACTGTGTATCACTTCACAAAATCAGGTTATTAACAATTAATGAACATATTTTACTCTACATTAATAACATATACACATTAATATTATTATTACTAGTAGTAGTACTATTCATAAATTCCTTTATACTATTAAGCAGGATTATGTGTTGGGATAATGTTTCAAGATAAAAAAAGGATGTTAAGAATGAGGAGTATGAATGCTATATGCAAGTAAAGGGAATTTTAAGCCATAGTAACATAATAATGTAAATAATAAAAAAATCAGATGGAAACCTAACAGTCTGTTCCATTTTACGTTTCATAAACATCACCACTAGATGCCGCCAGAAACTGTACCACACTGCACCTTTACACATGACTACACTGAAAACAGATTTCTGAATATTACAGCACATTTCTGCCAAGTCTGTTCTACTAGAAGAAGCGAAATCTCACACAAGATTATAGATTTTTTTATAGCTCTCCTGCAACTAAAAGCCTGAAAGACACTCCTCTGTGGGTTCATCACTATGGCAACACCTTCCACATAGGCTAAACATCAGTTGCCACTTTTATACATAAGATATTGATTAGAGCAGCTTTACATGAAGATCTGATCCTGTTATTACATGCTTTATTACTAGAATTATCCTATTAATACTGAGATTGATTTCAACCTGCAAAGAGAGCTAACGTGTTCTCACCAAGTCGTTTTCAAGTTAAAAATCACATCTTAAATTTACACCTGCGCAGCGACATAACTGCGCGTTTGGGACCGTGCACCACACGCTGACAGGGCCGCTGTAAAATCAGTGGGTTTAATTAGTGGTTCTGTGGTCCACGCTGTGTGCGGCTGTCGCTGGAACACATGTTAATTTGGTGGGGTTAGAGGGGCTCTCTGTGCCTTTCAGCACACACTAGTCATTAAAGCAAGTGGGGCTGTGGGGGAGCGCGTGTTAAAAAATGTGGAAAATGTGGATGTCAGTGGCAGGTTTTTGTAGCGCCACTGCGTTCAGTTCAAGGCCCAATGGTCCATGTGAGGTTATATCAGTGCTTCTCAAATAGTGGGGAGGCTCCGTCAGGGGGGGCGCGTTTGGCTTAGGGGAACATGCTTTTTTATTTTTTTATTTCGATTTTTTTTTTTTACTATACTAGAATAAAGTGCAATTGCACCTCCACTCCTTAGGGGGCAGTAGCGTTCTCATTGGCAGTGTGTGCAGGGAGCATACAGCACAGAGTATGAGTATGAAGTGTAGACACGAAGTGTAGCAGACCCTCAAGTGACACCGCGAAAAATATTTAACAGGGATGAGAAGCCAGGTGGAGAGAGACAGAGATAAAGATACAAACGGAACAAGGAAATATGATGAATCATATGTAGCACTTCACGTTCACTGTGAAAGACCGGTGTGTTACTGTTTCTAAATTAAGACGATTATGTAGTTATATTTCTCAGTATCATATGGTTTGACATGGTCAGTCAAAAAATATTTTATCAAGGATTTAATTTTATTTTTGAATTTCTGATTCTTTTCTGTTACAATTAATAAAGCTATTCTTTGTTGTAAGTTGGTCCATTTTTTTTATTCTCTATAGTTTAATAAGGATACAGTGTTATGCAGAGGTACTTAACAATTTTATAGACAAATGATTCTGTTTATAGTCACGCTGGGGGGAGTTATATGTTTTCTTCATACATAGGGGGCGCAACAGAAAATAACTGAGTAGCATTGGGTTATATGAACGTTAGACAGAACGTGGGTAGTTTCCTACCTTGGCTGAGTCTGTGATGTTGTCCCAGTAAGGACTGGGAAAGTAGAGCCGGCCTAGGAGGATCTGGTCAAACAGGTCCTCCTGCAGGTTACTCTCACTGCACAGAAACACACACACACACACACACACACACACACACACACACACACACACACACACACACACACACACACAGCAGATACATGGATAACATGGAGCAGTGCATTTTAAAAATAAAACCCATGGCCTTTACACAACATTGTGGTGCCCTGAGCTACTGATAAATGTGATAAAGTGAGCCTGAGCACCTTCTAAATGGAGGGAAGCCACACAGGAGGATGTATGTGATGACACCTGCTGCCCAGATATCCACCTTCAGACCATATCTGTGGGAAGAGAAGGAATGAGTAGGTGGGAAAGAAAAGGTCAACGAGGTCAACTGACTGCAGCTCCAGTAAATAACTTTCTATAGATCCAGTGGTTCAAGCGGAGGAAGACACCAAACATTTCTGTATGAATATGATGTCATGGAAGCAAAGCTCTATATCACTTTACAGTTTAAACTGACACAGAGATGCTGACTGATCCTGATTTCAGCGTTCTGGTGCTTCTCTAAACCAGAAAACAAGTAGAAACGTGTGCCTCCCCTAATTAAAGCACTGAATCTACACTAAAAGAAGCCTCCAGCTTACCCCGACTCAGAGATGATCTCTGGGGCCACGTACGTGGGGGTTCCACACACCGTGTACAGGGGGCCCTCCACCACCGTGGCCAGGCCAAAGTCACCCAGCTTCAATGACTTGGTGCCATCTGGATACTCAAACACCTGGAATCCGACAGATGGTGAAGTTTAGGCGGCGTGTAGGCAGAAAACTGTTCATATTATTATTGTTTATATCAGCAGTTTTTAAAGTTTACCATTTTTTTTTAAGACAGATTTTTTTTAACACATTCCTTTAAAAGCCTCTTTGTGCAGTTCCAAATCAAATAATAAGCAGATTTCCCCACTGTGGGACAATAAAGGAGCTATCTAATCTATCTAATCTAATAATTGTCAGAGGTTTTGAGCCTCAGCATCATGTGTACAGTGTATTCTTCCCATGGCAGCAATAAACCCATCTCGCCTCATGTTGCTCACCTCTCTTTTAGTGGGAATCAGGGTCACACTCCCTCTGTTTTCTGCTCGCCTCAGACTCCGTGTTCTTTCTCAGTTTCGCTTGACATACCAAAAATCGATCCGTTTTACCCCTCACCAGATGTTTACACATCTACACACATCCTGTGCACACACCATCCGTCCTGGAAGAGCGATTCTCCTCTGTTTCTCTTCCTGAGGTTCGGAACTCCTTTTTTTTTTCTCTTTTACCCCATTAAAGCTTTATTTGTAGGATGTGAGGGTGTAAGGACAGGATAAGTATTGCTGAAATGTGAGATTTTGGACTATGACAATAAAACTTGACTTGACCTAACCCCCTTAGGGGAGGCATGTGAGGCGTGCCTCACACTTTGAAAACCTCTGATTTATACAACACAGAGACCACTTACAGTACAGGAGCTGGAGCACACGTTCTCATACAGGTGAATAGGAGGGTGTGTGCAAACTCTAACTTGTACCAGTGCTGGTTGACGTGTGTGTGTGTGTGTGTGTGTGTGTGTAGGAGTCGATGTACACACCAGCAGGTTTTCCGGTTTGATGTCTCTGTGCACGATGTTCATGCCGTGCAGGTACTTCAGGGCTCCGGCCAGGTTGTACACCATGATGCCGGCGTCTCTCTCCGTGTACTTGGCTAAGGAGGTGATGGAGTCGAACAGATCCCCTCCCTGCGAACACAGCCAGCTTATGTTAAAAAAAAAAAAAAAAAGGAGCCGCAGCCTGAAACCGAGGTGGATCACTAGCCGCCGCCGTACCTTGACCAGCTCCATAACCAGGTAGAGTTCGGAGGGCGTGTCCACCTCCTCGATCAGCATGATGATGTTGGGGTGCTTCACCCTCCGCAGCACGGCCACCTCGTTCTCGATGAGGTGCTCCTGGAACCAATCGTCCGTGTTACTGTACGGCCCGGCACACGGGATTTATACTGAGCCATTACGCTGATCGAAAAAGATGTTGCGTTGCTGATTGAATGTGAATTGGTGTCAAGGACGTGTGTGTGTGTGTGTGTGTGTGTCATTGTCTGTGTGTGTGAAAGTGTGCAGATAATGTGAGTTAGGTGATGAATAAAACATCACCCACCTAATCTAACTGTGGAAGATAAGAGGATCAGAGACACACAGGGAACTGTGTCGTGTGTGTGGGTGTTAATAAAGCACAGTGGAGAACTATAACCCCATCCTGGTGTGTGTGTGTGTGTGTGTGTCTGCAGGAAATACGAAGAAGAGACAAAAACGAGGAGTAAGCAGAGTAAGACCTTTCCGCTGCACTTGGCCTTGTCGATGATCTTCAGGGCAAACTCTTTTCCCGTGGACCTGAACAGGAAACAGAGCAATTAGAGGCGGCAATAAAAAAGCAGCAGCTATGCTGCAGTGGTGTCTTGTACTTCAAATCAAGCGCTCCCCGAGGAGCCTGGGTACGCGGTGCAGGAGCACGCTGGGGTTATTGGAGCGGTTTGTTAGCTGTAGAAGATGATAGCACAGAGCAGACACATACTGACAGTCTGCAAGAACAACACACAGACTGTGACAGCACACAAACCTAAACTGGTTTCATGATAAGCATATTCTACCAACAGGTGCACAAAGCTCACGGGTGACTTGATTATATCGTCCCAGAAAACCAAGCCTAACAAAGACATGGAAGAAAAAAATAAATAATAAATTAACTTTTAATGTAGATTTTAATTAAAAAAAGTGTCTTACGTTGTTTATTGTTTATTTACAATCATGCTTTATCATTTAAATCAGTTTTCTGTTGCTAAAACAAACAAAAAGTAAGATGAGACCATTTTTTTTAACTTCTGACTGAGTTTTTGAAATTATTTAATACATAATAATTGCTAAAGATTTTGATTTTGGCTTATACCTTTTTTTATTGTTGAGTAAACTTTAATATGGGTCAGGAATCTTCAAATTAATATCAGAAAGTTTGTCTTATGGAATTAAACTCTAAAAAATATGTCAGGCCCAAACAATTGGGATCCAGTGTTTTTTTTGGAACTTGACCCACACACACACACACATCTCTAAAAGTCAGGATATGCTGTATCGGCCTCTGCAATTTCAGGTATTTATCAGGTTCTCCTCCTCTTCCTCCTCATCATCATCATCACCCCTCCTCTCCGCGTGTTGACCAGAGTCTGCACGGTGTTGACAAAGAGATTAAAAGGTTAACGAAGTGAATTCACAGAGTTTAATCCGTGGGATATTTCTGTCTGCGCGTTGCCTGTAACCCGGACTTTAAAACCCTGATGGAGCCGTTCCTGTGCCTCATTAAGCCGAGCAGACACACACACACACACACACACAGTGCTGCTAACGTATTGCTGCAGACAGCTGCAGACTCTTCATTAAACGTCCCCGGCCCGATCCAGTGCTCCACATACCTCTCAACACACTCCTTGACCACCGCGAAGTTGCCATCTCCGATGATTTTGCCGATTTTGTATTTCTCCAGGATGTTCGAGGCGGGAGGGTAGCGGTTGCCATTCACTGCAGGTCAAAAAAATGTAATTAATTAAAAAAAAGGAGATGGACGAATCTTGGTGAAACTGTGTAGGAAACTCAATCAATTCTCAGACTGAATGAAGGGACCATGCTGTGCAGAACAATAACGCCCTGGAACCAAGAAGCAGAGATCTCTACTAAACTACCAGAGAACTGAGCAACATTATTATGTCCACACACACACACACACACACACACACACACACACACACAGCCGTGAGTAATCTATAGTAAATATCTGCTCACGCAGCACTGGGATATTTCCCACTCATCCTTAACATGAGGCTCACTCTTTGACACTCCTGTTGAGTCAGCCAATCCTGGAATCTGCCCTGATGGGACAAGATGAGGAGTGTTTCACTGAGGCAATCAATGCCATTTCCATACGAGCGTCCACGCCGTCCACCTGGCTGGGAGAGGACTTACCGAGGGGAGGAAGAGGAGAGGAAGAGGAGAGGAAGAGGAGAACGTACCCTCTGGACTCAGGCGATTGCTTTGCTCGTGGTTTTCGCTCATGGAGCCGTTGACATTTGGGGAAGTGGCGAGTTGGGTCGAAGGGATCTGCAGGATGCAAGAAGGAACAAAGACAGAGATGAGAGCTTGGCCTAAGAAAAAAAAAACAGTGGATGGATCACCATGGTTACTTAAACACCCACAAACATATTGTAGGTTGATAAAACATAGACAGCTTACAATTGGTTGATCATATTGTTGCCTACAAAGGCCTCAGGCCACACAAATTAAACTATTATACTTAAGAAATGTAATAACAATGTTATAACAACTACTAAAGAGTTTTTTTTTAAAAGTTTCTTTTTTAACTCGAAAATCGTCTTGTGATTTGAAGATATAGGGAGATATTCCTTACCTGATATTCCTAAAACCTGAAATAAACATTATTTCAATAGCTTCATATAGCTTTTTCTTCAAAAAAAAAAAAAAAAAAAAAAAAAAAAAAAAGGTCCAGAGGTGTTGCTACGAGAATACATCTCCTCCACATCCACTCACCATCACATGCAACCGTTGAAGCTCCAAATGAATGATTCATTTGTTAGTGGCTTCATTTCTGCTTGAGCACCAGCTATACTGACAACCGATGTCCACTTTTTATTTTTACTTTAAATCTCAGCCACAAGTGCTGCCGCTGTTAAAATTAGACATTATGTGCAGGAGGTGCTGTACCTTTACTGCACCATCATGTACAGTCAGGATATATTATTCAGTCTAAAAGGATCACCCTCTGGACTTAAGTAGAAAATGGGACAGTGTCAAGGTCTCCTTTACAACGGGATACATAAAAAAGCTTTTTTCCATAAATAACTTCTTTTTGTGGCTTTAGTTGGCGTAAAGAGTGAGAGCATGACTTTTTTGCTTCCTCGTATTCTTTATGTAGTTCTTCTAAACATGTTACCATATTCAGCATTTTCACCAGTTGGGGTGAAAATATTTTATTTTAGCATTTCCAAATATGCAAAGAAAAAAAAAACAATATAATTTATTGCTATTAAAAATAAAAATTCAGTGAAGTCTACAACTGATAGAGGAAATGTTTCCTGTATTCACTCATAGGTTGACACATCCTCTGGAATATTTCTTTTTTCTGATAATTGTTATGATCCATGTTCTGCATCACGCTTTCAGAGCTGATATGTTCATAATTTTAGACCCGCACATTTTTAATGACGTCACTAAATCATAAAAATCGAATATCCAGCCAAACGGATGTGGATGGGTCCACGGTCTATGACTGGTATTGGAGTGGGAGAGTGGCTCTCTGGAGGATCTTTGCCAGCTGGCTGGACCAGCTCAAAAACTCTTCTTGCAGAATCCTTCAATAAACCCAATTAGTATCTGAAGATTTTCAAAAATACATCATGCGGCTGCAAGATACATCTGGATGTTCAGTCAGTTTGACTGGATGACTGGACATTGATTTTTTTTCATCAATTTGTGGTAAAATGGGTCAATACATCCCCCCCTTTCAAATCTAGTACAAGCTTGTCATCATGGTAGGAAGCCAACATTTACTGTATGACACACCTTAACTCACTCAGGTTTATAAGCTGGGATTTTAAAGGTAAGTCTGTACCACACAAACACAGCATATTACTGCCCTGAACAGGAAAGTTCAGTAGGAGACCAGGGCTGCATCCAGAATTCCACAAGATGCCACAACATGACAATAGTATTTATCAGTAGCAGGAATAATGACAATTATACAGTAAAGAGACTCACTAACAATGTGAATGCTTACATGCAGCATGCATATACACTGAGAAAATGTGTGAGTGCAGCTGCCTGCACAAGATCTACAGAGAAGTATATGACGTTGGTTTGATTGTGTTACCTTCAGGCTGGTGATGGGCCGGGGGCTGGTGGGGGAAGGAGTGGACGACTTGGTCGACTTGGGTGTAGAGATCTGACTGACCCCATTTACTGTAAGGAGAGAGCAGGGGAATGGCTCATCCTGACCATTTTCTATAAGATTTATTTACATCAGGTGATCGACATGAGCACGTCCCAGACCGGTGTAAGACCCTTCAGGGAAGTGGCTGTAACACCCACACACACACACATTCATGATCACCAAGTGGCAGATTCTCCACATACCAACACCCACATTCCAGCAGCAGCAGTTTAGCTGATGATGCCTTGGATGACATTGCCATCATTTCTCAAATACCGAGGTCAACATTCTAATCATAATATATAATATACTATATCACTAACATATTAATGCTGTGTTTAATCACATCATTTACCAGTATATCCATCCAAGCATCCAAATCATAGTCTATTATTGATGAATGATTCAGATAAAACAATATGTTGCATGCATCTGAAGGCTACTCCTCTAATCCTTTAGGGAATATTGCAATTTCTACGTTTCCTCCTCTTTGCCTGGTCATGCTCTGCCCTTCTTGCTCAAAGAAAGGCCGACCATGATCTTGCATTCTAAAAATAGACCTGCAGTCGGCAGTAAAGGTGTGACAGTGATTACATACACTTTTTAAAGAATAAAACAAATATTTGGAGACCACCTTGATGTCATGATAATTAGGTGGGCTTCATGTACTCAGCTTGTTTACCTTTGTGTTATTGAATAATTTAAAATGATTGAAACTTAAGGAAAAAACAACACAGAGGTCATGACCTCCACCTGCAGGAAGTGAGTAGTACTGGTCTCATTGACAGCGTTTCAGATGACACTTTCACTACAGGTCTAAACCGTCCTGCTGTTGCTGCTTTTCTGGCAGATGCTATAAAACACGTGTTGCTATAACGCATGCCTCAAACGCTTTGGGTCATCATACTGTACATAACAGGAATGTTTGGAGGTTTTAGTAAGACTTGAGGCAGACTTTCTCATGAATCACCCTCCAGAACAGACTATTTCTGCCTGCTGCTCTCTTGGTATCTGGCACAAATACAGACACGTAATGCGTCAAACTTTAACTCGGAGTCTCTTCTCCTGCATTCGCCCGACTGAGCTGAGCATCACTTCCTGCTGCCTACAGGCGGCAGCTTTCAAATGCTGCTTCACAACTCGGCTGTTTTTGTTCACCTGTCTTCTGGGCATTTATCTTGTCTTCTTTAAACTTCTAAATCGACGTTCACCGTGACTGTAGTCCATGCTTTGACAGCGAAGTTCACCTTAGCTGCCGTAGATGGAGAGAAGTGATGCAACGGTTCAGACAGAACAGAATTTAATTAGCACAGTTGAAGAGTGATTCTAATCGGTTATTCGTGGCTTTGGCAACATCTGGATCTCAGATTAGACACATCTGTGCAACACTGGACGGGGACAATCTCTGGTGGAGTGAACGGGTCAGTCGTTCACCTTCAAGTAGAAGGACACGCAAAACACAAAGTGGCTCTGTTGGGATGTAACGCTCCTTTAATACATTAGTTCAGCAATGCAGGTGTTTTTAAAATGTTCTAAATGTCTCCATCCAGGTCTAGAAATGAAATGTGGGGGAATGGACCTATGTTCTAATTACTTATAACCATATAAATCAACTAATCCTCTCTTGTGAAAAGAATTTTGACAGATCTACCAATGTAAGGTGATTTTAGAGATGGTACTGCATTTTATTCAATGTGATTACATGTAATTGGTAACATGATGGCGTTTACCACCTGTTTCACCACAGGGACGAGGCTCCTGTTTCATTCGCAACTTTCAACAGACAACAAGTGATGGTCGGTGTGTAACATGCATAATACAGGTAAGTGTATGTGATTTAATCTGGAATGTTCAGGGTCAGCGTGTTGCTGTGCACACGCAGACAGAAGTGAGAGTGGGTTACTATGGTCACAGGGTCAATTTGTCTGTGAATATTCTCGTTCATCCAGGTCATCGCCCTCTCTCTCTCTCTCTCTCTCATCAAGGCAACTTAACTCGTAATTGTCCAGAAAGACGTTTCTCGTCCTTGGATAAGAGGCCAAACGTCTTCCCACACAATCACAAGTCCGGTTGCCTCGTTTCAAATCTGAGAGAGATTACAGGCATGATTGACAATAATAAGTTTTACGTTGAGTTTTGAGTCAACTTCATTCATCCAAATTGAACTTTGTTCCATTTGTTAGACTTTGAAGACGACCCTGTGAATATTAAGAAGATCAGCCCTCAGGTTGACCCTTGTTTAAACAGATTCATTTTTAGATCATATTGTCATGTGCTGTGAAGATGAATAATTTATATACATTATTTGTCTTTGGCCTACACTAGGCTACGTATGATTTTTGTTACTATTGTTACTATTATTATTTGTTCGAATTTTAATAATTAATCCCTTTTCCAGGTGCTTACAGATCAAGAACAAGGTCTTCATCCTATCTTTTGAGGAAACTTTGTGTAATATCTGATCCTGTATATGGGAAACACAACACAAAAAAAGAACTGCGAGGTGTGTATATCAGTGGTAAAAACACCTCCAACAGGTGATATGGCAGGTGTTTGGTGACAATTTGAGAGCTAACAGCCTCACCTGGGGATTTGATGGGCGACGGACTGGTGGAGTAGTGGACAGTACGCCTGGCTGAGGAGGGAGAAGGTGAGAGCATGAGAGAACAAACGTCAGGCAGGAGTAATCGCACAACAACACACGCTGAAACAGGCAATGCCAACACTTCCTGCCACTGCCAGAAACGGCCTGGCAACCGCTCAAAAGCCTCTCCTGTAAATGGGATGCGATGGCTTGTAGAACATTAACCACTCAGCATAATGTCACCTTTCCTCAATGCGCCACACAAACCGCTGAGTCACTGGTCACGGCTGCTCTCGAGCTAGTGAGAGTTTACAGTGAGGCTGCCAAATAAAAAAAAAAAAAAGGCTGAGGGATAATTTGGTCCAAAGTGAATGGGATTTTTTCCCCCACATATATTCTCTGAATTTTCAAGACTTGACCTTTCAGATGTTCTATTTATAGGCTACAGAGAGCGGGTGGTTCCTACTGTGCAACGTCAGGCATCATACCTGCACCCGGGGACTTGCTGCGTCGCGATGGTCCGGGGCTTTTAGTCCGGTTGGGAGTGGCGGAGCGGCTGTATGAGGATTTCAGGACTCTGCATTCTGGAGAGAGAACACACAAAAAACACCTGTTTTAACCCTTCCTCTGTCAACGAACCGATCTCAAAAACGAGTTAATGTAGCGCTATTATTCCCAAGAAGCTGCTCCACCAGCGTATGGTCCTAGTGATGTTCAGCAAGTGTTTATCATGGCAACAAAAAATGAAGCAAAAAGCACCTGCTTAACAGAATAGATGTTCCATCAGGTTCACTCACTCAAACTTATGGACCTTCACAGGAAACCAGCATAGTTTTTGTGATCTACAATAACAAACAATTCAAATATATTCTTTTTTTTGTGATTACATTTTTGCAATAATATCTTATATTGTGATATTTGGACTGGAAAACGCTGCACTAAATAAACACACGCTGTTCATAAGTAATACATTTTATTTAGGCCTAGAACCGTGAACCTGTGAAGCAAATATAAATTAATTCCTGCATTTTCCTCTGGAATCCATCATTTAGACCAAAATTCCTATTACACAATATGATTGCTGTTTGCTGCGTGCCACAGCTGACTGTGTGTAGCTGCGTTCAGTAAGAGCTGATGCTGTAATAAAGCTTGTGGTAAAACGTGTGAAAGGGTTGTTTTAATGAGCGTGGGGGCAGTGAGAGGTGTAATATAATGACAAACACATGGGAAAAAAAACAAAAACGCACCCACGTAAGCACACCCACGCAGCGATTCAAGCCTTCTATTTATTACTGGATACATACTGCATCGCACTCGTTTCTCATGGTACAGCGTATGCATGTGAAACACCAGAAATCTGACAGATCCTGAAGTCAGGGCATTGAAACAAATACAGGTTTTTGTATAAAATGAATAACTTCAACATCTTTTTAAGGGTTGAGGAGAGAATGCATATACATTAACTATTCTAGTTACATGGATGCTACTTTAACTGCTATATCTTTTTGCTTCAGACCATTTGTTTCACCTTTATTCTGCCCGCACGTCCTTTCAGAGAGTGTACTGGACCTATTTTGCAAGGAGCAGGAGGAGGAGCAGCTTCTGTACATTCTGTGCCTTTTTACGTTCTTTTGGAGACCTAATTCCTAAAAGTGGAGCACAGCGGCGTAAGTGGAACGAAAGCTTTAACTATCCCTGAATGCCACCGATGCACCGTATCTCCTAAACATAGTGTGTGCTGTATGCATGTGTGTGTGTGTGTGTGTGTTGGGATATACTCTCTGTTGTTACCTGACCTGACAAAACCACAGAAAAGAGCAGAAAATTTAACAGGATGTCAATACTTTGGAACTAAAATTAACTCCCTTTTCCTTCCTGCGAGGTCGTCCCGTCTTGGCTGAGCTTCTACCTCGCTGTGACGGCGAGTGGATCTGCTGCTTTAAAGAGGTCACATCCTGCCTGCGTGTGCTCAAACTTTCAGCGGCTCCGCATGCCAGATACAGAGGTTATCCAACAGAGGATGTGTGTGACATCACATGTACGCCGCATGCAGCACAGGACACGAACACAATGGCATTCACAGAGGCGGGCTGGGTTGGAGGTTTCAGTCACAGACACAAAGAATGCAACGTCTTTTCCTCACTTGACAGCAATAAGGTGTGTTTGTGTGTGTATGTGTGTGTGTGTGTGTGTGTGTGTGTGTGTGTGTGTGTGTGGAGATGGGCAGCGCCTATGCTGGATGTGCTGGATGAAACTTAACCCAAGGAAAAATTGGAATAATCTGGATTAAATTAATAAATGGGTAAATGGGTATGAATCATACAATGCACACACACACACACACACACACACACACACACCACACACACACACACACACACACACACACACACACACACACCATATCCTGCTGTCAAATTACAAAAGGAAAAGCGCATTGCAAGTCCTTGTGAGAGAAGAATGGCGAGGGGGGGGGGGACGACACCGAGGCTGACGGCAGAGGTTTAGTTAGTTTGAGTCAGGCCTACCAGTTATAAAGGCTGTGGGAGCCTTACCACTCTGATCCAACACAAAGTCGTCCTGGGCGTAGCGGTACTTCTCCGGGCCGCACGCCACGAACACGTCGTCGTCCCCGAAAAAGTCCTGTAGGCAGATAATCTGGAAGAAAAACATGCAATCAATAAGTGAAGATGGCACCAGATTAACTGTTGTGATGTGCAGAACGATGGGCTTCCTTTAGAGAAGTGAAGTAGAGGACTTGTCTCTACCTTCAAGTCAAAAGAAGATGTGCATGGAAACAAGAAGCGTTAAACATTTCCATGGCAACGGAGCAAAATCAACCTGCTGATACAGACGATCTTGTGCATATTTCCATTTTGCCCAAATTGAGTATATTCAAGGACAGTACAAGTGTTCTTAGATTATATAATATTAATTGAATAAATGAGCCAAGTTAACCTTTGTTGATGGGAGAGATTATTGTCTATATACAGGACATTATCAAGCCAAGAAACAACACCCCAATATAGCCTTTAGGTTGTGGATTCTTTGACAGATTTGGTTCACTAGTCTTTCCACTAGTCTCTTGCCAAAGATGCTGGTTCCAGCTCATTCACTGAATGTATAATGGTTGTGTTTTGAAGGAAAACGCCTAATAATACCACTCCTGTCTTGTAGTGACAGCAGAGAACAAGGGGCACAGCCAAATGTCAAGGTCAACGCAGCCCGTCGGCCATAATAGTGCTGAGTCAACGCCGGAGGAGAGCAGCAGCGTCAGTGTGTGCGTGCTGCAGGGTGATTCGTCTTGCCTTTTCTACTCCGTCTCACGCTGCAATCATCATTTTCTCTGCAGCTCTGACTTCTTTTCCATTTTACACCCACCTCTGGAGAGGGCAAATTCACATTTAAACCACACACACACACACACACACACACACACACACACACACACACACACACACACACACACACACACACACACACACACACACACACACACACACACACACACACACACACACACACACACACACACACACACACACACACACACACACACACACACACACACACACACACACACACACACACACACACACACACACACACACACACAGGCAGATTATCCCCTCTGTTTCTGTAGGTGGACAAGTTGGAAGACAAAGGAGGCAAAAAATCCGTTCATTATCTCAACCTCCATATGCTCACACACACACACACACACACACACAGCCAGCCATATGTTTGAACATGAACACATACAGTACATGTACATGCACACACACACTTAAAAGGAGCAGAAGAAGAGTACATGATGGCTGAAGATTGTGTACAGATGGATCCTCTGGGGGAGACTGGTGGCTGACACAGTGGGGGAAGGCGTGTGTGTGTGTGTGTGTGTGTGTGTAACCCGTGGTCCAGAAAAAGGCAAATGGCTACTGAGGAGCACAAATCATCACCTCAGTAGAAAGGGGAGGCGGAGCTACACCTCCATTAATAATAAATGAGAGGCTTCACATGGGGCCTGTGCATGTCCTACATTGAAGCAGCATGGATTACAAACGGAAACAAGATTCATTCGAGTATCAATAACATTCTCATAAATAATCCAGAACTGGATTTCCCAGATGTAATATGACCCCTTTTTGTCTAATAGTGACTGATGACTTTTGGTTTGGAAAAACAGACCAAAAAAAAAAACAATCTGAGAAAGTAAAGGAGGGAGTGCTACGTCATACTGTCAAAGCACAGATGTTAGAATCACCATAGCAACAGCACATAGGTCCGATGTGTAATAATTTGGTGTGAGACCACGCTAGCTGTTGATTTCACCCTCAGTTAAATCAGTGGCTGTTTCAGTGACCACACTTTCCTGTACTCAGGTTTTTCTGTTCACCCTGTAGAGATCAAAGTACAATTCATTAGAAGATCAGCTAATTTGATCATTTAATTTAGAAGTTCATGTAGTGATTGTTGAGAAAAAAAGTAAGAAAGTGAAGGTGAAAGAACATTTGTGAAGTGGATCTTTTGGTAAGATAAAAAAACACCACAAATGGGACATTTTACCTTAAAATACTAAATAATAGCCGGGTTTTAATTAAGCATGGTGGTCCTGACACATCACTGTCATGCCCCAATGACGTTACAGAACACCTTCTCTGGTATTATTGATTTAATGGTAATCACCGTTGCTGCGGTGCAGCAAAAAAAAATAAAAAATGAAATTGAAATCACGAATGAAGCAGCCTACAGTACGTTTACCTACAGTACTGTATCTTATCTCTGAAAAATGCACGTTGTATGGTAGTTATACTGGTTTACTATAAGAATTTAAGTAGATGACATTTTTCCAGTTTTGCTGAGCACGATTTTTGTTTGGAAAGCAGCTTATTGATTATTTATTAATCACCTGTCCCAAACTGCCTCCTGGTCTCAAATCAACGCCTGATCTGTTAAGTGATACAGAGGTCTCCCTCAGACCTCGACGCACCCAGTGGCCTGACAGCCTTCCCCAACAGGAGGCAGCAGCATTGGCACCGCTGAGGTGAGCTGTCCTCTGGCAGGGAAACCACCAGACGTGATGACTCCAGCAGGAACGCCGTTTGACACCAGCAAGGCAGGCTCTTCATTTTTCATATCTGCGTTTAACAAACGGTGAAGGATGCACTGACATCAGTTATCTCACATTCCTTTCAATCCGTGCTCTGACAAGCTTTTGCCAATTTAGCTTTTTGTTGTGAGTGCCAGCACCCTCAGATAACGGTTTTCATTCAGGGTTAGTTATTTTTTCTTTTTTATTAAAAAGGCTGCATACTGATTTACTTCCACGCCAACGCCCCCCCCCCCCTCCCCTGCAAGGCTGGCTCGTCTCTGTCCTGTGATAAAATACACTTGGGCTGGCCTGTGACACCCGGGGGAACACAGGGAAATGAAGATAAATGGTGCCTGCACTATATAGACACAGCTTTAAAGATGCAAAGATGAAGGAGGTCAAGTGGTTGAGAAAATAAGTAAAAACGGCAACATGGAATTGTGTGAGAGTGACTGTGAATGCATTTAAACTAAGATCTTTTTTTTCTTAATGTCTAAATTTATAATATCGGGTGAGGTGTGTGGGTGTGTAGTTCTCACTGTGCAGTGCTGTAGGAACCCTGTTCTCCAGGCTTTGTCAGTGCATCGCCTTTAATCTAATGCATGTGCAGCAGGGACACTTGTATCCACAAATCTCACTGACTATGGGTGTGGATAAAGGGTTCAAAAGCCTGGAAACAGAGAGGCAGGTTGAAACACAGAAGTCTTACTCTTATCTGCCGCTAAAGTCTATAGAATTGGAAAATTTCAAACTTGGATAGTGTCATCAAAAAAAAGTTACTGCTGCCAACAGTTCATAGATCCAAGCCCTGATATTAGCAGGAAGTAGATGAAGCAGCTTTGCAGCTTGTTACTGCTGCATAGTCGGCCCTGGACTCGGAGCATTTATTTACATAACAAGCAGCATGAGTTCTGATCTGGGATAACGATTTCTCCCTCTGTCGACCCGTTCCCCTGCGTTTCCAGTTTCTTTCTCGCCGTACCATCCTTACATTTACGCAATAAACGAGCCTGAACCTCCTGTACAGTACATGTCTGACAGCAAGAGTTAGTAGATACTAACGATCTCCTAAAAAACAAATCTCACGGCAGATTATCTGGAGCGGAGGAGGAGGAGGGCGTACTGCCGTGTCTGAATGTCAGATTACATCCTTCATGCGTCTCCGCGCTGCCGGTAGCTCCCCATCCGACTGCCCCGTCCATGCTTGTCTCAGCCTTTCACTGAGGTGAACTCTCCGCAGCCGCTGTGTCGGCTGGGCTGATGTGTCTTGAGGGTAAACTGAAGTTTGTCCTCCAAAACGCGACACCCCCCGCCCCCTCCGCCCCCCCATGCCTGACCTTCTCTAGCTGTCCCCATCAGTCTGTGTCTGCTGTACTTTCTGCCCCGGCTGAACTCGGCCACAGAGGGCACGCAGGGCCACAGGCTTAACGCGTGTTCGTCGGCATACGGAATTATCCGAAAAAGAAACTGTTTATCAGACAGAAAATCCCAACCTTGGTGTGTCACACCAAAGTCATGCAGAGCGTCCTGCTGCAGCCTACTGAGCGAGTGCTTCCTTCCAAAACATCAAAACATCTCATATCAACATACACTATATTTACCATCTAATTATCTATTTCTCTTAAATTTGGCCTTTTTCCTCCCTAACAAACAGCAGCAGTGTATTAAACTCCATTAACTGGCTACAGAGGCTGCGGAGGCTCCCCTCGTGTTGCTTGACACAATGATTCCCTGTAATCACACTGCCATCAGCCGCGTTTAACCTCCAAACCCTTGTTGCTGCTCGTCACTTTGAGCCATAGGAGGCGGGGGAGAGAGTCCCGGAAAAAACAAACACACACACACAAAAAAAAAAGATTAAAATCTTTGCTTGTTGCCTGTGGGAAGGTCAACCTACACAGGACTCCTGCAGGGACCAAAGAAAGAACCCTTTCATGGTGAACTAGTCGTGCATTCTTTATAAAAAACCTTAACTCTCATTTGAACGGCTGCTAAACCCTCTTGAGAAGATGCAGATAGCGAGATGCCAATTAAGTTTGTCAGAGCGACGCCTACATTCAAACCAACCAGGTTATTAACTCCGTTTGATCTCTGACTCACAGACAGAAGCGGCTTCCCGAGACTGTTTAAGTCCTGTGGATTAAAGCGATAATTGTCAGACACGTGGAGGCAAAGACGGGGCGGCAGTGCAGAAATGAGCAAGGAGAATCGTGGGGATTTGCTACATTAGACACATTTCATCAGCTACTAAACACTCTGATTATTAGATAGGTGAAACATCTCTTACATAAAGTGTTTCAGTATAACTTTTATTTAAACTGGTTCCTTTACTCATATGTAGAGAACCAGAACCAAAACATTCATACACTGATGATGCAGCTCTTTTCTTCTCTTTAGAATCGATGCAATGCTCACACACATCACACACACACACACACACACGGCACAGCTCTTGGGAGCAGTTTGTGGTTGAGCATCTTTACCAAGGACACCACCACATGTGAACGTGAAGAAACCGGCAATCGAACGGCCAATCTTCCGATTAGTGGACGACTCGTTTTACCTCTGGTGCTTCAGCCGCCACATGAAACATGATAGAGAAGTGGGCAGGATTCCATTAATTCATGATGGACATTGTATCTAGAGATACTGAAAGCAAATGCTCTTTGGAAACACACTGCAGATTAATTTAGGGGAAAACCGTCTCTGAGCTGTTGGGCCTACAACAGCCGTCTGGTACTTTCGCCTCCAAGGCATATTCACAAAGACAAAACTTTACACAAATAACCTCCAGCTGCTCAATGTAAATAAGAGTAGAGCTTTCAAATTATCCCGTGCAAGAAGGAACAAGGACTTTTAGCAACTTTTAGCCCAAATGAGCCTCAGTAGATTCCTTATTACGTTAAAATATTAATAAATAAAAACTAATTCTGCAGTGCTTAGAGATGCACAGTAAAATATTGGTTTTCTAACGCCAGTTAACATAACCTAAGGCTCCAATTAAAACCCAACAACATTTCCGGCCACATTTTTCTAGGCAAAAAAATGGCCAAACTCAAACAAAGGACCAAATATCCCTTGAAATATTTTTATTGTTTCATTACTTAGTTGAAGGACAATAAATATTAAGTATATTAATTGAGCCAAGACAGGATTTAGACGTACAGTATTAGAGACACTGATGTGCTAATGAAACTCCCCCATCTGAATCAGATGCTTGCTACAATTGTCAGATTCACTTAGATGTAAAGCCTGTGAAAAAAACACAAATCATCACATCCATCTTCCTAACTTGCTGAGGCATTTTTGCGTGATTAAACTCAAGGAGACAAACAACCAAGTGTGTGGGTTGTGAGGGTTTGAACGCAGGCTGATCACATCATGGAGTCAAGTTGACTTTTATTGCTATAGTTTGGGACATCCACAAAAGACAAGATGTATCATTAATTGTGCTCAATATGTAAATCATTAAAACTATACAACTTTTAGTTTAAGTTAATAATACTACCCTTGGTGCCAACCTATGTATGATCTCAACTTCAGTCCTGTATTGGACAGCCCATGCAGAGCCATCAGCAGGTGTCTCTTCCACCAGCTCAGACCAGACAACGGAGGACTGGCCGTCACCCAGGTAAAGTTGCACTAATCCAGCCTTGAGCAGATTAATGCTATTGGTCATTGAGAGAGAGGATAAACTTTAAATTAACAATGTTCCTCGGCAAACGTCCACCAAAGACTTGATTTATTTGATTCAAAGATGACATTAATATTCCTGACATGGGTGATGGCTCAAAGCGGACACTTGTACTTCCTGTGGGGATTTTGGATGGGGAGGGCTGTTTTTATTGAGCTAAAGACCTTTTTAGGTCCTCCCAGCACTTCACATCACCAGGTTAAGTTAGTATAGATGGATGTTTGTATATTGTACATTTGAGTGTCATCGGCATAGCATTGAAAGGACACATTGTTCTTGTGGAAGAAAAAGCATAAAGGCAGCATAGACAAGCAAATAAAATATCAACACTGTTCAGTATTAAAATTATGTCCATATTTAGCCGTATTTAATGCTTTGAATTGTATTAATAACTGCTAACAGTCACTCTGTACGTCTATGTGTGGGTTTTATTAATATTTAGCCAAAGAGGAAGTATAAATACACCTTATCGCTCTGTACTGCCTCCATCTTGAATAAAGTATCTTGACATGCCAATATTTGACCTATAGTATTATATATAAGATTTTATCTGAAGACTTAATATAAACTTGAGACAGTGTTCTGGACATACACAGGATATACTGCATGTATATTGAAAAAATAAAAACTTGCTAAAAAGAATGAAAAGAACAGACGCAATCCAGGGTTGGGCAAACAAAACAAGTGGTAGAGATCACATAACAAGGAAACAATGGATGTCCAGCACGTGTTTGTCCTCCACACGTTCTGCACAGCTGACATCCTCGCGCCCCCTGACACGCTGGTCTGCAGCCTTTGTTTAACGTGGGGGGGGGGGACACGCCAGCAGCACTCATGAAGCAGGGAACAGCCTCGTAAACAGAATGAAGGACATGGTAGGAGGGTGGACGGAGGACGGACGTTTATAAACCATCTGCTGAGACCAGAGAGATGAGTTCTGGATTTGTGGATTTTCATCTCCGAAGGCCAAAAAGCAGCCAAATTACACCAAGCCTTAATCTTTTTTTGATGTGAAATGAATGAATGGCAAATTATTTTTTTTTTCCACTTCAAAGCTTTTAGTTTGCAAAGCAAATTTTTATGGGTAAACGTCTGAAGTTTGACAGTCTTTGCAATACATACCCTCTACCTTTAGATGCCCATTTCAGTTAAGGACATTAACAAACTATTACATGTCGTTCTCTAGTAAATGAGGCATAAAGTGTTTTTTTATTACTACACTGATTTCATTTTGCAGCATCATTGAACGCTGTTTTTTTTTCGTGTAGGAATGAGGTACATAGTAGCAGGAATTCCTCAGTGAGTCCAGGATAAACAAAAAATACCAAGAATACTCCTGGTTGGATGGTGCCAGCGCGTTGGTGCGCATGAGGCTGTATGCTAATGTCAGCACAGAACAATAGGTGGGCGTGCAGAATTTCACGGCCGCTGACCTAAATGGCGTTGTTTTAATCCAGCCTCGGCCCGGAAAACCGGCTCACGCCTGACAATCATCTGGAGCCCTGGCGTGGCCATGCCTCCAGCTAGTCAGGGAGGGACTCACTCTTACTAATTTGTACCACATTCCGTCGACCCGTCAGGATGTTATGCAAATGGCGTGGGTCTGATAGCAGGATGAGCAGGAGGCGGACACCTTAATAAATGTATGGTGAACCCTTTCAACTGAGGGTACACAACGGCGGAGCAGCACGCCCCTGTTAACACATGCAATGTGAGACCTGTGCGGATTTAGAGTATTGGGGCCAGGAGGCCATCGTCATTAGGAGCGCGTCATGCGAGACGATGCCACACTCCATCAGTGTCACGCTAGCCCTCCCACAGCTAAGAGTCTCTCACTAAGATGTGTTCATACACACTCTCAGGAAGGACTGTGGATTACCTTTATTCTAAAAGAATGGGAAGGATTACATTTGTTGTTAAGGCAAATCAAGTTTCATTTATATAGCCCAGAAATGAAGGAACGCATGTGTCTGGTACAAGTATCATGAGTACATAATAGATCCTACATAGGTAGGGAGTGAACAATAATCAACCTTTAATGGAGTCCTTTAAAAGGTTGCATCTTGAACACTTTTCCTGTGTTTAATGTGTGTTCCACATCCATAACGACATATATTTCTATCTTAATGTCGTTTAATGTCTCCTCTCAAGCTTCTAGAGCTCTAGAATAAACAGGTCATTTTGGGTCATAGTTTCTCAGAAATCGTGACAGCTCATTTTAAGGGGCTAAAAAAAAAATCAGCTCGGTAATTTTTTTTTTTTCCCATAATCCAGTTCGTAAACATAGACAAAAGACACTGGTAACAATACCTCCTTGGTGAAAGTAATTAAACCATCAATTGCTTTGTGTAATTTATATAGCATGACTTTTTTTCCCTTCATGATGTATTTTTTTCCCTCCACATTTACAGTACAAACTTCTGAAAATACCAAAACAAGACAGTAGTGGACCGTCCAATTATCCATGTTATCCTTGCAGCTTGCCGCAGCTGGCCATGTGTGCTGAACATGCCTGTAAAGATATTCTGAGATATGAGCGTTTCAGCCTTCTGCGGCTCAGCAACCTAAATGCTCACTGTTTGTTTCCAACCCCTGGTAATGGACAGGCCGGCTGTCATGCTGATAACATCACTGGGCGAAAAGGATCATGAACGGGGAACGTACGTCTGTGTTTTAAACCCACACACGCAGATGTTTGCAGATGTTTGAAAAGAGAAAGAACTCATCAAAACTTTTAATCATTACAGAGAAGAGACTATATTACCGTCTCTTAAATATACCAATTTATAGTCAATCCACTTCTATAATGTAAATATATTGTAACAGTCAGGGGTAGCTGAAGTTAACTATTCATCTAAAATCCTCATTAGAGAGAGGAATATTTTAAGGTACTACGATTAGCAACAGATTGGGTGAAACAGTAGCTATTGATTACTAAAGCTAGAATAAGCAAAGGTTACCACAACCGTTAAACATGGTCTTTGGTCTCACACCAATGACATATACAGTAAATCGATTCTAATAAATGAATGTACAGGAGGCTACATATGAAATAATTATCTACACCTTTGAACATTGTACACATGTACAAAAAAATGGAAATAAATGAAGGTAAAGGAAACAAATATTACACTTAGTTAGTTATATAAACAACATACTTGAGTTGACAAGTAGTTTTCTAATTCGTCCATTTGACTTTATTTAATGTCTAATGTATGACTTTTCCTTTTTTAATTAAATTTTTTTTAAGTTATATTTAGCCCTCATGAATGTCAGACCAAAGTTAATACTGGATGGTTCCCTCGTACACTGAATATTCATCCATGGAAAAATGGGACGTGAGCATTTCACCATGCACCACATTGATCATTCATTTTTTAAATAGTGCCACTTTTGGTTCCTCACAGTATCAGGGTCACCGAGGACTGAAGGCTACACTGAGCAAAAGGCGGAGCAGAAGCACTGGACGCCACCCAAGCACGGCTTCCAAAATTGACTGGTGTAACGGGGGGGGGGGCATTTAATGATCAATGGTATCAATGGTTTATCCTCCATTATCTCTTCATATAGACTTCCTGTTGAGAGGTTTTGTAATGAATTTTCATGTGACTGAGAGAGAAAAGTGTGCATGTGTTCTAATGCTGCCACTCAGAGTAAATAAACAGGCCATTAGCGAATGTTGCATCTTTGCATTAAGCAAATCTTTCAACTATGCAGCATCTCCAAAATGCAGAGCTGCAAAGGTCAATCAATCAGTTCATCCATGTGACATCAGCTTAATCATTTCATGAATGCAAAAATGCATGCTTCTCACATCTAAAAAAACTGAACATATTTACTATGGATTATTTGAAACAGTAATGGGCAGATAATGTGTTATCTGCCAATTATAATGTTAATCGATACAAGTCAGCTTAAACTTACATGAATCATGTAACGAAAGGTAAATATTGAACAGATTTGCCTGTAATTATGTCAACAGAAGTTGTGGTCAGCTGGTCTGCACAGTGGGATGAGTATTGAGGCGGCGAGCGGGCGACAGAGGGAGGTGGAGGAGTGCAGGCTCTAACCCGGCTGGCGGTTGGGAACAAAGCCTGATGAAATTTCACACTCTCCACCATCCTCCTCTAACCTTCTCCTCACCTTTCCATGTCAGACTCCCATCTGAACCTATATACAAGTCCTGAGAGGTGTAAGCAGGGCCGCCGCAGCCTGCTGGCTGTGTCTAGAGCTCCTGTGAGCTACCGTAGTGAAGGATAAAGAAAACCATGTGGAGAGCTGCTGATGGTCACACCCCCAGCACAGTAGAAACTGACTGGACTACACATATAGTCAAGGTGTAGATGCAAAATATAGCCATTATTTATGGGCCTTTTTAATACAATATTCAAATTGAATATGTCTGCAAGTGCATAGTATTTTGTTGTGTTGACTGTGCAACAGAGCTTCTCCTATGAGACACTGGTTTTGTGGTTCCTTGAATAATTTCTCACTATATAAATTAAAAACAACAACATAGCAAGTACTGGACTGCTAACTGCCCCCCCCCCCCAAATTAATGAATGCATCAATTAAACAATGAAAAATAGAGAAATCTTATTTTCTGCTTGGCCAGTCAGCTTTGAGATGTAAAACGGGGGGTTTTCTCTCAAAAGCAGCAGCTGATTCTGCTGGCCCTGATAACCAGGACCTACAATTAACATTCAGTCTGGAGAGCAGCGTCCAAATTGAGGAGGGAGAGTGGACAGAGAAGTATTGTGGAGGGACGCTCAGTCACGCTAACACACACACACACACACACACACACACACACACACACACACACACACACACACACACACACACACACAGACACACACACACACACACACACACACACACACAGACACACATACACCTGACAGCTGGACTTCAACGCTCCCTTCCAGCTTATAGGTCTAATTATCCGGCGGTGGCGAGGGTCTCAGTGGGGGGCCTTTGAGTGCTTGTGTGTGTGTGCGCGTGTGCTTGTGTGTGTGCCTGTGCGTGCCCCACACGTGTGTGTTGGGGTGCATCAGAAAGAGGAGGCTGCAACGCCTGTAGACTGGGAGGATGGGACCTGTGATTTGATTTTGGAGGAGCAGATGGTCGGCTGCTGCTGGAAGGCATTCAGTGTGTGTGTGTGTGTGTGTGTGTGTGTGTGTGTGTGTGTGTGTGTGTGTTTCTGTGCTTATGTGCGCGTGTGTGTGATTGAGTGAAGTACCTTTCTTTGAAGGACTGGAATGTAGAGGACAAGGTGATTTTGAAACAAATCTCTTTTAGTTTGTTGGTGTGAGAGTTCCCACAGAGCAGAGGCTGTTTTACACTTTAACATTCATATTTCTTAAACAGAACATTTACCATTACTACTTGTTTCATTGTGGTGTTCCTCAAGGGTCCATTCTTGGGCCATTATGGTTTTAATTTACACACTCCCTCTCATCCAGTTCATGTCTCCCACCACTGTTTAACAGAAGGCAGATAGCGATATCTTCTTTTGCAGTGCAGCAACTCTAACAGAAAAACTCATGTTCTGCCTTAGTGATGTACAGTGCTAGATCTCCCACAACGTTTTTTTGTAATTAATGACAACAAATCTGAAATGTACAGATTGATATTAGACAGGCAACTTCTCTGGTATTTTTCAAGTCTCTTCTTAAAACTTTTAAACTATTTGTTTAAATTGGAAAAAAAGCAGGCTACTGTGGCTGTAGCCAACGCAATTTAACAATTCCATGGCATTGACATTAACATAGTATTTTACTCAAAGTTCTGTGCCCACATTCAGCCTCAGTATAGTACTTTTTCTATCCCAACCTTTACTTGCCCAAATTGAACCTAGATGCAACAATAAATAAATCACAATGGTTTCTGAGAAATAAAGCCTCAGATTTCAGACCTCCTGAGCTGTCTGTGTTACATTTCTTTCCAAATAAAAAGTGCATTGTAAAGATTTCCTACTGCAGAATGAAGGACATAAGGCAAAGCCCTCTTTTACTGCTGCCAAAGTTTACAACACTTTTTGCCAGACCTGGGCCGTTTCATTTATTTATTGTTAAGGACACACATTTATGGGTAAAGGTGTAATTTGGAAACTGGCTTTGGCTTGTCTAGACAGCAGTATGGCAACCCTGAGGGTGATGAAAGAGGTTTATCAGGAGTAGAGAGGCTTCAAGACAGAGGGTTCCAAACAGGAAAAACTGTTGTATTAGTGAGACATGGCTGCTCTGGAAAAGTGGACAGATTAAAGCTATCACTTCTTTATTCAACTCCTCAAGTAGTCAATACTATTTAAGCAGACTTCCATAATTACTAATTATTACATTTCACTGTCTGATATGATTAGAAAATTATGTGCCAGATGAAACAACATATTTTGTATGGGCAATAAAAGAAGTGAATCAGTGAGTGAGGCCTTGTGCACACCTATTATTAACATCTGTCCTGAGTGATCCAAATCCAAGTTGACAGTTCTGATGCCAAGTGTGAACACAGCGAAGATGCATCGAGGATGGACTGAGATCTGAGAATCTCCTGTCACATTATCTATAAAGTGAACAATACTAATAATGCTGTACCATCCTCCAGTACTTTATATATGGTAACCCGTGTGGATGGTTCTATCACCTGTCCTATAAATTACAGAAATACTTCTAAAGTAAAGTAAGACTTCCAGTACTCACTCAGTCTTGGACATGGCCAAAGCATGCGAGTGATGCTGCAGGGAGCCTGGAATCTGTCACAGATGTCAAATTTGGCTACATTCTGTCTAGTCTAGCTTTACTGTAGTGAGCCCTATGAGCTATTTCGAATTGTACAAGTTGAAATCTTACACAAGTTGAGCAAACATTATTTCTTCCAATAATTCCTTCCACCAGGCATCAGGTATGATATTGCCAAGTTCTGTTTCCCCATTCATTTTTATTTTTTTTTGTAGAGCTAGGTGTACATGGAGCTAGGAGGTCATAGACAAATGAAAGATGCCTCCGTGTCATATTACTGGAAACAGCTTGTCAATTTCTGAGGAGGGCGGAGCATCAGGAAAAGATGGCAAGTTGACATTACCTGAAGTGGCCATGCTGCTGCAGATTGAGAGCACTGCACAACTGAGCAAAACTGGAGAATAGGGCTCCACTATAGAGATCACCTATAATGCAGCGACAGAAACTGGCAATAGATCCGAGCAGGTTCCAATAGTTCATCATTACGCATCGGAGCGCTTAGGAAGGGTGTTCCAACCAAAGTGCTGCGTAATTTGTTGCCACATTTTCAGACTGGATATGACTATTGGATTGTCTGTGTACTGGTTCAGTTTGAGTTTGTCCACCTGGCATAGTTGAAGCTTTTGAGAAAGAAATCGAAGTGTGATTCTATTGACACTACTGAGTTTACAAGTGAAAAGGCCAATTGTACAATCATTTGCAAATTCACAGACCAGTAGTAAAGCTTTACAGCTACACAAGTCTATACCTGTAAAGAAAGCACCCACTAGATTATAGTGACGTCTATTATCACAGACAGGATGCTGTCAGGTGTCCAGCTCTGGTCTCAGGATCAGGTTACAGGCTTAATGGTTTAAACCTCGAAATTAGACTCTTAATTCAGTTTAGAGACAGTCCCGTAGAGCGAGACACGTCTGGTGAAAATCTTTAAGCAGACATCATGGCACAAAAGTCATACTTGACATCCTGCCATCATCTGGCAGCTGCTGTAGGCTTGTTCCACTGGCGACTGGATGGAACAGAAACACCGAGTTTGGTTGGACGATTATGAACAGAGGCTGAAAAGGACATTCCCACTGACAATTAGGCGGTTTCCTCCAAATCGATATAGCATTTTGGAAGGGTTTTAGTGCAACTGTCAAGTGAAAATTTGATGACAGAATTTAATGAAATCATGGTGGATTTTTTTTTTTAGGAAACTAAATCACTTTAAAAATTATGTGTTCTGGCTTTTCCTCAAAATACCTGATTCAGATCAAATGACCGAGCTAAAAGATGATAATATAATTTTTATTTCTAAAACAGCCTAACTAAATTCCATTTGCATGCTCTATAATGAATACGGGACGTTGTTGAAACAAGACCAATGCAATAAAGCTTCTAATGTTTCACATTTCATCCATTTAAAACAACATCTACTGACCCGAATCTATAAGCCAAAGACTGATTGTGATGAATTCTGATTCTAACTTCAATATTCAGACTAATACACCATGTAGGTGATATGTATCCTATTTTACTCTCTGACTTGATAGAAATAAGCCTGATCACCTTGGTTAAAATGAGGCCTGATGCTGAATTATGGCACATTTCTTTAAAACAGCTTTAAACTGGTATATTTTAATGAATACCATGTACAACACATCAATGACTTCCAAATGTGAGTACCCAGGTAAGGTGCATGTTCTCATTGGTTTGCAAAGAGAAAATGAGATGTCTATTTGAAAGGGGTTTGAATGGGAAGGTTCACTGCAATCATTGACAGACATTTCAATAATTCTTGAAATTTACACCCTGAAATTGACTTCTTACTGTACTAAAGCACTAAAATTACTCTTACTGTATTTGTATGCAAGTGTAATTCTGCATTTCTCACACTTAGGGTCACAGTCCCTTTTTATTGGTATGATGCATGTCAATTCTAAGATAGTGTGTGTGAATTATTAGTAGTTATTTCGCCAGTAAAAGACAAGAAACTCCGAAACATATCTGCTCACGTGCCCACCTCCACCCGCCACGCTGACGTCATCACAGCTGTCCCCCGCGACCTCGACTGGCTGCCAGTCACACCCTGGAATACCTCCCATCACCTCACACCCCTATCCACGGCCTCAGGCCTGCTGACGCCAAACTATTACAACTCATTAGAGTTAACCTCTGACCCTAGGGTGATGGAGCCTTCGCCATCGGCAATGTCAACACTCTACTGTCCTTCAAATCATTCAAAACAGCCCTCCAACCCGACAATTCACTTCTGCCTTTGACACATAATTTATGTTTTGTTCAGGATTTTAAATTATTATAATTCTTATTAGGCCTACATTTCATACGGATAGTAAATTCTTGGGTTTTTCCTGGGTTCTTAATCAGCAGTTTATGAATTAAGATGTCATGTAATTCATGATGTTTTTAAGTTTGGTAGACACCAAGTTTGTCTTCTGGGTCTAAAACTTAAAAGGTTTCACTGGTACAATGCAACAATCCTCACTATGAAACGCTAGGAAAGAGCAAAGGAAGAAGCAGTTGGTCTGCAAAGCTAATCTCTAACAAAAAGATGTGCAGTAAACACCTAAAGACTTCATATTACAGATATGACATTAGTTACAGCATATCATAGAATTCTCAAGATAATTTTATAAATTTAATAAGAATAATTGGTTAAAAGCGACTTAATTAGAGAATTATTTGCCTAAAGCCATGTAAGCTGTAGAAGCTTCTCTGTTGCTGTTTATTAGTTGCAATAAATCCACATTCATGAGTGTTATATTGGTCAGATTTGTTAAAACTGCTACAGAGAGGTGCTGCTTCAGCTTTATGGGCAGTGTGAAGGCTGCAATTTGTGGGTTTAATAGTTTGTTCACCCGATTTATAACAAAGACATTAACAGGAAATCATTTTTGTGTATTGCAATATAATTCAGTAACAGCTTTAGGTTTAGATGGGTGTGCCTGATAAAATGGCGAAAATATTTAAGCTGCTACAAACATCATTATTTTTTCCAAAGCCTGATATTAAGAAGAAAAAAAGATAGCTTTTTGGTTATGAGAAAGTCTACATAAATGTCCACAGCCCATTCAGACACTGCGCTCTAAAACCAGCCGTCAGAACTTCTGTGAAGTTGTGATGTCACAATTATACAGCCTAACGCCCGCCCCCAAGTCACAGCCATTCAAATCAGCCAATCAGAGGAGAGGCTCGATATTAATGGTAAAAAACAACTTGTTCTGCGTAGAGCTCCAGAGATGAGATGTATCTATACCTAGTATACCTATAGTTCTTAAAACTAAAAGAACTTTTCTGCTACATTCACTAAGCCAGACATCAAATTCGAAACATACGGTTATATAATCCAAACAAGTCGTCACAAACTGTGTCTGCGCTGGCCTGACGGAACGGATGACGAATGCTTGGCTGGCTCTGTCAGAGGTGATAAGGATCACTGTTCTCATGAGTCATTTGTCTGGACTGTCCGGTCACAGGAAACAAACATCAGCTGCTTCGTTTGACAGACGGTCATCTGAACAACAGCCGAGGAGGTTCTTCTTTCCCAAAGCTCACAGTTACAGCCCAATGTCGGCTGTTACAATGACTCAGCAGTTTTTAGTGGTTTTTGTTTTTAGTCGAACATCAACCCCTTCACTCCTTATGAGAAATGAGTGTTGCTATGTGAAGATTGGCATCAACAACGAACGCCTCTCTACCTGCGGATTGGTTATCATAGGGAAACAGTATTTAAACTAAGAAAAAACAAAGCAGATTGTAAAGTTGTTTCCGAAAGTTGGGTGCTCATTTATAGCCAAAATATTCTATAAATAAATGTGTGATTTGTGCAATTACAGCTTACAGCTGAAAAAGGAAAAACAGAAAGAGCATAAAAGTAACCTAAAAGAATTAGTCTTCAACAGGAATTAAACGGGCCACTTCTTTCACACACATTTTAAAACTTACAATTTTCACAAACTTCTTTCTCATCAATACAAACATGTCTGTCCCTTGACTTCAGTTCTCATCAAAAATGTTTTCAATGCAACGCTGATGGTGAACAGGCAAATCCATGTGCACAATCATTATGTATACTGCAGGTGGATTCCTGGAATGTCTGCACTGAAGCGTTAAGGGTTTTATGACTTTACTGAGCACTTTACACGATTCTGTCTGATCCTAAAATAATATGCACACCTGATAACTCTTGTACATATTGGACCATTAGACCCTTGAAATATAAGCAGGGATGTAGCGTTTACTGCCGCTCATAAACTGAACAAGGTGCTGCGTTCACACCCAGTCACCCTCTCAAGCTCAAACCATGTATCTCACTCTGTCCACTTTATTTTGAGTATAAATTAATTTACCTTCTACTTGTGTCAGAGCCGGTGCTTTTGTTGTTACAGTGGTTTGAATCATTTCACGTTAAATAATTCTGTAAACTGAAACTTCAAATACAATTACATTGAGAGACAGAGACAGAGAGAGTCATGTAATTACAGTTACGTCAAATTCTGACAGCGTCTCCCAGTCCAGGCGATCTCAGTAGAAACCGTTTTGATTAGGGCCCCATGTGGTCAACCACACCTCATCTCATAACCTCGTAACACCGGGGAACAACAGATGAGAATTTCAAATGGAACCATTGCTATATATGTGTCCCAGATGGATGGGATTACGGCGAGAAAACAGTCTCATATGAATTAACAGGGGGACGGATGAGGTAGGGAGGAAACTAAACTAATGGAAATGGCGGATGGCTTGGGCCTCAAAAGTGTATTCATTGGTGCCGAGTTGAAATAATCGTGGCGGGTAATTATGTATGGATGATTACGCAGGGTGTAATTACGTAGACTGCTGACACAGCTGAAGCCTATAAATCAACGTGCTGTTTCAGAGATAAAACCTTTTGCTAAAAAGCTCAGCCCAGCACTTCCATCTGGTTCTCATGTGTGTCATCCGGACTGATCTCACTCAAAACAATTCAGCAAACTTCCTCCGACCGTCATGTTACGTAACTTCAGTCCAATTTAAGGATATTGACATGCACAGGAGCAACACTTAGGATTCACTGGAGGTTTTGGATGACAAAATAACCAAGCACCTTTACTCAAGTACTGTACACTACTTCTGTATATAACATTTTATACTAATTGTACTTTCTGCTTCATTGCATTTACTTTTTTTAAGTTTTAGTTACTTTTCAGATGCAGATTTGACACAACAGATCTTTTGACATCCTACAATAACCAGTGTGTGGTAAGTCAGGTTTAAATGTTATGAGTTATTAACAGCTCCTTCAAATAGAGTTTTTTCCCTTCATAATCCTCCTGCTATTTGGAAACTCTACTCTGAAGGGGGGCATGGAACCCAGGTTGGGAACCACTAAGAAACTTAATTTTATAAATAAACTTAATTTAATAATAAACGTAATACTTTTCACGCTGTACTTTTATAATATTGCTGTATTGGTACATTTAATGAATTAAAGGATCATGTTACTTCTTGCAGCACCCTCAATGCTGCTTCCATTTTTTTGGTATATTCTGTCATCAGTGGGACGACCATCCCATGGTGCCACATTCTAGGTCGTTCCAACCAAACCAGACCCTCGCCGTAGAAGACGTACCTGCTTGCCTTCCAGAGTGTACAGCCTCCTCACGGCGCCGGAGTCCAGCTTGATGGCGTCCGTGATGTCGGTGAGCACCTGCTCGAAGGAGTGCGCCGTCTTCTTGTTGAGCAGGATGCGCACGGCCTTGCGCGGCTTGACGCCGCTGCGGATGACGGTGACCAGCTTGGGCTTGATGAAGTCCTTGGGCTCGCGCTGCGCCTCGCTCCTGAGCGGGATGAGCGAGGAGAGCGAGCGCGACGTGCCGGTCTTGCTGCCCACCGACCAGTTGGGGTTGACGTTCTTGGTGTAGTCCACGCGCCGGAAGGGTTCGTTGGAGGCACACACGTAGCTCTCGCCTGGCGGGAGAAATGAATGGTCACAATTGAGAAGATATTTTAAAATTAAATGTAAAAAAAGGATGATATTATATTTCTAACTCACGCCGGGTATGCACCATAAATAAAACAAGCACATGGCATTGAGTGAATCAGCTGTACAGCAAAGTGTTAACATTCCTCCGCCAGACAAAAAGCTACATTCAGAGGACACGCCAGTGCAACACCGTCCTCTCTCCCTTTCAGCTGCCGGGCTTCTGCACTGGCCTTCCTCCAAAGCAAAGCATTTCATTTTATCTGCCAGCATTCCTTTCGAACAGTTAACACGCAAACGCCCCCCCCCCTTCCCCACCACCGACTTTAAGAACAAGGTCATGTGATGAGAACAGGGGCCTGGCTGGCGAACGAGAACACACCCAGAGTCAGAATGCCTGGTGATTGTTTGGAAGGCCGAGGCCTGCATTCCGTCCTGCTCCGCCGTGAGCAGCGGAGCCAAAAGTGACGAATTCTCTGTGGCTACACGCGTCAGAGAAGTATTTGAGTGTCAGAGAGCAGCTGACCCTCTCTCAGCGGCTTAACAGCCACCCCACGTAAAGGGTAATTCTGTTTTTCAGTAGTTATCCACGGTGCAAATAGAGCTCAGAATTTATTGCTGAGGCTTTCAGAGAAAAGAATCTGCCATCTACCCAACATGGAACAGACTTTTTCTGCAGAGTAATAATATATTTGTGTGTGTTTGGTGGATCAGAGGAGAAACATGTCAGTTTATAAACATATATAATCCTGTAATCCAACATAACGCAGACATATTGAACAAGACAGCCGCCTGTGGCTCTGTGCTTGCCATATTTTAGGAAATTGCTCACTTTACTGGAAAAGAATCTACGAAAAAAATGTTGTTGGTTATCTGATGTCAAAACGTATCAAGCGACAGCATAAGGGAATCTAATGAGACCGCATGTCCCACGATACTTGGCTTTATTAAGCTGGCAATTAACCAAAAGCTAATTAAAAGACTAGGCCACAGCTGGGGGGACTGGGATATGGCTGAAAAACTAAAACAAAATAAAACTGGGGCTGGTATTCACATGGGGGGGGGGTGTCCTCATGTGGCGGCCGGTGGTGTCTATTCCCTGGAGTGAAGGGATCTCAGGTGCAACAGCAGGCAGCAGTGATGCGAGGGGAGTGTCGGCCACCAGCCACGAGCGGCCGTCCTCGTGTTGACGCCAGATGAGGTCAACTTTAACAAGGAGCCCTGCAGCTTTTACTGCAGTGGTCACACATCTGTCACCAATGTGCACTACTCTATTACACCCATATATATATTGTATATAGCCAAAGCTATACAAGATGGTCACAATTTATCACTAAAACATCCCATGCTACAATGTTATTGCTCTCCCAGTTCTCTGACTAATATCCACTCCTGTAGGAAACACTTGGCCCAGTACAGCAGAACACCAGGATGTGCTGGACAGACGCCATTGGTGGGGTGATTTGAAAAGTTTAATGGTCTTTTCTCTATCGTCCATGGATAGATTCTCATTTTTCAAGAAGAAATGTAATACGCTCTGGGAAGCTAAAATTCTTTTTTTTTGCATTTCATAGACTAAATGTCTAATCACCATACTCTCTTATGACACAGCCCCTTTTCAGTCTTATTTGTGAAAAATGTTATGCCCTATTTGTAAGTAGCACAGTTCCCAAATGTCACATGTCTTTTGAAAGCCTCGGCTATTGGCTATCAGGTTGGGATCGTCTCGTCCTCGTTCTATCAGGTCACACTGCTGTCAATCAAATCAAAGGTGGTCAAACTTCCACAGTCTGACCTCATTGTTTTTCAGGGCCTCCCAACCCCACGCTTTGTTTGACTCACGCATGGAGTCAAATGATATGAAACAACTTCAAGACCATAACTGTTGCGTTATTTGCACATTGAAACTAAGGACTGAAGCGTTGATTTCCTGTAAATGAATGTAACATCTTCAATATTTTGTTGAGTTAATGTACTTTCACTATTTAAAATATTTATTACAATTTTCAAAACTAGAGAAATACTTAACTTTTTCATTTTGCCTTTTGGTTGTCCACCCAAAGTGGTCAGAAATTGACTTTTTATGCAGGTTAATGCAAATTTTTATGATACATATGTTTTTTTAAAAATGTGTAGTAGGGTTGTAGTAGTTTTCCCAACCAAAAAACTGCTTCCCATTTTGTCTTTTAGCGATCACAGAAAGCAGATAAAGTTCATTTACCATTTACATACTATTGACTACACAATGCTTCCCAAAGCACAGAGATGAACAACCTTATCTATCCATCAAGCTGCAACAACATATGCATCCACCCATATATTTGTTTATCCTCTGGAAGGTTGTGGGAGAACTGCAAACAATCTCAGCTGTATTTATTTATCAAAGATAATTGAAAGCAACATGGTCTAAAACTGAAAACCTACAGACAGTGATGACACATTTTGGTAATTCACCAAAATAGAATAATCAGAAAATTGCCTTAAAATTTGCGTTGATATTACTCTAGATGCAAAGCCATTACAATCCCTTATATTTCATCCAGCTGAGTTTATTGGCAGCTAGAGCTGGAGACTATGTTACAGTGATGCTTATGTAGGAGTGAGGACATTTTTAAAATACCTTTTCTTATACTTATTGCTGAAAAGATCACTGCAGTTTCTCTAATGAATGTTCTGTGCACTGAATCACGTAAATGCCAGAATCACAGCTTATTTTCACCCAATCTGTTAATTCAACATTGCTGCTAAGAGCAACACATCATCATTGTAGCTATAAATATATACACATGTACATAGCATTTTCTAGTGCTGGGATTTCTTTAAATTTCAGCCACACTGAACGTGAACACTTTAAAAGGCTTACTACGACAGATTAAACATAATAAACCTCTTGGCTTGCACCCTTGTCGTTGTCCTAAATAGAATTCAGGTGTCAGCACGTTGTGTACTCCCACATATTCACAGGGTAAACTACAAAGCTCTGTCTGAACCCAGTTTAGTATCAGCCACCTCTCTGTGTTCTTTTCCACAAGCGCAGCAGTTCAAATCGACCGGTCGGGGCTCAGTAATCCCGTCCAGCCATAAGAGGCACACGTGTGAATGGCGCTTGATTGGGTTTCCACACAAAAGAGCGCCAACAGGCCTCAATCAATGGAGGCAGACTGCTGAGTGGTGCAGGAACGATGCCTCTCCCCGTCCATGGGAGGGGTGAGTAAACAAGGACAAGACAGCACATCTCATGTTTGAGAAGAAACCAGATGGAAACAGGACGTTCTGGAAACCCAAAAACACATGTAGTAGGTTGCTGGTTTCCCATCATGGCATCTCGCCATGCAAAATTAAAATTGTCATGTTCACAGTACTTTGAATCCTCCTTTCCAGAGACAATGTAGGAAAAAGTAGAAAAAAATGGTGAAGACTGCAAATAATCAATTGAAAACAATTGTGCCACTTGAGCTAAAGTAAACTATTCTCAAAAAAAGATTTTTTTATCCTGAGTGCTAGAACATATTTCACATACAACTTCTTTTTCCATATTATATGCTTGCATTCTCACATTCCAACAAAACTTGATACTTTTCTCCAAGATAATCATCATTGCAATGGTTAGAGACCCTCGGATTCCTACGCAGGCCTCTGAAACCAGTCACCTTTCTGCCAAATTCTTCTGTAAAACACCCTGAATAGAGATTTTTAGGAGAACTGGCAACTCGGCTGCAGAGATCATAAAATTGAACACATCTGCATTACCTGACAGGAGTAAGAGCAGGATTTATGCGATTTTGAGTGGACTGACCCTATAAATTTCGCTGACAAAATGAACCGCTGCAGCCTCAGCCAGAACTCAAGACAAAAGGCAGTATTCAGTCAGAGGATGCCGAGAGGATCCTCTATGTGCAACAATGACCTGTAAGTGCAGAAGTGCCAGAGCCAATGCACCAAAATAACTTTTTTCCTCAGTTTGCCAAACTAGGGAGGCCACAGAATTCAGATCAGGCTCTGGCCTAAATCCTCCCCGGGCTCTCGGGAGATGGGGCATAGGAAATGAGTGGAGCACATCTCAATTTTTTGAAGGATGTGGGATGAAAATAGACCAGTATATGAGACTATTCACTGCAGCACGGAGGTCAATGGATTCAGAGTATGTGCAGCCTGCGATATCCTTTCATGTTGAAAGAGGATTGCAGGAAGGTCACGATGCAGGCAGGCATACACTCTCACTCTCTCTCCCTCACACACACACACACACGGGCTAAACATGCAGATTAAGTTATTACAGACAGGTAAGCGCTGCTTCTCACAGCTCATGTCCCAGGTTACCACCAAGCTAGGCCTCAACCCTTCACCAGGGCCTGACACCAGCGGCCTTGAAAAGGAGCTTTCACACTCTGCTGTGACAACAGGGAGAAGCCTTCATGCCTTCAAGAAGAGGCCAAACCAACACCTCAGCATGAGTCTGCAAACCTCAGATCTCAAGGACTTTCAGTCACATGCGTTTCAGCTTCACGTATAGTATTTTGCTGAGTAGCCGCGGATGAGTGACAGGCTCCCTGAATGGTTTCTCCTGAAGCTTGTATCTGTAAAAGCATGATAAATAAAAAAGAGGTCACAGTCCCTACAGGGTACAAAACACAGCCCGAGAGTGAAAGGCTAGACTGTGCTCCATTTATGTCCAGTGTGCAAATGCCTTTTTAAAAAAAATACTATAGAAAACTATGTTAATGCATTATGCCAAATTTAGACTGAGTCAGCCCTCCAGTTCTGCAGCAAAAAGACAAGAACTCTTCTTACTGCAAGATGCAATTTTTACTTTTATTTCACACTTTTTTTTCTGCTGACTATTATTTGAAACTTTAGTTTATAGTTATTAAACAGCAGGTCATTATCAAGCAATATGGTGATTATTGACTCGATTAATCTTTTGTCAAAATCAGATCAGAAAACAGTGGAAAAAATGTCCCTGACAATTTAAGATGACATCACCAACATCCCCAAATATCACATTTAGAGTAACATATGAGCAGCAACATAGTCTTATACCCGAGAGCCCTGAACCAGGGGATTTATTTAGCAATTTTTGCTTGAAAAATGACAAACTATTATTGGGCTGTTCAAATAGTTGCCTATTCATTTTGAGTCACCCAGCTGATGTGTCGCATCTGTAGGTGACCACGTTATACTGGTCCCACTGCTCAAACCTATTCATTCAACCCTCAGCATCATGAGCAGTGAACAGATAGTGGATGGGGGGAGGGAAACATCCATCTCGCAAACCCCAAGGGGGGGATAAGACTTTAACAGCCAATGCAAACACAAACACACACACACGCACGCACGCACACACTAGGTATACACTCACAAATAACCTACATACTAGAGAGGGAAGATGGAAAAGGAGAGAGTGCAGCTGAGATCAATGGACATTGATGCACATTGCTCCAGTGAGGAGGGTCCACCCGCCCGCTCACTGGGTCAAACCTGTCAGAGCCGTTGTGTCAATGCATCCATAAAGATGCCGGAGAAGCTCTGCATGTTGTCCGTTACTCTAATGTTCTCCAGAGATAAAGAGATGGATCCAAGGACGTGGATCTCTGCATGAAGGAGCACTGGTCTCAAAGAGAAACTTTATTGTTTGACAAAACTGATGTTTTAACACTACTTCAGGCCTTAGAAGTGATTTTGTTTAACTTCTGGCATACACCTGCATGAGCTATTTAGCCAATAATCAAATGCATGTCTGAACCAATGCGCGTTAGGCTGATCAATATGATATAAAAGTACTGATCCCCTTTTTCATGATTAGTGGAGGTCACATCCAGCATCCGTCCCTTACCCTCCACCAACTCCTCCAAACTCGTGATCTTCCTCCCTCCGTCCAGAGCGTACAGCATCCGGACCCCCTGCGGGAGGTTGACGTTGTCCGACAGCGAGCGCGTGAGCTCCATGAGCAGCGCGTCCAGGGACCTGAAGCGGTCGTGGGAGATGGCGTACACCACGCCGCGGAAGTACTTGTCTCCGTTGCGGTAGAAGCGCACCTTGCGGGCTCTCTTCTCGGAGGTGAGCGCCTGCAGGGTGCGCGTGCGGTAGAAGCTGCAGTGCGCGCTGTGCGCCGGGCTCGGGACCAGCCCGTTGCCCCTGGAGCCGGACTGGGACCCGGACACGGAGTTGGTCTTCGGGGTCCGCTGCGGCTTCTCCCGCTCCTCGAAGTGTTCGAATTCGATACTTCGGCTCAGCGACATGGCGTGCGCGTCCCTTCCCGTCGGCGACCCGAAACTAGAAAACAACTTTGTCGATGCGCGTGCCGCCCGGTCAGGGAGCGGGATGGATGCACGTGCGCGTCTCCCTGAGCCCCAGGTCCAGTCCGCGAAACTGCGTGCGAGTTGTTAAAGTCTTAAAACGCGGGAGGGGGGGGGGGGGGGGAACACGCAGAGTCCGTCTTGACAGATCCGATCGATCCGTGTCTTCTTCTTCTATTTATTCTTTCACAGAAAGAAAAAAAAACGCAGCGGGAGCGGTAATCCAAAACGCCAAATCGGGATTATCCGGTTGCAAACGTGTCGGAGGGAGACCGGCCGTGTTTGTCAGACATCGCACCGGCCTGAACCGCAACCGAGGAATTTTTTTTTTTTTTTTTTTTTACAAAAGTTGAGCGGTGTCGCGCATCGCCGCAAGCCGCCTCCTTCTCCCCTTCACATCCTCTCTGTGACCAGTCCTCCGCTCAGCTGTCAAATCAACGCATAATGAGACGGAGGGAGGCCTCCCGCCCCAGGGTCCTAATGCTCCCTTTTGTTTTGCCTAATATATTCACATCCAGAACAATGAAGTTGTTCCCACTCCTTCTCGATGACCTCAAATGTGTTGGAACTGTGAAGATGCTTGGCAATGTGAAGGAGTTTTTTTTCTGTCTGAATACATACTCCTATTACTGGTAAAGTGTGGGTAGACAAAACAGGCTCAAAGGGGCTCTATGTGGTCACATTTCTGTGGTCGGTTTGTAAAAGCTTAGCATGTTTTTTTATTCGGAGCACATAGTTAGGCCAGCTCCAGCAATGCAGACTAACTTCTCACACACTCACTATGCATGACCCTATTTCCTCCCTCCCATCACTTACAAAACTCCCGCTGTGTTGTGATTGGTCGAGCACTCTAGGAAATGCTCTAGGAAATGTCCCGCCCCTCAGCTGTAGCCAGTCATAGAAACAGACCTCAATTGCAGTAATGGGGACGATAGTGGGAGGAAAACTGGAGCCAACTATCCAGGGCCCAAGTCGAGGGAGGGTCCATTAAATTCCAGAATTAGTTTTTTTTTTTTATGATTAATGTGTTGGTGTCATAGTTTTAATATGGTGTGAATAACATCATGAGAAAATAAACTTGTGCAACAGTACTATATTAGACATTCTAGGGTTGGGGGGGGGTCTGGAGATGCAAGTCAGTCAGTTACCTGCACTCAGCATGGATAGGTTCTCAATGACATTAGGTGAGCACAGGGCCCAGAATTAGATGCTACACCCCCTGAATACAGTACAAGCGCTCAAGAAGCAGGGAGGGGACTACATGGATCCAGCGGAGGTGACTATTGAACTTTCACCCCCGTTGTGACATCACAACAGGAGTCATTAATTAATTAATAAATGGTTTGTGTCTGTCGGCCAGGTTTCAGCAACTACAGACCACGACGGAATGAGTGGGTCGTCTTATTTCACAATTAGCAGGAACAACAGAGACATACTAATTTAGATCTAAGAAGTGTTTTTTTCTTCATAATAATGTGCAAATCACTACATTTAAAGGTCCTATTTTTGAGCCTTTAAACATCTTTTTGATTATACTAAAAGTGTAGGTTTTTAGATAAATACCGTCCCATGTTACAAAACACAGAAAAATGTATACAGCTATACAGTCACCGCCCATCCTTCATTCAAAGCCCTTCAAATCAGCCAATCATAGGAGAGGTTCATTAATATTAATGAGACACATACAAAGCAGCATGTTCAGACCAGATCTCCAGAGAGAGCCTTGAGAGAGGAAATGTATAACTGTATTAAGGTGATTATGGGCTCCTAAATTTACAAATATATCTTTTTGGTGATACCAAGTGTATAGAACGGTAACTTTAATCTTTTGTCTTAATTGTTTTCCTAACATGTGGGTATCTGATTATGTTTTGTTTTCATGCTTGCCAAAGTGAAGCACATATCACAAATTTTAATGAAGCACTTTATTAATAAACTCTGTTGATGTACAAAAATAGCAAAATTATTCAGTTTTGACAGATTCTAGGTTTTCAAATTGATTGTTTCATATAACTGATGTACTTATTCCTCTCTATATGTTACTCTTAAACCTGTTTTAAATATATTTTGTGTCATATACTGTATTACCAAGGAGAAGTAAAAACATTGTGTTGAACCAAAGCAAACAGTAGATATGTAGAACAATAGACAAAACAACTAGATATTGTCTTTTCTCCAGTGTAAGAACAGAAGGATATTGCGGATATTTCATATTTGCCACAACTGCTTGTCTTATAATGAATGTCTGAAAATGTGTGTTGCAGTGACAGAACAGTCAATTTTAAATACATCATCACGCATATCATATAGCTTATATGTCAAGTTTGCTTATTTGCAGACAAGAATGCAGTGTGTGTTTCTATCTACTGTACCTGCATCACCACATGTGCAAAACGCAGCACAGTGCAGCCCCCGACATGTGCCACGATGCCGCGGCCCTGTCAAAGAAAAGCAGGGCAAACTGGGCAGACTGGGGAAGAGTAACCCACTTTACAACTATGCTAGCCTAATTCCTGCAGTCACTGCAACAGAAACTAATAGGTCTATATTTGTCACTTTTTAGTGTGTGCTTATTTGGGACAAATCATTCATTTACTGTATCATTTATAGTGATATTAGCATAACCTTGTTTTTACAAATATGAATTATCTAAACAAATCATTACCCGCATCAGTAATAGGAACGGTTGTTTCACTTTAGACAACCCTGGTTCTAGAGAGCCTCTGTGGGTGCAGGTTTTTGTTCCAACCAAGCAGGAACACACCTGATTCTACTGATGAAGGTCCACAGCAAGGACTCTGGTGGTTGATTAGAATCAAATGTGTAACTGCTTAGATGGAACAAAAACCTACAGCCACACCTGCTCTGTAGGACCTGGGCTGCCTACCCCTGTGCTGGAGGAAGTTGATTGACTTCCCTGGTTCTGCATTAAATAATAATAAAAAAGATAGAGACCTATTTAAAATCACACTACACAAAAATAGGATGAAGAAAATAAGTGAAATGAGTTTTTAGAAGATTTACGGGGATGGGAAAGACATTATTAAAGAGACATAATACTTCTTGGAAGGTGAATGTGTAGTAACTTAATTAGTAAATTAGACTTTGAGTGAATAGAGAGAAAATAATGATAGTGAAGTGTCCATGTAACTAAGACACACCCTGAAAAGAAATTAAAAAATTTAAAAGCAGCCAAATAAAGACCACCCATGTGGTTCCAGAGCCATGCTTGGAGTTCTTCTAATCCAAAGCCAGCTGTTGGATGTATTGTTTGAGTCTTTGAGGGAGGAAGCCGCTAAGGAGCACTCTTCCTTGGGCAGAGGGAAATCCTGTACAGAATGGCAGAGCAGAAAATCCCACAATGACAAGAATCCCTCTCCAACATGAAATAACAATCAGGGCAAAGATAAGGCTTAAGCCTCCCTGACTGTTTCTTCAGCTACTTTTGGTAAGCTGTTAATATAATGCAGTTTATGAGGGATTTAGGGAATAATTCTCCTCAGGCATTTGTATAAAAATCACTTAGCTACACAATCCACTCTTAAAGGAAATATACAAAGCATGTCCTGCTGGCTTTGGGTTAAAGCCCCCTGTCTTATGAAAATATTATACTCGTTTTGAGATTTAAAAGTACTTTTTGCTGATTTTTAAATAGCTGTTGCATCCATACAGGTACATCTCCTGTAAACAAAATTATTATTATTTGTATTCTTATAACATTACTGTAATCTCTGCAACTTCATTAAACAATTCAGCTTCATGTGTTAATAAAAATGAGGAAATGACTCTGGGGGTCAAAGGTTAAAGAGAGGAAGGGCATCGGGTCGGAGAGAAGTCAGAGGTGCACGTCTCTGAAGGAAGCAGCGATTTGACTGGTCCTAACACAACAACCACAAGCATCAATCACTGTCTCAGCCAGAGCCATGTTTGACCCAGTTGGTTTGTATATGGTTAAAGATTAAAGACACACTGGAAAAAGATGTTTTATCCCTACGCCTAAACACTGGACATGTGTAACAAGAGAACAAGCCTGAATGCACTGGTTAATATCTAAATCCATGGATGCTTATTTTCTTTCTCTGAGGTCAATGCCCAACTTATTTCACCCTGATTTAGTGCATGTCAAAGTGAGAGAAAATGTTAGTCTTACGCCCTCTAGTGTTCACAAATGAACACAAGAAAGTTGAGGAGCTAATTTAATTTTTAAAGACAAAGTGAGAGGGATCTGTGAAACTCATAAACTCAAAGCATTATGTTTAAAAAGATGAGAATGAGACATCATTTGTGAGAATTGTTTCCCCTCTAAATGGATACTAAAGTAATAAGGAGGAATAAGGATATGTTTTTCTGCATTTTGATCACATAGCAAGTTATCCGAATCAAAATCAGAGAAGGTAATAAAAAAACTGAGTTGGACGATTAAGATGCAAAAGTCGGTGAGGAGGCATAACAAAACAATCCATGCTTTCATTCCCTGAGAATTTATAATTTCATTTCCAGACATACTGCAAGGCATTAAAAACACCCCTACAGCATTACAGTACAATACCCCCATTGCTCCAGTCATGGTTCTTAACTCAGAGTGAGGTCTCAAAGTTACTTTGAATAAAACTCAAAACTTAATTTTTGCCTTTTTTCCCTTGTAACTTAACACAAAATGCACCACAAGCATAACAAGTACAAAAGAAATCACCCTCAGTAAGCTTTTCTAAGTGAAAGACACATAATTTTACCCAGAACATTATTGCCTTTCCATTGACCAGTTTGAAATCTCTCTTCCTAAAATAAGTAAAAAAAAAAAAAGACAAGGGTATATGAATCAGGAGGAGAGCCAATAAATGAAGTAGAGAACGCTGTTTAATAAACAAATGTTAGATAATCTTGTTCAGAAAGTCTTTGATCAAACTGCGTTTTTCCTGAGCAGCAACCAGATCAATCCCTCGACACTGGTGGATTCATGAGGTTTCATACATGATGCTGATGTCTGATGACTCTGCTTAGTGCAGACAAATGTGGTGTTGCAGCCACAGGCCAACATTCTGTCCACCATACAGCAACAGCATTACACCGGGTCACTTCCAGCTTCACGTCGTCTGGCAGCAGTGATTGTTAGGGGCCGTGCTTTCACACAATTACCCAATTTTCCCCACATTTATTTGTTATAAGTAGAGCAGCCCTGTCTGAGCTGAGGAGGAAGTATTATTGCCTCATTCTGTATGTGGTGTCAGACAATCATGAAAACAAAAACTTGGAATTATATCGATGGACTGATGTGTGTGTGTGTGTCACATATGATTGTGGTGGCAGAATCTGTCTGCTGGTGGAACTTAATGACATGAATGATAAAGTACTCGGGCTTCCAAGCTGACAACTAGAGAAGCCTCTAAACTAACAACTTCATGTGCAGTTTCCTTTTTTTAAATCATAGTTTGAGTAGTAAGTCATAGTTTAAGTAATATTTTTAACACTTCATCAGCCTAATCAAATAATGGCCTATAAAGTTAAAGGGTAAACACAGAAATGTACAGAGTATTATATTTATTGATCATTTCAATCAAGAAAAGATATACAGAATGTTGTGTGTCCTTTATTTAACAATAAAGAATAAAGTGACTCAGGCCATTATAGGTTGACTTTAGGCAACTTTAAACCTGGCTTAAAGTGTCTTTTTATTCCATTCCACTTAAATTGTATATTACCTGAAGTTAGATTAAACAAACACCAGGGAAATCAAATTGGTCAGAAAAGTTCTCCTTTTCATCACTTTTTCCAGATGAAGAGTCAAGGCATTTTATCATATAGAATAAAAAAATTAACTTAGGCAAAAAATAAAACGGCCTAAATCACCCTCTTCACCTAAGTCATTGTCCTATAGAACATAGAGTATGATCCTTTTAACCAAGCATTAAGCACATTTTACCAGACGACGATGAGGCAGCATCATCAAGAGCCAAAAACATACCTTTGTCAATAAATGACTTGGGCTATTATTTTTATACAGCGAAAATCTTTTTATTCTTTTCTTCAAAGTGATCTCAATAATCATAGTTTTTATGCATATTTGCACATTTCAAAGATTATTTAAATCATTTCGAGCGAAAACTTCTAAAATAAGAATAGTAAATAAATTTCCTGCCAAAATATCCTCAAGCGTTGGAGTGTAGCAGCGTTTTTTTTAACACGTAAACTGAAAGAGAGGTGCAAACATCACACATCAAGACAGGCACATAGCAATTTTTCTCAAAATCTTAGGGTAAAAAAAAACAAGATACAATATTTTCAGACTCTTCAACTCACTTTGCAAGTCCAACCACAAGGTGGAGATGTTACACTTCTTTGTCAGCGTCGCTGCTTTCAAATTCAAACCTTTTGTGTTTAAAGTGAAGAAACATCGACTAATCTGTGGGAGAAAGAGAATAACTTTAACATGGAGACAGTGAGCACCAAATCCTGCATCACCTGTATTACTAACAAAAAGTGCTTGGTCAGAGCTGTAGTTAAATTGCAAATAACATACGATTGTTTGCAGATATTGTGTATGTGTGAACAACTATAAGTACTCCTGTGTGGTGAAAATAGATAATAAATTGTGTTATAATATAGTAACACACACTAATAATATCAAATGCTGGACATAATTAAATTAAATTATCCTTATATCTGTTTATAATTATATTAATGTGTATTATAAACTATTTGTCGAATGTTCTATTGAAGCATTTTTAAATAGGGACTCATTTGTTTATTATATTAGGCAGCGGGTTTACAGTAAGTGAAAATTACATCTAGGCATATATCACATATGTTGCTGGGCAAGTTATCTCTCGTATAATTGTACTAAACAACCTCCTTCAAAGCACCTCACTGCGTTTGTGTATCACTACCCCTCATGGCCTTGATCTGACTTGAAACACACTTCTCTCAGTGAGAAATCTCCACAGCAGAAAGACAAATCTCTGATCAATAATATACTCCGTGATACCTCTGCAGGGGCAAAAACATCTAGACATTAATAGCGCTGTTAATCTGTCAGGGCCGGTATTGGTAAATTACAGCTGCAGAGGTCGTAGCATTGAACAGTCAGAAGTAATCGAGGCTGACACATGTCAGCGCGGGGCTGGGCTCGGGCCAGATCTCATCCCAGACATCCCGCTCCTCCCCAGAGAAATCAGCGGCCCTGTGGCCTCATGATCGCGAGAAGCTGCAGGTGACAATCCATCAAAGGCGTAAGTACTGTACACGGTGGCATTGATCCGCTGCTGTCAGGGCAAACCGGGCCTATCGGACAGCCGTATTGTACACCACGACGGTGCTCAAGCAGCGAGAGGCCCGAAAATATCGGACACTGAGCATGTTTACGTCTGTCATACCCTGGTATCACTAAAACACCCTTTATAAAAAATTGAATAGCAATAACTAACCCTTTAAAAAAATACTAATTTTTAAAAGGAGTAATAAACCATTGATATGGTTGATATAAAAGCAATTAAAAGTCAGCAACTGCATTAACACTCGAGTGTTAATGTCAACCACAAAAATGAAACATCTATGAAACATTAACAAATAGAATAAACTATTAAAGAAACTGTGGATTGCTGTTAGTAAACCCTTTTTGAAGGGTATGTACTGTAACACAATGTTTTTTTTTCTGCAAAACCAACTATAAACTTAGCGTTCCTAGAGAGCAGAGCTGTGCATTTATATGCTAATGACTCCATTGCAAGTATTCCTGTGCTATCGACACCTCATATATAACACAATTCCCCGTTATGTGAACTATGATGCACAGTTACACTGGCCACATGTCAACACAGATCTGGCATCAAATTCACAAGAATGTGTCAGAAATTAGCATTGTGAGCAGTTGGGCATTGACGGTTGTCTTTCGCTGTGAATATCAACCGCGTCGCTGCTAAAGTCCTTTCTCATCTAATCTGGTCACAAACTCCTCCAGACCAGCTCCATGTCTGTCATGTCCATATGAACGCGTCTGCTGTTAAATACAGCTGTTGGACTGGAAGGCTCTATGTAAACCTTGTGAGAAAGTGGATAGTAATTCTCGCTGATTAATATAAATCATCCCCATGAGACATTACAGTTTTTTTTAGGTGTGAGTGCTTTGACACATTGTTACTGGCTCTTAATTTTTAAATGGACCAGCCGCCCCGCTAAAAATGAACAGCTCTATCCACCATTTAACAGTTTTAAACCTAGGATTTATTACAAGCTCTTCAATTCAACCAGAAGCAGATATTTATAACAAGGCTACTAAATTGAAGACATTTTCCTAAAGATTTTATGCCAGAGCAGATCAGACGTTTAGACCCAGCTCAGATTTGTGGTCAGGTGTTGTCATGGTGCAGGGTTTTGGAGAGGTATATCATTTTATATGTTTATATCTGAATGGATTTACCGGAACATGCACAAAATATACAAGGTATAAAACTATAAATTACTCAAAAGAGAAAATTTAAAAATCCAGCTAAAGAGTTGCTCCTTTTCCCAGAGCTACACTTTAATCTTTAAGAAGATTTGCATATTCTCTATAAATCACATACATAGATAAGTAAGATTATTGAATGCACAGACCCAAATTTCCTGAATTCCTTCCTTTTTAGTTAATGTTTGCTTAGCTTCAACATATAATATTTGCATTATATTACTAAATATTAAGTGAAGCATCAATATGCATAATCGCCTCACTTCCTGTCCTGATAATCGTGGTATTTGTTAAAGCTCACAAGCACAGATTGCTGCGGCATTTTAGCAGAGCGGAGCAGAGTCAATAGATGGCACTGTTTCCCAGGCCGTGGTTTTTTAACCATCCATGGTAGCATTTCACATCTTTCTCTCTCTCTCTTTCTGTCTCTTTCTCCCTCTGTCTCTCCGTCTCTCTTTGTCTTTCCTCTTCTCTCCTGGGAGCCTATAGTTGTTCTGTCCAGAGCCAATTTCACTATAATGTTGAACAGACTCTTGGCCCAAGTGAACCTGGAGCCACTTCAAGCAGAATCCTCCTGGGAATCAAACATCATTTATTGTATCAAAATGTAACCAAAAAATATGTGCTTTTGCATAATGGAGATAAGAAAACATATGTCTGTGAACACGAGCTTCTAAACAAGCTTTTCTAGTTATTCAACAGCATAGCTTGTAACCTTGTAACACATTATAATACAGTATATGCTCCACAGCAATGTCAACACATCACGGCCGTGCATATATCTCCTAAATCCACTGTCACTTGCTGCATGCACACCCCCACATTTTAGCAGTCAGTCTGTAACATTACAGGCCTCCTGTCACTGACACCATTCTGTGTTTTCTTCATCATCTCTATTAGTCTAGCTGTGATTTAAAAATACATATCTAATGCTGGAAGGTTATTAATGTATATGTACTACTTAAACCTCAAATCCAATGCATTTCCGATGAAATTATTACAGTCTTTATGCCGCTGAGTGTATTATGCAGGTTTAGGTTTAACAGTATATAAAGGTACAGTTAGCCCCATCTCACCAGCAACTTTAGAATCAATAACAATCAATAATATATGGAACAGCAACACTTTGTTTTTTTGGCCCCATTTTACATGAGTTTAACTAAAGTTCTCAGATTTGTTCTCTGCACACAAAAGGCTTATTTCTCTCAAACGTTTTCACAATTTGTTTAAATCTATTAGTGAGCACTCCTTTTTCACCGAGATAATCCATCCACCTGAAGGGTGTGGCATATCAAGATGCTGATTAAACAGCATTATTTTTGCACAGGGTGCCCTGGGCTGGTCACAATGAAAAGGCTGGTCTGGAATGTGCAGTTTTATCATGTGGTACCACATATGCTGCAAGTTTTAAAGGGAGTCTGACAGGAGCGTTCAGTACCATAAGCCGCCTCCGATGTCATTTCCGTCTCAGGGAAAGGCTCACCTGCGCGCTCGTCACCCTGCGTGCGGATCATCTGAACCGACTCGGTCGAGCAAAATGTTCACCTACGATGGTGTCTGGCACTTTTGGAGAAGTGTTTTCTTCGCGGGTGAATCACGGTTTTTCACTGTAGCGGGCAGATGGCAGACAGAGTGTAGGGCGTTGTGTGGGCGAGCGGTTTGGTGAGGTCAGTGTTGTGAACAGAGTGCCCCGTGGTGCTGGTGGGGTTATGGTATGGGCAGGCAACAAACACAAGTACATTTGTGTTGCTGTGATGTGATCTCGAGGCCCATTGTGGTTCCATTCATCCATCGCCATGTGTTGCAGCTTGATAATGCACAGCTCCATGTTGCAAGGATCTTTACACATCTACTGCATGTTTGGGGTGCTCTGGATCAGCGTGTATGACACAGCGTGCTGATATCCAGCAGCACCTGTGCAATGATCATGCTGTTTAATCCACATCTTGATATTCCACATAGGTCAGCTGGATGGATTATCTTGAAAAGGGGAAATGTGCACTAAGATGGATTTCACCTCAATTTATGGAGTAAAAAAAAGTAATCAGCTTTTTGTGGGGAAAAAATACCCTAGATCTTTTATTTCAACTCGTGAAAAATGAGAGCAAAAACTAAAAGTGTTCATTTTTTTGTTCAGTGTAGAACTGAGTTTGTTTTACTTTTGGGACTTATGATAATACCACTACAGAACTTTTAATTAATGTTGTTGTTGAAAAGTCGGCATATTTACATAAAATATAGCCTACACCCTTTTCCTGCTGGCAGGACTGGTGCCCCCGTGAAGATCAGACTACAGCTGATTGACTGCCGCCTTTTTGCAAAGACGTCTCACTTGAAATGTACAGTAAGAAAAAAAGATTATTTGTGTGCTGTGTGGTGCTGTTTGATTCATTATAACATTGATCACATTATGTGAAAATGTGGAGAGAGAGAGAGAAAGAGAGCTTGATTGATGAGTCAATGTGATACCAGGGAAAACCTCCTGAGCTCAGGGTATTCTTTATTAAACCTTTTTTTTTTCCTTGATAAGTGCACAAACTCAATATGTGTTCAGCGTTCTTTTTTTTTTGTTTCTCGCTGTTTTCTTGAAACACGCCAATAACAAGGTTTCAAATAGCGTGGCATCCACTTGGTTCACACGGGGGCTATCTCCTCTTCGTGGAAGTTACACCTGGAGCAGGAGACAATTACAGCGGTTGCTAGGTAATGCTTCTCCCCGTAGTCTCCGGCAGGAGCTTCCAGTAAACCGAGCTATGCTCTGCAAGCTTGAATCATCCTCTCTGCTCCATATGGGAGTGAGTGTAGGAAATGAGCACATGCAGTACAAATCTGTGATTGTGCATGTGCTGATGTGTGTGTGTGTGTTTGAGTTGTTGTGTTTCTCTATTACCACGTCCCGACGTCATGAATTTGTCGCAGTCACCTGACCTCCTGGTGAATAATAGTCTGATAACCATGTGTTAGTCCTGTTCTGGCCTCCACTAAACTCCTGATGGAAATATCATCTATTTATTGCCACAATCGCTCGTGGCTGCTGCTTGGCGATGGACAGGTAAAAGAAACCTGGAAAAAGGTGCTGATGTGACACCTTTTACATTACACATAGGCTTATTGGTCATATAAAATATTGATTAGTGCAGCTTTAACATTGTGTTTAAATGGAAGACAATAAAGAACATTTTAAGGGATGTAGCCTACAGCTGAACGGTTAAAGTTTTGTTGTTAAAGTTTACTTTTAATCGAATGATGCATTCTTCTAGTGGCATCTAGTGGTCAGGTTAAAATCAAGTGCACACCTCAAGCATGTAGGAGAATCTATGGTAACACAAGCAAAAAAAATACTCGTGTGTGGATTGAAATGTACACTAATAAATAAATACAGAATATTATAATTCTATTCGTGCAGAGTCTCTTCGGCTAGTTTCCACTAAATCCCACACACTGGACCTTTAAGTTCTGAGGAAGGCTGTATATGTATTATCTGTGTATTTAATCCGAGGTAAATCTCTCTGTGATGAGCAGATCCTGGCTTCCATGTAGACCAATACCCTCCTCTGACTAGTCAAATGGTTTATTATGATGGAGACGATAGGACTGAAATCTGCGCGAATGCCTCTCCGCCTCTACTCAATAGTGTCATTTTCCTCTCCTCATCAATTCCAGCCATCTGTTGCTCATTTCATATTTGTCCGTTCCTGTTTGGCCCTGGAACCTTGCATATTTTTGAAGCTGCGAGTTAGTGTTAGAAATATTCATTTATTCATTTCAAATGTGGTTCGCCATAATCATAGAATTTTAAAGCAATACAGCCATTTTAGAGAGTAATCCCACAGATTTCACTAGGTACAAATTGCACAAGCATTAGCAACACTGGGAGTGGTTCACTCAAAATTAAATATATATATGTATGAATTTGAATATATATATTTCTCCAATTCACCAGCAGTGGTACATATCAATGCTGATAGTTTTGGTTTAACTTGGCCACCTATGCAGTGAAGGTGAATTAAATTTCATCTGTCGTGCTCACAGCGGGGTCTCTTTGGTAGAAAGCAGCTCCAACGAAAACCGATTTCAGCAAGGTCCGCGGCCTCTGTGGAGTAATGTTTCTGGAAAAGACACAATGTTGAAGTTTTTTTTTTTAAATACAGATTTTCGAAGCCTAGATGCTGCCGGGGCCAAATGAGAAAAATGTTATTTTATAATTCGCGTGCGCTGACCCTTTAAGTATTTACCCTTTTAGCACTGACCCTTTAAGTTCTTTACATGCCATGTGTAATGAATAATTTTTGCGAGTTGCACAGTAGTTGGGGCTTAAATGAAGCACATAAGGTGATATGGAGGACTACTGCTGATTTATCTTGGACTGGGACACTGTTGTGGCGCTACAGTTTGGCACAGCTGCTCTCATAAAATGTTTTGATACCCCCAATAAGAGTTCAGTGTTTTACTGTGATTAAATCCCCCAGGCCTGTTTGCAGTAAAACTCTCTCTCTCTCTGTCTCTGTGTCTCTCTCTCTGTCTCTCTCTCTCTCTCCCCCTCCCACACCATCACTAACCCTGTTTGCCTCTCTGCCTCCCTCGTCATTCTCATTCTCTCCCACTCTCTACCTCTAATGACCTACACACAGGGAGACATGGGTCAGTGAGTTCGAGTGTGTATTCAGTCCAAAAGACTAGTTAAAAAACCTCATAACTGTCTTTCGGTGAATTCACACCAAATATATATATTTTTTTGTCAAATAACATGTTTGCATTATTGGATTTATATATCACTTGGAGGGGAGTGCGATGTGTTTTACGATGAAACGGCGTTGGTTTAAGCGTTTGCTGCGCACTTTCACACTTGCAAAAGGAACATCCTCTCATGACCTTTCCCTTATAACACCCCCATCAGGCCCCATTTTGGCTTCCTATATATAGAGTGCTGCAGGAATGAGCCCATAAACCCAAAAATGGGTTAGCATTTTAGCACTTCTGGTTCCCTCGTCTGGAAGTCAACGTTTTGTTTTTTTGAAGGCCTAGGTCTCTAAATACCTGATAAAAACATCTGTGGTTAAACAAGCTTGAGCTATTTTCACATTTGTTCTATGACATAAAATACACATACTCGTGAATTTTGAAGCTTTTAATGTCTTCTACTGGGCGGCCTAATAGGACTAGAGGTTTGTCCGGGCACATTAACAACATCACACCAGCAGAAATGTTGAATACATGAAACTGAGGTGGCGATTTTATAAGCCTAATGTTAGCCTTTTTACTTCATGGGATTGCTTTAATGCTTAAAAAAAATCATAAAAGTGCTGTTCGATTGTGGAAAATCCCATGAAAAAAAAAAAAATCCCATTGGCTTTTTGACACGGGATCCAGGGTGACGTTAGATTTTGGTTCTGCCTACAAAAACATGTGATTCCTGTAGCACTCTATTCCTGCCATTGTCTGTGAGGTATTGGTTAACTGGTGACGGGGCATTAGTAGGGATCAGCTTTCTTCAGTGCTTTCCTAGTGTTCCTTTCAAACTACTTGGAAATGTGGTTTAAAACTGGCAACACACAGGTGTACGTCTGAGGCCTGAATCTGCCATCCTTCATTACCTAATTCATTTAGTCAATTTGCCGGTAGTGGGAGCAGAGTGCACGTAGTTCAGGATCTGCTTCAGAGGTGACATTGCTTATATCCTTTTCAATATCGCGGCCATTAGAGCTCGCTCACTGTAGAAACAAGTGTCACCTTGTCAGATTGTTTGAGAACACATTGACCTTTTTTTTTTATTTTCCTGGACTCATATTATCGGAACCTGTTTCCTTTCCGTCTCTGCACTGCCCTAAGACGGAGTCTGACTCTGCTTAGCCCACATTTATCCTCTGACGATGAATGATTGTTAACCAAATGCCCTAATTGTTTAATTAGGTTAGGGCCAGGGAGCCGTGACAGCTGCGGTGTGATTCATGTATGCTGCATTTTCAGCAGCGGTAATGGGTGGTTGGCAGGCAGGTGGGGGTGCAAGGAGTGATGCGGCCTTTGGCAGGAGAGCTGGCATCTGTCACCCATGTCAGCATAATGGGAGTGAAAAAGGCAGTCCAAAAAATGCTGCCAGGTAACTCGCAGCCTCCATTTTTCATAGTGGTGGAGTTAGAAGAAATTAAGACAGAATTCTTTGGATTTTTTTTTTTTTTTTGAGCAAGTCAGCCAATATTTGTAACTCTCCCGGAGTTGAAATTGAAAAGACTCAAAACTTCTAATGCTAATTCGGTCTCTTTCTTCCAATAGTTTTTTTTGGGAAATCCTTCCCACTTATCTTCTATACATTAAGTTAGAATGTCGCCTTATCAAATTCTTCCATTATTTCAGTCCGATTACACTATATAATACAAACATACTTAAATGCATGGAAACCACAGTGAAGATGTAGATTTGCTGTTCATTACCTACCACATTTCATGAGTTCCATACTATTTGATGTTCGAGCCATCTTGTCCTTAAATGAGCCAACAGCAGTAAAAGTCACATGCATCCCAGGAGCACCATGAGCAGACTGTGTGTAGCGCTTGTTGAAGTAAATATTAATAGACAGGCAAGAGCACCGGCTTGAATATTTCAAAATCGGGCTGCACGGTATAACAGAGTCCAAGCCTATGCGCTGCCATCCATTAGTGCTATCTTCTCCACTACCGCCGTCCCCAGGGCAGCGGCACCACGCGGAGAACAGTACTGTCTTGGCAATCGCCGCTGCTAATGTTTCCTCGCTAGCAGCTGACTTTCCAAGGGTCATATTGCTGTGGGAAGAGGGCGAAACCGAAATTTGAAAAGGGCCTGGTATCAATAGTTTCTGTGTCGTTCTCTGTCTAATGGTCACCTCCTCTCTCCGCCCTCTCGCGGGCAGCCAAACAGACACACATTGTCCCCGGGGAATGTCTGCATTGGGATAGGTGGTAGTTAAACTAATGGGAATACTGTAGCGTGCGTCCTCTAGGAAAAAAAGATGGCTGCCAAATCAGTGTTACCATGAATTTGGAATGCAGGAAAAGCATCCTGGGGGCTGTTAACTTGCTAATGCAGACAGCATCACGGTATGCATGAGTGAAATAGTCATTTACAGACAGTAACAGTAGTACTACTGCTACAGTATAACTCCATAAAAACAGGCTTGCAAATAAAATTTAGGAGACAAATAACACAGGTCTAAGCAGTGATCCTGCCCTAGCTTTAAGTCAGAAGTTTAGGTTCAAAATGCTGCATTTGTTCGGTAGTTTTCAGGTCACTCCAGGACAGAAAAACATCACACAAAGGTTTGACGGATTATTGCTGACAACTGTAGCACCATATTATTCATTTGGTGTCTCTTTTCTGTCAATCTGAAGGAATAGTCCAACCCTGACTCCAGCTCCTCTGTTTTGGCGTCTCACCGACTCTTCACATATATATTTGGTTCTTTAGCGCAGTGGTTCTCTGACTTTTTCGCATCAAGGGCCCTGAAACTGATAAAAAAAAGTGGACCAGAGACCCCATCTGATAAAGTATTCGCTTTTAGATGTTTTATAACAGTGAAAGTGGCCAAAATTATGGAGGCCTGAAACTGCCATGATCAAAAATAAATAACTTTCTCAGTACATTAATGACTATGTCAATAAAAGCCTGTATTTATTACATGTTACATTTAATTAATGTATTAAATGTATTTGTGTATTGTTTTCACATTTGTGCATAAATAGCTGCTTTTTATAAAGTCAGACAGTCATTTTCTATACCTGCTCATTTCTCACTAGGGTCAGGGGGGTCTGCTGGAGCCAATCCCAGCACTGTTCAGGGGAGAGGCAGCATATTTTTGGACTTTGGGAGGACGCCAGAAAACCTGTAGAAAACCCATTGTAGAAAACATGCAAATTACACACAGAGAGGTCCTTACTGTGTGTAATTTGAGAAAGTCCTTGAACCTGCAACCTTCTTGCTGTGAGGCTCCACCGTGTCAACCGGCTTTCTTAGTTATTCATACATTCATTTTTAAATATATTTATTTATGTCATTCCCCCCCCATTTATTTCTCAAAATGTATTTATCTCTGCATTGTTTTCATTTGCAATTAAATAAGTTCATGTGCAAAGAGAAAATAATAGGAAATAAATACAATGGGAAATAAAATAAAATAATTTATTCACCTTTAATTTTTGTAGTTTCAATCCTCCATACAAATGCTCCTACATTCATTCAAATAACGACATGTGTTGCCAAATCAGACAAATGTTTGAATGAGATGAATGAGAAACAGCCTGTTTTGTTGCTGATCCACATTAAGACCGAGTTCATGGTTGGTTTTGTGTTTTCTTCTAATCAAATAAAGTCATTCTACTATTCAGTATTCCTCGTGAAGGCATGAGGCCTTATTTGAAAACCAGATTTTTTGGTATTGAAATGTGTAATAAAGACACAAACTATTTAAATTGACATTAGAAGAAACGATTACCCATGCAGCTCAATACATAGATACTACAAATATATTTTAAATGTTGATTGTCGATTGTTGATTGTTGAAATGTCGATTTTGATATTTTGATGTAGCTGGTAATTACATTTTAATATGTTGTTACAAATAATTTTTTGTGTTTTAAATTGCATAATTTTACACTAATGTTCTTGTTGTAGTTGTGCTTGTGAGTTATGGGCTTGTCCCTCAGTGTCAGCATTGTTTCTGATATGCATAGCAAATTTAGTTAGAGAGTTTTCATTAGGAGATGTGGTGTTGCTGAACAAAGCTTTATGTTTGACAGACTTATGGTTGGCTTTGTTAACATGCTGCCAGAGTTTTATGGCTCTTATTTTGGAGTGTGAGGGAAGATTTCCAGTTCTTGCTCGGAGCATTGTTATTTACACCAAGGATTAATTTTGCACCAGCCTTGCAAAGCCAGCTCACATCTCATCACGAGAGCTGAGCACACAAGATTTAGGTTGGTGTCTGCGAGGCTAGATTTGTAGCCCTCACTTGAAAGATTCCTGGGACAGTCCTGTTTGCCGCATTCTTTTTCAATGTTTGCATGATATAGAGTGACCAACAATTCACTGTCATACTGCACGGGAAGTCTGAATCAAAACCATTAAATACATTAACAACAAGTCATTCAATGATACTAAATAACAATATCATCAAACAAAAATAAATTTTATACTTGCATGCATTTTGAGGAGGTTTGACTTGAGTTAGTGTCCTTAAGGCCGAGGCCTGAGGTGTTAAATTCTGAAGGAGGCAGCAGCATTGTGGGACCGGATCAGGACAGACAGAATGAGCGCCACGTATATAATAATAATATAGATATTGAGAGAAGCAGGTTGCGGACGTACATAATTACATGATTGGAGGTTACATGGAGCATGTGACTGTGCCCACCTCTACTCCATTTCTTTTCCTCCATCGCTCAATCACTCAAGACTCGAGTTCCCCTTAGAAACAAGATGACACAGTCCACTCTTTTCTGATGAAAGGTTGAAAGCTGACATTTGTGTTAGATTATTTTTTCAGACTTTTTTTTTATATTTATTAGATAGTGTCAGGGGGCTTTCTTTCTCATCGCAGGTTGAAAGCCTTGAGCTGGGACCCTTCTGTGTGGAGTTTGCATGTTCTGCCCCGTGTCTGAGTAGGTTTTCTCCTGGTTCCTCCCACAGTCTAAAACATGCTGAGGTTAATTAAAGACTCCTAATTGCACGCAGGTAAAAATGTGCGAGTAAATGGTGTGTGTACCCCATGGTAGAATGGGTGTAGCCCTGCCTCTTGCCCAAAGAACGCTGGGCCCCCTGTCACCCTAATGAGGAATAAGCAGATATGAGGAATGAATGGATAGTGTCAGTAGAGATTCAGACAAACAACATTGAGAGAAACAGAGAGGTATGACTCGACAAAAGCCTGTAGTTGAAATCTGTCTGTGTCTTAATCATTAATCCACCAGGAAGCTGCTTTAAATTGACTCTGACATCCAAACTCACCGAAGTGTCTCTTCAATCAATCACGTATGTTTACACTTAGTAAATATTACCGCTATTTCTGAATTTTAACTTTTCCTGTAATATTTCCTGAATGATGAGCAAAAGCTGCGATGTGGAGGTGATAGTCGAAGTAAACACTGAGCTGTGGATTGATTGTACAGTCAGACTTTGTATGATTTATTGGGCAAACTGTATATTACCACTGAAACTCCCTGGTGGCCGTGTACAGCCATGGCTTTCTTATACCTGGATATACTGTGGATTTACAGCCATATTTGGACATACACATTGGATCAGTCTGTGAGAGACTAATATATAAATGTGCTGTTTGAGTGTGTCTCCTCTGAGTTACGTCCTCGGATCGGAAGAACAAATCCATGTAGTAGTTATCATTAAGTTGTTTTAATGTACGCTTGATATGCAGCCCATCTCACGTTCGTCTGCAAGCCGCGGACACCCTGGATGTGAACGTTTCAGACGCGGTGACGTAGTTCAGACAGTGATCTTCTTAAGTTTCACTTTTCTCTGCAGGTCTGCAGAAACATAAACTGTCAACCCCTGGTTTCCCCCTGGTGACTGGGTTGTGATATGTCATGGGTATAGATGCATTTTTAACACCATATGTGCCACTTTTTTTTTCCTCCCGTTATGGGATGTGTGATAATTAAGGCTTTGAATTTGGAATGTGTCTCTGTGTGAACAATTATTGTGATTTCTTGCAAATTCTTTTTTTTTTATTTCTTTTTAAGCACAAGACTCATTTCAAAAGTGTCACAGAATGTCAAGAAAGAAATGGAAACTGAAAAAAATCAACAAATGAAACAATTACTCGCTGGAAAAAATACAGGAAATCATTTTCTGGCTGCCGCTTGATCAACTTCTGAAATGGTTTGGTTCATTATCTGTGATGTGTGTGTGTGTGTGTGTGTGTGTGTGTGTCTCTGTGTTTTAATATCAGAGCTGACAGCTGCAGACACAGGAAGAAGACAAACTATTCAAGTTATGTCTGTCATTTCATGTGACAAACATTGATTTCACATGTTAACAAGCATTAACAATACATATAAAACAACATAATGATTTGGAATAAATTGTCTGTATAGAGAGGAGCCCATTACGTGGTGATCTCAGGGCTCTGTCTGCAGTGTGCTGTATATCACCGCTGTAGGAGGAGGCTAAGCCGTTTATACCTGTTCACACCATTGGTTTTAGTCACTGCTCTGGCAGCGGCGTTCTGAATAAGCTGGAGTTTATTAAGCACTTGCTCTGCCAGTCCAGCAAAAAGTGCATTACAGCCGTCTAGTCGACTCGATGCATTGAATCTTTTCAGAATCTGATTGCGCTAAAAAAAAGGATTTAATTTCTGAGGCGGTAAAAGCAGTTGTGTTGTGTTTCTGATACAATTAAGCTCAGGATAAACAATTATATACTCACTGGGTTCTACCAGCAGCATAAAGCCTATTAAGACATTCCTAATGACATCAAATTTAAATGTAGGGTTTTCCAACAAACACAACATGTCTCATGGTATTATGACAATATTATTCTTCATAAATAGTGTATATTATATTATTATGCTATTAAAACTACTATTAGAGCTCCTGTAATATACAGAGGCCTATAATAGGGAATTAAGGAGGCATATACCTGCATAAACACATAACAAATATGTTGAAGGCACAGTGACATAAAAATAGAGAATATTGACTGATTACTGCTACTTTAAAGGCGCTGTGCTTATAATAGCCCATCTATTCCCCTCTGAGCTGATGCTACCAAACACAGAAGATGAGGCAGTAGTTGGCCACAACCACAAAGCTATAGCGAGGAAAAGTTTTTCCGCTAACAGAAGGGGTGGTGAATATGGGAGATAGGGACAGGCTCCTCTGGTATCCAAAGTATGACTCGGGTTCACAGGAAGCTCATTAACACTGCAAATCCCCTTGATCTTTTCCAATTAACTGTCCAGACCGGGACGATGTGAGACATGCAATTAACAAAGGCCAGTGGCTGACTCACCCCTCATCTCCCTGTTTCATTACTGGCAAGCCTTGGATCTGAGTCAAATTCAACACCTGACATATGTGCTTTAACAATCTGAGGGCTGCGGGTTTGATGCATAGCAGGTCCTCGTTCTCTGAGCTGTAATTATGGAGATTGCCTCCTGTTATTGGAAGAGTCAGTTCAAGGTCTCACTAGGCAAGGGGTAAGGGGTAACATGCGAGAGTCAATCATGAAAGGATAAGGATGGCCAGAGATATGGGGGACACAAAACAGACTGAACAGATCCATATTTTTCTCTGCAGTGTTATAGATACTGTTAGTTACTTAGTCTTCTTTTAATAACATAGGATTTAGCTGTTTTTGATGCTATATCTACCCATTAAATATACAGGTGTTTCTTACAGGAATTTGACAAAGTTTCCCATTCATAATGATTCGCGCACGTGTGCTGTTTGGACATATGTTGAAACAGCTTAACAATATGATGTGATTACTGTAGGTTAATGAAGGTGATTTATAGCCTGAGAGGAAGAAGCTGCCTGTAGGTTTTCCTCTGCCCAGTCGGAAATGAAATATACAGATAGGGAAAGGCTGTTTTAATTGGTACATGACTTACTCAGAATAAGAATTGTTGTGTTTTCTTTACCTCAGATCGAGACAAATCAAGCAAAGGCTCAAGAGACAACCTTTTTTTTTAGCCCACATTTTTGGATAGCCTGCTTGTAGTGCTCATTTGGTTGTAATCTGCAACCTTGTCATTAGATGCCACCATAAACTATACACTGTACCTGTAAGTCTATCTATTACTATTAGTATTATAATGTGTGTATAAAGTGTTGGGTGTGCACAAGTAGAGATGTTTGCACTCATAGACCACTGTTCAATATTTCTTTTGGGAATAATAATAATAATTACCATCAGAAAAAAGCAAAATGTAGACCACTTTAAATTCTGGGGGCTATGTAGATAACACCAATGATTAAGCAAATATTAGTTGAGACCTTTCCTCTCTTTTTAGTGTAAATGTTTTCTTGCCTCGTGCACTACTGCATTTCAGGGGACGTCAATCAGTTTAAATAGTAAATCACATTTAATTGTGTGACTCCATAATTAATCGCAAATTAATCACACATTTTCCTTATCTGTTCAAAACTTACTGTGAAGGCACATTTTTCAAGTGTTAATTATCTTATCAACATGGGAGCGGACAAGATATGCTTCCTTTATGCAAATGTATGCATTTATTGTTGGGAATGAATCAACGACACAAAACAAGGACAAACCTTGTCAGAAAACCCTCATAGGTGCAGCATTTAGCGTTTCAAAAATATGCCTAAAATCATAACTTGTGACAAACCTGGGCTCCACAGACCACCAGTGAGCACGGTGGCAGCTATTACTTTACTTCAGATTAAAGATCACTCCCTGGAAGGCTCACTTCAAAAGCAAATCACACAATATTTGCACATCTGTATAATCGTGTCTAACGTCACATGAGCAAAATAAAGACTCACAGTAAACATTCCCTTGTGCTGTGGAATAAAAACGGTATTGCACAAAATAAAGCAAACAATAACTGGTTAGTAGGAAACAGACTCGGTTATCGTACAGGTTGTGTATCTTCTATAAGTTGGTGGCTCTTGATGGATAGGAAGAGCAGGAGGCGCAGAGCTGCGCGTGGAGGTACATAGCTTATAAATCCATAGACATTTCAGCAAAGCATATCCACATTTTTGTTTGGATGTAAAATTCATTAACGTGTGGTGAAAACTCAGGCCGGGGCAGCAAGTTAGAAACCTTTTTTTTTTCAGAGGAATTTTCGGTGTTTCTCCACTCCAACGATGACATCACCACTCTAGCCCTGAGAGGCTCTCTCATCCGGAAGGAAAGGGGCCAAAATCTCACATAAATGGCGACTAAGTTGCCGTAGTAACAGATATCGCCACCAAAAGACATAGCACACCATTCCCGGCCGAGCCGGTCAATTTGATATAACTATTGTAGGGGTTTACGCTTTCCCCTTGGAGGAGAAACTTTTTACGGACCAAACTTTTTACGGAAGAATATAGATAAGTATAATAAATGTGAGAAAGATTCGCCAACTATCTGCTAGTGCACTTTGTGCACTGGGCAGATATTTGCTCTGGCTACACCAGCCCTTTCTAATTATTTCAACCAGAACCTAGATTGTCCTCCCTAATGTTCAAAGTGCTGCCTGTATTAGGATTAGCTGTGTGTTCAGCTAACAAATGGTGTTCCAGACTCCACGTACTCCACCGGTGACTCAGTTCACCACAAAGCTTTGGTCATGTCGATCCTGAATCGCGGCCTAGTAACTGTAGGCTAATGAGGCACAGCAGGTCTGTCCAGGTCTGGCTTCTTCCACGTTCTGAAACGATGAGCGTGTGGCTTTAGATTCCTGATAAGATCTGATTTTTACATTTTCCTTCTCATGCTTATAATTGCGTAACTTATCACAATACTTATGTAAACCAAGTTGCCATTAACTCTTTCCCTACCAGAGTAATTTAGAAAAAGTTCCTTGCCACCACTAGCATTTTTTTAACAAATTCAATCATCTCTCAATGTCCTGAACCCTTTTTAATTATCGACCCTGTCGCCAATTAAGCCGACTACACATGGTCTGATTTTGAGATGTCCCGGACCAAAGTTGGCTGGCTCTAAAATGATGATCATATAAGGACTGTATGACGGTATTGCGACAGTGTCAAATATTTAGGATCACCATGACACAATGTGACAGCACCTACAGCCCGTGTGTACTGACTGACCAACACGATTTCATAATTAAGGTCTTTTCCAATTGGGCCCGAACTCTGCACTACATTAATTCATTTTGAGCGAGAAGCAGTTAGGAAAGCCAAGGCAATCTGACAGGAAAAGCAACAGGCAGGCACAATCCTGTGAAAATGTCACGGTCGCGCTCGTCTCACACACACGTCCGGCGTTGTGTTGAACTTTTTTTTTTTTTTTTTTTCTTATGGCGTTGCTAAAATCTCACAGTCTGTAGGAGGCTTTACACTCCTGCTCGAACACTCAGATCTGCAGACCAGCTGCTGCTCTCGGCCCCTGAGGAAAGGCAGGAGACAGCGGGGGATTTGCCACACCTGTGGAATCACCGTCTATTGAGAATCTGGCAAGTGACCTCAGTGTCCACTCTCAGAACTCTTTTAAAACCTTTCCATAAAATGTCTTTTATTTAATTTTTCTTTTACTTGGTTGCCTTATTCATTCATTTATTCTTAAGTTTAATCATTTTTTATTAGTACCTGTTCCTAAATATTAATTGCATCCATTTTTTTTAGTTTTTCATGTCTGTGAAGCAATTTTATTTGTATAGTTGAAAATCACAAATCACATTTTGGCTTCAGGGGGCTTTGCAGTCTGCACAGCGATACGAAGTGATCCCTCTTGCAGGATGGACAGACTTGCAATAGCTGTTGTGTGTGCAGAATACAACACACATTTCAGAATGCAGCATTCAAACAAGCTACAACAACAATTATTATTATTATTAGTAGTAGTAGTAGTAGTATTTGACTGATTATCTAAAAAAACTTTTTCATATATTATTTTGGTAAGTGAATAAATCTGAAATTATTTCCAAAAGCTCTTTGTCAGGTCAGTCTTTAAAGAGGTAAATTGAAAGAGTGACCCGCTGCTGATGGAATAATTGATGGAGAAAACACCAAACGACTTAATGGGCAAGCAGAGAATCTTAACTTTCCTTTGAAGATCAAATTTGCATGTCCTGTCAAGTGATCGTGTAAGTGTGCACACACGCTCTCCAGCTTCAAACATGGAATTTTCTTCCCTCCAGAATTGAAGCAAACGGTATGCACATTCTCACACACATTTAGAACCTTAACTAGTCGACTTGTGAGGGCTTACATTCATTCCCTGAAAGCTTATTGATCCATTGTAAAAATCAATATGTGTTAAAAAAATAAAAATAAATTCTTATGTTAAACCTTTAACCTTAAAATTTGTAATTTTTGGCTCAACATGTGGGAAAAATCAGCTTAAAGGAAAAAAACTAGATGCTCCAAATCTATATCTTATTTCAAAGTGAGATACACAGTATTTGTGTAATATCTGCTTTATTACAGTGTGTACCGTGTCTGCATCGTACATCTTTTTATTGTCTGTGCGTGTCTTCTGTATGTCTGGGTATGTTATATGTGTGTGTGTGTGTGTGTGGGCTGCTGGAGCTCAGCTTTAGTGACAGAGTGAATTCAAACTTCTCTGCATACATTGTCTGGGAAGCTGAGCTCCGATTTCTGCCACTGCTGACATATTTGCATTTCCATTTGGTTTAAAAGAACACAGCTACAATATTCATCATTGCATTACATTTGCATTAATGTTAATTCTCTTAAGGGCATAGCAGCAATGTGTTTCATTGTGAATGGAAAAAAACAGACTATTTTTACGATCCTGACAGTGTTAGTTGTACAATATGCATAATTTTCACAGGATATGCATTCCCTTGTTAGTAAGACACTTTTAAATCCACAATTTCGTTGATATATTACTGAAATAAACTGAAATATTTTGCCACTGTAAAATTTCTCATTAACAATACAAAAGCAATAGAGTGACCAGTATCAAGATCAGTTTAGATCAATTCTATTCAAATTCTATTGAGAGCAAAACTAGTATTGAGTTGCAGCAGCCAAAAACAAGTAGGTTAATGTTTTCTAATCATCAACAATTTCATATTAATTTCATGTTCCCAAATAATAAAAAAAACAAAACAGAGATGCATTTGAATATGCAGATTACACAGATGTTCTCAATTTGTTTTCTCACAGGTTATGGATAGCTGCGAGCTAATTAGCAACATATTCATTTTAATAGTTTTTGTAAGGTGAGTCTGTTCACACTACGCCGGTTGCAGAAAAGGCCTAAATCACACCGTCTGCAGCTGTAAGCAGCGCCTCTGGAATCAGCATGGTGCACGATATTAAAATGAGTGTTATTACATGACCAATATCTGAGACCTTTCCTGTTTCTGCATATAACATCATGACACGATTCATCCTCATGTCATTTATACATGAATGGGCATCAGTTACACCTTATTTATTTAGTGTGATTAATGCTTGTCATGAAATATATGGGCATAGAACATGTAAAGGACAAATACAATCTCGTTCACCGTGCCAGTTACACTAGTGTGTCATTTTAAGATGAAAGTCAATCAGCATTATGGGTCAGCATTTAAAGAGGCCTGATAATTGTTGCTTTTATGTGATTTTTCAAAGCACCAGGAAGCAACTAATGGATTCTAAAGTGGTCGGGATAGTACTTAAATTGCACATGAATTACCAGAAACGCAAAAGTATTTAAAGCAGCATGGGTCCTATTCTTCAAATGACAAACTGCAGTGATTTTAGGTTCACATCACCACATTGTTAAAAGATGTCATCAGTTGATTTCAATGGTGGGTTCTTCTCCCACTTGGATGTATATTATATACACATATGCAAATATATTTCAAAATCTGTCCTGCTGGACACAAGATGTTTCCTACTTCACTGTAAATTCAGTGTTTTCAGTGTTTGTGCTCTGAAGGCCTCAGGTTTCCACATCAATCCTCTGGAAATAATATAGGTCCCTATGAATAAGATTTTCAATGAACATAAAGAGACTTTATTCAGAGAAAGTTTCAACTTGCAAATGATTGTGAAAACAGCCTTCGGGTCTCAAACTCTGCATACAACATTCATTAAATCAGATATTCCGCTAACATTGCATGAAAACTGTGGATAATTATACCTTTTGACTTAAATTCGACTTTAACCTTGGGCCTTCACATGAACTTTGATTCGTTCATTTTGACCTTGATTAAAATTCTCAAATCATGTTTTTATTTTGGTTCATACAATTGGATGTTTGGGTTTCGCCATGCAGAATGGCATATGTGCAGAGCTTGACACTAGAAGGCTGTGTTCATATTCATCTGCTGAAAGCAGAAGCTTCCTCTACGCCGATTAAAGGTCAGAGTTTAAAGTCGCCGGTCTGTGAGCAGGATTTGTGACATCACAGCTGTGATGGAAATTCAGGAGGCAAAATCAACCCTAAACAAACCTGTACTGTAACTTCAATCAAGGGGTGTCAGTAATATCACCTCAAGTATGAACACATTTAAAAGTTCATGTCATTGAGACACACTCACACACCAGGTCACTACCAGTGTGTTGAACAATGACATAGATGGGTATGACTTTCTGGAAACACTTGATGGAGTAATGGAAATAAAAAGGGACCAGCCTTTGACTAAGCCGGGAGAGAGAGAGACACTCTTATCAAGCAGCTCTTGCACAGTTCACATTTTAAACAGACAGACTAATGAACTGCTCTGAACTAGACAGCCATGACCCATTATAGCCAGTGTTGCAGATGATCAGATCTGTCCAAGAGGAGCACTGAGTCCCATTACCATTAAACCTTACTTGAAAATTCCCTTCACGACAACTCGTTTGGAAGCCAGTCCTGGACTAATATTCAACTTTATACAAGCGTGATGTGTGTTCAAAGTTCAATTCCTTCCAGTATACATGCACTGAGAATGGTCTTTACAGTCATATAAGAGTTCAGCAGTTAATCTACTGAAATGATATATATTTGCATATTCAAAGGTCCTAGATTTTTAATGAAAGCAAAGCAGTAGATACTCATCCATCCATTTTCTATACCTGTTTCATTCCTAACAAGGGTCATGGGGGTCTGCCGGAGCCCACACCCAGACAAGTCACCAGCCTATTGGGGAGCACACACACCATTCACAGGAGAACCCAGAGAAAACACACATAGAGAAGGGGAGGACATACAAACTCATACACACATAAAGGCTCCAGCCCAAGGAACCATAAGGATTTTAACTAGTGGAACATTTCTTAATACATATCCAGTGGGGATCTGTAATTATCATACATTGAGATGTTATTGTTTTGTCAATAGCTGCCTCCAAGGTCGAAACTGAACTTAAGACCTACGTAAAAGAGGCTCTTGATGCACTTAGGGAAAATGGACATTTTAACATAAATTTGAACATTGATAATTGGCCAATCTCTATCTGCTGTTGACGATTATGTAATATGATTGAAAGCACCAGAACATCAACTAAATGGGCCTTGAGGTGATTGTTGTGTCAACTGCTATTTCAAAGTCAATTTCCAACATTGTCCTAACAATATTGTTAGAGGAACAATGCAAGCTGTCTATAATTACAAAAGCCAGTTAGATTAATGAAACGGATGAAGAGTGATGATTAGTCTCAGGCTTCTATTAGTTTTAAACTACTGTGGGCTGTGCAGCCTGAAAACTCCTATTAACCTAGGTGCCATTCATTAGCATCACATCATTCATATGCATTTCTATATTGGAATCCCTCCCTTTCCAAAGCTGCAGCACTTACACAGCACTCAAGGATTAAGGGATCCTATATTTAGGACAGTGACAGAGATAAGCATATTTTATTTATTTATTTTCAGGATTGAGTTAATTCAAATTAGAATCAGTCGTGCAACTTTTTTTTCTGTTAATTATCATATAATTGTGTTCATCAGCCTATAGCAGCAAAATACTTGACACTTGTCTTAGTGTCATTTGAGATAAATAAAAACGTCCTTGAATCGCAGCTCACGCTCACTCCTGTTGCTGCTCTTTGGATAATGGGTCACATCCCCATGTTATGTTTAAGATGAAATGGGCGGTTGCCATAACAACGCTGTGAGGCATGGCTAGTGAGTTCCCTCTCCCTGAAATAGCCTGCAAAATTGTTTAGACAGATAACTGGGAATCTGGCTACCGGCCAGGAGCATGGCCCGTTGCCTCATGGGATATTAATGGCAGCCCAAACTGAAGCAGGTCTGCAGTGAGGGAATAGATCCCAAAACCAGCGAGGCACATCTCCCTTAATCAGTGCTTTAAAATCAGCTGTGCCTCCGCTAATTGGCTTCATTTCAGTCGCCTGATGTCTCCATTTGCTATTGAATTAGAACAGTGATGGGCAGCTGTGAGGCATGTTGGAGGAATACATGTCTTCAGTTGAAATCGTCCTCATGATTAGATCTTTTCCCACATTGCGTTTACTTGTAACTACAAATGTATGCAGGGGGATACAAGCAGGCGTTTAATAAAGCCTTTTTAATATAGAAGTGCCCGCTCTGTGGCTCCCTGAACTAAACTTTCTATCTTTGCTTCTCTCCTTGTGAATTGGCAAGCTGGCTGCTGGTAGATAAATATCAGTTCCTTTGGCAGCGGTCTCTACGTACATTTCCCCAGTGAGCCCATGGGCCCCTTGATGAAAACCATCCGTCAGTGCTGTGGGATGACCTGTCTGCACTGACCACCGCACACCTCCACCCTGACCACTAGACTGTGAAGGGGATGTGTCCATGAGCACCTTCACACACACACACCACCAAATCATGATTTAATGCCTTTAATTTACACTGTCTCAAGGGCTTATGAAAAGGTAAGCTCAGGAGCACTATGACAAGTTTATAAAGGCCTTACCGGGACACTGCTACACCAGACTTGGGGAATAACACTCTGAATTTTGGAAGGCTGATACGTTATAAAGCACCGGGTGATTTGTTAATTTTTAACAGGGAGGAGGATGGCCCAGAAAGAAGGGTTAGGTTAACCCTTACCCTGGCTTCAGGACCGTAGGATCGTTATATAGGCCACGCTTAATCCATGAGATTACAATTGTGATTGTAATTATTGTGAAAGAGAATTACTCTTAGACCTGGATGTGGACATTAAGCATTTTAATAAAGCTTATTTTTCAAAACACACCGATCATATCCATATTTTTGAGGGCATACACTTGGTGGTCAGTGTCAGTGTCATCAGCAGTAAACACACGCATATATTATAAATTTGTACTTACATTTAGTTACCGAGGTGGCATGGTCTTGGTGTATTTTCAGCTGCATCGATGCTACTGAATGATCACGGAATTATTATAGGCATAACTGCAGGCAGCAGAGTGTCTCTCTCGCTATTCCACAATTACACATTGCTATCTGTCACTTTGATCATAAAGGTGACACTTCTCTATAGAGCATATAGGTTATAATATAGATTTGACTATTTATAGTGTATAGTTTCAATTTCAATTACAAATCTTTCTGCTACTTCACCGCCATGGAAAGTGCCATCATATTCATCAATACACAACGCAGTCAGGCTGCTGATAGTTCTGAGCCATGGTCGGGCCCATAGATTCTAATTTGCACAGACCACAGTCAGATAAAGGATCAATGAGTCAGGCAGACAAGACTAACATATTCAACTCAAGGACCCCTCCGCTCCTGCACTCTCTGCTATTAGGGGATGAAGGGGGGGTGCATTTTGTTTCGGGATGGCATCCTCGCTCATCCCCTGTAAATTGCCTGCTGATTATAAGGGATACAAAATGTTGATTAGTGATATAAGTTTCCATTTAGTGTTTAGCCGCGCTGTGTTTTGGCAAGTAGAGCATGTTCCTCTGTCGTAACGCTGCATCCCAAAGGGACGAGACAAGAGCGAATGATGTGAGGCTGAGTGAGATTAATGCGTGGTAAATGGAACATGTGCTGGGATGACAGTGTAGATGAGGAATGAGGCCTCTGCAGGAGATGGAGAGTGACAGCCTGAAAACACCATAGTAGAGTAGAGCTTATTCGCAGCAATGTTCCCCCCAAATGTTTAGAGAAAACTCCAGGGACAGTGAATGCAGTGCAAAATCAGTGTTGAAAGGCATTTGATGCAATTTGCTGCAACATTTTATCATAGAAGTCACATAGCAATGGTCTAATTAAAAGTGATGAAATAGTTTATTAAGCAGGCCTTAGTTAGCCGGCAGTGTGCATAACAAATCCCGTGCAGGTTTTAACTGTTGTGAGCCATCAGGACCAATTTATGGCTGTCATCATCATCTCTTGAAGTAATGTCATTGGAGGGCACATGGAACAGTAAATCTTATTCCCAGGTTCCTCGTTACTGTAAATGTTCCTCCTACACAGGCAATCACAGAGATAATTATAGTAGCAATATGCTTCTGTAGGTCAGCCTAGGACTGAAGAGCCACAAAACTTGAAAAAGGAGGGGGTTTTAATGAAGACAAATAAGGTGTAATGAAGAATATGCAAAATGGGAAAAAAAAATGGAAACCTTTATTAACTTCCTCACTAACACCTCTAACACCTCATTAACACCTCTAAAGCTCTGTATATCATTAATAAAATAATGGAACTGTATGATCTTAGCATCCACATGCATTTGGACATGTCATTGTTGGATTATAGGTTAGTATTGATGGAATCGTGATCTCGATTGGGACCAGTGCTGCAGTATGTGTCGCATAATCATAAAAGGACAATCCAAAGGTGTGGTCTTGAAAGACAGAGAATAGTTATTGTCAAGCAGCATTAATTGATTTTTTTGTGGCCTATTGTGGATATCATTTGAACATGTGGGGTTGGGGACACTTTAAGCAGAGAGTTTGGGGTCCTTCCCCCAGGAAAATTGAAGCATCAAGCATCTAAATCCTTGCATTGTGTTCTATATCAATTTATGGTTGAAAATTGTATGTAAAGAAAACAAAAAAATCAGGCCTCAGGTGAGAATTCTAACTATAATGACATATAATGCAGTTGCTTGTATGTCTTTATTCTGTTGTACAGTAGATCAACTTTTCTCATTTATTATCAGTGTTTTTTTTCTAAATTACACAAAATTCAAATAGATTGCAACTTTCCTTGAAAAGTAGTAATATGTGATTTCTTCAGATGACATAAATAACATAGTGTAGCTTTTAATGCCTTGAGAAAAAAACACAACATCTACTGGTCAGGTCCCCAGGGCCCCGCATCAGTAGTCCTCCTATATTAAGTATGTATGTCAGCATCTCAAATATTTTGGATATAACTTCATTCATAGATTCATCAGTTTTTAATAATTTGTAAACCAGTGTAATTTCATAGCTTATATGTATTTCAGCGTGTCCTGGTCAAACATCACTGCACATTCATAGCATATCACACATTTCCGTGTCTTGGGAAAATTTCTCTTAATTGTGGACATCTCAGTGCAGTGGAAAACATTTAGAGATTTTTTTTTATGGGCAGGCAACATAATCTTGAGGTTAATTAAAAAACCAGGAAACGAAACTTCCAAAAGTTATCTAGGAAACAACATTACCTATTGGCTCACAGCTTACTCGGTTTTGAGACTTTTTTTTTTCTTTTTTTAAAGGAAAACATGTCCTAATATCGCACCTCCTCCTCCTCCTCCTCCTCCTCCTCCTCTTTTCTGGCTCGTCCGTGGTTATCAACCTGCCAGCGTGCACACGGCGCCAGAGGAGAGGAGGAGATGCTGCGCGTCTGTGCCGGGAATAATTACATTTGCCACAAAAGATTCAGCGGTTGTCTGAGCTCATAATTCATATTCATATTGTCGGGAGGCATTGTTGTTGTCTGCGAGTAGCCTAACGTTATATATCAATTTTTCAGAGTGCGATTCCTCTGCTTTTTTTCATGTTTTCTTTGGGGGGGAGAAATGCACGCGTTCTGTATATTTAGGAAGATTTTTTTTTACTATACTCTTAGTAGAATATTGCTTGACAGCAATGGAGGAAGAAAAAGAAGGAGGATTTCCTGCAGGATGCACGCAGCGACCCCTGCTCTAGGAGCTAATGAATGTTCTCGAATCTGGCAAACCGCTAACCGAACTGTATGCAAAGGCACCAGCATGGCAGGAAATTCAAGGCCCGACCAGTATACCTCATAAGCTTTTATAAAAAAAAAAAAGTGGCCCAAATTTAAGCAGAGGTGGTGGAAGATCATGAAAAAGATCCAGCACAATTCCATCATTTCCTCTTCCCAAAGGGAAAGTGGCTGTTCCACAACCACCCAGTTAAAGGGAAAATAATCTTCCGCCTGAATGTGGAATGCAGGTTTTTTTTTTTATTGGTCTTCTCTTGCATGAACATCAACACATCCACCCATAAAAAGACCCCACACTGTGAATGACTGCTGTACATTCACAGCAGAATTTCAACAGCATTAGCCTGCTGCTTTTAAATACGGCACTTAACTATCAATATAAAAGGAAGTCTATCAAATTATACTACTTTGACCCCTGTTTAACTGAATTGAAATAAAATACAGCACTTTCCTTCAAATTTAGCAGCCATGAATTGTTTTGGGAGAGCCTGTGCCTTTCTTCATCCATCTTACTAGTGATTTGGTAAGAAGAGGCTTAATTAATGATTTTTTTGTAATTAAGTTGTGAAAAAGTCTTTTAGATGTGTTTGCTTTACTGAACATCATAGACAGAAGAATTCACAAGCTCACAAGTTCTGTATTCTAGCTGATTGCTAACTAACCAGAAAGTTAGTAAGCAATCAGTTAATGACTGGACACACATTAGGAAGAGGATTCAATGTGGGAAAAGTATTTAAAAATATATTTTTTTTTTTTCGCAAACTTAATATTAAATCTGCCTGATAATGTGCTGCCAGCCCATTAACGACTGTAGAGTAAACCATGTGTATTAATAATTAAGTACTTTCATTGACACTTTTAGCAAACATGTATTTTCATTGTCTTTTCATTGGCATTTGTTAAATCCACATTTTACTGTATTGTTAATCTCAGCAACACAACGTGATATCTACTATGTCTGATGAAACAGCATCATTGCAGAATAAAAAAACCTTGAAAGAGTCAACATCCAGTGGACCATGGAAAGAAAACTGGAAAAGTCTCCAGGAGAAAAGCAACAAGCGTCACATCACACTGTCCACTCTGCTGAAGACGCTGATGGACTTTGAGCGTGACTTTTTATTTAAAATGGTCAGTTTTCTTAATCCCTTAATCTTTAATCTCACACTCCATCTCCCTGAATCCCTCCTCCATTCTCTCACTCTGGTACTACGTTATTTTTTTTACTCTATCAGTCAATCATTTACTTTCGATATCTCTCATTCTCATACATTGAATGATTTTTGTGACTCTCTCTGTGTTTTTTGTGTGATATGTGTTTTATCTTCATGGTCTATATCATGATAAGAGGAAAAGGGTGCACACACAGGATTTGTGTGTGTGTGTGTGTGTGTGTGTGTGTGTGTGTGTGTGTGTGTGTGTGTGTGTGTCTTTCGCTGTCAGAGGGTGACCCAGACTGGTTAGTGAGAACTGATGTCTCAGAGTGCTCCATAAGTCTTTGACTCTCTCTCTCTATATCTGGACTTCTGCACTTTTCCTTTAGAGTTTAGAGTTCATATCTAAACGTTTTTTAAAAGATTATGCTACATTATACCGAAGAAAGATGTTTTTAAAGTGTACCTTCATCATCATGTAGTTGGTCATGTTAATATTTCTGTGATTATATCAAGCCAACAGAATTTGTAACATGCTGAATTATTTTCTCTTACATTTTATCAGGATTGACACATCATTGATTTAGGTCTGTTACTCACAAAAGAACAATTTAAAATGTAAGATACTGTAAAAGGAGCAAAAAATGGTTCATATTGTTTTTTTTTATTAACAGTATACTGTCAATACAATACTGACATCAAATGTAGAATAATTTAATGCTTTTTTTCTGGTGTCTGTACCACACCTTAATGATCAGCCAACTAATCCAAAAGGCCAAGCAGGAGTCAGGTGACCTAATACGCTATTTTGTGCATGTAGAAAATGTATTAGATCTTTGGGTTCATCTCATAAAAAACGGGAGCAAAAACAAAAGTGTTTCGTTTATATTTTCGTTCAGTATATTTGTGTGGTAAACCTTGCTAATGCCTGGGGGTCATCCCACATGACTTGAGCCAAAAAGGAGTTGACCTAAGAGGGTTTACAGTCAGTTTTACATAAAAAAAAATCCCCACATGAACAAAAATATGGATTTGAAATGATTTTAATGAATGGCATGAAAGGTCAGAGTGTGAGATGATGGGATGGATGGATTAAGCGTTTAGAGGAGCGGATGAGGAGTGTTGGGATAGGGCTGGGGGGTGAAGGAGTCAGGGATGGTTCAATGGAGGACTATGTTAATGGTCAGCTGGTGTTATAGATATAGGAGGCAACCAGGGGAATAGAAACTCATAAATATGCTTAGATTGAGTCTCCAAAAAAGTAAGGAGATGTGCGTGGGTGTTTCTGATGTCCATCAGATCATGGCAGGTTTGGTGGAGAAGACCAGCGAGGCAGCAGAGAATTTTAATGATGTGTTCAGGGATCCCCTGCCTACAAGCGGTGCAGGACCATGTGGACATGAACTGAACCACAAGAATGGGAAGAGATGAAAGGAGGAGGGAAGCTGAGGGGTCAGGGGCCAGATGGGAGGGGCAAGAATAAGGAGAAAAATAAAAGTAGACAAACCGGGTCAGGATGGACAGGCGGAGCATAGCGTAGGGCATATTTATGGAGACATTTCATGGTCATAAACCAGGCCTGGTGGTGGGTGGCATGGAGGAACCCTGAAACTGACCCGAAAATGGTTCACTGTGTTCAAAGTGTTTTATACAGTGTGTCAACGAGATTGACAACGAAAAGGCCTCGGACCAGTCTGTGTGCTACCACGGCGATGTAGCGACACCATCGCCGTACAGCACCGGGGATGAATTCAGGCGCTGCACCCGGAAGAGCAGGCTTGGTGATGAAAGTAGAGTCATCTCAGACTTTTAATAGTTCAGCTGGAATGTGATGCCCCATGCTGTTCAGGTGTAAGACGTCTCTAACCAGCGGACAGTGTAGGCGGCACCATGATGAGCTCTCGTCACTTGCTGAAGAGACCAGCCAGTACCGCCATGAAGACAATCATCCCTGTCACAGCGGAAGAGAGACAGGCGTTTCTCCACCAAAAGACCAAAATCTGCAGCAAACTGCCACTATTTTTGTGTTTTATTTTATTCTACATGGAGCACTGAAACCACTGTCTACAGCACTGCTAAGTATAGTATTGTTCTGTGTTAGGGGGAAATGTGTTTACTCATTACAGATAACCCAATTCAGTCGTATTTGATATCCGCACTGTCAGAACACATATGTTCCTAATTTATCCCCCTACATCGCAATTTTATTTAATTTGCCTCAAAAACAAACAGACACATAAGAGCTCGCTTTTGTTGCTCTGCGCCGGAGAATTTTCCTATTACTCTGTCTTGATTCTAATCTTTAAAATAAATGAAATTCCTCCGAGATGCTGGGAGCACATCTGCAGCCCTTCACGAGCACAATAGAGATAATGAGGTTACTGAAGAATAGTTAAATAAGAGAGGGAGAGAAGTTAGTTTGTGCGAGGAGATTCCTCCGGGGCGGCCGCGGCTGGTGTGTGCGGCGGAGCGGCCTGCTTGTGGAAGGGGGTGTGCATGCTGATGGCCATCGATCGAAACAGAAGGTGTTGTCTGGCACTTCGGGCCATTCACACAGACTCCTGGCTTTGAGTGCAGAGTTATATTAACAACTTTGCCAGTTTGTAATTGATACAAATCTGCTGGTGAGCTTGATGCATCCTGTTTGCTGTGGAAGGAATCATTATAACAGGCTCTGGAAGTATTAACAGGACCTGTACCTGAAGGACAAAAGGCACCTGACGTATAACGGAGATGCTCTTTTCTTTAAATGATTCACCATGATGACATAAAAGTCAGTTTCCACATACTGTAACTTTAAATTACTGCGCTCGCATGTCGTTTGTAGTTTAATTGGATGCCAACTGTGTTCAGAAATGAGCTGTCTGTCTGTTTATTACTGTTTGCCTAAGGAAGATGACTGTGTAGGATCATAATATAGATGAAAAACAGCGAGGTGATGAATCAATCAACAGAAAAAAAAACATCAGCTATTTTGATCATGTATTAACTGCTCGAGGCAGCTTTCTAGCAAAAACAGACAAATATTTGCTCGTTTCAGGTGAAATGGAATGATACAGCTTTTCTCTGATAGAATTTCTTTGGGCGTGTGGATGATGGTTGGATAAAAAGCAAGCTATTTGAGATCATCACCATGAAAAAAAAAAAAAAAGGTGAGCCATTTTCACAGTGATGGTCTCAGATTACTTGATAATGATAATAATCGTAGCCCCAGACCACAACACACCTATTTCCTGCCTTATTCCTTAACTGCTTTACACAATTGTTCAACAAAAATCGCTCTTGTTGTCAAAGTTTGTGTGGGGAGTATTGGGGAAAATGTGCTCATGGTTGGTTTAAGCAAAATCCATCCATCCATCCATTGTCTATCCCGCTTATTCCCTTTCGGGGTCGCAGGGGTCTGCTGGAGCCTATCCCAGCGCGTTAAGGCGAGAGGCAGGGATACACCCCAGATGGTCGCCAGCCAATCGTGGGGCACACACACCATTCACACACCATTCACTCTCACACTCACACCTATGGGCAATTTAGAGTTTACCAATTAACCTGAGCATGTTTTTTGTATTGTGGGAGGAAACCGGAGTACCCGGGGAAAACCCACGCAGACACGGGGAGAACATGCAAACTCCACACAGAAAGGCCCCAGACCCAGGCCCAAGGCGGTCTTGAACCTGCGACCTTCTTGCTGTGAGGCAACAGTGCTACCCACCGCACCACCGTGTCGCCCTTTAAGCAAAATGATATGTGGAAATGTGTGATGGTCCGATTATTACCTGTGTTCAGTTACAGTTTGCAGCAGAGAGGGCAAATACAATGCTACTTTTTTTCCCCTAATACAATCAGCCACCGAAGACAGAAAAATCTCTGTTCACAACCTGACAAGTTTTTAAAGTCTTGCAAGAACTTTAACCCTTCCCTACTGGCAAAAGTGAGGTTGTGAAGAAAATGATCATCAAAGCCAACCAAATTTACACCTAAGCTAAGTATCATGAGTCCTGTTATTTTCACACAGACCCAGTTTTCTTCCACAGCAATAGCAGGAAAACAGCCAAGTTTGCCACTTTCCAGATGGAGGCTCGGCTTTCTGAATAATGATAGCTCTAAAAGTTGCATTTTAATGTCTGCACTACAGTGTTTACAAAAGTGCTGATTGCTACACCGGTGCTGGAGCCATTGTACATCGACGCATATACACGCTATACTGTCTCACACATCAATATGGAGAGCATTTGCATTTCACTGGGTATGGATATACGTATGTATCAACTATTTTCACATCATTTGGTGTTAAAATAACCAGAATTCCATCAACCCCCTCGGTTATTGTCGTCTCCGAGCATCGTTGTGACAAGTCTACTGTGAAGCCTGTAGACACACTGTAGGTGGACAGGAGAAAACTGCGGGATGGAATTTATTTTTTTCCACAAGCTTGTTTACACAGCTCTAAGATGAGTGTTCGCTCCCTTCATTTCTATCAAGGCATTCCTGCTCTTACAGTCACTGCTCTCTCTCTCTCACACACACACACACACAGACGCGCTGAACATCTCTCTATATAGCGTCTTCCTCAAATAGAAAATGTGCACTAAAACATGACAGCACTGGCGGCTAGTCTCCGTGAGCAGCCCCACTCTGATGGCCTAGATTCTTTCAAATCCGCTCTGGAAGTGCCTTCGTCCTCAGCTGCACTGCCAGCCCGCCAGAGAGTGAGTGAGCAAGCCATCTGGCTGCACAGCACATCAAATCCCAATCTGTGTTAATTTGAGTGTTATGGGCCATTGTTTATTTTTCAGGAAAAAAAAAAAAAAAACAGGAGGAGGGAAGAACCCCCGTTCGCAGGATTAATAAACCCATTTGTAATTAATTCCGCGCAAAGTTTTGAACCAAAAAAGTATTGGCGGACGAGCGGCACGCCGGCCACACTGCGGGCCACCGCTGAAAATTAGATGTGTCTAACCTGGCGAAATAAAGATTTAATCTTGCTACGAGACAATAACACTTAATGGATTCTATGAAACTCTAGTTAGATTCATAAATGGATCATTGTTATGAATAAAATAGAACATTATGGAGGCTCGCCGTCATGCTGTGCACCTAAAAGACATTTGGCTGCGTTTGTTTCCACCACCTGGTGACAACATTTGGATCATCATAGGCTTTCATTCATATTTATGTTTTCTTTTTTTTTTTTAATTCAGAACCTCATTAACTGTTAACCGTTACATCCCAGGTTAATATTGAACAGTAATTTTCCATTACATTATTACTAAACACACTCTTGGCTTTAGAGATGTTCTATATATACACTGCATATTTGAATATAGCAAAAGTCCAGAACTTAATAACTAAATACAGGGAAGCTACTGTCGATTACTTCAAAACTTCCTCTTGGTTTACTAAGGAAGTAGTTTAGGCCATATCTCTTTTTATTTGTTTATTTATCTCCCCACCTTCCTCTCTCTCTCCTTCTCTCTCCCTCACACAAACTTGTCCACATACACACACACACACACACACACACATGCCACCCACCCTGACACATGGTGTGTTATGCAATGGGTGATGCCTAATTACCACTGACATCGCGGAGACTGTTCACTGCGAAATTAATCATGACACAGGCGTCAGCTTTTGATATTTTTTTTTTCTTTTTGCCAAGTGCTCTGAGTTCGTACTAGCCAATGTAATTAATAAACCAAATGCACACAAATACTGATTAGACGCTGACACTGATGTCTTAATAATAACTGAGCACCTTGAATCCACAGCCAGGTGCCAGGTGATGTGAAATGTGCGGCAGAAAGGAACAGATGAGAGACGTTGAAGCTAATAATTGGGTTGTTTTTCTTTGACTTTTAGCAGCTTTGGGCGAGATTGGACGGAAAATGATGAAACAGTTCCTGCGTAACAAGGGTGTATGGATGTATCTCTAGACTCATTCTAAACAGCTGTGGGTCCACAGTAGCTTGCAGAGGGCTTCAGTGCTATTTATAAATCAGCATTAGCATTGTACTGGAAAGCGCTTACAGTATATCCAGTCATGCATAACATAAACAGTTGCTTTTCAGTTAGCAGAAATACTTGCTGTTACTTTATTATTACAAATAGATGAACTGAGACTCCAGAAACGCGGCGTAAACATGGCTGGCATAATTAATGTGACATGCAGTTCATCAGTGCACAAACCTCTACAAGAGCTGGTTGCTCATTTCTAGAGGTTTTTTACTGCCGCAGTGGCAAATGAGCACAAGCCAAGCAGTTTGGGACAAGATGCTGGCTAATTGATTTGACATCTTGCTTTTTGTTAAAATTAGGTTCAGATATTGTGTACCTCTCATAAAGGCGTGTTTTTTCACCACATGGCTGTGATTAGCTTTGATCTTCCACAGGCTATAAAGAGCAATGTATCAGAAACGTTCATTTAGGAAACACATTCCCATTTGAGACGTTTTTTGTTTTTTTTTTCCAACAGATCAGTGAACTATGAATAGTGTGCAGGGTCCCTCTGTTTTTCCTTTGCTACAGGAGATTTTTGTGTTTTATTTGTGTAAATATAATAAGCTATTTTGAGGCCCTAAGGTGTCCCCTCATATACGGTCTATTCCTTCACGTCCTGTCAACTTTTGCATGTTGACTTCTTTTTTTTTAATTATTATTTTATTTTATTTTTTTATTCTACAAAGCCAGTCAAAGCCTGTATCTCCTCTCAGGCTGCGGTGGGTCAGTGGGTGCACCTGGAGAAACAGAGAGCAGGAACACAGTGAAAAACTTGTTGAAAAAGAGACAGAAGTTGTTTCCTTTTTCTCTTTAATTATTTCCTCTTTAACTTCTTGTTTGTTTTTTTTTTGATGGGTTTCTATGAATTTATTCTTGTACTGTGTATAATCTGGTGAAGAATGTTGTTTTATATTTGTCAATTGACTTGCTAAAACTTTATATGGAAATCCTAGATGATCATATTGTATTATTAATTATTGTTATGTCTATAACACTATTATAACTATTAGTGTTGCAATAATATTGTAACTCTTTGTATTGCTTAACTATATTGTACCAGCATTCCAAGAATTGGGAAAAATAACAATAAAAGGAGAAGAAAGGAAAGACACCAAAGGGAACATATAGTTTATATGTAAACAATTTAATCAATCTGTCTGATCAAAGGTCACAAAAGAAAAGAAAGTGGAAGGAGTTTCCAGTCAGTTTTCACTATCAACACAGACCCACATTTGCAAACTCTGTATACATACACACATACACACACAAGCACACATACACACACACACACACACTCTTGTCCGCTGCATCACTACATTTTATTCCCGGTGGAGTGACACATCGGCTATTGTTCTGACATTCTGTTTTTCTCAGGTTTTGCCAGCCTTCGTCCTTTAGCACACGTCAGCAGCATCAGAGTGCTTCAGGGAAGACCACTGAGGTGTGGGCATCAAGAATCCATCCCGATGATTACTCAATTATTAATGATGGATTAAGGTAATGTGTAAGTAGCTTTAAGCAGCTGGTCAAGGTGGTGCTATAGTACTTTAAGTTTGCTGAAAAATTCGTACATAATTCAAAGTCCATTTACTAAATCTTTCAGGACTTTGGATGACTTCGACCTTTTTTTCTCAAAATCCTTGATAGACGTAAGTGAATATATATATATATATATATATATATATATATATATATATATATATATATATATATATATATAATAACAAACCCAAAAAATCTGCATTTATGGATACCTGTAGTACTTTGAAATTGTAATTCTTTTTACTTTACAACATTATATTATGCCCACATATAAAGCATATGTTCTGTTTTATTTATGTATATTACCCTTAAAAGATTCAGGTGATCAGAGAGAAAGAAAGGGACTTATTTGTTGGCAACTGAGAAACAGCTCAAACTTGGCATTTCAATTAAAATTTTTAATTTGATTTTGATTCGATTCTTTTTTCTTTGCAGGATTACCATCTCTTAGCCAACATCTGCAATCATTCTTTCAATCCATTATTTTAATCGTAATCCATAATCCGAGCCATAATCATTAACCATAGCCACTCGATCTCAAACCTAGAGAAATTAAAAATTTGCATTTAAAACATACACAGCTGTCAATGAATTGATAGAAGCTGGTTTGTACACATTAATTCCATTATGTGAATGATACTAACACTAGCCTTGATTAAAGCTTTCCCTATTTGTGAAAACCTTCCCCTTCCTGCAAAAAATCAAGCAAATGTACAAAATACAATCTAAATCTTGTAGCACCTTGGCATCTAGATACTGCAGGATGGGGAGAATGTTTGCAAGTAGGCACCAGGAATATCAATTCATAATGTACTTGACACAGTTTTGTTGAACAACACATTATTTAGTGATAATTCTAAGCACATTAATAATATAATCTGAAGACAGGCTGTAGCCTATACGCAATGTTCCCACTGAATATGTATTTCTGACTACACTGAGGGTAAACATGTTATTTAATCATCAACATGTTTTTAATCGTCATTGCCTAAGTAGGATGAACAAACCCCAGGTGGTGTACACATAGTACGATAGACTTTCTGCAGGGAAGTGGGTTGAATGCATATCATTCAGCATTTAGATGATACGTGCCATCCACGTAGTAGGGCAACTTAAGGTGACTGTGATCTGGGCCAAAAGTGGGACTGGGAGGTGAGCTTATTTATGATGTCTGAGTCAGTCTTACAAGAGACACATACAAATCTAGCATAAAGTGCTGTTTATTTTATGCCTGTAAGTCTATCTGTGATCATATCTCCCTTATACATTCTATCCTGATCTGGAATGAGTTAAACATACTTTAATTGGAAATGTTATAAAGTGTAAATTTTCACACTGATGTGGTCACACTTGAATGAGCCTGTCTGTAATTACACCTGTGAAATAATTAAAATATGGCAATTCATGTGTGTAATTCTCATAACTGGCTAACTTGGATTAACAGGTAAAAGTGTGACCTCATATTGCATGAAAATCTAAAATGTGGAACATTCGATAAATCACATTTGTTAATTGTATAATTATAGAGAAAAAAATAATAATTTTCTTTACATTTCAGGTATGAAATCTGGTTAGCATGCTTACTATATCCAATGTGCCTACAATGACCATATATGCAGAGTTCAAATGGCAAAACTAGTTTACCTTGTTAAATTTCATGATTTTAAAAATACATCTTCTGATGGACCTGAAAAAAAATCATCAGTGATGGAACCTGGGACCATTGGTTAATTCTTTCAACACCAGACACCCTTGCACAGGTGACCTAGCCAGAGGCACCTCCAGGCTTATTTCAGCTGCTTTTTTGATGTTTTTAATGACACTTCTCCCTGCAATTCCTGTGATGCCGGCATAGTTAAAGCTTTGTGTAGTCATTGCCCCACAAATCCTCTGCAGTCTTTACCTCAATGGGCATCCATCTAGCCTCGCAGCGCTTCATACAACAGCTCCTCCTTCAGTGAGCTTCCTTCCTATGACCCCACTATGACACTGTCAGCTCCGTGATGTTGATGATGTTTTTGATGCTCTCTGAAATCAAGGTTTAGCCTCAGAGTGGCACTGACAATACGAAGGGTGAATCTAAGCTGTTGTTCCAGGTCCACAGAGAGCTGCCAGTCCTGGGCGGTCGCCAGGATCCCTGCTGCCTTCTTATGTCCTGCTCGTGGCCGCTCCTCCTGCCTTGGCAAAAGCAATTGCGTGGGCGGTGGTGCGCACTTGGCTACAGCTGCTGATTCCCTTGCTGATGGCTTCTACAATAGGTTTCAGTACCTGGTTAGGGCGCCAAGTATATCGACCCTTGTCGAGCGCTTTTAGGCAGCAGCTTATTATGTGCTCCAATGTCCCTCTGGTTAAGCAGATTGGTGAGTAGTTTGGAGTCTCCACTTTGCCCCAGCTAAAGGGGTTAGCTGGGCAAGGCAAGAAAGGCAATGTAGTGTGGATGTGGCTGCCAGAGATCCGTCCATTTTTCCGGTCCATGGCTCTGACTTTGCTTCTCCTTTTCCATGCTCCTCTTGTGCTGTGGAATTGGGAACATTCCCAAACCCGCTCTCCCATGGAATACTACTTCCACCAAAATCTGTGACGCATTCATGACGTCCAGCTCAGTATCCTTGCCTCTCCACTTCCTTCCCTTCTTCCTCACCACTGCTTCCTGGGCCACCTTCAGGTCATTAGAGTCTCTTTACATCACACCTCTCAGTCATCCTAAGCTCCTCTTCCAAAGACATTAAAGGCAACTGGAGCTGTGAGTTGTTTCAATAGAGGGTGATGTTGCTGAGTCTTCTAGGCAACCCAAGCCTTTTCCTGAGATAGCCACTGACCTTCTTCTTAAAGTGTACTCTTTGGAAATATATCATGATGATATATTCACGCATTTTATTTGTTTGGAAACCGCAATTGGTTGACTGATGTCAGTCAGCTGTCCAGTTCCTTCACTGGCAGTGCCCAACACTGACATAGAAACAGTGTATGACACTGTGTTTTTCAGCAGAAGTGGCAAATGAGTCTTGACTTTGCCTGCTTGAAGATCATTAGAGTTCACAAGATAAGTTGTTTCAGACCTTGATAGATCCACCTGCGTCCTTGCACTAACTCTGTGGTGAGAAGTCTTCGTTAAGAGCCCTGATTGGGTCAGAGGGCTCCAGTACTCTGGCTCTGCAGACTTGACATGCACAGTCATTGCAAGGGCCAATAGGGACACAGAGATGGTTTAGACTGCGATTAAACTAACCTCCAGGTGTCATTACCTTAGATTAATGAGCCCTTGAGACTTTTATTTTTAACTGGTTGTAATAATCCAGGATCAGGTCTACAACATGGTGTGGCACATGGTGTTTGGTCATGGTTGGTTGAAAGAGCCATAAACATAGTCTAGATCTAGCCAAAGCCAAATGAGGTCTCTCCTATTCTCAGATCTGACCTTTATAATAAGAGTCTCATCTAACTGTGGGGTCATTCAGTCTGTATACCAAGTACAGCAGAAAATGCTCGCTGCACACAAGTCAGACACATAACATAAAACAATGCTTTATACATGTACATATAAATTAGGATTCATCAAATGCACCACAAGCAGCAAACATTGATTGTGGTGTGTGGTTGGTGACAATGTGTGTCCTTATCTGTCGTGTTACTGATCTGTTAAGGTGCAAATCACGCATGCACCTGTATACCTATTTGTAGGTATATACACTTTCCAATGCCACCAAAAGGCCCAAAAGGAGTATGTATATTTATTACAAAATGTGTCTTTGTCTGTTTTTGACCTATCTTACATAATTGTGGTAGTGGGCAGCTGCATTGTACTGCTCAGGCACCAACTTCAGGTCTTACATCAGTTTTTGTTTTTAGATGTCTTTAATGGTTGTAGGAAAACCTGTTGAAGAGCCAATGGCAACCTGGGAGAGCTTGCTGTAAAGCAACAGTGGTAATGACTGAGCCACCATGCTACATTGACAGTTATAATCAACAATATCTTGTGAGGATAACTTATTGGATGCAAAGTCAACATCAAAAGCATTTAACCCAAGGATCCACAGCAATTAAGTGACTGACCATGGGGACAGCTACATTTATCACTGTAGATGTGGATGTTCCTTAAGAATAACTGGAACAGTACTGCATAAGCAGCTGAGGGAGGATGGTGCTGAAGGAACTCATCACTGATTAAAACTACCTCTGTAATTACCACACACGATGGGGACAGGGTCTTCTGCTGAGTTGACTAAGGTTTCGCGTTAACATGCTCCAATTCACCTGTCCCCATGAGGTACAGCATGTTGAGCCTTTGGCCCTCTCCGCTACTGACAGTGTCTAAACAAGAGTGGACGCCTGCTTCTAATCGCAGCAATCATCCGAAAGGATTTTCCTTCTTTCAGCCCCTTGAAACAGGGCTATTTTTATAATATATATGCACAATGTTTTCAGGCTAGTGTGAGTATCACCCGATTTCACTAAAACAATAGTGCTTTAGAGTTCAGTGAGATTAAATGGAGCTGCCTTCAATTTTTACGAATGAGGGAGCCACTTATGACAAAATAATTTATATCAACCATGCTCTGATGTCATTCGGCAAACTCTCATGACTGTGGAAAAGTCTGTGATGCAAAGCTAAATTACATTTGCTGAGGATGTGTTTGACTGGCACCAACTATGTGGAATGGACAAGCATGAGCTGCATGGAAGGAAATAAGAAACGTTGGTTATATCTCAATTCTCCTGCTTTTTTTTTCTGAAGCAGGTCCCCATTCATGGGTGATTAACAGGCAGATCAGGGAGGTGGGCAGTGTTGCTTGGATGGCTTTGACTAATCTAGCTGCTGCTGCTGCTTCGCTTGGGTAATGGCTACAGGCTGGCTTGTACCCAGGCAAGCAATGAAGAAAACATTCAAACTACATAGCGCAGCGTTGAAAGCCTAAATCCTACATGCACACTTCTATGCAGCCACGTGAAACACTGCAAAATGTGACTTGACTGACTGACAACTCCAGAGATTAAACTGATTATTGGATGCTGCTGGAGTAAAACTAAAGTCTATGCTCATACCAATGTCTTGAGACATTATCAGCAAAATGCAAATAAGAGCTTAATCTAAATGATAAAGTCACAATCATTTCTTTTGATGGCAGTTGCAGATATACACAGGCACATCTTGCTTTCCCATGAATGCACCAGAGGACACTTTCAATGAGCTGTACTGATGTCATTTAATAAAATACAGTATGCCAGCTTGACTGGGTCTGACAGCTTTTTAAGAAGCTACATATTTCAATTACACAAGACTTTAAAACTCTGTCTTGCTATTTAGTGGCACATTTGTTTTAGCCATATTTCCAGTATATATGAATATATTGTCATTCACGGTAATTTGGTTTTAATTTTGGAAAGCAAATCCCAAAATGTACATATAACATGTCATGCCTATTATGTGACTTCTTATCTTATCAGCTCACTTATATATATATATATGTAACTTACTTACTTACTTACTATATATATATATTTACTTACTTACTACTTAGTTTATATATATATATATATATATATATATATATATATATAAGATAAGATAACAACGGGGAAATTTGCTTGTTACTGCAGCGTACAGAGTAAAGAAAGAGAAAAGAAAATAAAAGCTATAAAAAATAAAATACACAACACTATGTACACAATTTGTAGAATTTGTTGATCCACATACACAGTATGCATATATATATATATATATATATATATATATATATATATATATATATATATATATATATATATATATATATATATATATATATATATATATATATATATATATATATATATAACAGTTTGACATAGCTGAATTAAGAGTGACCACTCAATACATTTGCTTTTTGCACAGCTGTAGAAATATTGCTCCACCTAGTGGAGGCAGCAGTTGCAATGTTACAGGGCAAGTCGGTGTCACTCTTACAGTAAGATAAGTCCCTCCACTCAATATTTGCAGGGCTTTATGAGCTCCATGTTGGCTGTAAAGTGGAAGTGGGAAAGGCCGCTGCCCCCTCTCTCTGTCTCTCTCTGTCTCTCTCTCTCTCTCTACATAGGTTTGCATGCAACCTTTTAAAGAAGTGACACTGAATTAGGGGAGATAAGAGGAGCTCAGATAGATAGCGCTCGATAAGGGGGAAAAAGACGGCAGATGATGCGCCATCGGACGTGAAAACAAACTTTCGTGTATTCCTTTATTTAAAAAAAAAAGAAAAAGAAAAGAGTGAAAGTGTTGCCCCGAAGAGTTTATTTCAAACACCAGCGCTCGGAGCACGGTGCCCTATTTCCAGACAGGTCTGTCTACCTGCGCTCCTCCCCTCCCCTCCCCCCACCTCCTCCTCCTCCTCCTCCTCGGAGTTTGTGTTGCACTCGATGCAGTAGGAGGGTCCATGTGCACGGAATGACGTCGCTCTGACTGTAAGTCCGACCGACTCCTTGGTTTTGTTTTTAATTACTTACTCTTGGTTTTTTTTTGTTGTTGGTTTTTTATTGTTTTTGATATCTCGGGCCCGGAGTCGCTAATCCGCCAAACTGCGGGGCAGAATGTGAGCTCGTCCGCCGCTGTCGCCCGACCCGTCGCTGCCGTTCGTCCTGTCAGCAGCAGCAGCAGCAGCAGCAGCAGCAGCGGCTCGTTGTGGAGGGATTATAGTGATCATACGCAGCAGACTTCCACAGTGTGTCCGTAGCTGTCAAACTGCTAACTACCTGTGTGACAGAGTACACCCGACACATCCGCTGATATTTATTGACTTTGATTTTTTTTCTTTTTTTTTTGTTGCTTGTCTTCTTCTTCTTCTCCTTCTTTCGGTCCTCTGGATTATCGCTGCCCAGCAACACAGCCACCTGACAATTCTCTGAATGTCGGAATTAAGGTAAGGAAGGACACAGCTCGGTGTTTGGCATCTAGACTTTCTTATTTTTTGTAATGTTTTGTTGCTTATTTTTCCTGCTTTTATTTTCATTTCCGAGATGACATCGAACGCAAAGTCCAAAACTGAACGCTCGCATCCTTTTCTTTCCGATCCGTTTGCAGCGGAGAAGGGGAGACATGTTATAACTTTTAACCGGGACCGTTAACCGAGTGTCGTGTCTATAATTAAAATCCTAAAGTCTTCCAGAAGTTAGCTTATTGGGTGTTAGCTGTGGCGAAGAAGAAGGACGGCTCCGTTAGGTTTGTATTAGATTTATATTTCTGTACGCACCTGTGTGGAGGTGCTGGAGCTGTCAACCTCCTTTCTTAAATTATTTACATTTCCTTCCTATCACACTTAGTCCTCCCTTTTTGACCTCACAGAATCCGGCCAGAAACACAACTTTAACAACAACAACAACAGTAGTCTAGTGTAAAAACCTTATTCTGCGCATCCGTGAAATGGAGCGATACGCAGAGTTGCATATCCCACAGGCGCAGCACAATCACGGCAGGAGCCGTGGACGCTGTGGGCAGGGGTGGATCGAGCTGTCATCTGTTTCTTCGCCTTTTTTTTAATCTTTCCTAAAGATCTGCACATATGGAGCATGGGATATTTTGCAGGCAACCCGAATAACTTTAGCTCGGATATCTCGAGCTGCTCCTTTTCAGAGAGAGCACCGTGCAACATCTCGAACATTCTCCTAAACGATATGCGATATGTTCGTATTTACTTCTTTACTGTATAACAGTTGCCAGTGTTGTTGTTGTTGTTGTTGTGGCTTTTTTATTTTTATTTTGCATTACGACGGCAGTTAAAACAACAAGTTATGTCGCAGCACTGTTGTGGGCAAGAGCAATAACTATTGAGCGACGTCTTTTCCGACCAATCAGCGCGCGGTCTGGCGGAGCTGGTGGCGTTCTGGCTCAACCGACCAATGGGAGCGCAGCGGAGGCGGGCGTTCAGGCCAGAAGCCCAGGCGACGTCACGGAGACTCATTAACCCTTGCGATGCACTTTTCTCTTAAGTAACCTTACTGTACTGTAGTGCAGCGATAAGGAGCTTTATCTGTGAGGGAGGAAATACTGTACACACTTGCATTAAAGCCCCCCCCAGGGACCCAGGGATATCAATCATTGTTTTGTCAGTATAATATTTATATAAAAAAATCAGTAGGATAACAAATGTGTTATTTCTACGTCTGAATGCCTCACACAGCCCCTGCCCTTTGCCCACCTGTTTGCTTATTTTGGTGTTTTTTTTCCAGTGAAGCCTAACTCTATTTAAAATCCCGAAAGACTCTGTTTTTATTCTAGATACACGAAAGACTCGTAATTCAGTCTCATGCTGATCTTTAATCTTTGCCTAATCGGCAATCAGCAAATTCCCTTTGAGACACCTTCCCTCTTAAATATTAACATTTAACCGATTTTTTTGCGCAGCCGGACTATAAGTTTCTTTTAAAGTGTTGTTTCTCACTCTGTTTTTATGTCCTTGCTTTATTTGCCAGGTGAATCAATGAACCAGCAATGGAGACCAAAAGATACCAAAGTTTCTTTGATGGAAATGATACAGAAAACAGATGGTCTCAGGTCCCCGGCACTATGGAGTACTGCTGCAGCACAGAGGATTCGAGTCTGACGAGCGGCGATATCCTGATGGACATAGTCAAGGTCAGCTGTCCCGCTGGAAGCCCAGCCACTGACTGCAAAGACAACAATGCAAAGAAGCAGGAGCAGCCAATGCTCCGGCTCAGCCAGAACCAGCCATTTGTTCTCCCACACTTCAACAACTCCCTCCATGGTCATAAGCAGGAAATGGACTCCAAGGAGCTTTCCAAGACTGTGGCTGAGTCCATGGGGCTGTATATGAATGCTGCCAGGGAGGCAGACTTTGCCTTCAGCCAGCACAGGGGCAGTACCAGCCCTGGGAAGATGTATCCATTGTGCGGACGACCACTAGAGGAGAATCAGTGTGGCTCCACAAAGAGCCCCAAGCTAGGGCCATTTGGTTTCCAGCAGCCGAGCACGACTCCCAGAGAACGCACGGCTGGGACGCCGGTTAACTCAGCCACCATGCTGTCTTCTTCTCTGTCCTGCAGCCCTCAGACCTCCAGCTCCATCTCCAGCCCCGGGGGCAGTAACAATATGGTGTCATCCACCACCAGCCCCCCCACATGCTTCGGACCGGCGTGCTCGTCTGTCAGCAGTCCTGTCAGCCAGACGTCTTGTGCGCCAACGCTGGTCAACATCAAGCACAGGAATTCAGCCACATGTAGCCCAGTCGAGTCCAGCACAGTGGGCTCACCACCTCTTACCAGCCCGCTCAGCGTCATGAGATCCCCCATATCCAGCCCCCAGAGTATGAGTAGTGTTAGGTCACCTCCATCCTGCAGCACTACGTGTAACATTAGGTCGTCTGTCTCCAGCCCCACAGGTGGCAGCTTAACCAGCACCGCCAATAACTGCAACACAATAAGGCCCTCCATCTCCAGTCCGGCCACAGGGGGCACTATGGCTGTCAGCAGCCCGCAGAACCCCTCCTCTGCTGGGTTTCCTGTGTCCAGTCCTGCCGGCGGCCTGGGTTTGGTGCAGAATGACACTAATAGCCCAGAAGCGACAGGTCTGACCAGAGACCCGGACTTCAAGAACTTTGAATTCCCTAAAGTAGAGATGGTGGACGGGGAGGTGTTCAACGTCGGCTTAGACCAGATGGGCATGGTTAAGTACATTAAGAACGAGCCCGGAACTGATTTCAGGAGCATGTGTTTAGGCAGCTCCAAATGTAATGTGAGTAGCACACCCTTCATCACGCAGATTAAGAGTGAGCCAAACAAGAATGAGGGATGTATGAATCAACAGTCCTACAGTGACCAGTCACCGCCTCTTGGTCTCTTCCCTGCATCCGAGACGACCTATTTGTCCCTGAGGAATAACATTGATGAATACAGTCTTTCTGGTATCTTAGGACCCCCTGTCTCCTCTATGAATGGGAACTATGAGCCTGATGTGTTCTCCAACAATGTCCTGTCTAAAGGGGTTAAGCAGGAGTCCAATGATGGCAGCTATTACCAAGAGAATAACAGCATGCCCACATCGGCCATTGTTGGAGTTAATTCCGGTGGACACTCATTCCATTACCAGATTGGAGCGCAAGGAACAATGTCTTTCACGCGGCACGATGTGAGGGACCAGTCCAACCCCTTGTTGAATCTAATTTCGCCCGTAACAGCGTTAATGGAGTCGTGGAAATCTCGGCCGGGCATGTCACAGGGGTCACTGTCGGCCAGAGGTGAGGGATACCCGGGTCAGAACTGCCTCACGGACGGCATGTCGGGGTAAGGATTATAAAGATTGTCTCTTGGTCTCGCTGAGTGTCTGTCTGTGCAACTCTGTCAGAGCTCTGGGTTAAAAACTGTGAGGTTTTCAGAGCCGTGATTAATATTCCACCTGAGCTTTACTGTACAGACAGCAGTAGTTTTCATTTTTCCTAAATAATCATGTTTTTTTTATTTTTCTGTCAGCGTACCTGTACAATGGTTTATCTCTCCAGAGAGGATCAGATAGATGGAGGGCCAGTTTGATTCAGTCAGACTCATATTGCTCAAGGGATTTAGGGCGTTTGCTTTCAGAAGTGAAAAATAATAACAATAGCAGGGCTTGGGAAAGGCAGTGGGATGCTGGCTGGGGGAACAGGAATTAAGGGATGGGGTCCAGGTCAGTGTTGTAGTAGCATGTGATCACGGCAACATGTTTGCTAGCACTGCCCTGTGTTCTACTGTAACACAGAGGCAAAGTTTACCCCTTATCAGGGGCCTGTGTGTACGTTCAACAAGAAAATGTATTGGTCTGTTATTGGGAGGTCCAGCGAAGACCTTGTGTAATGCAAATATCTGTTTTTATGGGCCCTAGGCCATTGATAGCGTCATAAATTATAAATGATTGATCGCATGCTTTTGTTGCCAAACTGATGAAATAAACAGTTGCTTTTGTGAGGGTGGGGGCTGGAGCAAAACAAACAGGCCAAAGTGAAAAAAAATCTATAAAAGCCGCCAATCTGGCAAAGTGTGACACAGTTGTTGTGCTTCCAATATATTCTAGTGTCCTATTTGCATGCTAAGGATGAAGAAACTTAGTTAAGAGCACTGTTCATAACAATGAATATTAACGCGATATTTCAAACCATGAGAAACGTGCTAATATTTATATATATAAACAGATGCAGTCAGTATATTTACCTCACTGCAGTCAGCTGTGCTGCTGCTAATTTACAGCTAATATGAAGAATTGGTCTGATTTCTAAATGGGGAGTTTCAGTTTGATATGATCAGTGTGTGACTGTCTATCGGAGCTGGTAAGAAAAACAACAACAACAAAAACATCACATCGCAAACACGGCTTGAGCATTTACAAGTCCAGACCGAATTTAGGCTGTGATGTTGCACAGAATCTCAAAATGGAAATCTATTTGCTCACATGTTTTCCTAATTGAATTTATAGAAAGCAACTTTGCAGATCCTACTGATGGCTCTGCCATTTCCAGTTGTCTATTTCCATTCTCCTCAGCTCGGCTGTTGACATTCAGATTGCGGGGGACGAGTTTTTTCGGAGGAAGGGGCTGGGAAAAAAAAAATCAGTTTATTGCCATGTTTCATCGCTGCGTTCTCACATCACGCGCAAATGGATTCACTGCAGCTCACCATTACAATGAAAACATTACTGCCGCTGATGGATGCTTGTTTGTTTACAACTTGATGTTAAGACTTTATGCATCCATCACAACTTAATTATTCAGCAAGTCCTTTACTGTCATCTTTCATCTTTTAGGATCTATAGCCTTCTTTGGTTGCTTGGTGACACACACACACACCCACACACACACACACACACACACACACACACACACACACACACACACACACATATATATATATATTTATATATATATATATATATATATATATATATATATATATATATATATATATATATATATATATATATATATATATATATATATATATATATATATATATATATATATGTGTGTGTGTTTTTGTCAATCTATGTTAGGTGATTGTTCTCTATATTTTGTTATATTTGATATATAAAATTCTTATATATTAGAAAGCATGCTGTACTGTGTGTACTGTGTATGCATACATACTGCACTTCACATGTATTTGACCTGACTGTCTTTTCATCAGTATTTTTTGAATCCTTCCACTGTGCAACGTGTTTGTCAGGTTTGATATGTATAGAACAGGCTAGTCTATAGCGTAAATACACTGTGTGTGTGTGCACACGCTCTAACAGGGCCTGCAGCTCTGAGGAGACTGATACAGCCCGTTACCTTGGAGGCGACCCATATGGCAAAGCGATGTTGACGGGATCACTGCCACCTTAGTCCTAATGAGATCCAGCTTAGCCCTAATGTCAGACAGGATGACAGTAAGAGGTGGGCCACATGGCAGCCAGCCAGGAAGGCAGGGAAGCAGACAGACACAAACACACGTATACATAAATACAATTAATGCACGGCACACACACGCACAAGCACACACATACTTCCTCATACAGAAATGTCTTCGGTAGAAAAAAAAATCCTTTTTTTTTTTTTTTTTTCCAAAGGTTGCTGCCCACTCGCGGTGTCCTGTTACACTCGTAGTATTTTATTGATTGACAGCTATAAACATAGGCTTATTGTATCCTGCCTGAAATCTGAAAGTACACTGCAGGAAATCTGTGGTACTGTCAAGCTCTGGGCTGACTACATGCTGCCCAGGCCCAATATTTCCTAGGCAAAAAAAAAAAAGTTACGTAACCATTAAAAAGCACAACTAAAACTCTTTGATCCGCCGAAGCCTTGGATGACAGAGTGTAAAATCCCATGGCTCTTTTTTTTTCTCACTTTGGTTTCCTCTGTAAATGGTTTTAATTAAATATGGCTGCTCATCTGAGCATACTGGATTACTTTGTGCAAAAATGTTTTAACTCAGATTCACAAGAGAGGAGGAAGCAAAAAAGGAGTTGCCCTTACTAAAATAAGACTTTACTGTATGTGTGATGTTTTATGCTAACATGTCAGGTATACAACAACAATGTACATAAATAGAGGTTACCATATTGAAATATTCTTTCCTAATTTTTTTATCACAAAAACAGAAATTAAAAGGTTTGATCATTCCAGTGAATGTGCCTTTATTGATATATTTTTTAAAGGCGCTGGGCATTACAGTTTGAAGTCCATTATAAAAGAGATCTGATATGAATTAAATATATAAATATGGAAATTATTATAAAATGGACTACATTAATGTGCTGGATTATGATTAAATCTCCAAATATCTTTCCACCCTATTTAGGGCATTTTTGTTCTGGTTTTCATATGAATGTTTCTGTAAATGGAATGGCAAAAAAAAACGCCAGCCCGTTCCCGTAATCATTTCATAATCAGATGAAACGTAAAGAGACTCAAATAGAAGCCAAAAATGTATTTTAAAAATGTGTGTTCTCAGCCTATCCCATACCTGCGGTAAAAGTAGCACCCTATGTTATTTTCCTTTGCTTCAGATTAAGATTTTACATAATAAACACAGAGTGCCCATTATGAGGAAGCACCAGACTTAAGTAAGGAGAAATGCTTTGCACTGGACTCTGGCCAACTCTCAATGTTCTGCAAAGGGATGAAAAGGCATACTCCTGAGAGCACACTAATAAGGCTTTAATTGTATGTTCCTCCACTAAATTAATGGATGGAAATGATTTGATTAATTCAGACACTGCTGGATACTAATATCCAATTAAATCCCGACACCAGGCATGCACAGGAGCTCCCAGTGCATCATGGGTTCCTGACTATAAAGCGGGCAGCTGCTTGTTTGGGTTGTGAAAAAGGATGTCACACATGAAGGTGTTGGGGAATGGCAGTGGGTCTCATCTGTCTACACAGCAGACGTAATAATGTTGCAAAGATATTGTCTCATGTTGCATGCAAGTGCATCAATTATGTGCATTCTCGTGTGTGCTGTCAAAGTAGTTAATATACGGAAAATGAAGGAAAGAATATGATTATTTCATTGTACTAAATCACTGTAATGCCCTTGATTCAAATAAATGAAATGAATGTCAGGAAGTTTCCTTTAGCTTACTCGTTTGTGTATGGACACTAAATGTTGATATTTTAAATGCAGACTGACAATCACTTATTGAGTCATTACTTGCACTCTTAAGCAAGATATATGAGAGTTTATGCGTATGCAAGAGAGTGTTAGACAAGCATAAATCATTTTCTCTAGTAACTGAATGTGTGTGACTGTCGCCCATAAGTTCTTAAATATAAAGCAGCAGGGAGGTCAGGATGTATTCACATTGAAATAATGGGGTTCAGCCAGTTGAGGATTGAAGCCGTCATCATGCACTTAGTGCTTTACAGCCCTCCGATTCCCACTGCAGTTCATTTGAAAAACGAAACCTGCATTTATTTAAATTTTTAAATGATTACCTCCGCCGAGGAGGTATTGTTTGCCCTGTGTGTTTGTTTGTGTGTTTGTGAACATCATTTTGGAAAAAAAATGACTGGGCCATTTTTTGTGGAACTTGGTGGTCGGGTGCAGAATCGGCAAGGGCAAACTCATTACATTTCAGGGCAGAGCCCACTTCTGAAATCTGCATGAGGATGACTTAGTGGCCATTAGAGGCTCCTGCTAAATTCAGATTAGGGTTGATTCATAAATTTTTACAGGTAATTTATTTCGACTCATACAGACACATGTCATATATCATTCGTACCAGAGTCAAACCATTTTTTTCAATGGTACTTTCACTTTGCAAGATATTGGGACTTTATTTTTTTTTAGATTAAACTCTAATCAGACTTAATTTCACCCCAGATTTAGTGCCAAAGACACATTAGGTTCAACATTTCCTGCTTGTATCCATAGCAACGGCATTGGCAAAGGCCCGTGCCTGCCCTTTATTTAGTATTAATATGTGTTCAATTCAATCTGTGGACTGATCCAAGAGGACATTAGGTGATGATTGAAAGTGAGTGATTGATTTAAACTAGTTAATATAACACTAAAGAACACAGGAAATAGTTGATCTCAGCCAATAGTTATTTATAGTTAAATAATACTTTGTGTGCATAAGATGTATAATCTATAGAAAGGATGTAAAAGAGCCTAATGGTAAAATTATTTGATGTCAAGGAAACTTAATTGAGTTAATTCTTCAATATCTGAAAAATAGATCAATAAAATAAATAAAATGCTAAACTGATTCACATGTAATACAAAATTGAACTGTTCCATTAAGGTTTAACCCATTTTCAGGTTGTAGTTCTTTGAAGTCTGCTGACATGTACTCAAAATGTCACCTGAAATGTTTTCATAGCACGTAGAGACAAGCACATTAATAAATCACTGTCTGCATGTGACTGTACAATAGAGCTGCAATTTGATTTTTGCTTAGTTGACACTTATTAACTTAATCGCCAAATGTTTAGTTAATTTAGTAATCAGTTTGACTATTTTATTTTTTAGAAAATGTGCAAATTCTCTGGTTCTAGCTTGGTAAATCTGATTATTTTCTGGTTTCTCAAGCCTCCTATAAATATAAGTAAACTGATGATCTTTGGGTTGTGGACTGTAGGTTGAGACTAAACAAGATATTTGAGGTTGCTTCTTTGGCTGTGGTAAACAGTAATTAACATGTTTCACTATTTAATGAACCAACCAAGTAATCAATTAATAATTTTCAATAATCAAAGGATGAATCCTCTCTCAAAGTAGTTGTCCGTTGCCCTACTGTGTCGTTCAAAGCTGCCTTTCAAGTCCGGCCATGCCGGCCAACAGTGAGTTACGGAAATTATGTGGTTTCCCCAAACAGAAAGTAGCAAAAAATTGATAATAGATTTAATAATGGAAAGTTGTGTGATTCTGTCCAGATCACAGAAAGGAGAAAACTGAAACTACATTATCGCTGTAAAAAAACGTTTTAAGCCTGATCGGATTTGTCAAGGCAAGGATAGCCTTGAAATATCCGAGGCCGTTCTAGCCTGCGCCATCTCTCTTTCTTTACAATAGAGGAGTCGTAGGACAGACAAATCCTAATCATTTTGGTAATATCTCTCTTTTTTTGGTGAATTGACACAAACATCCTTACATAAAGATTGACATCTGAGCAAAAAAAACAAAAAAAAACTAAATGAATAAAACACCTGAATGAAAAAGAATATCAATATGTAGAGATCACAAGGATCCGATTCTTTTCTATCTTCTGGGCAGTCCATCACACGCTGGTGTGGGTGGATGGGAGGCTCTGTAGAGCAGGGTTGAGAGGCAGTATGAAAGGTATGAGTAGTAAGTGCTGGCCCTACTGATGAAATTCTATGTCCTGCTGCTCTTGAAATATAAGAAATGAAGGCATGGCAAAGATAAAAAAAAAAAAAAACCCTTGTGAGGAATTTTAGACCTTAGCTGCAAGGTCAGACCTGTTCGAGTAGGGCCAACGAGTTCTACGGAGCTCAGTTGTGAAGGAGAGGTAGTAAATGCTTTTTGCTGTCCACAGCATCTTATTAGAGACATTTTCACATTGTTCTCACAGTTTTATGCTACTATGCCTTTATGCTGTTTCATATGAAGGTCTGTGCTGACCAACATATCAGAATTAATTGATATTGACTTCTAACCCTGTGACGTGGCGGCCTTGCTCAACAACTCAATAATTCAGGCCTGCCATTATGGTCATGATATCAGGCTAATTAGCATCGCATTAACAACCTATTCAGATCAAATTGATAGAAATGTCGTAGTAAGGTTACCACTTCCACACAAAGACAGGTGTAGTCCTATTAGTATTATATTACTAAGCAAGGCATTGTCTTACAATGAAACACTTGGCGTTAGGTTGCCATCCAATTTTTTTTTTCCAGCATCTACGTCATCATTGTAAGCTGTGAACTTTGAATGGATAAAAGGGTTTAATTCACCAATGGTCAATCAAGATTCATTTGAGACTATTAAAGAGAAAAAAATAATAGTTTTGGTCCTATTGAATTATTGCTTTTAGCTCTCCAACTTGGCCAAGTGTCGATTGAATTATATTAGTATTACCACAGATAAGCATTTTTCCCAAAGCTCGTTGGTAAAAAATTATTAAATCAAACAACCAATCGACTAATCTCTTTTTCTCATGTGATCCTGTCAGCTTCTTCATTTTGTGCTAAAAAAAACATTCATTCAAATTCATTTTTTTATTTTGTTGTGCTTTTAAAGCTGCACTTATAAATATTTCAATTAACAATTGATCACAATTGTAATGTGGACAAAAGGTCACTTGTGATAAACAGTTCCCTTCAGCTCTACTGGGCATTTTAGCTCCTTTCAGCTTATTGTAAACTACCTGCCCATCACCAGGTAGCAGCTACACGCATTCAGCAGTCACCAATACAGATGTTTCCCTCAGGAGTCGGTGGAAACCAAAAAAGGAGCAGGAGGGAGGAATATTGGACGTACCAGTAGCAGATTTGTTTTTGGTAGTACCTCCATTGAATACCACAATAATCTTGCTTTTTCTGTCCAGAGCTCCCCAGCTACAGTACATATTGAATTCATTTCTTTGACTCCAGAGGAAGGAGGCTGAACAGAACAGGTAGAGCTGCTACGAGGTTTGGCCTATTCTGATGTTAAGCATTTACCCAAAAGAAGAGGAAAAAAAACAGAACTCAGGAGAAAGTTACAGATCTAATCGAAAGCCCTGAATTCAACAAAGTTATACAGGTTTAACCTTGAAGACATAGAGAATGTTGGCATTCATTTCCAGCTTCACAGTTTTCTTTTTTTTTTCCTGGTGCTGCTAAAGTGTCGGAGTGAACGCCAATGGATAAAATGTGTTTTAAAAAGGAGAAAAAAATGAAATTGTGTGTCACAACGGTTAGGGGGCGGTCGCTTTTGTAGCACAGAAAAAAGAAACCGCGTTAAAATTCCCCACTCTGCCTCTCCCATGCACACACACGCGCACACACACACACACACACACACACACACACACACACGCACGGCCGTGCTGGCGGCAGCGGCGGCCGCCAACAGCAGCAACAACAGCACACATTCTAGGCCGGACTTGACACCCCAATAAAAGTGTGGTTACTGCTGGCCGGGGCTCCTGGGATTTGAATGCCTATCTTGTCCTCATTTGAACTTCTTCCTGAAACACAGTCCGGTGACAGAGGGCCAGTTTTCCGCTAGGCCAGTCCTGTAGCTGCAGATCTACTCTCCGTTACCTACCGCTGACATTCCCTTCTGTTGTCGAGGTCATTAACAAAACGGCATAAAAGGAAGGCAGAAACGAAACACCCGAGTCGTAACAAAGCGCCGTGCACGCTCCTGTGTGGCGGCGACTTGCCCTGATTTCCCTTTAGCGTGTTGCCATGTGAAACGCCGTAGCCCGTTTGAAGCACTTTGTTTACCTAGCATGCAAGAAAGTCTCGAAGATCTCCTGAGTCATGACTTCCTTTTTTTCTTTTTTTTTGCATTATTCCAAGACGAGATAGAAGCATGCTGGTATCAGTGATATAGAGTGACTGCAGAGAAATGTGTGCATATGAAATCCTAAATTACAAAGATTAAGTGGTTATAAGAGTCCATCAGCTTTGTCATAAATAAAAACAGATTTGTTTGCGGCGCTAAATGCAGGTGGATGTCTAATTCATTGGTTGTACATCATAACTTCAAGGCTATAAAAAGCAATGAAATCTATATTTCATTTTTTTTTTGTTGGAGAGGACTCGGGGAGAATCTTGAGTCATTCTCTCGGCGTATTATTATTATTATATTCATCTTGCATCCCGATATACTTGACTGAACAAACAAGCCATGCCTTTATCATTCATGTTTAATTAGAGTCTGCCCGCGTATTTCTGCCAAAATGCTTAAACCCAGCGTTTGTCTTCGTCATTTCCTCCACGGAAAGGATGCTGTAAAAGAGAAGACGCTTAAAAAAAGAAGTTAATTGTTCAGCTTGAAAGGTTTGCAAAGTAGGTCATGCATAGTTGGCTCAAATAAAGTGAAGGGTGTGTGTGTGTGTGTGTGTGTGTGTGTGTGTGTGTGTGTGTGTGTGTGTGTGTGTGTGTGTGTGTGTGTGTGTGTTACTCCGGGCTCCTTTTACATAACACTCTTATTCTCTCACAAATACACAAACATTGGACGTGGACGCGCAGCACGGATCCACAAGCACGTTTACGTCAGCAGAACCCATGATGCAGCGACGCGCTGCTCCCCACCGTGACCTGAAACATTAAAATAATCGCTGATTACTTAATTGATTCAGAATGAATATCCCAAAAAAAAAAAAAAATACCGAGGAAACGATAAGGAATTTGTATGATAAGTGGGAAAAGTGAGAAGCAAGTTCTGTGTCTTTTTTTAAGGGTTGGAGGCTTTTTAATGCAATGACCTCCATGATTTTAACAATTAAAAAAAAAAGTTAACATTTTTTTTTTAGTTCATACAGTTAATGCAGCTATTTGCTCTGCTGCATAAATGTTAATTCCTGTTCATAGGACATGTTGCCGCATGTTCAGTTACCATTACTGAACATATATATATAGAACGATTTTAAGATAAGATAAATCAGATTTTTTTTAGATGTTACACAGATATTAGAGAGTGTTTCTGTGCACATTCCATAGTAATATGTTTACTATACCGTATCCTCCTCTAAAAAACCGAAGCCCATGTATTTCCCCTCATACGTTCAAATTCCAGAGACATGCAGTAATGTTCACACACATGATTAAGTCTCGAAAATGCATAATAAATCTTTAAAAAATGGCCATTATGGGGGTGACCTAGAAAACACACTTTTTTTTTTACTGGGCGTTGCCTCCTGCGCTGCAGTGAGGGAGGAAAAAAAACTAAAATTACAAATGATTTGTGCTTTTTGTCATCTATTTAGGCGAATCCATAAAAGGAAAAAAAAAAAAAAAAACATGTCACGGAATGCCGGTTATTCTGGATCTGGCTCCTTCATGCACACAAATCATATATGTAAGTGCCACACCGACCCAGCAGGTAAAGAGGAGGCTTCCACAGATCCAGTGACAGCTATCATGTCGAGGCTGCTGGGGGCGATCATTTGCTCGTCTGACGCTGCAAAAGGTAAACGGGTTTGGCAGGTAGTGTAATACGATTTCTGTTTTAGGAGAGAAGGAGAGAGAAGAAAAGTCATAATTGAAGGGATATTAAAGGATCAGTTTTCTCAAATTACACACAAACACACACACACACACACACACACACACAAACAGCAAATACATTTTTCTCCCTTATCTGGGTAGTGTCGTCTCACGCAGTAGTTTTGGTTTTCACTCGTCTGGGTTTTTCGCGACGTCTCTCTTTGAAACTTTCTACCTTTTAATACTAAAACGGCGGGGAATGGAATTGTGTTTGTGGGGCTTTTTCAGAAACAATGTCCCCGTTACTCTGGAAAAGCATTATGAGCGCTTCTCGTCGGAAATACTTTTTCGGTCCCAAGGAGAAGAGTTGGCAGCATCTTCTGTGGCTGAAGCTTTTTTTCATGGCAGCCGTTGATATGAAGCAGTGAGATGCTGATTGGCCGACTGAAACGGCTCGGCTGCACTAAATGGAACAGAACCTTTATTTTAGTATAATATATAGTGTATTTAATATTAATGAGAGACATGAAACAACCTGTTCTTTCTAAAACTCCAGCTTGAGAAGCAGGACTGTGTGCTGCTGGTTATTTAAAGATGTATTAAAAACTGTTGAGATCTTGGTTTTTAATCTTAGATTTTAATCACATTGTGTTTCTGGTTTACTTTTTTAATGATTTTGGGATTCTTGCGTGTAGTTCAACAACATTTACATGTAACGTTTGACAAGTTTAGAACTGAAAAAAAATGGTTTTGTAAAAAAAACACATTCCTCCGGCTAAGATGTCGGGAAAGTATCATTTTGGTTATTGAAACTGCTTTAAAAACATCAAAATCAAACCAAAGCCATCTGCACAGCTAAATAACATTCGCACAGGATTAACATTACAGGGGGAGGTGGGGGGGAATAAAATATTCATTGTTCTCGTCTGTAATCTAACTCAATGTGATGGAAGCCATTTTAACCACTGCAAAAGTTGCAAAGTGTGGTCTGTAATAGACATGGTCAGTCAGACTGCGAGTAGCTAACATTAAACACGTTATTTGATGATCTAACTATGTCTTCCTCTCCTGTGGGCTTTTATGTTTTTCCCCGGTCGTGATGTTACTTCCCAAATAAACTTGTTAACATTTATTTAAATGTCGCTTAACCAGGAAAGTCATTCAGAACTTTTGTTAAAAACTTGACGTTATTCCACACACGTGCCCCCCCTTACGAAAATTAACCATGGTTTTACCATGGGAAATACCGTGGTTTTACCATGGTTTTTTGGGTCATGGTTTACCATGGTTTTTTTGTGGTAACCATGGTTATACTATGGTTTTTATGTAGTAACCATGGTTCTACCATGGTTTTTGGAAGTACCATGAACCAACCATAGTAATACTATGGTATCCAAAAACCATGGTAGAACCATGGTTACTACATAAAAACCATAGTATAACCATGGTTACCACAAAAAAAACATGGTTAACCATGGTTACCCAAAAAACCATGGTAAAACCACGGTATTTCCCATGGTAAAGCCATGGTTAATTTTCGTAAGGGCCGGCCTGGATTCAAATCACAGATTAGAGCGTGTAATATTAAAAAATCAGCCCGACTCCCCCTGGAAAAAAACAACCCGTGTCTCAGTGAGGCCTTTAAGCAGCGTTTCAGGTTGGTATCAGATCTAGAAAGATGATAGTTTGGCAGGGATTCCTTTATTCTAATGAATGGTGGGCATGTGGCTGAGTGTTTTCGGGGACTTGGCCTGTCTATAAAGAAAATAGCAGTTTCAACAGGAAGACACAGTCAGACTGCTGATAGGACAGTATGATGGCATCATCTCAATACTGTCCACAGCTCCAGGAAATACTCAGATCTGGCCGTTGTCCCTGCAGAGTTTACTGCACAGTACCTGGCACAAGCAAACATTCCCCTGTTCACTGTCTGCTTTTTGTTTCGGCTGCCTTCCTCTGCCTTGGCTGCAGATGCCTGTTTCACTCTGCTCTGAAAAAAGAGGAGACAGTCTGGGGCTTTTTGAGGTTTTTCGACTGTTAAGCAGAAGCTTTCTCTTTTATTCACAATCTCGCCCCGGCTGCCGGACCTTGGAGAAAAAGGAAAGGAGCTGATGCACCATTTTACTAAAATGCACTCGGAGAACGGCGGCGCATTTTTTTTTTTTTTTTTGCGTGCGTGCACATTCATACCATGAATGTGTGTGTTTTCTTTTTGTCTTAACTACACACAGATAAGCCGACAGGTTCATATCTGCTCTGATACAGTTTACTGTCATCAACAGACTGTGTAATGTAGGTCATGATTTGGGTTTATCCGGTGCATTCCACTGGTGCCGTAACGCCACAGACATGTTCATTTCTCGGCATTCAAGTCTGAGTAAATAAATGGACAAAACCACTTGTGCACAGTAATCCCATGCCATATGTAGAGTATGTTTATGAAGAAAAGCTATTGATTGCTGTAATCATTATGCCTGTTCATGGCAAAACTTTACTAGTGCAACTCTACTGTAGGAAAAATGGTTCAAAAGCCACTGCACTTGCAATAAAACACAGCCCAGAGAGACACAGGGAAGGACTTTAAAAGCAAAAATGCAGAGCTTTAAAAGATACCTATTTATTATACAGATTTGTCTCGAACTTATACTAGAACGTTCACCTGCCCAACACTACGGTTGCTCCTGCTTTATTAAATATGTGAATCCACACGCGTATTGACTTGATGGATGCATACCAGCCGGTGCTGAGCAGGCACTGCTGAAGGCTGGACCACCTCCTCCAGGTCACCGCCGTTACGCAACGCGGCAATCAAAGAAAACAATTGTCTTCTCCTGTCCTGTTCTCCTGTAAGTGGCTTGTTGATTCGCCGCTGGAACTCTGGACTCTGGACTCATCCAGTACTGAACACATCCGACATTTGATAGTTTTGCCTGGGCCTAAAGATGCTCCCGTCCATTACGGGCCGATCCCAGGAAACATTCAGGTCGCGACTGCTTAAACTGAGCACTATTTGGTCATTTTGGAGCTATTCTGTTATCTTTTGTTGCCATTATGAAACGTGTGGGTTTTTTGTTTTTTTTTGAAGATCTGCCTTTGTAGCCTGAGAGGAGACGTTTCTGTGTGGTTGGTGGTGGAAGAGGATGTTATCCTGCTTGTTGTGAATGTAGCTGACAAGCCTTAAGTTCTTCCTTCATTCCATTATGATTACGCCCACTCTCTCCATTTCCACTGACATGTGTGCCTTGTGGTATTTCAGGCTCACCAGTACGTCACGGTAAATGAGGAAAATGATGATCTACTTATGCATGTGACCTTTATCCGTTAACTTCAGTCAGTAGTTATAAACAATGATTTTATTATCCACCCCTGATGCCAGGAGAGCCCACGTCACCATCAACATGGGACACATGATAACACTTGAATGCACATTTCACACTTTATTGGGCATTTAGCGTGTCTGCACAAACACTGCTTCAAAATGACTTGTCTGCCATCAGACTCCATTGGCTGCCATGCACGTAATGCAATATTGGAAACAGCTTCCATTGCCTTGAAATTGAAATTTGCATGAAAATAATTCTTCATTACGGTTTGGTGTTCTTTATCAGTCGAAATATTTGCTCGGTGCGAGGGAGTGTGTCAGGTGACTGACAGTGACTAAAATGACTCTGGAGCTTTCTGCAGCAAGTCCTTCCTAAAATATGCTGCCGGCTTTATTGTAGCCCTGTTATTTTCACTTGCAGCCCATTTCAAAAAGTAATGGTAATCTTAACTAAAGGTCAGAGGAGGTCACTCTCAGGAGTTTTTTACCATCATTCAGACTTTAACTTTACTGTTTTGGTCAGTTTCATTGCTCTCATCAACCTTGTTCCTAGATGAGGACGGAGTGCCAGAGCAAAAAAAAAAAAAAAACCCCTGACACCGAACAGATGAAGTTAATGACTGGCTAGTGAACATAATGGAGCATTTAGGAGCTAAAGAAAACAGATATTATTACAAGAGTTGTTAAACAAAACAAAGCTTAAAGGAGAGAGTGAATATTGCAGAAACATGACTCCAAACAAATGCGAAATTTGCCCTATTTCTGCTGGATGTATAAATAACCATTTGCTCTTTTTTTCCATATCGTATAAGTTGATCATGTTCAGCTGCTTTTACTGTAAGTGGCCCAAAAAAAACAAAACAAAAAAAGGAGACTGCTTTAAGTAGAAATCGATCAGGATATGAGTGAATAATCTGCGCGTTAAAACCATCTCCAAAGGGGGAGAGGTCGCTTCCAGAAGATCAGAAATATAAAACTCCAATATCATACCACCATGCATCTAATTATATATATTAAAAGAAAGATTATGCACAAACACATTTAAATGTAGAGGTCAATAATTAATGGTATCGCCCAGTGGCAAACGTTGTTTATAGCCCAACACCGAGTAGACTGTGCTGCCACTCACCCGTACATGAATTACTGCATGTCAGTGGATCAGGAGGTGGACTACTCCAATCAGAAAACAACGCGAGTGTCAGATCAGGTACGGGTCCCCGTTTTATTGTTGTTTTATTCTCTTGGCCGTGGCACTGGTGGTTAGAGCTCCCATCTGTGGGTGGTATTAGACAAGCTCTGCTGACGGTATGGCATGTTTTCCTCTGTGAACAAAGCTGCATGTTCATTTCATGCAATATGAATTATGGGCCAAACACTCACAAGTGTTTCAAGGGGTGATTTCCCCTTAGTGATTACACTGGAGAGGTGCCAACAACTGAACAAGAGAAAATTACCATACTGTAGAGACAGAGAGAGAGAGAGAAAGGGAGAAAATAACTTAAAAAGTCCTGTGCGTGCACATGTGTGTGTGTGTGTGTCGTATAGTGAGTTATGCATGTGTGTTTGTGTTAGAGGTGGAAACAGAGGAAGAAATATGGAGGAGACAGTTGCAAAGTACAGTAGATATCTGCATGTTTTCTTACTGTATTTTGAGCGAGTGATGAAATAGCATACATTAAAACACTTGTGAATAGGGATGGTCATTCAGCAGGTTTAGTTTAATTGACATTGAAAGTTATGAGAGCATTTAACAAACTTTCCTTTTTTTCTTTCTTGTGACAGACAAATGGAATTTATGTACTGGATATACATTCAACTCTAATAAGACTTAGGAATAAGCTGCAGCTTCCTAGAAGCCAAATGCAATAGATAAATACATTTCACAGGGTTCCAGACTGCAGCCATTCAGTGACTATTTTTAGTGATAGTGTGACTAAAATTGATAAATTTTGCAGTAGGAGAGGCGTAGGGATATGGTCAAAAGTGCCGGGAATATCTAAGTAACTGAACCTTGTATAAATCAAACTTATGAGTAGGTGTACTTGTCATCCTTGGAAATGTACCCTCGGCATATTCTTCTTAAATGTTGATGGGGGGAAAGAGATAATTTATTGTTTGAACCAGAGGTTTCAAACCAGCCCCGGGCTGGAGTAAAATGGTGAATAAATGGTCCGTGGAGCAACAAAGGGGGGTTGTGAACACCTGAGTGAGACTGAACCGTAAAGAAATGAGTTTTGGTTCTGACCAGATTAAATCCCACTCTAGGTCGGTGAAAGTGATGTTACCAATGGTTGAGTTGATCTCTGAATGTAAGTTAGCAGCAAAAAAAAATACATTTTTATTACTAAAATAACTATATGACACTTGTCCTTTTTTGTTTTGGATGGGTTCCACGTGGTTTCAGCTCTATAGGTGAATTCAATATAATGGCTGCATAAGAAACGAAGGGAAATTTCCACCATTTTTTTCCTGTGATTCCACCTGTAGCCACTGTAGTCAATGTTCAGCAGACTAACTAATTAGACTGCTATTTGTACAGTAGTTATACAGTTAAAGGTGCAGGGAGAAGATGAACTCCAACATGCTGTAGTGTTTGATCCTTATTTATTCACCTGCTCATCCGGTTATGCAATGACCTTAGACCATTTCACATTGTTCATAGATGAGTGGCACGACAAAACGCTGAGTCAAATGCTCAGTTCATGAATCATGTTTCACACCTCTTTTCTCCTCCACCACCACCCCCCATCCACACACACACACACACACACACACACCGAGAGATTAATGGTGTTGAAAATGAGGGCACGTCACATGTGTTGATGTGATGGGAGGCACTCAGGCCTCGGCAGCGCTCGCCCGGAGGCTCGGCCGCTGCACAGGCGGCTGCATATTATGCATCATGATGCACCCTAATTGTTCAATTTCTCGGAGACACTTAATATAAAAGAGTCGCTATGGGGAGTGAAAACCATCAGCGGACGTCATCTAACGCGCCTTCATCCTGTGGAATGTCCTGAAAAGAGGAGAATTTAGCGAAAAAACGAATGTCTTTCAGCTCGATTATCCGCGATTAAGCCGCATCTCAATAAACTTCTCGCTAAGACTTTGACTTGAGTGCGGGTGAGCCAAGTATGCCGTTGTTTGCTGTTTGCGTAGGGCTTTACCTCCTCCTGTTGACTAGTTTGTGTTTGAAAGAGCCACACACGCAAGCTGAAACGGATTCAAGGGTGGATTTAGCCCCACGTTTGTCTAAAGCATGTTTATCACTGGTCAGACAGCATTTCATGAATACCACACACACACACAACAATCTCATTTTTGGCCCCCGTTTTTTTTTTTTTTCCCCCATTGTGGTATTTAACTAACATCTGTGGGCTGCATCATTTATTTATTCCCTCTCAGTGGGCTCCCTTTGGTTCTGGTCCCCTTGTGGCTTCCTTTGGCGAGGGAGGGGGGGGGGCACAGTCACACACACACACACACACACACTCACACACATACGTGCACACTTGTAAACAACCGCAGCTGCTTGGTGGACATGTTGACATTTTCTCGTAGCTCCTCATCTCTGGCTCCGCTGTACAGTGTATTGACAGCTTATGAGTTCCTCTCACTAGACGCTAATGAATGCCGATAAACTTCAGAGGTTTTCACTTTCTTGCCAAGAGTCCCCGTAAGGTGAGAAGACTGACACCGTTTCTCGCGTCGCGGCAGTAAATACGAAGTGGAAGGCGGCAGATGGTTGTTTTAGTTTACAGCGTAATGACTGGAAGCAGAGGAAAACAGCTTTCCTGGTTGTCTCCAACAGGTAGCATAATCCCCCTCTACCCGCACCTCCGACGCTCGCTAATCAACACGTTACGTCTTGATTTGAAGAAAAAGTCTGCACAAAAAAAAAGTGTAGAAGTGACACGTTGTACTTATGAGGACTTAGGTGCAGGACGAGGTGCAGGAACTTCCTGAAGTATTTAATTCAATTATTCCTCGTCAGCTCCTCGGTTTCACTCTTTTTTTTTTTTTTTTTTTTTCGGAGCCCTAATGTCCGACGTAATTGTTAATCTGCACTCCCTGGCTTTTAACTTTTAAGTAGGAGAGTCGTCCTTCTCTGTCATTGTGTGTTAAATTGGCCTTTGTGTTTTTATTGTATTGTTTTATGGTCTTTTGATTGTATAACACTTTGGTCAACTTTATTTAAACGTTCCTCGCAAATAAAATTGACTTTGACTTTGACTTTGACTAATGCACAAATACAATTACCTCAGACTCGGGCCTTATTTACCCATCCATCACACGTGGTAAATGCATATTCCAGCAGGGCTTGGTGAAACCTTTCTTCCATAAAACTCACAAACTCCATTCGCTGGAAATGAATTAGAGGACGGCCCCTAATTTTGTTGCGAAAGTGTCCGCACAAACATCGCAGTGAAAGCCCAGTGTGACGCGACTGTCGGAAAAACGGGTCTAAAGCTCCCTCAAGCACAGCAAATGCATGACAACGGATTTCTTTTTTTAGATAGCTTCGATCTATTTTGAGAGATGGATAATGATACAGGACAGACACTGAAGGACATTCAAACCTGTCCACTCCTCTTTTTTCACACCTCATTGGTCAGAGGGAAGACGGCATTGATGAAAGGTCGCGGTGCCTCTGATTAAAAGGGAATATATTCAGCTCAACCACCGTCGGCGCACCGTACTTTCTGCCCGTTGTATTTCGATGGATCGGGTAATTGATCTGATCTGTCCTCACAAAATTGAGCTTAATGTGCCTCTAGCATCTGTTAACCCGGCAGTGTATTAAAATCAGATTAGGGTCATGCACATGAAGGAGCAAACTACAGGGAGGCGTCACCACGCTCCTATAAGCCAGTACAAGGAGGGATAAAGACGCTCCCCTCTGACCACGCTGCCATTAGTTTTATGGAAAAGAGAAAATTCACTAATTAAGTCAGTTTGCTAATGTTCTCCTAAGATGTTTTTTTTTTTTTCACTCTCATAAAAAGTGACATAACAGGCTGTATTACCGAGAAAAGGAGGTGTAAAACTACATTCGCAGAACTTTTGACTTACAGTATGAAATTATCACGGTCCATTTGCATTATTTAATAGAAATGAAATCATATTTGTGAGGGAAAAAAAAAACGTCTTTCACTTAGCGTTTCACTTCTGTTTCCAGCATTTTCTCCTGCCACCGCTTTATACTAAAGTGGCTCAATGTACGGATGAGGCAGAAACTAAGAAATTACAAAAAGAGACGAAGTAGATGAACAGAATTAAGGTAGATCCTTTCTTCATCTGCCGAGACAAACGTGGACTAATGACGATTATATAATCACACAAAAAGATATCACATGTTATTATGTGTGTACACTATAAAAGACAAAAATCTGAGCCGACTCCTGAAATCTTGAGTAAGCCCTCATTCATCATTTATCACGGAAGCCGTATTAAACTGAATTACTGGGAGATGTGTGTGTCTCATTCGGTTTATGTCAATGTCCCAAAAATCTGAGATTTACAGTAAAGTAATTGTGAGGGAAAGAGACGAGAGAGAACAGACGAAGAGCTGCGTACTGTAGGAAACGGACAGAGGGAGGGAGAGAGAGACGATGAGGAGAGATAAGCACAAAATGGAACAAAAGGGCAGAGGGAAAGGGCATGTCTAAGTCCCCTTTCAATTTATTCTATATTGTTCATTGCAGATGACAGATTTCCGAGCGGAAAGTCTCAATAAAGTGGCACATGACCATAACTAATCCCCACACATCAACCCACACCTCACTGAACTCATCCTCTTCTTTTTCATTAAGGAAAAAAAAAAATCGGTTTATTCAGCAAATGAATCGTGTGCTTTAATAATCAAGGCAATATGTTTGGAAATATGGACGCTTTCCCCCTGCGCCATATGCGAGTATAAACGATTTTGTTGCTTTAATAAGATTAGGGTCAAAAAGTTGTAATGAATTGTTGGCTGCTCCCGTGTAATGAAGGAAGCCTAAGCCAGGCGCAGTGCGCTGTTTATTTTAGACGAGGGGAAGTAGCCTTTACAGTAGATGCCTGGAGGCAGCGAGGAATGTAATTCAAACAAAGTCTCCCGTCCTTCCTGTCATCTTTTCCTATTGGCCGTTGGCCAGCGACTTGGGAGACACGGCGCAAGCTGCGCGCCTCGGCCCGAGATGTTTCACATGTTTCAGCCAAAGTCTTGTCTTTCCCCCCGCGGCGCCGGCTGAGGCGTCGCAGGCCGGGATTTGACATTTTCAGGTTGGGAATATAAAGCCAAAACGGCGAAACTGAACGCAAGCCGAAAATTGCGTGGCGGAGTGATATCGACGTGTCGCTTGACGCTCTCTCGGTACCGTCAGAGAGCCAGAGAAAACGAGATGGGGGAGAGAGAGAGAGAGAGAGACGAGAAAGGAGCACGGCGGGAACGATGAACACAGAACTCGGAGAAGTGACTGCGCTGCCTGGAAAGGAAGAGTGAGTAGACAGACCAGACAAACTTGGCAGGACCCAGCTCACACAAGAACGTGGAGGCTCGTTCCAAAATCAATGTGGCCTACTAATATTTGATTCTCCCAAAAAGTGGAGACTTCCATTGGCAGACACACACACACACACACACACACACAATCCAATTGCAAATACCAGAGAACAATGCTGTATAGATAGCTCCAGTGCAGACTGGGGTGTGCATACAGTAGAAATGCCCTCCAGATGACTTCACTCCCAGAACAATTCAAAGTAACTTAAAACCAGTTTCATTTCTTCTCTCCCCTCCATCGGGAGAATAAATGAGGTGATTATGACGATTATATTTCTCGACAAGTCAAACACTGCAGGTCAACTGTAGCACCTGCGTACAGGGGGAGTCTAAAACAAAATACTGGGCAGGCGATTGGATGACCTCTAGTCTATCAGCGTCGTCTCATTGGTCGGAACCACTGCGGTTTGGACACAAACTTTGAGGCCTGGCGAGATGGATTATCAGACAGTCCTCACGCGGCCTCGTAAATCCAGTTGCTTCACAAGGTAAACTATGTCCGCGGTGCGATGGAATATTATACAAGAAAATGTGATTTCCGAAGAAATTGCAGGGTGAATACTGGCTGTTGAAAGGTTGGAACCAGAACGCTGGTTTTTATGTTTGGATGAAGCAGCCGACCGCAGAACAGTATGAACGGAAATTATAAATTGAGGACAACTGATAATGTATGAAAGATATATAACTTTTTATGGTTTGAATAGAGGATGAACGCGTGAAGGAGCAGCTGAAGCAGTTCGTAAAGTTGGAAAAGTTGGAAAGTGTTGTGAAACGTTAAGTAAGCAATGAAAGAAGTTCAGATGGAGGTTTTAGAGCAATGACTGCTAAGAAGACAATGAAATTTACTTTAACCAGAAAAATGATAAATTATCATTTGTAAGCACTTTTATTTTGAAAAAAAGTTTAAGTCAGACATTGCAAGTTAACTGTAACATCTGTCTACAGGTGACCTCTTACTGCCAATCTGTGCAAGGCATTGTAAGATAAGACACAACACTTTATTCTTCGCTGTGTGCATATAAGGACATTTAATTTATTTTGTCTCTCAGTCCAGCAGTAATAAGCAAGATAAAACATGTCCACATGTCTGCATTGCTGTTGGACCTTCAGTGCCAGATGTCACTCATTCCGAGACTTAACATTCAACACAATGTACGAGAAGAAACGTTGCAGAAATGTACTCAAATACTCACACCTATGGGCAGTTTAGATTCTCCAATTAATCTCAGCTTGTTTTTGGACTGTGGGAGGAAGATGGTGAAGCCACACAGACACAGGGAGAACATGCAGACTCCAGGATTTGAACCTGTGACCTTCTTGCTGTGAAGTAACAGCACTAGCCTCTGTCACCCCGTCATTAATCAATCAATTGTAAATTACAAGTGATCAGTGTGCTACAATCAGCCTTCAGTTTGCTCATTATGTGGGGTAAGTAGTGGGTCCTGCACCTGTTGATATTCAGGGAGCAGCCTCTGTCTTCACCTTTCTCCTGAAACTTGAACTGTGGTCGTTTAAGTGAGAATATTGTGAACATTTTTTTTTTAAATTAAAAAAAAAATGAAAGTGAGAGGGTCACAGGTTTGACCCATTTAGAGTTTGAATGAAGTTTCTTTATGAATGTATGAATGATTTGGAAGAGGTTGAAGATGAGTGGGTTCGAATGTTTTTCTAACTGACTTCCATTATAACAAAGGTTCAATCAAGGTTGAATATTTTGTAAAGCTTTAATAGGATCGTAAAGCTGAATAATACATTGGAGCTATGAAAGATGTGGAACATTTCACTTTTGAAAGGAGTTTTGGGCTGAAGGTATATAGAGTAGAGTAGGTAAGAGTTGAAAAAGCATGAAAAAGTGTAAAAATTCAAAAAGTTAAATTTGGAACTTTCCGCCCACTCATTTGAATAGAGCGAAATTATCGGAAAACGAATAATTTGGAAAGCATGGCGGATGTTAATGAGAAAAGTAAAAGCAATAAAGTTCTAATTGGTGTTGGTACAGCTTCTAGCATTCACACCAATTACGATGGGAGTGATTTGTTAGTATTTAATTCCAACGTTTGTGTGTGAGTGCAGTTTATTCACAAACTGCAGGTCTCTTCCACTGGGATTTTCCATTGTCTGACCATTTTAGAATAAATAATAATAACAACCTCTTTGATAAATGCTAGCAGGTTTTTAGAAGTACATACTGCAGCAAACACAAAAGAAGGAGTTAAGGTGGGTTTATGTTTACTTAGCTGAAAATTGGATTTTAAAAATCAAATAAGGCTCTTAAAAATGAGCGTTTCAAGTTGAGAATCTGAACTTATCAAAAACGGGTCGGCGTCGTCACTTCCTCTCCCGGGACCGTCGCTCTGGCAACGGAGAAAAACGGAGGAGGCCGTACGCGTCCTGATCTTCGTGACGAGTCAGACAGAAATGCTCGTGAAATGAACAGAAAAGCCCATTTCATGGGAGCACATCAGAAGAGATTGACAAGCTACAGTGTTGTTGTCATAGAAACAAAATCGAGGCGGCAGCGCTCTTTTTTTTTTTTTTTCTCCTTTTTTCCTCTCGCTTCATGGGTTGCATGTTTGGGAAATGGGACGTGGCTTTATAAGAGGCGGCATCAGACGTCCAGATGAACACAAGCACAGCTTCCACCTCTCAGGAAACACAATCCACGTCAGTCCAAAATAGACAAAAGTTAGACCTGACTAAGGATCAGCCATGCAGCATCACACCAAACATGCATTGTATTCCAATTCGAATGATCCTTGAATTTCATGTAGCCATTACCCGAACCGCTCTGCAGAAAATGATTAGAAATTATTACTTGTGAGATACTTCTGAGCCGTCATTATGGCTAATTGGATTGAATGGTGCCCACTCATTGGCCTACATTTATACATTTACATCGTATTTAAGGCGCTTAATCTGAATGGCACTGATATCATGAGACTGACATTTAAGCTCTTAAATCCGGAGGATGTTATAAGGGTTTTAAGAGGGAGAGAGTCGGAGTGAGGGGGAGGGAGACGGAGAGAGAGAGAGAGAGAGACGGCGTGAAAGCAGAAGAAAGAAGCCAGCGAGAGGGTCTCAGTGGCTGTGAAGCAGCCGGGAGACGGTGAAGCGGAATGACAGCGCAGGGCTTTTGTTCGAGAGACTGCCAGCTTGTCAATTCCGATGTAACGTTCTCTTATTGACGCCCTCCCCGACGCGACCTGACAGGCGGGGGGCGGGAGCGCAACTTTCTACGTTCCGATGCCGAAAGTTCGTTTTTTTTTAGCCAAACAGGTTCCTTTGGCAAACTTTGGAGGGAGTCTTCCTTTTTTTTTCCCCCTGTTGCCTGCTACTAAAGGACGTGCAGTGTTTATTCACTTGACCTAGAAAAAGTTGGTGGTGTAACAGTGCGCTGAATTCACTGTCATTTTTGATTTTATAATGGAACTGTATACAGTGTGTGGATGCACAATATGAGCTATTTTTAGAGGATCTCAGGAGGGAAAACAGTCTTTCCCTTTACGCTTCCAGACTCTGCAATATATATAATAAAATGATATCACATTTATAATCTGGAGTGGAATAGACAAGCCCCCAGGAAGGCGAACAGTGCCTTTTCTGAAGCACAATTAGAAAAAACAGGGGAGCGTGTTATTCTGAGCATCAAACAGCACAAAATGGCTTTTCTGTATAATCAGGATTCAAACTAGAAATGTTTCATGGGAAATAATGGGGGTGCACCATCTTTGAATGCAGGATCCGGGTCTCAAAAGTTGAATTCAACACATTAGATTAATAGTGGTCTAGTGCACTGATTGCAGCCGTCCCATCGGAAGTCCTTTTTATGATGAGAAAAAATAAACTCGAGCTTTTAGGATCTGTTGGTCAAACTGAACCAGATGTTGTCACAGTGGGAAACTTGTGATGGATATTTTTGTGTCCAACTTTTATTTACAGGGCCCACACTTAAACATTCATAAAAATACACTTTTAATCTCTGTGGTATCAGACTTTCACCAGAATGTCACGTTTTCCTCGGCCTCCTCACACAAACCCCTCACAGAGCAGCGGCGGGTTTGTAGCGCTACCTGGTCGTGAACAGGAAGTGCGGCAGAATGCTGCTCCAGCGTTCGTCTGGACATTAAAACACAATAGAAACCCAGAGCGGTTTCACCGGCCGTGGACAGACGGCGATTTTTATCTCAGGCTCAGTTTAAGCCTCGTGACACACATTCGTCCAAATTCGCCAGACTGAGCGGGAGGAAAGATTCCTTTGATGTCTAATAAGCAGCGTTTAAGATTACTTCTGACCACCTTAAATGATTTGGGCGTTCCATATTGATCCCGGGGCCTTGTGTCTTATATTTTTTTTTTTTGCCAATTGCTCAATAATCCAATTATTGCAGCGCAGCTTCCTCTGAGCCCCCTGCAACGTGCAAAGAGACGTCTCCTTAGCGTGAAGCAGAAAGACCGGGTGAGAAAGGAGGGGATGAGGGAAAGTGCGAAGGAAAAAAACGTATGTGGGATACACGAGGAGACGGAGGGGAGGGGGGACGAGTGAAGGAGAAAGAAGGAAAGTGTGTGTGTGTGTGTGTGTGTTCATGTGAGAGAAAGAGAAAAAGGCAGAAAACAGAAGAACAGGAGAGAAAACCCAAAGTTACCTTTACGAACGCACTGACCTTGTGCACTCCACATTAACCTCCCTCTCCAGGAGAATTAGTCTGTGGCTCACACTCGGCCGTCCCTAACTGCGTCAATTGATTTCAGTGGACCAGAAACTGGGGAGGGAAGGAAATCGAATCTCTTGTTACTCTGGCCAAAGAGCGAGGGACGTACATGCTAATGCTGCACGCAGGCCCCAAACAGCCTGTGCTTACTGTGGGTCTGTGGGTGGAAGCGGCGTGACTGGAACGGCTCCCTGGGGGGGGGCAAAAAACGGCTTCATGGGATGTGGGCGACATCTAAACTCTGGGAGTTTGGGGTTTCAAAAGCAGGTAAGGAAGGAGGAAGCAGTGAATGACATGTGCCGTCGTGTACACAAAAAGGGCTCTGAAGGCGCAACATGCAAAAAGACACAATTTAACTATGTACAGTACGGCTTTTTTGTTTTTTTAAATGCTTCCAGTATGAAATCCAGCGTGAGGCTAATGGTGATGTGCAGCGCGCCGATGGCACGCGTTGCCTTTTGCAACAAATGGCTCTAATCCACATAAATTAGAAGAAGTTGCTCAGCAGGAGGCGAAGATTACGGGGATAATGCGCGTGTGTGTGTGTGTGTGTGTGTTTCGTGGAAAAGAGGGGAGACGTTGGAGGAGCGGAGGAAACGCGAGTATTTACTGAGCGGAGCTGAGAGCAGCAGCCGAGGTGAGGAGCTGTCAGCGGCAGGCCCAAGTTAGCCCGTCACAGGAGGAGGTGGCACGACAGGAAGGTTGGACGTAATCAGCGGGGAAGGTCGAGCGATGGGCCTGTTTGGGTGGAAAAGTGGAAGAGCGTTAAAAAAAAAATATTGTGACGATTGCATGTGATTTTTTTTCTGAACAGGATTACGCATCCTTCACGGTTTTTGATCCCTAAATTTTCCAATATTAACGTTTCTTTTTCAACATATCATGATGACATTCTATTTTCCCTTCCCCCGCGTACTTATTTTACCGACCAGACCTTGAACACATCATAATTCATTTTTACGGCACCTTGTTTAGCTAAAACAGCTCTAATCCTGCCAATTCAGAGACGGATTTCAACATTTCATCAGCACTTGAAAGTTGGGGCGTTAACGCTGCATGTTTCATGATGATTTCACTGGTGACTACATATTTACATATGATGCCAGTACAACTGTGTTTTCACACACTTTGAAATTGTTTTGCCGTAACATTTTATGACATAAAAGTAAAATTAGAGCAGATAGCAGGATCGTTTGTCCTGAAGAGGAACTCCAGTAATCCTATTACGAACCGGAATAAAAAAAGAAAGCTTCTTTGTAACCATCCCTAAAGATCGGCAGCGAGGCCTTTCAGGTTTTTTTTTTGGGGGGGGGGGGGGCGATTTATTTTGGGCTATAAAACACAGAAAAATGCACCTTGTTACATTCGGTGAAACGCGTGAGGCTGTAAAGCGTAACGGAGCCGTAGCTGTGTGACCTCCCGTTTCCCCCGGGGATTTTCGGCGGTGACGGATCTGGTCGGGGGGGATCCTTACAATGTAACACGGCTGTTATGACAGGCTTTCCTCATACCAAGCCCCTGTGGACGGACAGACGCTACGTAAAGAGGAGTCGCGGGCACGCTGGGAAGTTACGCCGTGTCAGGAATCTGGCTGTAGTGAGCCAGTCAGGTGGTGGGAGGTGTAGGCCTCACATGACTGACAGACATCTTCCCCACGTTCACCCCTGTCATCATATCACTCAAAAACAGGAAACAATTACGCTCTGTTTCCCTAAAAAGCTGCTCATTAGCGCCGACACGTTTCGCAACGTGAAGCGGAACAGTGAACAGAGAGAAAACGTCCAGATACACGCTGCACAAAGCCTGCGTTTGGATAGAAAACAGAGAAAAGGCTTTGTTCACTGTGGAAAAATCCCCACGGCCGCAATGTCACTTGAGACTAAACTCCTTCACGCATAAAAAGGTAATTAAAATATGTTATTTAAAAAAAATGTTTTTTTTGAAGTCGGGTTACCGTACTCTACTCATCAAGAGGATCCATCTTTAGAAAATTCATTTATTTTAAAAGCCATTACAATAGAAAAAAAAAAAAGCAACACTCCCGTACACTTCTCAAATAAGACACTGTACGTCCCCCTCCCTCCACCTGTCTCCTGCCATTCTTAAATATTTATGCAATGTGCTCAAGATATCATGTATTTACCCTAATCTTCAGAGTTTCAAACACCTCAAACAATGAGCCGTAGTGTACACACGAGAGAAGAGCAGCGGGGAGGCAGAGGAAGGAGAGAAAAGTCTGAATCAACAGTATTTCCCTCAGATGGAAAATGTGGGAGATATTCTGAGCCCCGGGAGTATTTGGTTGGGCAAATGTTTTATTTGAACAGGGCGTCTTAGTGGCAAAGCCTGATGTTATAATTTATTAAAAGGGCAGCGTGGAGGGAGCAGCAGAGTTGTGGGAAACGGTACATATGTGTGTGTGTGTGTGTGTGTGTGTGTGTTTGTGCCTGCAACTGTATGTCGATGAATATATTTGCGCGGCGCATGTGACTGCGAGCCTGAAGGGAAGAGGGCAAGGACAGTTCAGTCAGATGATAAGCAGCACATTACATTTCATTTCCATGATGGATGCTGTTCAGCTTCTTTGACGCGGCTTCTGTGAGGATTTATACACAAGCAGCGATCATACAATATCAGCGCCGCAATTAAATATTCCCATTGACAATTAATCCGCCGATGAATAGCCCAAACAATTTCCATTCATACCGTATGTTGTAGCGTGATTGATCGACCTTCAATCGAAATCACGTTGTGGCGTTATAATCTAGGAGTGTTATTGATAATTATTTAATCATTTTTCAAGACGAACAGTTTGTAGCCGTCATCTTGCAAATGACACATCCATATTTTGTCAGAGCAATAGTTGAAAAACCCAAATGGATGCAGGTTAAAATATAACATAGAGAAACGCTGTAGATCCTCATATTGGCTAGAATAACCATAAAATAATATTTGAGCATTTTTACGGCAATTTAATAATCCTATTATGATAAAAAGATAACACTATTCATATAGTTTAAATGGTATTAGTTATCAAATTTAATGTATTTTATCATAGTCCTACATGCAAGACAAAACATAAGTTATCATGACAATGATCACAAATAAAACTGGTGACAGTTTCCTCATTGCTCACAGGAAAGATCTGAGATTTCACTTGAGGATGAGAGAGTACAATAAAAAATATTCCTTCATGGGCTCCTCCAGTCTGCCTCACCAGTGCTGACGTCTCTGGAAGTGTCCGGCTGTGACATGGGCGCCTGCTCTGAAAGGGCAGCCACATGCACCGCTGCAGATCTTTCACCTTATTAAATATACATCACTAGCCGGCCGTACCTGTGAGGCAGAGCTCACCTGAGCCAAGGTTACGGCGACTGATGTTATTTTTAACATCTCGTTCTGGACAGGAAATTGTTGTTTAGGGCCACAATGTATGTTAAGTACGATACTGATGCGACAACAGGGAGGTGGAATTTTTCTGCTCTTTCTCTCTCTCTGCCTGGAGTATAAGACCTGGTGCACGCCTTATGATGGAGATGCAGGTATAGATAGAGCTGTGGCACCAGAGCATTTGTGGGGAAATTTCAAGTGCCAGCAACAACTTTGCCTCGAATGAGAAAATTGAGAAAGCTTTGATTTTGGCTCGGGCCAGATAAACACCTGCCTTGATGACGATGCCAGGCCGACTTCATCACTTCGGGCAGTATTTGTTATCACTTCCTGCTTGATTTGGAACATCAACACCGATAGTGACGACAAACACGGCCTGTCTGCCGTCCTGGCTGCCGCCTCAAAGTGCAAAAAAAGCTACGTGTTGCACCTTTAACATTTTGCTTTCTATTCTAAAAAAATAACATTAGGCTTTGTGGATCAATTTAAAGAGATAATTCTTCACCTCTACAGCACAATATGTTCCTGATTACAATGAGACATTTCAGAAAACCATTGATACTCATTGTGCACCATAGGGATCAACCTTAACTGAAGATCCAGTATAGATTAAATGGTTAGATTAAATTGTCGTACGTGCATGCATTTTTTTTATATAGCTCACTCTGTAGACTGAGGTTTTCCATTTTGCATTATTTTTTTTCTGAAAAAACCTAATTGCGCTATGTCCCTTAGCAGGTGTTGCATTGTTCATCTAGTGGCCATCTGGGCCTATAATCCTCTGGAGGTGAACACCTGTGTGTGTGTGTGAGTGTGTGTGTGTGTGTGTGTGTGTGTGTGTGTGTGTGTGTGTGTGTGTGTGTGTGTGTGTGTGTGTGTGTGTGTGTGTGTGTGCCTCTAACCATTTTCTTATGCATTTTGTACTGCATGTTACGGGACCTTTTGTACTTGTATGAGGTCAGAATCTTAACGTTGACCTTTTAGGAAAATAATGTCAAGCTTTACAAAGAGCGGGACTGATGCTGCCGGACAAACTGTAGTCATAAAGCTGCTGCAATTCCTCTCGTTCAGCAGTGCTGAATCACCATAAAGGTGTGATTTTTTATTTGTTGTTGTTGTTGGTAGCGTTATTGGAATAAGTTTCTAAAAATGTAATGCAACTAACTGGCTGAGTGTTTTACATTTTGCATTCACACTTTGATGTGCAGTAGTGAATAATATGATTATTGCTGTATGGCTGCAGCAGGCATAGAGCTACTGTATATAGGAAAAAATGTCAATTGCAATTTCATTTTAATTGTGACAAAGAAATAACTGAACAAAGAATTATACATAATGCTCTTTTGTTAAATGGAATCTGCATATATAGTAATATGTGTGCATTGGTTATGGATTTAGCATCTAAAATTAAAAAAATAAAAAGTAACAACAGCAGAACAGGGAGCGAATCAATGCAGCTCTACAATGAAATAGATTCTTACATATTTCAAATAATAATAAAAAATAATAATAAAGCTATATGTGGCAGTCAGTGTTGATATCGTGGCCGGCCACAACCAATGAATGGATGTATGGGAAACACACGTCGGTGTATGCAGAGCGCCCTTTTAAAACAATACCGTGCGTGTTTCCTCCACCGGCCGACAGACGCTGTCAGCAGCAGTTTGGCTGAGTGAAGGCAGCACTTCCACTCGTCTGTTGCCGCTGAAGCTGTCAAACGCTACAGAGGGGCCGAGCGGAGAGCAGTTCTCAGCACTTCTCGTGCTAACGTGCAGAATGTGCTGCTGTGGTGCTAACCACCTGGAGCCCGGCCAACCAGAGCCTGGGCTCGGGGCTCCCACCCATGCACAGCCCACTTCTTGGAGCCGCGGTTTTCGTACCTTGTGACTTCAGTGAAGCCTCTCGACTATCGCCCCCCCCCCCCCACACACACACACACACACACACACACACACACCCTCCGCTCTTCCTCCGTGTTCGTCCCGGCTGAATTGTAAATGACTGGTGGGTATTGAGGATGATCACAAGTGACAGCTAATGCGTAGGGTTGCTGGCAACATGTGTCAGCATCAGTGTACATTAGCCTACATTTAGAGTGAGGCCCTTTTGAATCACATGGGAGAGGAAAAGGTCGCCTCCTGAATAAGATATTATTTGGCACGTTTCATTTTTTATTTTTTTTTTCTGGACCCACAATCTTAGTTCCTTTTTTTTTAGAATTAAAATGCCAACCTCAAAGCTATCTGCATGGCGTAATCTACGACTAGACGACTAGACGCTGCTCCTTAACGAGGTCAGGGCAAACCGGACTCTACGCGGCTTTACGCTAACCGTTGCTAGAAAGTGGAGAACAGGGGTAAGGAGTGCGTGGCGTTGAGGTAGCTCAGGTCAGGGCTGATCCCTTAAAGATAATCTCCCTCTCCAGGGATTTGTTTTTCTCATTTGTCCTAGGGCCTCTAAGCTGAATTTGGAGGTCACCTGCTGCACACGCAACAAGCACACATGGGAAACCGTAAGGAACCAGGTTTTGCACGGGAGAAAGCGCAGTAAGCAGTAAATAGGGTTGAAATGTGAGCGTCGGGGGTGTCTAGAGTTCATCCATGCTGCTGAAATCAGAAGGATTTGGGGCTATAACAGAACCAGTTTTAGCAGCGCAGCTTTGAAGTGGTCTATTCCTGTTTATGTATCCGTGGCAGTGAGACAGATCACAGTCAATTTTTTAGCCTTGTTTCACATAGGTGGCAAAAACGGGCTCCCGTTTGTCTGTTTGGTTAGATTTGCGCCAACTAGCGTGCTTGTTTGTGTTGTTACGTTAGGTTTATGTTGAGGAGGGAGGTGTGATTTAAGTCACTGAGCTGGTATTTGATGTGCTTTCATGTGTCGAACATTTCGTGGCAATCACCTGTTTGCGTTGTTTCTCTGTTTCCCATGACTGGAAATCAACCTGATGCCCGACGCCGCGTTTCTCAACACGTCAGCTGTTTCGCGTCCGTTTCTGTTTTTTTTTAGCGAAGATCCGCAGAACCCGCGGCTAAAACTGAAAATGGATCAGTGCTAGGATGCATGCACGAACCAGACTTCTTTTAGTCAGTAAAGACGCTCCAGTCACTGTCGATCAAATCTGGGCTGCAGCATTTGATGAGGCTTCTATAGAGCTACGTGAAAGAAAAGCAGCATTCTTTTTATGCTGGTGCAGGTTTTTAAAAATCCTTGCATACATTATTCTCATGCATCTTTTGTTTTTTTGTTTTTTTTTATTACACTACATTTTGCAGGTGTTTTGTCCACCGCGAGGAAGCAAGCCCCAGTTTGCAGCTCCGGAAGAAAATCTCTCTAAATGGAGAAAGTTTTTGAAGTAATCAAGCTGCTAATTGAGAGCTTTGCACCCCTAAAGCTTCTGCTCAGCTTTGCACAGACACTTTTTTTTTCAAATCTCAGATGCATGATCCTTCTAAATTGAGTTCCCTGCATTGTTGGATATCTTTGGCTCTGGGTTCATGCTTTGTGTGTAAATGAACTCTGTGGACTGCATATGGTCAAACTGAACGAGTGGGCGTATTGACCCCATAAACCGTATAGGAACAGTTTGGCTTTTTTTTGTTTCCTCTGGCATTATGCAACCGGCAGAATTTAAAAACAGCACCGCTTTTTTTTTTTGCATGCAGTTTGAAAAGTATGAAAAGCATGCATACCAGCGCGCATTCATCAGCGGCGCATCGGCGTTCACACAAAGTTTAAGTATGTCATGCTGCGCACTAACCATGAGTCGAGCTTTGAGCACACAGTGGCATCTTGTGCCTAATTTTATACTGTATGGATATGATCAGTCCCTCGCTGCCCTTGACAGGCATGAATTACAGGAGTTTCCAGCCATGATAATTCTCCCTGCCAGATAATAACACCCTGCCACATCTCCCCGAGATCTGTGTCTGCGCGTGTTATCGCTCGGCCAAAATACCTCAGGTGATTAATTTCATTCATTTTGTTTGACAGTGAGTGATTTAGTCGAAGTTAAAACGGTCAAACAGCTCCAGCTGCTTGTAACCAGCCAAGCTGTGTTCCCCCTGCTCCCTAACTGTGACTCTATGAGGCGCCTTTAGGGACAGGGCGCCTGGAAAAGTCAGGAAAGGTGCAACTTTAGACATCCCAACTGATACTGTGTGGACATCAGTATGATACCAGAGCCTGTATCCACCCATAGACTGAGCCTCTATTCACTCCCTGAGGAGGCTGTGTGTGTGCATGTGTGTGTGTGTGTGTGTGTGTGTGCATGTACACGTGCGCGCGTCTCTTGTCTCATTTCTTTGTTTACACTCAAAACAGTAGATTTGAAAATCACGAACGGATAATCATGATTCGCTGCTACGGGGAAGGTCACTTAAAGTTTGTAGGCACAAGCCTTGGAGGAAAGACAACACAACAGCTTGGAATTTAAAACAAGGAGGCCGACGACAGCCCGGGATACAGATTCCATCACACTGCACATTTTCCATTTCTGCGGTGAAACACATTTTGAGTGACGGCGAAACGGCCTCGTTCACACAGTATTTTTCGTGTCTTTAAACCTTTTTTATTTTACTATAAAACTGAAGAATTGCGAGAGGAAAGTTACCATAAACTAAACAAACCTTTTTTCATATTATATGTCTTCACTATATGATGCAGCCAATAGCTGTTGATTGTATCGTAACCTCAACACGAGTGTAACACGACTCCAGCAGAGAGGGAAATCTCATATTTCTGTATGCTCAGGTACTCTGCCCAATGCCAGGGTCACCTTCACCAGGAAAAATAAATCCCTGGTGGCTCTCTAACACTACCCATAAGACCTCTCTCCCTTTGAGAGGCGGTGAGTGGGTGTCAACCTAATGTTTATACTGTCTGCTCATGGTTATGTAAGCCATTTTGTCCTCCTTTCTTTTTTACTCTCTCTCCCTCCATCTCCCTCTCGGCTTGTTTAAACGAATCTACCTTTACCTTTTTTTCCCCAGACGTGCCAAGTTGTGAGTTATATAAATATCTTTTGAACGGGACCGGCTTAAGTTTTTTTTTTTTTTTTCAGCATACCAAGGTGTGTATTACATAAATATTACAGACCAGACTGTGGGGAGGTACTGCACGGCAGGAGCAGTGCGTGTTTTTTTAAGGATGCCGTGCTACTTGTCCGCACTTAATCGCGTGATAACGGCCTGCGGAACGTCGGCGTCCCCCGGCCGGGTGCGAGAAATACAGTGGGAGCGCGTCGCATACATGACGGCGGACATTGTTTTCCTCCATAACAGACGTCTGCCTGTGGTTCAGCGGCCTTGTTTACTGACTCTCGCCGTGCTAATGTACTTATGTGGGTCAGCGGGTTCGCTCCCCTCCTCCACGTGAGCCGCGCTCGTCCTCCGTCGTACGGACGTCGCACGGCACATTATTCACCCATAACTGCGTTATCTTGATAACCTCGGAATAATTGTGCCCCCCCCCCACCCCACCCCCTTGACTTCCTTTGTATCTCCAATTTGTCAGTTTTCCCCTTGACTTGCTCGTGTTTCTATGGCAACTAATTGTTCTAGTCGGGGCACGCTCGGCTGACTTCTGACCTACTCCTGTGACCCACATTGACCCGCTTATCATTGACGGAGATCACGGACATGAAGGAAAGGCTTATGGTAACAAATGGGAGGAGGGGGGTAACGCTTTGAATGAGTAATATTCCTGGATTCTGATAAATCTTTGGGCTTAAATAGACGTCCTTTTTCTGGACCCGGCTCTCGCTGATTTAGCATTCCTTCCACAGCTGAGAGAGGGTGGAGTTATTTGAATTATTTGGAGAATGCTCCCAGTGTGACATCCCAATTACTTCTAGGAAAACATGAGGTCAATTTTAACCCAAACAGCTGTCCTGTTAGTTTGGGCCTTGCACAGTTTCCTGGGAGATCTTCATCTCGGTCGTCTCATTAATATTTTCTGCGAGCGGCTATGTCGGTCTGAGGAGCGGCGAAGAGGGCAATAGTCAGCGCCAGACGCCGGTTTCTGCTCGCGGATTTTGTGGTGGGAAGAAAACCGGCATTGTGCGCTCGCACTCATCTGTGTCCTCATGGGAAATAAACAGCAACTAAATCAGTTGTGAGCTTTTGTGTGTTATCTTTAAAGATGAAAGGACACAGAAAACAATGAAAGCACTGCCCTGGGGTTTCTGTAGGAAGGGGAAAAAGCAACAACTGGAGCGAAGAATGAGACCTTTGATCCGCAGTCAGTCCCATCGAGTGAGTCTGACACTGTACCCAGAAATAGAGAAAAAGTTACTATTGCACTTCTAACGCAGGCCTGCACCCCAGCGCACGACGTGCTGGTCGTCACTCGTCGTTTTTAGAGACACTGTTACGAGGATCACTCCATTTTAAACCAGTGTCTCTGAGGATTCAAGTAGAGTGACTGTTTTTTCCTTTTGCATTCTTGTTACACCGTAGAGTTCAGCTTCCTAAAAATGAACATCTGCACCACTGTAAGTCAACATTATCTTTGCAAATTTTTTCGCTTCCTGCGCTCGCTGGCTTCGTGTTTTTCAGCATGAGATGAAAGGTGACACCCCGGGTTCTCGCCTGCAGAAATTAACAGGTTGAGCTGCCTGCTTTATAAAAAAAAAAAAAAAAAAAAAAATCCTGCACATTTTTTTTTCCAGGTCTACACTTTCATCGCAGGAGCTCTACTGCTCTACTGGGATGTCTTTGCATGATTCGGTCTGAACCAGAGCGTTTTGGGCCCCCCCCCACACTCCCACCCCCGTCTCGTAACGGCCTCCCCGCTTCCTCCCGATGAGCTGAGGCGGCTGCATCAACAAACCGTAAAACAAACTATAATAGCAGGATTTCACAACTTTGTCTCATTCCTTTACCTCAAAATGTCAGCTTCCCGAGTAAATCCCCCCCACATATTGGAACCCGGGCATCCAATCAGAAACGAAATAAAAAAATAAAAAAAACGATCATCAAACGGACAGGCCGAGCTCGTGGCCTGAAACACACACCACTTAAACCCCAAACACCCCCTTCCCGTCCCACATTTTTCGGCCGCACGCCGTGAGCCTGTTAAAAAAAAAGAATGCGTTTTCCATTATTCTTCCTGAATATAAATATGTAGTATGCTGACAAGCGGTAGGACTGCCTGATTTGGGCATGCGTGGTGGCGTGGTGTTTAGTTTGTCGGGCTACTGGCAGCCGATGCTGCACAGTCACTGCAGCCCCGGCCCGTCTGCGTCGGTTTCATAAGCAGAGAGAGAGAATGACCTATATACTTCTCCCAGGGAGGGGAAGTCACCTTGTTGCCGGACCAGCAGGCAGGCTGCCTCACGCTGACAAGGTTTTAATGTGCTGCACTATTAAAGGGGTTGACCACTGTCGGGGTATGAGAGGCATACTTTAGAGGGACCTCTCATACGCCGCGCGCCTTGTTTTGCACCTTTTTTATTTTTCTTTTGGGCTGTAAACTTTTCAGTTTTTTTTTTTGTTGTTGCTCTGTGGCTGTTTGCCCTCTTGTTAACTCTCTGCCGGTGTGAAAAGGCCAATGTACGGGCGGCGTATTGGGTCGATTAACATGCTGAAAAACACATCTTGACATGGACGGGACCCGTGCACGCGGACACACACACACACCGACACACACAAGCTCGCATTAGCTGAAACCACGGGGCCCGGTGCCAGAAAGATCTAGTCAGACAAACACCTCACCAGAGACTCCTCTAAGCGTCCTAACAAATTGAATGTGTGTGTAGATGGACGAGAGGGAATTAGATCAGTGGTCCTGATTGTATCTGAGTGTGCTGTTGCCGTACCCCTTCCCAGCTCGTCCCCTGGAGGAAATGTGTGTGCATGAGGGAGGGAGGGAGACGGAGAGGTGGGGGGAGAGAGAGAGAGAGAGAGAGAGAGAGAGCTTGGCAGCTGGTGTGATGGAGGATGTAAGGAGAATGTTAACCAGACAATCACCTTGCATGTTATTGATTGAGATGAGAGAGAGGTAATTAGCACAGAAAAGAAGGGGAAGCTGAGGCCACTTTTAATGTTTTGATACATGGTGTTCTCTCCTTGTACCCATCTACATGTTGTGCTCTCCGTGTGTGTGTGTGTGTGTGTGTGTGTTTGCATGCAGGTTGGTGTTTTAACAGAGATTATACCGTATATCTTCGTTTCTTCCAGCGTATAGGTGCAATATTAAATGCATAGAGCTTTTAATCCGTATCGTCTGTATTAGATTGTGGACCCATTCGGTGTCACTCCGCTAACGAAGGGGATAAATAAGCGGCGTACGCTAATATAGCCAGATGATATTTGACTCACAGCCATCAGGGTGGTCTCCGTAGAGCCCCATCCACGGGAATAATGATGAAATCATGTCAGGTTCCATACCGAATTGTATTCAGGTCACCCTCGCTTTCTGTCTTTTGCCTTACGTCTCCATTCAGCGGAGACTGGTTTGAGAAATAGATTTTGTCTAAATGTCCTTGGGTGTGCATTTGATTTAACATCTGAAAAGCTTAATAAATAGCTTATTATTCAATCCACATAGAGGGCCGTCTGAGCCCGAGCAATGCCGGATTTGTTAGTTCAATACCGATATTGATGTTTGATATGTACAAAAAAAAAAAGGAAAAAAAATCAAAGTTGAAAACTTGTATTTTTTTTGCATGTCCTTAAAGTCACAGGGCCCCATTTAGACAATATGAACGCATGGTTACACCACAAGGCTCGCTTTAAGGCTGTGTCCAAGGGAAGTCAGTACTTGGGATACTAGAAATCAACACATTTGAAGTTTGGTTTTATCTCTAGTTTTGGGGTCAAATTTGACCGGGGCAAATGCACGTTCAATAAACAGCTGAAACTCTCTCATCTCTCTTCTCTCGTTAACACACACACTCGTTCACGTCGCTTTTAGTTTCCTTGGCCGCGTTTCCGCTCGGCCGCGTCGTGCACCTGCCTGTCAGCCATCTGTCAATCGCCCCCCTCCCCGATCGCGGCCTCCTAAATAGCTCGGCGTGACGCCGCCGTGCCGCTCGACCCCAGCGTATCCCCGAGCCTTCTCCTAGGCCCCACCACGCTCGGCGCAGCTTTTGGTCTCAGCTGTCGTCGCTACCTATAGGGGATGCAGGCACTGGGCGTGAAAAAGCCGACTCCCGCACCGGTGGGGGACTAGCAAATACAGGTGTGATCTAAATAGGGCCTGCAGTAGAACACAAGTGGAGCGTCTCGAGACCAACAAGTCTGGTTTTTGAATGCATCTCTCTACTAGAGACTAAAGGCAAACACCCAGCTTCCTCTGCTAAAACTGGGTGGAAACATGGAGGGAGTTAAGAAAAGAAAAAGCTGCATTGCAGAACTAATTACCAGATTTTAAATGGACCTTTATATCGTGGCGGTGACTCTGGGCGACATGAAGGGAGCATGTAGGAAAAAACCCCAGACGATCAGTAGGTGGAGAGATCTGTGGAAGCAGAGCTGTAGACTGTTGGCTCACACTTCCCTCACCCGCATTGTCACATCAGGAGGAGGACGAGGGAGGAAATAATGAATTGAACCTCAACCGCATTCTTTGGAAATGAAAACAAAGTTTCACATAACACACACACACACACACACACACACACACACACACACACACACACACACACACACACACACACACACACACACACTTCCATCTGCTAGTTACTACCACAAGAGATAGAGTGCAGATTTAATGTGATGGTGGGGTTAGCCGGTTGCCCCATATTTGTTTTGTTTACACCCCTGATTTATCAAAAAAACTAAAAAGAAAAAAGAATACTTGGCTTATTGGCATATAACTGATGAATATCTTATGAGCGTAGATATAACCCATGGACACTGGGATTAAAACTGCTAAAAAAAACATGTTTTATTACAATTCGGGCACTAACAATAACTGACAGTCATCTCGTATTGACCGTAAACTAAGTTATTTTTTAATAACCAAAGGTATGAACTTGCCTGTAGTGTACATTTGAATAAATGCGTCAGTTTAACCTTCCCATCAGCCAACTCTCAGCATCTTTAACTGGTTGGAAGCATATAAAAAAGAATAATGTAGCAGGAGTGAGGCCAGCATGAGATGCACTGATGTATAAAACATGTTTCATTATTACATTACATTACGGTCACCAAGATGAATCTGATAGTTCACCTTGATATGGATTCACATGTTGCTAAAAACTGCTTTATACACACTGAATGTGTTTTTTTTCCAAACATGGCAGAAAAAAAGTGCCTGAATTGCAATAGATTAGCTACAGATAGACAGCATCCGTTACAGCTGACCTCTGACCCTCATTACGGGAATATGTCGAGGGGAACTCCTAACTAATTCTCCCACATAATGTTTAATTTATTTAAGAACATGGAAGGAGCATGAGCTGCAGTGCCGTGTAATTATAGAACAAAGTCAATGAAAAGTGGTAAATGAAGCCAAAGCAAATAACCGCGGCGGACTCAAAGTAAATAATACATGATGGTTCCATCACGTTGTGCTGCTTATTGTACAGAACACACGTGGATACTGATTCTCCCCTCTGATCTTCGACCCTAAACCTGTTACATAATGTACATTTGCAAGATTTTTTTTTTTTTTGCCTTTTTGTGGATTGTATTATTTTGTCCAGAGCTTAACATTTTTTGTTGCAAATAGTTCAGGTACTTCATGGCAGGGAATGGTGAAAGTGTTTAGGATCCGGCCTTTTTATTGAATCGAAAATAATCTCCTCCGTTGTTGTGTGGTCGTCATCTCTGTTAAGCCTGGTGAAAGTGTAAAAGGCAGAGCCCCCTCCTCTGGCCTGGCAGGCGTGTTTATGGCGAGCCTCGTCGTGCAGCCACTGTCTGCGGCCCGTAAAAAGCCGAAGAGTGTGTATCAGACTGTAACATGGTTAGGACGGAGACAGTCTGCCCTTGCTTTGTTGTTGACTTTCTTTAAAAAAAAAAAAAAAAGTCTTTGTTGTTGATTTATGTCCGGTCTAAAAAGTGACGTGTGTGTGTGTGTGTGTGTGTGTCGTCCTCTCCAGCTCACCCCTGAGGCAGCCCTCCTCCACGGCCAAAGTGTGCCTGGTTTGCGGGGACGAGGCGTCGGGGTGCCACTACGGCGTCGTGACGTGCGGGAGCTGCAAAGTCTTCTTCAAGAGGGCCGTGGAAGGTACGTCACGGACAGAATGACGATGAGCAAACTGAAACATGATGTATGATGTCACGTATCGGATTTCACCTTAAGTTTTACGAAACAAAAAAGTGCAGCATTAGAACTGCAAACACAGAGTTGTAAGGTGAACATATTAGTAACCAGTAAGCTGCTAGATGTTGTTGCCATTTGCTTGTGTAATGTCCTATTCATGCAACCAGATTCCTAAAATTAAAATAGTTGAATTGCATTTTCGTACATCATTAAGGTGAAAACTTCTGCACCTGCTTGTTCACATTGTGCACTTTTGAAATTCTATGTTGTCCAATGTGTTCATATGCTTTTTTTTTTTAACTATTTCTACATGCTATGCTTTAGCTGTCTTCTTTGGTTTGCAGCCCTTAGCTCTCCTTTTCTTTTTTTGTACTTTTCTTCCTTTGAACATAAGATAAAAAAGGGAAACATGTGTATTATTTTGTTGTCCATAGTAGAAAAATGACATGCTGTGTTAGCACTCTAATGCTAATACAGATATTCGTATGGCTATGCTGGAGGAACGCTGGCGTGCAGGAGATAGTGTTCTTCCACTTTTGCATTAAACAGACATAGGCTCACAGAAGGTGTTTTTCAGTGTAATCAATATTGTGTTAATAGGCATCGAAGTGCCTGATGACAAGTGCTCTAAATGTGTGTTATAAGCTGGAACATTCATTAGAAACGAAAAATACAATGGTGCATTTCAGACTTTTTCTTTTTTTTTTGCAAATCTTCAGACAGAACAGAGTTCAAAGAGCTCAGCCAGAAAACAGCGAAGCAGCTTTTTCATTCAGGGCGGCATATTTTGCGGATAACACTTGAAAGAGTTATCGACCATAAATTGATGCGAACTACGTTTTGATCTCAGTGGTTGTTCGAGCTGTTTATTTATTTTTATAAAACACGTAGATAAAAAAAAAAAAGACAATAGGTAATTCCCCTGCAGCCGCCCCTTTATGTTATATTTAGCTGCAACGTGTGTTTCATTCTGCTGTCTGACGCGTCTAACTCATCTAGACGAGACGAGATGAGAAAAAAGGAAAATCCAACAAGCCTCCCAGTCTCTGGTCAGGCCTCGAGGTGTTTCACTGACCGTTGGAATCATTGCGTTTCTCCCCAATCAAATCATGCCTTCATTTGATGATATTTACGCACCCGTCTTTACGGAGACCTGAAACCGGATTACGTGTCCTGACGTGGCGGCGGACGGCGGGGGAGCAGTCAGGTGAAGACTCAGGGATTTCACCATTAAAACCTCATCTGTTTCCCATCATCTCGCGTATAACCGTAATGAAATTTTCGCTCATTTATTACGCACCGGCGTTCCGAGTCCCTTTTGTAATCTAAAGCAGCGGCCCCCTTATTTTCATATCTTTTTTTCAAATCTCTGCTTCTGATTGGAGTTTCCTCTTGCCTCCGCGCTCCTGGATCGCCACTGTGCAAAATGTGAAAAAAACAACAAAAACACACCAAGGGCGACCCGCGCGGCGACGGCTGTGATGTCATCAAGGTTGCGTGCCACGTGTGTTGCCCTTTCTGATGTGCAAAAAAAAAAAAAAAAAAAAGAGGCGAGCTGTTGCCTCACTTGACCCCTTCCACAGCTGCCGCTGAGGTGGAAAGAAAGAGAGGGAGGGAGAGGGAGGGAAAGGATGTAAATAGTGAGAGAAGGATTTTGCAAAGTGAAGAGAGATAGAGGACAGTGAAACAGATACAGCGAGGGAGGGGGCGGAGGAAGGACAAAGAAAAAGTCAGACGCAGACGAGGAGATAAAGAGAGGAGGAGCCCGGGAGCGGCAGCGAGGAGCGGTGGAGAGCCACGGAAAGCGATGTGTCAGCAGCCGGCTCCGGTGTGAGAGGTGTAAGTTAGGACGCGGGGAGATGTTTTACTCCCCCCCCCCCCCCCCCCCGACCCCCCCTCACCAGCTCAGTATTTCCGCCTCCTTCTACTCCTCTTTCCTCTCAAAGTCAACAACTCAGACTCCGTACGGGCGATATATAGAAAACAAAGAGGAGACTGCAGAGAGTGGGCATCTGTAGAAGGGGAATAATCCGGCCCATGCTTAATTTCTTTTGGCACCGGCAGCCTCGTGGGGGTGGGGGGGGGGTGGGGGGGCGGAACTTTTCATTGGGCTGCGGCTTATTAGACGACTAACCGGCTCATAGCTCTACACAGATAGTTAGCATTCCGGAGCCGTCAACAAATCCGATGGAAGACAAGTTTCCGTCAGGGTTGTTCACGGCCAGGTGTGCCATCCTCAAGATGACAAATACTCATTCCACTTAATTTTTGGCTTATCTGGCCAAAAGCACAGCCAACTGCCCACTTTAAAGTTCACCACCCGGGTCCCGGGGAAGGTATAGAACTATTAAAATAGTGGAAAAAGCATTGAAACGCGTTTAATTCACACTTTAAGCATTCAGGAAAACACAGCGCGCATATTTCACTAAGAGGAACACTGGTCCACCTGCTCTCCCATTCATAAACACGAGCCACGCGGATTCGTCTTCCGCGGCGAGGCGGCCATCATTGCACCGACATGTTTTATTTACCGACACATTCTAGACGTCCTCGTACGGCAAACAGACTTAGAGGAGGAGTTACTGTTTTCACCGGGACTCGAAGTCTTGTGCATCGCTCCTGTCGACAGACAATTCACGCCGCAGGCTCCATTAAAGCGGAGGAATTCCATCAGTATAAACATTTTCAAACCGTGCCGTGGAAAAAAGAAAAAAAAAAGCCTCCCGACACACAAAACAACGATTCGCAAACGTGCCTTTATCGTCGCTAATGAAATGTGGAAATAGCGTTCACATGCGCTCTTCCTCCGGCATGCAGCGCTCTAAAGACCGGTTTGTTGATATAAGGCAGCTGTGCTCAATAAATGACTCCATGAGGAGCACATTTGAGGAGTTCAGCGCCAGCTTATTATTCACATGTCATCAGTGGCTTGGCATGTCTGCTCTTCGTAATAATACTCGGCCGCCGCTTTTAGCTCGCTGCTGCTGCTTTTTTTGGGGGTTTTTTTTGCCCCGTCTCTTATTGAACTGAGAGGTTTACAGAGACGTTAGTCAACCTTGTTACGGCCTGGGTCGCGGTTTCCATGGCGCCCCCCGCGTCGATCTCGTACCTTTTTCTTTTTTCCCCTTTCCCTTCCGTATCCGCCTCTGTGGGAGAGGTCATCCGAGGACACTTTGACTGGCAGCCAGGGCACCGAATCCCGTCTTTTCCAGCTCAGGCGGAGGGGAAATAAACTCCTCCCCTCCCGGTGCCGGAGTGAAGGCTTCAGGTTGTGTGTATGTGTGAGTGAGTGTGTGTGTGTGTGTGTGTGTGTGTGTGTGTGTGTGTGAGAGGCTCATGTAACAGCAGCTGGAGCCGAGCCATTCGCCAGCGTTGGATCCTCGCGCTCTCTCTCTCTCTTTCCGAGCACATGTCTGACATCAGAGTTTTTCTGATGAAACGGCTCAAAACTGCACGACGACACACACACACACACACACACACACACACGGGCCCCGATGGCCAGGGCGAGCTCGCACATATACGAGGCCACATGCATCTTCATGAGTAGCAAAAAGGAATGCGGGCATGCAGTATTAAGAACAAATTAAATCTGCAAAGCTTACTGTAAGCATGTGTGTGACCCACATTGCTAATAGGCATTTAGGTTAGAGAACCAGGCCTGAGTAAGGGTCTCTATGCAGCCAGGATGCATTCACTACTGCAATAAGGCTGTGCATCTTCCTCACGACGGATGTCAGGAATATTCTGAATTAATTGTGTGACTTTTTCATATTATAATCACACTTTTTTAGTTTAAATCTGTTCAAAGGGACAGTTCTATCAGGGGACATTGCTCCTATCAATACAGGATGTGCTCTTGCTTTATACAAATGTGTGCATTTATTGTTGGGATCCACTTAACAGCACAAAGCAATGACAAAGGCTGCCAGAAACCCTCACAGGTACGGCGTTCAGCTTCATAAAAATAGCTCAACGGGCCACAGATGGGCACATTGGCAGCTAAATGTTCCATTACTTCAGTGCTGATTAAAGATCACTTCCCACAATCCCTCATTTCAAAAAAGCAAATCACACAATATAATTGCGTCTGACCTCACACGGGAAAAATAAAGACTCTCGCGAAAAACATCCCCCTTCGCGCCGCGGAATTAAAAAGGAGGATAATGCAAAGTAAAACAAGCAGTAAATAAAGCGAGCGGGAAGGCGTGTAAAGGGAATACGAAGATTTGGCAGTGCAGAGGTTGTGTATCTTTGACAGGAAGGCGACTCAGGTGCTCGTCCGCCATGATGGGAACGGGCCACATTTAGCCGGTGGATGATGTGTTTGCCCTGGCACACTATGGTCTGCAGGTTTCTAACGCTGCTACCTGCATTGGTGTTAGCCGTGTGCTTCATCAGCAAATGGTATTTAAAAGTGCATGTATTTTAATGGTCATTCCATGCCGTACGGCTCCGAAACTGAACTTGTCTTTTAAAACACCTCGGCTAAATTTCGCATGCAAGATGTCGTCATAACAGAATCTGCGTCAACGCGTTAACGTGGTGTTTATGCAGTATTAAGTTTTTCTTTTGTTTTGTATTAATCAATCAACTGCTTTGCTGTAATACTTTCCCTGAAAAAATAGCTTTTTGTTGTCTGACCATCTATGCAAAATGCTAACATATTCCACCCAACCAAGAACAAGGAAAACCAACAAATCCTCGTAATGTTAGAAGCTGGGACCAGCGAGTTCATTATATTCTTTGTCAAATGATGAATCAATGAATTGACTCTGCACTACAATAAACACACAGTATCTCGTCTAGCCTCTGATGACAATACCAGGGTATGCGGTGTGTATGATAACCCGCTCCTATGGTCATACACCACTTCCTTCATGCCCTCAGTTTCCCCGGGCCGGGCCGCCCCGCAGGCCGACGGCCCTCCGGCGGACATAATCTGACCTCCATCTCTTCCTCCTGCTCCCTGGTGACACCTTTGTTCTTTGACATCAATGCAAAAAAGGATGGACTGCAGTCAGCGGGCCACGTCTTTTGTGTTCAAGCAAATAAGGACAATCTGGCAATCTGGACGGGCTTTAGCAGCGTCTGCGCTGATTGTTCGTTCGTAGCAGAGAGAGGGCGAGTGTTGTGAAAGCATGTTCTGACAGGGCTGAATTACTGTTCAAATATTTTTGGCATCACTTTCCGATGCCAGCGGTTGCTCAAGTGTGCCTCCTGTGATGCCGTGAGGGCCCAGAGCAGACAAACCTGCTCCATACACATGATAGGAGGCAAAAGGCTGAAGGTATGTAGCCCATACCGTACCAGCATAGCTGTAAGGTGGAAAATAAATATGTTTGGCATTATAAAGTATTAAACAGCAATTCATGTACTGTTTTCAAAACAGTTTTTCATGACATGTAGAACCCAGGTAGATTCAGAAGAAATGTCAAATGCATTTAACCTCACTAGTGTTAAGACCATTTGAATGTCGGATCTTTGGTAATAATAATTGGGCGTAGTGCTTGTGCAGGGAATCATGTTATGATGATATATTGTACTCGATGAAAGAATCGTCAGTTACATTTTGGTGCTTTTATCCTAAACTCTATGGTAAATGGTTGCTTTTGCACACGGAACACCTCCAAAAATCACATTAGGGCCTAAACAATTGCGTTGCATATGGGGATTGGGGAAATCTTGGTAAGAAGGAAATGCACAAAACAGCTGTAAAAGTGTTTGTTGCCCCAAAAGCGTCTCAGAATTTGTGCTACAATGTCATATCTGCTGCAGCTTTCGAGACTTGTGACGGGATCAAACCACATACTCTCTGCAGATGCGGCCCATCGACAGATTAATGCTTACAATCTGACCAAAAAAAAAAAAGACCATAAATGAATGTGTGTGATTCTCACAGTGTCTGTCGTGCACGGCTGCTTTATTCCATATGAAAAGATTCTCCTTGAGTTCATCAAGTCCCTGCAGTATCTGAAGGCAGCCGGATTGATATATTGATAAAGCTGCAGCCCCTGAGAAGAGTTGCACGTGTTGTGAGTGCACCTCGCGTTTTTATCCTTGAAACACTGTTTACCTGCGTCTAACGTTAATTACTAAACTATGAGGTTACAAGGTGAGATATAATTACTGCTGAAACAGCGCCGATATGACATATCCACCCAGGCCTTGGCAATCATAGCTTTCTATAGTTTTCCATTATAGTAACTGACTGGTGAAAGTGAAACTGATGAAACTCCACCATGCATCTTTGTAGATTTGTGGTGACGTGTTCATGTCGCGACGCCCTGAACCATCCAGACCAGAGAGTATCCGATAATCACCACACCCGCTCGTATATATCCACCGTCACCCCTTTGCACGGCGTGCTGCTGCTGCTGCACATAAATAGCAGGTGTGCATGGGGACAAGGTGCACTGAAGACCTACCACCTTGCACTTGCACGGTTAACCCTCTAATAGGGCCCTGAGTGCATTATTACAGAAGCGGAGACATTAATAAACAAAATAACAGCTTACATTTAAATCCTTTTTTTCATACTTTTGTGGACTCTTTTTGTAATGATCCAGACAGGGAAACTTAATTGTGTAGAGCCCCATCCAACACAGCTGTTTGTGTGTTATCCAAAGAACCCGGAGTAGCAAGCGCTTTTTTTGCAAGGCGGTGATTTGCTGGCCCAGTGGTAACAACAATTACATCTCCGAGAGGCCTGTTTTTTGGTTGTTTGGTATTTTTTGGCCATGTAATTTGGGTTGCGTAAATACCGATGAATGACAATCACAATCCCACCAAATGCTTTGAGTGGATAATTAAATGGCATTAATCCATCCGGCCGAGATGAAATTCGGCGCATGCTCTACTTTACGTGTACGCGCGGCCTGTGTCTAGCGCCGCCGGCTCGCGACTAAGAAATTTGCAGCCGCTGCCAATTGCCGTTCGGGAGAAACTGTAATAGCCTTGATGTGGGTTAGCCCTTTGTATCTGAGAGGCTATTTTCACAATCACTGGTCTGACCGCCTGTGTGTTGTGGTGCCTTAAAATGTCAGGTTGAGGGCTGTATTTCAGTCTGTCTTTATTTTATTTGGAAAGCAAATACACTGTATCTGTGCAGGATGACTGCAGGGCAGATTGCTCTTGTTAAAAAAGCGGGGGTCCCGATAGGAGAGAGCGTTTCAATTTGAGAATAATGTCTCCACAACTGATGTATGCGGACGCCGACAGACAACAGAGACTACTTAGCGGGGTGTTGCCAGGTTTTGAGGTCATTAGCTAAAAGTAGACATGAGTGGACTCCATTAAAGAAATCTGGCTGTCATGTAATGGCGAATGCTGCAAAAATGCACTGTAGCAGCAGACCATTTTTATTACTTGGCTTTATTTCTTTTTTTTACCGTATAGGAAAACCGCAGTGACAGATTTTTTTTTTTTGGATGTGCATGTGTAAATATAAATCAAGATGAGTTCATAAATGAACCACTTTCATACTGTATCAGATGAAGAGAGTTTCCAGGAGATATTTTCCAAGGTAAAACTGAAGTAACATTCATCAGTAAGCACCGCCATGTGCCAGCAAGATAAGCAAATGCACATATTCAGAGGTAAACACGCCGTGTGAGTGCATGTGAGTGCATGCACACAGTGCATAAACAAACAACTTCTCTCCCTTTTTTCAGAGATAGACACACTCGCTCACACGCGCACTCGGGCTACAACTTGGGCTGTCTCATGAAGTGCATTTCACTCTAACAATTATTAACAGGATTCACAGGAATGAGCAAAACAGTTGACAGGAAGGCTCCAGAGTTTTCAGAATTGCCATTTGGTCCAGCCTATCCAAGCGAGAGCCTGTGTATGTGTGTGTGTGTGTGTTTGTGTGTGTGTGTGTGTGTGTGTGCATGAGGGGGGTGGGGAAGGGGATGGCTGCGTTGTGTTTCCTGTGTCGCAGTTTACTGTTTTTTAGAGCAAGAAAAATGGGCTTATGTAACGGTCATGTGATTTAGCCAGAAATAGTGGTGGGGCTACAGCTGCTGCCTCTCCTCCTGCAGCTCGGTTCCTTGGCTTTTGGCAGCAGCCAGACAGACACACTGCGCACTACTCCTGCTAGCTCAGAAAACAACTTCTGCTCAGTCCTACACATAAATACAAATACTGTACCGTTAGATGCGGAGAGAAGGCAACGCACGAAATATATACATGTTTGAGCAAACTGCATGTAAACACGAAGGCAGGGGCCGTCACACTAAGACAATAAAGTCTATGCCAGTAATCTTTGGCTGCTTTCAAAAGACATATAAATGATTCAGGGCAAACTGGTGGAAAAATAAAGAGTGATACACATCTATAAATGCGTCTGCGTACATCCAAACACACATTCTGAGATGCACACACACACACACACACACACACACACACACACACACACGGAGCTAAACCGTGTACCTGGAGCACCGGGGTCACTATACCACGCTGCACCTCTCCATCTGGGTTGTGTCGTGATTTCCATGCGTGTGTATTGGGTGTGGAAGCAGATAGAAAATTTGCAGTCTTTTTTTTTTAATTGCCAAGTGCAGCTTTGGCTCTATGTGTGTGTACATGTGTGTGTGTGTGTGTGTGTGTGTGTGTGTGTGTGCGTGTTTTCTCCATGTGCATGTGTGTGCGCGCATGCATATATGAGAGTGAGAGAGTGAATGACTGCATGTGTGCATGAGCGTGAGCCTGCCTGTGTGTGGGCGTATGGCGCTCTGAGGCTGGCGGATGTGTGGAAAAAAAAGGGAAGGGAAAAAAAAAAAGGAGGGATGGAGATGCAGGCGCAGAGGAGAGGAGTGGAGGAGGAGAGGAGCTGTACAGTGAAGGACTAGTGGAGCGGAAGGAAGCGCTCTGAAATGGGAGATCATTGGGTTTAGCTGAGGGCTAGGCAGGAGGCAGGAGGGATTCTCGCCATGTTAGCATCACTGTCAGGAATAGTCTCGCTGCAGCCAGTGTCCTGGTTCCAGCGAATTCTAATGCCCTCATGCCATATACTGTATAATACACCATTAGTCATGCATTGTAGAATGTGAGAGTGGAATAATCACAATTTCAATCGTTTTCACGGTGATAATCGTGCAATGTAGATCTCTGATATTGCAGGACGTTTCATGGGTTTCCTTGACCTACATAGCAAACAGTCACAGACAGAGATTCGGTAGGCACGTAAGCAAATATAATCAAGCCCCCTTTACTTTAACCTTAATTTTCTTTTTTTTTCCAGCTTCTCGCTCGACTTCACTTAGAGAATATGAGCGCTGTCAAGCCACATTCGACGCTCAGCGTCTAACTGACGCCCGTCTTGTCTTTTCCGCAGGTCAGCACAACTACCTGTGCGCCGGGAGAAACGACTGCATCATCGACAAGATCCGAAGGAAAAACTGTCCGGCGTGCCGCGTACGGAAGTGTCTCCAGGCCGGGATGAACCTCGGAGGTGAGGAGTCACGCCCTCATTACGCAGTCGCCCCGACTCTGACGTGACATTTGAACAGGCCTCCCTTTTGCTTTTTCATAAACGATATATAGAGGAAAAAAGTAGGTCTGGCTGTAGTCACAGGAGGCCCAGGGATGCTGAGTCATAGGGTGTTTGTGTGCACGGTGTGTGTGTGCGTGCATATAGTATATCTGATGCTCGACGTGCATAAAGCATCTACAGTAGGTGTAGATCCGCAGCCTGCCGACAACTTACAGTATTGTATTATGAGGAAAGATGACACTTAAGTTCAGAGGGATGCAGTTTGTTCAGAACAGAAAATCTTCGCTTCAGTGGTGCCGAAGCGTTGGGGGGTAGACATTTCTGAATGCCCCGCGCAGCACTAGCATCTGTAACCAGGGGCAACCATGCCGCAGACGTTATAAGCAGAGACAAGCCGCTCAAAGAGAAATAGAAAAGTCAAATAACACCAAGTATGGCGGTTGTATATCACACTCATCACGTTGGGAGAAGAAGACCCTGTTATCCAAACCCAAACCATCTCACTTCTCCTGCCTAAACCTAACCAACTTAACCAAAGGAAGGGTTAGGTAACCCTAACCCTAACAAATGAGGCCACTTATCCCAAACCCTGCCCTCAAAAAGCCAATTTTCTTCCTTATAACAACTGAACCTGCAAAAGTATCAATTGCTGCTTGTTGCTGTTGCACTGATGCTGACATTTCGTTTGGAACATTCACAAAACTACCTTGGATGAAGACCAACTTTAGGGCTGTTGGAATTGGGGACGCTAGTAGCAGCCGTGGCTAAAGTTACCGCAGCCCTACCACTAATGTTTGCATCAAGCCATCCCAAAGCAGCACGAGTGGATGAGCAAGTGTCTAGTGTGAAATGCTAGTAGAGCAGCAGCAAAACGGTAGGACGGAGTTCGCTGAAACACACCACGAACGGTTGCAATGCTTGTGCAATCCTATGAAATCCAGTACAAATTCTACTTTCTAGAGAGCTTACACATTTTCAGTTTTTATTGACATGGTCAGAAAGGTGAGAATTCTGCATTATGGTCATTAGTGGGTGGTAGCGATGGTCTGGAGTTCATTATATTGAAAAGTGTTCCTAATAATGTACTTCGCTACTCCACCGCCACCCACTATGACCACTATGTTCAACGTGAGGTAGAATTATCACCTTTCTGACAATGTCAACGAAAACTGAACATGCATATGCTTAGAGTAGAGCATTAGCAGCTGCCTGGAATTGTTGTTATTGAATGCCATTAGAGTGTACAGGTGAACCTGATACTGTTCTCCAGATGTTACAGTGAGTCCTGTGCGTGTGGAGGCTCACTGAACACGCTAACAATTGCATGGATGTATATTAGCATATATGCTTTTCTTTGATATCTGGTTCACGGCCCCTCTAAAATCCCCGGTCGGGTATGGGAATATTTAAACATTGAGGCATGAGCCATGATTAGTGCTCTAATATGTGCTCTTGGTTTTACTGGACTTAATTCAGGATGGCTTCTTTCCAATGTCTGACTCACATCCGAACATCATTCATAATTACAACTTCTCAGATTCAGAGATAACAGATGTCCTTGAATTTTGAACCAGTAAAGTGAAACATATATGTTTGGACCCAGACACTAAATATATATATTAGGGATGGAACTGTTTATGAAAACCAGAATGAGCTGCTCCTTTTTTCTTATTTTGTATTTTCCCATAGGCAAAGTGTTTACCCTACTTGTGTGGGTTTGGTGAGTGAGAAACAACCAGAGTTAGAAGATGTACCAGCAGGACTTCATAGGTCTGCAGTGTAGCTGCATTTAGTGACCTACTACGGTGAAGGTGAAAAAAGTCATTGACAAAAGTGCAACAGTGTGCAGCTCTATGATTAAAGAACCGCAGCCATGATATAAAATCACTGCAAACACTTTATCAACATGATAATTCCTGCACTGTATGAAGAGACATAATTTCAGACAAAGGGCCCTAAGTATAGTGCTGATAGAGCCTATGCTTCTTTTTAAAAACAACTTTGTTAAATAAATGAAACAAATGTTGATGTCAGTCTACTTTTAACCTCAGACTTTAACAAGATTCAGTTTTAAGATAAAGACATAATTGATTTTCCAACGATCACATATACCAAAACGAACCGAAAAAGCATCAACTGAACCGAACCTTGTTTTTTTTAATTGCCCACTCCTTATATCCAATGATCTAATAATCTGATGGATAGATAGATAGATAGATAGATAGATAGATAGATAGATAGATAGATAGATAGATAGATAGATAGATAGATAGATAGATAGATAGATAGATAGATAGATAGATAGATAGATAGATAGATAGATAGATAGATAGATAGATAGATAGATAGATAGATAGATAGATAGATAGATAGATAGATAGATAGATAGATAGATATTTCTGTTGTTTTTCTCTTTAACTCTTGCCTCTGGTGGTTTTGTTTCCCACAGCACGGAAGTCCAAGAAGTTGGGGAAGCTGAAGGGAGTCAGCGAGGATCTGCAGGGCTCTAAGGATGGCCAAACCGCCACAGGTGGCGTTGGAGGCAGTTACCTGTCATCAGAAAAGGAGCTGAGCGCCAACGCTGCCAATGCCCTGGTGCCCCACGGGCCCGGGGTGGTCACACCTTTTCTGCCGCCCTCCATCTGCAGCGTGTTGGAGCTGATTGAGCCTGAAGAGGTGTACTCTGGCTTTGACAGCACGCAGCCTGACAGCACCGACCACCTGCTGTCCAGCCTCAACCGCCTGGCCGGAAAGCAGATGGTACGCTTGGTGAAGTGGGCCAAAGTACTTCCAGGTTAGTGGTCACGCGGACGGCGGGCTGAGGCCTGTGTGTGTGTGTGTTCAATGTAGAAAAAAGAAAATCCAGTGATCGTACACTGTCCTGGCTCTGAAAATGGGAAAGCAAACAAAGTCACACAGAACTATTCCACCAGTCCATCCAGTCAGCAACAGGGGGGGGCGTCGCCGCCCTCCACCTTTAAGTCGATGTCTTGTGCCATCGTAGAAAAATATAAAAAATAAATATAAGACGGATTTTCACAAGTTATAGGGAAACACAGATGGTTGCAGTAAGTAAAGATTGAATAGTCAATAAAGAAGGCTGCAGTTTGATCAAAGCAGTTTAGAAGTCTAATAAAATGGATATCCATCCATCCATCCATCCATCCATCCATTTTCTATCCCGCTTATTCCCTTTCGGGGTCGCAGGGGTCTGCTGGAGCCTATCCCAGCGCATTTATGGCGAGAGGCAGGGGGATACACCCCAGATGGTCGCCAGCCAATCGTGGGGCATAAAATGGATATTTTAAGTGAAATACTAAACGGCTGGTCATCTTTGTATTTAAAACCATCACATAAGAGAATTTAAATGTATCTGGTTTCACTTTTGGATACATCGAATAAAATGGCAAGATAAAATAGTCCAATAAATCAGAATATTAAAGTCAGCCTTCCGTACTGTAAGCCTAAATAAAAAAAAACATCTGTGCTAGTTTTGTCGCACAGATGTACACATTTTAATTTTAAATATTAGATGAGGAAATTATTCTGCAAATCTTCAAGAAGATTAGCAACAAATCCTATTTAACCATTAAACAGAATCAAGATTAAGATTCACCAAACAGAACTCATTTACATTAGTGTGTCAGATGTTATATTGAAAAGATGGAAAGTTCTATGATTCTCATCTCATGAATGCTTACCCATGAGCCACTGCATGGGGAAAAAAAACCCTTTAAAAATGGATAAGCGACTTGTCAGTGGGAGACAAATTGAAAGCCGCCTCACAGGTACCTGTAGCTCTTTGAGGCTGTTTAATTTGCTGTATTGCAAATATTTGATACCTCCATGGTGTCTGCTTGCCATATCCGGATGTATAAATAGAAGAGGAGCCAGACAGAAGGGTCAAAATGAGTACCTTCGACTTTCAGATATGTCACTGCCTGCATTCAGCTCGCATCGGGACGCGGGGATGAAACGCAGCACAACACGGAAGCGTGGCGTTCTTAGGTCACGGTCTTTGGGCACTAAATTGTCAGCACATATCATGCTTACCATAAATGCAAAAAAAAATAAATGCCTCATATTTTTCATACAACTGCCTTGAATTTATATTAAATCCAGCAAGCCCCGTGGTCTGTATTTTTTCATTAATTGCATTAAGCCGTATTTTTAACAATTGCTTTTGGCTGATTGACATGCATATAGACTGAAATAGTCCCTAAGCCTTGATAAGTCACTTGTGTGTCCTCACTTGGCCCACGTTTCCTATTTGACTCTATTTTCGGAGCTCCGTAGACAACGGCTGCCAATAACTGAAGGACTTTTGGGATTTGCATGAGAACAGGAATGGGTGGATGCGACTGGGTGGTTATCGCGTCTTATTGTTACTAATTCCTGTGCTCCGGTAGTGTGGTGGATAAATGACACACAGGTGAACACACGGACCTGTCCCTTTAAGTTGGGGCTTAAATCCAAATGCTCTTATCAATTTGGGAGTGTTGTCAGCTGCTCATTAACATAATGCTTTCTGGGTATCATCTTCATCTCTGTGTGATGTGTTTGTGTGTGCTAGGTTTCCGAGGCCTGCCCATTGAGGACCAAATCACCCTGATCCAGTACTCATGGATGTGTCTGTCCTCCTTTTGCCTCAGCTGGCGCTCCTACAAACACACCAATGGACAGATGCTCTACTTCGCCCCTGACCTCATCTTTAATGAGTAGGTCTACACTCGCGTATCTGTTTACTAGCCTTGACATTTAGCTGTGGCCTAGATATTAAAGGTCCCATATTGTTCACTTTTTTCTTGGGCTTTTTTATCCGAGCTTTTCATAACTCTTTAACAAGGATTTTTTTTTTTGTGTTTTCAAGCACCAAAGAATCATCTCATTCTAGCTCTATATGTCCTGTTTTAAGCTTCTCTCCACAGCTCCAGTAGGAATAAGTCTGTCTCAGTAACATGAATGAGCCTCTGGTCTGATTGGCTGATTTGAATGGAGAGTCCTGACGGATGATGTTTGCGTTTCGTTCCATTTTAAAACATGAAAACATGAGATAGCATTTATATAACACCTAAAAAAAAGAAATTCTAATCACACTTTCTACGATCTGGGACCTTACATTCCAAGTGTAACAAAGACAATGAGGTCACCCCCACTATCTTTTCATCCGTATGCCCATGAAGCAATGCAGTTAATGGACATGCATATAAAACCCATTCAGTGCCGTCCTATGAGATCTCCACACATGAGCATGTCTATTACAGAATAATTTGTTTTCCACAGTAGATAATTAGCAGATACAATATAGTAATAATAAGTGATTGAACGGCCAGGCTTTGGTGATTAGCTGCTGCTATTTCCAGCAGGTCAATCACATGCTAACGTATGCATAAACATCAATTTCGTCTTCAGAGAGTAAGGAAGGGTATTTTCCTGCTGAGCATTTCATTGACGTACCCAAGAACTAGCGAAAGAGCCAATTTGAGTTTTTCATGGTAATGTGTCGCTCTCAGGAAATAATGATGTACTTAAAACAAGGTCATCATCTTGAATCTGATTGCTGGCACCTCATGAGGAATTATTCTTGTACTTTTTGATGGTTCGTAGTCAGCGGCCCACTTGATCCGTGCTAATATGTTTAAACAGAGACAGTGACAGAGGAAGTGTACAGCGCGCTGGCCTTTTCTCGTCGTAGTTGCTCGGTGATTAATCGAACGCTGTGGGATTAATTGAGGGGGACAACTACAGCCCGCCGTGCATGACCTGGTTCAGGTTCTTCTGGGGCAGGTTTGGAGCTGCAAGCAGCACAAGCGCCTTCGTGCAGCAACAACAGCATATCCCGATTTTTTGCTTTTCTCTGACAAACACACATCGCGCAGTCCTCCTTTCCTCTGGTGAACAGCGCAGTGTCATATTTTTATTTAATAGTAAGAAATCAGCTGTAAAGACAAATAAGAGAGCGATATAGAGGTTTAAACCGCCTTGTGCCTAGTGGTCTCTCTCCTCTTCCTACACACACCATAATACTCTTTTACGTTGTTTTTTTTCTTTAAATTTCCTTTGCCATGTTTCTGCTCTGCTGCACAATCCCTGTGTGTGAGAGGAGCGGATCGACGCACGTCATGCGTCCACCTGTCCAACGGCACAAGGTGTTGCGTTTGCACGCGAGACCCGCTTTCGCCGGATCCTAACGCGCTCCGTTAAAGCGCAGGGGCCGCGCCTGGGAAACGCACCCGACGGTGCGACAGAATAAAGCGCCACTTGCGTTTGGCGTTCGCGGGACGCGGGGCGCCGGCCGTGAAATCGACACTAGCGGCGGCGAGAATCCCCACGGTGAACCATTGCGAGCCGATGAATATGTATGGCTCGGAGAAAGAGGGAGATATCTCTTTACTGTACAGTACTGTACGTTGCTATTTCTGTACGTGATGCAGTTACAGTAGGCCTGTCCCCGTGATGGATGTGCCTGCTATTCACCCTGACAGAGCCGATGAGATGTGGACCGGCTGGGGTTGGCGCTGGCCTGGATGTTACACGCCTGCTGCTCTGTCAGGGCACGTCTCATCGGGCCCTGTGTCAGGTCAAGGTGTATATTCTTTCGCTCACGTACGGCAGTGTCTTTCTCTCCAGGTTCGACTGCATGAATAAGGACAAAATCAGCCCATAAGTTTCCCCCAGTCCACTTAGTCTTTAGGGGTTTCAGCAGTGCACACTTGTTTCCATATACTTAGTGCTTATTGACCAAGGGCATTAAGGCATTTATTGGATAGACTGTCCACTCGGCCAGCTCTTACAGCAACAAAAAGTCACTAACTGAGAGAAAACACGGCAAGGACAGATGTGCGTTTTTACGTCTGCGACAGACAAACGAAGCTCTTTCACTCACGTCCTGGACTTGTGATTCAGTTCTGAACAGGTTAACTATCGACCATGCTGAAATGAAGACACAAAATACAGCACGTAAAAAAAAATCTAGAAAATTAGAAACATTTTTAGGAAAAAGTAGGCACATAAGGGAATTGCACGCTCGTTCTCTCCTGTTTGCCTGTGTCAGTGAATCACTGATACACGGACATTTCCAACATCAGTTTTGCAGGATAAACAGATAATTACCTGGTCAGCTGTGGCCTGTTGAGCAGCTGGAAAACTGCAAATGTCAAGCCGGGTGGGTTTTGATGCTGACAGAACACATGACCTCCTAGTGCAAGTGTATTTACCCGGTGTCAGTGTGCCGCCCCAGCTGTCAATCAATCAGGTAGACCGGCCCACCCACTCAGATGATCTTTTCTGATGGATCCATGAGAATCTTTTATTTTTTCCTACTATCACTAACAAAAAAGATATGCTGACCTTACATTTATATGCGACTAATAAAATATTTGTGATTTCTTTTGGACTTTAGGTAGGTTATTTTTTTTTCTACCTATACTTTATGCTCCTATACTTCTCTGAGCAAATACACGTTGTTGACTCCCTCCATCGAAGGGTGAATCTGAACTTTTTTCCTCCTTCTGTTCAGTTCTGTCCTGCTTCCTGAATCTTTTACCATAGAAACGGATAAGAGAGAACGCTCATGACTGAGAGAGAGAGAGAGAGAGACAGACAGACAGGGGGGAGAAGCAGAGCAAGAATGAGACAGAGAGATTTGGAGAGATGAGAACGAGAGAAGGGGAAGGAGAGAGATTGCTGCCAGTTTTTTTTTTCCTTTCCTCCCCAAATCCAGCAGCTCATTTTGGGCAGTGATTCAGCAAAATTGATTTCGGTTAGAGTGCGAAAGAGAGAGCGAGAGACAGAGCGAGAGAGAAAGAGAGAGAGAGAGAGGGAACGTGTGGAGACTTTAGAAAACTCCAGCCCCAAAAGTTTTATCAAATGATGTTATGCTGCACTTTGAAGAAAAAAAAACAACTGCTGCTCCCATAGACCAGAGGAACACGTTTATCATTCATTCAGTTTGGCTGACAGACACTGTAGAAAAAACACTGTAAAGCGTGATGCCGCCTTATGGCTTAATGGGAGCATCATGCACTCATTTCCTATGGGCTACTCCTGCTCTTTTCTACAAAATGTTTAGTCTAGTTGTTGTCAGAGCGAGGTCCCTGCCCTCCACTGCCTACATAAGGATGCACTTTCTCTGTAGTGTGGATGCAGGTTCGCTCAAATCAAGCCACGGTGCTCATGTATAGTTTCTGTATTCTGGCTGTGAAGGTGATCTGCAGCAGAGGGAAACCATAAAAAAGCCAGTTTCCCCCTGAATCTGTGGCGTCTGCAGAGCACCTTTCTGATTGGCCCACGCTTCATCCCGTCTTATGTTACTTTCCTGTTTTTGCGAAGGCTGTGATGTCACCGAGATTATTCGGCTGATAAAAAAAAAAAAGTGTGTGAAACAGAAAAAGGGAATGAGAAAGTGTTACACGCTGTAAATACTGTGTGCACTCTGGAGCACAATGACACACACACACACACACACACACATCTCTGTGCAGCTGCCATACGTTCATCTGTGTGTCATTTCTGTCAACATCGATATGTTGTGGTTCTCCCCTCCCTCTTAAAGAGTGTTTCTATGGTGACTGGGATTAGGTATCGGGGCCTTTAGCCCTCCACAGCCTCAGAGAAGTGGTGCATCTGTGATAGCGTGCGCAGCGCGCTGCAATCTGGGGGGATTTGGTATTCTGCTCTTACCCCAGACTAGCTCTGCACTCTGTGGAAATATTGTTTCACCGGGCTGAACTTCTGTGGTAGGAATTATAAGCAAGTGACTGAGTGAGTCAGACAAAGAGGAGCTGAATGAGCGAGCGTACGACCGAGGAGGTGCTTTTTTATAAAAGGGTGGATCATGATAATTAAGCCCTGAAACATATGCACTTACTGTGTTTTAGAAGTTAATGATGTTGTCCCCATGTTCCCACGTCACCTTTGACCCCCTCCCTCTTTCTCCCCAGGGACCGCATGCAGCAGTCGGCCATGTACGACCTGTGTGTGGGCATGAGGCAGGTGAGCCAGGAGTTCCTCCGGCTGCAGCTGACCTACAATGAGTTCCTCTCCATGAAGGTCCTGCTGCTCCTCAGCACGGGTAGGCGGCGGGCTACAGGCCCGGACAAGTACAGCACACCCCCTCTCTCACACACACACACACACACACAGATACACACAAAAACAAAAAAAGCTGGAGTTTTCCAAAATCAGCCCTGCAAGCAAACGTTAAAATGACGACGTGTCAATCATTATGTCACGATATGATGTAGACAATGGAATTTCCATACAATAATTAATGGAGATTTCAGGCTTTCCATAGTTTACACCGAATAAATGTGTGAATCCTGAATGTAACGTGACATGTTGAGCGTTTAAATTGTTTCTGGGTGAATTGTTAGAATATGACAGGAGACATTCTCTATTAGAAAGTACATGTCGTCCATAAAAGGAGGAACATGGCTGACATGAAAACATCCATCAGTTTTAATGGACCCGGTTTCTATCAGTCGAGTGGTCCTTAAAGGTTGGTAAATGGAAAAGCGTTTAATCCTGTGCCTCTGCAGTAATTGTTTGTGTCTCTCGGTAAATGCTAAATATCAGTACAAAAAAAAAATGTAATTTAAAAAATTATCAAAATTAATCATAGACCCTGTATTTTTATTTTGTCTCACTTTCAAATGTCGGCTGAGTTGTCCTCAAAAAAGTTCATCCAATCAGCCTTGTTGTTTAGTATCGAGCGAAACGCTATAAGCTCCTCCCACTTCCTTTTGCTCCAATCAATGTAAGGATTTGATGTAAATCCCTCTTGAAGCTGCCCGGACCTCAAATAATTTGTTCCACTGTCAAATGTCACAAAAGAGGCTCTGCTTTCCGTTTCCTCGGTGTGGTGTGATGGTGCCGCATGTTTTTTCCACTCGGGCAAAAAGGTGCGACACATCGTGTGTTCTAAAAAAGCTCAATTAGTTTCCCGCAATAGTGCTACGGGTTGTTTTTCCAGCTGTCATCTGGTGGGCTGTAATGGTCTGAATTCCCTCTCACATACCGTACTGTAGGAAATGGTCTGATACGTCCCGTTCCTTTCGTCACATACCTTGAAATCGCAGCCTCTTGAAAATAAAAGCTACTATATGGTGTTGGCGAGCACATACCTGCTTTTCCTGGCAACGCAATGCCTTTTTTTTACGTCTCCTGGATCGCTCCGTAAGCTCATTCTTGGTAATCTGCTAACGTGCAAAAAAAAACGAGCGTGGAAAGAAGCTGGGTGTTCTGTGCACCTGTTAGGGTAACGACGTGGCTGAATGGAAATGAAACGGCCGGTGTCTTTACTTTTTCCTCTCGTTGAGTGAAGGATTTGGCGTTTTAGTTTTTTAATTGTTCATGCGTTACCAGAATACAGTGAGGTCCCACCGTCTTCCTACTCACTGCCAGACTGTGCCCACAGGCACTGAGGATGTGTTGGACCAAGATGCTCAGTTGGAAACTGAAAGCAGCGTTTTTTTTTTTTGTTGGTTTTTTTCCACCACCTCAACACTGTGCTGCTGCTGCTGCTGCTGCTGCTGCTGCTGCTGCTGCTGCTGCTGCTGCTGTAACAGTAACAGTAACAATAGTAACAGTGAAAAGCTTCCATAAAGGCGTCTGTGTCATTACTAACATAACATTTGCTTGTAAATAACGGAAGGCTCGCAATGACGTCACGCCACGGAAGGCCGTCTGGATGGCGTTCATGCATGTTACACAGAGAGGTAGAGAGGGATGAGGATGAGGATGAGGATGAGGATGGAGGGGGGGGAGTTGTGACAAGCTATTTGAAGACTCTGCTCGCTGGCCAGACTTCAAACTCTTTGAACTCCAGCACCGGTGCCAATCAGTGGAAATATTCATTGGCAGCGTATTTATTTTTCAGAAGCTTCTCAAAGGGGTGCGTTAATGCTGGAAAAAAGAGCAGCGCTGGTTCGCTTCACTTCATCCCAGCATTTCATGTTCTACGTCTACATTTATATTTTCCAAAACGAGGTATAATGACATATAATTTTGGAATAAAGAATACAGTTATGTACACATACATGCCCGCATATATACACATATATATATATCATATCATATACATATATATGTATATATTTGAGTTGTGTCTTGTATTTATTTAAATAGGATTTAACACATATAAAATAATAAAATGAAATTGGACAGAAAAACAGAAATTCTGATAGTAACCTCGTCTCTTGAGTCTTTCTGTTGCTCCTCATTTTGATTCATTTATCTATATTTATCGAAACTATATAAAGTTATATATATATATATATATATATATATATATATATATATATATATATATATATATATATATATATATATATACACACACAGTTTTGATCAGGGCTCTGTTTCGCTAAAGTTTCCCCACACGTCGTGATATACATTGAGCGTTTTGGTTGTCTCCAGGAGAAAATATATGCGCCAAAGAGGACGAACATCTTGGGTCTGCCCAGGCGTTCTGTGATAAATTGACTTTTTATGCACTTTTAAGACACAGTTTTACAATAGGCCGTTTGGATTTTGATGGTTTTGAACTGTATCTGGATTTGGGCCATCGGACGTCTGCTGAGCAAATGTTAGCAGCAGCTCTGGTCGCAGACCAGAACGGCAGAGAAACATTCAGGTCCTGGCAAAAAAAAAAAAAAAAAAAACCTTCCTGAAGGAATCCTAACCAGGAGAATCTGTCTGCAGATGGAGCCATGACAGTACTTCACCAAGTCTGTCTTTTTGTATTTTTATGGTTTCAAACGAGAGACCCCGAGCAGCAGTAAAACAGCATATTGTAACAGTTTCTAATCGTATTTTGGAAGCAATATGAGGGAGCTTCTGGTTTAATAAATGAGGTGTGATTATTAGACAATAATGCTCCTCTGGAGTGGATCACAACAGACCTTTGTTGCATGTCAGTTCATTTTCTAAAAGTACAAAGAAAACCCTAAAGGAAAATCTTCCTGTGCAGTAATACTGAATATAATCAGTGTATTTCTAATCATACAGTGCTACATGGTTGCACATGCGCTGACATATGGAAGAGGTGGCATGAAAGTGTTTCTGTGGTATAAACTCGCTGTGGTTGAGTCATCTGGAAGCGAGGGGGGGGGGAGAGAACGCAGAGAAGGATAGAAAACCAGGAGGGGGAAAAAGGTAGATTTAAAAGAACGCAATCGGACAAATGTTGACAGCGAGAGCGCGCGTTGGCAAGAAAGAGACAGGTGCATAGCTATAGGGAGAAAGAAAGAGGAGGCGAGGGGGGGCAGGCCGGGCCTTCTGTCGCTGAGGCCTCCCTCCCTCCTCCTCGCCGGTCCTCTGGAGGTTTTCCAGAGATCCCTGCTGTAGTTAATAAAGGCCAGTCAAGCACTAGGCAACGCTCCAAGACCTGCTATTTTTCTACACTTCCCCTCGAACCTGGGCTGGATTTTTTTTTTTTTTTTTTCAGGGGATAAGGGTACAGATAAAAGAAGCAGGGACGCTAAAGAAAAAAAAAAAATCAAAAACGGGGACAATTTCAAAGTGCTCCGCGGCGCTTTCAAATCGGGACGCTCCTTCGCTAAATATGTGGCGGGGAAACGCCTGAGAAAGGGCACGCGATGGAGCGGCTGCACCGACTTGTAAATCTTGTAAAGCCCCCCCCCCCCCCCTTGTAGGAAGTTGTCTTAGTTACAGTCATTCAGAGATAACGCGATCGTCTCGTGGAAGCAGCAGCGGCAGAAATCTTTACAGAGGAGTTGTCAGAACTTGTCAGCTGAGCAAGTACTACAGAGTCAGTGTGTGAGTGTGTGTGTGTGTGTGTGTGTGTGTGTGTGTGTGTGTGTGTGTGTGTGTGTGTGTGTGTGTGTTGCCTTTGGGCTGGTTTTGACAAACTGTGTGTGTGTGTGTGTGTGTGTGTGTGTGTGTGTGTGTTACATTGAGGGAGAGAGAGAGGGAAGAGGGATAAAGAGAGAAAAGAGAAAAGGGCTGTTATTCCTCTCTGACCTTGGCTAAGGTTTCACTGAGCCTGCGGTGTCTCATGACCCTGTTTTGATTGGGTACAGGAGCGGTGGCCCGCTCCAACCAGCCGCTCTCTCCGCACCTCGCCGCAGACCTAGATGGCGTTTGCTAGATTGACTCCTTAATTTGACCGTTTGTCCTCCTACCAAAGCGTCTTTCATTTTTTTTTTTTTTCCCCTCAAAGCCTCGTTCCTGTTGGCAGTCCGGTACAGTTGCGATTACCAGGTGATTGCGTCACGCTAATCAGATGATTCCCATTTATGTTCCGAGGTCGTGTTCGTATCCCAACCCGCTGCCAGACGACGTCCCGAAACCTCTCGCGGGCGTCGCCACGCTCGGGAGGCCGAGAGCCTAGCGCTCCCTTATGAGCGGTATCGGGGCGTCTAACCCCCTGAACGGGAGCCGTATCCATCCCAGGTGATGTGTCTGCCACCATGACGACTGCCCCTCCGGCCCGCGTCACACGAAGGAGCGCGATGGGCCCCGTGTTCGCCTCCTGGTTTTCCACGTGCGTTCATAGGATGCTTGCTACAATAACGAGGCTGCCCACATCAGGAAATATTGCCTAGTCAGAGGGATTCTTGTTATCACGTTTGGCACCGATTACGCTGCTGTAAACGTCCTATATTAAGGCCCGGCGTTGGCCACGCCCCCCCCAAAGCCAGGTCACCTTCTAATCAGGGCGTATGTGTGTCAGTGGGAGCAAAAAACCAAACCGGGGGGGTTTTAGCACATGCTTGTCAAAAAAAAAATCACAGCCTCGGCGCCGGGGTTCAATCTGTTCTCGTATCCGCTTTCCGCTTTGCGTCATCCCTGTTTGCGCGTTAACGCATAGGAAGAGACGGGGGAAGGCGGACAAACACACACACACACACACACAGTCTCAGGGTTATTGAAGAACAGCGCAACAATCTGTTCTCCAAAAAGACGCTGCTTTAGCTGTCGAGGAGGAGACTGCTGGCCCGGGGCTATCCATTCAGCACAACTCAAACAGGTCCTGTCAGTTGCTGTTTTGTGCGAGTGTTGTTACAAATGCCTGAGATTACCTGAGGCGCTTTCTGGCTACTGGAAAGCAGTGCAGAAAATAAATACCTGATTTTGTGTGTGTGTGTGTTGTTTTTTTTTGGGTTTTTTTTGTTAGGTCATTTAAACCATTAGGGCTCAGAATTTCACATTCTGCTGTAAAAAGATGTTTTTTTTTGGAGAGGTTTCGAAAACATAATAAAAATTTACGAGACATCGATACCATCGCCTGTTCTCGACATGTTTAGCCATGCTGTGAATGCAGAGGAATCTGGGTCGGGATGACTCGGCCTCTGTATCTGTTACATGTGATTGGGAGGAGGCTTGATTGGGATCTTTTACAAGTGGCCCATACTGCTGTGTACGACTACATGCACGCAGCAGCTTAATTGTCTTCTCTACTAAATAGATATATAAATAAATAAAACAAATCCTCAGATGCCCAACATAATAACAGCAATCGCTTTCAATTACCGTTGAATCCCTATCCATTTTGGATCTGGTTAACTCTTAAAGAGTGGAGCAGGAGTGGGCAAGACGAATAAAAAAGAGAAATCCTCTTATCGTGGCGTATAAATATGTATAAAATGTCCCATTGTAGTTCATATTTTCTGGAAACGTCAAGCCAATTTCATTTGGTATGACCCCCCAATATCATGAATCACGAATTCGCCTCGGGCCTTTACAATCTGTGCGGCCGTACAGACGTCCGCTATCCTTAGAGAATTTATTCAGATAGGGAAAGATTCCCCCTAAAAAATATACATATATATATATATAATGGGAGAAAAACCTCAGGAAGAGCATTGTACAGAATAAAGCGGGTAACAGAGAGATATATAATCCATTAGGTTATAATTTAAATATCCTGATTCATTCAACATGTATTTGGTCATACTGATGCAAAGGATCATATGAATTGTCATATGGTTTGCAGCGTTGCCTGTGTTGAACACACTGAGACATCAGAGGTTACCTTGATAGAAAAAAAAAAAAAACAGCACAAACTCCAGGTGGCGTTGGCATTAATGTGTCGGTGACGGTCGGTGGCGGCGAGCTGCCTCTGACGCGTTTCCCTCTCAGACCAACTTGCGGGACGCGCTCGGCGAGAGGCGAGGTGTTTCCTAATCCCCGAGTGTCATTCTAAAAGCTTCTGGCGGGCGTCCAACGTCTGCGACTTTGGGAGGAGAGTAAGCGTGCCTTATTATTTTAAGTGCATCGCCCCATCCCCAATCACTACGAGGTGAAGAGACGCCGTGATCATTACGCAGCTCCAGTCATTGAAACAAACCGCATGATTATGAGGTTTACTGGGCAAAATGATCAAGTTCTTTAAAACACATAAGCGCTGTTGTTCCATTCTTTTCCACCGTCACCGTTTTTTAATCAATGCTCTCCGCTACAGAAACCAGCTGGTAACAAATGTGGCTCTGCACATGAGAAGTAAGCGGTTATAATGAGTTGCTTAATAGGCGCGGGTCATCAACACGGGTAAAACATGTCCAGAAAAGGGCACAAGAGCAGTTCCACCGTGCTCCCTGTAATGACCCTTCACACAAACACACGTTTGTGCATTCCTGGGACATGCCAGCGCTGCGGTATCACCGTCGCCCATTAACTGCAGCGCGTGTTTAATGTGCGACTGCGAACGCGTTCTGAAGCGCGCCGTACTTTTTGAGATTTATTTCCTGGCTCCCAGGTGGCCAATTAAGTACGGTGTTAAAAAGCAGTGCTACGAAAACCGCAGTTTTAGGCATTTAGGATTTTTTTCTTTTTCTTACATTCAAATCTTGTCCGAGGTACATGGACGTGTGAGAATTGATTGTTGATTGTGGAGCGGCTTATTCTCTTTGCTCATTGCTTGATATCCTGACCATATAGTGAGTGAATAGAATAGTTAATAATAATCATACATTACTAGATTGTTGCATATTATGCAGCAGGAAATGTGGATAAAATATTCTATTACACTATATTTCATTGGTTTATAATACCATACCATATAATAATATAATACATTTTCTTCAAAATCAGACCAAAAAAAAATGCCAGTATTTAGGAAGGCCTGTTTTAGGCAAGATGAGTAAATGACAAATCACATTCAAAATAATATAAAAAGCCATCAATTTGTGCAGGTTATTTATAATTTTCTACATTCGCCTAGGACATCCACATCTATTAAACATGTCTAACCTTGTATAAATGGTAATTTCTCCTTTTTTTGTATGGAGGATGGTTTATCCAGCAAACTAAGTAAAAATACAGACCGTTCTGTAGCTATTCTAAAGACTTAAGATAAGGTAAGATAAGATAAGATAAGATAAAACTTTATTGATCCCACAACGGGGGAATTTGTCTGTTACTGCAGCGTACAGAGTGAAGAAAATAAAATAAAATAAAAGCTAAAGAAGATAAAAACTATAAAAAATTAAAAATACACAACATTATGTACAAATTCGTAGAATTTGTTGTTCCGCATACACAGTATGCACGGACATATAATGGAGAAAAATACTAATAAATAGCAAGAAAAAAAGAAAAAAAGAAAAAAGTGTGCATAAGCAAAGCACATATACATACGTACATGCACGTACACACATATTTACATATTTGCATATATATACGGACATATATATCCATGCACATACACACATGTACACATACATAGCTAATGTACACTTAAGGTGCAGGGTGTGTGTGTGTGTGTGTTGGATGAAAATGGATGTTCAGATCTTCTCGAGTCTGCCAGTCCAGCCAGTGACCCCCCCCCCGGATTTGTGCAATAACCCCACAGTATTTCGTATGAGTTGCTGAGCTATGTTTCCATGCCAGATTCTGACAATTTACGTTGGATTGTGATTCAGACTGATTTGTTTGTGTCCCCCCCCTTTCTCCAGTTCCCAAAGAGGGTCTGAAGAACCAGGCGGCGTTCGAGGAGATGAGGGTTAATTACATTAAGGAGCTCCGGCGTTCGGTGGGAAAAGCGACCAACAACTCGGGCCAGACCTGGCAGCGCTTCTTCCAGCTCACCAAGCTACTGGACGCCATGCACGACGTAAGTACCCCCCCCCAATGGCCGGAGTATGGCGCGAGGCTTCCCCCTTTGGCAGCCTCACGCCACGCCGGGGCCTTCACACACACACACACACACACACGGAGGGAGGGGCGGCCATCGCCACTTTGGGGACTCTTTAATATCACCGGAAATGTTTGGAGCGAAATGGCAACATCGTGGATTTGGATAATACGTTTTACTTAGCGGCTCAAATGGCGCCGCGGCTTGGAACGAGGATTATTGCATCCCCCTCGATCAGTCTCCCCGAGGGGGAGGTTATTTTTGAAGAGGCGCTGACCAGCCGGTATCGGTGAATGGAACAGAAGGGGATCAATGCCAACTCGCTGGCTTATTGGGACAGAGCAGACAGTGGTCACGGTAGCAAAGGCACTATATTATCCTCGTTTGTTTTTTGTTTTTTTGGTCGTCATGCGGCGTGCAGAGTCAGTGAGCGCGGGGTCACCGAGACAAATGGTCGGAATTCAATTAGTGTAATGACTAAGTGAATCGAGTTAGTGTTGAACGGGTGGGCTGAGGTTTGCTCAGGGAAAATAAACCACTGGGTAACCACCGATAATACCAATACTAATATGTACATTTATTTAAATAATAAGAATATTAACAATCATTTGCCTCAAATTTTCAGGGTGAAGTTGTCAAACTACTAGCATATCAGCTTGTTTCTTAAATCTCCACAATGAGTGCATCTCCCGCATGCTACCAGATTACATAACAACATTACATAACTTCACAGGAAGGTCCTGATTATTAACAGTGAGAGAGCAGTTAATTGCAAGGAAATTATTTTAAAAAGTCTAAAATGCAATCATATCATTTGGCACACAAATTTCTATCTACTTCTCAACAACATGTGCATGAAAATACATTTATAGCAACACCTACTGGAAACTCAGCAGCTGTAGTTAGCTAGTCAGGAGTGCACCCGAAAATAATTACATAATGCTTTGTTCAGATTTTCTATTTATAATTTGGACCCCCCCCCTTTGTGTGAAATGTTCTTGACTGTAAATACCAGCAAATTTGCGCAAAACATTTTCTGGCAAAATTGTATATAATGAAAGAACGTGTGAAATAAATCACTACAAAGCACTTCACCAATATATTAGTAAAAATGTCACATCTTGTATCATTCTACCAAAATAATAAAAATTCCTCTTGCAACAAGCCATTAAAAAGCTGCCGGCGCAGCATGTCTCTGACTAACCTGTGTGTGTGTGTGTGTGTGTGTGTGTGTGTGTGTGTGTGTGTGTGTGTTGTCCAGCTGGTGGGGAACCTGTTGGACTTCTGCTTCTACACCTTCCGCGAGTCTCAGGCCCTGAAGGTGGAGTTCCCCGACATGTTGGTGGAGATCATCAGCGACCAGATACCAAAGGTGGAGTCGGGCCTCACTCACACAATCTACTTCCACAAGAAGTGACTCCCCCCCCCACCACCACCACCACCACCCCTCCCCCCCTTCCACCCCTCCCCCCCCTGAGAACAAGCTGGGACAGAAGCAGCGTTGAGAACTGGAAGAGGGGAGGAAAGAGGTGGAGGAGGAGGAGGGAGAAACGCGCATATAGGAAAGGGCCGGAGCGGTTGGCCTGCACCGTGTCGCCCAGTCTGCCAGCGTCCGCGCGTTGGATACCGAAAGTTAAGTGATGTCGTGACACAAGTTTAAATGAAAAGAAAAAAAAAACGCGAAAAAAAAAAGAAAAAAGGGAGGAGTTGACCCCGCGGTCACCTTGAGCGGAGGTCGGAGCTGTGAATAGTTCGTGGAGTAAAACACGACACGCAGAGAAGGACTTGTGACAAATGTGACAAAGCATCCCGAAGTAACCCCCCCTGCTCTCCGCCCCAAAGACGATAACAGTATTTTCTATGGAGATAAAGCCATACATTTCTTAGGATGCGCTAGATACAGTCACTACGCACACACACACACACACACACACACACGTAGAGGGAAATTCTCACTGATACACATGCTGTCCACATGCCTTCACACAAACGCACAGATGCACTCCACATGCACTAAAAAAAAAAAAAAATCAAGATTCCCTTACAAATCTAGAGAGAACATTTTTTTGCAAATATTAACTGTGGCTTATGCAGTCTTTCACAAATAATAGCACTATGAAAAGTAAAAAAAAAAAAAAAAAAAAAAAAAAGCCAATAGTTAGATTTTGCTTTGCAGTGTAGCGACATTTCTGCAGGACTGCAGGGCAAAAAGACATCACGAGGAGGCTCACGAATTCTAGACTGAAAGACGAAAGGTCTATCTGAATATATTCCAAGGGCTATACATGCGTCATCATAAGCTGAATTATTGCATTAAAAATTTAACAAGTCCAAGTTTTGAATTTCGATCGGTGTCATAACAGCCATCATTAACATTCACACACTGAGTTTCCTTTTTCTTTCTTTCTTTTTTGTTTGTTAATTAAAAATATGTAGTTGAGAAACAATCAAAACTAATATGCAAAAGTCCAAAGCTAAAGCTGTTTTGAAATAAAAATGTCTCTCTTGTGTAAAGAAAGCTTGCACGTGAAGCTCCCATATGTCATAAAGTCACTAATTCAGGAATTGTGGTGTAGAATTAAGAATTGTAGATTTGTGCAAAAAAAAAAAAAGAAAGACGGTCAGGAGTGCTGCAGGATGGAGAACATGCATCCACAGAGAGGATTTTCAGGAGAGTCCGCTGGTATTGGATTTGACTGAGGTGCATCCATAGTAATTGCTGTCATATGTGTTATCTCCAGAGCAGCTGTCCAAATGTCTGTTTTTACTCACAACGAAGCGAAACCAGCCCTTTGTGAACCGACACTTACCTTCTCTTCCCAGAAATAATAAAAAGCATTTTATAAAAGTGTGTTGCGAAGGTTTAGTTTTTGACAAGCCAGTCATTTTACATTAAGGTGCTTCATTTCTACAAAAGCCAGGCAAAACACACAACATGTACAGTAAGTCGCAGGGCCGTCTGTTACGATGCGCTATACGCCGACACACACACACACACACACACACACACACACACACACACACACACACATACTCTGTAAAGTTGATATAATCCAAAAAATTGGAACATTACTCTGCAATGCTTACAGCAAAACCGGCTAATGTATCAAAAAACCAGGCAAAACGTGTACAGGTATTAACAACTTCTTAAACACATTCTATTCAGCTGTTGTACAGAGGACGTTTCCAGGTACATGTTGACGAATGCTCGATGCAAAACTGTGTTACCACCTGTTTATTTCGTTTATTTCCCTGCTCTTCGGGCCAAGTACTATTATTTTGACTGTGTGTAGGTATGGCAGGCCCAGTCGTCTGGACCATTAACTCGTCTCACACCCCACTGCTTTCTGGGTGGTTGTGGAACACTACTATGATGCTACTGAAAAGCGATAGAGCTGCTGGGGGAAAGAAAAACAGTGGGGGCATGTGATTATTTGTTCTTTTTTTTTTTTTTGCGCCCCGTGAGTGTGTATTTACATGCGTGTATGGAGCGAGTGTGGCTTAGGCTCATGTGTGTGTGCGTTTTTTTTTTTTTCTTTTTCTTTCCTGGTAAGCATGTGCATAGTTGATCTGCTCTCTCAGCGTGGGTATTATGCATTTATGTTATAGGATTAGCCATATCCTATTTCCACATTTAGATTTGCACAGAGAAGATACAATGTGAAATGAGGCATTAGTGCAGCTAGCAGGAATTGTCTGTTCTGATAAGCAACTGTGATGATGCGGGGGGAGAGAGAGAGAGGAAAAGAAAAAAAAGAAGACGACTTTCCGCATGGTCACCCAGCCTAAAGTTAGCCCACATTGGGGGGGTCGTAGCGTAATCGCGGCCTCGGCGCTGTGCTGCACTATGATGTCTCTTCTGTGGCGGTGAAAAACAAAACAAAATCAAATTGAGGACGATCGGTGTGTGCAAAAAAGAGAGGCGGAGGTGGCGGGGATCACGGCTGCCGGTAATCAGAGAGGCTTCGTTTTTATTTTTTATTTTTTACGATCCGTCTTTGTTGTGCATTATTGTTTCAAGTTGTGAAGGACCCTGAAGCTAATCTCTCACTGTTCCTTTATTTTGCCCCCCCCCCCCCATTTTCTTTATTTTTTTTGTCCTTTTTAAAAGGAATAAAAAAAAAAAAAACAACTGTCTAAAGGTTCATAGGATGAATGGGAAAGTATTTTTGAGAGAATTATATTTTGCTGGAAAACAATATTTAAGTACTTTGTCTAAAACAAATTATATCCTTTTTGTAAAATGAAATGTTAATGCATGCTTTTTTTGATGAGATGTTTACATTGTATTTAAAAAAAAAGGGAAACTTGTGCCTTTTTATCTCACCTGATTTACAATTTTACAGTATATATTGTAAATAATACAGCGAGTCCTTATGTTGAGTATAGTATAAAACATTTCTACTTTAACCATCTTGTTGGAATATTGGAAAAAAAAAATAATGTGTGTTTCCCACTCGCCATGTTCTGTGTGTTGGATCACAGAGAAGAATTCACAGTGAGGGTTGGTGCCACAAAGGGCCAAATAGAGAAATGAATGTATCATACATTGTGAGAGACTTATGGAACTTACTACCTGAATGTTAGAGAGAGTACATTTATTATCTTCTTATTAAGTAAAGTTATTTGATATTTTTTTTTTTTTTTTTTTTTTTTTTACTTTTTGCATCATTGTTCACGTGGCTCAAACGAAAACAACAAAAAGAAAAAAAAAAAAAACAAGGAGAAAACAATCAAAAAGTATTTCTGACTTTGTAACAAGATGTACCGAGTGATGGATACCTGAGTTGTTGCTGTTGAAATGATTTCCTAACCCCATGGCGGTTTTTGTTGATGAGCACCACAATAAAAATCAAAAAGTCACAAACTATTGAAAACTGGGTATACGTGACAGAAAGTTCTTGACTTTTCCCCCCCCTCGGCACGCTTTGTGCGCACATGAAACGAGAAGATACGGAATTTTTAAAAAAGGCTGAAGCCAAATCCAAATTCGCTTGTCCTGAGCGGCTTCTTAAAACGGACGTCTTGCACTAACTGCCAAAAGAAGGTTCACCGGAGACATTTTGATCCAAAGAATGTTAAACAGAAACAATAGAAAGATCCATACGAACTTGACGACCCTTTTTGCACTCCAGTAATCTAGACTTTTCGGTTTATTTAACGTTTGTGTCTACTGTAGATTAAAGGAAAAGTTACAACACTTTCTTTGCAGAGTGTTAAATTAGACGAAAAAAAAAAAAATCGATACCACTTGTGTCCGTGCATTAAATAAGAAGCTAGAGCCAGGTTATGGTTAATTTAGCTTAGTATAGACACACACACACACACACACACACACACACACGTAGCAGCACCTCTAAAGCTCAGTAATTAACATTTAGTGCATCTCATTTGCTAAGTTTGTAACAATAAACATTTATACTACTATACTATAAATCCACAAGTTATCATTTGTCTTAAAATGAGGTTTTTGTGCCTGTTAAATACATCATATAACTAGAACTGCAACAATTGGTTATTTTTTTCACTATCAATTAATCCGCTTATTGGTTTATTAATCAACCGATTTAACGGTTGTTCGTTAAAACATCATATAAACCTTTAAAAGTGCCCACACAAGTATCCTGTAGTAAAACAGTGACATGTGTTTTTCATGTTTTTCCAATGCAGTTCTGTGTGCTACCTGAGCTAATGTTAATATGTGCTCTGCTTGCTGCTCTTGATATCATTAAGTGTTATGTCCTTTATCTATTTAAAGGTGTTTTTTTTTTTTTAAATGACCAAGACGTTACATGAGCCATCCCAGGCTGTGCAGGCTTCATATTTACTGGACGGCCATTAAAAGTGGTATCAACCTCCCAATCAAAATCTTTGGCAAAAAAAGGGAATGAAACGTCAAATGAATTCTTTAAAGGAACCAAATTAATGAAGTGTTTGAAACGCTCATCAATCACCACGCCCTGCAAATAGTAAAAACCTTGCTCCCCTGTAGCCGGGGGAGAGCCTCCCTCCACATCCACTCTCCCCGTAGGCATGAATGACTCAGAATGTGTGCGGCTGCCGTGTCACAGGCCTCACGTCGTCGCCACGCTCCGTCCGCGGCGGTCAACCCGGGTGTAGAGACTAAGCCATATCTCCGCAGCCATGGCAGTGCATTTTTTTTCTTATTAATATATAAATAAATCTAATTGCTTTTTTTGTTTTTCCAATTCCAAAAACAAAAAGAAAAAAAAAAAAAAAAGACTTTTTACTCGGATGCTTTGTACAATATTTCTCAGCAACTATCCAGCAAACACACAGTAGACATCCTTCAACGTAAAAACCAATAAAACATCTTTGAAAAAAAAACAGTTACTACTGTATATCTTGATGCAGATATTGTCATACCTGTGTTTGCAAAACTATTGCAAGATTCTAATAAAACTGTTAAATCGATCATTTGGCGTGATGTCATTTATCCGATTTGTGTGTGTGTGTGTGTGTGTATGATGGAGATTGTACCATGAGACAGACGCAAGGAAAAAAAAAAAAAAGAAACGGGCTGTTTGATCCTGGTGAATTCAAACCAGCTGCGTTTGGCGGTTCGTGTTTGGAGGAGGAGAGAAGAAGAAGAATAAGGAAAAAAAACACAAAAAACATTTTTTTTTTTTTAAAAAGTCCATGATGTGGAGCAGCAGGTACAGCAGTCACAGGGAGAGGACATGAAGAGAACAAAGAAACACAGGATGAGTGGCAATGACGGAGAGATGGCGTGCAAGGGAGGGACTTCTACAGTAAAAACAAGTGTGGGGAAAAATCACCATTAACCTTGTTAAAAGCTGATCTGAAAACACGCCCGCTTTGCCAGACTATTACTTCTTTTTTTTTTTTTTTTTTTTGCTCACCCCCCCACCCCACCCCCCTTTCTCCAAATCCGCAGCCCTCTCCAAATCTTCCAATTGCTTTCACTTGTAGTCGTGCCAGATAAACAGAATCTATTGGATCAGGCTAATTTCACAGCTGCGCCCGCGCACATGGCGGCTTCTGTGGCCCACTTTCCGAGCTGAGGGTCCCCCCCCCCTCCCTACACACACACACACTCACACACACACACAGACGCACACACACTCCTTTATGTTTAAAATTCACTTTTCTCCAAATTCCTTCTCAGATTTGAACCCCCTTATTATAATAATATTAAAGATCCTATGCACTCTGGAGGACGCAAACCAAGACACAGGGAGATATTCATTTAGCCGCGCTTCCAAACATGCACGTTTGGGAAATTCAGATGTAAATCTTTGCACTTCGGTAAAGTCGTCTGCGGATCACCTCTCTGAAGTTAGAGGTGATCCGCTGCACAGGGTTTGATGTGGGCTGAGTCATGGTGTGGGACTATGTTGCAGGGATGAAGGACACTGCGTCATGGGAGGCAGAGGACAGCTGGCACACGGCCAACACTTTGCAAATGGAGAAATTAAAAGGTCCATCTGGAACTCCAAAACAGTCCAGAAAGATACGGCGACACCGATGTATACACATTGTTCCTTTTTTTTTCTGATGGACGTGGATGCATAATGCAAAAAAATAAATCACAGATAGCATGATATCACCCCTCAGGTGATATTAAGACGTCTCAAACACACATCTGACCCACACTCCTTGTGTCACAGTCGTACGCTCGGGAGGAAAGAGGAATGCACGGAGCTTTAACCGATTTTCTTAAACAAATAACTGGAGAATATGAAGCAGCAGAAAAGAAGCGGAGAGTTGATTGAAAAGTAGGAGGAGGAGGAAAGCATGGAGGGTGAGAGAGAGAGAGAGAGAGATTTTTTAAATACTTCTGAGAGACAGGCAGCCAGAAGAAAGTGGAGAGAGAGAGAGAGAGAGAGAGAGAGGAGCAGATAGAGCGATGTGGCACGACTTCTGACAGACAGCGCCGCGCAGAGCGAGAGGCAGACAGGACGAGTGTCTGTGATTCAGCAGTATTCTGGCAGAGGGATGATGGTGATGATGGTGATGAAGGCCCCCGGGGGCGAGTGGTGGTGAAGATGGGGGGGCGATAGCGGAGGAGAAGTTTTGCCCCGTCTCATTAGCTCTGCCTCATTTCCTTGTGTAATCATCACATCTGCAGCTTCTTTCAGGAGCTGGTGGACATACGTGTCGCGCCAAAACCTCAGCTCCCACCTCCTGTTTTTTTAGGTTTTTTTTTTTTTTTTGGACAACGTGTGCGTTTCTACATTTAAATAGTGCATTACCCTCTTTACTGCAGGTCTGAGCAGCGTGATGGACTGATGGTACTATAATTATGTAACTCAGGCCACAGAATGGGTCTGCAGGCTGTTTGGTGTTTTAATTACACAGATGCCGTTTAAGAATTAACATGCATAAGGATGAGATGTGAACGGTTAAGGGAGGTGGATTATGTGTGTGTGTATGTGTGTGTGTGTGTGTGTGTGTGTTTTACCCTGTGAAAGATTGCAATCTATTTTTAATCCTGTTTGGGGAGTTATTTGGGAGGTAGCTTTTAGAAAAAGGGATCAGCACAGGCCGGTATATGAAGGGGAACGCTTACATTACGCTACATGGCTCACTGTGACAGCACTGGCTGCGGAATGAATCCTCGTTTCACCAGACACTTTTTTTTTTTCGTAGACACCGTGGTCCTTCTCTGTGACACACTGGATGAGTCATCAAAAAATTAGACACAGCACTAGATTTTATAATGTGAAAACAAGATGGATTTCCCAAAATGTGAATTTACTCCGTCGACAAAACGTGAAGATAAGCATGTTTTTTTTTTTTTTTTAATTCTCTTTCGTGCACAGTTTTACAGAGTCAGTGTTAAAGGAGACAGATGTCTTACTGTCTAACAGTCATAAAATCACTGCCTACAGTAATATTGGTAATATTTGCTTTTTTTGAGTAAAAAAAAAACAAGCCAAACTGCAACTTTTCTCTAAAACTGATTTTTTTCCCCCCATCGTAAGTCATCATTTAAATGATTTATTTTTGGTGCAAGAATACACAATAAAGTACAGAACAAAAAAAAACTTTATTTGTTTAACATTGATCAGAAGGATACCCAAAGGTATAAAAATGAAAATGAAGTCAAGGCCCTTTACAAATATCATAAATCAATGTCTTAAATTATTGCAACCCCCATTGAAAACACAAACGATCTGCTGAACCAAGGCTCTCAACAAGAATTAAAGTATATCTTTGAACAGCTGAGGGATGAATTAGAATGTAATGCTCAGACCGTTCCGAATGAGACATACCTGTAAAACATTTAACTTGTAAATCACACTTGGTATTCATAACTCCTTTAATTAGGGTATATACACAGAACAGATGTAAAACTTTAAATACTGCATTTTGTGGTCTCATTGACAATACACTTTCAATTTATTATCTAATCATTCCACTGGAGTTGAGGATAAAATAAAACTAAAATTACAACTTTGTGGGAGTGTCTCATTTCTCTGCTCAAAAGAAACTGAGCAACGTTTTAAAAACAGGCTTTAAAAACAAAATATAGAACAGAATTTTACAGGAAAAAAGAAAACCAGCTTGGTTTCAATCATTACTATCTACTGAAACTGACCTCCGTATGTTGTTTAACACAAGAGGTCAGGCAGCAAAGAGGCAAGTCACGTGTTTCTGTAAAGGAGTGCACCAAAAAACGACAAAAACAGTACATGAGTGTAATAAAAATGTCAAAAGTCATGCAATCAATGTGCAAATTAAATAAAATTAAAATAATGACAGCGATGTGCCTCATTTTGAATATCTAAAATAAGAATGCAACATTGTATAAGTGAAAGCACACACTCCCAATTCATGTTCATATATACCCGTACATACGCTTACATTTTTGGGTGTTCAGGTGGATAAGGCACAAAGGTATCTCTCTAATTTTTAAAACTCTGTGAGTGTGTCTGTGGATCTGAGGGTCAAAAGCTGCTGGGCTCGATGCAACAACAACAACAACAACAACAACAACAAAAAGAGAAATCGATAACAGCGATTGTGGTGCTGACATCAAACCGTATTAGTTTGTGAGGCTCATGCTTTCGGGAGCTCATGGATACCATGTACAGTATAACTGGGCAGAGGGAGGGTGTGACGCTCACTATCTGGTGCCGTGACAAAGTTACCTGGATGTTCGGGGCTTCAGCATCTTTGTATACAGCAGAACATTCAGCAAGTGCAGACCCCGTTATGTAATAAGAAAAACGCTTACATTTCCTATGAATACCAGACCGACGTGAATGAACTCAAACAAAAAGCGACATGCTTGCACATGCAACATAAAAAGTCTACTTTCTGGCCAAAAAAATGCATATACTTGTGTATCAAACAGTCCACCGGATAAAACACGTCATCACGGGGTTGGGATAGGAGGGGCTCCGCTGTGGATTTCATGTGCATTCCCCGATACCTTTTTCCTGGTGGAGGTCAAAATATGTCCATAAATATTCCCGTTGGGGGTCAGAGGCTACAGCATCTCCACATAGTTTTCAGGGATGAGGCCCCGCTTCCCCTCCAGCTCCCCTTCCAGCCATCCCGGCTCCCTGGACTGGGTCACTGCAGGAAGAGGACACAGCGTCAGCGGGGGACAGCAGCACGGGGGGAGGGGGGGGACAGGCAGAGGACGCACCGCCTCTGGTGAGCGTGTGAGTGTGTGTGTGTGTGTGTGTGTGTGTGTGTGTGTGTCAGAGTGAACGGAGCAGAGGTCTGAAGAGGATACAGTAATAATGCGGATACACACAGCAACTACTTTTTTTATTATCTCTACCATATATCTCCGGGTCTGTTTTTCGGAAACTAGCTTGAATCCCAGCAGCATAATGGAGCTTCTCAAAACAGCTTAGCGTGACAGGTGTGTCAGAGCACATTTCTCTTTTTCTGAATCCTCCCAGGATTCCCGATTTGTTTAGAATGAGCCAATTTAATTTTTTTTTTTTGGTGCATCTGCAAGTCAACATTTGCACGGGTGAATCTTGTGGACTTGTCAGTCGGAACCTTTCAAAGGCCACGGTGAAGATAGAAACTAATTTACTACGCGGATTTCTTTCTGTAACCTGTCTCTGAGCCTTCCTCAGGACACGAAGAAACGTATTGATTAATCCCAGCTAGCGCTCTGGCCTGTCATACACGTTCAGTTTTTTTTTTTTCATATGGACTGAAAACTGAATTGACGAGGAACTTTAACAAACAATCTTTCACACGGGCACAAACAAAAGAGCCGACCTGCCACCATAAGTCAAAACAAGGAATTTAAACCCGCCATCAGTCCCAAACTGACTGACAGGTCTTTCAATACAAGGAAGGATAAACACAAGAAAAATAAATTAGCATTGCATGCATTTGTTCTGTTAAAAGGTGTGTCAGTAGTGTTTGACTAATACGTCAATGAAACATTTGTATTAAAAACAGATGATCAATTATACTTGGAATGAATGAATTTTATCCCTAGACTGAGATAATTCTAGACTGGAGCTTTAAGAGCTTTTTAATGAGAGAAACAATGTTGTCTATCTAATTTTAAGGATGAGGAATAAACATATGTTGACCTCTTCCTTATATATACTGTACACACAGTAGTTTCTGAAATTATTCAGCCCTCTTGACCTTTTGCACATCTGTTATGCACATAGCTCAGGCGTAAGAAAATATTAAATATGTATATTCAGAAATAACTGAATAGTACCACAACATGTTCAGAATGCCAAGGGTCTACAAGATGCTGTTCTGTAGAAGTTACTGTGATAAGAATCAGCACACAGTCCTAACGCAATTATAATGTCAATTATTTCATTTGAAGCCGAATCGAGTGTTGAAAGACAAAACTATGACAGAGCGCTACAAAACCTTTTGTCAAGGAAACCAGAGATTTGCAACGAGAGCCAGGAGAAACATGTTTAATAACGCTTCCACTAAACAAAACACTTAGGCTCAAAATGAAATATCGGAATAAGAAAATGGGCTTCATATCATAATTTCATTTAGTTTATGAAAATGTGATACCTAATTAGTTTTGTGATTATTTCAGAGAATACGAATCCATATTTATGAGTTGGAAAGCCACAGTCTTCTCAATTTGATTTGGCCATTGTAGGCGTTTATCCTGACATGAACTCTTTCAATCACCGATGGCTAAAATGACAGTAAACAGGATGTACTGTGCATGAATAAAAAAAAATAAAAAAAAACATTTTTAATGCCATTAACGCTGGTTCTTTTATAATGAACACTCACTTAGTAGTAGTTCAGCCCTCTAACATTATGTCGGAACAACAGATAAAGACCGCATGATAATAAATTGCATTTAACTATGGAAATGTGATTGATTGCTATTCAATATGCGAATTGCCTGAAACCTGACTGAAATATGATCAAGTAAAGGCTTCGGTCATCTAATCCATACAAATGAATACTCAGTTTCTGATATCTTAATAACTAAACATAACTAAATAAGAGATCTTAATAACTACACAAAAACACTGTGGCGGTTTGCGGCCTTAGAGCAGTGGATCGTTTATGACGTCAGGATGAATGATCCATTTGGTCTGATAACACTTGGAGAGTCAAGAAGAGCCGTGAGATTACGTTATTTCATCCCCAATCCATGTAAGCGGAGAGCTAACATGATTTAGCTGGCGATTGTTTCTGATGCTCTGGCTGTATTCATCCATCCAGCACGAGATTATAAGACTCAGCCTGATCTCAAACATGGTGAGATATACCTGCTGGTGATGGTCTTAATTAGCATTGTGTAAACTACCTCCGCTTGGACGTAATGTATCTGATATTCATTTATATTTATACTTTATAATTATATTTGAGAGCCGCACCAAAGCCTTGAATCTGCAAAATATCAGAGGCCAACGTTGTCATAAAGATGTTTTAGGTATAAAGAAGCAAAATGCTTATCTACAACATATCTGACCATAGCCACCAATGAACAATCCATTGTGGGGTCATATCAAAGACATCAGTACATGTCCCCGGTAAAGACTATAGTGGTAGAGCAATAGTGTCAATGTCTCACAAAAGAAGGTTTTGACAAAAAAGGAACTACAAAATCCTCATTTCCTCTGAGAGTGATTAAAGCTCAGTCGGGCCTCTTCCCAGACACACTGGAGAGGAAATCTGTCTCCCGCACCCCCCACTCCCCACCCCACGCTCTCCCCCTCTCCGTCTCATCTCTCTGTTCGATTGAAGATCAGATTGGGTGTTCGGTTTTCCTCCAAATCCAATATGCCAGGGCTGGTTCTGAGTGAGCGACTGGTGTAGGCGATAACACTTACCAGCGTTGAATATTGCGCCGACCTGGAAGGAGAGCTCAGAGTCGTGCTCAGCCTCACATGGGTACACTGCCTTTGCTTTCCTGCTGGTGACACTGAAAAATGAAGGCAATCAGTGAGCTGGCGGAGCTTTGGGGGAGGATTACCGCACAGTTCAATCTGGGCCCGGGGCCTGCTTGTTCATTCACTCACTAGCCTGAAACAGCAGAAATGGGCCAGGCTGGGGGGGGAAAAAATAAATAAGCAAAGGAACTAAGAGAGGAGCTGGGCGGCTACACACTCTTGTCTTGCCCTATCTCTAGTCAAGGCCGACTAGCGAGTGAGTCGCAACGCACCCGCATGCACCCGTGCACAAACACGGAGGAAGGAGCGGCGCTGCTTGTATCGGGTTTTTGTACCAGCCGGAACAAAGAGAGCACACGTTGGGTCCGCGCAGCAGACAACCATCTACGTGGAGATAATTAAAAAGTGGCGGGGGGATTCTAAAGCAGGTTTGCACACAAACAGAGGCAGAATAGGAAATCTCCCTCCGCGGCACTCCGCCTTTTTAAAGTCACATTTGTGAGCTTAGAAAACCACCATTTTAAATCAGTTTTGATATAAAAGTGCACCCGTCAAAGAAACATATTCATCGCTCTGCAAAAGGTTAGTAAAAAGGAGTATTTACGCCGTCCCGTTTTCCCTCCCGAAAACATAAAAACTGTTTCCCACAGAAAAGGTTGTTTTGCCTGCCATTGCAAACGGTTATCACGAATGCCAGCAAAAATTACCAATGTAGAAATTGTGCCTTCACCACACGATGCCCTGATAAATATTTCATATTCTTTCTGCAGAGCAACAACAATGTAGGATGAGAGAGGAGAAAAGAAGACATACAAACTAGGAGGAAAGAAATATAAAATATAAAAAAAAAAAACACACAAACTTTGTGGTCTCAGAGTTGTCAATACAACAATGCCCCAGCAGAGTTCTTGAATTCAGAATTGAGAAGACTTGCACTCTTGTGGAACCGCGTTTGGAAAAAAATTTGAATTTGTATTGATACGGCGTGAAAATAACATTAAGGGGTTGCCCATAGAATGAATGGGCTGCTTGCAACTTCCACAGCAACATCTGAAAGCGCTGAAAAAAAGTCATCATTCGGGCTGAAAGAAGCAGCGCAATAGATCAGCGTAATGGGCGGACTACACAGAACCATCCAGTTCACTCAAACACCTGCGTGTGTGTGTGTGTGTGTATCCGCAGTTTGACAGAAAAGGGGGGAAAAGGTGGCCGCTCTTGCTATAGCCAAAAATTGTGTTGCATTAAAATCCCTCAAAAGGTAGCCAAATTACAGGCAGGGTTGAACTTATGAGAAAGTCAGGAAAAAATATTGATGTGCAAGTAGATGTGGGGCGAGTGAGGGGGGGTTGTGGTTCTGTTGGGTGAACACCAGCGATAAGATGAGCAGGTGAGTAATAGAGCGAGTGAATGGAAAACGGGAAAGAGCCAAAAACCTCTTCAGAGTGGGACAATTTAACCACTTGATGTGAATGAAAGCGGTTAACTGCAATCACGGAATTCATTTGGGAGGTAAAAAAAAAAAAAACGGGTACGGAGAATCCGGACAGAGGGGAAACCACGTCTTACCTCTCCTCTGTTTTTTCTTTTTCAGAGGCAGGAGTGGTGGCGGCTTGGTGGTTCTCTCCTAACACTCCAGGAGTGGACGAGGAGGCCCCTGCTGCTCCTGATGCTTCTCTTGCTGTTGTTGCTGTTGAGGGTCTGTGGGGAAAAAAACAGCTCAGTCACCACATTTCTTAAGGTTTTGTCTTCAGATTATAACTGTAGCAAGTTTGTTTGCCTCCAAAGCGTTTAAATATGAGTCTATTGTGGTTTAGTTTTATGTAATTTGAATGCATTCAGAAAGTGCAACACAAACATCATTATTTCTAGGGTTGTCAAATGAAAAAGTAACTAATTAATATGTGAATGTGTCTGTATTCAACATGAATCACATGTTTTTTTCTTAACACTGAATCTTGGTATGAATACAGATTTTCCCCCTGTAAACTACATAAATAAAAACTTCAAGAGCATTTACTGTCAGCTTGAAAAGGCAGATTTCTTATCGTCGCTAACAGAAATAATAAGTAAACCTAGTGCTTTAAAACGCCGGCTGAATTTTAACAAGGTAACAATGGTCCTGCAACTATGGAAGAATAAAAAAAAGAACAAGAAAGATTGTGATTCACACATGAGGACACACAGAGAGTTCAAAGTAACCTTTTTCCCCCCCTCGCTAAAATGTAGCCTGAGGCTGGATTCAAAGAGGATCAGGCGATGTGCTAAAAAAGGAGGTTTGTCCTAGACAATCATGAAAACAGACGCTGGGATTTTTATACATTGTTAAATCATTCAGTATTGGTAGAAACTATAAGTAAGTGGTTGGATCGGATCAACAGATGAGCTCAACTCAGCAGCCTGTTGTTATGGAGACATGGTTCAGATTCATACATCCGGTGCCTCATTAGGCACTGGAACTTTTAGCTTTGTACAACTGTACGATATTGTACAGTTAAATGCAGGGGACCTCAGGCTTTGAATCCTCAGACTGACACCTGTACCATTGTACCGATGAAAGGTTTGCTGGTTTTGAAAGTTCCTAATTGCAGACGGATTCACGACTCCCATCTGTCATCTTGCCCGAGACGACAGACACGTACAGTCTAAAACCTCCAGGGTCAAAATTCAGTAAAACTCCAAGGAAGTGGATTGTGAATGAGAGATGCAAGCAGTCATTAATTAAACATAATGTTTGAATTCAGGAAAAAAAATATTCATACACGCAGTGAGGGCTGTTTGGGAAAACAGCCAAAAAGTACCAGCATCCCGAAACTATAGCAATAGTTTTTACTTTAAATACATTACAATGTATCTCGCTTGTGCCCATGTGCATTGTTGTAAATGACTATATGACAAATATTGAGTACAAATTGTTACCGGATTATTTTAAGCCGCAAGCATGAAATTCTCCTCGGACTTTTGATTTACTCGCTCGCTCTCCTCATGCAGCTGCTGTCTCCCTCTCAGAGACAGCGGTGCACTCAACCCCCCGCCCTTCACAAAACTCTCCTAGGTGATAGAAGCGAGGCGATTTCCTCACAATCCAGCATGGCAATAATGCACAGTAATGTCCTTTTACCGTAAACTGAACTATGATTAAATCTAGAAATAGGCAATGCAGTAGAGCAATCTTCATTCATATTTGATCAGCGCTGCAATAGTTTGATGGAGCTGAGCTAAGCGGTAGGGCTTCTTCGACTTTGAGTCAACCAGAGTAAATACAGACGGCGCAACTCCACCATCGCAACCCACATTGTGGTCAGAGCGGGGGATTACATCAGTAGTGATGACAAATCTGTTTAGAGCAGTGTGACTCAATCATGAGGTAAGGTTGGGCTATGAAGCCACAATAATGAGCTGGGAACTCTCATATGCAGTTCTTGGTTTGTAGTGAAGATACAACTCGAGCCACAGAGTTGTGTGTTAATTACCTGAAAGTGACACTTTCACATCACACAGTCTTTTAATAGACTGAATAGAAGTTATTCTTATATGATTTTTTAGGTCATATCGACCAGATGTCCTCTGACATTAGAAAAAAAAGTACATGAATGTAAATATTTGTTCACTTTCAACACCCTGGAGGGTAAAAGAGAACTTTCAACCACCACCATCATCATATATAAATAATTGCAGCAGTGTATATCATTTGTAGGTACTATTTTCAGATATTAAAGATGTAGTGTGGGAGTTATGTTTCCATCTGCTGGCACTGAGGGTGTATTACACAGACACTGGAATAAAAAAAAAAAAAAAAAAAAAAAGCTGCCGTGCGTGTTGCAACTGTAAAACAGTGAGCAAACCATAAGGAATATTACAGAATCCCTGCAGAATTATTAGTTTCACTAGCAGGATAAAATCTATTTGGTCTGATAACATTTGGAGAGTTTAGAAAGATGCATGAGATTTCAATATTTTACCAACAATTCATGTCAGCAGTGGGAACCTGGAAGTAGCTGGTGGAAGTCTTCACCTACACAAACAGTGAGATGTTGGTATCCTGAGAAATGTAGAGTTACCTGGGTGTGGTAAGCTTAATGTACGTGCTAGGATGATCCACATATAGATTTATATTTGAAAAGTTTTGCAATACAGATTTAATGCTCACTTGGATGATCAGCCTCAGTGGTCACAGCCCTCGCCATGCTTACATTGGCTGGTGTCTAGGCCAACAGGTTTATGGCCAACCTACAGGGTGGAGGTGGCGGGGTCCTGGTAAAGGCAGAGTGGAGCAGAGGAGAGCAAGAGTCGCAGCCAGGCATCCCTCTGTGTTCCATGCCTGCCCCAGGGCCAGTGCTAATACAGCACATAATGAGCAAATTGCTTCTAGCTGCCGCTCCCATAGAGACGTTAATAAAGGCAATTAGAGGGAGCAGCTGGGGAGGGGCTGGGGGTTGAGAGGATGTTGTGAATAGCGGCTACGCTGGCACCGGTGAACGGCCTTGAGGGCGAGCGTGGTAGGGGACCGTGTGTGTACATAGGCAGAGGTGAACATGCAGCGCTCCCGCTTTCACTCCACCCTCCGCATTGCTTCCCTCTTTTTCCATTTTCTTCCCCCTGCCTCCCTCTCGGTGCACTTGTCCATCCCCAGCGGTGGCTGTTCCGTCCGGGCCTGGCCTGACTGCGGGTGATTTATAGCTCTGCAGCAGTGTGGGGCCACTGTGGTGCTCAGCAGCTCCACATCAGCATGGGGGGACAGTGCACTGCAGTGCAGCAAACCCACTCATTAACCTGGGCCCAGGCTCAACCGCTGTCTGCCTGGGTCACAGCCAAGACGAGGGAAGCGGAGGAGCACCAACACTTCACCCACCTGCAGGTGAACCCACTCACATATACATAAGCCTGGAAAATTTCCTCAAACTCATGAAACAGAAAATGCACGTACACAAACAAGCACACGCGTTTAGTTATCAACATCTCCATCTTACTGCTTATTTCAGTCGGAAGAGGATTATATAGATCTATTAAGATCTCCAAAATAAACATTTATTTTAATCATTTGTGAATAAACAGTAAAGAGGGGAAATCAGTGAACGCCACATGGCTGCCCTAGAAACTTGTGAAATGTACCAGAGGTAAATGGATTCATCCCAAAATTGCTTTCACAATTATAGCTAAGCCAAACCAAGGGAAATCATTTGCCATTTCTCTAAATAGCAACAAGCATTGAATTGCTCATCCGTTGTTTTTACCCATCACAGACCAAGCTAAGCTTCTTCTGTAAACATGATTAAATACAGTAAATGGGGACTCGAGTGAAAATGCACTGTATGTGTGGCGCACATGAAAATCCTTCTCCAGACATTGGTAATCACACGTTTTAATAATCTTAAATTGCACTTAATATTTATGTGGAATATATGACAATATGCTGCATATTTCACAGCAAGTCACATACAAAATATAACAGCAAACAACACACACTTTCGCTTTGATGCAAACTGCAGATAGAGGTCACAGGTTTTGTTATTTTAACCATCGGGGTTATCACACATTATCACAAGTTGCCAGGTTAGTAGCAGGGAGAAATTCATCACCAGAAGTAGACTGCTGCTTCTCATTACTGCAGGAATTTCACCCTGCAGCATCCAATCCTTGTTGATCCTGGCGTGGATGAGGAGGGCTATCAACGGCCTTTCTACTAAAGGAAGAAGGGTAGCGGCGGGATTTTCTAGTTTTTCTAGTAGAAAGTGGGATCAGTCTTGGCTGCTTCACCCGGCCACCGCCGATTTGGGTGGGCAGGAAATAAGCTCTGATCCACCATTTTATGATCCACAGCTGTCTGCCAGCGAGAGGCATCGAGGGCTCGAGGTAAGGGCAGGAGAAAGGAAAAGAAGGCCAAAAAAAATGTAACCTTGTTGGGCAGGACTTGGGGCAACGGTGCCACTGGGAGAAGCTGTGACTGAATTATGGGAGGAGAGGAGAAATGAGGCGAGACATCGAAGATGACGGAGATAATATATCATGCCACAGTCCACGATGACTTATTGCATGATATAGTGAGTCACAGTGCATTTGTGTATGACCGGACAGATTTAACTGCAGCGGGAAACTGACTAAAATTCGCATTTTTTCTCCCCCGTGCAGTTTTCAGCACACAAGAGTGCAGATAAGACATTTTTGAGAGATTGTTAGATGTAATCTAGCGATCGCCATCCCCATTGCTCGGTTTGGCTCAGGCTAAAGCTGAATCCCTGGGTTCTAGGCCAGAGAAGTGCTGTGCTAACAGGTCTCAACCATCTCACATGCTAAGATTTATGAGTGAACAAAGCCAGGGCGACACCCTGTGACATATGGCGCAGGTCTTCATAAAGGGACAGGGGCTGCGGCTATAAGGGTAAACAAGATGAATATCTCCCCAATGTCAATACGATTTACACGGCCAACGCACGGCCACCTGTCTCCCAAACAAATAAGAGCTGAGATTTACGACCTCCTCCCGGTTGCTCCTTCCGCCCTCCAACATGATGCCACATATGTGGGAAAGCACAAAAAAACCCACAGGGAAAAATAGGAGTTGATTACATAAGTAATAAAAGAGCCATGTCCATCTAATCTTGCAGCTTATGAGAGAATGCTGGATCAGAACATGCCTACACACACACACACACACACACACACACACACACACACACACACAGGTGGGCACGCACCCACAGGGGTTAAAGTGTAAAAAGGAATCACATTGTCCTCTGTCAAGTTGTGAGGTGGATTAGGTTTTATTGTACGGCTCTTTTCAGCCGATGGAGGAGGAGAAACAGACAGTGAATGAGAGGAGGAAAAAAAAAAGTGTGTTTCAAGGTGAATCTCTAGACATGACACAGCAGAGTCTAACATCTGCAGCATAACCCAATAATTCATCTCTCACATCAGCATTCAAGACAAGTCATGGGCTGGAAGCAACACAAAGGACCAAGGACTTCAAGAGAGTGAGGCCAGAAAGGAGAAGCCAAAGAGAGAGACAGAGAGAGAGACGCAGCAAAGCATCCACGCAGCTACTGAAGCATGTTCTCCTGTATCTAGTACTAGTGCAGAGTCAGAGGACGTAAAAACAGCTGTTGACACCTGATTAATAGCATCAATGTTATGGCTGACACTAACGATTAATTTCACTATTGATTAATATGTTGCTTCATTTTTGATTAACTGATAAATAATTGAGTGTGTAGAACGTGAAACTGTATTACAAATGCCCATCACAGGCCATGAAAAAGAGGATTCACACAGAAAGAGAAAATGTTCTTTGACGATTTGTGTAATTTATATTTTTCAAAAATGATTTTCACTAGAATGGAAAGAAGGAACCCAACCAACCACCCATGATACTATAGGAGGGGAACAATTAGCAATTAGTTCAACCAGCTGAACATAAACATCAAATCAATGTATTTTCAATTATTTTTTCCCTGTGGCGGTGTAGGGTTGGAGTGCTTGTCATATAGAACCTTTTTTTGTTAGGCAGCCAAGCATGGTTCAAGTCCCGGCCGGAGCACTTTTCTGTGCTGCATGTCTCCCTATCTCTTATTCCCATTACTTCATGTCTGTCTACTGTATAATAAAGGCATTTATGCAACAAAGAAATCTTTAAAACAATTCCAGGAAAAAAATCCCTTAAGACTTACTCATCACAGTGCTATCCTGTAGCAGTGTTTTGGTTACAGTATAAAGCTCCGTATCAAGGTGCTCATCCTCAGGTTGCCACTGCTTCACAGAGTGTCTGTGTAATAATTCAAATCTACTTTGTTCCATTTCTTCTGCAGAAAAGTATTGTAACAGTCTCTGAAAAACCACATGCTAAGAAGTTAGCTGTTTTAGCTGCTGCTGTATTCCTCATACTCCATCCATCCATCCATTGTCTATCCCGCTTATTCCCTTTCGGGGTCGCAGGGGTCTGCTGGAGCCTATCCCAGCGCGTTAAGGCGAGAGGCAGGGATACACCCCAGATGGTCGCCAGCCAATCGTGGGGCACACACACCATTCACACACCATTCACTCTCACACTCACACCTATGGGCAATTTAGAGTTTACCAATTAACCTGAGCATGTTTTTTGTATTGTGGGAGGAAACCGGAGTACCCGGTGAAAACCCACGCAGACACGGGGAGAACATGCAAACTCCACACAGAAAGGCCCCAGACCCAGGCCCAAAGCGGTCTTGAACCTGCGACCTTCTTGCTGTGAGGCAACAGTGCTAACCACCGCACCACCGTGTCGCCCGTATTCCTCATACTAACAAAGATATAGATATCATTTCAAAACCAATATGTAGTTTGACATCTGAACATCCTTTCAACATAAATTGTAGCCTTTTCCTTATGATAACTATATTTGCATGCTTCATTGCACTTCAATAGGATTACTTACTTCCCTCTGCAACTAGTTATATTAACATCAATCTGTAGGTTCTTTATAGACATATAAATCAAATCACAATAGCTGGGTTTACACCTATGCAGTAGCTATGCATAATCATGCATCTGCTAAAGCACAAACTGAGTTTACTAAGATCAACCACTCATTATGTTGGGGTCTGGCCTGCTCTGTGTTGATGAAACATGGTTAAACACAAGCCCTTTAGAAATGGTGATGTCATAACAATAGTGGATGTTAACAGTAACCTGCCCTGGCTCCACATCGCCACCTCTCCTTCTAGTGTACTGAGCTACTTAACTTTGGTTTCATTGAATCAATCACAACAGAGTGGGCGTTTTCATGTTTTTTCAGACTGAGCGTGTGAGCAGGCAGACTGCATTGCTGGGGCATGTCTAACTAGTTGCTTCTGGACCATAAAAAGTATGCAAATTCTTATAAATAGACAGAGAAAAGTAATATATTAAAACTGGAAAAACTGAAAAAATAAGGTGTGTTTAAGCATAGTGTCCCGCTCACCTGGAGTCGCTGCCAGAGCTGAGGCTGCTGGACAGAGGGACATGGTCACTCTTCTCTGTAGCCGTCTCAGAGGCTGAAGCTGATGATGACTGGGATGATACGGACTCGTTGCTGCCCATTGATGTCTCATCTGTAGCTAGGTTCGAACCATCTCCCACTGAAGACACTTGGTAATAAAAAAAAAGCAACAACAAAAAGCGTTTTCAATCAATTTATTCCTCTGTACAGCATTCAGCCTATGTTTGCCAACGGATTATATCTTGTTGCCTGATAAAACAGCTGAATAATTGATCAATACATAAGGCAAAGTTTCATCAACAGGGGACTGTATGAATCAAACTGCTGTCAAAACAGGCACAACTTACATTTATTGCTCATTTATTGTTCCTAATAATACTTCTGCAGTCACAGAAAAGAACCTAATAAACACTGGGGAGATCCAAGGGAATCCATCTTTATTATTAAGTAAAGCATCTGCTTTTGGGAGTTGTGAGGGTCACAAAAAGAAGTGTTAATTATCAAAATGTCATTTGTTTGCCACCCCCAACAACAAACGCACATCAATACACTCAAAACAAAAGCCAGATTCAGTTCAGATTGAAATAGATTTGTGATGTGGTAATAGCCTGATAGACTTTTTCATTGCAGCCATATTGACATGAAATAGTAGGAAATCAAATGTGATCTTTAACCAGTGGTACTAATTAGGGCTATTAAGGTCATGGTGCTTTTACCTAAGAGTTTCACCTTTTTATTATAAGATGAAACTCCAAACACACAGGTGTTGTAAATTATTCTGATCGATTGCACCTCTGCTCAGGTTGAAGCTGCATAGAATAGAACCTTTTCACGACTTGTTACCATTCAGGTGAACCAATTCCACGGCTGTGGCGTTGTGCATGTTCAGTCACTGACGCGGCTCACCGAGGCAGTTAGTGGAATAGAGCCGTCGTTAGTGGTATTATTTACAGCTGCGCTTTTCCTGCTCTGACAAGTTAAAATTGTATCCTTAAATATGCTTTTACCCTCTGAATGCAGAGACAACTTACTTTAAATCCATTATCTGGAGTCCATATAAAAGACAAAATGTCAAAAAAAAAAAAAAAAAAAAAAAAAAGGATTAGGCCTTTCATCCCTGATATTAAAATACCCTGTGGTTAAAGCTGGCATGAGGGAGGCAAGAGAGGCTAACTGGTAAGCAGATTTAGACGCTTTTGGTACTGTATTGTGGACAGGAAGGGATTTAACTGGCCCTGGATCAGAAATCTCTCGAGTTAAGCGTGTGGTTGACCAGGTGAGGTGAGGAGCTCACCTGTGGCACAGGAATAGTGTAATATACTAATAATATTTACCTCCAATTTCATTAGACTTCGGAAAAAACAGAAGCACAGAGAGAAGGTGACTGTGTCAGCTCTACACACTACTATGCTTCCGAGTGGTCACTAAACCAACCATGAGCGAGTGCATGAATGAGCAGCCATCAGGGGTAAATATATTTGTAATTAGTGCACAAAACTGTATCACTCGTGCTCTAAATTTAACAATTTGTGTGCATAAATAAGCAATTTATACCCTAAAATTAACTCAAATCGTGGTCGTGATGCTTGCGTGCACATACACACTGGTAGTTTCACAAAAAACACTATTACAGAGAGCAAAATAAATATTGGAAGATGTCAGGTCAATTTAAATAAACAAATTGGGTTTGTACATTACAATTTATTACAGTTTTGGTTTGGTTCTAGACTGAGTCGTCGCCCACACCTTCGATTTGCTCAGCGATTAATATAAGTGTGGTATTGGGCCCACTGACAAGTTTTTCAACCAATCTTTGTAAACAGGATTAAAAATAGTCCTGTAACGTCAGTTTCCATCATAGCAAGCTGGCTTCCGCTGTATATCCATGTAAGGAGCAACAAGTTTGAGTGAGACTGACAAGTTCTCTTCAGTCGGATAACAGAAATCCAAACTCTTGTTATAAATAATCCTAATAAAATTAAATCTTATTGACTTTTACAGCAAACACTACTGCTGCTTTTTTATCAACAAAAATATATAGGTGGGAAAGATACAGTGGGGAAAATAAGTATTTGAACACCCTGCTATTTTTCTATTTCTCCCACTTAGAAATCATGGAGGGGTCTGAAATTGTCATCGTAGGTGCATGTCCACTGTGAGAGAGATAAAACTAAAAAGAAAAATCCAGGAATCACAATGAATGATTTTTTAATGATTTATTTGTGTGATATAGCGGCTAATAAGTATTTGAACACCTGAGAAAATGAATGTTAATATTTGGTACAGTAGCCTTTGTTTGCTATTACAGAGGTCAAACGTTTCCTGTAGTTTTTCACCAGGTTTGCACATACTGCAGGAGGGATCCTGGCCCACTCCTCCACACAGATCTTCTCTAGATCAGTCAGGTTTCTGGGCTGTCGCTGAGAAACACAGAATTTGAGCTCCCTCCAAAGATTTTCGATTGGGTTCAGGTCTGGAGACTGGCTGGGCCATGCTAGAACCTTGATATGCTTCTTACAGAGCCAGTCCTTGGTTTTCCTGGCTGTGTGCTTTGGGTCGTTGTCGTGTTGGAAGACCCAGCCACGACCCATCTTCAATGCTCTGACTGAGGGAAGGAGGTTGTTCCCCAAAATCTCACATTACACGGCCCCAGTCATCCTCTCTTTAATGCAGTGCACTCGTCCTGTCCCATGTGCAGAAAAACACCCCCAAAGCATGATGCTACCACCCCCATGCTTCACAGTAGGGATGGTGTTCTTCTGATTGTACTCTTCATTCTTCTTCCTCCAAACACGCTTAGTGGAATTATGACCAAAAAGTTCTATTTTGGTCTCATGTGACCACAAAACTTTCTCCCATGACTCCTCTGTATCATCCAAATGGTCATATGCAAACTTAAGACGGGCCTTGACATGTGCTGATTTAAGCAGGGGAACCTTTCGTGCCATGCATGATTTCAAATCATGACGTCTTAGTGTATTACCTACAGTAACCTTGGAAACGTTGGTCCCAGTTCTTTTCAGGTCATTGACCAACTCCTGTCGTGTAGTTCCGGGCTGATTCCTCACCTTTCTTCGAATCGTTGAGACTCCACGAGGTGATATCTTGCATGGGGCTCCACTCCGATTGAGATTGACCGTCATGTTTAGCTTCTTCCATTTTCTAATGATTGCTCCAACAGTGGACCTTTTTTCACCAAGCTGCTTGGCAATTGCTCCGTAGCCCTTTCCAGCCTTGTGGAGGTGTACAATTTTCTCTCTTGTGTTGTTGGACAGCTCTTTGGTCTTCGCCATGTTACAAGTTAAAGTCTTGCTGATTGTATGGGGTGGACAGGTGTCTTTATGCAGCTAACCACTTCAAACAGGTGCATCTGATTAAGGATGATACATGGATGCAGGTGGACTTCTAATGGGCGGACTAACAGGTCCTTCAGGGTCAGAATTCTAGATGACACACAGGTGTTCAAATACTTATTTGCCGCTATATCACACAAATAAATCATTAAAAAATCATTCATTGTGATTTCTGGATTTTTTTTTTTAGTTTATCTCTCTCACAGTGGACATGCACCTACGATGAAAATTTCAGACCCCTCCATGATTTCTAAGTGGGAGAAATAGCAAAATAGCAGAGCAAATACTTATTTTCCCCACTGTATGTGGCTAAGGAGGTTAAAACCAAACAAAATAAGCCCCATTCACTGTGACAAATTGAATAACGTGTAAGGATGTAACATTGTCAGGATGTAAGAATGGATCGAAACGAAATGGAAATTCTGGCTGATGGAGCTAAAATGCATTTAAGTTTGCTCATAGAAGCAAATCTCCTACTGGCAGTGAGAAAGTAATTACACGGCGCGCTGTGGTGGTATTGAGCGTTACCCACGTAGAGCGTTGCTCCTAAGCAGCCGACCCCTGTTCGAGTCCCGGCTGAAGCTGACCTTTGATGCATGTCTCCCCCCCTTTCTCTATCCCCTTACTTCCTGTCTAGCTACTCTATAATAAAGGCATCTATGCCACAAAAAAGTAATTACACCACCAGGGAGTAAAAAAACAACAACAAAGAAATAGGGTTATAGCTGTAAAATGGTGGATAAATTGTTTTGAGCATCACACAACCCCCACATTTTCTCTGATCACACTTTGAGATTACATTATTTTAGCCACATCATATTGGAAGCCTCTGGTGCACATGCCCTGCCCATAGAGTGCGATATACATTCATCTGGCAAGCAGGGAATGTCACCACAGACACAAGATTAACATACTCCACCGTGTAATACAGAGAGATTTACCTGGTGGTGATAGGCTTAAACAGCGTTGTGTGAACCTGTTTGTCAATAGCTGGAATGGATTGGACATTCATTTATATGTAAGTTCTGCACTGCAGGTTTAATGTCTGGTTGATTTGGGCACACTAGTTATTTCAAGAGCACAAATTAGCAGTGTTGTGCAAATGGGTTTCAATTTTCAACTCGCTCGCTCACATTTTCTACCTAACTTTGAGGGAGGAGCAGTCTGACCCCCTATAGCAAACCAAGTTTGTTCTACTAAGAACATTTTAAGTCTACACTGAACAAAGACTGAACACTTTAATTGAAAGAAAAGATCTAAGACTTGTTCCTTGCACACAAAGGGCTTATTTCTCTCAAATTTTTTTCACAAATTTGTGTTAAATCTGTGGTACTGATGACTTCGCTTTGCCAAGATAATCCATCCACCTGTGACATATCAAGATGCTGATTAACAGCATGATTTTTGCACAGGTATGCTATGGGCAGCTCTGAAATATTCTAGTTTTATCACAAGATTATACCACAAAATCTATAAGGCAACTGGCTGCTGACTGCAAGGATTTCCACCAGAGCTGAACATTTCACTACCATAAGCCGTCTCCAACATTGCTTTCAAGTATTTGGCAGTAGATCCAACCAATGTCACAACCACAGATCACCTGTAACCACCCCAGCCCATGACCTCCACATCCATCATCTTCCCCCTGCAAGATGGTCCGAGACCGGCCACTCAGACAGCTGATGCAACAGTCGGATGCAAGGCCGAATAATTTCTGCACAAACTGTCAGAAACCGTCTCGGGGAGGCTCATCTGCATTCTCGCCGCCCTCGCCGGGGTCTTGACCTGACTGCAGAGCATCAGAGCTGACTTGAGTGGGCAAATGCTCACCTTAAATGGCATCTGGCACTTTGGAGAAGTGTTTTCACTTCACATGGCAGACAGAGTGTGGGGCGTTGTGTGGGTGAGCGGTTTGCTAAGGTCAAGTTGTGAACAGAGTGGCCCATGGTGGTGATGGGGTTATGGTATGGGCAGGCAGGCACAGGCTATGGACAATGAACACACGTGCATTTTTACTGATGTCGATTTGAACACACAATGATCTGTACACAATGCCTGGAAGCTGAAAACGTACCAGTTCGTGCATGGCCTTCAGACTCAAGACATGTCACCCATAGAAAAGAACACTTTATTGTCGGTCCAGAATGGTGACAGAAATTGTCAGTCAACAATACATGTACCAAAAATCAATGACCCGATCAACTCTATGCAAAGGAGATGTGTTGCCTTGCATTTGACGGAAATAGTCGTTACACCTAATACCGACTGCTTTTTTGCCCTTTTGTGTGCTTTGAAAAAAATCTTAGATGTTTTATTTCAACTTATGAGAAATTAAACCAAAAACAAAAGTGTTTTATTTCTGTATTGTTGTGTGTGCACATGCAGTATATGATAAGGTGACTCCTAAAAAGGCTAAATTAACAACAGAGCAAGCAAAGGTTTGATTAGAGGGTTAACCCTACTCGAATGAATCAAACTGGGTACGATCTGATTACTCTTTGGCCTAATGCCTCCTTCTTTTCCTTTAATAGGTTCGAAAACACACAGGTGCAAGTGTTCATCTCTTACCAGTCTGAATGTCCAGGGCTTGTGGATTGTAGACAGCCAGGGGGCGGTTCTGCCGACTCAGCTTCTTGGACTGCCTTGTGGGAGCAGAGAATACTGGGGCAGCAGGTGACAGAGGGCATGACTCGGGGGCATCTGCAAAGATCTGAATGCACAATGTGAGTAAGTCTCTACCAAGACTAAAAGCAGTAGATAGTCCAAGAGTGTTGAGCAGCAGCGTGTCCTCAGCCGACCTCGCTCAGTGAACAGGTTTTAAAACTCGCAGGCTTTATATAGTGGAAGATGAATGGAAAAGGCCATTTACAGCCACAGCATGTGCGCCAAGGAAACGCTGAGCAGCACATTGATTGAACCCTAAAACTGCATGTGAAAAGATTTTTTGTTTGTGCCAAAAATAAACAAGACCAGCTCCACATGTAAAGCAATCACATCCCCTCCAGAAATGTGGGTCTAATTTAAGGTGACATTTTTTCACAAGAGGAATTGACCTATTCTCAGAAAAAGAGCGGGGAGTAAAATAAACAGGGTTCAGGCTCGACAAGGGGGTGGCCAACTGGCGAGGGCGGCCTACGCAGGGCCGTGTTTTCTGTACATATAAACTTCAGATGTGGAGTTAAAAGAGAATAGGGCTGCAGAGAAGAGGAAATCTCGGCAGAGCCTCAGAAAGGATCACAGACAAGGAGGGAGGCAAGGGGAAGGGAGGAGCAAGAGAAGTGGCAGAGAAAGTGCGACAGAGAGTGAACAGGAGAGGTAGACGCAGAGGAGGGGGCATGAGAGAGAAAAGTTTGTAGGAGCAAGGCAGACAGAAAAAGTGAGAAATCTGATATGGCTGAGACTTTCTGCTGCCTCCCCCCCCCCACTCGCCTCTCTCTGCAGATGGAGGTGAATGTAAAACAGAGTCTACTGTTGGCATCTGGGGGTATCAACAGTCTGAGTGGGACTCAGCTGTGAGGAAAGTTAATGCCTGTCTGTCTGTCTCGTTGCTCTAACGCGCTGTACTTTCTTAAAAGCCCTTGCTGCATTCTAACACTACATCCTTTATCACCTGGACGGTGTTGGATACCTCTGGGTAGTCTCAGAGACTCGAAGCACACACTTTGCTGCTGGTGTTATTTTAGCGCATTTGTAAACCCTGTTGGTTTTCACCAAGCCTCTTTATTTTCTCACTCACCATTTTAGATTTATGAGCTGGCTGGAGAAATAACAACACATATCATCTTCCATTTAATGAAGCTGGGTTGAAAAAAAACTGAATCACTAAAAGCTCCTGGTTTTCATCTGATTCTATGCAGAGTGCAGTGCTGCTCCAAACAGATTAGGAAACTAATCTCAAACCTTTTTCTCTTTTGACACGGAGAATTATCCCCCTTTGAGGATTGACACCGATTAATGCAATTCTACAAAGATGACATGATCCTGTGAACTGCAGGTTATGAAACAACTCATATCCAAAATACATTTTTTAGGCAGGACCTTCCAGATATGATCAAATGTATATTATAATCTAAACTATAACCAACCTACTGAACATGAGGAGAATACCATGTATTAGATCCTGGTAAGAGCACTTGGGGCTCCCCCTATTGGCCAGATTCAAAACTAGAAATAAAGATTGCTCTCTAGCTCCTTTGTACTGTGAAACTGCTCCTGTCCCATGGTTTAAGTAAATGTGCTGCATGTCTTATCATCTGACAACTTTCTTTCTGCAAGTCTTTTAATATGCACATTTGTAAAACAAAACACAAACAACCAAATTTTTAACAAGACACATTTGATTGCTAGAACATTTGTTAAAGGGCCTGTGCCATAAAAAGTGACATATACAATTTTTTTTTGGTTATAAGGAAGGTCTCGGTGCTATATAAAAGAGTGTCCCATGTTTCAAAATGATCAGTTCTCTGAGATATTGGATTGGATTGTTGTCCACTAAGTTTTTTTTTTTTAATTTTTGCCTATTTTGTGTGTTTGTTTTTTGTTCTTAAGTTAGGAGGACATATAAATAACATAAAATTTAAAAGAAAATGCACAGTAACTGTGTCTTAAAATGAGAAGTTGTGATATCACCATCCATCTCCCAGCCATTCCAATCAGCCAATCAGAGAGAGAGGATCATTAATATTAATTACGTCCTGTTCTTTCTGGCGCTCCAAATAGAAGCTTGAGAGAATCCATGTAACATTTTATTGAGATATTTATGGTACTTAAAACCACAAATATATATTGTTAGGGATATCAGAACATCAAATAAAACCCAGGATAATCATTAAATATGGGCCCTGTATAAGTGGATAAGGCAAGTTTCCTATTATAATAGACCCAAGTTTACTCCGCCTTAACAAACAGGACCTACAGAGGAGAGCATCACATCCATCCTACTTAAGACTCTGCCCAAATAGAATTGCAGTGTGAGGTGGAGTACAGTATATGCACTTCTTTGCCAACAAAAACTGCCAAATAGAAACTTAAGAGCAAATAAAAAAAAAAGAAAAAACTTAGAAACAATAGTGAGAAAGCGCTCAGCACAGAGAAAATAGGACTTACGAACACTAGCTCTTCTGCTTCGCTTGCACATTTATTATCCTTCAGTATCAAGTAATTACACGCCACCCAGGTTGGTAAACACAAAGCTGCTGTGTGCGGCTTATTGATGTCATGTCACCTGATTCAGATTTTATTTGTGCCAACCTGATGTTGCCTGGTGCTCTGAGTGTTTAGTAAATAGTGCTCAATTGCAAGTGGACACAAGACTTTTATTTTACTATTCCTATATATATGTATATATTACTAATTACTTCCCCCTGAAAGAATGCTATGAGTAGACGCTTCCTCTTTTCAGTGTGTTTAGTTTCAAGTGTAATAGTCAGTGCACTGTACAGGCAGCTGTGCCCTGTGTGTGGTGGAGTGTTACCTTTTCGTGCTGCTCGATGAGGATCTCCACAACAATGTTCTGGAACTTGAGATCCATGATGGCAGCGACAGTCTCTTCCTGTGGCCTCATTAATGTCGGGCCAAACACCACGCCCAGGTTAGCCACAGTCATCAGATTCTGTTTACTGTGGGACGCCACACTGAGGAAGATAACAACTCACATGATAAAGCTGTACCACAGCTAACTAGTTCAGCTTCACTGATATAAAATCTTTCAAAGACAGAAGAATTGTGGTAAAAGTGGGGAAAAAATTCAGATTCTGTATTAATTGTTGATGTTATTGAAAGGTGAATATCAAAAGCATGGCTACTACCCTTGATATATGTTTCAGGGATTTGCCTTTACAAGCTTCTCATGATCATGTGCCTCATGATTAATGTTTTATTTTATAAGTAGTAATCATTTTTATACAAACAACAGTGGTCTTTGTTTCCAGGAAGCTCCAATAAAATAATTCTGTATCTACAGATTTTTCTTAAAATAGATAAAAAAAAACAATTTAACAGCAGTGAGATTTTATAATCATTATAGATTAATTTGAATCTGAACTTTTCCATTCCTGGGGATTGCTTTTTCTCCTTTAATAATGTTTTCCATGATGACAGCTTCAATTCCCCAGTTTTTGATGAATCCCACAGCAAAGGCCCTGAAAACTCCAAATACATAAAACAGCCACTACATTTACAGATAAGGTGGTAACAACAAATGTGAGATTTTACATTTTATGAGATTTCACCACTTTAGTAAGCTGTTGCAAATCCTAACCAATGCCCTGAAATCCAACCAGTTTGGCTTATAGAGTTCCTCAACTGAATATATCAAAAAGTTAGAGCATTTGAGCGAGTAGGAGAAAACTTTATCTCAGGAGTTAAAAATTGTGGCAGGGGAACTTTATTTAAAGAAAAACTTTTGCAGACAGGTGAAAAGATTTCACACTCAAAATATGATGATATGCAGTGCATCCGCACAGAGACCGTTTAAATAGCATCAAAGGATGCCTTTGAAGACAAAAGCATGGTGACAACTCACATTTATAACATCTCTGAAACCATTTCAGATAGGAGTGTGAAATTCTGGCTTTGCTTCCTTCCCCTGCAGGACATGCACATACGCCAACTTCAGAAAAATATTCGAGTCTCTCCAGTCTGGAGAATTTCACGCTGGATAATCCAAATTCAATTTCAATAGCGCTGCCTTTTTTTTAACCAGAGCCTGATTCTGCAGTGGGTTTCTATGAAATAAGATCCACCAGACTTTGACTGCCTCAGGGAAAAGGGATTATTTACTTATCTTCAATTTGCTCATATTTAGTTTATAAAAAAAGCTTGCTGAGGTAAAACCTTGTAATGTTAGCTAACATTATTTTCTTAAATCTTTTTTTTCCTATCTAATCTCACAAATGGAGTGATGCACAATAGTCGTCCATCCAGGGGTGTAGAGAGTAATCTCAAGAGAGGGCTTAAATTGAGTGGTCCGTTTCTTTGCACTTCACTGTTGGGCTACAGAACAGCGTGCTAACAGAACAGGTACAGGAGGCTGCATAATCCTCCATTCAATGACTTTTAAATTTACACCAAAATGACCTAAGAAAAGGCAACAAAAAAAAAACAATGCGTTAAGATGCGAGCGGTATCAATTCTCTTACCCAGCAGTCACAGAGTAGACAGAAAAGAGATGGAGTGACAGCAGGGAAGGGGGAGTGCAGAGAGTGGGAGTGAAGGAGAGAGAGAGGGAGAGAGAAAGCATGTGGAGTGAGAATGAGGAGACAGACAGGAAGAGCAGAAAGAGAGAACCGAGAGAGGGGGTGTAGATTGGATGAACTATGACCAAGAAAGTATGAAAACTCACTTGGCCAGATGCTTCATAAGCAGCCCGAGGACTTGTCGATTCCTCTCCGGTAGCTTGTGGACCAGGCAGTGGACGGCTTGGATACGAGACTCTGGACTCCCGCCCTCTGTTCAAACGCAAAAGCAGCCATGCACTTTGCGTTAAAATATGAGGATTTCTCTGTGCTCCCCAGGTGGCAGGAAGCCAACAGCTGCTATTGAATACTCAATTTGAAAAAGTTTGGAGTTTTCAAGTGTAGCGACAAAAGCGATGCTTAGTTGGGAGTCGAAAGTACCGGAACCTAAAACGAGCAGATAATAATTTTTTCAAGTACAGAGAAACTAATTTGATACATTCTGGCAAATAAAAAGAAAAAAAAAATGAGCAAGTTAGTAGACCTTCAAGGACACAATTATCAGCAGCTATAACCTGCAAGTACAAGGAGTTAAGGGGAAGAGCATGATACGTTTTAGTTTTAATAAGTGAAGTATAGTAGTGATATATGGTCTGAAGCCTCAGAGAATTTGGCAGCAGGACCCACTATGCTGGCAGAGGAGACAGCTTTACGTTACCGTCGCTGCCGTATAAAAGGGCTGTGTTAAAAACATTTCCTCACACATGGGCATCTGACCGCCCACACACAAACACACATGCATGCAGGCGCGCACACACACACAGTCAAACAAGCCATCATTACTATGGGAACGACAAGGATTTAAACATGAAAAAAAGCTTCTTATGGATGCTGTCATCCATCAAAAAACATTCATTGCTAATCCATTTTTTCCCCCTCTCGTTATGAGGGCATTGCAAGTGCCTGATAAAAATGTCAACCCTGATCCAATTATAGCACTTGTTGTAATATGATTCAAGTTTTGGCTTTCTTAAAAAACATTTCATATGAAATTATGTTATGTGGGCGAAAAAAAAAAGTGTGTGTTCGCTGCCCAAGGTCACTGAAACATCCAAGGGCAAGTTAAATTACAGCATATTTATAATTTCAAATATTTTGGCCTTTAGATTTGATGGCTTATTTGACCACATATTTTAAGCAGTAAAAAAATTAAATAAATGAAGACAGAGCACTAGCTGGCATGGGTTTCTTGAAAGGCTAATAAATGTCGGATACATCATGTCATAAACAGCCAGAAAAAATATATATATTTGAGCCAAAGTTAAGTGAAAGCTGATTAGCTGTATTTACTGGAAACAAACTTGTAAAACTATTCAAAATTGTGTCTTCAGATGAGAACATCATGGATACAAATCGGTGATTGTCAAAAGTAAAGTTTTTTCAATTGAAGTTTGATTTTCCTACTAGAACCAAAAATCATCAAGCATCTGAACGGTCATCATTAATATTACTGAGCCTCTCCTCCGATTGGCTGGTATGAATGGTGGTGAATAGGGGGAGGGCATGACTACAGATGTGAAATTATAACTTCAGGAACATCCTGACAGCTCATTTATTTGATTCCTGTATACAGGTTAGGCGCATTTCTCTGTGGATTGAGCACTTTATTTTTTACAGGGGGACAGTGTTTACACAACACTTTGACCTTCTTATAATCAAAAAGCATTTAAAATCTCACTTTATAAGATGGGGGACCTTTAAGACAGTATAGCACTGTTTATGGTCTTCCAGAGACCCCTGTCATCATGTATTCAAGTCTAAAGACAAGACAGACTGAGGATTTAGGACTACCCCCTACCTGGTAAAACATTTAGGACTAAGTAGTAAAAGTCCTTTAACTGTTTTCCACTTCACAAGATGTTTTCCCAACTCACTGAGGACAAACACTTGAGTCCAGTGCTCCAACTGATGAAATGTGTCTTTCAGAATGATACAACACGCGTGTACACCGTTGTTTACTTATGATGTGTACTCAGACCAAGGTGGCGTGGGAGGTGTTGAAACTTACTGGCAAGGCTGATGAACTCTTTGTAAAGTCCATAGGTCATCAACGGCTCAGGAAGGCTCCTGCAGAGAGAGAGAGAGAGGAAGAGAGAAAGGTGGGGGTGGACAGAGGAGGAGGAGGGGGGGTCGTAAGTGAGTGAGGGGGGACAGAAATAGCCCGCACACTGTTTTATAGGGTCTGCACACAGCAATGATTAATGTGGCCGGGCCAGGGGATGGAATTAGATGGTTGCACACGTTGAGATAACCAAGTTCATCTGAAGGTACTTTCACACTGCAGCTGGCCAATGGCCAAATGTACTTAGCCTCAGAGGAAGCCGGGGAGATTGACCCTGCTTTATTCCGGCAGGCCAGACACAAAGTAAAAGACAAGTCAGAGTAACACTCAGCGTGATTTAATATAGCAAAACAATATGCTATGATATTTTAACAGTGCTTGAAAATGAATAAAGGTTGCAGTGAGTGGCTGTTGTCTAAAGAGGATCAAGCTTTCCTTCAGGGTGGGATGTGATACAAAAAAATCTGTGAGTCTCATGGTCCACAGCCTCTATCAAACTGCTCTGTAGAATGGATCAAAGCTTTAAATCAACCTACACAATCTTAACCTCTTAAAATAACACTTGTTCTCTACACCCAGTACTTGAAAAGCACTATTACATTTTTTATGATAGCCCTATAGATAACAGTATTGATAATAACAGTGATCTAATAGAAATAACAACTCTTTCTGCTATTGTTACACTTTGGCTTTTGCAGAAATTCAAACTTCCACTAACGCAATTACTGACAAAATGTAGATCACATTTATTGTTTTGGATTTTTCACATCATTATTGGCATCCGTTTGTGATGTTAAGTAGTTTATTATGATGCTAGTATGGATTTTACTGTTACACTAGTGCTTATGGTTTGTGATATACTGTATAATATAAACATTATAATCATTCTGTAATTATTTTGGAGGTGCAAAAAAGCTGAAGTGACTGAGTCCCTTGGAATGGAATAGTGATAACTAAACAAATGATATTTATGTTTGTATTTCCATAACTGATTCTGTAAAAATGAGCTCAGTTCCACAGTTACCACCAAGCTAAGCTCATATTGTATTGAGTATTGGGGTTATGGTCATGGCCCTAATGCTAATCACATCTTAGTTTAAGAAAAAAAAGAAAGCAGCATTATATAATGGTATAAGTTAAAGAGCAGAAATGAAAATTGAACATGATTTACAGTGCAGGAACATGTTGAATAATGAGGAACCTAAAAAAAAAAAATGTAAAAGGTCACATATCACAGTAATTGGGTCAGTGACAAATCATGGTTGGAAAGATGAGAAAGTCAAAAACTTAAAATACAGTTTTAAGGAGCATTCTTCAGGTTTCTCAAAATCTACATTTTGTGATCATATCGGTTTATTGTCATTTAAAAGTCTACCATTTGTTTTCATGATCCTGATTTTTAGACACAAAATGTCAAATGGTGTAATCAAAAAAGATTAATACATTTTAAATATAATCTACCTAGAATGTAAAACGAGTGGATAGCTTGTGTTTTTTAATTGGTTAAAAACTTTTATGAGTTACTATATACTAACTATCTGGTACCAAGTTTTAAGGGGTTCATTATATGACAGTTTTAAAAGTCCCAAATTGACAATTTCCTTGTGTTTTGACAAATGCACATATCTGGATCAGAAACTGTGCTTTAAAATGGCTTATTTGTACTTTCATGGATGTATGGAACACACATATACAGACGCTGTCCAACCCTAATTCTCTGTTGATAAGGACAGTGGAAATATGTAATGTTAGAAATATCAAAATGTCAAATAGAACCAATAAAAGTGCATGATGTGGGATCTTTAAAGTACACCGGTGTCTTGTGAATACTTAATACTGTGGTTAATAGGAAAACATTGCAGTCCAAACTTGTTTTTCAGTGAATAAAAATCTTTCATTTAAAAAGTAAAGCAAACTTAATTTTCTGCTGCACATTTACAAAAAACAGTTGGCATTGAAATGAATCTGCCTCAGCTTTTTAATCTTTGAACTTCACTATCTGTCAACCTGAAACGAGTTGGGGAGTGTGAAACAGACATATGGTAAGCAACATGACATTGCAAGGAGTTAATTATACAAAGGCCCTTTTGCATAATAAACCGTTTTCATTTTTATAAAAGATAGAGCTGACAATAGGTGAAATGCTTCCTTCATATTCAAGTCAACAGAGAGACTCTGGTCATATAATCATACAGTACAAAGAGAGATATGTGTATATTATTATTATTAAGAAAAAAACCCTCCCATTAACTACTAAGGTTTTCTGAGGTTAGAGGTGAATTTGCTTAGATCCACAGCAGTATAGAACAATGTTTGTATCATCAATCCTTACTTTTTGTGTAGAAATCTGTAGTAAACCTGTGTATGTGTGTGTCTGTGTATGAGCTTGGATGTCATCCGTCACAGTCATCCTTACCTCAAATAAAGCTTTAGTGCACTTGTTATTGTCTTAATGTCCCAGTCCTCGCTGGCAGACAGATCGATTTCGTTGCTTTTCTCATCTGAATGAACCATAATAAAAAAAACATATTCTCAATGGAAGATTCACTGACTGAGAAAATGACACAAAGCACCAATAAATGATCAGAGGTTTTACTGTATGCATAAAGCTACTGATGTTCTGGGATTTTGTGGCCAGCCTAGAAAGTCAAAATTAGCTATAGGAGGACAAAGCACCGCTACTAGCCTTGGGCAACATCAGGTGCTCCACAGAGACTCCAGCACTGTGCTGTGCTGAAATTTCAGGAGGCCTTAGTCACACCTTAAGTTACTTCTGACGAATTACAGAGGATGTGGAAGTGCAGTGTGTCAGCAAAGTGTTTTGATTCGGACACATGTACGGGGAGGGCCCGGGTCACCTTGCAGACATTCACTTTGTGGGTGGTAAGTGGTCTTGTTCTGCTCTGTCTACAAATCGGCCTGTCTAATATCATCTTCTGAAAGAAAATGTTTTGTGTAGTGTTTGAAGCCAAAGTTGCACTTTTTGTGTACGTGTGCCTTAAAATTAATGAGGTCTCCACAAGGCTCAGCAGTCGACTTTAGCACAAATGGACCTGACTGGTAAGATCAGGAAAGAAACCTTGATTACAACAGGAGCAGTTGAAGCAGGAGTTGATTACTCTAAAGGTTTAAAGGTGCTATTGTTTTGAATGTGCAGTAGCGGTGTAGTATGGAACGACAGTGACAAAAAGAAGACGATGCAGGATAGGCAAAGGGGAGAGTGAGTGAGCAGATATGCCAGCGTTCATAGCCTAGAGTAGTGGTTCCTAACTCTTTCTGCTTGTAACCTCAAATCAGTGCAGTGCAAATCAGTTTTTTCTTTCCTATCCTTTTAAATAACCTTGTGACCCTTTAGATTTTACTACCAAAGTGCTTGTGGGCGTCCTAACCCTCAGGTTGGAAACCACCAGCCTAGAGGGCAGATGACCCTCCCAACGGCCAACCACGCAGGAGGTATGTTTCTTTTCATATGAATGAACTGATCCTCGAGGGCTGTTATATTTTCAACTGATATTATTTAAAGATTTGCTTCAGACATACACGGTAGACAACATTCTTTATTTTGCTTGAAGCATGTGTGTAACTTTGTTACATAGTAGTAAAATTACCTAATTAAAAAGCTTATTTTTTCAATTGCATCTACTCCTTTTTCCTCACGATTAGCTATCAAACTGGTTGTGAGAACACAAAATAACCTCATAGATATGACATATGACATTATCGTCAATAAGAGTAGACAGTAGATTAATGTGAAAACAACCTTCTCTTGTCAAACTCTCCACAAAATTTATTTTACACCGCAAAGCTCATTTGACATGTGTCCGAGTGGAGTTTGACTTTAACATAATTAGGAAGCAACAAAAATGTACCTGCAACTGGAATGATATCAGGATGTGTTATCCCGTGCTTGACATGTTTGTCTTTACCTTCTTCAAGCATGAACATGTGGAATGTTATAAGTAGATTTTCACTCTGCAATAATATACAGAACTGAAAACCCAGCATGATCATAACCATGGCTCCTGCCACAAACTGTACAATAGACAGGTCAGTGGAAGAATGGAGCTCACTTTTAGGGTCATTCATCCTGTTATATTGTTCTCTGACATTCCATAGGTGCTGCTCTGTGTGTGTGTGTGTGTGTGTGTGTGTGTGTGTGTGCGCGCGCGCTATAATATGAAGGGAGCCTCATTTTCTATCACTGTCCCCTCTGATTGGCCCCTGGCCATGTCAGTGGGTGAAAGATTAAAGGGGGGGGGGGATAAGTGGGAGGATCCAAGTCTTCTCTCTGGATTTAAAGCTTACTTCACTTATATGCTGTGAGCTGTGGTATTCGTGAAATATTTGTTGATTTGCTTATGTGCAGTACTACCACTATCTTGCATATTGCCAAAAGACAAAATATAAGTTATGCTCATGCCAGTTTAATAAAAAAAATGATATTTGACACACTAATTATGTAATATATAGTTTGTAAATAGGAAATTAAATAAGCCGTTTTCCTAGAACACTTTCTGGGATGATATTGAGGCTTTTAAGAAACTTTTTTACAGTGCTGCAGCAGAGTAGTTAATGGAGTCTACAGCATGAGTCTGCAGGTTGGGAGGCTGAAAGGAATTGGAGAGGAAGCAAAGACAGGATAGCGGCTGCCTTAGTTTGTTGTCATTCCGAACACAGAGCTGAAAGTGAGCTGGTGTCTGCTGGAGACAGCAGGAAATCAGAGTGCAGACGGGGAGCAAAGGAAAGGACAGACGACAAGCTGTATAGAAAAGGAGTTTGGTGGAAAGGATTCAAGAGAAGTGAGAGGCATAAAGGAAATCGAGAAAGGCGGTTGACAGACTAGCACATGAGAGGCGAATATAGCTGTACGTTCATGAAGCAAAAGCCCAAAAGTGCAAGGACGTGGACGGAAAGAACCCTTTCAGCTTGTCTCAGGGATATAAAACTGAACGGCAGTGAGGAAAAGATACAAGAAAGCACTTGTTGCACTTTGGATAGACGTGGTTCTGGTTGTCAGTCACTATCTAATTCACTCAACAGTGATAGCCATGACGTCAGCACATTACACTAACTGGAGGCAACATAATAGAGATAGTGAAATAGCATATGAATTAAAATTTCAACTTCATTCAGCTCTTAATGTTTTTTCATGCAACTACTTTTCAACAGCAAAAAGAAAAAAAAAAACATAACCTACCAATCATTAATGAGAGGAGCTTCTGAACCTTGGAGCTTACCCCCACAACTCGGTATAGGCCTTGGTCATTAATACCTGAGAGATAATAATAATAATAACAAAACCCTTGTATGGATGACATCACTCTTAATAAAGTTGCAAAGTCCTTGACAGGCAAATAACACATGGAGCAAACAATAGAAGAAAAAATATCACATATATATATATATATATATATATATATATATATATATATATATATATATATATATATATATATATATATACACACACACACACACACACACACGAAAAAACATGTATGTACTGTATGCAGATACTATATATACATATATAGCAGATGCATGTCTATGTGATTGCACTTTGAATACATTTTTTTAGGACAGATAATCACTTGAATAAATACATATTAGACATGTTGAAAATGACAAGAATATACAGATTTTTGGCTGAAATGAGATTAGATAAACATGCAAGAAGATTATTAGGATCCTTAATGCTGCAAAATGACATTTTTTTTGAAAGACATTCATATCATTTACTTGCAGTACCCATCCGTTTTAATATTGGATCAAGCCTGCCCACTTGTGTACAGATAAAGATACTGCACCCACATTAACCTGTCCCTTTCCAGCAATTCCTGTGGTAAATTCTCAAATTTATCACACTGTAATGCTTCAATATCAATTGAATGTTTACATATTTCTGCAAAGCTCACCTCTCGTTTCTATGGCACTAATGGAAGTCTTCACAAAACCTAAACCCACATCATCCAGCTGGGCATCAACTGAGGAAGGAAAACAAAATGGCTTTTAAATTTTAATCAAGTTTCTCATGCAGATATCGGGGCACAAATCTGCGTTTGAAATGGATAAAAATCACAGTCTGGTTCGTTTGGATTCTTACTTCCTCGTTCTTTAGACAAAGTCCTCCCAAGATAGTGTCCAATCTGTGAAAAATAACAAAAAGCATACATCAACATGGTTTACTTCAGTTCAAGTGTATGACACTTGAACTACGACTAATAATAATTATGTTGATGTCTGTTAAACAGGAAGTGTAAGTGGTAGATGATGTAAGAACAGGCGGTTGACTCACGGGTTCCTTTCCACCCATGGCCTGCATCCAGAACTTGTGGTCATCCTCCGACAAGGCCTGCACTGTCAGTACCGTCCCTGGCCTGAGAGAGAAGCAGTGAAACGAGGTGAGTGAGGATGGAAAGTGCTTCTCATTACGCGAAGCAAAAAAGTAACCCACTGCCAAGGGCATTTCCACCTTGGGTTTGCAAATATGAGCCCTATTAGTCATCCCAGCTGGATTATGAGACGTGAATACAATCGTGTGGGACCAGATGGATATCAGGTTGCTCAGCACAGTCAGTGGACTTGAATTTCCTTACTAAATCTGGGGTCTAGCACTTCTATTAATACTACAGAAAAGGGGCAGGGCAGACTTAAGTTGTTTGAGAAAATGAGATATCCATTACAGGAGGGCACAGCAAGGTGTGAACAGTTCTTCCATTGAGGTGTGTGAGGGCAGCCCTTCCAGGACAAATTCTCCTATCGTGCCCACTACTATCCAAAAACTAAATACCGGTAGGCAAAAAAAAAAATGTATAATGTAATTTGGAAAGACCTTACTGCTTTCCTGTACACAGTGTGTACCTTTTTGGAAAATGTATTTAATATTTGTATACCTTTAGACAAATTATAAAGCAAATTGTTATGCTTGAAACTTTCAATTAAAGATACTGTAAAAAATTTGTACTACTAAATACTATTACTAAACAAATTTATGTACATTCTGTAATAAGGAAGAGAATGACCATCTTATGTTGTGATGGATATATACATACATATATATCCACATATATATATATATATATATATATATATATATATATATATATATATGTACGTATGTATTGATGGATATATATATATATATATATATACATAAATACATACACACACACACACACATATATATATATATATATATATATATATATATATATATATATATATATATATATATATATATATATATATATATATATATATATATATATATCATGATTTTTTTTAAAAATTTAACTAGTATTACTTTACCCCCAGTTTGTGGAATTGCATTTTTGTCATATGTGATATCTCTAGCAAAACAATGATATATCACAGCAGATAATGCGTGTGTAGTGTGGCCACTATGGATAAGGAACCACACGTATTTTGAATTTTATTCCCAAAAGATCCACACAGTTAAAAATTTCAAAAATGTCACTCTCATCTAAAATTACATTATAAATTATAATTCTTCAACTCCAAACATAGGATCATCACATTATGTTTTAGAAAACTTATTTACCGGTCTGTTATGTCGAGTTCTAAGCAAAACCTCCTGTCCAACATGTCTGTCGTCTTGCGGAGACAGGATTTGAGTGTGACAGATTCCGTCTCACCCTGAAGAGAAAAAAAAAAAGGAAATTAGTGGTCAGGTTCAGAATGTTTTTGATGGCATGACATACTGTGAAAAATGAAGAATTTGCTTAGTGAGGACAGTTCAGAGATAAAAACAGTGTGACATTAATAACCACTGCACTGTGTGCTCCGACTACTCACAATTTTCCCACCAGATCTGTGGTCAAAGGTCACCATGTGCAGGATCTTCTGCTCTTTGACAAATGTGCAGTAGCGCTTGACCCAACTTGAACCGAAGGGAGGTGGCCCTAGATAAAGAAAGACCAGATGTGATATAGACATTCAACTGTATTCAGATCTTAAAAAGATATAATTGCTTAGCTATGAAAAAAGTACACTCCCCGCTGCAAGATTTTCCAGGCTGACATACAAGATATTTCTAACATACAATATAGTTAGCAAGTGAAAAAGTGAGGGGCATGAAACAACAGAAGTCTGCAGTTTACTGGAAAATATTCACAGCTGACTATAGGGAGCGAAGATGCTATTACTAAAAAAAAACCCACAAAACTAAAAAGTAAAACAGTTCAATTTGTCACTTGTTTAACAATTTGCAGAAGCATCGCAGAATCAATACTCCTACTGCCTGTACAAAAACCCATATTAAAGCACATCTTACGTTTTTCTTGTACATAGAGGTAGCCTTCGCAGCTGATAGGGCTAGTCTGTCTGTATTCTTGAGGAGTCTCTCGTATCCTCTTCATCAGCTCGTACACCTCTGACCGCGCTCCCTCGAATCGACCCCTTGTCTGGAGGAGAGGGGAAGCAAACACGCGATCTGGTAAGTCACTTCCTGACACTCTGTGATCTGGTAAGAGGACCCCGCAAATGTGAGGCCACTGCAAATTAAAACTTACAACCTGGCTTCCACCTCTACGATACTGACTGAATAATTAGAAATGGTATAGAATGAAGCAGGGCATAGGAGTGCAATACTACTTGCAGGATAGAATAAAGCAAACTAGATCTTATTATTTTCCAAGCATATAAGCATGCAGAGTATCATGGTTGTCCATCTATTGTTTAAGTCTAAAGAAACAAAAACTAATAATATATTCACATTTCTTACATTCTGGATATTGATCTGCAGTGCTTTTTTATAATGGTCAAAGTCCTTGGCGAGCTCGAAGCCTTGGTGATAAAAAGTGAAGACAGTCTGGAAGAAGGCCAGCATCTAAAAAAAAAAAAAAAAAAAGGTCACAATATAGGAGAAAACAGATAATAGATGACAATCGAAGTTCCAAAGGACTCAGTAAGTGGGAGAGAAAGGTGGTCCGAGCCATTATCATGTCACATTAGATTATGATGGGATATTATAGCCATTATCCAGTTTGACAGAAACGTAGCCCCAAGTGACATATTCTATGCAGCGTGCTTTTTTTCAATGTGGAAGAAAAGCCACGTCACTATTGACTTTCTACTCTGGTCAGTCACTCACCGGCTCCACACACTCAAACTTCTTCCTCTCCTGGATCTCCTGCAGCTTGCATACATAGTCCAGTGACTCCTCTTGAAAGTGCTGCCTCATGGTTTCCACCTGGATATCTGCCTGAAGAGTTGAGGAACACACACCATGATGATTATAATCACAGGCAGATGCATGGAAGGCAAGTGGAAACATTACGATCCTATGATATAGTGCTGTTTGGGAAGCTTGAGGCATTTCTTGTTCTGGCATTAAAAAAAAAAAAAAAAAAAACTACAGACGGCAAAGTGGATTTGACTCTGTACCAAATGTTGATCATATTTCAAGTTAACTTATATACTTTATATTTCTCAGAGGCCTTTACAATCTGTACAGCATATGATACCCTCTTAATAAGATCTTTGATTTGGATAAGGAAATGCTACACACACAAAATGCTTAAACAGAGCAGACAGAAGTAAAAGTGGTAAAATTATGATAACTTTGTCCACCTATTATCTGTATCCACTCGTCCTTTGCAAGATCAGCTTGGGACCTATCCCATTTCATCTTGAGCTAGAGGCTTGGGCAATATATAGTCCCCAATTAATGTAACCTGGACTGTGGGAGGGGAAAAGGGCTACCCGGAACATATTCTAAAATAGAAAATCCTTGGCCAGACAGTGGATTAAATTCCTTCCTGCCATGAATTGACAATTATTGTGCCGCCCTGGAATTATGATCTCTATCTAAGAATTACAAAGCAGCAATGTTTGGAAATATATAGTATAGACAACCCTCAGAGGCCTATACACAAAATGACCTCTTCATTCTAGAGCTCCAGAACCGGGATTGGCAATCCGGATCCTCGAAAGCAGATGTGTGTGCAGGCTCTTGTTCTAACAAAGTAGTTGTGTGACAATGAACGTCCATAGCAAGCTCTCTAGTGGTTGATTAGTAGAATCAGGTATGTAGCTGCTTGGTTGGATCGAACACCTGTAGCCACACCGGCCCTCCAGGACCAGGGTTGCCCAGCCTTGAGAGAGGCAATGTAAAACTATATTAAAATGTTTTTTAGTAATTAAAACCAAATATATATATATATATATATATATATATATATATATATATATATATACAGTGGGGAAAATAAGTATTTGAACACCCTGCTATTTTGCTATTTCTCCCACTTAGAAATCATGGAGGGGTCTGAAATTTTCATCGTAGGTGCATGTCCACTGTGAGAGAGATAAACTAAAAAGAAAAATCCAGAAATCACAATGCATGAGTTTTTAATGATTTATTTGTGTGATATAGCGGCAAATAAGTATTTGAACACCTGTGTGTCATCTAGAATTCTGACCCTGAAGGACCTGTTAGTCCGCCCATTAGAAGTCCACCTGCACTCCATGTATCATCCTTAATCAGATGCACCTTTTTTGAAGTGGTTAGCTGCATAAAGACACCTGTCCACCCCATACAATGAGCAAGACTTTAACTTGTAACATGGCGAAGACCAAAGAGCTGTCCGACGACACAAGAGAGAAAATTGTACACCTCCACAAGGCTGGAAAGGGCTACGGAGCAATTGCCAAGCAGCTTGGTGAAAAAAGGTCCACTGTTGGAGCAATCATTAGAAAATGGAAGAAGCTAAACATGTACGGTCAATCTCAATCGGAGTGGAGCCCCATGCAAGATATCACCTCGTGGGGTCTCAATGATTCTAAGAAAGGTGAGAATCAGCCCGGAACTACACGACAGGAGTTGGTCAATGACCTGAAAAGAACTGGGACCAACGTTTCCAAGGTTACTGTAGGTAATACACTAAGACGTCATGATTTGAAATCATGCATGGCACGAAAGGTTCCCCTGCTTAAATCAGCACATGTCAAGGCCCGTCTTAAGTTTGCATATGACCATTTGGATGATACAGAGGAGTCATGGGAGAAAGTTTTGTGGTCAGATTAGACCAAAATAGAACTTTTTGGTCATACTTCCACTAAGCGTGTTTGGAGGAAGAAGAATGAAGAGTACAATCCGAAGAACACCATCCCTACTGTGAAGCATGGGGGTGGTAGCATCATGCTTTGGGGGTGTTTTCTGCACATGGGACAGGACGAGTGCACTGCATTAAAGAGAGGATGACTGGGGCCGTGTAATGTGAGATTTTGGGGAACAACCTCCTTCCCTCAGTCAGAGCATTGAAGATGGGTCGTGGCTGGGTCTTCCAACAAATATTAACATTCATTTTCTCAGGTGTTCAAATACTTATTTGCCGCTATATCACACAAATAAATCATTAAAAAATCATGCATTGTGATTTCTGGATTTTTCTTTTTAGTTTATCTGTCTCACAGTGGACATGCACCTACGATGACAATTTCAGACCCCTCCATGATTTCTAAGTGGGAGAAATAGCAAAATAGCAGGGTGTTCAAATACTTATTTTCCCCACTGTATATATATATATATATATATATATATATATATATATATATATATATATCTCAAAAGGTTCACATAAGGTTTCACTGCAAAGGCTACTGTAAAGTGGGTTGACTTGAAACAACAGATGCAGTGTTGATGAAGTTCATGACTCTTGTGGCTTTGAAAATGAATCACTGGGCCTGTTTATTCAGATCTGATAGCAATCTGTGTTGGTACATTAGACCCTCGTGTCATGAGAGTCACAAAGAACAGACTGGGTAGCTTGGAGTCATAATGTCAACAGTTTCAAGTGTCTTCTCTAGTAGGTGTATACCACATATGTGTAAGCCTTACATGGCTATATGGAACAGAAAGACAAGCTTACTAGTGAGAAGGTGCTAAATTCAAAAAATGTGAAATTTTCAAGTCATGGTGCTGCAGCATGGATTGTTCCACAAACTATCGCAACTAGGGTTGACCTTGGTAGTACAGTACAAGAGAGCACACATTTCCTTTCCAAACAAGCCAGGAAAAATGCTGCTGCAAGGCACGTCAGTGGAAACTCACGCGGTCCTACATGCTCTGCAGCGAGACTCTTCCACACAGCACCAGAGACGAAAAAACCAAAACACAGATTCCCAAAACCAAACTAAATACCGTTTTCCATCCATTTTGTTGTCAAAATGATTTGCTGTTCTGCGTTTTACATATCTGTCAGAGAGATCAGTTAGAGGGAAGTACCTCCTGTAGCTGTGGCTCTTTCTTCTTTGCTGACATATTCAAAAGCTTTTCCAGAGAGCTGTAGTACTTCTCGGTTTCCTTCTCATACTTCTTTCTTTCCGCCTTGAGGAGGTGCAGTGGAAGATGTGGAAATACAGAAAGAAGAACAACATACCAGATTACGCTTTGTGATGAGGAAATCTAAACTATATATGTAGTGCAATTCATTTTCTTTTTATTAGCAAACAAATGTTGAATAGGATCATTTTTTTAACAATCATTTTCAGGGTGACAGCTACAGCACATTCTGGGAGGAGGCAATAAACCATCATACAGTACCCGTACTACACCGAGGTGATCTTTCCTGAACTTCTCCAGGGGTTTCATCAAGGTTTCTGTGATGTTTCTCATCTGGACAGAAACAGAGGCAGAAGTTGTGACAATGGGTTCATTATTGCTTAACTCAATGACTAACCCCATTAATATTTCATGTGACAAAAGATTTTCCGCCGTTTGTTGTTTCCAGTGAAAAGTGGCGGCCTTATACAGTTTCCTTGGCCTCTATGGCGGCTCCACTCTACCGGATTCGACGCCCGAGTTTACACAACAGATATTACATAACTATTTGACTTAAAAGTATTTTTGTCCTCCAATTACGCTTTAATAAGCTGAGTGTATTTTTTCCCTTCTTTCCTCTGGTGTTACTGCTGTGCTGGCTGCAGGGCATGTCTGTGCCTGCCTGCCCATCCTACTCCTCCTTACTTTGCACTGTGATGTCAACCTACTCCGCTGAGCAGCATGTTTACCTTTATGGTCTGAGCCCTGCGCTAAAACAGTCATCTAAGTCAGCTACTGATGATGGGCCCACTCCCTAACCTCAGACACCAGAGACAGACATTACAAGAAAATGGCTGTTTATAGAAAGATGGAAACCCTGTAAAGTGTGTATCCCTGTTTAAAGAAGACTTTTATTTGATTTTCTATTGGAAGTATGTTTCTGAAACTATTACTGACTCATCCAGCCATCTGCTTAAAATAAAACATATCTTCAAATGACACATGGTTAACATCTAAATCACAAATAAACCACAGGACGCGTTGTACATAGTGTGACACTTTAATACTTCAGGGTTTCAGATCATAACTCACTGTCACGAGTAAGAATGTTAGGAATGTTGTACTGTAACGTCCTTCATATTATATGTGCGTTTTTAGTGGTTTATAGATGGGCGACGTTAACAACCAGGGCATACGCAGTAGCTAGTTTTTATGGCTGTATGTTGAACTGGGCTGTGGATACAAACTCTGCTCTGTCTGTAGCCACTCCCAGGCAGGTGGCTGAGTAGTGACCCTTAGACAGACACGAGGGAGGAGGAACTGGTTTAACTCTATCGATACATATCCACCCACTAGGGAACTGGTTTTCTCTGCTGAGTGGATTACGTTGTATGTTGGAGAATACTATATTACATGTGCCTGTTGGGATCCCTGCTGGATGACAGAGGCAGACATTAATAGATGCAAGTGCACCAAATATGGCCAGTAAGAGGTGTAGGCATGTTGCAAACATGGTGCAAGCACACACAGAGTTAAATAAGTCAAGTCACACACACACACACACACACACACACACACACACACACACACACACACACACACACACACACACACACACACACACACACACACACACACACACACACACACACACACACACACACACACACACACACACACACACACACACACACACACACACACACACACACACACACACACAGGTATTTCCTTTGGCTTTTAAGCAGGTTCTGACTGGTTGCTGCTCACCATCAGCTCTCTTTGTTCTTCTAGGTTCTTGAGGAATAAGGAGAACTCCTGCAAAGACTCATCTGGGGAGAAGAGGAAAAAAAAAGTCCAAACAAAATTATAAATGCAACCATCTTGTCACGCACACGCACGCACGCACACACACATATTATGATTATCAGTTGTTCCCACCACAGGTGCAAAACCAAAAACTGTTCTTAATGCCCTGCTAGATGTAGAACAGTAAACAAACATTTGCAGTTTGTGGCCAGTGTGGTGGTAACAAAACTAGTTGTTAAGTTTGAATCATGCAAGGAGGCAAACCCGCACTTACCGATGCATCGCTCATCATCTGTCTTTGCGTCTCCAATGTACTCAAACTGAAACTCTCCCAGGCACTGGGCAAACTTTCGCTGTGCCATCCCAAGCTCTGAAAGAGATTGATTAAAAAAAACAAACAAATAAAGATTAAAAGCGGTGCAATTAAAATGATGCACAATGCAAGTAGACAAGTCTTATTGAACATTTTGACTACCGGTACACAGACTGCATGTTAAAAAAAAATAAAACCTAAGTTACACCATTTTGAAAGTGGGTAGACCACTGAAGCACCACAGTTAGCTACTGCAAACATCCTGTCTGTACTCTGCTACATCCTGTTGTACATGTATCTAATTAATCATGTGTAAGCAGGTCATAGCTTAAACAAATAATAGAAAAGAATGTTCATGATGCCTCCCTATCCTTTCAGCTAAATTTACATGAATTTAAGTCCCTTTAACTATTTTCTGAAATCTTTGGTTTGGTTATTTGCATACATTCTTTACTATTGCCACAGTGTTTTATGTATACATATTTAGTATTTTATTTTTTGTTATAGAACTTAGTTCATAAATACACATTTATAGCATTAATTACAAAAAAAAATGTGAGTATGGAAAATGAGCATGTTCTGAGAAAGCACCTAGTCATGCTTACCCTCTATTTATTCAATTGAGAGGTGGGGAAAATGCTGTTTTAAGTCCACACTCTGCACCCTGTAAATCAGTGAATAAAGCAAACCAAATCTATTTCCAAACAGTGAAGAGATTCGCCGAGGTGGGATTTCTGACCTATGGCAGCCCCCTTGGGAAGCATGACAGAATGTGGAAGGGGTATTTTAAGACTGGGGCTATGAGCAGTATAGAGAGGAGCGATGTCATTAGATTTGACAGATGGCTGCGACTCTGTGGGGAACAATCAACCAGGCTGAACCATTGCAACCAACTCCCAGACTCTTCTGAGCATATGCAGTGCTACGATGGCACTAGAACGCTGGTGAGCTGTGACTAAGGATTATCATTGATGCAAATACTTCCCAAGAACTGAGTTTCTAAAATTGTTGTCAAGGCTGAAAAGGGCTTATTTTCCTGTTGTGGCAACACATTTTACATTTTAAATAACTATGAATCTTAACAATAAATGATATTATTCAGAGATCCCCAAGACATGTGTATGTTGTTGTATGTGTTTTACAATTTCAGAAAACGGTAAATTAAGAAAAAAAACTGCAGGACCTACAAGCTCAACTAAACCCCTGATGCCACAGAGAAGAGCATGTTTGCATATTCAGATTCTCAGCAGATAGCATGCAAATGAAATGTTAAGTGTCTGCATATTGAGAGTCAATAGTTAATTAGCCTGCATGTTGACCTGCTATAGTTGTACCCGGGTGCTGACGGGCCAACTACTACTACTACTAATCAGATCAGGCCCATTCAGGGGACCCCACCGTTGTGCATGCTAGCTAAAGAGCTACTGGGACATTTAGATAAAACCAGAGCCATCTTTAATGGGATTGGTTCAAAATGAACTTTTCCTGTTATGACACATCAAAGCGATCCGCTGTTAAAAAGAATCTATTTATTTATTGCTTACTAGCAGGTGAAGGCAAGGGTGATAGAGTCTTCTTTTTCCAACTCCAGTAACCTTAAGACAAATCTAAAGTAAATGACACATTGATTGATGAAACAATTTCTAATTAGAAAGGTAAGACATTATACTCTTACAACATTAAAATAGTTGGAAATTTGCCATGATTATTTATGTCAGTAGTTAAAGCAAAATGTTAATATAATATTAGCAAAACTAGTTGACTGACGGCCACTGGTCAACCAAGAAATTTTTAGTCAGCTCTACATCCTTGGTTGGTAAATGTTTAATAAATAATAACATCAATACTTCTACACATGCCGATGTGGTGCATTTTCTATGGATTATAGTTTAACATCAGAGCAGCAATCAAATTCTTTCACTTTCAATTGTTTGAGCTACTTTTATCTAGACGGGCCACAGACCAGCCGTAAAAACCAGAAGCCATATTGTGGTCGGAGGCAGGGTTGCATGCTGCATTCAAGTTCTCCTCATAAACTCCAGATTTATACTGCAGCATGTGGACACGAGCTTTGGGATAAGTGAAATAATATAAAAACACATTTTTTAAAATAGCCTAAACCTTTAACCCAACCCTTTCTTTAACAGTCTACACACAAAATCTTGTGTATTTTAAGTATTTTTTTAATATTTGTTTTGTGTATAAGGCACCTCAGTTTACGACCACTGTGTGACAACTTCCACACAAACACATAAACTTAAAGCTACTACAAAACAAACCTTTTTAAAGAAATGTTGGTAATGTCCGTGTCTGTCTCCATGCAAATTAAAAGCTCTTTAGCATTCCATACACCATCCAGACATATACGAGGTTCTGACCTAGTCTTGCTTACACACTCCAGGTCTTCCGACAAGTGTGTGTGTGTGTGTGTGTGTGTGTGTGTGTGTGTGTGTGTGTGTGTGTGTGTGTGTGTGGGTACACATACGCTATGGACTAAATAGCACAGTAGGGCCCAAAGCCCAAACATGTGAGCAGTGTTGGACAATGTCTGCCTGAACCTGGCGCAAATGTCAAAGCTTCTGCCGTTAAAAAAGAATATTTCACACAGTTATTTCAAATCTACTTGAGCTCAATCAAACATCTATACAAGTGAAGCACACAACAAATATGAGTACACAAAACACCTGTGTTCAATTCCTTTGGCCAATTTGTTTAAGCCATCAAGCCACAGGAAGCTAAGGGATTCACACCAGACAATGGGACAGCTTGTATATCGGAGTATTTACAATTGTTTGTTCTTTGAGACAGGTCTTTATATAGCACTTGGAGGAAATGTTCTTTCTTTTCTTGCGGGTGAGGTAATTGTTTAGACAGCAAACATAATGCACAACAAATGCGAGAAATTTTTTAAGAAATCAGGTGCAGCGTAGGTCTTCTATCCATCCAAGTGAATGTAGAAAATGCTTTCGAATGACAGTAAAGAAAGCAAAGGGATTAATGGCTTGTCTCTGGCTTATTATAGCTCATCTCTTGGCTGGAGAACGTTTGGGAGACACTGCACAGACCCGACGTCAGATTATTAATCAAGACTACAGATAGTCAACACGTGTCCTTTGTTCAGACATCCCACAGACGTGGTAAACAAAGCATTTAACTCGCTAGGTGTCAAAGAGATGGGACGAAGTGTTTTGGAATGTCTAATTATTGTCAGCTATATATATATATATATATATATATATATATATATATATATATACATACACACATGTACATTAATTTACAAGACACTAGTTTAGAACAGAAATGTATAATATAAACTCATGTCAACCATACCAAATCATTTGATAGTGCATAATACTAATACTAATAAACTGGGGGGAAAAAGCTTTTGGCAATAAAAAAAAAAGAAAAAAAAAGAAAGAAATTCCATCAGATGACATCCTGCTAAGGTAAACACGCCCTGATGAAGTGTTATGTGGGAGCTTTTCGCTGAGGGCTGCAGGCGTTATTTTCAAAGTAAAGGTATGGCAAATATAATAAGCCTGTCAGGTCCATTCGTTTGGGAGCAAACATTTGTATACCGATCACAGCAATTTACTTTGAACTGACTGTAAATCTAGGAGGAATCCAAACTGCACAGAGAGCTAGAATCCAGAACAGGGTGCGCAAGTCCATAAAAGGCGACTCGGATCACTCCTGTTTGGTGAATACTCTTTAATTTTGCGGTGCACAGGATGACGGCAGACAATACAAACCATCCTATGCTGACATGATCTTCAACAACCTCTATGATTTGACTTTACACACATGTTCTTGTACCTGTATTAGAATTAATTTGGTGTTGGTTTTACCTGTGATCACTTGACATAAGACTTTTCATGACTGCACCACTGTTTTTCCCACAGCTGAGTTCTATCAGTGTGTTTTTGTATTTGCCAGGGACAATGCTAATGTCTCATTACATTGTTCGTGTGGTCTCTAGTGATTATTATTATTATTTCTATTGCTGTCAATGTTTGAACTTTTATGAGCTACTTTGCAGAAGGAAAACTGCAGAATGAAAAACCTCTGTGTAACAGGCCATATCAAATCATTCTTTAATGTCATTTTATAGCTGGCTGGTAAAATAATCTCTCTATTCAAACACCTAAACTGTTTTTGTTTTTTATCTTCCTGGGATTGCCAATTTTTCCAGGCCCCTGAGTGCATCACAACTGCTTTTGTCCCATTTCCCACTAATATACGCCCCTCTTCCTGACTTCATTTAAAAAAATATAACATTTACTTTACTTGCTGCAACTCAAACGTCTGCCCTTCAAGTGAACCTCCATCGAGGCTTGAAAGAAAGAATGACAAGGTTTCTGAGCTCCGGTGCGTTCTGGTCTGCCAGAGGAACGCAGGAAAGTTGAGTGTTGTCTTTTAACTCCCTTTAATAAAAAAAAACAAAAAAAACTATATTATAGGATTTATTTATCTGTATCTCTATTACTCACGCCTATCTTCTACTGGCTCTGTTTTGTTTGGCTTTGGTAACACATTTCTTCACTTTACTTTTTCATTTATCCACCTGCATGCCAGACAAGAGGGAAGCTTCAGTTCACATCCATTACGCTTTTGGTTGTAGTTGTGGTAGTAGCATGTTAAGTTCTGTTACTACTAGTAGTAGTAGTACTTAGTTTCATCATATCTTAAACCTAAGTTGTCCTTTAGCCTGATGGATAACCAGTAACCCTTAAGGAGCCCTTATTATTATTCAGCAGCAGAACCACAACACATGTGCATATAAAGTGGACACGTCAGCTGCTCCCCCACATCATAAAAACATGTTTTGACAACATAACGCTGAACCTTGACAAGCCTTAACATACGAGTTTGTGTCTTGACGTGACACAATCCAGGAATTCAATGTCACCTTATTGTAAAGGATAGTGATGAGCTGGTGACAACGGGCTGTGATCAATATCAATAATATCTAATATTGTGATACTGTCCAGACCAAATATAGTGATATGGAATAATAGGAGGGGAGGGAATTAAAGTTTTAAAATGTAAAAAAAGGATAACCATTTATATACTGTGAAAAATATTGCATTTGGCAGCAATATTGTAATATTTCAATATATTGGAAATAGAGCCAAGCCTATATATTAATGCAGAAGTATATAAAGGGTTGTTGTTGAGCCATTCATTAACCCAGGAGTATCCCATAAGTTGGAGCCAACTACTCCATCACAGAACTAATCAAAATAAATAATTGGGAGGTATTTAATAGGGTGGTTGGCATGTACTCACTCCTTGGATTGTTACTTACCATCTCATTATTTTTTTGTATTAAAAGTGCAAAAGCAATGTTGTAAGACAGTTGCAAATTATATTTTTGGCAGTCTCCCCACTATAATAAAAATATTAGGGAACTCGTTTATTCCGGGCAAAAGGATCAAGGCGTAGGTCACTGTGTACTATCAGAGTGAACTCCAAGAAAAGTGATGTCAATGGACAGATTCGCAGGCTCTTTATTAGAGTCATATGTGAATGTGGTGAACAAATTGTGCACAGAATCACGCCCATCCACGATATGATGACACATGCTGCATGCATGTTTAACTCACTGCAGGGTGGACAGTTAATACGGGAGGATACGAGGCCAAGCTGTGTGGACTTCATTACATAAAGCGTGAAGAATGAATGCTCCCCCGTTACATGAAGCCCCGGCATTAATCGACGCCAGGCAACATTCAAAAGACAGGGGGATGGGGGGATAAATAAACAGGGACGCATTTGTGTCCCTGTGCTGTATCAGTTGAAGTTACAACAGCATAGATCAACCGGATACAATCACTGGATAACAAACAAAAGTGTCGGATGAGAGCCTGCGTAACAGATTGAAAAGATAGCTACAGCCTTAAAGGAAGGAACTACCACAAGATAGAAATACCACACGCACTAGGGCACACGAGAGTCCAAGGCTTCACCTGCTTTTTTGCCTTTTAAAGGAAGGCATTTCGGAGCAAACCTGGGAACTGTCAAACTTGGCAAGTTTTCTCTGCAGAAAACCAGAGACTGCAGTCCACTGGCTTTAGAGCATGAGTTATACAGATCCTACCTTACATCTATCTAACGTTACAGGCTGGGCTTTCTGTAACAGGAAAAGATTTGGGGAAAAAAAGGCTTCTGTGGCATAAACACTGCCCCTATTTAGAGGAAGGAGGTGGGTAGAAAAACACAGACAACACAGCCGGAATGGGACGGAATCACAGGCCTCTTGTTACCGTAGAGCACTGCATGTTCAAAGCACAAGTCACTCAAGTTCAGCTTTTTTTTTCTTTTTATCAACAACTGCAACAAAAGAAGGAACACAGGAAAACAGAGGAAAAAAATAATATACAACAGATGTATATAGAATGAATAAAAGCCCATTATAGCCAATAGTGATTATTTTCTATCATCGGTTAATCTATTGTGGATTTTAGAAATCTGTAAACTGTATACAATAAGAAAGAAAGCAGCATTTTAAAACATTTCGTCTGACCACCAGAAAAAAACAAAAAAACAAAAACAGTTTGGTTTAATGACAGGAAACAGAGCAGAGAGCAATAAATTATCACATTTCATTACAAGTGTTTGGTGTTTACTTTTATCTAGCAAAATGTGCCAGTCAATTTAATTTTCTGTTCATTATCATCTTTGTTCAGTTCTAATTCCAAAAATTGAAAGCTTTTATAATTTGTTCTGATGATCTGAGTAAAAAAGTAATAACTCAATCTTATTTTATGGAGTTTCCTGTATTTTAGAAATCTAAAGAAAGGGTAGTTGGTGTTAAAAGGACAGAGAAAGACGAATGTAAAGAAATTAATGGTTCATCCCATTCTCTGTGTAAAAGAACAAAATGTTTGTTTATATTTATACATAGTAATCAAGATACTATTTTGCCTTTGTTTTGAAGGTAATGTAATGAATGAATTTCACAATATCTTTGCTTACTATGGTGACAACATCTAATCAAGCAGGAAACGTTTCCATAACTTTGTCTAAAACCTGATGACCCATTTTATCCCAGGGTCTGGGATGCGCCAACAATCATCGTGGTCACATGGTAGGATCACAGTGGATTTCGCCAAATTCAATGTTGCAACTCTGCAGTCTGTCTGTTCCAAAATCTAAGTAGATGTAGAGTTTGTCTAATTCGGATAATGGTCAGCGACCTGGTTGCCATGGTAACATTGGACTTTTCTGGCAAAAACATTACTATTTATGACGCTGTCGGCGCCTCCTTCCACTTGCGGCCACTTGAAGTCCCCTGAAACTCTCAAGCGTGCACAGGATGTGAATCCGATACAATCCAGTCCCTATAGGATCCTTAGCCTGTGCACATGAATTTGATACATTTTCGATGCCTTTTTTATCTGATACTGCTCGTCCATGGGCACACAGTAAATGTCCCCAAGAGCTTGTCAATGCACATTATTGGTGTTATTGGATTTCTCTGTCTATGAGTGCATAAGTGCCCCCATAAATGTTCAGTAGTCTTAGGGGTAGGTGACTTTGAAGGAAGACTCTTTGGTCTTCAAGGAGTTCTTGTAAAGTTTTGAGGTGTGATTGATTCTTCTACTTCTTGGTCAGGGTGTCAGAGGCAGAGTAGGCTAAACACCTGCGAACTTGAATATTCCCACCACCATTTTACCTGTGGTGGCGGGAAATAATAGAAATATGTAAAATACAAACTCATCTTTCATCCTTTTAAAACCATATAACATCACGGAAATTAAACTCTAAACTTGTTGTAAGCGATATTATCGTGTATTGGGAGTTTGCTTAAGGGGTTTTCACCAAAACAAAGCAGAAAAGCTGCGTACGTGTCGAGGTTCATCTGTTGAAGACTAACGCCGCAGCGCGCTCGCCAGTGGCTGGTGAAGCGCTGTTTGTTATGATTTCTCCGGTCTCATCACTTAGGTCACAGCTCGCCCGGGCCAGGCCCACAAAGAGTGGCCAGTGTTTACATGCTGTGCCTTTCCACAGCCCTTCCTGTTCCATTCTCCCATCTTTTCCAGCCTGGATCCCTGCTGCCACCTTTGCCCTCAACTGAGCCCATACCCACCCATCCCTTCCCAGAGACCCCCCCCCCCCCCTCCCCACCCCCTCCCAAACCCTGCCCCAACTCCCCGGCCACAGAGCACGCATTATTTCATTCATGACAACAGTAAAGCACATCATATGCTTCCGATGGTTCTCCACATCCGCTTGTTCAACAAAAGGAGGCCCAAAAGCAGTGCCGCGATGCCATCCAGCAAACTCACTATCACTTTTATAGCCTGCCTCGTTCTTTCTGGAGTGAGGGCTGAAAAAAGCGTTCCTCCCACATGACTTCACGTCTTGTGCTAATGCGATTTTAATGAAAGATTGTGATGTGGCTCTTTGGCAGAAACTGTGATGTGATTACAGAGAGCAGCAGCGAGCCAAAACACACCATGGCAGGCTACTCTTAAAACCTGTCTGCCATGAGAAAAAAAAGACCCTCACATAGCTCGTTCTTCAAGTGGAACTAGCAAAAAACACACACGAAAAAGAAGTACAAAATATTTTTGCTTTATCAGTCCATTGGTCAGTTCCCTAGAGGAAGTCCAGCCGTGAGAAGGACATTATTTGCCCCCATAGCGAATCTGCTCAACTTCACTTTTTAGATTATTGCAAAATGCAAAAGTTACCGTCACCCTGGTGATGCTGGTTGGTGGTTATTAACTAGAAATAGAGAGAGTCTCTTCATTTTTTTCCAGACCTGCAAACACACTCGCAAGGGACAGGAGGAGTGAGGAGTGGTTAAGGGGGCACAGACAGGACACGGTTCCTGTGGAGGGAAGCTCGCTGAAACAGAAGCACATCTGCATGTTCTCCTCTAGTGGCCACTTCCATGTCATTGCTCTCTGGCCCTGAGGCCCTGCGTTAAAGTTTCCTCTCCGAACCAAGGACTTTCCGTAGTGGGACATCCTCCCGGGCCGTAGGAGTAGAGGGAGTCACTGAAAGACCGGGAACGGACTTTGGGTGGTTCAAACACCAGATCACTGTCGGGTCATCTGTAAGGTTCGAGTCAGGATCATGCAGACACATCCACGCCTTTTCTGTTTGGATTTCTCTTTGGTGTCTGTTTGTCTATGGTTGAAATTACTACAATTTCTATAGGACAATTAGAGGTGCCTCTTTAGAATGTTCCAGACATTGGTGAGGAACACCCTATACAGTATCCCCCTAAAATAATATTTATATACAAGAAGTGGCCATTAGAGCCCTGCACTTAGCGAGCTGTTCGTTTCATCAAATGCAATGTGAAGCATTTTATCACACAACTCTGGAATGCATGGCAATCGCAAGTTTTAAAGGAGACCAAATCTGGGTTGTTTATCACAGACTAATAAATCCACCATTTTAACACCATCACTGAGTGTTATATATACAGAGGGGATATACAGCTTATCCTCCCCAAATCAACTCCACTCATCACAAACAACTGTCTGTCTGAGCAAGTCACAAACGGTAAAGAAAATAAATTAATGCTGATCTGGTTTCTATGATCTCTATGAAGAGGAGAAGAGTCCGATTCTCAGAGATGGGATGAGATTAGCTAGGCCGGGACTAGGGTTCTCCCTGATTAGTTTAATTTAACCAAGTAATTGCTTCATGACAAACAGTTATGGTTATAGCTTCTTAAACTACTGTGAACTTTAGAATGTAGTCATGTGCTTAAAGAATGCCTGAAACTTAAGCTCCTTGGTTAGAGGACTTTGATAGTTTGCCACTAAGTTATGTTTACTTTGGTTTATTTTCAACAATGTAATACATTTATAAAATCAAATTTAGATGTAGACAAGGGATTCAATGTCTAACAACTATTAGAAAATGCAATCATATAATCAATGAGGACTTCAAGCCCTTTCAAACATCTGCACACCATTTCTTTCATTTCCTTCCCTTGTGTTTATTCAGCAGAATGTTTCTGGTCACTAGGAGTTATGAGGGTGTATACTTAGTGAAGTAAAATGAATAAATTAGTGTAGAAACATAATGAACGCAGAAGTCTCCACACAGATACACAACTGAGGAGATTTTTTTCAAAGTAATTGATTAGATACTTTTTTTAACCTTCCTGGACTCAAAACCTATGATAAAAAAATAACAAAAACCTGGAATAAATAAATAAATAAGAGACATGAAATTCTCCAGTTCTCCAGGGATGGACGTTTTCTTTTTCATTATGATATTTTTTAGTAATGTTTATCTTCTGTGTAAATCTTAAACTGATTTGTTTACATACAATACTTTGGGAATAATTGATCTGTACTGTGTTAAAGAAGTAATTATCTCTTTAAACTTTTTTTGGTCTTCTTAGAGCTTGAAAAATTGAAAAAAAAAAATCACAATTTCAATGTTTCCTACAGTAGCATTGTGTGGTGCTAGAATGGAGTCACCAATCGACAGGGAGTGGGGGGGGGGTCCAGCTGTGTTTGAAAGTGGTGCACCCACTTGCTTTCTGTGCATATGAGCGAGGATGACATCACGAGGCGGATTCAATTCGTGGTGCTAAGATTTAACTGTGTGGCGCAGCGCCACACAAATAAATCTGTGTGGGAAACACTGCAATTTTATTGTTAGGCAAATCATCCAGCCCTACTGCATGGTACATTTAAGCAATTACCTTCCCATCAGGCTTTGTGGCATGTTTAAAAATGCTGATCAGACCCGGTTGATTCTGGTTGTGGCAGAGATGAAAAGAGAGCAAGTCATTATGAAAGAGGGTTCACTGTTGGGACACAAACCCACAGAGAAGCTCAGCTGGCTTCAATGGGGAAAAAGTGATATCTGCATATAGATCTATGGGAGGGATATCAGTAAATGAGGTTGAGTTAGTGCAATACGTTAGGACACACAGGAGAGCAGCTTTTCCTCAGGTCATTGAAATATCAGGCTGTCCGCAAGAACAGTCAACAATTACAAAGAGAGGGATATTATACTGGAGATATTATAGTAGGGTTGCAGTGCATAAACCCCCTCATTACAAAGATGAATTTACATTTCAGAGTCCAGTGGTGCCAAAAAAAAAAAAACATAGGCACTGGTTTACAGTGATATGGTCATACGAGTAGTCCCTTCACATGTGTGGCATCCACACATACACGACCGTGCAGGCCTCAACACTCGCCCCCTGCAGTGAGGGGATCTAGTAGCTCTGTTATGCTGTAAGGGGGGGGGGGGCATTTTGCTGACACGGCCTAGTCCACTTGTCCCCGCCGTAGGAAGGATCACTGCAAAGCTCCTCTGAGTTATCACCTTTGTCCTATGATGAAACGTTTCTATGCTGACGGGCGTGTTCTCTTCCTGTATGTCCGTAGTGACTGGGGGGGGGCACTGAACGGTTCGATGAGCAGGAAGATGATGTGAATCATACGATGTGGCCTTCACAGTCACCGCATCTCAACCCACAGGAACACCTTCGGGGAGAAGTTGGACGTGTCACACCGCAGTCTTTCAAAACATGGTGTTCATCCCTTCAGTAGAGCTCCAGAGACTTTTAGAAGCAAGCAGCCTACACTTTATGATAGTTTTTTCGTTAATAAGTCACCCGTCTGTATATACACAAGCACGATATCAGCCCGGTATGTCTGAAATGTGTATGATAATTCACACCCCAGATAAACTATTACAACTACAACTCATAAGTCCAGTTAAATCACCCTTAAATTAAACTGGGCTACCTTACATTAAATACTATATAAAAGTGGTAAACATATTAATTTGTGTCTTTATATTGTCTAAAAAAGACAGTATTTTAATATTTAGCTTTAAAAGTAGGTCATATTTAAGCTGCCCTACAACTACTATTAGCAAAGAGAGTAGACACCCCGTGATTATAGTGATCCGAGAATGTCAAAAACAGTCATTTGGTAGAAGGAACAGGCCACAATTTGAAAAAAAATCGTCCGTGAAGGATGACGGCACGGCCTGCACTTCATTAACGTCAGTACAAAAGGAACATGAGCGTCAATTCATGAAGTCAAACTTCTACGGACTTTCCAGAAACTCCCAGCAGGAGCATATGAACAAGACTCCTTGTCATACTCTCACAGACCTAATGATGTTAAGAGACTGGAAATCTGATATGTAGGACGCATTGGAATCAACAGCTAAACAGTGACGCATAGTTAGCCACAGTCATAAAAGCCGTGACATACAAGACATGACATGTCCTCCTGAAACAAGATCCTGTGTATCAGTTTACATCAACATAGCAGAGCATCAATACCAACTCACCCACAAGTGACCGTGAATACCAGAGGTCACCGGTGATCAGATAACTCCTCCTCGTAAGGCCAGTTGGCCTGCAAACAGAAGTGAAAGCAACGTGTAACCGCTGCAATAATACACAGGTCAATGTGGAAACTGGGGCTGCAATGATTACTTGATCAATAAAAAAAATGTGTCTCCAACTGGTCAGAGAAAATAATCAATTAATAGTGAAAATAATCGTTATTGGCAGGCCCTTTATGGAACACGAGTGTGAAGCACAAATACGGGGTCAACTATGGCAAATTACTGTTTAACTACAGGTTACAAAAAGGAGACAAGTGAAGCCTTCAGCAAAACAGAACACACACACTGTGATCACTTTTAACTACATTAATGGAGCTAACATTAAAGGATGTGAGATAAAAATAGTCAAAATCAATGCAAATCAACTGCAGTCCCTGCGGCACAATCAAAATACCCAGAGAGGTTAGAGGCGACAAGCTCGAGAGTTAAGGTACAATACACGACAGGTGTGCAAACATTAGCTTCAAATCCTCCTGAAATGAAACATATCTATTTAGATCACACAAGTTCACATTGTTCACTGATTTAACTCTATTTTCCATAAAAAAAAACTACATAAGCATTCTGAGAGTGCAGACCTCTGCCAAGCATATTGTGACTCCCACCCAACATTGTTGTCCTAGGCGTAGTCAAAGTCCTCTTAGTGTCTCTGGCGTAATGTGCAAAGAATACAAGCTATGAAGATGGCAGGTAAGTGGCGCCTGTTTGAAGGTGTATTTACCACAATGTTACGAAAAATTCTGTCTCATCCAGAAACAATGTGTTGATAAAAAATTGACAGAAATGTGCCCAGAAAAATTACAACAATAGTATCGTAAGCTACACCTGTCGATTTGTTAGAATAAGCCCACTCTTCAGTAGTCCAGTCAAGTTTTAGCCAACGTTTCGTTCCTCGAGAAGTGCTATTTCAGGTGGATTTCAGTGGATCAGTAACGCTGTTGAGTGAAGAAAAACATCTCCACTGGCTTCTTTCGTGACATAAACAGATTCATCCTGCCTCACGACAGGTTAGTTGGTGGTGTGACAGGAAGCTGAAGGATTTATTGACAGCCATTAAGCGCTAAAAATACTATCACTGCATCCTTTGCAATGCTACAACATACCCAAACGTTACTACTCATAAATGGGGAATCCCTCATGGACTTCATAGTGTTCTCCACCAAACTGGGAAGCACCTACGATTACAAGATGGTTTCGAGAAATGACACAGAGTGTCTCAATTCAAGTTGGCACTCTGGATATTTCCTTAAAGCTCAGCCTGGACATAAGCATGGACCTCACAATGTAAATGAGATAACACTTTTTTTTTTTTAGTTTTGCCTGATGTGTGATAGATGTGTATCAGGCAGGCAGCACATAGCCTATATACATACATACATGTTTACCATTTTAAATACTTCTTTTCACTTTACTGCGTTGTCACTGAGCTGAAAGCTAAGATTTCTGCTCTCTCGATGTACAAATAATGTAATGAGACGCAATAAAGTAAATCTGAACGACAGGTTTGGGGGGGACAGAACTTTGTAAAACTACAACAAAACATGACAGTCCAGTGATCATCACACAGGTCTGGTAAAGGACGAGCGATGAAAACCCACAGCAGCACCTCGTCCCATTTGTGCTTTAGAAGAATTACTGATGTGTAAAACGAAACTACAAAGAATACAACCTGCAGCATGAAAACAAACAGGCAACGAAGTCCGGATCGACTGTAACACTGAGCCGACCTGTCTACACCACAGCGTTTGTAATGATGGTGTTCACACATTAACATGCTCCACGACGTATTGATTTAATACACGTATACTACATCATATCAAAGGGGCTGACATAGCAGTCCTGTTCTGTGTTAAAGTGGGTTGTCTATGGCTGCCATGTAAGCACTTATAGGTAGCAAAAAAAAAAAAGAGACAGGCCCAGCCCAGACTAGAGGTCAGAGAGATAACAATCTAATCGTTTTAACCCAGCAAAAGTGTGTGTGTGTGTGTGTGAGCAAACAGAGCAGGGGGCTCATAAAGAAACTGTAGCCCTCGTCTGTGCTGACATGTTAAAAAAAAAAAAAACACGAAGAAGACTGCACTTAAAAAAAAGAGAATGTAATAAACACATCGGAAAGGCAAAAGCTTTAAACCGGATACCATGACAGTCTCATTAATTTGACAGTTAGTTCATCTATTTTTAAACCTTTAAGCTGGAAAACAGCCACTTCTGACTTTCACGAATGGAAACAAGCAATCATTGACAAAGTGGGGAAGACTTGGTGGACAAGACTACACAGCAAGTGCAGAAAACACACACACACACACCGCACCAACTTTAAAAGTCGTTCAATTAAATGAGAAAATACACTCACGCTTTGTTGCAATGATAAGGTTCTTCCCATCCTTGTAAAGCTCTTTGATAAACCTGTTGGTTTTGTCCAGCTCCGCTTCGTGTGCCTTTATTTTCTCCCTGAAGCTGGGGCTGTCCAGATAGCATTCACTGAATTCCAGCGGGTGCAGTCCCATTTCTGCTGGCTGATAGATAGCTTCTTTTTATTAAAAAAAAAACGGAAACCTTGTCAAATGTTGCTTGAAAAAAAACCGAAGAAAAAAAACGCCGTCACCATTAAATTACCGCTTCTTTTTTTCCGCTGACAACTTCCAAGTGAGACGGAGGAATCATAGCTACGTGAAGTAGCAGCAGCGGCGGCGGTAACGGCTGCGGCGGCTAGCGGGGGTTAGCATGGTAAGTTTTGACACGGGCGCGGGGGCGTCGTTCCTCCCTGTCACGGGCCGACGACAGGTACGGCCGTTACACGGTGGGCGCGTGGACGGGGGTGGGGAGGGGGGTGTTCGGTCGGAGTCGCCTCGCCCCGAGCCGTCAGAGAGTCATCGCCGCCGCGTCCGCTTCGCCTCCCCTTCCTCCTTCCATCAGAGCGTACCCCACCTCGTAAAGTGACAGATTGAGAAACTCTGCTGACATCTGCGTGTGTGTGTGTAGCGAAACTTCTACCGAAGAGTGCGCGGACTCGTCCGGATGGTTCTATCCCCTTTACCTCCGCCTTCGTTTCGCTGACCTTTCTTTCCTACTTCTTCATCGTTAAAGGGCTTTAGGGTGATTTCCCCGTTAAATCCCCCCATGGAAGGAAAAGTGAAAAGAAAAATCATCGTTTCCCTTTCATAAATGTTACGGTTTCTTTTATAGTATTTATATATAACAATACATCAAATTGAGTGTTTATCCTTCACTTCCTGTAAAATATTTTAATGTTTGATGATTCATTCAATCAACCTTGTATTGCATAAGACAGTGGTTCTCAAAGGAAGGTCTATAACCCTCAGGGGTTCCTCTGTAAAAAAGGGGGGAGCTTTTATTTTTATTTTATTCCATAATGCAACGACAGAATAGGACTATTTATTACTATTTAGTTTCATACATTTTGTAATAAAACATCTAAAACCAAAATCATCTCATCTGATGTGAGTATCTGGTCTAATTTGTATCAGTTTAAGTCATTGACATTAAAACAATTGAGAACCAATGGTATAATACCTCGAATCAAATCAAAATGTCATGTGATGTAACCCTAGCAATACGGTACAATTATACTTTTAGATGACAAGAAACCAACTTGTACATTTTAAGAGACCTAAAATAAATGCTTCCTAAAACTAAATTTTTAATAACTTTTGACTTTCTCACCTTGTCAACAATGATTTATCACTGACCCATAAGCTTTGTATTGAGTTCTATAATTGAACTAAACTCTAAGCCTCGCCCACTTTTTTATGGTGACGATTTGATTTACGTCCCTCTAGTAATTGTTCAAGACAAAATTAACTTCTTTGACCGGAAATGAGTCACAAAAGATAACTTCCGTTCCACGGCGCCTTCGGTTTCGTGTTTTTTTTTTCCTCCTCCCTCATTCGAGTTATGACCATAGACGCATTACGACTTTCTATTCGACCCGTTTTACTGGTCAGCGAAGCGAAGCAGGAAGTAACGGGGGGGGGGAATCATCCCGTCCCCACACCGCCGCCGCGCACTCTTCGGCAGAAGTTTTAGCTCCACGCACACACAGATGTCAGCAGGGTTTCTCAGCCTGGAGCTTTACTCAATGGAGGAAACACATTGACAGCTCCAGGGAAGCGATTCTCGGTGGGCAGCGGCCCGTTGTCACCGTTTTTTTTCCACCGTTAGCTTGTCGGTGTGTGACCTCCCTGGAACCTGGTCAGAAGTTACCATGCTAACCCTCGCTACCCACCGACGCCGCTTCCGCTGCTGCTACCCTCAGGAAAGACGTCTGCTGCTTCACCTAAAAAGCCCGTTATTACCGGAGCCTTGTCCACTGAAGGCTTTACGTTTCCAAATCGCACTTCTGTAATGTGCACAACGTGTGTGGGGCCACGATTATCCGTCATGCCAATAAACTGTGTAAACTGTCCATCATTCTACACGAAGTGGAGTAGAAGTGTCCAGAATTCTTTCACTGGATTTTGAATATCTGAAAATCTAGTGTCAATGTCTCCCGTATTAACATTGCATTCCCGTGAATAAAGGCACAAGTAAGACTAAGTAGATGGTAGGGATGAAACTGGAAATACTAGCTTGGCCATGTAAGTTATTTTACTTTATATTATGGGGGTATGAATATGAAATGGTAGATAATCTCCTGATATATAAAGTATAATATATATGAGGATGTAACAAACAAACTACATAATTACAGTGATTTCTGGGGAAATAAATTGTATCGAGAACAGAACAGTAACCAGTATCTGCTTTTAGATGAGCTAATTAAACAAAGTAATTGTAATAACACATACCAACTTTGTGCTGCAAATTAATGAAACATTAGCTCATTGGCCTGCAAGAAGGTGATTTACAGCAATGACAACTGGGTGGAGACATGCAAGGCAAGTCTAATTTTATATAATAGCCTGCCCGATATTAAAAATGACAAAGCTGTAATCCCATAGTGTAACCTACATTCTGTTCAGCACACAGCATCATAAAAACAGCAACATGATGTTAAACCTTGGTTGTACCATTCAAAGTCAGGGTTCATTACATTTGAAATCTATATTTTTATTTACCAGAACTATCTACATATTTGATTAATTTCAAGTCTCAAGTCCTATTTGCTGTAATACATACAGAATCTAACTAACACTCATATTTTTAATTTACTTCTTTTTTGTGTTATAATATGCCGTTTGTTACTTTCTTGTTGTTTGAATCTCCCTGAAAATGCATCTTCACTTTTGAGATTTCTTTGCATAAGCCAATTTTTTGTGTGTTTTTTTATATATACTTCTCCAACACTTTCTGTACTATTGTTTTTTTTCCTCTTGTGTTCTTGTTTTTGTATTATGGTGGTGGCAAATAATAAAAAAATAAATCAAAGAAGTCCGAAATTCTAATTGTATTTAACCAAAAGCACAGAAGTGATACCAGCAAAATGTCCTAAGTAAAGTAAAAGTATTTACGTCCTTACGCAGGCTGTGTTATAATATAGTATATCATACTACTTGTTACTGCATCACAACCTTTGCGTGAAAATATCTGAAAACGAAAGATAAATGTAGTGAAGTAGAAAGTACAATAGTTCCTTCTAAAATATAGTAAAATTTAATGTAAAATCAAATGAAACAATTACAAGTACCGCAAATCAATTATAGTATTCATGTAAAATTACTCGGTTACTTTAAATCGCCGTTCTATTCATATTTGATTCAGCAGCAGTTTTCACATGTGCTAAATATTCTCTTGTAAATATTCAGATATTGTAAAGTTACTGTAGTTAGATTTTATGATTTTTTTTATTATCCAGAGATCACAGCATTAAAGTCCACCGCAGCGAACACGGCCCGTCTGGCGGAACCTTTGTGCGGTGAAACTACGTTTATCGCCGAGTTGTTTTTTAGAGCGGACGCGTTTCTCTTTCGCACCGCGCGGTTCGACGACTGACGCGCGACGCTCCGCAGCAACGCGACCCGACCCGCAGCAGCTCGAACCCGCGACGTGACGTAACGTGGACGACCCGCGCGTCCGCCGACCCGCAGTGAACCCGCCGCAGCGGCTGTCGCCGACACCCGCGGGAAAGGAGAGGGGGAGGGGGCGATGCTGACGACGTTACCGGACGTCGCCGTCAGGTGCGACTGAAAAGGCTGCGGCCACCCCCTTCCTGCCCGCGGTCCGAGTCATTCCCCGGTGAGTGAGCGCGAGCGCGTAAGCAGTCCGTGCGCGTGAAGCAGCGTTTGTGTGCGGTTTGACACGTGAAGTTTGTTGTTAACTTGCATCCTCTGACAGACCCGAGCTCATTGGAAATCCAAAATTTCTTTTTAGTAAGAGGCTGGCCTACAAAGCAGGGTTTGTGACATCACAACCACCCTGCAAGCCAATGCCGAGCCAGTATTCAACTCACACACGCGTGACGTGGAACATGTGTTAATATTAAATATGACACGTGCATGAATATGAAAGGATAGATTCCATAATGAGAATTTTAACGCGGTAATTTTTATGAGTTAGGGATCACCAGAATCACGATTGTGATTTTTACCACATTTCTATACGGTGATTTTTGCATATATCTCAAAGTATATTGTAAATATGCAGTTTTTACCTATCACCAAATGTAAATGATAAGGGACAATATCTCACAATAGGTTGATGAATCGATACTCTATATATATATATATATATATATATATATATACACACACACACACACATTTCCTTCAGCCCTTTTAATTACATTTTCTTTTTCTATTAAAAACCTTCTCATACATGCAGGGGCTTTCAACAAAAAACTATCAACTATTCATTAGTTAAAAATCCTGATTCACCCTTGTAACTTGGTTCATTCTGTCTCATAATTATCATTCACTACAGGAGTATGTAGGTCAACATTTTTTTGGACGCAAATCAAACCACACATCTCCTGATTTAATTGATAATGAGTTGGTCTAGTTAAGAATTATGAAACGTCACTTGGTTAGGCTGTATCGAATTATACTAGTTATTTAAATGATCACTTGATCTGTTTGATCGTTTATTGATTAGCAGATTGGGGGGGGGAGCAGGGGGGCATTAGTTGGAGGGCCGGCCGCCTCGACTTTAAGCCACTGCAAGAAATCCACTTTCCTGCATAATAGCATGATCAATCCCTTTCGTTTCTGTAGGCGATGCCTAATGCCAGCGTGCGGCCGAAGCACGGCAGGAGGCCGCGGCAGCGGCGGCGCCGAGAGGATCCCGCCAGAAACCAGCTGGTGTCCAGCTCGCTGGAGAGCGCCCAGCAGTGCCTGTTCAACCAGGACTACGGAACGGCCTTCGTGCACTACCTCTTGGTCCTCAACCTCGCGCCGGAGTTTAAGGAGCTCGCCAAGGTAACAGCATTTCCTCCGCTACGGTCCGTGCACGTTTCCAGACGGAGCCTCTAGAATCCCGACATGTCACGCTTTACTTGCCTGACATCCAAGTGTGTCATTCATTAACATCGGTGGCCTCGCTTTTGCAGGAGTCCTTCAGGTTCACTCTCTTCAAATGGGCAGAAGAGCTGGACTCCGTGAGCCGCATCCAGGACCTGTTTGACTGCTACGAACAAGCGCTGGAACTCTTCCCTGCCGATGAAGTCATCCTGAACAGCATGGGCGAACACCTGTTCAAGTATTCTCTCCTCATGTCATCGCCGTGTTTACAGAATACATAATCGCTCCCATAACTACCAGGGGCAACAGTGTCATTCTTTCTGCACCAGTTTTTACTCAAACACCCATGACACTAAAGAAAATGTAATTACGGTGCTGTTTTTAAAAATGCATGCAAACATACTGAGTCTTCATTACATTTGTTGGTTTCTTTTTTTAAATTACTCAGGATGGGATTTAGAGATGAAGCGGCGGGTCATTTCCACAAAGCCCTGAAGCTGAAACCGGACTACCAGGAAGCCAGGGAGAACTTCTACCGGGTGGCCAACTGGCTGGTGGAGCGCTGGCATTTCCTCATGCTCAACGACCACGGGAGGAACCTGAAGTACCAGCAGGCCATCCACAAGGCTGTTCAGGGCGGCTGCACCACTGTACTTGACATAGGTACTGGCACTGGGATCCTTGGGTGAGATACTTTCCGTTAGACTTTGGAAATCCACACTTAGCCGTTGCGTGTTTTCCAGGCTGCAGCTAGAATCAGACCCGTTTCGACCCGTGCATGTGTATCGTTCTGACTCCCCGTGGTTGTCCCCATTCAGCATGTGCGCTAAGAAGGCGGGGGCCAGCGAGGTGTACGCCTGCGAGCTGTCCAAGACCATGTACGAGCTGGCGCACGAGGTGCTGGCAGCCAACGGAATGGACGGCAGCATCAAGGTCATCCATATGAAATCTCTGGAGCTGGAGGTACCAAAAGACATCCCCCACAGGTACAGTGTGCATGCAAGATCTGGGAAACTGACAGGGTCTTAAAAGCATTTATTGTTCTTTTTTCGTTTTTAATTCAACTTGAAGAAACTTATATAAACCCTATTTGATCACATCATTAAAAACCAATGTGTTCAGTGGAGATTTTCCTTTTTTTGTGTGTGTGTGTGTCCTGTTAAATGTTCCTGTGTTAGGGTGTCATTAGTGGTGACAGAGACCGTAGATGCAGGATTGTTCGGAGAGGGCATCCTCGAGAGTCTCATTCACGCCTGGCACCACCTGCTGCTGCCTCCACGGGTAATAAACACGGGTCAATAAAAGCATGGTTGCAGCCACCAAGCAGCAAACATCACTGCTGGCAAAGCAGGCCTAGTTAATTTTTATTTCTGGATATGTGGCATCGGTGCTTTTATCGTAATAACAAAAACATTTGTGTCCTGTGGCGTAGAGCGGGGAGAATGAATCCGGGGAAGCGGCAGTGACAGGACGGGTCATCCCTGCTGGAGCTACGGTGTTTGGCATGGCTGTGGAGAGCGTGGAGATCCGGCGACATCACCGGTAAAAATATACACACACATACACACACGACGCAAGTGGATGGGCACTTTTGAGTTAACATGCACGGGATGTCGGGCACTAGACCACTGTGATGTAAAGGATGAGATTCAAGCTAAACACATCATGGGCAGCCAGGACATTTAATTTCCACGATTTTTATTTTTCCAGACCCAATAAATGGAATACAACAAAAAAGGAAGGGTGGTAAATCAACAATTAGAACACAGAGTAGGTCAAATCAAGCAAATAAAGTGGAAATGGTGTTCTCAATTAAATAATCGTGCATCACATTAACTAAAAGAATTGCTTACCAGCACTGCTGCCCTGTGAGGTGATCAGGAAAAGAGAGAGAGAAAGGGTGAGCATGCTTTAAATATTTAGTGAACATGTGCATTCAATCAGGCAGGTGAGTGAAAAATGAGCCAATCAGAGCTGAGGAAAGCTGAAGGAAGGGAGCGACTATTGTAAGTGATGAACAGAAGTCATGAAATAGAAGAAAAAAAGCAACCTTTACCACACGCTATATGTGTTCCACCCAGGCTGTGCGTGTCGGAGGTGGGCGGCCTGCCCATGGCAGCGGCCGGGGACCTCCGCAGCCCGGTGAGCTGCACGTCTGTGTTGGACGACTCCGTGGAGCCTTACACCACGGAGAGACTGAGCAGGCTGCCGGGAGGATATAAACCCCTCACAGAGCCCTTCACGGCCCTCAGCATAGATTTCAACAACGTGCAGGTAACTCTGGACTTTACTTTTGCCTTCGTCTGCTGCACCGAGATAAGCAGAATAGTCAAGCAAGTCATGTTCAAATAGATAATTCATTTACTTGTCCATATTTCTCTTGGTCTGGATGAAACTATCATAATGGCTGTGTCACAGTCCTAAAATGTGTGCATCAGTGGCTCCTTTTTATTTTGTGAGGTCCACAGGAAATGCCTTGGTCTTTATCTCCTAGTGCACACATGGCAGATTGGCTGAATGTTGTAATCCAGGTCATTATTCTTTCTCTCTCAAATTGAATCAAGGCAACTGGGCTCGTAATTGTCCAGGAAGACATTTACAAGAAAGAGGAGTAAAACTGGAAAAACCTTCCCTTAACACCACCTCTCCTCCATCTGCTATGTCGCTGTTACTTAACCTCAGATGACTCTTAATGATCATTACATAGTTGCAAACATGCAACAAGACAGTACAATACAGAAAGGTCAAAGGTCACTTAAACGTCATTCAAAGCACCTGCTGTGGACAATATATCACATTGGCTTTATTGTTGCATGTATCATATCCTCATCGTAACAACCACACCGCTCGCCTGTAGGAGCTGGAGGGCCTGAGCTCCAGGGCGCTGCAGCAGATCCGCCTGCCCGTCCTGCAGGAGGGGCAGCTGGACGCCCTGGCCGTGTGGTTCCAGCTGCACCTGGACGAGGACAGCAGCCTGTCCACCGGGCCCCAGGAGGACACGTGCTGGGAGCAGGCCATCTACCCCGAACACAGCAGCGATGGTGAGCAGGGCTCCTTAAAAGCATCGGGTTTATGAATTTGGAATAATACCTTTAAAAATTGCTGGGGAGAAAAATCATTTGGTAAACAGTGTCTCCGTATTGCCAATCTACCGTCTTTCACCTTGGTCCATGTTAGGAACCGTCTGTGGTTCAGTATGAAAACTGTTCACCAAAAATAAACTAAATGACTTTCTCCTACTCTGTTTGCTGCAGTAAATCATATCATAGAATTCCCTGACTACTACAGGTTTAAGTGAAAACTGTATATGTTTAATATGGATGTGGTATGCATTTAATACCTGCAAATATTAACTAAAAATCAATGAAAACTTTTTTTTATTCAAAGAGATCACTGCAAAGATGACAGAGCTAAGGAGTTGACTGTATGGTCGCAATTTTATTTATTGCAGATTTTCATTTATTTATTGTTCAGGAGTATTGAGAAATAAATGAACAAATTATTAATTCAGTTTTTACCATGCCAGTATTTCAGTGAAATGGGTATTAAGTTTATATAAGGAGCAAAGACAAATCATGGTTGGCAGAAGAGAAAGGGGGGAAAAAATATGCATTTTTATTTATTTATTTTATAAAAACACCATTTTGTGCAATCTTTAGACACAAAATGGTACAAATGATAAATTTCAAATATATGTAGCCCGCCTAGAATATAAAACTAGTTGATAGCATGTGTTTTTAACTTTGAAAAGTTTGAGAGTTAAACTGTGTGGTACCAAGTTTAAATGGTTACACCAGGACGTGCGACAGGATTCCTAAAATAGGTGTTATCCATCTGTTCTGGCGGAACAATTCTCACAATACAATAGTCGTCTCACCGTGTCTGTTATCCTAGGCTCTCCCGTGTCTCGTGCATTTCCGCGCTACATCAGATGAGGGCACTGGATACCTGCTGAGCAGCACACATAGGCTGACAGGAGCTGCGCAAAGTTTTAAACGCGTTCCATGCATTAAATCAGGCGCGTCGAAGCCCCCCCGAGGCCGCTGCAGATCCTCCGCTCCGCTGCGACATCAGGTCACCGTGAACCTAATCGCCGCAGACACCCGCTGACGCGTTCCAGTTGGCATCGCGGCTCATCATCTCCCAGACGAGGGCACGGCGGCGTCTCAGCGCGCCGCTAATTGGCGGGAGCAGCGTCAGGGGAGCCGCCAGCGTTCCCGGTGATCACCCACATCCGTTTGCTCGCCGCCGTGACGTGTGCGCCGTGATCGCCTGTGACACCCTTTAGTGTTCATGAAATTCTTATAGGCAATAAATATGTATTTTTTTTTTCCAAATGCCTCTGATGAGCCACGCGCTGACATGAAGACGCAAACAGATGTTATTCCTGCAGGAATCCTTTCCGTGCCTCTCCCCTGAATCTCATTTCTCTGTCGGCCTCAGTCTCCCCATCTCTTCTCCTCTTTCCTTTCCTCCTCTCCTCTTTCCTCATCTCCTACTTTCCTTCCCCTCTTTGCCTCGGGTTTTCACCTTTTGCAAAAATGTTTGGCCATTACAATAAGACATTGTTTGCACATGCATGTGCAGTGTTTTTTTGTTTAATTTTAGGGGTTGTGTGAATTTTTTTTTTATTTTTAAATGGATGCAGGTTAACCCTTTACAGTATCATGTGAAAAAACTAAATGATACGTTATTTGATACTGGGAGAAATAAAAATGTGTTATGTACATTTATGTAAGAATACATTTATGTTCAGTAATATGTATCAAGGCCATGACTGCTGATCCATATTAATTCTCACTAGTTTAATACAATTCACCATTTGATCATATGCAAGGCACCTAATTAATTAAAGATTATTTAACAGGACTTTAAATGTGACTAGACATTAAATACCAACTTCCATGTTAATCTAATAAAATGAATGCTTTTCTATTGTCTCTCTTACCGCTTCTCACCCAGGTTTCATCCTGAAACCCGGAGACGAGTTGATCATCGAGGTCTCCTGCCGCGATTCCTTCCTGAGGCTCTGCAGCGTTGCCGTGGCGAGGGACGGGAATGAAATCCGCCTGGACAGGCGTCCCAACCCGCAGCGTTCCGCCACCGCCGCTCCAAACCCCAACCCGGAGGCGGAGCTGTGCAGCGCCTTAGCCGGCCTCCAGACCGAGCAGCATCAAACCAAAGACTTCTGCATGCTGGAATGTTCCGAGATGGCGCTCCTGAACAACGGCGAGTACCACAGGGGCTTCAGCCACGCGTTGGCCAGACTCCTCGGCCAGCTGAAGGACTCCTGCCTGAACCAGGAAGCGGGATCCCCCTTGGAGGGCGAGCCGGCCGGCAGGGACCTGCTGTACGTGCTGGACGTGTCCGAGGGCTTCTCCCTGCTCTCCCTCATCGCCGCTGGCCAGGGTCAGGTCAAGGCCTACAGCTCCGTGGAAAAGAGCAAGCAGCAGGAGGTGCTGAAGAGACTGGCCCGCTCCAGCAACGTTCCGGAACACAGCCTGGAATTCTGGCTCAACCACATGGAGGACGACAAGGGGATGCTGAAGAGGCCCTCCAGGGAGAAGCTGTGGAGCGCCATCATCCTGGACTGCGTGGAGACCTGTGGCCTCATCAGACAGAAGCTGATGGAGAAGGCGTCACTAGCCAGGTAGGTGGAGTCTCTGTCGCTGAGCATGCTGGGAAACAGAGTTTGTGACACGATGGATGTGCAGTTTTGTTGTTTTAATGGGGAAATGGGCCTCTATACATTTGCAGCTAGAAAAGTCATTTATCACATTAACAATGTATAGAGTGTAATTCTGATTAGGTTAATGTTACCTTTATTGGAAAGAAACAGTGCTTTTCCTTCAAAAATAAGGACAAACTTTTCAGGGAATAAACCCTTCTAGAATCAATATGTAAAAGCTATCCTCTTTAACCCGTTCTAGGTGTCTGCTGGAAGAAGGAGGACGCATCTTCCCAGAAAGGATCGTGGTGTATGGGATGCTGGTGGAGTCAGACACGCTGCTGCTGGAAAGTGCCGTGCAGGGTCAGGAGCCAACGCTGGGGTTCAACATCGCTCCCTTCATCAACCAGTTCACCGTAAGCGCACCTTTACATCAGGGGTGACATGTACAGATCATTGACGTCAAACTTAAGATGTTGAGGTATCTTATCTTTATCTTGTTTTTTAGTAAGATCTTACGTTGAGTAGAAATATGTTGTTCCGTCGGCAGATCATTTTGCTAATTTCAAGTTTTCAAGTTCATTTCTTGATTCGTCTGTTTAATCTTTTTAAGGAAATGTTAGTCTTAGACCAATCCGACCCAAATTGGGGAAATTAGATAAGTTATCTGCCAGTGGAATGAGATAATTCAGGTCAATATTGGACAAAACCAGAATATGTTTACCTGCTGATGTTGCTTTGAGCAGCTGACCTAGATTTCTATAAGTAGTTAAATAGTTTAAATAGTCACGCTGAACTTCTGGAGACACAAAAGTCAAAGAATACATATACAAGTTTTCTGTTTTATATGTATTTATACTGTATGTACAATCAATTCCCTGTTAAGGTGTTAAACATGACATTAAAATCAACAGCTTCCTCAACAGACACAAAAACCTGCTGGACATTTCCAAAAAAAATCACAATTATATGTGAACAGCTGCAGAACTTTTACCATGACTTTTAAAGCCGTGTGCTACGCACGTGACGGTCACCTGTAGCAGAGCAAAAACAAGCAGCACCTGTTCTGCTGAAGGAGTACTGGCAAAGTTTTCACCGTGAACTTTGTTAACCTCCGCAGCCGAACGCATCCGACCAACCTGCATCGTGTTAAACTCTGCCTCGTGCCAGTAGCAAAGTAGATCCTGATTTACCGCTGGGCGTCATGTTTTGGCTGCGGGTTGCAAAATGAGAGAGGGCAGCAGTTTCAAAAAGATAAAAATGTTGAGCATTGAGAATTTTTTTTTTTTAACTGTAAAATGTCCCACTTTGCAGTTCTATAGTTAGTGATGCAGATCCATAACATCTTATTCTACCTTTTTAATAATGAAAATATGACGAATATCAGTCCCTGTCTACTTACTCTATTTAATATGATTGTCAGTCTCAAAATCTTGACAGAATAGAATAACATGTTTATGTGGTCCTCAGGGTGAGAAGTGAACAGGAGGCTGATAACATTGTCATTATTCTGTTTATAATACAGCTTCTATTCTACTTTTATACTAAAATCATTCATTCTAAAAAAAGTTTTCACAATAGTCTTTTAAAATTACATCTATACACACACACACACACACACACACACACACACACACACACACACAACGATTCACACTGAATTGAAACGTCTTCAATCTTTCCAGCACAAATCCCAAACTCTTGCTTTTATACATCTCTGGATCATTGTGTATTCTGTCTCATGTTCCTGATGCAACAGTCAATATTGACAGTTTTCACATATAGTATTCTGTGTTTGTGATCTTGCATCATTCCCATTCAAAGTTGGACCGTGGCGTGAAAATGCGTTGCCTGAGGGGGGGTTGATGAATGTGATTGGCTTATAGTACCTTACTATAAAAGCACAGAATGAAATCTTACAACATTTTTTTTTTGCTCACCTTAGAAATGCAGCGTGTTCATCCATTGTTTGTGTTTTCTACCATATGTGGGTTTGTCTTTTGTCAAACGAGGTATTTTACTTGGAAATACCAGGGTCCAGCACCGTATTTTGTGTGTTGTGCATTCCTCTTTTGATGTGTGCTTTCCAGCTGCGTTGAGAAGCTGCAAAATCCCTTTGAATTCTTTTTCTTTATTTGGTCTGGAAATCATACTTTCTCTCCCCCCCACCCCACTTCTCTAGCATCATGTGTGTGTGTGTATGTGTGTGTGTGTGTGCTTGTTTTTGAAGCCCTCGGTGGAGGGCACTTTTCTAGCACAGCTCACACAACACAGATCTTGGCCCGAGACACGAGTCGTACCTGAACGAGTACACGCGGCATCAAAGGGCGGGCTCTGAGGTCTGCGCCGCTGTGACAGGGAGGAGGAGACGGTGGCACTTTCCCTGTGCTGCCACTTTCATTTCCCATTCCTTTTTTTGTTTCGGTCCATAAAACATTAAAAACAATGCAAGCTATCCACCACTATTTCCTGGCGTCAAGGGCGACATCATCAAAACCCTATTTTGTCCGAACACCCGTCCAACAATCGGATTTACAATTCTGTACTATCATCATAATAGCTTAGTTAATTTCCTCTGCGGTGATTAATCATTGTAACGTATGTGACATCTCCTTTAGGTTCCAGTCCATGTGTTTCTGGACTTCTCGACCTTAGAGTGCAGGCACCTCAGTGAGTCCGTGGAGCTCTTTGTTCTGGACCTCATGAATGTCAACGCAAACTACACCAACAGAGAGATCAAGGTAAGCTCGATCGGAAGAAGTGTCATTAAAGTTTAATCAAGCACACAAGCATATAACACAGGAATTATGCCAAGTTTTTGTGATGTAAGAAAAGTTGACTGCATATGACCTGTACAATGCAATTGGGGGGTGACACCTTTTAAAGGAGAAAAATTATAACTTGGCTGCATAAATATACACACCCTTAAACTTAAGTTTGTTGCAGCAGCTTTGGCTCATTGCAGCAGTCAATCATTTTGGGTAGGCGTGGCCTTGATTGAGATCTCTGAACAACGAGATCCTTGCGATGTGTTGGAAGCTCTCCTTCTGGCACCTTTCAGTGCACTTTTGTGGCTACAAACATGTCAGGAAAAGCTACTAGAACAGCTGAACTTTATTTGTGGTTTATCACGCACTTTATATAGTGATGGGTGTGTGCTGACTCCAATTTAACATTAATGTAATTGGTTAAATTTGAACACGGCCTCATCCCCAGTTTTAAGAGGGTGTTCACACTTCTGCAACCTCATTATATCCGTTGTTTATTTCTACTTCACCTCGCTGAAAGATTTCAGTTTGTTCAATTGAGATGTGTAAGTTATGGGTCTATAGAGACACAGCATTGCATCCTGAAATAGCTTTTAGAATGTTCTGGAACATTAAAAAGTATTTGGATTCTTATCCAACAATCATTAGGAATTATTCTTAGGCACCCCAGCTGTCTCCAAAGTGCTCAAATATTAAAATGCAACACATATTTTTGGTACAGGTACAATTAAAAAAGAAACTGCTCCTGATTTAGGATCGTAATTTAGACATTTTTATGTTCTATGTTAAGCACTAATCCCTGTTGTCCAGGTCCGGGTGACGTCTGCAGGCAGAATAACTGCCGTTCCCTTCTGGTACCGACTCCACCTGGACGAAGACACCAGCGTCAGCACCCTCAGCCGGAACTCGCACTGGAAGCAGGCAGCGGCCGTGCTACAGCAGCCCCTGGCCGTCCAGGCCGGGGACTGGGTCCTGCTCGCCGTGAGGCTGCACAAGAGCGCCATCTCCATATCGGCCCATATACAGGACGGGCCCAGTCACATGGAGTAAGATCCTCCTGATGGTGTCGTTTTTGCATAGTTGACTTTTTATGTCATGCCTCAGTGAATTCACTCCTATAGGGACATGTGGCGCGTTCCGTATATGTATTACATTACTGATATTTAGTTTGTGTTTTTCCACAGTCATTTCTAACGAATGTAATAACTACAGTATTCATTGCATTTCCAAGTTATTCCAGACACATGAACCAGTGCTTTCAGAATGCGTGGAAGCCTGCTTAATCTGACCCCTTATTATTATGACAGTTCAACAATGAACCTGCAAGTTATGTATTCATTTGAAAACAACATTTATAATTTGTTCTTTCCAACTATAATATAGCCATTATATGAAATGTGTTGGCAGCATAACAAAATAAATGACATTTTCTTAATAAATACAAGAAAGGTGCTGTAGTTAATCTGTTTTATTGAAGAAAGTAAGATATTGAGTTGATTTAAAATGTGGAACATTTCTATCTGTTCTGATGTAATGCTGTCAGTTTTATTTAAAAAAAAAAATAAAATAATGTAAGGCAATGCAACATGCTTTGGTTGCACGTGATGCAGATTATGCTGTGGTGTGACCTATTTATGTATTTATATACATGACGCCGAGTACATTTAACAAGTCGATATCCCTGCACAGATCTGTGTAACACAAAGAAAAATAAGATCCAAAAATCCACAGGAGAGAATAAATGGCTTTAGGTTCAGTGGTGACAAAATTGATTCTAGTGTAAAGGGTGAAGGCTATATCTGATCAACTAAAACTGATCCAGGAATATAAAGGTGAAGTGGATTTAGTAGATGGACTGGTTCCACGGCACACAGAACAAGGTTTCTCAGATGACTACTGAACACATTTCTATTCAACACTACAGGGTGAGCTGTATACAGTAAGAAGCAATGGCAGCAGGAATTTAGTAGAATGTGATTGATTGTACAGTTACAGACTGAATCATGTAAGTTGTTTTAGTATTTGGATCAAACCCAAAGTATCTACTCAAAGTCAGATTTCTTCTTTTCATATGGTGTTAACTCTTAACACCCCAGAAACATCTTGCTGATTTTCTTTCATATCCTCCACCTGGAATTTACAAACTTAAAAACAATCTGATGGTTTACGATGACCTGGTGTGCTTTCCTATAATAGATTGCCCTTAATACTTACACTTATGTCCTACAATCACTTTAAACCCATACATAGCATGAAGAGTTAGTAGTTTAAGAGTTGCATATATCTTTTTTTTTTATCATCTATCACATCTGAGATTATGATATGGGTTGAGACAAAAAGTGTGATAATTTCCTCCTTGGAAAGAGTTTATGTGCATGCCTTACTTAGGATTTTAGGAGATGTTCTGTAGCCTTTCATCTCAAGAAATTTGACAGCACTAAGATCAGGTTTAGAAGGAGAAAAGTGTGCTCTTTTTGGACGCATGTTTGAACGGATCTTTCCCTAATATGCGACGGAGAACCAACATTACAACAGCCTGTTGAGCCACAACAACTCCCGAGTACAACAGAGACAGGGTTAAATCGACGAAACATTCCTGGAGCTGTCACAGGCAGAGAGGTCTGTCAGGTGTTGTGTTTGTTGGGAGAACGTCCACTATTTGGTTGATATGCCCCCTTTAAAACAACAGTTTATGTTGCAGTGGCGAACATCTGAAGGAAGATGGCGAGGCTGTAATCAAGTCCTGACCAATCGACCCTGACGACGGGGCTAGGTGATTACGATCAGATCTCCCTCTGGCGGTTCTTTGGTTTGGGCCGCCGTGTCGTCGTCCTCTTTTTCTTCGGGACGGGCTTCGTCCCCTTCGTCCCAGGGCGCGGAGTTGAGCCCGGCGGGGGCGGACAGAGAGTGCGGCGTGAGGGTTCTCCCCAGACCCTCGTATTGACCTCTGGGTGACACCGGGTTGGACGCTGCCTCTGCGATACCGTCTTGGGAACCGGAGGAGAGAAGGCCAGAGCGCTCGCCATCACTCTGTGCCTCGCCGAAGTACGGTTTACTTGGCCGACCCATAACCGTTCTCCCTGTAAATCAGGCCAAAAAAAGACTTTTATGCATTGTTGTCTCCCTGCAGGAGAATATGAGACACATCTAGTACATCTAGTGCTCATGTTACACTCCAAGGCTCCCAATTTAGTACATCTTGAGACTCGCTGTATACAACACAACTCAAACACCAAGCATTTTAACTATCAAATATCAAAATCATAGTAAAAGTATTGCAGTAAAAGTAGTATTAGTCCTTCTCATAAATGATTACTATATATGACATCTAGAGATATGGTTGATTAATCAGTGTGTAAGCAGCATGTTTTTGGTGGAGGTGGAGCTTATTTAGTCCAGTGGTTCCTAACCTTAGCATTGGGTTATTCTGAGGTTAATAATGGGAGACAAATTTCTGATTCACCAATCTGTTTTCAGGTTTTCTCTAATCACTGATATAAAAATATCTAGTATAGGTATAGTAACTTGTGAGGAGTTACCCATACTACACACAACAAAAGACAAAAGGCTCTGACTTAATGTTGTATTTTACCAGCCTGTTATATTATCTATTGTGCCAAGTCATCATCATAAAAGTAACTTGGCAGATAAATGTAGTATAGTTATAGTTATTAGTTACTTCCACCACTGGTGTACAGTGTAAAGTGGCCATTAGGTACTCACCAACATTGCGGACTTGTTCAGAAATGTCCGCTCTGACATCAGAGATGTCCCACATCGCCATGAAAGAGTCGAAGCACGAGCCCTCCTCGGCCTCCTGGATGTACGGCTTGTAGGTGAAGCTGAAGTGATGGGCGATGGCTGCCAGGAACATCTCCAAGCATATGACGAAATCCTGAAGAAAAGGAAAAGAAAAAGATCATTTACTTGCATCAAGCTACTATACACATAAACATAGCATCATAAGTTATTGTCAAGCTTGTTTTTTTAATGAGCTTTGTCTTACCTGTAAACCAGTAGCAACAGCCTCCACACTTTTCCAGTCCCATGTATGTGTCTCTGAGATAATTCCCACTTTCACCAGTAAAGCAATGAACACAGCTTGCCTGAGAGAGGTTGCATCATAATTAGTGGTTGCCTCACAGAAAAAGAATATCCAGTTTAATGAAGAAATAGTTATGTCATTATGTTTGAATAAACTGAGTTGTACCAGAATGAGACAAAGACCACCATTTTGACACATAGGAATTTGCCCACTGGTTTGATTGGACTGAGTTCCTCTCTCAGAGCCCTGTAAAACAGCACCAGGCAGTACATGGCAAACTGGATAAAAAGGGAGAGGGAGAGAGAGAGAGAGATAAATTTGAATTAGCTTAACTTAATCTTTAACCTGCTTACAGGGCTCTTATTTATGATTCAGTTCGTCCTAAAAGCAAATGGCATTAGGACCTATTTAAAAAGCAGTAACATTACCAGCTGTGACATGTTGTTGAAAATGACCAGGTATGTCCATGCGTTTGTGTAACTGAAATTGCCTTCGTCATACACGTCACACAGCTGACAGATCCTATGAAGAAGAACAAATAAACAAGACAGCAATAAAAACAGTTACCAAAAAAGCTGCGATCGCTATTTTAAGTATTAAAATTGATCAAAGGACGAGGGGAGTTTACTTACAAGGCGATCACTGTTGTGACGGGTCGCACGACTGTGTACTGCAACACTCCAAGCTTGCATCTCAACAATAAAACCCTGCAAAGGAAAACACATTAGTTTAATCACATCTAATATGGCTGATGTCTATAAAAATCTAATGTGCTCAAGGCCAAACGGAGCCACTGATGATCAAAGGACACATGGCAGTATGTAGATCCCTCAGACGAGGATGATGACTTTAACGCTGGAACATCAACACCTACGCAGTAAAACATCGTTGTCAGCATGTACCACAAACAAAACAGCAGGGGTTGAACGTAATGGCAGAATTCACAAAAGAGAAGATGCAGCTGCCACCGATCTTCTGGCAAATGATTAGTCAACAAACAAACCTCTTAAAAGGGACAATGTAGAAGATTTGGCCAGAGTTTTTCCCTTTAAACTATTTTTAAAAAATCAACTAAAATGATCAACAGAATGAGAGAAAATATCATATTTGACATTATTTTAACTGTATGCATTGTGTTTTAGAGTTACCTACTTAAGTGAGTATGCTAACCAGCTAGCTCCAGTCCATCCGGTTATGGTATCATAATACCATGCTGTACCCGAGGGGTGTAGTGTAGTCTGGCTACACTAGCTGCAGGCTGCTGTAATGTCATCCTTTCACTTTCATTTTTAACATTTTTTTCAGGTGAGAAAGAAAGCAGCTGGATCATCAATATGTGGTTAGTTTATCCGAGTAACACCTTTTTGGAAAGTTGCCGATGTTAATGCAGTAGCTGGCGGGCTGAAGTAACAGCTGATGCTTTGAACTTTGATAAATTACCTCTGGCCCAATGTCTCTGTAGCATTTTGATATCTTCATGGCACCATTACACTATAAACTGTGAGCCAGACTATAATTCTGTGAGTGGCGGTGAAATTTGTCTCCGAACGCAGCCTTTGGCCAAGCACACAAACACACACTGACACAGACATTTGAATCAGGTGGCCAATTTACATTGTACCTTTAAAAGAGAGAGAGAGAGAGAGAGAGAGGGAAAAAAACTCTGGATATAAATAACTTCACACAGGCATGTTAACCAATTACTGATGTTGCCTGACTGAAGCTAATTAGAAGCTGGTGACTGTCGGAGTCAGATTTGTCTGCTTTGTGAAAAACACTTTCATTTCAACATTTTAGGGTTTTCTGAGAACCTTCAATTAAATGCAATACATACATGTATATATATATATATATATATATATATATATATATATATATATATATATATATATATATATATATATATATACACATGTATAGAGAGAGAGAGAGAGAGAGAGAAAGAGAAAGAGAAAGAGAGAGAGAGAGAGAGAGACTCCTGTTCTGGTCTCTCTCTACTATGTACTATCAATAAAAGGTATAAAAAGATGACCTAATATCCCTTTCACACCAAAGTCAATCAGCAGCAGAGACAGAGCTGCTTTCACAGAGGAAAAAGTTGTGTGGTGTCTTGCACACTAGGCATAATCAGCCTGATTCTTGAACTGTGTATCCAACAACCAGAGCGACAACATGCGGGTCAGGCAATTGACAGTAAAACCGTATCCACTTGTCCTGATTGTAAACCCGGTTATAAAGAGAACTCACTCTCCCATTGGCCAGGGCGGGCAGCAGCAGAGAGGAGGCAGGTGTTTCTGCTGCTCCTGCACCTCCAGCATCATCACCAGGCTGGGGTACTGGTTTTCCAGGTAGTTCAGCAAGAAGGTCATGAAGTTGTAGATGACATAGGCCTCATAGCATTCTCTGCACGTGTCCACATAAATTGCTATATTGGGATATTTCAGGGCAATCCACTACAAAGAAAAAGCACACAGTAAAATGTCTGTTATTCTATTGATACAACAATGATTTTAATGTATATGTGCTGTAATACATAACTCACACTGTCCAAACTGTAGATTGGGACCATCCATAATATCCTAGAAAAACAGAATGATGAAAACAAATTGTTAAAAAAAAACAAAAAAACTGAGGATATTTTTCCCAGATGATGTGATTGCTGACATCCTTACCTGATGATAGGTTTCTGAAGCTCTGGCTGAGTGTAGTGAACCAGGTGCTGGAGGATGCCCCATAATGATATGGGTATGGTCATGAACACAAATATCCCAGCAATGAACCAGGCTTTGGTGTGGGTGCCAACCTGTGATCACATAGAAAACAAACTACTGATACAGAAATACGGGAGAACATCATCCATTCTGACAACACTTCAGAACCAACCATGGAAGAATGTATTCAGATTCGAATAGCAGTAAATATACACAAGTATTATCAGATATTTGTACTTGTATCAAAAGCACAGTAATAAGAACATCGAAAGTAGATAGGATTATTATTACGTTCACATTCATATTTAAGTAGCATGGTTTTGCTTTCGAGTCATAAAACCTTGTTAAAAATTGAAAAGAAGTTGTTGAAAAAATATGAATATTTCAGCAAAACTATTAATTAATTGTTAATAAACTTATTGACAATAAGATCTTTGCTTATATATGATGTAGTAAGTGCGCTAGCAGCTTTCTCACTTTAAGAAAGAAAGAAGACCTGCGTCACAATTTGAAGAGGCTGATGTGTGTGTGTGTGTGTGTGTGTGTGTGTAAAATGTGTTTTTACAAAAATCTGTAAAGAGACTATAGCTGTCAGGTAATATTAATGAACGAAGAGAATTCCCTGTAAAGTCATAAAGTATCAATGTAACTTTAGAAATACTCCAGTATAGTTTACAACTTTTAAGATCTGTCTGCTTTTAAACATCTTTGCAGTTGAAACACGCTCGCAGTTTATATTTGGCATAACACGCAAATGTGCTTTCAATGATGAAGGCCTGAATCCATACTGTGTCATTTTGTGAAAAAACACATTTGAACACCAGAAGCTGTCTGATGCAGTAGTACCAAGTGGATAACTGTCACTTTTACAGTTTTTTGAGTATACAGTTCCTTCTTTGTGTTTCCTTGGAAATAATAACAAAAAAGAGGGACCTAAACTGTGTCACTGAAAGATATTTACTTGATTTGACTTATTTGGATGCCAATGCTTCATATTAGCTCCAGATAACCTTAAATACATTTTAAAGCCTGTGGCTGTTTGTCCCATATACCTAATGAAATGATCTTCTAATGGGCAGTATGAACAGGATGAATGGTTACAGCAAACAATAATTTAACATTAGAGTTTTTTTCACAACATGATTACATATTACACATGAAACACAGTGCAGTATTGAAGTACACGTCTTGAGTAAATGTATATTTCTCCACAGTGTAAAACAAACAGCAACTGAATTGAGCATAATGTCAACCAGAGCCTCCGGATCGTTAGAACTGACCTCTGACTTCTGCAGTTCCCAGATGCACAAGGGCAGGACGACTATTAAAAGCAGAATGTACAACAAGGCGACCAGTGGTCGAATCCATCTTCTCCAGTTCCCAAGTGAGATGGGCATCTTTTGGAATGAAGCCACTGCCAGGGCCTTTTCAGACTGGGTCACTGACTAAAACTGGTTAATTCCACTAAACGTGTTTGACGCTTGACACATTTCACTTTAGCTTCGCTTTTTCTATCTTTTTTCTTGTTGTTTTTTTTACATTTCCTGCAGCTCACCTCCACCTCAGAGGAGCCCCGTCTGCTTCACGTCTGTTAATTTAACTGCTCACCTAGCTTCATTCATGAGGACAATGCAACGGGATGATTATCAGCTCATATGACCCGACGTTAGCAAGCTAGGAGGCTAGGCTAACGTTAGCTCCTCAGCTGTTTCGCCATGTAAACAAACAATAATGATGCTCCATATTGTCGCCCGCGGGAAATATCTGAATAAAAGAAATAAAGTAAACCTATAACGTTTCGGTCTAAAATATTCCAGATAAATGTACAGTTGAAAGCCTTGCTGTAACCGGTTTGCGTTCGTTGGTAGCCTGAAACTTTCCAAAGAAGTTAATTGTGTACTTCCTACTGTGTTGGTTTTGCGATTTAGTCCCGCCCACAACCTACAATCTGATTGGTGGCATGGAGACAACTAGCCAATCGATGAAGAGAGTTTACTCCTGCAGTCTGACGTCATTGAGATTATACCATATTTTTGTATTGGTATTATTAATGTTTTTATTTTCTTTATTCTCGTATTTTTCATGCGATTTTATAATAACTTGAATCCTAAATGTCATATATTAGCGAATAATTTAAAGAATTTAAAGAATAAATAAAACCTGAGATTACATCTGTTAATTGTGTTTGTTATTCCGATTTTAATGATAATATATGTTAACCAGAAGAGGGCGCTCTTGAATAAAATTATAATATACTCTACGCTGAAAAAATATTGTAAATGTTATATTTATCTAGTTTATTTAATATGTATAATACGATATTGAAACAACTGTGTTTTTTCATTCTAAATGTATTACCCTTTATTAAAATATGCTAATTAGATTAATGCCACTTGACATGATAAACGTGAATAACTTCAACAAAACATTTTTTTCAGTATATACACAAATTTTTTATTCACAATTAAGAAATTCTGAATAAATGAATGTTTGTTCATTTTATCCTTGAACTTAACTCTTTATTTAAAACTCCTGAAAATCCTGAAAGTGCTATTTGAATTATCTTTTTTTAATTGATTTCTATTCTTATTTCACTGTACTATAATATATATGTATACATTTCGTGCAATTATGTAGCTCAAATCTACTTCAAATGTCCTGTATCTGTAGTGGTTTATATAGCTGATATTTTTAAACAAAAAGCTTGCAAGAATGATACTGTATACAACATTAAAATGATATAAAAATGTGCAAATAGATAGTTTCGCACATTTGAAGTTTAAAATGGGAACAGGAATAAAAACAAGAAATTGTATAAAACAGATCCAAATAACTAGTAATAATAAATAAGTCTTTTAATTCAGCAAAGCAGGAACAATGCACAGCACTTACTATGCTTAAAATGAACCATTGATTCATACCTGCCCGTTTTAATTATCTGTTGGAATTTGTTCCATATATTTGTTGCAAAAAGATATAAAAGCTAAAAGAGATTATAAGTTCCTGTGAGCATCCCCGCTTCTCTGCATCCTTCTATATGATCTGCACTTTCACCACCAGATGGCAATGTGAATTAACAATTACCTAAAACAAGAACTGAACACTATAGAATATGTGGTATGTTTTTTCACCAAATATGTTCTTTAAAAAACTCCAATACTCCAATGCTCAATGTTCAATGAACAGAATAAAAGAAAACGTTTTAACTTTAAATAAAAAAATGTGTTTTCCTTTCAGATGAAATGTCTATTATGTTTGATACCCAAGTATCACAAGAATATATATATATATATGTATGTATATGTATATATATATATATATATATATAGAGAGAGAGAGAGAGATGGATAGATATAGATATATAGAGATATACATATATATATCCATCCATCCATCCATCCATTTTCTATCCCGCTTATTCCCTTTCGGGGTCGCAGGGGTCTGCTGGAGCCTATCCCAGCGCGTTAAGGCGAGAGGCAGGGATACACCCCAGATGGTTGCCAGCCAATCGTGGGGCACACACACCATTCACACACCATTCACACACACACTCACACCTATGGGCAATTTAGATTTTTGCCAATTAACCTGAGCATGTTTTGTATTGTGGGAGGAAGCCGGAGTACCCGGTGAAAACCCACGCAGACACGGGGAGAACATGCAAACTCCACACAGAAAGGTCCCAGACCCAGGCCCCAAGGCGGTCTTGAACCTGCGACCTTCTTGCTGTGAGGCAACAGTGCTACCCACTGCTCCACCGTGTCGCCCACATATATATATATATATAAATGTTAAATTCTCTCAGAAATGTTGAGAATTTTGCACAAAACTACAAGCGCTGAGATACAGGTGATGCTTCAGCTCCTTTCTTATTGTACATTTGGCCCACTGGATGACTGTGGGAAGTTTAGGGGGTTATAATGTTTGCCTCAATATTGTTCAGTGAGTAAATATTTTTAATTGAAATGTCACAAGTAGATTGACTAATTGTGGAATACCTGAGACCATCAATCTTATTGTTGAAATTGCACTTTTTTCTTCACATCTTTTGGTTTGTGAAAGTTTAATTAATATGTAAATCCATCCATCCATCCATTGTCTATCCCGCTTATTCCCTTTCGGGGTCGCAGGGGTCTGCTGGAGCCTATCCCAGCGCGTTAAGGCGAGAGGCAGGGATACACCCCAGATGGTCGCCAGCCAATCGTGGGGCACACACACCATTCACACACCATTCACTCTCACACTCACACCTATGGGCAATTTAGAGTTTACCAATTAACCTGAGCATGTTTTTTGTATTGTGGGAGGAAACCGGAGTACCCGGTGAAAACCCACGCAGACACGGGGAGAACATGCAAACTCCACACAGAAAGGTCCCAGACCCAGGCCCAAGGCGGTCTTGAACCTGCGACCTTCTTGCTGTGAGGCAACAGTGCTACCCACCGCACCACCGTGTTGCCCTAATATGTAAATAATTATGAAATTTTTTTTTTACATGAAGAGGAGGGGAGACTTTGTATGTTATTTGTACAAAAATTTTACTGGTCAAAGTGCTGTATGTGGCCCATGGGCTGAACTCAGTTTGACAGCCCTGGTCTAGATGGATGCATTCTGAGGCCAAAGTCATTATATAATGATGCAGATCCTCCAGTGCCAGTATTACAGACTGTGTGTCCTGTTAATGTTGTGGATTAAACAACCAATTAAACAGATTGTTTTTAAACATTAGGTTAGTAAAAGTGCATCCATAAAAGGCATTAATGATGGCTGATGCTTTGTTGAATTCAGATGTCTCTGTGATACATGCTTGTGTGACAGTGTTGGTGAGAATGCTGTAACTAAATAAAGTTTATTATTATCAGAATAGCAGAATCTCATTATCATATTTTCCAAAGTTATTTCTGTTTAAAATAAACCCACTATAGCTGATTTATAATAATAATAAAAAATAACAATCAAATTTATTCGTAGAGACCCTTTTTCATCTCCTATCCACATCACAAAGTGCTTCACATAGGCAGCAAAATAAAAAAAGACATGTGCATTACGTGCACGTGCAGGAGATTCATGGGTGTATTTATGTGCGTGTGCCTTCCTGTAAATGAGGGGAGGCAGAACTTTCCTTTCTGTTGCACCACGTCTCCACTGCCCCACAGCCACAGAAATCACTGGTTGTCGCAGGACAGATTGTTCATGAATTTTGAATCGATCCTTTTGGCTTTTATGAATTAGAGATGGTCTTTTGCCACGAGTCATGCGAGCGCTAGTGCCGTGCTGGATCGCTGGGAGGGATTGCCATGCAAAGTGGCATACAGGGTACAGCCATGTAAGGGCAGGGCAGATAAACATATGCTGTGTTTGATCAGACCCAAAACAGATTCTAGCATGAAGAAAGAGGCGTCCGTCAAACCGTACCATAGCCACAACTGTAGGCGTGCGCCTAAATACGCAGGATGCTTTGAGGAATCATAGATAGGCTCAATGGCTCGAGTTGGAGAAACACTAATAATCAATGCACAGCAAAGGAGGAGACGCACTGTCTGACTCCTGAGATGAACTGTATCATCAAATGTGCACCTCCTTTGTCAGAGGGATACATAAGTCTGCGATTGTTCGACAATGACTTATTTATCTTAAGACGTCTGCCACGGGCCTTTTTAAGGAGGAAATGTTCCAACTCGCTGAGAGTGTTCGCTTCAGTTCTTCTGTTCCTGAACAACGTAGACGGAGTGGAAGAAGCGAAGAGTTTTCTATGAGAACAACAGTTGTGACGTTGCTTGGAGTCTCTATAGGTACGAGAGTGACACACAGGGACGGATTAACCTGCTGGAAAGCCTTCAAGGCAGAAGGAAGCTGCTGGGCAGGCCGACCTCCCTTTTCCTCCACACTCATTGTGCATTGATCCCAGCAGCTGGGCCTCTGGATGCTGCTTCATGCGTTTAAGCACATGCAAAAAAAATGGAATTGAAAAGGTATTTAAAGTAGATTTATTACACAGGGACCCACTTCAATACAAGGCCTCAAGATTCCGTCATCTCAGTTGATTTTTTTTTTTGTGGCTTTATTTTTTTTATTTATTTTTTTTATCAATTGTTTTTTCATGTTTGTATTGATTTCTTGGAATAAAGAAGCAGATTAAATACCGTTAATATTCTTTCTGTTCCCTTTCATTAAAGATTCAGGAATTTTTGTGTTTGTATTAATATTGTAGACAATATGTCGTGCTAAAGTGTCCTTCATTTATCAATGAAACAAATAGATAAATAGATGTTTTGCCTTATTGTTGCAAATTTTTCACAAACTAGTTAGTATGCAAAAATGTGAGGGACATTATTTTCTGGACATTGAAATCACTTAATTATATTTAAATTCTTTAAATATTTTCATTTTTGTTACCTGACAGAAACTAACGATCATTCTGATACATTCAGGGGCATTCATATCCTCTACTAGTAAAGAACCCACATGTTTCACATCTCCAGCTTTATGTGGACTGAGTTCTTGATGTTAAATTCAAGACAGATTTAATTTTCTCACTTACCAATAATCAGAACCAGTCTGAAGAAAAATGCTCAAATGTATTCATGTAGGTAGCAATAAAAATTATTTTATTTTCAATGTTCTGATCAAAACATTGTATAAATTTTAATTGATGATTATGTGATTTTTGCGGTAAGGCAGCTGCCATCTGAAAATGGTAAAGTATGTTTGCTCGCATTCTGCTTTCTCACTAGCGAGTCCCGTAAAAAGAAGAAAAAAAAAAGAAGGAAAAAAAACTTGTATCAACAAATAGAGCTGAAAAGGATCTGCATGGAGGAGCACTTTGGCCCTTTGAGATCCTCTATAATTGTTTTTGAGCTTTATTCAAATTCACTGCTGGCAAGAAACGTGGTTCCCACCAAATTCCACAGGACTAAAACACACGCGCACACACGCGCACACACACACACACACACACACACACACACACACACTGTTTCACTTTCACATCCCAGAACCGAACAAATATTTCACATCCGAATATCGCTTTTTGGGTCATTTTTTACTTTGTGCTTCATTAAACTGTGATATGGTAGCACGTCTCTTACCAACCAAATTTTAAAGGAATCCAGTGTTTTCCTCATGGTTCCTGGAACCCGATAGTGACATGATTTCATATTAGGAATATGAACCAGTTTAATAAAGTTTATGACCTCGCTCCGACTTATCACTCGCTGAAATAAAGGCCCGATAAAGCCGCGGCTGCCAGAAGGTTTTCTGTTGGTCTTGGGCGTCTTTCAACTCTTTGTATGGGATTACACGGTTTCTGGTAATTGTCTCGTTTTGAGAGGGATGGAGCCCGTAATCCTGGGTTAATGAGATTTCCCTTGCCATGGACCGTGTTGGTTGGCGTGACAACTTTTATTTAACCGATCCTGACAAACAGCGTGTTACTTCACCTTCCTTTACCTTCATTTTCAGTTTTCAGCACCCTCTTGTCAAAAATACACACAGTCGTGCCCCATCTAAGCAAATATCGGGCTAAATCTTTTGCTTTCCTCCATCCCTTCTTGGCAACACACACACATGACAAGTGAGTTATATGGATCAAATTCCCACCGTCCGAGCAGTTCACATCCTCTCCGCTGACACTAGCAACCCTTAGGGCTCCGTTGCCAAGCAGGTCAGAGTGTGCTTCAAATCACTCCCAGACGCCGCTTTCTCACAGACGCAGATGAAAAACAGAAGGGCCCCTTTTTGACGTCCGGGGGGGGGGGAGAGAACCAATATTGGTGCGACGGCGAAACAAACCACTTCGTTCATTGCACTGGAGATGGAAACGTATTTATTGGTATAAGCAGCAGCACTAACATGAGGTTAATGGTCTTAAATCAACGACGGCAAACATACAGACGGATTCCATTTTTCTAACACGTTGCCGTGGATGGCTTGGATGGATAGTGGTAAAAAATAAAACTGTACAGATGTGGCATGTTGTTGTTTTTTCTGTACACGGTGTGCAAAACACTCGAAATAAAGAAGTGCAGCAAAGTCTACGCACATTACTCACACACACAGACACACACACACGCACATTCAAACACACACAGGTTTACATGTATTCACATATGAAACAGTATAAGGCAGTATACAAGTATGATTTCCACATTAAAGGAATATTTAGACATTCTGAGAAATATGTCTAGAGAGACAGATAAGAAGATTAATAACTCTATGGGAAGCTACGTCACACTGAGGCCTGCTGGGAAAACACAACTGAACTGGCTCGAAGGGCAGGAAACTCATCGGGTAGCATGAAACCTATAGAAATACTGCAACAATAGTTTGACCACATCTTATTAATGGACTAATCATTTCCAAAATTACGACCAGCACACTTACACTACCATCCAAAAGTTTAGGGTCACTTAGAAATGTCCTTGATATTGTCCTGTATTTGCTGAAAAATCACTGTTTTTTCAAAGAAGATAACATTAAACTAATCAGAAATGCAATCTATAATGGTTAATGTGGTAAAGGACTATTTTAAATAATAGAATTAGTATTTAGAGAGAGGTAGAGGCTGGAGCATCTAACAACCGTCACTTCCACACTGGGTCCTGCTGTCACTCAGCAGAGATTTCCAAGTCTGAATGTTGCCGACTTCCATTCTAAATGCATGAAACCATCAATGCACATTCAAATTCTCCGTTGTGGGATCAATAAAGTCATATCTTATCTCTTATCTTATCTCTTAAATAAGTGGTAGAATGTTGTGGGACCTGTGACATCCCATGTGTTGTTGTTGTTGGTGAGTTTGGGCCTGATGGATCTCACCTGAGTTTCCAGCATGGAAAGTGGGAAGTTAGTAACACAATGCTCTAGCAGGAAGTAACGAAATCCGCCTCTAAAGCTCAGCAGCAGCAAACCGTGATTTTTCATACTTGGTTTGGGAGCTTTAGGTTGCTGGAGCCTCATCATTTCAACTTGTGGAAAGAAACTGAATTTAATTTCTCAAAATGTCTAAATATCCCTCCTTTACGTCTTATATAGCCATACTACCAGGGTGTGATTTTTGAACAAATCCTAGAAATGGATCATTTAAATACATTTAAACTTAACTTAACTTAAATAAAACCATGGAGGGCCAGTGGGTCTATGAAGCTTGGGCTATTGCAGCTGTTGCTGCAAGATTTCTAAAATGACCCTTTACGAAAACATGATAATTAAACATGTCACAGAGATATACAAATGCATTTAAAACCAATTGTTAATTCATCAAGTATATGTATTGTAGTTGTAGTGCATAGTGACATTTTTAAATTCAGATATGATATCAAAATTGTGTCTTGTGATCACTATGTAACAAAACAAACCGTCACCCATGCAAATCACACCCTAAGTAGTATATATGTAAATGTGTATACACATTTACATATATGTATATATGTATATGTGTATATACATATATGTATATGTATATGTATATATATATGTGGAGCATCTGCTGTCACTCAAAATCCCCTCTGTCTCTGTCATTACAAAGGTAATGTAGTCTGAGTAAAATATTTCTTATAACTGCAAAGTAAACACTTTATAAAAGTGGACACTGTACATATACATATATATATATTCCATGGGTTATATATGATTATATTTGTTATAATAATCGTTGTATGTTATATCAGACAAAATTCACAGTGTTGAAGGAAAAAAAAAACTCTCATTCCTGTGCATTCGGATAGCAGTCATAATGCATTACTTCATATTCATCACTTGCTTGACATGTGCTATAAAAACACAGAGTTGCACCTTATCCGGCCCTCAAACCTACAACCCTGCGCTTGATTATGTGCACAGTGTGTTTTGGCACAATGAAATCTGTCATTTTTTTGGATGCAAGGATGAATTTTTTGTTGGGAGGCACTTTTCCTGTTTTGCACACAGACGCCATAAAAAAATAATAATAATTGTTGGGCAGGAGAGCTAAGCGCTGCGCAGAAGAACTGCGGACGAGTAGCCTGATGAATAATAAGTGTGAGTAAAACACGCCGCAGACGTTCGTCTGATGGGAAATGAATTGTTGCATGAGTCAGTAACGTGCTTTCCTGTTTTCCGCCGTCACTGAATGGCAAAACTCCTGGGGACGGCGCACTCATTTCCCATCATTCCCTCTGACAGCGAGCAGCCCTGCTTTGCTCTCCTCTGCAGGCCCGTGCGTACTTCCCACAAGCGCTGCCCTTTACAGGAATAGCAGGCTCGGATCCTAATTGAGAGTAACCGTTCAGCTGCATCCTGTTAAAGACTCTTCCTCCTCCTCCTCCTCCTCCTCCTCCCCTTTCTTTTTTTTTCTCTCAGGCTACAGCGTCACTGTCCGTCCGTGGGTGTGGGAACACCAAGACTTTGTTTTGGGACTTCTATCCTGCCGAGGGGCTCGGGCTACTTCGGGGCTTTGTAGATGGAACCCATTGTCCGTTCCTTTTAAGTCCGGTTCCTGTTCGGCTGCAGCGGTCCTAAGGATGTGGGTTTATTGCCTGCTTTTAATGTCAAATCTTCGTGGGGAGCTGTGTTTGCGTTTAAAAAAAAATAAATAAAAAAAACTTGGGTACTTGGGAAAATCCTCCTCCTCAGGTGAGCCGTCAGTCGCTGTCCTTCCTGATGCTGCGGTCCGTGTGGGGGTTGTTGGGCTCGGGGCTTTTACACTGGATGCTGGTGCCGTTCATGGGGCCGATGCTGCTCAGCTGGTTGTCGGAGTAGCACCAGCAGCACAAGCACGACTGGAAGGAGAGAGAGGAAAGAGCAGGCGTTAGAACGGCAGACCATGTCCCATACATGATTGCTGGCCTGACTGAATCAGAAGAGTGTGTGTTTGTGCATGTGAGCGTGTCACGTTCATCGATATCCATTCACCGCTGGGGGGGGGGTACCGTACCTTAAAGCAGTTTTTGAACTTCTTGCTGACAAAGTAGAGGATGATGGGGTTGATGCAGGAGTTGATTGTCGCCAGGTTGATACTAATGTAGTCCATGACCAAAAGGAAACTGAATAAACAATAAGAAGAAAAAAACCCAATCATTTTGTAATACTATTTGGATGCTGTTTCAACAGCATGTGCAGTATAAAAATAGCATGAAGCGGCCTTGTCTGTAAGGAACAGGTAATAGGCGCTAACTCACTTGAGCAGCTCGCAGCGCTCCTCGTCGTTCTGGGAGTAAACCGTCTTCTTGAGAATCCTGCTGAGGTGCAGGGGGAACCAGCAGAGGGCGAAGATGAGGACCAGGCAGAACACGGCTTTGGCCACCTCCCGCCTCTGCAGAGAGAAGCGGGTTAGAGGGTCAGGGCGGTTCTGGCCAAGGTCTCGTTGCTGTGCCGTCGGTTTTTTAGAGGCGGCGCCCGACCTGTTTGAGGTGCTCGCTGAGGGCTATCCGCAGGCTGCCGTTCCGGTGGTGCAGCATTTCGCACGTCATCAGCGTGTAGAAGATGGCGGTGCAGAGCAGCGGGACGCAGAAGTAGAAACCGAACAGCCACCAGTCCTTTGCTTCCGTGTAGAACTTGAGAGAAACACTCACACTTACTTCTGAACTTATCAAATGCAGTAAATACAGGTAATTAAGGGTTTTTACTCCACCGAGCTAGACGCTATTAGAAGCAAAAACATTTCATCTTACACAATCATAGGGGGAAGGGAGGAGAAATGATCAGAAATTGATCCATTTGGTGCAGTAACATTTGCAAAAAATCTCCAAGAGACGCATACAGTAAGGAGGTTACCCATGAATGTGCTCTATGGGCCCAGTGGAAACCAGGAAGTCACCATTTGTTGCCTTCATGCTTCACGTGAGAGTCCAAAGCTGGTTCTAGATACGCTACCGTTTAAAAGTTTGGGGTCACATATTCGAAAGAAAAGAAGTGTTTTTTCTAATGAAGATAACACTAAACTAATCAGAAATACACTCTATATATGGTAATGTGTATAGAGGCCCATTTCCAGCAAGCATCTCTGCTCTAGCTGCTTAGATGGATCATTCTATGTCAAAAGCAAAGTTTGACAGAGAAATATTATTTAAAGTAAAAATCATTATTTCTAACCTCGTCAATGTTCATTTTTCAACCTGTTTGATAAATAAAAGTGTGTCCTTTTAATGGGAAATGCTAAATTGTCTCGGTGACCCTAAACTATTGAACACTCCTGTATTATTACACATCCATGTGTCTCCCAGACACATCCTCCGCTCACACTCCCACCTTCCTGGCCTCGCTTTGATTTAGAACAATGGGAAAACCTGTGTGACAGGCTTCCGTAGAGGCATTATCTAAAACGATTATAACTCTATAACCAATTTCTGTAACTGCTGTTTTTTTTCCCCACAGCAATTACAAAATCTCTTATCTTACATTTTGTCACCTGTTAATTAAGGCTTTGACAGGATAAATGAGACATGCGTGGTCCTGGCGTTAAAACGTCTGTGCTGTTGTAACTGACCCAGATGCTAAACCTCCACCAGACTACCCCTGCACGCCGAGGCCGATGAAGTCCATGTGAGCGCTACAGATGAAAAACAGACTACCTCTAAGTACAACTGCAGGTGCCCTGTTGTTATAAATAGCTTATTACACAATGTTAATAAACAATGTTGATGAATATCAAAAAATCAAAACAAACATTTTCAAGTTTCAAAGATTCACTCAACACTTTTCCTTTATGCACAGAAAGAAAGTTGTGTTTGTTAGGAGGAAAATGTGCTACTCTATGGTAATTCATCGCTGTTGTATAAACTAAATGAAGCTGCAGGAAGGCCTCGTTTTCCTCAGATTTTAGTATGTTGCTGCTAATATCTGAGACCGGTTACTGGGGTTTTTGTGCATATGGAATAGATATGCCCATGTGGCTCAGCTTGAGGCTCCACATTTTCAGGCTGCAGTAATTGCACTCGGGCTGCAATCAATTATGTGTGGAAAAAAAAGCCCATCTCACCAGTTAAGACCTCGTCCTGCAGAGTAGGTGGACGGACTTTTCTCTTTTAAAGTGATATTCCACTTATCTCCTGGTTAGAAACTTACTGCTTAAAGTACTTAAAAACAAACATTCCTTCCCTTCATTGGAGTAGCCAACAATTTGAGATAACATCAGATTTAACCTTGTCTGCTTACAAGTAGAGTTAAATACAGCACTACACATGGCCATTTTGCACAAGTACCTTTCATTTTGATATTTCAAGTACATTTTCCTTCTATTTAAAACAGGGTATTATGATTAAGATCTGAGTGCTTCTTCCGCCACTTAGGTTATAGACTTTACTATTGTATTTTCTGCTCTTAAAATAAATGCCCATTTAATGAAAATAGCTCTTCTGAATGTCAACCAATCATAGAAAGCATTCACTCACAAGCAATAAGTGTTTCTAAGAAATCCCGATCACTTAGAATAATCCTTGTGCAGATGTGGTCTTTACCTCGTGAGTCAAAGGGATGTTTTGACTCAACATTTAACCGCTCCGTGACATTTTCCCTTGAAACGTCGCACTAGATAGAACACTCTGACCTGAAAACAAGGTTAACAGTAGGACAGGGAAGCACCTAACTGCAAGAGGACGGCAACGTACCAGCATGAAGTCGCTTTTGGGATGGAGCATGCAGGTGCGGAAGCTCTCGTTCTTGTAGCTGAAGCTGACCATGTCGAAGACGACGGCCTCGGGCACGGCCAGGATCAGCGACAGCACCCAGATGGACACGATCTCCACCACGGTGAGCAGGGGGATCCCGACCCCCTGCACCCTGCTCCAGGACGCCACGGCTCTGTACCTGCAAACACAAAGTCAAGCAGTTCAGCTGCTTCCAACAGAAATCAGCGCAGTCATCATTTTCTCTAGACAACATTTCCCTATGCATGGCAGCACACCAGATACAACAAAACCGCTCACTCAGCAAAGACTATCGAAATGTTAAGAATTAATGGGCAGAGATGATCAATTGTTTATTTTAAATATCTAATATTTATATTTTTGTGAGGGCTCCAAGCAGACTGGCCCGTGTTGGCAGAGGGGTCTGTCTGTTGGCTTCCTGAGTACGTGTTTGCTTGTTTGTTTCATTAATGGAAACCACTTGTCGAAATGTTTTAGTAAAATCCCGCATCAAGATTTTATGGCAAAAACAATATATTTTTCATGACACATTTGAATTTTCCCTGTCGAACAACATGGCGGCATTTATATTTTACAAAGTGGTAATGTATCCACCTTTTTCTCTTCCTCCAACATTGAAAAGATACAAAAGAGACTCGAGTACTTTCATAATGCAAAACACACACACAAACACACACACACACACACACACACACACACACACACACACACACACACACACAAAGATATGCTACACATTTCCTGAAAACAAATGGGGAGCATCTGCTCTTGAACGCAACTGCAGAGAACTGCAGCCTGTCTTTTTCTCCATAATAGAGGTCAGTAAGAGCGCCTGCCTGGTTTGAACCTTGGAGCCTTTTCTTATCTCCCTGAAGTTGTGTCTGTGCAGAAAAGTGGGATTTCAAAAAAAAAGTAAATTGTCATCGATGACAGATTCATTGCATGTGCAGTAAAGCAGAATCAGGAACATAAATGTACTTTTCCTTTAAATTAATCTTTTCATATCTCTTGTAAAGTGTAATCTGTAGTGAATTGATGCTCTGGGTAGAAAGGATTCACATTCTCCCGTTTATTTAACAACAGTTTGACTCTGCCTCCCCAAAGTTTTATGTGATACTATCTGCTTTTCCAACAATAAAAAACAAACTATCTGAACATTGTGCTCCTGCAAACACACGGTGCTGGCTTTACAAGGCCTTTAATGTCAGCTGTAATTCTTTTTTTTTTTGTATGTCTCAAAAGAAGCCTTCTATATGAAACACGTGCAGGAGAATGAAAGGAAAATGTGATTATCGCACCACAAACACATGCACAAATTGATTACATTTTTTTTTTTCACACAGTTTTGACTCCAACATATGACGCAGTCTGGAAGGTGGAGCGGCACTGACCTGTCAACGCTGAGGGCGCACAGGTTGAGCACTGTGATGCCCACGGAGGCCTTCTGCAGGAAGGGAACCAGCTTACACAGACACAGGCCGAAATCGCTGTCGTAAAACGGCCAGCGCGCCATCAACAGCTGGTGGTGGAAAAAAAAAAAAAAAACACATCATTGTCACGTCGGCATTAAGGGACTAAACCAGGTTTGCAACAAAGCTTCATTATTCCACATCCGCCGTATCCATCCTAATCAAACTTTATCGTGTTGTCCCCGTCTGGCTCAGCCGGGGCATCGGTGCGGAGTCCGCCATTTTAATGAGGCAATTAGTCTTCACAAGTCTTTAGGGAGCCGACTATTAATCTCACTTTTGTTACTAAACGCGGGCCGGGCCGATCATTTAAACCTATTTATGGCAATTTCGCCGCAGATCGAGGCACATCAAAGACCGCTCAACGTCATCTTAACGTCAGCGCCAGTTTGGTCCAACATGAACCATATGGAGCTCATCAGCTGATAAAAGGTTGCACGAGTTTTTTTTTTTGTTTTTTCTTTTTACTTTCCAGTCTCTTGTATATGTTAGGAACATTTACCGAGAACCGCTTCCACTACCTGTTTGCATATAGGAAAAATAAGCAAGGAGAGACCTTTGTTTTTCCATCACAGTGGGCTTGGCACTTTTCCTACAGAAGGATGTGACATGTGTTACAAGGTCTCTCAGAGCCCAAGCCAAAAGGCAGAACTTTATCCTGGACGTCTATTGTTAACTCGCGGGAGCACAGAAAAGCGGGAGAGAGGAAAAGGAGCCCACGTCAGTGTTTTCCAGCTTATAAGTAGCTGATTATTTTGAGAAACGCTGTCATAGCCCACAGGAAGTGAGCAACGGGTCAGCCGCAACACAAAAACATGATTCTCGCTTTGTGCATAAATCGCCCCCCCCCCCACCTTAGTAGGATTATTGCTTGCTTTTTGCATGTGTGTTGCTTGGGGTTGCAAAGCCACTGCGCCTTCAAAGCAGCTGCTTAATTCTAACCAGGTGGCTTCCTCATGTGTTTTTTTTTTTTTCTCCTCAGAAGATCGGGTTAACTGATCGCTTTTTCCATTGTTCTTGATTATTGTACAAAGCATTTTTTTTATAACAGAGACAGGAACATTTTTCAGTGTAATTTATCATCATTAAAAGATCTGAGATTCAGTCCTAAATTCAAAAAGAGGGTCATCGAAACACAAAACTGAAACAAGATGTTATTTATTTTAATTGATGAGTATATTTTATCATTAATAGATCACTACTATACAGTATTATTATAAATAATGTTTCAAGTTATATTAATTCTAATCAGCTGGAAAACATGTGTACTTATTTATCTGGTTTAAAACCAGAAGTGTGAGTTAAATGCTGACATTAGGTGAAATTCTCAGCGAGTGATGTATCCACTCGGGTAGAACTTGGGGTGTTTTGGAAAAATAAAGCCTCTGAGATAAGGGTCAGCGACTCTTGTCCCAGGTCAGCACAAGGCCACTGGCATGCGTGGCGTTCAGCTCCTCTCATCGCTAATCTCCCCGCGCATGGGGAAGATAACGGCGGCCCCGGCTGATTGCGCTTTCCCGTATGTTTGCACACTCCCTTTACGCCCCGCCCCCCCATATCCTGTCCCTAATATCCCCCTTTATCTCTGCGCGTTTCGTCCGACCTGCGCAGCACTTGTCACTCATTAAAAAAAAAAAAGAAGTGTCATTGATGCGCAACTTTAAAACCGTACCTTGTACACATTGATGGGTATATCAATGGTTATGTAGATTAGGTCCCCGAGCGCCAGGCTGGCGATGAGAGCGTTGGGCCCGTTCCTCATGCACTTGTGCTGGTAAATGATCCTCAGCAGCGTGGCGTTGCCGACCATGCCGACCACGAACACCACGATGGAGATTATGGTGTTGATGTTCTTGAAATAGCCCTTGACGGAGGTGGATTCACGGCACATAGGGGGCGGGATGGGCTTCTTCACGACGGACCCGGCCAGCGTCGGCCTCCTCGCGACCGAGACGTTGGCGGCGTCGGGTGCAGCGTCGCGCGTCGTGGCCCTCAGGTAGGGGCTGACGGTGCTGTAGAACCCCGGGGACTGGAGGGTGGAGTGGACCAGGAAGTCCGGGAGCGGCTTCTCCTCCTCCGCCCCGTCTCCGTTCGTCTGGCACGTTCCTTTGGCCGCCATGCAGGCCGCCAGCAGCAGCACATAAACAGCCCGGGTGATCATTGTGGAACACGCTTGTCGCTTGGAATTTTGGCAAATCGAAAGAGAGTCCCCGATATATCGCTGGCGAGGGAAGAAAACAAGCGAGAGGAAAGAGGGGTCACTTTTCCTTCATCAGACGACGCACGTTGGAAACACAGACGTCTGCGTCCAAACAGAATGGAATAATAAATGCCAAACACACACACACACACACACACACACACACACAAGGGGGTTCGACAGGATTACTGTGCGAGGAAGTTTAACAACTTCTTTAAGACTTCAAAAAGGCTTTGCCAAAGGGCCACAGATGGGAGATGCCAGGACTAGTTAGAGTCAGGCGGTGAGGACGTCTCCCTGTCACTGCTGGAAGACGGAGCAGCTCTGTTTGTGCCAATAATCCTCCTGCTACGCAGCGATGCTCGTCCTAATCTTTGCGCTGTTTTCACAATGAGCCCCCCCCCCCTTTTGCCCCGGGTTTGCAAACTGAATGATTTCCACAGTTTGGCATTTTCCCCTCTGTTTCTAATTAAGAAATATTTAAACATGTGGGTTCCAAAACAAAAAAAGCTTCTTTTTTTTTTTAACATGAAAGAAACGCCGCGGGGCTGGTTTCCATTGCAACGTGCAAATGCAAGCATGGAGGTTGAAAATGAAAATCAGATGAAGACCCTAATCCACTAAACAAATACCTGATTCCTTCTCCTCTTGGTGCATTAGCAAGCCTGACCTCTTGCAATGAGTTTAATAGATGTTTTCACCTCTTAAAAAGACAAACAAGGAACATTCTGGCCAAAATCAGACTGAATCCACCAGCACAAAAAAACTCCTGGTGAAGAGCAGATAAAGTTTCAAACTGTCAGATCGATAGTGGAGCCCCTTTTTCATCATGTCACGGCACAGGCAACTCTTATAGCCCCCAGTTCTTCCTGTTCAAAGTCCCAGCTGTCACCAAGTACACAAAGAACTATTTAGCAGCCAGCCCTTCAAGTAGCATCACAGTTTAGCATCAGCATGACACTGCTGGGATCTGTGACAGCACACAAACTGATCTGTCCATAAATAATAAATACCTTTTGGTTTTCACCTACCGCTTTCTAAAATGTCTGCCTGGCCCCCTTGGAAACCGTCAGGCAAACTTTCGGCTGAAGCCCCCAGACATCTGTATCACATCACATGAGTAATTAACGCGCTATCAAAGCCGTGGCGGATCCCACTTGGTTTGAGCAACGCACCCGTCTGCTCGGAGGTGCCGCGCATTATGGCTCAGAGTTTCCTGTGGAGAGTTTGCAGTATGTCTGAGTGAGCCTGTGTGTGTGTGTGTGTGTGTGTGTGTGTGCATGTGGTTTTGTGTATCTTTGCATGTGTGTGTGTGTGTGTGTGTGTTAGAGCACTAGTGAGACACTTTGACTGGGTGGGATAGTAAATCTCCACCTCCCTTTGGTAACAGACTGGGCCCCCTTTGGAAACATCACCCCCCCTTCCTCTCTCTCCCCTCTCTCAGAGGCACAGCCTGCTGACAGTCATCTCCACACACGCACACACACACACACACACGCACACACGCACAGGGGCAGGGGCATCTGGGAGCCCGACGCCCCTCCAATCTGCCCCCTCTCCCCAAATCCCTCCCACCTCCTCCGAAAGCCGTCCCTGAGTCGCGTAACGTCTCGCATGTGCTACGTGCGTCTGTTTCCTCGCATGAAACGGCAGCGAGAGATTAGATGGAAGGGAGGGAAGGTAGGAGGAAGTCAGCCTTGATGATGTTATGTGTCTCTCATTTTAAAAGCGAGGGCGAGACGGGAAGTGGTAGCGAGCCGTCAGCCCGCCGCTCCCTCTCACAGACCATGTGTGTGGCCGATCTACAGACTTCCACACTTTTATTCATTTATTTTTCAAATTTAAACTAGAAAATGTGCTAAGCAGTTAAGCCAGTTCAGATTTATGAATGATTAAACCAGTAACTGATGAATCCGTTTTTTCCTTCAACAATAAAGCCCTCACGGAGCCTATCAGAACATAAAGAAGGAAGACAGGTCAATGTCAGCGGAGATGAGTGCTCCTGCATGAGAGTTCATTATCGATTCCAAAGCGGACCGTTCATCATGATGCGTCCTGAGAGCAGGAAGATGGTTATCAGCCATATCTGTCTTGTCTTTCCCACCATCAAAGAGCTGAAGCAGCATGTGCATAAAGGGGGAAACCACTGATTAAAAAAAAAGGGTATGTGCAACCACTCTTGCCTTGCAGACATCAGCACATATTTGTTAATAATGGGCCATTTTCCTTTTGATTGAAGGAAAATAGGTAAACCTCGATGTGTTCCATTTGAAATAGGTTGGTTATTTTATCCTGAGTTTTTGGATCTTCGCAGGCTTTAAAAACTTGACATTAGTCAAAAAATACTCAAAAAAATGTGAAAAAAACAAATACTAAATTCACAATTCTTAGCTGTATTATCAATTTATATTATTTTTATGCATGAGGAATATAGTAGCTTAATGGTAGCTTTGTGGTGCTGAGCTTAAACAATATACAATGACAGAAAGAGACATTTGGGAAAAGTTAGGAAACACCCTGTGATTGGCTGCAGCCCTGAGGCCTTCAGTGTCAAAGGGCACCGGCTGAATATCCTCTGTGATGCCTTCGGTTGTGTGTTTCTAAGAATGTCTGAGAATGGCATTGTTTGTCAGTACATCTTAAAATGCATATGACTCTTACCAAAATGATTAATGCAACCACTGTAATTATTATTATTGTTATTTCTGACATCATTAGATTATTCATATGGAGCATCAGGGTTAGAGCAGCATGTTACTTTGATTTTCAACTACTGTTCTCTACTTCTCATTTAGTCCAGTGGTTGCCAACCTAAGGGTTGGGCCTCCAAGTTCTGATATAGAGATCTGTTCTTGGTTTTTTTGGGACTTTATCTCTGATCTTTGATTTTTTGGTGAAATATTGGATCTTTCAAACATTTATTAAGACCATGTGAGAATTTCAGTGGGAAAGACATTTGGTAAGGCTGTTAATAACTCATAAATATGTGAAATATAACCCAGACTAAACACTAAAAAGGAATAAAAGGTTGAACCCATATGTTTTATTTTAAAAACGTATTATAGTATCCATTGTGCCAAATCATCATCTGAAAATTAACTATCTGTCAACTAAATGTAGTGAAATAGAAAAGTACAATATTTCTCTCTGAAATGTACAGGAGTGAAAGTACAAATGATCACCTTAAAAATTGTACTTAGTAGACTACTTAAGTATGTACTTAAATACTTTCCACATCTGCTCTCTGGTGAGGGCAATAAAGGACAAAAACCTTTTTGGATCTGTATATTAAACTATATTGCATAATACAAGTAATTTTGTTATTTTGCTGTGATAATTCAAGATGATTTTGGAAATTTGGGCAATAATATAATAAACAATTAATAGACGATATATCACACAATAAATACATGTACAATCATATAAACTATTCCATTAAAAAGGCTTCTTAGCTTCCGTCCCAAGTATAATTTTTCAGTGTTTATGGTTCATTCGCAGGTAGTCAAGTGTGACTTAATTGGGTAATGCCAATATTTACTGCTATTTAAAATTAAAGGGATCGTGTTTTCTTTAATTGTAGTCATGAATATATCATGGCTTCTGAATTAGTTATGGTCAGCAGTAGCGAATATTTAATTTATTGGGATGTGATTTGCTGACGGCATCTGATTTCTCACCCCCCCCCCCTTCTTTTTTTTCCAAAGTCCCTTGATTGTTGGCAGCTTCTATGACATTTTAACTTTTGAGGGGGGTAGTAGAGTCTTTGTTAGTAAATCCATTAATATATAAATGATGAAACCTTTACCTGCTCCCAGTTGCTTTCGCTTTCATGTTGTTGTTGTGTTGTTGTTTGGATCGTAATCAGGTATTAATGGCATTCTGTCTGAACTCAAAGATGGCAGGCTGCCTGGTAATTCATATGCTTGTTCTCTGATGGCATCTGTCGAAGTGTGCTCTCTGCATATTGGTACATACCCTATGGGAAATTTCAATCCAGCCCCAGCCTGAGTGGGATGTAAGCAATTTCTTAACTGGGACACTTGCGCAAAACAGAAAGAACACAGGGAGAGATAGAAGGAGAGAGAGAGAGAGAGAGAATGGGTTTGAGGCCAATTCTACTGTGACAGGCAGTGACAGAGCGGCGAGGTTTCAGTATACCGCCTGGCTTTATTAATTTGGGACATATGGTTCACACAAACAAAAAAAAAAAGTTACAGCACGAGAGAAACAGACGTCATACGTTGCGAATTTTTTCACGATAGCCCGACTAGTGCCAACGCTTCATCTGAAATTAATCGATATAATATTAACAGACCATTTTAATTGGAAGGAGGGAAGCTTTGTCAAAGCACTGATGATGATATCTGATGAAAGCAGCCCGTGGAAAGGGCTGAGAGAGAACTTAGCTGTTGCAAAGTTCACGCAACTTTCTTCGTGGCATGACGGCCTCCATGTATCTGAATGTGTAGCTATGTTTAACTGAAACTGACTGGTACTTTTTTTGTATGATTTTACTATGATAAGTCTGTAGAAACAGTAAGTTAGGCATTAAAAGCTGATTATATGTCTTACTAAAGAAGCCATACAACACTATGCAAGCCAATTAAAAACTACTCACGGCCATTTTTTTCCTGCTACTAATCAATCGTCTTGAAAAGTTAGTTGGTTTCTCTGACGATGTTTAACTGGTTCAAAACATGCGTCAGAGGAAGAAAGTATTTCATCAGTCACGGAGATCATGTGTTTGCGTAACGTGACAGCAGCTATTGGGTCCCACTAGGGAGATCGCCCGATCTATTATTTTTATTATTATCTTTATACATGCTACCCCTCAATGACATCATGGGTGAGCACAATGTATATTTCCAAAGTTAAAATACAGACAGTACCTGCAGAACCAAAGGCTGCACCTACCAACTATCTACTGGCAATGTGTAAATGGTAAAGCAAGAACTAAACTGAAATGCTCGGCCCTAAAACGAAAGAAGGAATTCTAGTTAACTGATTCTTGATTGCTTTTTTTTCTCATTGGTTTGTGTAACAACACTCTCATCTCAAGCAGAGAGAGACAGAACTCCTGCACCACAGCTTTAGCATAAATAGTCTCTGAGTGGTTGTCAGTGCATCGATGGACGCTTTTACATCCCAGATGGTGCCCGGATGGTTATAGTGACTTACTGTCTCCACAGCGTGATACGCTGCACACTGCATCTCCTACATCCCCTATACATTGCAGTGCGTTTTTTACTTGTTCGCCATCTTCTGTACACCAAATCTTCGAACTGCAGTCCAACCAGACGTTCCAAAGGGTGACTCAGTCTTACCGGCATCAGCACTCCCATTCCTGAAATCAGAGAAGAGGCATGGTTATATAAATGGTATAAATGGTGAGAATAAACTCGAAGACTCTTTTGAAACTGTTAAGGGTGGTGTTACGATAAATTCTAGATTCACTCTGAAGCTATATTACCTTATTAAGAGTAAGAGGTTGTCAAAATAAGTGTTATTAAAGGCAAATATTAATACTGTAATTTCATGTAGCAAGAGGATTTTGTATCTTCTTGTTCTTCCAGCATGAATTTGTATAAAAAAAGTTTAGTAAAATTACTGTAAATTCTATAATATAGGCTGGTATTCCCTAACATTATAGGGATAAATAAAGGCTGGACTCCAATACAGGGTGAGGCTATTATTAGAGCCAATGTTTTTAAATGTCTAATTGAATGAAAAAAAATACCCAGATCACTGGTAGGCTAACACTGTTGCCATGGCAGCTGCAGAGAGGTAACTTTACTTTTTCAGTAAAGGAACTTGGATTTTATATGTTCAAATAGACACAAATTCTTGTTTCCATCATTTTATTGGCAGTAAATTTGATTTAAATATAAATAGAGGCCTGTCCCTAATTGTGGCCTGGTGTAAATAAAAGCCTGGCCCTCAATGCGTTTAAGTAAATAAACCCCCGGGGCTAGATCAGAAAATTTGTGGTATAGTAAGTTTGTGTAGATGAGTGGAAGTAGACAGTCAGCAATCGACCTCAGAGCCACCAGTTCATTAGAAAATTGATTTAATATATAATATTCATTTTTTTTTTACTTTACTGGGAAAACACCAGATAGAAGCACAAGCAAAGAGTCTGACTGATGATCTGAACTCAGACTAAAGGGGTAGGAAAATAAATTGTTCTTATATTTTATTAATTTATGGATTAAAGGATTTATTTGAAAATGCACTGAGCACCTCAATGTACTAAGAAGAATAACTGCTTGGAACATTGAAAAATGAGATAGAGAAGTATTCAGGGGAGAGCCTCTACCTGCAGAGCACAATGCACAGTTTATGTGCATGTGTGTGTGTGTGTGTGTGTGTGTGTATGTGTGTGTGTGTGTGTGTGTGTGTGTGTGTGTGTGTGTGTGTGTGTGTGTGTGTGTGTGTGTGTGTGTGTGTGTGTGTGTGTGTGTTAGCAATATTACACAAGAAGGTTTTGCTTTACTACTGTTATTGGCCTGTAAGGAAACATCTGTATCCTTGTCCAATAGAAAGAAACTAATTAGGTAAGCAGGAAGTTCTGTAGAATCACAAACTGGAACATAACCAAATAACCCAAAATAATTCTTTGGGGGTGAAAAGTATTGGTAAATGTCTGTATTTTAGAATTGGTTTTCATCCCTAGCTCAAAGTGAGTGGGATATGTTAAACTATTTCCTTAATGTCAATCAGGTTTTCTAATCTGAGGTTTAATTTGTTTTTGTAATGTGTTTTAAATGTAAAATATCTGGCTAGATACACTCACCATATTTCATATTGCCTCTTTTACTGTTCGTACCGTTTGTTTTAAGCAACAGATTTTTTGCAGTTAGTTAGTGTAAATATTCAGGAGCAATTTTGACGGAATTAGTTTGGTGCAAGTTGTTGAAGATTTCACTGATAAACAGCTGGCACAACTGGAGAATCATAATAAGCCATTTCCCGTGATCCATACTGTAAAAACTCTCCACCGGGCCCCTTTTCTATTTATTTTCAGGCCTGCTCCTGTAATGTACAGGCCCGATCCTGGAAGTGTTCACAGGCTAAACACAGAGCTCTTAGACGTCAGGGAAACTGATAGTGAGGTCTTTGACATGCCAGTTACAGCCGAGACACATTCCTGCTCACAATCTGGCTCTTGCTGGACGAACCCTAAAAGTGCTGATAAGCGCAGGGGAGTGAGCCCATCGCATTTTGCTTTCACTTAAGAATAAAAGACTATGAATATATGCTAAAACTAACTTGAACCAGCAAACATGACTGTAACAAAGGTTAAAATGTAAATTATTTGTCTGTGCTGTGGCATTTCTTTTACATTGAGATATTGGTATACGCTGGTTTCTATGTGACCTAATTAGTGCAAAGTTGTAGTTGCAACTGTCGTCAGTCGCTGCTATAGCCGCTGAAGCTGTGGTCCGCTGTTCTCGCGTCTTACTTCGGGTAGGGTGGATTGGAAAAAAAACATCTGTGGACAATTTGAACGTGGCATGCTACTTGTAAACACAGCTGTGAAGACCAACCGGCCAACCTGACGATAACAAACCTCGGTCAAGAGAGACTGATGTTTCCTCGGTGGAGCTCCAGATGTGGTCGTTTGGTCTCGTTAGGTGGTACAGATGTGGTATCCAGGCGCGGGTGGGGTGGAGAAAAATGTTTGGGAATTGGAATATCAGAAGCCAATGAAGGCAACGTTGTCATATTTTTACTATTGTTATTTATTTGTATAGAAAATCAAAAAATCTTTAACCTGCATCACAAAAATGGACATTGTTTATAGCCCCCCCTTTAATTTCTCACAGAAGAGCCTGTTTCCTTTTCAGGGGAGCTGAGCTCTCCTTCGCTCTTTGTAATTCAAACCCTGGTGCTGATATACTTTATGTTATTCTTGCAAGTCACTGATTAATTCAGCTGTATGTGCAGCACACTTCAGTTTTAAATAGAAAATAATCACAGCATAGGGCTCACGTCGCCACTCTTTTATCCATATCTCTGCACATCTCCAAGCAGGGACAGAGGCGACTCGTGGTACATTTACTTCATCATCACTTAGCCTAGATGTTATGTAAATCTCAATTAATGTTATTGTTGCATTGCTTGAGTCAGACTTGTTTTACATAGCCATGTTTTTTAGGTATTTTTGGGTCTATAGTCTATGAGTGAAGCAGCATAAAACACCATGAGAGGGAATAAAACTTACCCAGTGAGGTAGGAATATAGAAGAGATAGGGTAAATCCCCCTATCAGACAACTATTGGAAAGGGGCCCAATTATAAAAAAAATTGCAGCACTTGTGCATAAATATTTAGCTCTCTGGTGTTCCTGCTAACACAAACTGTGAGAAAAGACCACCCACTATGTTGCATTTTTTTCCAACAACCATAGGCCAATCACCACATAGTGGGCAGTTAAGTAGGTGGGGGTAGCAGCACCATTTCATAGTGAGTGTGTGAGAAGGCAGACTGCATTGCTGCTGTAGGTCTAGCAGCACCATAACAGCATGCACATTTTTATCCAGAAAATTGAAATACGAAACTGTAAAAATGTCAAAATAGGTCCCCTTTAATGTATTTTACCTTCGAGCTTCATGCAAAAACTGCAAAGATGAAAGACAAAGTTTCTGTTAAAGGTTCCGCGTTGCACTACATTTACAACCACTGCATTGTTGACACGCCGTATAACATGTGTAGCATGTGACGGCAGCCTGTTATGAAGTGGCCTCCTGTCTGCCACCCGTCTGCATGCTTTCCCCCAATCTGTTCCCAACTGTCCATCATATCCAGTTGCTATTTCCACTGGACCCACTATTTGCCCCTGTCCTCCCTGCAGAACACCTAATCCCTCCACTTACTTCACTTGATTGCTTGCAGTGTTGTTTTATGCTTTGTTGTAGGCCTTTCGGCCAATTTGTATGCTTCTGATAGGGAGACTACTTTATGGATGGAAAGAATAAGAGGATTGCTTTTAATTTGAAAACTTACATTTTATATAAAAACAACAATCTGGAGCTAATTTAACTATTTAAAGTGGGTTTAAAATAATACAATAAATGTGTGTAGAGCCTTTTGCTCCATGGAAATATGGGATGTTGCTTTAAAGAAGGGCTGCACGTACCAGGGTACTGTATAAAACAGAAGCAACATGACTATGATATGCCAGAAAAATGTTTTGGACCACAGATCTTCCATACATGGATGCTTAGGCCGGTAATGAAGTGGTAAAAATAACTGGCAAAAATAGGGGCACTCTAGTCAAGTCATACACAAGGGCAATCAAACTTCTATTTTTGTGTTGTGATGGGTTAATAACAATTAGGGTTGTTCAAGCAAAGGCTATTTTTAACACGTGCAGGCACACACATGCTCATTGTAAGTGTTGCACCTGTCAGAGTGATCAGACATGCATGCACACAGTGGAAGTCTTTATTTGTAAATATTTGTAAGCTTTTTATGCAAAAAAAAATTTATTTTGTAGATTGCAACTTTTCTAGGGTAAACCTGCTGTTATAACTATGTAATAACTATAACTGCAACCCAAGGACCAAAACTAATGAAATATAATTACTCTTTCTCCATTGTTGTCCAAAATCTATCAAATAAAACACATTAAATTGCTTTTTTTCCCTTGTATGAACTTTATAATATACTAGTTACTGTTTTCTTTCATCACAGACTTGTAAAATATATCTTTTTCAAAAAAAATTAAAGAAATGTGAAAAAAATGACTAACTAAAAAAGTACTTTTCACATGTGGAAACATGAAGGAAAGTGTGATTTCTATTTCTCCTATGTAAAAGTCTGACTTTTTGTTCATTTCATGCAGCTCAACCATCTCCATATGTGGACTTCATATTGCAAACATAATGCCTGATTATGCCTCCATTGCTCCAGTTGTAATTACTATGGCCACGGGAGGGCTTCAATCACTTAAAACATTAATATATGTTGTTTTGGGTGACTTGATCGTGTTGTTTTTCTTGAGAAGACACACTGGCACAGTTTTTTGGGTCAATCCAACATAAACCATCCTGCTGTTGTAACACCTCATGTGTATTAATCCACTGCTGAAAATAGTGCCCAACAATAGCATTAGCTACTCCTGTTTAAGTAAGTTTTACCCAAAAAATAAAGTGCCCAGATTGAATTAACAAACATATATATTGTTTACTTTTTTATTCATTTATTTTTACTAAACTCATGACCCATTTTTCAAGATAATATCTTCAGCTGGAATCAGTGGGCTTAGGGTATGGAAGTCTACTAAAACATGTTTTTTCCTTTTTCATGGATTTTTTTTTCTTATCCTTCAAGGCTGGTGAACAGTAGCACAGATAAACCATAATCACCATGGGTTTTCGTGACGAAAACACGCGAAGTGAAAACACAGACAGATAATCAGTGTTCTGAATGTTTATTAACATCTCATATCATCACATTGTCAGACAGCTGCAGTCTCGCATGCCGCTATCTTGTGAGACCTTCATGCATGATGTATTACCGTTTGCGATTTCATTTTGTTTATCCCCCATGTTGATTAACAGTCTGCAGGGATTTCCTGACCTCGGAGTAGGAGACTCATCTGGCCCTTCATACTGTATGACCTCCTTCTGAGTTCCACTCCTTCAGCAGACTGGGTCGTAACTCCCCAGACCTTATCGTTTTCCCTTGAGTGGGAGACAAAGTCAGGGGGGGTCAAAGGTTACAGAGAGAAAAGACTGACACCATCTGCTAGTGATTATGTCTCTGATTATCCACCCATCCATCCATCCATCTATCCATCCATCCATCTATCCATCCATCTTTTTTCTGCTGCTTATCCAAGTCGTGTCGCGGGGGCAGCGGCCTCAGCAGGGAAACCCAGACTTCCCTCCCCCCGGCCGCATCGTCCAGCTCTTCTAGTGGAACTCCAAGGTGTTCCCAGGGTAGCTGAGTGACATAGTCCCTCCAGCCTGTCCTGGGTCTTCTTCAGGGCTGCTTCTTAGAGAGACGTGCCCAGAACATCACACCAGGAAGGCGTCCAGGAGGCACCCGCACTAAATGCCTGAGCCAGCTCATCTGGCTCCTCTCAATATCAGCTCTTCTCTGGCTGAGAACCATGACCCTCAGATTTGAAGGTGCAGATTCTCTTCCAACAGGTCCAGATCGACCCACAAAAAGAAGCAAACTAATCCAGATGGCACCAAATGGCAACCCCTCAATGCCCTGGCTGCACCTAGAAATGTTGTCCATGAAGTTATGATAAATAGTGTTTTGAACAAAAATGATGACAAAGTGCAACTCCCACTGGAAATAAATCCACCTTACTACCAGTAATGCAGACCAAGCTCTGAGACCAGGCATACACGGATCGGATGGCCCATGTCAACAGATCCAGAACCCTATACTCCCAGAGCACCCCCCACTGATTCCCAGAGGAACATGGTCAAACACCTTCTCCAAGTGTACAAGGAACATGTAGACTGAATAGGCAAACTCCCACTCCTGAATACAAGGTTCCTGTATCCTCCTCCTTGAATAGACCTTTCCAGGGAGGCTGAAAAGTATAACCCTTCTGCAGTTGGAGCACACCCTCCAGTCCCCTGAAGAGAACACCAAGAGCCTATAGAGGCCACCCAGGGCCTTGCTACTGAGGAGCTTTTGACGACCTCAGCCATCTCAGCCCCAAAGACAGAAGGGCTCCCCACTGTATCCGCAGAATCCTCCCAGAAACCCTTCTCCATGGCCTCACCAAACTCCTCCACCATGTCAGCCAAAATCTAAACTATTAAGTAATCAATTTCAGTATTAGGCTGATTACTCTAACTGTAGGTCAGGAAACTGGGCACTGAACACTTGCTTTTATGGTTCTGTTTCACTTCTTTGACCATTGTGGGTGTTCTTCGTCCTCGCTGGGATGTAACTGATGCTGCCTTTATGTCCTTGTCATGTTGTGCTGTCTGTTCCTTTTATTCATCCTCCATTGTCCATCCTCCTCCTTCTCCTACTCCTCCTTTTACTCAAAAGTGGTATGATTTATGTACTTACTGGTAAGTACATCTTCTTAACTCCTTTTCAGATTGTAGACACGTCACGCACACACACACACACACACTCTGTCAGAGTGAAACAGTGGCCAGAGGGCAGGCGCTGGGCTACTGTGGGTGATGAAAGGTCAAGAGTGGCAAAAAAAAAGTCAAGATTGACTTCCTGGGCCTGGCTGTGCAGATGGGATAAAATGCACAAGTGAATCTACCACATTCTAATCTAAGGATGGTGGGGTGGCCACCAGTGTGGCCACGGCCGCCCATATAAATTTGTTGGCCTCACTGGCCACCCCAGCACCAGTCACATAGAATGTAGTGTTTTCCAACACCCCCTTCAACATAGCAATTTTCTTGTTGCTCCACACAATAGTGATCAGACAGTTAAAACATAGTTTTAGGCTAAATAAAACATAATACCATTGTTGGCTTGATGTGCCAAAATGTTTGCTGTGTTACTGTGATATGCATATCTAAGCACCAAAGAGTTTAATTCGCCCCAGGCACTAACCTGACCTCTGACCTCCATAATGGGGCCCATATAGGACCCTGAGGGTCAAAGGATAGTTAGAGGCCCACCTGTGTATACAATTAAATCCAGGAAGCTTGTTTTCAAACCGAAACACAACACTGAAAAGGTAAATTTCTTATGCTGGCACAGCTGATGGGCAAGATTTAGGCAAGATTTTATGGCATTGTGAATCAACTGAGTAAATGGTTATTTTGAATTACTTACGGTATAAGTGTTTCATAAACAAAATCATTTGTTACTTTTTTTGTGAGTTAACATCTGAATGAAAGCTTCCTTTGCATCAGCATTTAATAACATTAAAGTGTATCAATATTAATAAGTCACCAACGTTAAGTGAAAATTAATTAACAATTTATAATTACTGAAGTCTGCAGTTTAAGATGTTCAGACATGATTAATAATAAAGCATCAAGGCTGTATTTGTAAATTCTAATAAGTCATTAAAACATGGAAGAATTGCCTGATTAGCTTAAAGAAGAATTGCAATATTTTTGGCTACATGGTGACAGCAGATCAAGCTGTTAAAATCAATTTCACAGAGTTGGTTCGCTTCATCCTCCCTTTATCGCTCCTGCAATCGGTCTCAGTGTAGAAAGAGTCCCCTCACAGTGACATGTGTTTCCTGTGCTTGATAATCAAAGCTGAGGAAATGGGCACTGCCAGGCTCGCCAGGGCAGAACTGCAAAGCAATTTAGTCTAAGTTTGTAGATACGGGTTATTAGCTGCAGGCCTCGTGCTTTATAACGTCATGTTCTTTAGATTGGGGCTGCTTTTTGGAGTTTTTTTTTTAAGGTTGCAACTTAAACCCTTTTTAAGTGCAAATTGCATCAACAACACACAAACAAACCAACCTGAAAATCAGGCTTCAGGAATTTATATTGATTTATTTGTACCAGTTTTAGTTTGGTTTGACTTTGGTGGGATCGAAAAGCTTGTGAAATGCTTTGTGACAAAGTACAGTGAAGTTAGTATTCCAACATTCAGCTGACTCACAAACTGCATTCATTTTCACACAGTCAGACTAGTTGAGTGCCAGAAAAGAGTGTCTTCCCGTAAACCATTGGTGGACATCTTCATCTCATCATCATCATTTCCTGTGCTTGTTTACACTAAATGTTCTCCCACAAAACAGAGTTCATGTTTGTGAAACAGATTAGCTGAAATGTCAGTTGCCAGTAAAGGTTAACATCTCTATTTGTTGTTTTGCTCCGACCACTTCAATCCTAACTTTTATATTATTGTCTCAAGAATTAATTTCTTATGCAGCCAAGAAACATAGAGTGCACACACAAAGAAGTAAGGATACATAAAGACTAATAAAAGTAAGTGAATTTGGCAAAGTGTAAGGGTCACTTTAAACGATTTGTCTTAGTTGTTGGGTTGAATTAACAGGAAAAAGCATTCAAGACTATTTTTCCTTTTTGGAATGATGCATGATTTAAAAAGTGGATACGTCTCCATTGTTGTACATTCCAGATTTCTGTTTGGGCTATTTTTGCTTTTTCCTGATGGATTTAAACATTATGAGAAGTGTGCAGTTACTTGTCATATTCTTACTGGATACTATTAAAAGAAACCTGTGAATAAACTTATTATAATAACAAAGATATGTGAACAAATGAGTCACATAATAAGTGCATCCTGAGCTCATATTTCTCATGCTTAACCTTATAAAACTCTCATGTTACATAGTCCCATTGAAGACAATTGGATTATTTCTATTCCTGTTAAACTAACAACATTAAAAAAAAATCTATACACCGACTCCAGTCCACACAGACATCATAAACAACAATAAGCCAAGCCGGATCAATACTTTGGAAGGCATAATATGCACCTTTATTGCCATATAGAACATGATGTCACCTGTTTATTTATTGGTGAAGCCGGGTGAAGCGTGGTAAGGTGCATGGAGGCCATGTGGTAGAGATCAGTGGAGCAGCATGAGAGGCTTCCTGTGGTTAGGGAGCCTCAGAGCAGAGTGGATTACATGTTTAGAAGTCTTGGATCACAGTACAGCCTACAGCCATACCTTCACCTCCATCTGGTGCTGCAGCCACAGCAGCCTGTCTAATGACCCCGGCCCGCTGGCTCCCCGCGCAAACGGCCCAGTCGTCAATATGTCTGACCCAAGGATGGACTTGAAACTTCACATCGGCAGGACGTCCACTGGTCCTCGGGTCGACGTCCAGAGCATTGCTCACAATAGTTACCGAGAAGATCTGTGATCCTAACATACAGTATTCACAACATTCAGTAAATAGCAGCAATTCTATATCAGTTCATACATGGTTAATAAGTTCTTAAGGTAACACTAACTGCCTGCAACAAAAGAAAAATATAGCCAGAGAATGGCTATTGAATGGGTATCTGATCTAGCACTCATTAAAAGTGATCATTTAAAATTATGATTCCATTTTATTTCAGCAATTTTATCAGATATAAATAAGGTATAAATTGATTAATCAGTTATTTTGCAAGTGTTGTGAGAGGTTGCTATGTGAATTTCTTTCTGAACCAATTTATTCCAATTTAATTTAAATCAATATATATATATATATATATATATATATAGCACCCCAATGTCCCAAATAACGACTGGCTATAAGATATCAGCTCTATATTTTACACAGTTTCAAGCTATTTATTAGCTGCCCATTTTAAGGATTTAGATAAGGTTACCAAATCAACATCTATTAGCAAGGAGCAGGTATCATTATTATCTAATAGAAAGTAATTTTCATTATTTAGTAATTCCAATTTGGTGGCCAAAACATACACGTCACTGAAACAGCCCTTTATGAGAAGGATAATGTGTTATACGATGCTGCCTGATGGTTTGGTAGTTACTCTGTAGTAATAGAAAACACCCATTCCTCTGCAATCCCTTAATCATTTGTTGCTCCTCAGGGGTCAATTCTAGGTAATCCATTATTTTAAATTTACTTGTTGCCATTAGGTCAAACACATTCAACACCAAATCCATTGCCCTCTCGTGCTGATAATATTCAGCTGAACTCCGGTTTCTTAATAAAACATAAACAGAGCAAACACGAGGAGACCTGGGATGACCTCGAGCACACTGTGAATGCGAAGCCACCTACTGGGAGCCTCTTCAATCAAAGACCTGTCTTTCTTGTGGTGCTAGGGTGCAGGGCTGAGATGATGCCCGGTGCTCAACAATTGTTCTGATATCCAGCATCAAGATCTCCACCTTTTTTTTTTCTCCTTTTTTTTTCCAAAGGACCCAATTCCCAGAGAGAACACATGCAGTCTCATGAAACTTGCCCAAGGAAAACAGCCACCCCTGTGACCTGTGGGGACTGTCCGTGTGGGCCTCAAAATCCTCCAGGGAGAGCCCATGGACCGAGCATGGGATGATTTAATTACACAAGAAAAACACTGTTTGTGTGTGTGTGTGTGTGTGTGTGTGTGTGTGCGTGTGTGTGTGTGTGTGTTTGGCCATGTTTTACTTGCTTGGCTTAACTGTCGCCATAGACTACAGCAAGACGGACCGTTTGGACCACATGTGATTTCTTTCCTGCGTCGCTCATAATTTTAGTCCAAAGAAATAAAAAAAGAACACAGACCATGTGTGTTTGCAGGTGTGTTGTTGTGTATCTGCCTGGGCTGCCCGTGTGTGTTTACAGTACATAGAAGTGTTTTTTTCCTGTAAAGAAATTGCAGAAATATCTCAGTATGAAACTGAAAGGCAAATAGGTGTGTTATCCAAGAAGGTAACTATATGTTAATAAAGTAATATGGAAGAAGGCTCATGCAATTTACACACACACACACACACACACACACACACACACACACACACACACTCATGCACAGTAAATAAGCCCCTGCAAATTGTATGATAGCAGCTGCTGCAGTGGATCTGCTTGATTGCCTTCCCATTGTTGCATGTGATCAAGGATCAAAGATCTGTTTATTATCCTTGGTTTATTAAACAGCTGTGCAGACATTTTTCATCCAAACAAATGAAATCAACAGCATGTCCAATAATTTTTACAGAAACATACCTATTAAAAAATAGTGTTGCGGCATCCATAAATGCAGTATAATCCATAATATTAATAAAACACCAACAGCTCAGAAGAAGCTTTTAAAAAAAAAACACCCGGGACTCTTTTTGCCACAGCAGTCCCCATACTCCAATTTGGTTTCAAAATTACCCTTTTATCAACAAAAGCTCTCTATATAAAACTATGAACATTAAAAGTACAAACATGGGACAAGCGGCTTACTGTAAAACAAATAAATAGGCTACAAATAAAAAATGGGGGTGGATAAAAACTAAACAAAAACTAGTCATGGAATCAAACGCACTTAGAGGCGCAGACAAAGGCTGAAAGGAACAGTGGGACGAGAAACAGAGGCGATTGCATTGCCTCGTTTCCCTGTATTGTTAAGAAAACACTAATAAAACCAAAACCTTAATGCCTTGACGCATGCTTCTGCAGTGCAGAATCACACACATGTGCCAGCTCACCCATATGGTTGCACTTAATTGGTAGGGAGCTTCACAGCTGAAAACTTGAAAATGGATCACAGATTAAAAAAAAAAAAAGATCAAGCGGGGACTTAAACGCTGGGTCGGACTCGATGCAAATAAAAAAACAAACACGCCACATTCTAATCTGTAGCGGGGAATCATTTTGCAGATATCACGTAAACACTTGGTGAGGGATGACGCTGCAAAAAAACGGTCGGTTCGGGGAACGTTTTCTGCCCCTGACCTTCTCAGCCACTATTGGAGCTGCACAGACGTAACAAAATGACGCTGTTTGTCCAGTTTTCTAGGCAACGCCATGGCTGATCATGTGATGACTGATAAAACCTCAATATGTCCACACATAGACACTATGTCTGTCATCGGTATTTGATATTTGATCCCTTGGTTTGATGCCAACAGCTGAAGGTGTAATGACGCAGCAGGGGAGACAGATAAATGATAATTGAGCAGAGCAGCTCCTCCAGTTGTCTGTGCATCAAAGGAAAAGTGTATTTTCAATCATGTCTATCATCATGTGTATTAAAAAGTTAACTACACTGTGGGTAGGCTTCCAGACCAGCGTGTATTTTCGTTTCCTACCTAGAACCTACACTCTTAGGACCACGGACTGACTGTAAACTCTTGGAAATCCCCCTTGTGTTGCACACTGACGCTGGCAATAACTAAGCGAAGCACAGGCACTAAGCATAGAGCATGCTTAGAGACCAGCTACAGACATGCGTGAGAATTTTCTAACCTTTTGCAGAGTTCAGCGGGCTTTGGCTCTCTGCCTAGAATCGTCAAGCTCTGGATGAATTTGGGGCCTTTTGATTTTTTTTTTCTTTTGAATATTAAAGGGTGGTTTCTATAAACAGTGATAAAATAAATGATTGAATTATAAAAGGCTATTAACATTAACCCGACTTATAAATCAGAATCAAATAAAATCTAAACCAGTGGCTCCTCACCTTTTGTGGCTTTTGACCCTTTTAATCGGAGGCAAAGTGAACTTGTGACCCCGTCAAATATACATCAAAGCTGATGTATTTTCATGAGCTTGAAGGAAAAAGAGATTTTTTTTTTTTTTAGCATCTCAGATTGTTAGTTGGAGTACATTTTACAGGCATAATGGGATAAAACTTCTTGGTATTTCAGAAGAAAATCTGTCTAATAAACCCTTTCTATCTCACAGCCTGAGGCCACTCAAACCCTAGGTCAGAACCACACATCCAAACATTACACCCATGTGTCCACACCACATGGGAAAGTGATTAAGATTTGATTCTAATTTAAAGGAGGCATTTTGACATTTGCTGTTATAAAACCACAGAGTTGAGACTCTGACTTTTACCTGCATTTTATTATATTTTTTTCTATCATTTAAAAAAAAATATTATTCTTTAATTTGCTATAGAACCACTGTGGCGATTGCATGTTTTGTGTGGTGCGATGGAATTAAATGTGATGAGTGTTTTACGGGTGCAGCTTTTTCTGTAATACTGTGTTATGAGGAAAGGACCACTAGATGTCATAATTGCTTGGTTTTTAGGAATATCCACCCGTCTGCTTACAAATCTTTCTGCTGTGCTGAGATACAGACAGAATGGTGTTTCAATGGCTTTTATTTTGTATTTATTTTTTTTGGGGGGGGGGGGTTCTTGATGAGCAAGATACAATTTTATCTTTTTTAAGTATTCATACATAAAACTCATACAAGCTTATCAGTTTTATATATAGTCAATAAGACGATTTGAAAAAAAATACAAATGAGACACAAGTAGTTGAAAAGATAATGTTCATGATGAATTTATGATTTATATTTAGTGATAATAACTTGAATTGTATATTATATTGTTTTCTCTATTTAATGAATATTTAACATATCAGAAGTGAGAAAAAAAAATAGGAGAATTAATAAACTAAGATAAGGAAAAAGAATTCTCACAAATTACATTTCACACACTAACGCAATCACCTAAACTTGTGTGCAAAAGTCCTGCATTAATGCATAAAAAAAAGTCTACCTTTAACATTTCACTTTCCCTCTGCACAGTCAGAACAAAAGCAGGGTATCAGCCCCCACATGATACCCCCACACCCCCCCCACCGCCCCCATCCCCTGTCTTGTTTCTTCAATTTCTCCTCTCTCCGTCTTTCCAATTCAAGTCAGACAGATGCCTCTCCGGAACTTCAGAGCTGTGGAGTGGAAGTGATGAAAGCCACAAGCCGGGTCCCACTGCAAGACCCCAGCTCCTCGTCTGCCAGCGCAAACCCTCTCATTTAGAAGCACATCCTGGAACTGGGGCTGCTTTTTAATTAAAGCCTTGGTGGATTGGGCGAGACCCAGCAGAGGTTGCGAGGGAAACTTTAAAGTTGCACTTGACAGGTATATTTAAGTTCACCAAGTTTGACCAGATGGAACATGTATATTGTATAAGTCTTTGAATATGGTGGTGGAAAGAAATATATCAAACAAGCAAAAAAAGAAGGAAAAAAAAAAAGCGTGGAGGGGAAAAAGGAAAAAGGGAAGAGTGGAAGGGTGGGTGCTAGATGGAGGGGGGTGAGGGGTGTGTGTGTGTGTGTGTGTGTGTGGGGGGGGGTAGTCGTATGGGGAGCCCAGAGCAACGAGCATGGTGGAAGCGGAGCACAGCCTTCTGGGTAGAATCTTAGATGTTTCGGCAAGGAGCATCTCAGGAATGAATTCACTAAGAGCAGCAGTCTTCATCTGGCTTCAGATTAAATAAGACATTTGAAAGGCTTAATTGTTAATATTCATCAATATGTCTAATTATGCGGTGAAAAATGCATCGTGAGCTCCTCCGCGGGTGAACACGCGTGTCCCTGAGAGGAGACACTTCTAACGTGTTTTTTTATGATTCATTAATCGGCGTTCGCTAATCAGAAGCATCGCGAAATTGGACAAACAAACAGTCAACTGATCAAAAAGAGGCCAGCATGCAGTATTGAACCGCGATCCCTCTGCGAAATCGTCTTTTCTTGAGGCGCAAACATTAAGCGTTCACTTGTTACACACCAACCCGCCATTTGTGAATGTTCTTCATCCAAAATGGAAACTTTCTCAAAGTGTTGCTGTCTCACTGCATGGCCGATTTGTCCAAAAGGAACTGTAGGACAGGAATGTATGTTAACGGTCACATGCTCTGAAATGGTATTTTCAAACACAAATTCATACCAAATGAATGTATGCAAACTATGTGCAGTGTGTGTTTTGATCCACTTTTGTCTTCTGAGTGTGGAAAGAGTGAAGAGCTTTGTGTTTGCTCCCTCTAGTGAATTATTTTGGAAATGACTCAACTGGACACTAGATAGAAGGAGAAAAGGTATATCAGCAGGAAAAGAACATCAAATCTTCCCATGCATGTACACGGCATGTGTCATGCAGTAACCGCCCCTACAATGTCGTATTCTTTTGACAAGGAAAGGCATTTAGAAGTTAAAAAAAAACCCTCTAGTCAGAGAAAATGTTAATTCCTCTGAGTCCAGTTGGTCAGCTTGGCTATTTCCCACACCCAGCACTTACCCTTTGATTTCATCATCATACTGGCCTTATGTAACTGAGAAAGTGTTAAGGAAATGATTCGTACGTGTACCGCAGCTGTATCCTCTGATTAATCTTTCATTCTGGGAGTTTGAATTCATAGCATTTATTGTATGGAATGCGGCAATATTGAGCAATATGATGAATCCAGCCTGGGGAAACAATACTAAAAGTGAGTGGAAAAAATATGTATTTATTCAAGTGAACTGTTTGTTATTTATTGTCCGTATCCAACATGTATGTTCTTCCAATGGTATGTCAGTGAGCGGTTAAGATTTAAAAGCACCGGGCAGTTCTCTTTTGCTTCTGTGAATTAATAATCAAAGAAAAATGGGAGAAAAAAGGGAGTGAGGCCTTCAAAAATCAATGGACCCATCAACAAGACTGGATGTTTTATGTGTGCCTTCCTTCACCTGGGTGACTGAGTGTGTGCATGGGTTATGGTGCGTGCACGTGTCCACACACACACACACACACACCGTGGCGCCGGAGCTAGCGCGCCGAGCCGAAGCGATCACACCGGCGGTTGTACATCTAAATCAAGGGCAAACCCGGAGCGGCGCTAACTTGTGTAGAGACAGGGTACTCTTTTGGGTTCGCTCCTTCTAAACACCAGTTGTCTCCTCCAATCAGCGTGGTCATGTCTGCATTATTGATTGCGGGGGGCCTGAGGGGCCCAGGCTCAGATGGTGCACAGGCTCACAATGTTCTCCCGTGTGTCTGGAGAGAGAGAGTGTGGTTCTCTGGGAGAGCTCAGAGGTAAGCTAGGACCAAACAGAAATTAGGCCTTAAGCCGAAAACCTGAGCCAACCTGTTCTGGTTTAACTGGAAATAAATGGTAGCAAGGCCTCTCCTGGGGAGGGGGGATTTGATGGTCACGGCCTCTTACTCTGCAAACCTAACGCTGGGAAAAGGATGAAGAGAGCGAGTATGTTTAATGTATCTACAGGGAAAACGTGGAATAAACGTGGATAAAGAAGGAAGGCATCGTTTAAGCACATTTTCTCATTAAAGGTAGAATGTGTAAAACAGGGAGGGTGTGCTAACTGTTGCTGGCTTCGACTCCACTGACGAACTTTACTTAACAGGTGTAATGCTAATTTAAAAAAAGCCCAAGCCTTTAAAGCTGAATTTTGAAACAGCTCACGAAGCCTTTAGACTTTATTTTATTTCATTAATATATGATATTACAGTATTAGAGGAAAATGATTAGGAGAAGAACTGCCAGTAGGAAGCCTGCTCTCTTAAATGACACGTAATTGGTCTGAATGTCCTACATATGCTAGATTTGACAAAGCCTGGATGTGGAGCCAAGACGAGGTGCAGAAGTTTACTATCCCTTCAGATCACTTGAGCTACAATATACTGAAAGGTTATTATGGAATGGATTTTTGCCCAATGACACACACACACACACACACACACACACACACACACACACACACACACACACACACACACACACACACACACACACACACACACACCCGTGCTACTGTCCCCAGCTTTAACCTAGAATATAATTAGCAAATTAATCAATAATGAAAATAATCCATACAGTAGTCACAATAGCATCAGTGTTTTTGACATTGTGCACTTCTGGTGTCATTTTTTTAAAAGACAAAGACTATATAGGAATAAACCCTTTAATCTCTCTACAGATATTAAGCATGTTGCTTTATCTTTTCTTTTGCTATTTGACCCCTGCCTAAATTACATTTAGAATGAATTCATCCCAGATGGATAACTTATCAAGACTTGGATTTAAAAAGTAACTGGACGAGATATCAATTTAAAATTCTTTCCCGGGCCTTCCAGCCTTCCAGGGCTACATTTTAATTGAAGCTGAGCTCAATGAAACACCCTATCAATTAGATGTAGCAGAAGTGATTGGTTACATGTTCTGGGAGCATGTCTTTTTGTTCTGGTGGTGCAGTGTATTTTCCAATGACTGTAATAGGAGCTAATGTGATAGGCCGTAATTGACCTAAAGATCTGTCTCAGTCAGTGTCAATTTAGCATTAGCTTTTTCATTAGGCCCTAAAATAAATCGGCTAAACTATCACATTTTATTAGACTTTAGACATTGGACGTTATGCTGGAAAAAGTAGGATTAAAATAAGGGAACTGAATTGCAAACAAATATTTTTTTTTTCCCCCGTTAAACATTTCAGAGTCATCTGTAATGGCCATTTTAACAGAGAAATAATTGCATTTGATCATTCTATAAAACCATTGATGTTTCCTCCAAAAGAAAGAAAAAACGGATTATTTCAAAGATTCCTTAATGGATTAATTTATTTTGTTGAATCCATTTGATATGTTTTCACCACAAGAGCGTAAATCAATCACCATACACTGGTTGAAGACTGAAGACCTAACCATAGCTGGAGCCAAATTATGAAACAGTTCGTGATGACCACAACACCATGTTCATGCAAGATAAGTTCAGGTTTTAATATTTTAAGTTACTGGGCAATATTTATTCACTTCTGTCATAAAGGAATTGGGAATGTGGTTTACCTTGATGTGCTTTGATTTATTCTGCACGCCCTGAGGTTATACCCGGGAATTAGGGAGCATCAATAAGGAAAGACCATCTCCCCTATCCCAAAAGTGATAATTACCAACATCACTATTGATCGGACTACTGATGCATTGCTAATTGTTTCTTGCAGTTATTTATTTAATTCCTTCTCTGGCCATGTGAATGTGTTGACCTTGTGCAGCAGGAAATATGAGGGTTGTTCAGTAGCAGCAAAACACACATTAAGATTCCAGTGGAAACCCTTAAAACATCGTGGACTTTTCTTTTTTCCCCGTCCAAAGGAGAGAACTTGCACATGATCTGTTCATGAGGTTAAAGAGCACAAGCAGAATGGCAATTTGATTCGAGACAACGTCGGACGGCACCTCATCGCGGCGTCGGAGGGGGGATGCTGTCAAAAGTCCTCACAGGCATTACTGCAGGTTCAAGATGTCATCGTGCTGATCAACTACAACGTTACATTATCTCAGCTATAGAATAATAATGGGGATTATTCATCATTAAATGTGTGTTGGATTCAGCACATCAAAAATGTATTCAGCTCTCTCTTAAATTAATTTCTCCACACATTGGTCCTAACATGAACTCAAGGTCTACCTGCATTATTTTGTGACTATATTTGGGGGTAAATAGTGGAAGATGAGATTGACAAAATGTTTTTTTAGAATTGAATCTAAACTAAGTTTCTTACAAGTCTGTGGTCAAAATCCATAACAGAACGCCTTCTATTTTGTGCTATTCTCGCTGAAATCGTGTCTAGGATAATGAGCAGGTCATTTGTTATTCAGGCTGATCAATGCTTTTTACAGGTATAATATAATAACTAGATGCCGAAACTGACAGCATTTCAAATCAAAGTGCTAAGACCTGCAATCTGAAGAAGAAGTTCAAGTATACAAGCATAACAATATATACATTGTTAAATTAACATTCTTCCCCATATGAGCCGAATTACCCCAATGTGGTGGAGAGTGGAAGCTTTTACTGACCTTTGTACGCTGATAAAAATCTCTATAACATAAAATCTGAATAATGTATTTTGGTAAATTTTGTGAAACGGATTTAATCGGAGAATTGGGTCTTTTCTTGAAAAACTAAAAAAAAAACTGATCTTTTTTATTTGGTTTAGGTCATGATCTCTTTGCTGTGTTTGTCATTTTTATTTACAGCATATCCGTGTGGAGACCGCTGAAGGATCTACCGTTAACGTCTTGGCGAGGCATCTATTGAGCGAGCTGCGCCCTGAGCGCATGAGATGTGAAAGAAATTGCGATTTCAGGAAGAGAAATGAAACAAAAGGAATACCTGACAATGGTATGGTCAAATACAGTGTATGAAAATGTCAGTTTAACAAACTGCAGGTGTCTGACTAAATTCCCTTACCCGAGGCCATGAGGAGGTAACTGTGTCTGCAGGAGTTTAAGAATAATCAGAACTGACTTCTATTTAAAAGGTGATTGTCTGAGTTCTGAACTGTCGAGAGACTGCTCTGCTGACATGTTTTTTTTTTTTGTCAGGAAACCCCAAACTGTAATTGAAGCATGGAGGATAATTGTTTTTTCTGTTTCATAAAATAAATGCCGTGGCATGAAGCTAAATGTGTAGCAGGGCAGCAGTGTGATAGCAGAACGGACAATCCACTGACTCACAGAGTCAGACCACAGGTGCTCTGGGACACGCGCTGCATGAAATGCATCGCATCAGGGCCAGACGCCACGTGTGTGTGTGTGTGTGTGTGTGTGTGTGTGTGTGTGTGTGTGTGGTTGTCCGTGGAGACAGCTGGCCTTTGCCAGGACATCTGGTACCTGTCATAACGCTTAGTGTGTGTGTGTGTGAGCACTTCATTGGTGTGCCTTGCCCAGTTCTGCCCACCCATCAGGCACCTGTTTAGACCTTTAGTCGGAGCTGTAACAGAACATCAGTGAGGGCCATGTCGGTGTCTAATGCAAGGAGCGTCCCAGCATGGGGAAAGGAAGTCCTTGAAGAGGGCTAGAGAGTCTCCAATCACCACACAGTGAGGGATTTGGGGCTCCATGCAGGAGTGTAGTGATATGAGTGTGTGTGTGTGTGTATATATATATATATATATATATATATATATATATATATATATATATATATATATATATATATATATATATATATATATATATATATATATATATATATATATATATATATATATATATATATATATATATATATATATATATATATATATATATATATATATATATATATATATAGGGCGACACGGTGGTGCGGTGGGTAGCACTGTTGCCTCACAGCAAGAAGGTCGCAGGTTCAAGACCGCCTTGGGCCTGGGTCTGGGGCCTTTCTGTGTGGAGTTTGCATGTTCTCCCCGTGTCTGCGTGGGTTTTCACCGGGTACTCCGGTTTCCTCCCACAATACAAAAAACATGCTCAGGTTAATTGGTGAACTCTAAATTGCCCATAGGTGTGAGTGTGAGAGTGAATGGTGTGTGAATGGTGTGTGTGCCCCACGATTGGCTGGCGACCATCTGGGGTGTATCCCTGCCTCTCGCCTTAACGCGCTGGGATAGGCTCCAGCAGACCCCTGCGACCCCGAAAGGGAATAAGCGGGATAGACAATGGATGGATGGATGGATATATATATATATATATATATATATATATATATATATATATATATATATCTGGTACCAGATACGCTACACATGCTATCAACTAGATTTATATTCTAGGTGGATTAAATATTTTAATCCATAAATATTTTAATTATCATTCTTTTTTGGTTACACCATTTGGCATTTTCTGTAAAAAAAACCCTGCAAAATCATGATTAATAATTTAAAAAATAAATAAATAAACATACAAATGGACTTGAACACAAATGAACATTTTAAGAGACTTAATGAATGATTTTTAAAACTGTATTTTTGATTTGTCAATGACCAATTTATACACACACATAAATAAATAAAAACAAATAAATAATGTCTGTCTGTCTGCCTATATATATATATATATATATATATATATATATATATATATATATATATATATATATAAATATAAATATATTTATCAACATTATTATATTAACAATATTAACCACTGTATGGATGTTAAAATTATCACTGTAAAGGTTAAACTCTTTCGTGTTGTGAAAGAGATTGAACAAAAACAGATCCCTAACGTAGTTCCTCAGGGATAAAATGTCTGTTTTCCCAGAAAATCAATTCCTCTTTCACAATTTTGATCCAGCATTTTTCCTCTGTTGCCCAACGGACATGCAAATGACCAATGTATGTTTGCTCAGATGCGCTTGAGGTCACCCAGGTAGCTTTCCATCTATGGATATCGGGCTGAATCTGTTGAGTTTCGGAGCTTTCCGGGCTGCGTCGGACGGCATTTCCCATACTGATATTGGTATCGGAAGAAATGTAGATGAGCGGACGCATCAATTCCAGACGAGTAGATACAGGAGGATCACACAGTCTGACTGATGACCTCAGTACCTTCGCCACAGCTGAATCCTGTTTAATAAAGTATCATTCTGACACAACAGTGGGTGATATATTATGGCTTTTAATGAACAATGTGCAAACCCACACACACACACACACACAGACACACACACACACAGACACACACGCATGCACATATTTACAATAGATGTCAGCGGTTGATGATCTACACTTCCCCCTGTCTCTCTCTCTCTCCAACTCCCGCCTCCTCCAGATTGTGAAGTTGAGCCTCTAGCAGTGTAGTGCTGAAGGTGTTTGTGCTGTTATGCCCTCTGGCTTGGCTGCCAGCTTACTCCCACTGATCTGAGCCAGAAGGCAGACTGCCGAGGAATACCGATCACCTTGCCCAGACCGAATCCTTTGAGCTCTCTCTGGCATCTTTCCCCCTTCTGCCAGTTTCCTCCTCGGCTCCTCTCTTCCCCCTTCTGAAGTTGACAACAAAGACATCCTCAGGGTCCTCCTTGATGTGAGACCCACTCTTGATCTTTTTTCCCTATGTTTTTGTACCTTATAGTTGCACTACTTTCATATTCCGCTAGCACAATATTTACACACCAGAAGACAAAGAAACATGAGTCTTTTCATGTCGGGGGCCCTCGCCAACATGTTAATCACCTGAGGACCTGCAGTGGTCATGTTGGCCCGGCAGAGGCAGGACATTAGTGAGACATCTCTGCACATAGGCCCCTGTTTGACCAAAGCTTTAAAGGCATTTTACAGGGTAAACCTATCTATCTATCTATCTATCTATCTATCTATCTATCTATCTATCTATCTATCTATCTATCTATCTATCTATCTATCTATCTATCTATCTATCTATCTATCTATCTATCTATCTATCTATTACATCTATTTCATATGTCATATCACTGTACTATCATTGGGGCCACGATATCCAATAAGACCCGATCCTCTGCATACATCACTCCGTCTCTTCTCCCCTTACCCCGCTCCGCCCCCCCTCAAGCGCCCCCCCCACCCCCAACACCCCACCGCCAGGCCCCCCTTCTTCCATGAAGAGAAATCTCTGAAGAGCTAATTAGTGGTGGAATGGAGTCCAGGAACAGCCAACAGAGCAGAGGAAGGGAGATTGGCGCTGGCGTGAGCTTTATCGGTCAGGGCCTGACAGAGGGGTGACAGTTGAGTGGAGGCAAACCACTGGCTCACAACTGACAGAGACAATAAAGTGAGTATTTGATAAGGAGAGTGACAGACAGACAGGCCAGCTTCCTAGGGGCCGTCCCGTGGCCCATATAGACAAACCGCACGGTCTCTCCCCCCTCCCCCGTCCCTGCCAAAGTGCTGAGTTTGTCAACTCAGCTGGTTCATAATCTTGACTTTAATCCATTTCAAAACACTTGTTTAATCTCAAAGAGTGGCATGCTTAACAAACACTGTTACTGGTGTTCATCTTAATACATGCAGTATATATGTTACTGCATACTGTACACGTGTATACTATGTATATTATGGCTGTTCAAAATAATGTGACAAGTTTGAAATTAATGCAGCAATTTTTTTCTGATGAGGTCTTAAATGCTATTTAATAGTGAAGCCAGCTCGTTAGACCCAGAGAGTCATCTTTAATCAGCGCTTATTTTTGAATATTTTGTAATTATCAGTCAGGCAATCAATTGCAAAGCTTTACATTTTGCAGAAAAGTACAGTAATTGAAAGTGGCGCCCTAATTTTATTCTGTGAAAAAGACCTTTCCTACCCTACTTAGACTGTAATAGTATATTTCTATTTAAGGATTCTGATAATTATCCTCTCGAACAAATAGGAATCATGGGGGAAAATGAAATATTCTGGTATGGTATTTGAAAGAGTATCAATAAAGTAAATAAAACTGAAAATGTCATTTTAACTGTGATAGAGGGATTAAATAACTTGGCGCTGGTTGAGGTGGGAAAGAGGGGGTCTTTTTGCTGCCTTAGTGTCGAGATTTCCTATTGTAAAATGTCACTGTAGTTTTAAATATTTTTTGTATCATTAATTAATTAATTTTTTTTAAATAAATGTATTTCAATTCAAATTAGATTTAACAATCCAACTGTGATAATTACAACTATAGAAGCTTGTAGTAGGGGGCTTTAATGTTTTCCATATGAATTTTGCCTATTAAACTGGGCCTACAATAAACAATAAAATAAATAAATACAGTATGTAAAAACAATAAAAAGTAGAGCACCCCATAGTGTCATGCACTATAAATATACCATGTTAATGCTCACAATAAATAAAATAAGAATTCCATCCATCCATCCATTTTCTATCCCGCTTATTCCTTTTCAGGGTCGCAGGGGTCTGCTGGAGCCTATCCCAGCGCATTTATGGCGAGAGGCAGGGGATACACCCCAGATGGTCGCCAGCCAATCGTGGGGCACACACACCATTCACACACCATTCACACACACACTCACACCTATGGGCAATTTAGAGTTTGCCAATTAACCTGAGCATGTTTTGTATTGTGGGAGGAAGCCGGAGTACCCGGTGAAAACCCACGCAGACACGGGGAGAACATGCAAACTCCACACAGAAAGGTCCCAGACCCAGGCCCCAAGGCGGTCTTGAACCTGCGACCTTCTTGCTGTGAGGCAACAGTGCTACCCACTGCTCCACCGTGTCGCCCAAAATAAGAATTCATTTTTTCAAATAATATAACTTTGCTAAATATATATCTGATTCATGTTAATGTTTATATTCCAACATTGGGAGTAAAAAATCAAAATATGCTCACACTGTAATTTTATTGCCCCCCTACAGAATCTCTGAGGGCCCCCTGGGGGGTCTCTAGCCCCCTGTTGAAGACCCCTAGCCTATAGTATTGCATAGTAGCCTATGGTATAATATAGTAGGTAGTAGAAGAAGAAGAAGAAGAAGAAGAAGAAGAAAGAGAAGAAGAAGAAGAAGAAGAAGAAGAGAAGGTCGAGGAGAAAGAGAAAGATGGGGCATGGCTACAAATAATTCACAGGTGACTCCGTAGCGAGCTGCTGAGTTGCCAAGTTACCGTCATTGGGATTTGTGACGTAGTAAAGGTGAGTCGTTAACCTGCTGTGACGCATGCGCTAGCATTACAGCTAACGTAGCTCAAACAAACTAACGTCATCATTTCATTTGTTTTAACACATAAAAAAATAATGTTAAAGCATATGTTCCAATATGTGGAACATATGAATTTTTCCTGCACTTTTTTTTAGTTTAATAAAAAGTAAAGAGGGGAAAATAAAGCATGTTCGTTTTAAAGACTGTATGCTGTAGACATGCTCTTGATATTTGGCAAACATATTTATGCTAGCATGTTTTCAAAAGCCAAAAACTTAATTTAAGTGAATTCAAGCCACTTTGAGTATATATTTAGATAGATGGAACTTAGGACTATATCTACTGCATATGTAAAAAAAAACTATTATATTATGAATATATGAGCTGCGTTTGTGAGCACTATCTGTAAAAACAAACAAACATTAGAATTAATTAGAAAATTAGAAAGTCACAATTTGATGAGAAAAGAAACCTTTTTTTGTCAAGATACCATATTGCTGCACTTTGCAAGGTTGGATCAATGTATATGTATGTATTATGCCTGCAGTGGATGGCCTAATCAAATTAGACTTTACTGCAGCAGTGGAGAAATTCAGATCATTTGAGTAGATATTTGCTGAAAGGATTTGTGCTTATGAGACAAACAGGTTTTGAAACTGCTTGTGCGAATCTCACAAAACAACTTTACTCTCACCACTTCACTTTCTTAGGTCCCCAGAAATACACCTATCAAGCAATTCACACCATCCTTCAAAATATCCAGTTTGAATGCGTTGTCGATATAAGCAAACATAAGCAAACAAACACAGCAGGAATAATACATGGCAAGCAGCAGTGTCAGTGGTGTGGTGATTCTAGAAGCACTATAGATCCTTGACAAAAAATCCACATATTTTCTGAGGTTTTTATTGTAAATGTATTATTATTTAATCTCATTGTAAAGATCTGAGTGTTAGGAAAGTTCTTATATAAGTTTAAAGTGTTGTTCTATCATCCCTCACTAAAAAGAAATTTTATGGTAGTAATTGTTGCTGTGGTAATCACTGTCATTTCTTGTCTGCAGTCCATCTCTCCATTGCACAAGCTGCATACCTCCTGACTGACTTGGGTGACCCTCAATCAACTGGTGAGCACTAAACCTTGTCGTTGTACATGAAGCTTTTTCAGTAGTTCGAAAGATTTTTCTACTGTGGACACCTTGCGTACACCCACTTACACCCACACTGGTGATTTCACCTGTTTTGGATGATTACTCTTATTAGGAGTGTTAGGGAATGTTATCATTCTGAAATCACGCATTCAGTCAGGCATCCCTAAATAATAGTCTGGATAGTTTACTTATTAGTGAGCAGTAAATTGAGATTTTGGCACACTTATTAGACACTTATAGATATTATTACTGTTTACCTATACACCTTTTTTTTAATTCCAATTAGGAATTTTTGAGAGGGTTGTTAATTAAGACAAATTGCAACATGATCATTCCTAATGGAGTAAGTGACCTGATGTTTTTCTACCCACATTCATACTGATCATAGGTCTAATGAAATAGGATAAATGAAAACACTGTGGTGGTCTTACTGTTGATTTACTACTCTGTGTTTCTGAGTCACAACTCAAGTCCTCTGTAAGCCACTGTCCTCCACAACACTAAACGGTTGACCATCCAAAGCCATGAACTCTGTTTACTTCTTTGTGTTTTCTTTGCAAACTCCTTTGACTTTTATAAGACATCCTTCATTTTGCTGGTCACATTCACAGCGTCATATGAAGATGAAGATGTAAATTCTAAAAGCTTTTTTTCATTTTGAAAGCGTTTTACATAGTGTAAGCTGTAAAGTAGTAAATGACAGACTTCAAACTGACTCAAGCTTCCTTTCCTAGTAAATAAGGACAACCTTTTACTTCTGTTGTTTCCCATCATAGACAGAAGTGGTGCAAAGAAGCTGAGGGCATAAACTTGGGCAGCTCACACATTAGACAGACATTACTTGATGGGTATCACAAATGCTTTAAGAGAGAGAAAGCATCATATATAAGCACAAGAGGATTCTGTGGATATTTTTGTACTATACCTTGACTAGCATGGCCTATGGGTGTAAAGGTCAGAGAGGTGGCTTTACACTTTCAGGATGATCATTTATTTATTTTGCTAGTAAATCCAATAAGATGACATACAAACAAGCATAATTATCATCAGTGGGAGAGTGGTGTTCACTGTAGTGGAGAATCTAATTAATGATGGAGCTAAACATACTAAACACACTGTTGAGATATGTTGAAGGTATAATGTGTACGAATTGCCTGTCTGAGTTTAGCTCGATGAAATTCTTTCAGCCAGCTCTGGCTGCTGAGCTTGTGGCTACCTTTGCATTGAAGTGATATTTCATTCTTGAACTATGCTGATGGTGAGATACTGTGAATACAGTTGTATTTATGCTCTCATAGACAGGGTTAAGAGGCATCATAGGGTGCGATTAGACTGCGTTCTCATATTTGACGCCTTATTTTATCAATTATTAATTAATTAATTAAAATGAATGCTTTATTTTGACAGCTGTAATTAAAACTTAATAAAGTGACATATTGACAATCCTACAGCTAAAAAAATCACCGCAGCCATCAGCCGGCTCTGCCAATCGCTGCCAGTCGCTCTGGGCCGTGGACGCGAAGAGACCTTTAAGAAGGGCAGGTGCTCAAAGCTTAAAAAAGGGCACACGGAACAAGATTTTAAAACGCCATATATCAACATGATTTATAGTATAAAATATTGTATTAAAGCAAACCATAATGAAATGTAATGCAACATGGAATCTTACAACAAAACTGCATAATAGTATGTCATTGTCCACATATAATAATAATGATAATGATCTTATATTGTATTATGCTCTATTTTATATTATAATATTTATATAAATCCTTTTATGCAGAAACAATAGACCTGACATTAAAGTTCCCACAGTTATGTTAAAAATTGCTTTCTTAATCCAATCTACTCTTTTAAATCCTCCCTCAATAACGTCATAACTTAATGTAAAAAGTAAAGATGGAACAAGGACTGTTGTGTGGGTAATTGATGGCTGTCCATCCCTGTTTGCTACTGAAATTTAAATGTGATCTAGTTGAAGGTAAATCAGTGTATAGAAATCCTCCTCTGTAGGTATTTCTGCATTAGCTAATTATTTTCAAGCTGTGACTTAATGTTCATTTTGAATCAAGGACACTGTATTATGCTGGGTCTGCTGAGGTTGACACCAGGGATTGTCATAGACGTCCCCAGTGTGTTCAACTCACCCAACGTGGGAATGTCCCTCTTGTGATTCCCCAAAAGAGTACATACTAATTAAGTTGTGTTTTCATAGGATGTAGCCTACTGATAAGAAAAACAAGGGCTCAGGATGTAAAATTATCTATTTAAATAAGCTGTCCACCCCCAAGACACTCAACAACTGCACTAGATAACTGTCGGCCCTAGGTGGCAGCAGGCAGGTTATACAGGTCCTCATGTGTGAATATTGTCAACTGTAGCGCTTAAAAAAGCAACTGTTGAGAATAAAATACATGCAGGGTAAATGGTGACCTCAGTTTAAAAGGACAGTGTAATATTCGTAAAATATTTCCACTTCTATATCCACCTCACAGTGATTTATGATTGACCGTAGACCATATAACATATGATATTGTCGAGCATGTTGGACGGCAGAGGAGGAGATTGTATGATGCTGCCATGTGTCTGTCTTCACTGCATTCAACACCAGAGCTAAGAGCATAAAACCTCCACCTCCATCTCAGTGAAATAGAATTAATACTCTGCCATCAAGAGATCCTGCAAGTCTGTACAAGTTCTTGAGGGCCACAGTAAATGAGTTCGCGGACCAGATTTTATCCCAAGGACCGCGAGTCTGTTACACATTAGTTTGTTCATACCTGCATACTAGTTGGTTAGCTCAAAAGCATTATCTAAGCTTTTATGAAACCATCAGCATGTAAAACCCCTCCCCAAATTATATAAATAAAGTTTTTTTATTACTCTCACTGTGGTGTGATTTATTAGTGAAATTCTCACTCTAATTGTCCCACTGTCTCTTACTGTTGCCCTGAAATAGAGTCAAATATTTCACTTTATTTTTAGTAAACTGGCAGGTTTAGAAGTGTGAATGAAGCTTGGATGCTGCGGCTACACCATGGAGAGGCCTGATGTGCATTATGAACACCGCACATTATAATGTATGTCCTTTCTCATTGTGCTGCAGTATTCTCATGGATGCTAATCATAATGCCTATTAGGCCCTCAGGGCATGTCTAAAGGCACCCAGAGCAGCAATATTGATTAGAGCTCATCTCATGAGTAGTAGAGGTCAATTTAAATTGCTGGAGTCTATTTACCACTATTTGGAATATTAGTGAAAAGACCGACCGATAAAAGGTCATCGGATGTTACTGGACGAACCAGGAACTGTTACGTTCCTAAAAAAAATGACTGACGGTTTGTCACTATAAGAAAAACTGGCAAGTGAAATCCAGTCCTTCATACTGGGAATGATATTGTAGTGTTTTTCACTTTTTGCTGAAGACATTCTATGTATACCTTGGGGTATGCTGAATTATTAATGGTGCCCTGATGACAGCTGTAGTCCTGGATATATGAATGACCTTAAAAGCATTGATCCTTTTTGATGTTGCATAGCATACTTTGAACCTTAAATCTATTTACATTTAACCCTGAATGACTGATCTCGAGCCAGCATGTGTGCTGAACATCCAAACACAACACGTCTGCTTATCCTCTCGTATTTATTGCTCCAATGATCATTATTTTTATATCATAAAATTGCTACATTTAATGCGAAATGGGTTTCCCTCCTTTTTTTCCCCCATTTCTTTCTTTGTCTTGTAGCTCATAGACAGACATAATCGGTTTGACACAACAAGAGGTTGTACAAAATCATTGCAAATATAATAATAATATGGCTTTAGATGTGAGAAGTTGTGTGGGGAAATTAATGCGTCTTAAATTGTGAAATCTGGAAACAGAATTTGCTTAATTTGAAAATTACAATTATGTGACTATTGCAACATGAATATCTTTGTGTCTTTTGGTGTGATTGCACGTTTAGTAACTCTATGGTTCAGTCTCAAGGTTCTGCATTTTCCACCAGTAAGAATCCTTTTACTGCTAAACCCACTGTTCACTTCTTGCACATTAGACACAATTACAGACTGGTCATTAAAGGTAACCATTTAGTAGCTACAGAGCCAGATGTTGGTTAGTTGGGCCGTAACAGCTGAGCCAACTCTATACACCTGATTGACAGTGATTGGGGGCACTTTCAAACCACTAGTTTGATAATATGGTCCACACCAGGCAATACAATTATTACAATGTGGAATACAGTTATTACAATGTGTGTATATATATATATATATATATATATATATATATATATCTATATATATATATATTCGCATGGCAGGACTGTAGGACTGTCCTCCTGGTCCAGCCTGAAACACAAATATCTGAGAACAATAGTACAAGTCACAATAACCAGCCTTAAAGCATTCTTTTAATTTTATGCAAGCAGATATTAAATAGAATGCAGTTTGACATTGACGCTGCTGTTTTGCATAACCGTTTCACGTGAATATACAGCATACATATTAGTGTGTGTGGTAGGTTAGGTGGGCTCTGCAGGGACGTTTATGTTGCTGTGCTCGGCTCTAAGTGGAGGCGACAGCATTCAAACATGATGACCTTGCTAAGGGGACCAGTGATGGGCTTCCCTGTGACTCAAGGAACATTTCTGGAGGCACCCTGCAAGGCTTTTTTTGGTTTGTGAGGGCCTACCATCAAGGGAACCCTGGCAATAATTTTTTAATTTTTTTTTTTATGCGCTGCATCAACAAACTTATTTCAGCTGCATGAAAAGCCTTTTCTGCCCAGTGCTTAATGGGCTTGAGTGAGTACTGGTTTGTGAAGGAAGTGTATATTTATATGATAAAACATATTTCATCCTAAAAGTGTACAGTGTATTGATTTTGGAAAGTTGTACCACATAAAAGTAACATAAGGTGTGTTAAAAAAATATGAAGGTTGCGGATGAGGAGATACACTAGGTTTCGAGTGCTTTTATTCATCCTTGGATCAGTGATTATTCACAAGATTATACACAGTCGATACTTAAAAAATTACTTCAAATTCATAAATGCTTAATACTGTATATACAGGTTGTGGAGGACTGTCAAGTAGAGGACTGTCAAGGTTTTTAAAGGTTTACTTAGCAAAAGTAATAGATTAGAGATGTCAGTTTCACAGTTTATAAGCCCTCCGTGTCCCCAGAGGGACGCTGTAGCCTCTGGCCATTCTCCCGTTACCTTAGGCATCATCTGGAAAAAAAAAATGATGCTTCAAGTCATTCTGCATCCCTGCATCTGTCTGAAAATAATTGGTCAGGAACCTTCTCTCCAAAAAGGGGCCATGAAAGAGTAATAGCTTGCAGCAAAAACACGCGTGTCTGACAGATCACATTTGAAACTGAAAATGTATAAACCTACACTTTTGTGCACTACAAACACCGTGCTTAGGTTAGACAAGAAGTTTCCCTTGCTTCATCTTTACCTTTTCACTTCATCTGCGATACGGAGGAGAAGAGCACATGGCCAATTTAGCTGAATTGCCTCGTTATTAAAGTAATAAAGAGGCTTAACCTTAGACGCCCCGAGAACGGCTGTCATGAACAGGCGCGCTAATGGATAGCGATCCAAGAAAATCTTGAATCCCTGAACAAAGTAGATGGGAGGTCATTTGTAAAAACAGATTAAAAGAAAAGGTCCAAGGCAGCTTTATCAGAAAATCAACCATTATTATAAAGTCTTTGATGAAACATAGTAACTTGGGAGGTAATTCCATTGTCAATGAAATCAAAAGCTGACGTCCAAGAAGCTGGATTAGTGTTAATAGATTTATCAGGTTAGTTGTTTTACAATATAATAATACATCTGATATTAATATAGTCCCTCCATTATTTTGGGCTGATTATTTTAATGGACTGCTGTAACCTTGTCTTAACGCTTCTTTTTTTCTGTGTTTTGGAACATGTATTTCTTTAGATGCCTTTCTTTCTTTAGATTCATGTGAAAAACAACAATAGGTATCATATTCGGTCACATCCTTATATGCATTCAAACATATGCACGAATGAAAGACTGTTTTCGACATTTGAAATGAAAACATATAAAAAATACATATGTATTTACTCGCCAGCCCGCGTTGGAGGGGACATGAAATGCACTCTGTGATTTGGGCCTGAATCCTCACTCTGTAGCCAACCGCTAATAACGTGGCATATCTACATTTGCCATTCTTTTTGGCCATGTCTAATCCGTCAGAAGAAAGGCTCCCGTGCTCAAGTACTGGAGGGAAAACAATACCATTGGGCTTTGCTCTACCTGTAAGCTCACAGATGAGACAGAAACAGAGGAAAATTAAGGGGGAAAAATCATTATTCTCTGAATGAGATGTCTTGGGTTTGATCAGAGTGCAAATCAAAGCCCATCTCTTAGACTACTTAAACATTCACTTTTAAAATTCCAACCTGATTGTACTTTTATGGAAATTTCTTGCCATCAGTGGCTGCATTCTCTCCTGTCTCCAGGTCCTCTTGTATCCCTGTAGATATCTGACTCTGCCCTTCATTAGAATTCTCTTGGTAAGAAAAGCACGAGGAATGAGGAGAAGATGTAAATTCAGTCGAAAAGAAAAAGGTTTAGATCTTTTCCTTTTTTTGTCCAGGGAAAAGACAAAAAGAAGAATCATGGATATACCACATCATTGAGTCAAACCTGACACTAGGGCCGAGGACTTTCAAATTTCATTAATACGTTGCAATGCTTCATAGTCACTGTCATCACAATAGAAATTGTTCTGTATCTGCATAGTATGTTACATTTTTATTCTGATGCAGAAATGATAGAGAAATATATAATATAGTGACTGTGGCTGCAACGACTATTTTTCAAATTTGTAATTAGTTAGTTTCTTGATTTGATCAGTTAATTATTATGTCATTAAAATGTCAGGAAATAATGAAAACTGTCCATCACATTTATCTGTAGCTGAAGGTAAAAAATTAACTATTTTGTCAATCAACAGTAATAAAAAAACAAACTATTTTGACATTAGGAAGGTGAATAAATATTCAACCATAACATACATATCATCACATTTAACCATATTGTATATGGTTGCTGAATATTTTTTTTGTCTTTTGACTTATAAAAATAATTGATTTATCAGCAATTTAATGCAGTTCTGCTGGTGGCGACAGTAATTTTAAAGTAATGTAAAATATGCCTAGTTTCCAACTAGTATGGTGCAGCGTTTTATCTCCTACCACCCTCATGTCAATAAACCACAAAATTAGGACACGTCTTCCTAAGAATCACTCTGGTGGGGTTCGGTGGTGCTGCTCTGTGACGGCACAGGTGCAGATGCTGGTGTTCAGGTGTTCAGGTTTTCAGGTGTTTGTCGCCTGCAGCAGCACTTTGCTGTGTGAACTCCCAATCTTGTGAGTGCAGCTGCCTTAAAAGGTTAATTTGGTTCACAACTTGTTGAAGAACTTTTGGATTTGCTGCCTCCTTTTTTCCCCTAATTTCAGATCGCTGATTTTTAAGGGCCTTGCGCTACTCTTCTGTAGCAATGTTGGGCCCGTTCTAGTTTCTAAGCTTTATTTGAGTCACTTTATATAGGCCTGAGTACTGTTTTTTCATAAGACTTTTGGTGCAGTATTTTATTGTTGCTGTTGTTGGCTAGGGGTAGAAATCCACATATTCCTCAGAAAAATTTAAATACTCGTATATAAAGTGGTATATGTAATGACCTAATAATGTCTGATTTAGCAAGCAAAACTCTACGGTTTGTAAATCATTATCTTTATAAAGGAAAAAAAGGTGGCTGTGTGTAACATTTCTATAGTCACGATACAGTCACATTGATGTGTTGTTTTTCTACTACAGACGCAGCTTGAAGAATTGCCCAGAACAAGTATATTTGACTACCTCATTTACTGTCCAATTTACATTTTTGGTTCTAACAACACAGAAAATGCAGCAGTTAAGTTCATAATTTTAAGTTCAAATGAAAAAATAGCAAAATGTAAAAATAATGAGCTTGACTGAGAACATTATATCATTATTGCACTTTTGGGACTTTGTAAATAAAAGTTCTCAGAGAAAAGAGTATATGGGCCCACAAACCCTTAAATTGTTTAATCTTCCTCATCTTCTGTTACCACAGAATTGAAGCAGTCTGGATATTATTTCCTTATGTTGAGGGATAGAAAGCAGGGATCCTTCCTTAATGTTCGCTCTGGGTACGTGATGGCAATGCTAACCGAGCCGCGGCCACCCAGGATCACCCCTCGATTCTGTAGGGAGACGCAGTCACATCGCCGCTCTTGTGCTGAGATTGTGAGAAATTAACAAACCTTTCAAGTGGAAAGTTCTCTGAATGGCTGCCTGCCATGATGGACCCAGAAAAAAAATGTAGCTTGTAATAATTCTTGACCGGCCAGGGGAATGGCATCAAGTCACATGGCAGCCAACCAGCACTTCTTCTCATTACTAGGAAGCCATGCACCAGCTCCCAGATGCTAATCAGTCTCCCAGAGACCTCAGCGCTGTGTGGTTAGTACAGATTTACAGCTTTCCTCAGCCCTCCACTTTTATTAAAGATGATCTTTTACACAGAAGGAAAAAGGATGCTCTCCAGACAAATGTTAAAATGCAATGCAAAGTTTCAGGCATGAAAGGCAAAAACTGTAGGATTATTCCGCAGCTATTCCGGGGAGGATGAAAAAAGAGGAAAAGAATGTGGAACAAAAACATCAAAGAGCCATAGAAGAAGGGGTAAAAAGGGAGAAAAGCTGTGAAATATTTAGTGCAAAGTCCCAACAAGTGGTCAAGAGTGCAGTGCACGGTTATGGTTTCATTACCATGCATAATGGATGATGCTTGCACTTGTGGAATTTAATAATTAGTCTTCTTCTAATTGAAAAAGAAATGCAATTCATATACGATGATCAAAAATGCAGCGGAAAATTAGATTGTTCCTACATGTAATTAAATTACAGTTAAGCTGTAAGGATTCAAGGCAGAAACCAAATCATTGTTATTAAAGCAATACAAAAAAATCCACTGATTGGAGCTGGTTGTGGGACTAAAAAAAAGTCAGTTTAAATTATGGAGGACATCAAATGAGTGTGTCTGCTACTTTACATGTGGTGTCCACAAATCTGATGATTTGAGATTTTCATATTCTAAACATTATAATTATTATTTATGATCCAAAGAAATTAAAAAAAAAACTATCAGTGTGTTGCCCAACCAATAACAGCAAAAGAAGTGAAATCCACAGTCTGGACATTAAACAGTTTAAAGTTATGTTTCATTAAGAATTTAAAAAAGGTATGTATTGAGGATAGGAAACAAGGTGTGCTTTTTACCAAATTCATTTACATTAAAAAATGCCCTAAGCTTCTTTCAGTAATATTTATATTGAATTGACAAGCTCTATTAAAAATCCATTTTCACTTTTGGTACACGCTGCATATAGTATATAAGCCTATTTATTCAACATTAAACATTCGGCAACAAGCAGTGGCAAAATACTGCACCGCTGAAAATACAATCCCTTCAAATAAGGTTCTTAACACTATTTATAAATGCTGCGTGCTTAGAATTACCTATTTTGTAAAACCAAAAAAAATATTTAGTCAGCCAAAAAATATTTTATTCATAATGATTTTAAGCCAAAGCCTCAAATTCCAGAGGTTCTTTTCACCTCATATGTGACTTAAATAATTAATACATAATTCCAAATTGTCAGCATTTAATTTCCTTTTCAATCACTGATCAACCCATTGAATAAACATAAACCTAAATAAGAACATAAAATAATCCCCTGAGGTATTTTTGGTGAATAAATGTTGCTGAATAATAAAACCTTTCAGAAATGTTCAAACCTTTAATTTCTTTTGAAAATACCAAATTATTAGCATACAGTATGTTGTACAGATTTAGCCCTTTTAAACTTTGGCTGAATTTGAGCAAACGCTCCCTTTGGAAAGATTTGTGTCACTGAAAGTGGCCACTGAACTGAGAAGTACAATCATTGAGATGATAAATAATGACATGTTTTTCTTTTAGAGTTGTTTGCTGTTTGGAGCTTCCTGTTCATCATTTTTAGTAAACCCAGTTACTCATTTAACAGTGTGTTGTGTTCCATTCCAAATGTTGCATGGCCTGTGGTGAAAGCTGCATGGTGCCTCAGTATTTGAGGCTATCGTACTACTTATACTTGCTTCTTGCCTCTTCCCTTTCCTCCCTCACTCGCCACCCACTACTTTACATCTTAATATAGAACCAGATTGCCTTAACATCACTTCCTTCCAGGTCTCTCATCTACAGGCCATTTTGTTATCAGCTCAGTCTAGCAGTACAGTATTTCATACTGTAACGATAGACTCTCTTTTAACATTTAATCCGCTTGAAACTAATAGTAAATTATAGACGACAAGTAACAGCAGCACATCAGTGATCTTTTAAGACAAGCCTTTTAAGTTTTGTCGGTCTTTCACAAGGGCAGATCTCCACAGCTGAACCCTGTATCTCCAAGATTATTAATACAACCCTTAGGGAGAACAAACTGCAAGTCTAGCAACTACTTTATTAATCTCTCCTTAAATTAAGGAGCAGTGGTGGGCATCCTTTTCCTGTGGTTTTCCTTCAGTGGGTTTTACACATAGTAGAAGCCAGGATAGGTTCATAAACCCAAATGTCCCCTGGCGATTATTAGACACACTAACGACAATGCAATTAAGACCTTCGCCTGAGTAAAAACAACTGAGTATGCAAAAAAGTAAACTGTGCAGGAGTGTTTTTATTTGCCTTAATTCGTAGACAGGTCCCGAGTTTGCCTCACAGGTAAGTTTGAATTTCATTTGGCTCTCTGGTCTCTCTTAATAAACGAGATGAAGAAAAGGGGTTAATTAACATATATTTACAAATTATACTATTCAAACTAATTTAGGTCCTGTAAAATGAATCTCAATTACAAAGGAAACTGAAAATGGAAATTTCTGGGCATTAAAATGGATGAGTGTTGTTTTATGAGAGTCTTTAGCATCACTGATCTTTTATTAAAGTTATTCAGCAGCAGTTTTGCAGGATTTGAATGAACCGTGCTTACCAAATATCACACGACAGTGTTTCCAAATTATGTATGAATTCTTTTTCCGCATTCATGGACATAAAAATGCCACCCGGGAAAACTGGAAGCGGTCACTATATTATATTTCTTTAGGTTGACCATGTGCAGAGAAAATCAGCAAAATGATTATAATGAATTAATTTGCCGCCTTAACCACATTAACAGTGAGAAGGACTGTGATTAGTTTCTGAATTATTTTGTTTAAATAATGTATAATAATGTATCATTTTTAGTAATTCCCCAAAACTAAATTTTTGATTCCTAGTCTGAAGAAAGAGAACTTAATCTGCCATAGTGGATTATTTTTGACAGTATTTCTGTTAGATCAGAAGACTATTAGTTTATGTATTGCTTTACAATAATAAACATCATAAGCATCATTCTTAGACAGAGATTTATTCAGAGACTGCAGCAGAAACATTTTGCTTTTCTTTTTTCTCCTTTTTTTTTCGTTTTTCGGATTTTATTGAAACGCTCGACACACACAAAAAAACAGAATTTTTTATTCAAGGAGCTTCGCCAATACATAGGAGTGTTAAGAAAATAAGGTTGAATTTCATTTTCATTTCTGCAGAGTTACTTTATGAGGAAGTTCAGATTTTTTTCAATAAATATGGCACGATTCAATACTAAGATAAGACATGAAGCACGTTCAATATAAAAATGTAGTTTTTTTTTTTATTAATCTTTCACATGCGAAGGGTCAATAACAACACAATATACCCAAAATGTGACAAGAAGAAGAAGTGAATTTATTCATATGCATAACCAGAAAACTGTGAATTGGAAATATTGTTTTGGAGAAACCTCTGTATTTATGCACATTTATGAAATTATTTGCCCCCCCCAACCCTCCGTGACCCGGTGTAGAAAACCAATATAAGCAATATGGCGAACTCAACAACTGTAATTTAAAGTAACTTCCATTTCAGCCCATTACCATTTTTTATTTTCTATTTATTGAACTTCTCCTAATCCTGATCTTCACTGTTTGTACATCACAGTAGCAACCCAAATAAAAAAACAGATAGAGGACAAAACCGTGGGTCATAAAATATTGGTAATATTCCTGATTAATATACTCCGGTATATTTACATTGATTTTAAGGCTCTTCTTTATATCCTTATAACTGACACATTAAAATTGCACATGGTATCCACCGTGTATGATTTGCATGTATCCACATGAGCCACACAAAGTTCAACAATATACAAAATTCTACATTTTCACAGTGAGCCGCCTCGGAGCATGACAAGTATGAAGCCATCACAACAGACAGCAGCCTCACACCCGTTAATATGCAGTTGTTCCACATATTTCCCCCACATTCTGCTTATTATTCATTTTAACAGTGAATATACATATCATGATTTGATAATGCGACCATAAAGGAGGATTCTCTCTCCCAACCATAAAGCAAACCATTTGTTCGTGAGCTCCATTTTTTTTTTGTTCCTTTGACTCTGTCATACACAATTTATTATTTATCCCAAGTCTTCTGTATTACAAATGGTCTCAGGATTAGGACAAATCAGGGCTCTCCAAACTATCAGGAGGGAAATTGATTCCTGAACAATATGTGTCAACTGAGAAATTGGCAGAGGAGTGACAGTGGCCCTGGAGAGGGGCCAAACAATGCCTGCGTGTCGCGGGAGGAAATCTCACTGTTCCACTTGAGACAAACACAATTTCATATTAATGAATAATTGAGAAAGTTTAGAACTAGGTTGAGATAAATGTGCGTGAGTGTTACATGTATCTGTGTCATGGTAAGACTCGGATTGTTTCCAGCTGCGCAGCCATATAGAGCCGGGGTTGCTTTTGTGGTATTAAGTGAATTGATCTTATAGGGTCACAACAAGACACGTATCGGGAATGTTTCACCGCTTTCCCTCAGAATGCAGATGTTGATTTGCTTTTCGGTGTCAAATGTAACGACCCTCAACAAACTGAGTGTGTACTTTTAATCTTAATAACATTTATTTTTTTTAATTTTATTTTAAATTATTTTAGTCACCCCTTGTATTTAAATGAATTGCCTGTAACATGTTTCCAGCTGATCGCCTCATACATGTATTTACAGCTCACCAGCATGAACTGGCGGCGCCTGTGCTTGTTAACCTGTGCCTCGGTAACAAGGCCAGGACTCGTTTGTTACATGAGAGGAGAAGGAGGAGAAAAGAGGGGGTGGTCGACTTAGAGCACGGTGCCTTGACTGGAGACGAGGACGCTCCATACCGCACTCTCATCCATGCTAATGATCCGAGCTCTGCACATAATTAAAGCCCCGGTACCCCTCTCCTGTGAAACGCATGGAGGGGGGGGGGACTCGTGTACGTCTCTCAACGTAGCTAGAGGAGGTTTGGAAAAACTTCTGAACATCTATGGTCCATTATGTATAATTTCAAAACACATCCCAAGTATGAGGAAAAGAAACTTTTCATTTTAATGACAAAATCATGAATTATTCTATTTATTGTATACACTCGGTCTTTCAAAGGTAGCTGGTCCATGAAAGGTGAAACTGAATCGGGAGGAAAGTCTCTTTTTTTTGCTGTTAAGTAGGACTTACAGTAGCAAACGACACCTGTTGAGTGCCGTGGAAATGAGCAGCAGCTCGCTGGGTGCAACATTAAAGGGTTATCCCCTTTAAGTGTGGGCTCCTTTTCTTTGTCTTTATGTTTTCACGGTCGTTTCTGTGCCATTTTATAGTCACACGTCTTCAAAGATAGGGATGAGGTGAAAGGGGTAAAAAAAGAAAAAAACATTAACACACCTGCCTAATCACACCTACAAATCACTAATTTACAAATGGAACATTTTTTGTATTTCATGATGATTAAAAATAGAAAGGTATATCTGCAGTAAATAAAAAAAATGGAATATCACCAGTTTCTTATTTAAGAAAAAAGCCCAAAAAGGCCAAGAAGCTAAATCATCAACATTTTGAAGATATGAGCTGCAGAGGTTTACATGGTATGTGATGTTTGTGTAGTTTAGGGGATTATGTGATTGTTCTATGAACGTCTGAGGATTTCTGCCATGTTTCTAGTTTTAATTACAATATTACCAGTTGTTGCACATCGTGGGACTGAGCTGTGTGCTTGTGGCTTGTGAGACGTTGCGTATATAAACCAATAATGATTATCTTTTATACATGATTCATTAGCATGTCCTAAGGAAGCACTGATTTTTTTTATTCCTAACAGGCTGACTTGACTGCTCGGTACTGTATATGACTGCGCCGTGTTTTAAAAGTTGCAAAACCCCTGCCCTTTTTTTTTTTTTTTTTTTTAGGAAAAAGGAGATGGAGTATGCCTCGCACTTTAATCGTTATCTATTATGTATGACAAACCGTGTTTGCTATTCAACGTTAATGAACTACACAAATTAAAAGCAATACACTCTCATATTGGTGGGACTTTTCTATCTCATGTGCATCTGCAACATGGCGTGCAGTAATCACATTTAGCCAATAGGTGTCCCTACAAACCATATAAACGTTGCAGTGTGTGTCGTCCAGCCTGCAGCGTGGCACTGTTGGAACTGCAAACACAACAGTCATCACCATCTCAGGTCCATAATACTGGTAATTAACAAGTAGTGTATATATATATATATATATATATATATATATATATATATATATATATATATTCCTGGAGTCTTTGTTGAAGTTAACCAAATAAAAGTCTTAGACTTCATTGTGATTTTTAGTACATTTTATTATTTTAAATGCTTTTATTGTATATAGATCTTTAATTATCACCACAAATCATCACGTCGTGGTGAATTAAATAAAAATAGTAGACATGTAAATAACATGTTGAACTCTGAAAGTCAAATAAAAGTATTTATCTCCAAAGGTGATTTTTATATGTGGGTATTCTCCACATTTGGGAGTTCACACACTCATGAAATAAAACTTGTTTGAGTATAAATTAACAAGCACCGTACATTGTGGGTAGACAAAGTAATTTTCCTATAGATTGTCAATAAAACGGCTCCTGATAGTGTCATTCGATGACAGCCGAGATTAGATTACAAACCTAAGCATGCGCCAAATATCATCTGTCAGTTATAATACCCCGATTTGCCTGTCAGTTAACAGTCCCCAGAGCGAACGCCTCCATCAGGCTCCCTCATTACAATTTACTGTTCCCAGCAACCGCAATGAGCTGCAGAGCAATACTGAAGTGGACATTTTTATGTCAACAGCTCCATGCTTTTTACTGATGTTCCCGCTGATAATTGCTTTAGCCTCTAAAGCCGACGATAACCCAGAAATAACCGAAACCTGATTGCCCTCCGTTCGCTGTCTCCTTTGTTCTTTGATAGCCTTTAACTGTCTTGAGTCTGTTTTGTTCTCTGCACCGGTGCATTTGGGCTGTAATTGTACTCTTGATGTCTTATTGTCTGATATACTGACTGCATAGTGAATCTCCTTCATTTAAAACATTAGTTAGTGGCTACTTGTCCTTGATTTTTCTTCACCTGTCAATGACTGACCAAATTTATAGTGTTGTCATATATATTATCTGATATATACAGGTTTAAGAAGTGTAGTGTATATACATTTACATAGTTTGATTCAAATCTTAATTTTTGAAACTTCCACATTGTGTTCTGATGAGTTTATGGATTCTAGTTATAGTTTTAGTTGCATTGTGACACATGATAGCCATCTACAGAGAGCTGGGTGGAAGCTTTTTTTAAGTTGGGGAGTTTTTTTTTTCACCTTCATACTCCCACAGGCAACAAATAAACATGGCACATAAATAAATATACACAAATGAGATAACAAGGTAGCCACCACAAGGCTACCTTGTAGGTCTTTGATAGCAAAGCACTATACTACAGAGGATTCTAATAGGACGGCCCTTTTTTTGCCTGTTGTTGATATACCATATGGCCCATGTAGCAACTATATCCCTTTAGGCCTGCAAATAATGACTTCACATATCCTTGCATCTAACCTGTGCATGGCTTATTGTGCTCTAGGGGGAAAATGTGACACTCGGCGTCCCTCCCCTTTCGCTTTCCTCGTCCTTACTACACCTCTACAGTTGATGTTTTTGACGACGGAGAGAGGCAGACCTATGCTCGCAGGATAAAAGGCGAGGGTAGCGCCCCTCCAACACTCTGCCCTCCAGGAGGCGAGAGGAACGAGGGATGAGAGAGACGGGAGCCTAGCAGGGTGCAGAGATGTAAGACACATTTAGATACAGCTTTGGCTGGCGTAAAAACTGTTGACTCTTTTTCTCTCTCCCCCCCCCCATCCTCTCTACCTCTTCTTTTTCTGCTTTTGTCGCCTTTGGGGACAAAAGACATGCAAATATTGGCGCAGGACCATTGAAACCGAATGGTGAATGCATATTTAAAATGTCAGGGCAGAGAATGGGGAAAAGTGAAACAGCTGGAAAGTGCATCTCCCACGTGGGAGGGATACGGCGGCAAATGCTGCCACAGGTAGAGCGCTCTGTCCATCTGCCAAACTGTGCCATTGTGATGTTTGGTGCGTGGAAATGAGAAAAGAAAATCGGAAATAGCTGATAGCTCTCATACCAGATGGGAAATTATGTGTTTTTGACAGCTGGTCCATCCAAATAAATCTGTTTGCACAATTCTAATACCTCTGCTTTTATATATATATATATATATATATATATACTGGCTACAGTTCACATTTTCAGGAATTTGCTGAAACAACACCTGTGTAGTCATGCTGCGGGTAGAGGGGTAACGTGGCGAGCTGTATACTTAGAACCGTTACTCTGATCCAGGCGCGATTCACCCCTAGGGAGGCTGCAGGGCCTGGGACAGCCATATGGTGGCAGAAGCCCCCGGAGGAGCCAGCCCGATAAGCTGGATCAGCTTCAGCACTTCCTGACCGAGACTCGGGCCGCACCAACGAGCAGGTGAACAGGGGGGGGGGGGTGGCGGCCCCTCAGCAGCAGGAACCACAGCAGCACCATTAGGAGCCTGGGGGTAGAGAAATGGAAATGGTTTCATCCACGGCATCTGCAATGCTAAGGGAAAAAATTAAAGTCGGCGCTGCTGAAACTTGCACTAAATCTGCTGAGCTCCTCTGCGATAAAATACTGCGTGTGATAACTTGTAGCGTCGGGTTGCGGGGAATCACCTTTTTATCAGTTAGTGTCGGACATGTAGAAAGACATTCATCAAAATAGAAAATGTGGCAACAAATTTCTGAAATTTATTTTTATAAAAAAAACCATATACGCAATAAAGTGAAATGAAGGTATCCTTTCTTTTTTCAGAATTCATCTAAAGCACAATTATAATGAAACACATTTTTAGGGTATTTTAAAGTATACAAATAACCACCAGAATTCATTATTAGATTTTGAAAGAAAAGGAAAGATATTTTGTGAAAGGGCCAACATACTATTCATACTATGAAATTCGAGTAGTTTTGTCTGGCAATGGGTCTATGTGTCCACTGTAACTAAGCCCCTTAGGACCTGTGCATGATGAGAAACAGACAGTCCATCTGTCTGCTGGCAGGTACACCAGTCTCCACCATGGTCTGCACTGTCAGAGTGGACTATACCATTCCCTGGACCAGAGGGTTTCCTCTGTTGGGATAGAAGGACCAGTGGTGAATAAGGTGCAACACGTCCTCAGAGATATTAGAGAAATATGAGACTCTGTGTGTATGATCGTAAATGGGACTGAAAACTGAGATAAGTCTATGAACTTGAAGCATGAAACGTTTCGATGGCACGGTTTTCCAGGCCTAACATTGTTTGTATTTATTCATTGTGTGTCCCTATACAGTAGACAGATCTCTGTAGTGATTTTTTCTTTCATTTTGAGCTAATACTAGCATTTCCCCCCGAAGTGCTATTGCGATTTGATTTGTACTAATCTATAGGACGAAGCATTCTGCATTGTGGTGTTTCTGTGGCTTCAAAATATCTTGCTGAGTAGCCACAACTCCTAACAAAATGTGCTTTCCCTTCAACATTCCTGACTGCAAGGCCTTCCTCTCTGCTGCTGCTGCTGCTCACTTGCGCTTGTGTGATTTTGAATTTTAACCAGCAGTGTCAGCTAAGATCCACCACAGAACGCGTGTAAACCATCTTACCCGCTCGTGGTTTTGAAACAAGTAACATGAACTGGCAGAGTTGACAGGGTGACTCGCTGAAGGAACTATGAGTCCTGTTTTCATGTAGTTTTTCCTGTTGCTGTGCCTCACGTCATTATTGCTTGACGATGTGTATAAAGCATAATATTGATTTATTTTTTTCCCTGTGTGAGGTGCTAACTAGCTTACACTTCTCAGCCATTACATTGAGTGGCTTCTTCACAGGATGTTACAAAAAATAGGAATTTTCACATGTTCCTTAGAGTTGTTTAAAATCATGGTTTATTTCCAGCTGAGAGTTTCAGCAGGCCTCTAGTTTTGGTCCTGATATGTTCAGCATAAAAACTGAACACTGCTCCTTCCATAAATTTTTAAATGACCACACACTGGGGTACACTGAGTAAGCAAAGCAGTGAAATGAAGCTCGGACTCACAGCAGGGCGGACTGTGCAAAACTTGAAAATAAATAAATAAATAAATATAAAGAATGAAATCTGTTCTTAAAATAAAAGATATTTTGCTATTGTGAAAAATATAACAAACATCAAGATATTCTGATGTATCGATAATTGACCCAAAGCCTTCTGTACACTAGAAACCCAACAAGCAGCCTCATATCTTTTCAACTTTGATTTAGATATGTCTGCAAATCGATATATTATACGTACTATACATAATTTAATTACAGATTATTTATGAATTTACTGGATTATAACAATGGTAAATCGATCAAATTCCTGTTTTTGAAATATCGAATGTGTTTATCTCCCGGATGGAGAGGTTTCCAACTTTTTTTTGTTACCACCAATAAATAAAGTAAATTTTTAACATCATAGTTTGTGGCTGAGACGTAGTAGTAAGTACACAGATATGATTCTGGAAACTCCATAGCTTTTTTCTTTCTACTGTAACCTGTGAGCCCACAGTTTTCAAATTTAATCTGAATGTTACCTCCTGTGTAGTTTGCATTTAGCTTGAGTGTAAAATTCATTATTCAACTGCAGCGATGCTTGATCTCAATTTTCATTCACTAATTACAACATCAAAATGATCTCACGAAGCCAGACAGAATTAAAAAGAAATCTCTTTCTCCTCCCAGTGACCAATATAGATACTAGATGAACATCCTAAAAGACACAACTTGGAAACTTTTCAGTCATTGCCAAGTTTTTGGGCTGAAAAGCATGTCATTTCCATTTAGTTGGCCATTGTTGTGACGTGTGAGAGAGCTGATGTGCGCTTTAAGAGACGGTGACATGTTCTCACCTCAGTACCTTTTGGTCTTCATCTCTAATAGAGAATGGCTTGCCTTTTGTATTTATAATGCATGCTCACTTTGAGGTTGTTACAGGTGCCACTGAGAGACTCCTTATCGGCCTCCCCTTGTTGATATTCACAACAACATAATTGTTGTGCCTCCCCGACAGTATATTCGGTGGAGTATACGCAACATATTAGCTAATTATGGATTCCCTCAGCAACGTGGCCTCGCCCCGCATCACCTGGGTTCTAATTAATTAGCTATGTTTATGCTAGACATTGTAACCTTGACAGCTCGTTACCTTCATCCCGGGAAAAAAGGGGTTCTTTCATGACAAATTACTAGGCTGGATGTGTGACACCTCCCTGACTTGCCTGTGGTTGTCCCGTGCTGGGGACAAAAGCCCAGATGACTCTAACGGCGCCGCGTCTTGAAGATATGAGATATTCAAATGAGATGCTAACAGAGAGGGACTTCGCCATGCCGGATGTCTAATGTTAATGTTCTCATTTGAATATAAAAGAATCTTTGCCATTTTTTTTTTTTTTTTTTTGCGGATCAAAAAAAAAAAAAGTGGGAATGAGAGAAGATGTGAGTTGCTCAGGCATGACTGACAAGACAATGGGAAAGTTGTACGACGTCGCTGCCTTTGTCAAACCAGCGTTCATTATTATGGGTTAAACACGGGGCATTTCGTGTAAAATGAAATATATGTTCAGCACAGTGATAACAGGACTGACACACACACATTGTGTACATGTATATCTAGCAGGCAAATGATGTGTTTCTTACAAACCCAAAAGTGGCTTTGTGAGGGAACTTCTATTGTCTAATTTTACACCTGTAAAAACTGTGTGTGATCAAAATCAACAGTGACCGATATCTCACAGCCGTGAAGTAACATAGATTAAATATATAAATCACTTTTTATCAAATGAACAGCCTAAAATAGCAGTCAGTTGATTTATAGTTTAGTTAAGTAACAAGAAATGTCAGTAAAAAGCTACAGATGGTTGAGGTGCTTAAGAAACGTTCATTACATAGTTTGTTCCCCAGAGAGCACTGACAAAACTTTCTTTCCTCGAAGGTAAAAGGTACCTCTCAGAACATTCTGGTTTCAAATCTTACAAAGTTAGAGAAATATTTATTAACAACAACTGTATTACCAATATTCATATTGGCATTGGTCTTTAGAATCAGATATTAGTTCGGCTATAACCTAATAATAACGTTCGTGACCCACTTCTTTACACTGTACATCTCTCACTCTGTCTTTGTCACCATAGAGAAGAGCATTGTGAAAAAACTTTCTCTGTGGAAGTTAGTTTACTCGCTGCAGCCTTTACCGCTCCTCACAATATTAATTAAAACATTGAAACTTTCCAGCCGTGTCCTGTGAAAGCAATTACAGCTCACTCAAAGAAACGGGCCCGTTCTGGAGGGGTCGGCGGTTTCCTTGAACCCAACACAATGTCCTTCAGTGAGAACCAGATAATAATTCATGCTCCAGGGCTGCAGATACGCCAACAGGTCTTATCTACTACTCCTTATTCGCCATCATTGCTCAAAATACTGTATTGTCGAAGGCAAATTGAGGATGTATAATTCAATAAGCAATGTACTAAAGAATTAATATATTAAAGTTAATTATGCCACCGTGTGAGGGAACCGTTGTACATCGGATTACAAAAAATGATTTTTACTCTTGACCTTGGTCTCTTCAGATCAGCTTCATTATGAGGTTTTAGTTATAGCTTAACATTTTAAAACAATTGGCATGGAGCAGCCCCTTTATTTATGATTCAGGGATTGATGTCCTTTTGTTTAAATAAAACATGGCCGAAAAGGTGGGCGAGTGTGAATGAATCTTTTCGGCTGAGTGATTAGATGGGAAATTTATTTATTCATGTTTATGTTGGGGTTTTTCGCTATTCTTAAGACAGCTGCTCCGCAGAGAGAGAGAGAGAGTGAGAGAGAGGCTGCAGAGGGGATGGGAGTGTAACGTGTTGATGGACGAGCTAATGATATCTGAGGGTTTTTAATGAGAGCCTCTGCTTCCCTCCAACCTTCGGTGCCAATATGCAAACCACCCTGCAGGTCCGGTACTGTACCTGCTCTGAGCTGAAAACTTGTTCAGTGGGAAAAAAAAAAGTAAAAGTGGCCCTGTTGTGTATCATCCAAACTTTGACACCTCGGGCTCATCCTGAAGCTTCCGTGTTCTTTTTGGGGGCCAGAGTTGGTTTTCTGTTAATTGCAAACACAATGTCAGGGACACTGTCTGTCCTCATACTGCATGCCTTTGTAGCCCTGATTGATGATGTGAATGTTAACATAAAGCAGTCACTACTAAAAAAAAAAAAAAAAAAAAAAAGCATCAGGTGCTCTTTATTGACCACTGGCGGCTAATAATGTTGATTTATAAAAGAAAGAGAGAGAAAAGGTTCTTGAGAGGTTGAAGTCTCAGAGGTATCGCGGCAACTTCTGGATAATTGCATTAACTTTTCACAACGTAGACTAGGTTCTTTGTGTCTGCTAGTCTCATCTCATTAGATTTGCCAATTATTATTCCTTTTCACCGTGTTACTACCGGGCAAAAAAAAAATGCACACCCCTGACACGGTAAAAAATAATTAGCTACTCCCAATAATGCGGCAGTGTGTTTGGAGCAGAGTGAGGTCTCAGGGTTTTTTTTTTTCTTTCTTTTTTTTTCCTAGGGATCATGACACTCGGAATTACCTGAAGAATACCTGGAGCAATCTACGAACCTAATTAACTTTACCGCAGAGATCAAATCTACATTTTTTGAAACATATATATGGAAAATCAAGCCAAGCTTTTGTTGTCCATCCCCGTCTCTGCTCCCCTTGCAAAAAAACGCCGCTTTCTCCGGGAATCTGCCGCGTTGTAAGCGGGCGCTGAAGAATGACGGGAGGAGGAACGCGGCGGGAAAGGGCCCATTTATTCCATCAAGTAATCAATGTGCAGTTTGAATTCATTTGAATGCACTCAATCATGCCCCTAATGTTGATGGCTCACGGGTGTGAGCATCAGTTATGCAGGAGTGTTATATAGCGTCGGTTCGGACCCATTTCATCAAATATTCATAGGGTAAAAAAAGAAAAAAAAAGTGCATCAAAATAGGAGTGAACAGAATTACACTTAAGTTGCTCATGTGTTGGGAGCCCTTGACTTCTTTTGTCCAGGTTCCTTTTTTGTTTTTTGGTCGTAGGAGGGTGCTGGAGAAATCAGACGTCACGAAACTTTTTTTTTCATTCTCTCTCCCTCTCCCTCCCTCTCTCTCTCTCTTTTTTTTTGCTTATTTACTTAGATGAACTCTGCAAACCCTTTACTTTCATGCCATAAAAGACTCTTGTCTGAAATGGACGTATAGTACAAAAGCAAGTGATGCAAAAAGGTGAAATAGGGCTATATCTCCCCGGCTCAATTGGGCCTGTCTCTTCTCCTCACTCTTCATCAGCCTCGCCTGCCTCGCCTTCTGTCTGCCAGCGTGTTTGGCTTTTATATGTGATGTGAGCGTAGTATTCTCTCAGTTAGTCTGTGAGCAGCCGCCGCCTGCGCGCCGATGCTGTTTCACTGCCGCATCCCCCAAGTTATATTAAATTTGCAACCGGTCCTCTTTAAGTCTTTTTCATGAGCTGTATGTTTTAAAGAGCGTGTCAATTCCTAAAGATGCCCTTGGCTTTTATCAGTCGTTTTTTTTTTTTTAAGAAAATCTTTCAATAAAGAGAGAGCGCGGCGCGAGCCCGACGTGGCGGTGGCCCATTTTGCTTGCATAAACTGCATATACAATCTTAAAAACTCAGATCTTAGAGGCTGATGCGATCTGACTTAAAAACCGTCTCTCAACAAAAGCCGCGGCTTCAATATTAATGAATTTAGCTTAACATTGTCTTAACAATGATTCAATGTTTGCTCGTTTGACTCTGAAGCGCTTTTCATGTTTTTCAAGCTGTAACTATGCATTCCTTTTCACACATAACTGTGGTTAGATGTTTAAAACCCGTGACGTTTTCCTATGAAGACCCCTCCCCTCCGCGGCCTTGCAAGGAATCAGCGATGCTTTTTTATTTCATATTTTTCATCTACAAATAAACCCCACGCAACCATGTTTGTTTTTAACGCTCTCTGAGTTCCAGCTGTTCTGCTGACCCGTATCCCTCGTAGGGCATACGGGGTAAAAGCAAGGCCACAATTACTTCTTATTAGAGCTCTGACTCCTGATACACCTTGAGGGGTGAGCCATCACTTCTAGACATGCTAAACCTCTTGTAGTGGGAGACAGGGGAGCCCAGCAAATGTGAGTTTATGTCTGCGGCTGATGCGCTAGTGGAGTCAGTGGTAGTGTCCTGCAGAGTTCCCACACAGATCAGAGATCACAGATCCACAGTGTTTACTCCAGAGACTCTTTGCCTTCTGCAATATTTACCCACTACATGTGCTCAAACTGTCATTCATACTCTAAAGCACACACACATGCACACACACACACACACACACACACACACGGGACAGGAATTATTCTGTATCTTAATTAAGTGCATATCAGCCTGCAACAAATCAAATCTCTGGACAGTCTTACATTAACAAATCATAACGTTGCATTTGCACAGCAGCGTGCATTAATCATGTGTTGGTTTGCATTTTGAAAAAGGTGTTTTTTCCCCTTTAATTTGACTAATTATGTGTTTAGTTTTTCTCATAAAGGGTGTGTTTTCTGAAATCCGAAAGTGTTTAATCAAAGGTACACACTGAGGCCAGGCGAGTTTATTGGGTGTTTTTTTGGATGAGAAAGGCTGAAAATGTTGCAGCTTTAGCTACTGTAGCCTCGGTGTCGTCCGCTAACTTATTTGATACAAAAACACTACCCAACCCTGTTCCCAACATAAGGGTCGACACTCTTAACGGGAGGTCACAAGAATATCAGGTCGTTAAAGGGTTCCGACAAAAACAAACAATCCATATTTCTGGCGTACAAACGAGTAGAGTTAAACTTCTCACCTCATAAACACATGCAACCTGCAACAGAAGCTGGATGATTCTTCATTTTGAGTGCTCGCAAGCAACAAGAGCTGCTGTGTAATATCAAATAAAAATTACCCTCCTTGGCACTATATGTCATAAATCATTATAAACACGTTACATAAAGAATTTCATCTTTCAGACACCTGTGCTTGATTAAAGGTTTTTGTTACTGTGTGGGAAACGTATAGTGAGGGTCTGCATTATTCAGCGCTGTGCTCTTAGACAAGTGCTTCGTTATCATTATTATTCATTTCTTATCAGCTTCACAATACAATACAAGTACTGTTTATTCCCGCCGTGCGAAAGGATATTGATCTTCCTTTCATTTCATCATAGCGGGTCTGAATTTTCCACATAAGCTTGACCTGTACCTGACTCGCCACATTGATCCGTGCACGGTCTATACTGACCAGGGAGCAAAGGGGGCTAAGGCTATCGATACAAAAGACTGTCCCCGTTGACTTTGCTAACGGCTAATTATGCCTAAACTATCATACACACTCATTAGCAGCCTAAGAAACTGTCGCCAATCGATGGTAGCTGCTACCCATCCGTTTGATTTAAACCGCGATAAGCGTTTCTATGAAAGAGACAAGACTTCTGCAGAGATAACGGGAAAATATAACGATTCACAAAAACAATGAACAATGTTTTTTTTATAATTCACCAGGATGAACCCAACCCTAATAATTAGTGTGAGATTAAGTATTTATATAATTTGGCTTCTCGTTAAAATTCTGTAACGTGAAAACGAAAGATGTTTCTATTGCAGCTATAGAAATACATTAAACAGCAGAAACCGATTTAATACAGTCAGCTTTAAATGTGTCAGTAATTAATCCCAATTAGTTTTTTATCATCTTGGATAGATTTTGTCAAAGGTGAGAACACAAACACTTCCTGGTTGACAGACTACGCAAATATTAAAACGATAAAAAAGCCCCTTTTATCCTTAACGTCGCGTGAGTTATCTTTATCTATTAGCACTCGCTCATTCTCAGATCTGCAACCTATACCAGAATACGGTGGCTGATTTAAGGTTCAGGGATCCGATCGCCTCGGGCAAGTTATTCTAAGAGCCCCCTGATGTCAGTGGGACTGCCTGGCAGAATAAAAGGCAAGGCAATAAACTGGGGGAAAAAGTAGCACACACGCATTGAAACGGGGGCCTCCCTGAGGCGATGGCCCAACTGGCCCGTGGTTAAATCCTCCACTGAAAGTGTAATAATCACACCAGAGCCCCACAGAGGGAAAGGGAAGAGAGTGGGGGGGAGACACAGAGGTACCAAAACAAAAGCCACCCCTCTCTGTCCTGTTCTCTTTGTGCCTTCTTTCAAAAAGAGGGGGGGGAGGAAAAAAAGACACAAATCGTGGCAGTAAGAAAGAGAATCACAGGCACTGTGATGACGACGACTGATGGAAAGTGGAACAAGATCTGAAACAGATCACACAGGTTTATTGTAGCTGTTTCAGTCATTCTGATGTTTTTTTTGCAGATATAGGCATTAGATTTGTGCTCTAATCTTGTCCATAGGCTGTCGTTGGCTGCGGATAAATGGTTAATAATATCCGGAAGTACTCTAAGTGATGGGCTTCGTGGTGGTAAGATTAGTTACCGCACATTTATGTCCAAAGGAGAATGTATTAGTAATGGCCGTCTCATCTGTGCTTTCATAAGGTTTGTCTTGTCTTTGCTGTGGCGAAATCATTTTTTTCTGCCTCCCAACAAAAGAGCCACCCCGACCCACCCCAGGAAAAAAAAAAACACAAAATCCCACATTTATTTCGATAGTGATATTAAGCCCTTCCCATTACTCGACTGCCTCTCAATTCTTTCTCCTCTAAGAGTGCCCTGCAGGAACTCCCTCTATAAATCACATTTAGTACCCCTGACATGTTAGAAGAAGTGATCTAGCTGCCAGAGCTCTAATTGCCTCACCCCGCATGCATCGTTTTTGTGTGTGCTCCTGCTTACATTTTACCATGTCCAAGTTCAATACTGTTTGTGTGTGTGTGTGTGTGTATTTAATATCTGTGTCCGTCCTAAGAATTGTGCGCGAGGGGGCACGTGGAGCAAATGTATTGTTTGATGACATCAATTAAGAGAATGTTTTTTTTTTGTGCAGAGAAACGCAGCTCGAGCGTTCGCTCTTTTGTTCCAGTCGCTAAATCGCGGGCGGTTTGAATGGGCAATGCTAATTATGACAGGAAAGGTCAAACTAATTAGCGCTCCCTTTGAACTCGCCATCGTAGGGTCCTGATATCCCCGCGCAGGCTTGACAGAGTTCAAATTAATCACGGGTTGTCCTATATCAAGCAAGAAAAAAAAATCCATCTGAAAGTTGCAATTAAAAAAAAAAACAAATGTGTTTTTTGTTTTGTTTAATGAGCTGAAGGTGTTCCATTCTCGCTATTGTTTTGCGGGAAGGTTCCTGCACTTCCTGCACAAATAACTCCTGAAAAGGGATGCCTTTTTGTTTGCAGAGGGTCATATACAAGACATCCACGTGTGCAAATAGACCTCTTTATCAAGTGGGAAGAGAACACTTTGCGCACCATTAAACCCGCACAATGCCGTAATCGTCTTTGTTTAGATATGTTAAATAAAGCATATCATTATGCTCTACTGGGTGCTAAGTGGTATTTTAAAGGTCCATAAATTCAATTAGACAATGTTTAATGCTGCCCCTAGACCATGTTAGTGCAGTGACGCACGTGATCCAGGGGAGGGTCGCGTCAGCCATTTTTAAGAATTATTACTTAGGATTTACATTTATATTGTCATTTTAATAGCGCGCCCCTCTTCAACCAATAGGGGTCTCAGATGCTTCCAGGGCCCCGTCTCATTCTCCCCCTCCCTCAGGACTCCATGCCATTTGTCATTATATGCGGTTAGAAAAAAAAAAAAGATCTCTCCTCAGTCCCGGCCTGTCATTAGAGCGGTCCCGTTAGCCCGGTGCTAATGCACAGTTTAGCAGCCACCATGGAAAATGCTAAAGAGATCCTGACAACTCCTAGGGGTCGGCTAAGTGTGGGCCAAGGGTTTTCTGTGTGTGTGTGTGCGCGCTCGCATTAGTGTTTGAAGGGAGAGGGGGGGTGGGGGGGTTAGGATGGGGTCCCAGTGGTTGTTTGCCTGTTTTCCATCAAGAGCCCTCATCTCCTTTATCCCCTTTGTGGCAGAGGCCCTCCTCGGGCAGTTCCCTCTGAGGGGGATCTAAAAAGAGCAGCTGCTGGGGAATGAGTGCCATTTCCTCCTGCTGTCACCAGCACACTGGCAACCCTTAGTCCTCCTGTCTCCCTCCACCCGCAAACCCCCTATTAATATGCATATGAACTTGTTTCTCTTAGTTCTGAACTCCAATGACAAAGTGGGAAAGCATATGCCTGAAATATTCATGATCGCGCGCAGTAATTAAGCGGTGGAGAAGGGAACTCTGCGAGGGAGAGTCACTACCCCTCTGCTGGAGTTAAAAACCGCCTCTTTTTTTTCCTCTCCAGCACTAAAAAGCATGTTGTCCTCTGCTTTCTCGGTACATCTCCCAAGTATTCCCCCCCATCATGTGTGCAACACGGAGCCATTTACCATCTAAGAGTTAATGAGGCTTAGAATAAGTGTGGTTTTTGTTTAGTGAGTTAACTCCAGTTAAGTGCCAGAGAACCCGCGGCCTGACATCACAAGTGTTTTTTTCTAAAAGGTTCTCTGAGGCCTCGACCATCATTAGTCCTTACTGTTGTTTTCCCAATGAACATTCTTCAATAATATTATACTGAGAGTGAATTAAAGAGACTTTCTCAACACAAGTTGTAAGCTGTGGTAGAGACTTGCTGGGTAACAAGCGTAGGTTTAGATTTAAACTGTGTATGTGTGGGGGATTAAGAAGTGTGTGTGTGTGTATATATATATATATATATATATATATATGAGTATATTATAAGTATATATTCATTGTCCATTTAAAACTTTGTGGCTCACTAGTCTTGCAGCGATGCAACAAGGCAAAAGCAAAAAAAAAAGCTTTGAACAGAAATGAGTGATTCTACGCAATTTAACCATCATCCCAATTAAACATCATTGTCAACTTTCATTTCAAAAAGAGAAATTGTAATTACTTAACTATACTGCATGCCTTAAATACAATGATAATACTGGTAATCTTCCATATAACCTGCCATGTTATTTGGTCAATCGAGTTACTACCTAACAAATAGTGAGACTGAGTGACATGTAAAAACTTGAATATAGTTATGTCAATATAGATCTATAGAAGTGGTACAATTATTATTACAAGTATAAGTGTTATAAGTGTGCAGTGAAGAGGCGACTGCTGAGTAATGTGTACATCAACAGGAATTTACAGCTTTGTGACGTGTGTCATAACCATTCAACTTCTATCATTCTATTGTTTGGCTGGATTATATAAAAACATAATTCAATCAACGACTCTACATATAGCAAATGTTAAAGTGTGCCACAAATTCACCTCAAAATTTGCAACAATGTTAAAATGTATGAAATTATTTAAGTATATATATTTCCACTATAATTATTTCTCTTAATAGTTTGGAGCAATTTCCCCCCATTTCCCTGCATGACATCTTTTTATATAGATTGTGGACATATATGTATATGCATATATTTTTTTTCTAAGTTATTTAAGGGTTTATGCAATGCACCATTTGAATATCTAGAAATATACAAAACATATTTAACACTGTAACACTGTTGCAAATACAGTGCAGATATAAGTTTTAGCCTGAGAGCACAAGCATTCAGTAAGTTGCAATGCATCATACTCATCGTTGCCACACTCACAGTTTTGCAAATTTTACACATTTATTCTAATGCCCTTAGTTTACGGTTTGAAAAGATGTTCTTTGAAGGCGGAGAATAAAGCATGCCGCAGACCTTTCAGAGATTTAGCAGACGAACCAGAGGACACAGAGGTGGACGCCTCTGTACAGCCACCAGAGAGATAGAGGGAGAGATAGAGAGACAGACATAGAGAGAGAGAGACAGTTATAGAAGGAGAGAGAGGGAGAGGGAGAGGGCTGTGAGGTGGTTGCTGAGGCTTGACAGCCAGGTAGATTATATGTGACATAAAACCCAGAGATGAAAGAAGAGCGGACAGCTGGCCCACTGCACTCAGCACACTCTATGCAGCTCCACTCACCTCGTCACCCCCCACTTCTCCTCTTCCATTCTCCTCCTGTTCATGCTCTCCTGACGGCTCCTCGGGAGTGTGTCCGGCACTTTTTTTTTTTCTTCCTTCCACCAGGTGGGGTTCATCTCTGGTCCCCGGGCTCAGCCTGGCCCCTGGCGAGCCCGTCTGAAGGAGCGGTGTTCCGGAGTTCAGCCTCCTCCCCGTCTCCCGCGTCCTACCGCCCGCGTTCCCTGCCTCGTCCTCCACGCCGCTCCCCCTCTCTCTCTCCCCGCTCCGCTCCGTGCCTGTCATCTCGCAGCCCACTCAGTGCCACACTGGCTTGTTTTGTCAATAACCATTTATTTGTTGCTGGAATGGCAGCAGCCATTACATCTGACCTCCCTGTTTCATCAATTATGGATAGATTATTGGATGTGAACATCTGCAAGAGCTTGCTGTTGGACTCACCTCCTGGCAGGGATTAGATAAAGTATTAAACTGTTGTTTATTGTCAGGCCAAAATTCTACTGGGAAGCCGGAGAGTTTCTACAATCCCACAGCAAAAAAAAAAAATAACTCCTGTCAACAAGGCGCCTTAAATAGTTTAGCACTGATGCCGAGCCCCCCCTCATGGTAAGATATGGGCCATTTATTATTTACACTTATTACTGGTTGTTAAAACACTCATGGTAAAAGCTACTGGCAGATGGGGCTTAGTCATTGTATGTCACCTTTTGTAAATGTGTGAACCAGAGGCTAAACACACAAACACACACGTTTGCCTCTGGACCGATTTTTTTTTTTTTTCCTCGGACAAATCTGCCTGTTCTGCACAGAGAAATGACCGCTGCTAAACTACTAATGATTGAGAGGACAAGCTCATAGGGAGGCCACACACACACACACATACACACACACACACGCACATACACACAAACTTGCATCACAGTCTCAAGGGTCAGGGAGATATTTAAAAACACTTTTAGGTTATTTATTTTTAAAACATGCCAAATAAAATGTTTAACGCATGAATTATAGATTAAAAAATGGATATCTTCTGGCTGAATATGTAACACTGGCATCGTATTTAAGTAATAGAGGGAAATCGGGGGAACCAGACAGCACTGCTGCTAAATACGGATTAGTGTGATGCATGACCTGTAGCTCAAGTTGGTCCGCAACATTTACCAGCGCCGTTTCACCCAGTCATTCTAAGTTTCATGTGCTGCTGTTTAATTGTCATTTATTCTGTTGTCTTCTGATGGGATAATCTGCTCTTTCATATTATTTATAGTTGGATTGCAGTTGAGGCTTCAGACTTTGAATATTGAAGTAATAATTCACATCTGATTCACCTCTATGAGAAAGAATCATATTTCTTCTTCAGAAGCCAGAATGCAATCACTGTAGTTGTATAGTAGGCCTTAGGGAGCTACTAGGGCATCCCAATAATTAATCACTTAGGTTTCGTATTAATATTTGGTTGAAATCATCCTTTCAATTGGCAGATTTTTGTAAATTTGTGATACAAATCATATTGCAACTATTTACACATCACAGTTTGACACCACTAAAAGTTGAAAATTACAGGTTGCATTATTGACCAGAACTTGATATCATAATTATGAATTGATTTCATAATTTCATGCAAAAACCCTTTTGGTGATTGCACCTCATCGCTAAGATTATTTTAGAATTATTTAATTCAAATTAAGGAAATTGAAGTTACCCAGCAGCTCATAGAAAAAAAGAGCAACACAATACATTTTCTTTTTACAATAAAATATTTTATTTATTTTTTCTTTGCATACTTATTTTAAAAAATCATTCATTTATGGTCAACAATCTTTTATTTAGACCTGTAACAGCAATACAGTCTGCCTTCTCACACACTTAGTCTGGGGAAAAAAACAGTTTCCTCCCCTCCTCTCTGTTGAGTTTGGCGTTTGCTGTCAGAAATGTCACAAGAAAATCCTGCTGCCTTCACCACAGGAGCAACAGAATGAGTGCGTGGTCAACTGAGAATGTTTTTTTTTATTATAATTATAATAGGTCCTTTTTGAAGGAAAACACAGCATGAATGTTGTTGTCTGCATAGACTCAGCATAAGACAACAACCGCGAAACCTCAGTGTGAAGTACAACATGGTCCTTGCTCAAATTGGAATAATTTTGTCCCTAGTTCATGCAAAGTGAGGGGAGTTAAAAGTCTGAGACGGCTGTTCAGATGGCCGGTCCTTAGGCGTTCTCTGCTGCTGCGTATTGTGATGAGTTCGTTGCTGAAAGCGCTTATTTTTTTCGGTGAGTGTTTTATGTGGTGCGTGATGTGTCCATGATTGATAAAAGTCTTCTCGGTGTTTGCCTCCTGGCCACCTCCACCGTGTATTTGCCACACCGGGTAGGTTGTCAGCAGTTAAATATTAATTGTTCAAAATACAACGTGTAACTGTAAATACAAAAGGTGAAATTCCTTTCTCCTCTCAAAAAACAAATATATTTTTAGACGCTGTTTTGTTCGTATAGGTGACCTGAACTCGGACTGCCAGTTTTTTTTTTATTTATTGTCTCTGCTGCTGAGCATCTTTCCCATTCAGCAGTGAAGAAGAGGTTGCTGCGCTGCCTTTTTTTTAGTCCCCTGTCAGAGCCTCTCACAGTTCACCTTCAAGGCATCTGCTCGCCTGTCAACACCAGTTGTCAAACCGACACTTAGCATTCGCATTGTTTCTGTGAAAATGAAGATATTTCCACAGTGTACCCAAAACACCGGCACGTAGCCCCGGCATTTGCGTTAATGTCTTTAGGTGGTTTAGGCAGTGATGTAACCTCTGTCAAACAGGAAGTTTCTTCTTCTTTTTTTTTTTGAGGCTTTGAACAAAGAGCATGAAAACCTCCTGTGTGCTAGAGAGTAGCGGGGCACTGTGCATCAAAATATCAGTGCAGGTTGAAAGGCACAAAATAAGGTCAGTGTCACCGCGATGCATTATTAATACCTCACTGTTTATCTCCTTGCCCATTGAATCTGTGCACAAGAAAACACTGCCGCCTATGAAACATTGATTCAATTTCCTAGCTTTACATGTAAAAAAATCGAAAAGTAGGTGTTGCACACTGGCAGCGGGTTGCAGAATGGCATGTCGCTGGGTAACGTGAATTGTCAAACACAGCGAAAGGCTGGTGAAACTCTAGTACAACAAGTCATCACACTGGACTGGAAGCTAAGAACCCAGCAAATCCCCACGCAGACACTGGGAGAACATACAAACTCCACACAGAAAGGCCCCAGCTCAAGGCCTTGAACCTGTGACCTTCTTGCTGCAGAGCAACAATTCTAAACACTGCACCACCATTGCACCCATTATTTTGTCTTTCAAAAGTTGAAATATAAATAAAATGAATTCCTTAATGATAATTGTAGACTCCGTCTACTCCTGTCTTTAGCATGGCTTTTGTTGCAGCTGTTCATTCTTTACAGCTGCTTTCAGGCCTGATGGGACATTAACAGCAACATCTAGTTAACAGTTCTTTGAACTGACTCTATGTTGTTTGTACAAACAATATGAAAAATGAGTAAGTAAGAGTAAATAAATTAATTACAGTGATCTTAGAAGGTTCTACAAGGCCTGCATTTAATCTTCCACTCTTTCTATTTCTCTCACCCACATTTTAGCTCTGTGTTGATCTGGCGATGACGATCTTGCTCAGCATTCATCTCAGAATAATGCTGTGTGGAAACTATGGAAATGTTACTATATTTGACCCAGTACTTTAGAAAACATTTGGGCGAGAGTGTGGAGCTGGGTGGGGGCTGTGCCAAGTTACAGCACCCTGCAGCCCCCTAGTGGTGAGCCACTAAGGCTGTAACTCCTTAATTATTACGTGATAAAATAAAATGGGGAACAGGTGAGTTATAACAACCCCACCCCCAAGGGTCCATTCCTTACATGCTGGGGACAGCATGTAAGTAAATGAAAGGGGATTATTATTTGTAAGTGTTGCTTGCTATTATATATATGTTTTTTCTAAAAGCTTCATTCCTTCTTAAAGGTTATTTTCTCGTGAATTGATTTGTGATTAGTCCAACTAAGTTTACTATTAAGTTGACTTTACTACAAATACAACACGGTTTCTGTGTCAAGTCAAAGAGTTAAAACAAACATAATGTGTTGGCATTGTAATTGAATATTTTTGTCATATTTAATACTGCCCTGTGTTAATGCAGCAGCAACATCACACATTGAGGTAAGGAGAGGTAAACAACATGCACCACTATAAAGCAGAACTCGCTTTCTTCCCTTTGTCTTTTGTCTCTTTCATGTTAAAATCGCTTACTAATTAAGCCAAATGCCACTGCATCCAGACTGCATGCTTACACACACACACACACACACACACACAAAGGGAAGGAGGGAGAGGAAGAGCGAAAGCTCTCTAATGACTAACATGCGCCAGCGTCTTTATTATCCCAGCCAGCCAGCCTGTGTCTCTAATGCCGGCTCATGTGCTGTTTAAGTGATTGTAAATCATCCCACAGTAATGGCTGAGATTAGCATACTATCAAAAAGCTTTCTTCATGCATGATGCGGTAACATCTCAGGGCCCTAAGTGTTTTATGGTGAGTGAGACCGTATCACCCACTGTCATTAACAATCTAGTGGTGGCCGGGCAGGCGGCTGCGCGTGGACCGCCGCTGTTAGTGTTACCAGATGCGTGAGGAAGAGGCAGGCTTGGACGCCAGCCCATTACGGGCGCTGCCTGTCAGGAGCCATTAGGCACATGCTTTGTGATTAATGCTCTAAGTGATGGTGTGAGTACTACTCTGAGACCGGTGCAGGAAAAGATGGGAAAGAAAAGGTTATTGTCTCACTGAGGGATGCCTGAACGGCGCCGTGGTGTCAGTGATGATGATCATGAAAACGGTCTACGTTTTACCTTTCGCGGGTATAAAGGAAGCATTACGATTTTTTTTTTGCACACAGTGGTTTGAGGCTCTGATTTCCTCTTCCTGTTTTTTGAGGGGATCCTGCTCAGGGAGAGGATCTCAGGGTGTCCCCCTTCCCCCCTTGACTCGCGCCGCCTGCTATTTTGACCCATGAATTATTGATTAACCTTGGTAATAGAAAAGATATAACTGTGGTATGCTTTGACCTGCCTCTTCTGTGGTGGATAAGTGTTAATATGATACAGATATGCATATGCATGCAGGCGATTACATAAGATATTTAAAAATGGATAAAGATTAGCACTTGTTCGAATGATTGAATGCATTCATTTATTTTACAACTTTCTCCTCCATCAGAAAAGAAGACACAGTTGGTTAGATATGGGCTATTTGAGGTTTTATGTAACTTTTGTATATTTTTTATATCATGGAATCAGTCATTATCTATTGAACATAGCGACATAATACAGAATCACAGATAGTGAACTGCTTAGAAAAATATGAAGCCAAACATTTATCTGATCACTGCCATTTAATATTTCATCCAGGATGCCGTTCCTGTGTAACAAGTTATTCTCCGGAGCAACAAGACCCATGTGTTCTCATGACATGTTCAAATGAATCCATCTGCCCGGGCCGTGTTCTCGTGATGATCTCACTTTCCTACAACAGATCAATAAACGAAACGCTATGTTTAAACTGAATCAAATTTTCCACTCGCGGGGTTATGCTTTCATCCGCAACAAGCCGCCGCAGTCCTCACTCCTAGCTTTACCATATATACAATTAAACGCCCCAGTAACCTGCGCGTTTTCATTAGTTTGGACCTGCAGGGATGTAGCCGTACGTTTACCCCCCCCCCCCCCTCACACCCCCTCACCCCGACCTAAAAGAGATGACCAGCCGCGGTAATTGCATGGCGGTGTGTTTACATTTATTCATGAAACGGAGGACCGCCTTTTCATCCCCACTTCCACCTGTCACCCATTCCATTTGCCGCGTCAGGAGAGCACCCTTCCCCTCCCCTCCCTGCCCCCCCCCCCTCCCGCCGCCCCACCACACCCCATCAAACTTGGAGCTACAATCACTAATCAGTCCTTCCTCTCGCAGAAAGAACCACTTGACTACTTGTTCCCCGCCGATATCTGATTCCCCGCCAGCCTGAGCGAATGATTGCGTTTTTCATGCATTTGGTTCCACCAAAATGTATGTGCACTCAGCCACATCCTTTATTGATTACTTCTAGTGCAAACAGTAGGCCGAGTGTGATATACATAATTGGACAGTTGTCAGGGGAGGCCGGGCTGTGATAACCAGCATCTTATTTCCCCTCCCTGATGGATGTAGGACACACCTTGAAAGCGATCACTTATGCCTCATATAGCCAAAAGATAAATATGTCAGCTAAACTGCTTCAACAATGTAAAGCAACATGCACACGGAGCTAACAATGATAACCGCTCCGTGCAGATAGCCCATATCGATCTCAATGCGTTTACCACTCGCTTTGATGATGAAACGTGCCAGCTTTTTTTTTTTTGACTGATGTGGGAGTGATGATGATAATAATAATAATGATGATACAATCACCAAGATACAGTTTATAGCGAAAACCCTGTTTCTTTGAACTGCCCTACGATAGGAGAAGGAGAAAAGAAAAGGGCTCCAGTGAGCAGACAGAAGCGCCTTGTACATAATATACACAACATATGCTTGGCTAATTATTTTCCTGAATGCTTTTAAGCACAGTAAACTGGCTGCACGTTGTTGGAACGAAAGTGAAACTCGCTCAAGCCAAAATATTCTCTCTCAGCTCCACAAATTACATTTTTTTTCGGAGGCACAGTAGAAATAATAACACTCTAATCATCGCTAGAGTAAACACTGTCCCGTTAAGACAAATAAAAAGGAGTTTGTATTTTAGTAATGAAAAGCAAACAGTGGCTGCCGCAATTGCCTGACCCGTGACACCGAGGTGATGAAATGTCCCAACAGAATCCGAGCTTAGCCTCGTCTCGCTCGGGATAATAGATTCAGCCGCACAAATGGCAGGCACACACGTGTAATAACTCTATCAAACTCACGTCTCGTCTGTTTCCACAAGGTTAGACACACACAGAGGCGCCCGCTGGAATTTCACATTTTACTCCTCTTCACCCTCCATCCATTCCAAAGAATAATTCTGTGTGGTCAAGGTTACAACCACTGTTTGTGTTTGTTGAGTAATCACACAGCGTTTCCAAGGTAAGCCTCCTCCCTCCACTCTGGAGCCTTCGCATTACAGAAACATCCACTTACATGGATTCATAGGAGAAGACATCGACACTGGTCGGGAGTTTGGCGGGAGCAACTGAAGTGGGACCCAAACAGAATCCATATTTAATAGCGTGTTCCCACTTGAACATGTGTTCTTTCAAGTCGGCATGAGAGGAGCCACGGAGACTTTGCTTTCTTCGACCACGGCATTGTGGCGTCATAGATGAGCTCCTTTTATAAGTGAATGCAAATCTGCGGCGGGATTTCAAATACGATAACGCAATAGGCCTCTGATAGCTGGACACACACAAGCTGTCACACACAGAAATCGAGCGAACATTTCATTACATTGCAGCCTGTCAACGTTTAAGTGAAGTGGAAACGACTGAATGGTCAGTGATCCAAACTCATGCAAGAAATCAGCGTCCATGGTTAGTGTTGCTCTTTACTACCTACAGTATAGCTGTGTTTGCGCTGATATTGTTTTTTTTCATTAAAAAAAGGATAATTTATACTACAACCAGTATAAATTAATTTATCACAACATCACAAAGGGCATTGGAGGAGAAGTAATATATAGTCTTGAAAGATGTTCCTGAAGTAAATCAATGATAAAATGACGAAATGGGATTTAGCGATCATTAGTGTTAATAATTGCAGAAAATATCAGTGATGACATTTGACCCTCATTCTATCTATGTTTAAAAGAAAATCACATTCGAAGAAGGTCGCATATAAAAGTCATATTACCATTGGTGTCAGAACCTTCATGGACACTTTACATTATGCATTACATATTAGTGTTATTTACCTGGACATGCACCATGTCTACCATTCCACTTACCTTATTAAAACTTACTTACTTTACTGGTGTTCAGTAGGGGAAAAGGGCACACATACCCAGCAGAATTCTTTTTCGTAAAGCTTGTCCTACCCAGCAACAGTAACTAAGGAGGGGCGGGACTTAGGAAAAACACCTGGAGAAAAACCTATGCAAGCATGAATAGAAACTCTACATGCAAACTTCCACCCAGCCACCGCTCTGTACCTAACATTTTAATCATGAGTCAATGGCTGAGCACCATCGGCACATAATTACCACCCAACCTTTTCATTGTGAGCATCTAATCAAAGGTGTCGCTGTTACAAACTGATCTGCGCATACGGCGTTTCTTTAGGTATAACGGATTCAAACTGGTGAAGGGGGAAAAAAACTTGCTTTCACTTGTTAATGTTCTCCACATTCGCACCGTCTCCCTCTTACCTGCGCGGCTAAGCTTCCCTGACCTGCCCTGCGTCATCTAGACTGCATGTGATTATCCCACCATCAAAGCGGAGCCGCCGTGCCAATCAGCCCATCAAGGGTTAAAGGGACACACTTGTCTGCGGCGGTACCCCGCGCACATCTCTGGCCCCGGCGCATCTCGGCGGTCTTTGCTAATGACTTGTAGCCAACAAAATTCCTGAGACTCTCAGGTGGCTTCCTCCAACCGGGCTCTGTGTGCGATGATGAAAAGCCTGAGATAAAATAAACTGACAGTTGCAACTCATTGTGAGGAGCAGGCAGCACCCTGGCAGCAGCTGAGACCCCGGGAGCCCAACACTCCCTCTCTCTCTCTCTCTCTCTCTCTCTCTCTCTTTTTTTCATCCTTCCCTCCATCACCCCCTCCATTCTCCTCTGCCCTCCTCCTGTGTGTTTCAGTGTGTGTGTGTGTGTGTGAAGCATCTGCATGTGAAATTGCATGGGTGGATGAGTGTGTTCTGCGAAAGGAGATGTGGGGGTAACTACCGGGAAGAGAAGCTAGATGCCCCTGCCACTGTTCCCTAATTAAAGCCCATTCCCGCCTACTTTATTTCAGTCCATTAAGCAAAAAAAAAAAAGTGTGGCCACCCCTCTCTCGCTTCCACACATGACACACTCCAATCAATACACTCCCACTGGCTGCCTCGCTGGGCGCCTCAAATGAATAGATTGCGGTGCAACATTATGTCTAATTGAATTTTAGATACACAGGACACCATGCGGGGAGTTGTTGAAGGGTTGCAGATCTCTCTTATTATTAAAACAAAGGGTCAAATCAAACAAATCTGATTTAAACAAAGAATATATATAAATGGAATCATTTTGTCAGTCGAATGAAAAACAGATACATGACCATAATGAGCCGCATAGGCATTACATCTCTATAGTTTGTTAGACATCAAAACCATGTATGTCACCTGACTTCGCTCTTTATTCAGCTTTTCTTTGCAGTCATATCTGAGCAACACACCAAAGCCGAGCTACACAGACAGCTCAGCCACCTAGCTATCCACTTAGCTCAGCACCACAAAGGTTCACATTAGCACATCAGGCCCCGGGAGAGAGTCTCCTCCTGGCTGGTGGTGGCTGTGGGGGGTGGGGGTTCATGGGGGAGGCTGGCAGATGGTTCAGTGGTATGTCTGACGGAGTGGCTGATAGATGGATAGAGAGCGCTGACTTTGTCCTCCTTCTGTGTTTTCTGTGTATGGTCTCCATCGCCGCACAAGTGTCTTCGTGTGACATTTGCGTGGACTTCCATCTTCTTACTGCAGTTTTATTATCATCGGCTCCACGGTGCAACAATAAACATGAAGGTGACATTTCACATGTTCTCCTTCAGTCCTGGGCTCTCACTGTTATTCAAATTCAAACATGAAAAATTCTTATTGTATAAGCACAACAGGACGTTCCCTGTGCTCCTCTTAAAATACGCTTTTTTTAGCCTTGTTCTGCAAAATGTAGTAAACTAAAGTAAACAGTGGCATGCAGAATAGACAATTATGACAGTAAACTGAGAATGAAATGTGGGGAAACGTTTGGATCGGATCTCATCAATGTTAAATTAAGGTGAGGTTGTTTGCTGTCTTTGTGAAATGCACCACATTCTGGAACGATGTCAGTTGTACAGCACAGTTCAGGATTGAGACGATCCCCCCAAAATAACCGGATGAATGCTCCAGAATTTGTCTGAGAAATAGAATAAGTAAAGAAGTGCAAGCCTTTGATTTCAGTATTATGGTTTATAGCCAGCCATATGTAGGGCTCTTTTTGTCAGCCTCCCGAGAGACGTGTGCTCAAATTTTAGGGGACTTTTTGATAACTTATATTTGGTCACAAGTCAAACTCCAAATGTCACATTCACCCCCTCTCTTTTTTCTAATTGATTTCTTTTCCTCTGCCAGCTTTTGTGTGAACATCTTATTGTGTGTCTTCAGTGACCACTTCAGCTGTTCCCATGCCAATTAGCACGGCAGCTCAAAGGAGGTGCCAATGCAAATATTTAGCTAATTATTAATATTTAATAGAATTTATGCACTGGCTCCTTTCCTAAGGTCCAGCAGATACTATTAAATCTCACCCCATAGATACACAGTTATGACACGTAATAACTACTTAAATATAAAAGAGATTAATAATTTAAAGTGAGCCAACAAATTAGGACCATCATTAAAAAAACTAGGCTCGAAACCATTCTGCATAAAACCAGCCCGGTTCAAGGTAATGCCAAGGCTCTCCTGATAAAGAATTACAGCATTAATTCAGCAAAGTGAACTTATTGCTCCGACTCCTTCTCAGAGATCCCTGGAGCATTCGGGGTAGAGGAATGAAATGATAGCATTCGTGGGCACAGAGGCGCTTATTTCCATTTCCCCTATCAAACCTAGTCAGAGTTTTTAAAGTGTGTGTGTGTCTGTGTGTTGCGGTAGAAGATTGGTCCTTTCTTTTTTTTTCCTCCTTGTGGTACAATTGCAGAGACTCATGTGAGTGGCATGCTTTTATACTGAAGGTCCCCTCCCCAGAGGGGCTGGAGTAGCCTGTCTCTACCAGAGGTCTTTTGTGCGCACACACACACACACACACACACACAAACATGCACACCGTGACCTCTCTGGGTCATCGCTGGAATTACATAGACATATACCACCTTTGATGGGGAGAGCTCGACTAGCATCTTAATTCACTCCCCGAGCTGTGTCAAATGAATACGATCAACAGGAGTTATTTTGTCTCCACACCAAAGATCCACATCTGGTTCCAAATTGAGTCGTCTGCTGGAATGTAATTGTGCTCTTTTGTCATACGACACGTGTAGCTACAATTGATACTCCCAACCTAGTGAAAGACACATAACAGGGTTACTTTTGTATTTTTTTTCTACATGTGTAGTGTCTTTAAACTGGGTGTTAAGGGGGGGTGTGAGGCTTGTTTTGAAATTCTCTACATTGAAGTGCATTTTCGGAATTTCTATTCAATTCCCAGCGAGCGAACACTTGTGATTGTGTAGAAAGAGCCGGAGCACCTTTTGCAGAGCAAACTCTTAACATGTTGCTGCAGGCGATGCTGCTTGTGTGCGTGTGATATTTCTATTTACCCACTGTTTTGAATTTTATTTGAATTGGGATGAAAAAGATGAGCAAAAGGTGTACGCTGGCAGACACGTCTTCACCCCAGATTTTTCTTTTTTTTTTTCTCCTTCCACATTCTAATTTCAGACATGCCAAATGACTTGACATAGTGTTTTTAACTCCCGTACTTGCACTTACCTTTTGGGATTTACCTGCTTTGGGAGCGAGTATGCAGTATTTCCCGGAGGATATGCATGCAGAGGGCAGAAAACATCAATCGCCTCTTCTGATGCCTTATACATCGCAAGGTATTGTCTTTGTTGCTATGACAAGGTCTTGTCAAATGTTTTAAATCGTCGGAGGTGAATTGAATTAAATGAAGCATCCTCTATTGTATGAAGGTTAAGAGATCTATCACCTAATAAATCTAAAAAGATTACTAGGTCCATAGCTCAAGCTAATAGACATAAACCGGTAAACATTCTACCCAATAAACATCAGCATCTTAGCATTTTCAAACATTTTTTGGCGAACTGGACTCTGGTTTGACTTCCAGTTTTACTTGGGTGTGGAGAAAGGACAAAAATGTACCTAAAACTCTTTAAGATGAAGTGTTGAGTTGTGGGAACATGAGCCGAATCTGAATCTTACAAAACTGCAAACTATAGCCTATTATCGTGCTTTTTAAACTGGGATGTGGATCGGTGGCTTGAACCCAAAAGACCTGGTGACCCTAGTAAAGAATAAGTAGGTATAGAACATTAAATGCCCTTAGTCTTATTAGTACAGTACTGTAACTTTGGATATGTGTACTATACTACCGTTGAGCGGAATCACCTCAGATTATAGTTTTTCAACATAAACGAGGCCTCAAATTTTGTTGGTTGATGAAGCAATAAAAACAGTTTTTTGCTGATATATAGTTCAATATAGTGAGAACGCGATACATTAATTGCACTGCGTGGAGAAAAAAAGACGGGGCCCCTGAAGCCCTTTAGGCTCTCTCCCACTATGATACCTGGTTCCCCTGTAATGAAAAGAATTGCGCTCGTAGACTAGTGGTGGTACAATCTTTGTAAACATATCTCTACCAATTATGTGTCTGCTCCCAGAGACAACAATGCAACCCATGGGGCCGAAAGGTAGTAACAGCGGTGTGTTCTCAGGGTGTGGTTTTAAGAGCAAAAAAAACTAGAGCAGTTTCAATTTACTGCCGTCATTACTTTGTTTGGAGTTCCAAAAAGATCCTATCCAATTTAAAGCAATGCCAGCATGATAGGTGTTTTGCACGGTTAATTGCTTGTGACCTTGAACTGGACAGTGGTCAGGGAATTGGAGACACTGATATTGTAGATGAATGGATGATTTGGGAGGAATGTTAGCAAAGCCAATGTAACAAGCCTGGCTCCTCCCATTGTTTAGTGGATTTTTTGGACATGTCTGTGTCTACCTATCAGTTCTGAGCCTGGCACCTAAAACTATTTTTAATGTATGCATTATAATGGACCTCAATGATCAGCAAACAAAGAGGTACCGGCCAAAAGCAGGTTGACAACTTCCTATTCATTTGAATGAGAACTTGAATCTTAAACTGGTGTTAAGCAGGAAATATAGAATAAAGCGGGAACATGTGTATCTTTAAGGAGTTACATACTGACACTGAAAAGGCAAAACAATGGTATAACCCATGAGACATCAAATTTGAACTAGGTTATTAATTATTACATCCATGTAAAACCAAAACAGGCAACTGATCAAATTTATGGTGTTTGTACTTGTCTTTATTTGAGAATTCTCTCTGACCACAGAGGCAAATAATAAAGAACAGTTTTCAGACAAATGTTGCACAAGATGATGAAATTAAAGTCATCAAAACTTGCTCAGCTATGAAATGCATTGTATTGTTTTCTGAATGACCCTTACAGAAGCAGCCATGTCAGTGACAAATTTTTGGTTGATTCAGCAAAACCCAGAATTACATTCATTTACAAAATTTTTGAATGTTTAGTGTAGTAGTAATCGTGTAAAAGTGTAGGAGTAATCTCTCTTAGTCTGAACAAACAGGTTGAAGTCAGAAGAATGTCACATTACCATAGGTAAAAACCAAGCTGTTGAATTGTAACAAAAAGGCAACTACAGTCCGAATGAACGTCGTTAATCCTTCTCTAAATAAAACATGCACTACTTTCTCTATGGGAGTATAATATATATAAACATAGTTCTTGGAAAACCAGATAACAGACATGAAGGGTGACTGTGTCTGATGTCGTTAGCGTTGCTGTCCTGTTGGTTCCTAATGTCAGCAAATCATATTAATGTATATATATATATATATATATACATTCATTGGTACACGGTTATGTCTGTATTAAAAACATCAAAACACAAAGAATTTGGGATGCATCCCAAAAGGAATTTTTTTGGAATAAATTAGGTATATTGATATTGGTGTTCTCATTTAGGGCTGCCGTATCCCCACACTGGAATCTTGATGGACCAGAGGTGAATTCTTTGTCCTTGAACAGTAAATGTGTACTTGTAATATGAGGACATCAAAGAAGACCTTTCCAAGGACACACATCTACAGGTAAAAATGTAAAAAACTAAGTCAGTATTAAAATGAACTGTGTGTGAGACCTTAATGAGACAGAGAGAAAAAAAACCTCACAAGGTCGTCTTCCGCAAGAACAGAAATTCCATCCCTGTGGGGCAGAAAAGACAGAACTTTTGTTTTAGCAAACTGCCCATCAAATAAGCATAATTACCATCAGAATTCATACAGTGTTCTGAGACTCCTGAAGGCAAGCAGCCCCACTCAAATTAGCAGCTCTGATAAATCACCATTAATTAGCTAATAAAAGCCAGCAGGTGGTTCAGAGCCGAAAGACATTCCCCGGTTGTCTGAATTATGTATATTACAGCAGCACACTGATAAAGTAAATGAGCAGGGGGAACAACAGATAGGAGTTCTGGAGGGCCCTCGTGTAGGGATAATGCTCCAATCAAATCTCCTGCAATTCCACAATCCCACCCACAGGAATACAAGTGGCTATGACCCCCACTCAAATCACATAACACACAGGGCTCCGGTGTGAGGCATATTTATACATGGATTATGTATACAGAATACAAAGTTTGCCTTAGCCCACCCCTGAATAAAGCTCTTGTAAAGATGTTATACTTTGATTACAGAAACATAAGCCAATTATTCGCAGGAGCGAGATACAAGGAATGATTAGGGCATGATGACCTCTCTGCATCAGGCTGACAAGGGCATCATGTATTCTTGATCATCTTCATAATAACACGTATGGGGAAAAAAAATATGTAGAAATGATTAATTAATGTGTGCTCACTCTTTAAGTATCCAGCATACAATGTGATAATTAGCTTAATATATCAACGTTTCTGACATTATGAGCACAATAATTCAAATAAATTACTCATCAAATATGTTTTACTCTTTTACCGTCTGTTTGCAGCCTTTATATGCATGTATTTAAGCTTCATAGCACATGAAGACTTTAACTAAAGAGCTAAAAGAAGGTGAATTACAAATAAAAACATGACAAGCACTCTTAGCCAACAGTTTAGAATCCATTTTCTGAGAAAAAAAAAATGTGTACACAATAATAATAATAATAATAATAATAATAATAATAATAATAAACTAAACACTGACGCCCTCGTAGAAACGTTACTCATTGGTGCTTCTCGTTGTCAGGTGTTGTATTGTGCAAATGCTAGATTAGGTCTAGGTGGCAAAAAAAAACAACAACAGATAAATGCTCACAGAACCTTCACTGATAGTAGCTCCTTGACTCTGTGTTATGCGTCTGAAGCACAGCCTCCATGCCCCCGCTAATGCACCCACGTTTCCACAAGTCTTCCATGCAAAAGTTGTGACTAGCAGTCTACACAAGCTTTGTCGAGGTGGCGCCGCAAAATGGAATAATCTCAGGAACAGCTAACGTTGCACAACATTCCCAAGGACAGTAACGTGAGAGACAGCAGCTTCTTTTTTATATTTCCCAAAAATCCCAGTCGATTTTGGTAAGAATGTGACGGCACAACCACTATATTAGTCATGTTGTTAACACTGTGAGCAATCAGGAGCAACCTACTACTCTGGGCTTTTACCCCTGGGGTGGAACAGAGACAACACTGTAGAAATACTACTGCATACAATCTAAATTCGTGTACTTCAAAATCACAGCATCAGATTTGGAATTAAACATCAAATAAAACCTATAAAAATGCATGATATTGGACTTTTTTAAAAATAGGGACCACTAGAATTATAATATAGTAATGCATAGAAATGTATACATGTATAAATGTATACATTATTAATCTTTTCTCAAAAAAGGCAATCCCTATAGTGGTAGATTTGTACATTGACTGTACTACTTGAACAACAACAGTAGTCATATCACTTACCTTTGCAGTGGGGGTCCCTCAAGCACCCACTCCATAGAATCCTGTGAAGCATCATTAGGCTCTCTAGGGGTTCAAAGAGCTTAAATCAACATGTAGAAGCTGCTTGAATAGGTGGTTAGCTTCAGGATTAGATGCTTTTCCTTATATATATATATATATATATATATATATTATTAGTTTATAAAAGGTGTTTTGTCTTCGCAAATCGACTAAAGCTGCGGAATATTAGACACGTATCTAACTCGAAAAAAACCTGCCACAGCCAAGTTACTCTGTCAGCGAACGCACTCAGAAATCTAGTTTGCTTCTTTCCTCCTTGGGTAAATGAGCTCTTTTCTCTGGGTTAGATGTCCTGAGGCAGCCACTTGGCAGAGGGTGAAAGAAATGGCAAAAAGGCATCCACACAAGTGGGACATGGGAGCAGATGGGACACTGATTGCAGTGTTGTTTACAGCTGTTGAGGTCCTTCCACGCTGCTATATAGAGGTCAGAAACTATGTCTGTCTGCCACATTTCACAGCACCAGCCGCTAAGATGCACAGGCATCTCCCAGGCAAAGCTCATTGTCAATATTAGCAATTTTAAAAGAAACATGCCGATGGAATATATTTGGGAATGATTTTGATTCCATCAGCCAATATTAGATCCCCCCCCCCTGCAGAATGTTCTCAGAAAAAAACCCAACCCGCGCATGCTCAAATTTTTTTTTCTTGGTGAGATGGAAATAAAAAGGACAGCAGAGGGTGAGAAAGAGAGAGTAACTGGAAGGAAAGCCATCCAACACAAAGGTCTCTGACGATCGTTAACATTTCTTTATGTTCGCATTGAATCACTTTATATGGTTTTACCAGGGACGTTGCCCATTCAGGATTGCTCCATCAGGGTTCTAACTATAGTCTGTATCTCAAGCAATAATAGCCCAGAGCGGCATTGAAATATATTTTTCACCTCTGAAGCACACATTTCAACAGCGGTGTGTAATCTAATATAGTGGGTGGCATCAACTTGCTTTGATGAGACATTATTCCACTACAGTATTTGCATGGCAAGATCATGTAACTTCTGTCAAAGGTGATAAAAATGCTCTGTACCTCTACTTTCCATCACAGTCAGTGACAAATGGGTTCAGCTTTTATATATATTCAATTAATTGAACTAGAAAATGCTGGTAGAGGAGTGACATTCAGTGGAAGCAACATAGATAGTGTCTTTGCTTACTGGCTTTTCAGTAGCAGCCCTTAAATGATATTATTTGGCTGGAAATTGTCTGATGATTCATTTCCAGCAATATTGGCAGCTATCAATCTCTGCCCAGGATAAGGTCATTAAAGGTTGCCTTCAAGTGCTGTCAGAAATATGGCAATTATGGTTTTAGTACACACAAACAACCTAACAAATCATGAATGTCAGACTGGGAAATACTGGAGATTTTTTTTGCCAGGCCTGAAAGGCTGAACTATAAAGGATGTTTGATTTGGAATGTGTTGCTGTTTCGCACTCTCTCTTTTTGCTACTATTTTCATTTATTCGTTAAGGCTTGCTGTAGATGTATTTTTTCCCTCTTGAAAATGTGGCTTGAAAAGGTTGCTTAAAGGGAGGTTACAATGAAAAAACAAACATCCGTCAGTCCTTATGTATATGTGTGTATATGTAATATGTAAATATTCTCCCCCTACTGCAAACACAAAGACTGTTAGACTATCATGTTGTTGAAACCTGGCTGACACATACAAACCATTTAGAAATAACTCTGGTTGTGATGTCACAACAGGAGTGGAAGTTAAAAGCATATCAGTACAAGCAATACTATTCTCTGAGCTATATGGCAATGGCCTTCAATCACTAGTTGTTTGAATTACCTGGCTAAAAATAGACACTAACCTGTAAAAGATTGTTTTATAAGAGTTTTTTAATTGAATTTCCTAAAAATACGTTCATTTGTAATATAGTAATAGAAAACATATCTTATCCATACTTTAGCATTAGCCACTTTTGAAATGTAAGATTTTGGAGAATTTGTAAAGACTAGTTTAAAGACAGCTTTAAACAGAGTTGCAATGAAGGCAGACAGAACCAATAACGTACACATGCAGGCAAAGTTGATAGCAGTTTCATCCATCTGATATTAATTTAGTGTATCGCACATCTATAACACTGATTTCCCACTTCTACACTATTCATGTACAGTATGTGCATAAAGTGCTGAGTGTAGTGTAGTGATTTGCGGCCGACAAACCAAGGAACATAAAAGGGAGATGAACAGACATAAATCACTGTGTGCGGAAGCCTCGGAAACGTATAGAGGGTCTCATTAACCAGGCGAGATCCGAAATGCGTAAAACAGCCTGATGGGATGCTGGGCATATGTGATTTTTTTCCTTTCAAGCATGTCGACTACTTTTCGAATACCTTGATGAGTTGCGGCCACTCTAGATAACGGAAACCCCTTTGTGTTTTTGCCAGGAATCATCTTTGCTGAGATAGGATAGTTGTTACATATGAGGGCAGAACCAAAAAACTAAAGCTTCGAAGCTAGGATAGTTGCCATGGTAATTTAATACTGCCCATGCAACATAGAGTAGTTTACACTGGTTATTATCATTATATTAATATGTACAAGAAGTTACATGTCTGAAACAATTTTGAATTAACTTAACCTGAGGTTTGAATTGGGTTGGTGACATGGAATCAGTTTGTGGTGCTAAAATTACTGTACCAAGAGCCCAAAAATAGACACTGCAACATTTTCATTCTTACAGTACACTTTAAAAATATGCAGAATATTGTAATTTTTGATCTTACATTTTCCTACATTGACTGGCATAAAAATGAGTTGAAATGCAAACACGTGTCATATTAACTTCATGATTTACATTTAACAATAAAGGGAATTTGATAATTTGCCAACCTACTCTTCGTGCCTGTGATTTACAGGAATTCCCCTGGAAGCTCATAATGAGAATGGAATCATTTTGTTACCAAAAGTTGGCTTATCTATTAATGTCTTGTGTTGTTAAATATGATGGCATTCTCGTAGTTTTAATAATGCAAATATTTTAAATGGCCCCACCCCCTCGCCATGCATGTAATCAGGTGTGTAATGGTTAGTGTTGATTCTCGCTGCCTCTGCACACTCTGTCTCTTCTTTTCATGGACTTCTTACATTCATCTGATTTTCAGAATGTCTTTCTTTAAACAAACAAATAAGCAAGTATTTCCCTTATTGTTTGACAGCAAAATGATATTTCACAACATAAATAGACTATTGATGGAGGCCATCAAAAAGGCAGTGGATTAACAGTGGTGCCTCTAGGTGTGTGTGTGTTTACTGAATCACAGTGTTCACTAAATGCTTATATTTTTGATTTGGTACACTGCTGTGCAAGCATTACGTAATGCTTAGGATCATGTGAACACACCATAGATCTGTGTTTGGGGTTTGAGGTTGTGTCTGTATGCATGTGTGTGTATGTGTGTGTGTGTTCTTATTGGTGCTTTGAGATGCATAGCCATTGAGGCCATAATTTAGTCCATTATGTCCTCTGGTTTGCAGTCGTAGCCTCAGGCCTCTGGCACTGAACGTTGTGTCATTTGCTACCAACTGGGTTTTTGATGAGAGTGTGTGACCTAGACGCCTCATCCCTCACTACTGTCTCATTCCCTTTATTTACATCTGTCTTTAGCATTCTAATTACTCTCTTTATTGCTTTAGCCTGGAGGAATCTGTTATACAGGCAGGAGGAAAAAAAAGGACTAAGGACACTGGAGTTTTAACCAATAATAAAGCAGCATAACTCCCATTACCCATAGGCAAAGATTGGGCCTGTGAGGGTCTCCTCCTGTAATGGGCTGTGGGCTAGCCAACCATAAAAAAGACTTCTCAGCAGAGCGTGTATATGCGTGTACCTGCGTGTATGTTCATTTTCTTTACTAATGTGTGAATTTCAAAACAATGTGCTTTCACTCCAAAGGTCAAAAGAGGATCTTCTTTTTTGACGACACTCCCGGTTTTAAAAGTCTCTGGTTTTGTGATCATATTGTAAATAAATATTTATCAGCTGATAGACTTAATGTAATTGGTGTTTACAATTTGAGACAAATTCCCTGCATTACCGTGAGATGTGTCTTTCAGTTTCTAATCAAGACACCTATGCATAGTAGGTTGTCTACACTTATCCATTTTTGGGACAATGTAAATGCAAAGAAACCTTTTAAATGCTCTGTCCCTTCCCACAGAATTTTATGAAATAGCTAGAACAGGCACAGCAGTCTTTAATGAGCTCTCAACTTTAAAGACTTGAAGGATATTAACAAGCTGCTTGACAAATGGTGCTTAGAAGCACATTAAAGACGCAGCTAATGGTGCGCATAATGACGGCTAATTTTCGATCAGATATAAATTAGAGCCCCCAACAGTTATTTGCCTTAAGGACTTTATGTAAATGATTCTGCTCTGTATAAACTGAAAACTGAGGGAGTGGGTGAGAGAGAAAGGGAGAGAGAGGGACTAGCACTCCTTGTGGGTATGATTAATAGATCTGCAAGAGCACGGCTGTCAAAGCCCAATGAACACACATCCACTAGACAGCTCTACCACCTTCTCATTAAGATCCAATATCTACGAGGTCTACAACTTACTCATTCGGAACACCAAAACAGCCTCTGAGAACGAGCCAGTCGAACACTCGTCAGTTGAGGTGGTTGCAAAAAGAAGATCAGGTGAGAAGGGAATGCGAGGAGGAGACCTGGCTGTTCATAAACATGTACACCCATCCGATGTTGTTAAATATTTGATCGCTGAAGGCACTTTGATGCCATCAATTTGGACGTTGGGTCATAATACACAACTGAGTATACATCATGTGATTGAATTAAATTATGACCCATTTAGTTAATAGCTTATACAGGCATATTCATTCATATTAAAGATCTGCCATTCTGATGTCAAAGGTCCTGGTTTGTGTCAACTTGTAGTTTCCACAATAATCAGATTGCCCCACCCTGTACATAGTTAAGAATAGTTTGTCATATTGCGCATCCATCACAATCCTTCAGTGTTTAAGATATAGCAACCACAATTTCACAATTACTAGCATTTATTATTATTTATTAATTTATTATTATTTAATATTTTTTGCTTAAAAAATCTCAACCATGCTTCAAGTCAATGTGTTTTTGGTCATGAATTGTGGCTTCACCACTGATGTATTGTTAAACAATATTATTTTGGATATTGAACGAAGATGAACTAAAGCTCGTTAAAAAAATGAACACACATTGTTCATTTTATCCAGGAAATGTTTGACAAGAAGCAGTGACTAAATGTGTGAAGATGAATACTATTTATTAATTAGTGTAAATTATATTGTAGGGTAAGTTGTATTATTATATTATTAGTATACATATATTTATATTCACAGTCACATACTATATAGTGTTCTTTCTAGTTAGTATTAATAATAACCTAGAAATACTGATGAAAACCTTTGGCTAAGATGCTGCAACAAGTCCAGAAATTGTTTTGACTCATTCATCTGAGAAGTTTGGAAATGTCCCAAAAAAACCCAGGTTATTCCTAATTTTTGCCAGTGCAGTGGAATATTAACAATATGTGAGCAGATTTGGCACAAAAATAAAACTACTCTGCCAATATTCCAGATGATATTTCCTGTGTCCCCAGAAGGACAGTAAACTGGACCTCCTCACACGCCCCTAGCTGTAAGATAACATACTGCACATGTATTCATTAGCATGGGGGAGGGAAATCAGTTGTATTATTTACAACATACAGAAGTATTCATTATAAAAATAAACCTTTGCACTGCCTTGTGGATCCAATCAATAACAGGATTCTTAAAAATTTAGCTTTATTGCATTAGTGGCTATTATATATCAATATTGATGAAGCAAATTAGCCTGCTGACTAACACTGGCACATTTACAGAAACGTTGATAAATGTGCATTGTCCTTTTCAAATACATGAAATAAAAGAAATTGACTGATAATCTGTGATAAAATCCATAAACAACTTGTATAATAAACAGTGTCCCCTCACAAAAACACATTTTAATGTTCATTTAGCCTTATGTGAAAAAATATAAATCACAAAATAGCACTAGCAACTGCATGGACAATAAAGAACAATTTCCAGAGCCCTGATGTTGAATATTTAGTAAAATAAACAAATGTTTGTCTCTTTCGTTAATAAATAAATGTGTGAATGCAAAGGCCTGGGTGCAAATGTAGAAACTTGGTTTTGCATCCAGATCATTATTTAGGTGGCAGCCAGTGTCAGGGGTGAGCACCTCACAGCACCCAGTCCCTCTAATCACGCCCCTGAGCTATTCCCCTTATGAAGGCTGTGAAGGATTCCAATGGCATTAAATTAAGAGGATTTTTTGTGTGTGTCAAACCCCATATTCCCATTCCTGATTTGTAACGATTTTTTAAATTGAGTATAAATGCTTTCGTTTGGTTGTTTTGTTTTGTTTTTTTGACACAATGATAATCCTCACAAATTCTAATTATAATTCTATATTTTAATTCTAGCGCACACATGATAGACCTGACTTAAAATAAATGCAATCCGTTTATATACATCGATCTCATAAATGTTTAATAAAGAGCCAACGCGTATCTGCGCATGTCTGGACAGCATCCCATGTTTGGAGCATTTCTTTCTTTAAGATTTCGAATAAAAGTTTATTTCGCATTATCGGCCATACAGCTGCATATATATATATATATAATATATATATTTTTGGACCCATCTGGTTTGGTTTTGTTATTGTTCTTTTTCTCTATTGTCACATTACAGGCCTGTAGATTCGCCTCGTCAATCGAATATGCACCGTGCCCAGAATTGTGAGGCTCGTCACGTCCTAAAACTTGACAGGCTGCAACATTTTTTTTTCTTTTACTCCATTATAAACGTGATTTAATTTACCATGCACGCCTTCGATCAGAGTTGGAAAAGTGAGGAATATAAAATGCATTATCTTTAAAAAGATACAGTAACAACAAAATACTACTAATAAAAGTAGCCTATGTGCCTGCATGGCATCAACTCGCCTGTTGAGAAGAGAGAGAGAGAGAGAGAGAGAGAGAGAGAGAGAGGTTTCATTGGCACACACAGTCTTTCCCTCCTTTGCATGGTGCCATCCTAGATCAAATAGTATCCCACCAAGCTCCTTCTAGCCATCCAACGCAACCCCATCGATTAGTTTCTGGAAAACACTTAACAAATTAATGACTATTGATGGCTTGATTAATATTGCATCAACAACAACTGATTGGCGACACTATCAAATAGCGCGATCGCCGCTTTTTTCACGTCGGAGGAAGCCATCTGACGGCTTGTTGCACCACGTTTTGTGGACGCGCGAAAAAAAAAAAGGCGCCAACAGATGATAAATAAAGGGCCACGCAGCGGATAGCGCGTTCAATTTATGGCTCGCAGTTCGTCTAATTCGAGAAAGCAGTCGCGTCTTTGAAGGCAGACACTTGGCGTAAATGTACAGTTAAAATATTCTACTCCCGGTTCCCCAGGCGGAGCTCCGACAGTCCCTGGCTTCATTAAAATTTCATCAGTATCCCTGTGAAAGAGGGGGAAATGTTCAGGGAGAGAGAGAGAGAGGGAGGGGGGGGAGAGAAAAATAAAACAGAGGGCGTAATTATAACAAAAGGAAACAGCGCTGCCCTTTTCGTTTTGTAGGCGAGCTCCCACAGTGTGTCTATGTGCGCGTCTCAATGTATGGAGCGCCACGCGCAGCCCGGCCCGGGCACGTGCCTGTGGCTTTAAGGTAAACTGTTCACATATTTATTATATATTTTAAAAAAAAAAAGATCCTCGATTGTCTTCATTGTGCTGAGGCCTTTATTTTGCTCTGTGTTTGTGTGTGTGTGTGTGTGTGTGTTTCAGTGCTGGGCATTGATTCGCTATCAAAGAATCTAGATCGATTTTCCCCCAATGTGTGAAAGTAAAAGCAGGCAGCAGTCTGGATATGTTGCTGCCTGACTGTGTGTGTGTGTGTGTGTGTGTGTGTGTGTGTGTGTGTGTGTGTGTGTGTGTGTGTGTGTGTCAAGCAGCAGCAGCAGCAGCAGCAGCTAGGCATCACTGCATAAAGTTAATTTCAATTCCCGATGAGACACTCAGTCGACAGCCCCCTGACCAGCGGTAATTAACAGGGATAGCTAATGACTACTTAACTCGCTCTTCATAATTATCTGGTTTTCATAATTCGATGTGTAATTTAATAATTCGCTCTTATTAACGTATTAAGTGAATGGCTCATTTAGGGGAAATTAGCAGCACTCACCAGGAGCATCTTTTAATTGATGAACCATCATCGCTGTCCTGTTAATAAGGGTCGTTTTGTGATTCTCCATTTGTCACCAATAGAAATGGCGGCTGAACAAGTTTTGGTTTCATTAATCAGCTCCATTTTTTTTAATTATTATTAATAAAGAATAACACATACAAATGTCAACAAAAATGTCTGGAGACCAAAATTACCTGAGAATATATATATTTTTTTAATTTTAAATTTTCTAGACACCTGACAGAATTTACTATAAACTTTCACCTGGACTAAATATAACCAAAGTCCCCTTGCTTCCTTCCTTCCATCCTCGCTGTCTCGAAATTTGGGAAATCAATCTGAAAAGATTTACCAAAAAAACTAATCCCATACAGATGTATTCCAGGTGCTGTAGAGAATCAGCGCCGAGGTGGAGGGCAGCTTTCAGAAATGCTAATGCTGCTCGCAGGTATCTGTCCATGGTGCTGAAACGCTGAGCTCAGCGCTCAGAGCAGCAGCAGCAGCCCTGAAGCCCCCCTACACCCCCCACCCACCCAAAAAAAAAAAAAAAGCAGCATCCCTGCCATGGACATGACATTCAAGATTACCCCCCTCTCCTCCTTCCTCCTCCTCACCACCCCCAACTCTCCCTCTCTCTCTCTCTCTCTCTCTCTCTCTTTTCCTGTATCCTCCTCCTCCTTCACGCATCTAACCATAACTCCCAACCAAAGCTTGTGCGTGTTTCCCGCATGCACCGGCGAGGCATGTTTGAGAGTGTGTAGGCTATTTAAATAGAGACGGGCCACGTTGGCAGGCGAGCTGTTTTTCTGGCGGGCTGACATCTGGCAAGTCTGCGCTCCAGGGACCCATCCAGCTCTCCACAGACCCCCTGATTAGACTCTAATAGAATATTAGCATTTGCTCTCAGGTAAGGCATCGGATAAGCTGGCAGCGAGTCAGTTGAGGAGCCACGTGTGTGTCTCTCTCTTTTTTTTTTACGCTGACGGGATGGAGAAAAAAAAGGGGGGAAAAGGTGTCGCGCGTTAGGCCTGCTTCATGACGAGGCCCGGACGCGATGCTGAAAATGTAGAAATTAAATACACTCTCTAAATATGTTTCAGGTTTCCATTTTCGATTGTAAAATTCCAGAGAGAAAGCACTGAAGGGGAGACGGTGTGTAAAGATCAAAACCGACACCTCTTGGTATTGGTAAAGCCACCTTTAAAAAAAAAAAATAATAAATAAAGGGGGGGAAATGGCAATGTTAGATGCTGGTAGTCAAATTATCCCCAAATATGTCATAAATATCTTTTTAAAAGCTGTGCAACCCACAGCTAAGCCGTTTCCCTCCTCCTCATCAATAAGTAAATAGATGAATAAATAAAAGAATATTAATATGTCTGGATGAGCCACATTACACAGTGCAGTCATGGAAAACGTCCGATTAAATGTTAAAGTTTGTTCTTTAATGAAACACATATTGCAGTTCAATAATTAAATAAATTAAAATTACATGGATGTAATAAATTAATAGAATTTTTAACCAGGAACCAAAAAAAGCAACATACATTACAGAAATAAGTTACCTCAGCTAAAACAGCAATACAGCAAAAACCTGTACGGATATATTTATGTGCATCGACTGGTTCCAATGAAATATTTACATTGTACACGTATACTTCCATGAAGCTGTTTCTTTTCTCTTCAAGAAAAAACATTACTTAAACAAGGTGATTTTTTTTAACAAGCAACGACTTCATAATGATGCGCGTATATTTATACAAATAAATAGCAGAAAAAACATACATAAAATAATTTAAAAAGAGAATCTCATATATATCTGGATTGTACCATCTCAAACGTTAGAAATTGTAAAATTAAAAATTTGTGACTGTGCTATTTCACAGTCGTTTCTCCCTTTAACCGGAACAACACGCTTTAACTTGCTGTCAGAATTTGATTTTCTCAGGCGAAAAAAAAAAACCGAGGAGGGGGGAATCCCAATAAATATATAATGAAGTAAACATGACCTCACTCAATAAATAGTTCATAAGACACCGGCCCACGCTGGATTGTAAACTTATTGCAGCCGGTAAATAGAAAACCAAAATAAAACATCTCCTTCCTTTTTTTTTAAAATTGCGAAATTCAGTGAAATCCTTAACAAGTGAGTCTCTATTTTAGATTATTCCCACACATACTGAGGCCTAATAATAAACAGCCCGGGCATCTTTAAAATAGATCCCTGATATCTTTCGACTTTTGATCACACATGGTAACAAAATAAGTGGAATCAAATACACATTTAGACACAAAATGAAGTGTGTGACGAGAAAAATTATTCATTTACAAAGAGGGTTATTTGGCAGTAATCTAATATAGCTTTCAAGACCAAAAAGTAGGAGTGTTATCCTCTCGGTTCCCCTCGTGGGCCCTGAATAAATGTCAGACTGCATCGTCATGAACTCGGAGGGAAAGAAATGTAGCTTATTCTATAAGCCAAATATATATAAACACCAATAGTCACCAACCAAGTGCTTTGAGTTCAACTAAGCCCCGTCTGTCTGATAAATAACAACGCTGTTCGCGAGGAGGGGGGAGGGGGTGCAGGGGAGGGGGGCATTCGGCAAAACTATAGTCCTCATGTGAAATTAACCATTAATACAAATGAACGCTCGAGTCCTGTTAAAGTCATACTGCGTTGACATTACAAAGGTGAAGCACAGCAAGAAGTGTGGAAACAGTGGTCTCTTACTTGCTCTGTCAAACGGTGCTTTGCTTGACTCCACAGCGTCTCTCCCTCTCAGCGAGTCAAACACAGTTGGGGGGTGTTGGGGGGGGATTATTCGAGTTTTTCAGTCTTTTTTTTTGTTTTTTGTTTTTTTTTTGTTTTTCTGTAGTAGTTCGATTTCAGGAATTGTTCGAAGTTCAAAGCACAAAGTCATCGATGATTGAAAAAAAGCTGTGAGATAGGAAATATGATACAAATCGCCTCTTTTAAGCAGTTCCAAGTCTTTTTTCTTTTCTCTCTCATGTGGTGGGGTTGGTGTGTGTTTTTTGTTTCTGGTTTTCTGATTTATTAATTTTTTTCCCAAGTTCTTTTTTTTGTTATTGTTTTCCTCCTCCTTTATTTTTTAGACGCATGCAGAGTATTTCATCCGTTTCTGTTTCTGCCGCTGGTTGCAAAACCACACGCGCACCACGTTCTTTTTCAGGTCCAGCTTCTCCGCGATCGCCGCGATTTTCTCCGAGGAGGGACGCGGCTGAATGGCGAAGTAGGCCTCCAGCGACCGCTTCTCCGGCGCCGCTATCGACGTGCGCTTCCGCTTTTTCTCCGCGCCGTTGAACAACTCCGGCTTATTAAGTTTCTCCCTGTGCGATTTCTCCGCTTCCTCCAGCCACGCTTGCAGGATGGGCTTCAACGCGATCATGTTGTTGTGAGACAGCGTCAGCGACTCGAATCGGCAGATGGTGCTCTGGCTCAGGGAGCCCACCCCGGGAATCTTCAAGCTGGCTAACGCTGACCCTACATCCGCCTGGGTAACCCCGAGTTTGATCCGTCTCTGCTTAAACCTCTCCGCGAAGGCTTCCAAGTCCCGCGGATCGGCGTCCACGTCGCTCATGCCCATGTGCGTTGGCAGCCCGTGGGCATGAGCCATGTTGATGGCCGCCTGGTGCATGTGGTTCATGCCCGCCATGTGGGCAGGGTGCGCGGCCGTGGAAACCACTGAGCCGTCCGGCCCCGCCATGGCTCCTAGTGCCAGTCCCGGCGAGATGTGGTCCAGCAGGTCCCCCTCCAGCGCCTGGTGGGGCTGGTGGTGGTGGTGATGGTGGTGGTGATGGTGGTGGCCGGACAAGGCGGACGGATGAGAAATAGGCACCGAGGAGGAGGAGGAGGAAGACGAGGTGCAGGGGAGAGTGTTCATGGTGTGGTAGGTCGCGTCCGGCTTGTAGGGACTGTGGTGTGGTGGGTGGTGGTGGCTCTTGGTCTGCGAGACTATATCCACCGCCGCTAGAGCTTCAGCCCGGGCCAACAAACTCTCATCCAAGCCTCCGAATATATTGCTCTGCAATTGCAAATAGAATGCACACATAGCTGTCAGCAGGGAATTCTCCCTCCACTCCTCGGTTTAAAACATTTCCAGAATGTGAAAAAAAAAGAAATCCTTAAAAAAAAGGGGGAGCACACAAAACAAGACATGCAACATCCCAGGTCATAAAAATTAATACGAAAGGCAAAGCCGACTGAATACATAAGTTGAAGCAGAGGAGAAGAGGAGGAAGAAGGAGAGAGGAGAAGAAAAAAAAACATGGAGGTGTTGGGTGATTTGCTGTGCAGACATGAAAAAAACATCAAGCAAAAAAAAAAAAAAAAAAAAAGTGGGCTGTCAAAATGTGCCTTTAAGCAGTGATTATGCAGAATACGTACCGGTGGGGTTGGGAGACAGGCTCGGCGCATCGCCTCCGAGCTGCTGCCGCCGCTGCTGCTGATGATGGTGCTGCTGTGTCGGGAGGACGAGCACGACGAAGGCGCATTGGAAGTCAGGGTGGAGGACGAGGAGGAATGCAACGAGTACTTGGGCTCTGGCAAGCTGGTGTGGGCCATGGCAAAATGCTGCTTGCTGTTCAGAGACATCATCATCATATTTGCGGGTGTCCGAGCCTCGGCAAGTTCCTTTTAATAAGTTAAGACTCCGCCTCCTCGGTTCGGGAGTTTTGAGGCGCAGCTTTTTCGCTTCGCAGGAACCCTTTGAGTCAGAGTCGAAATAAAGTGTAGAGGCTGAAGACGGTCCAATGCCGAAGTTATCACATCTATTTATTATTACTAGCGCAGATATGGAGGTGGCGTCGCGTCTCTCTCTTTTTTTTTTTTTTTCTGCAAATGAGAGCCTATCACAGGCAGCAGAGCAGCGCGCCGCGGCTCAGCGCAGTCGATGACTTTTTTCTTCCCTTTGTGGACCTGCTGTTAAAAAAAAGTACCTTTTCTGTTTTTCTCCTTCAACTTGTATTTTTTTTTTTTATAAATATATATATTTTTTGCCTTGGATATATATATTTTTTTTTTGCAGAACTCCTCACAGACGACGCCAGGAAAAAAAAAAGTTTCTTCCCGTCTCTTAGGATTTCCAAAAATACTTCAAGTTTAAAAGTCGTTGACCTGCTTTGTTTTTTTTTTTTTTTGCTCAAAAGTTTCCGTCTTGAAAATGACCGTACGTGAGAAGTGATGCTGATGATGACAGCCTGTACTGTACCTCTTCGACTACGTTGAATGCTGCGGGGACCCGAACTGCCTCTGCTCTGAGGCGTAGGGCAGACTGAGTCTCTCTCCGCCTCGCTCGCTCTCTCTCTCTCTCTCTCTCTCTTTTACGCACACACACACACACCCTCCCTCTCTCTCCCTCTCTCTGACACACACACACACACTCCCCCTCTCTCTCCCCTTCTCTCCCACACACACACACACACCCTTTCCAGCTGTACCTGAAAAAAAGCCCTTTCATGATTTATTATTCTTCATTAGCCGCCACCGCCGCCGCCGCCGCGGCTGGGGACTCTGCGCATGGGCAGTCCGCGGCGAGGCATTTAGGCTATTTCAAATGACTCTAGGCTACATCTTATACCACCAACACCACCTCGTTGCCAGGTCTTCCGAAGTTCAGATGCGTTTTTAAAAATTATTATTATTATTATTGTATTTTAAAAAATCAGATTTATTGAGCTGGAAATGATTTTAATGTTGGGTGCTGTAAACAGAATAACAGAATTGAAGATGTGTCAGGAGGAGCAGACAATTTAACTCCATTACAGTCGCTTTGACAAAATCAAATTATGGTGAAGCAAGCCTATATAATTATGACGAGTCCATTGAAACCCCATTATAGGCTATATATATATATATATATATATATATATATATATATATATATATATATATATATATAGCATAAGTTTTTCTTTGTTGCTATGACAATTTTAGAATTTAGAAAAAATGCCAGGCTCAAATTACTAAAATTAAAAAAAAAAAAACATTTAGTTATATTTTCCTTTTGTTTCATCAATTGTGTTTTTACGCGCAAAAAAAATGTCATCCATCAGTTAGCTACTTTATGAAAGACGATAAAAAAAGTGTACGTCGGATAATTAGCAGTGGGCTATTTAATTGCAAATACGCTTGTCATAGCAGGCTATTATCTTATATCTCTTCTAATTAAGCCACGCCATCGGTAACCGCATTAAAACGCTTAATCACGTTGTAATTAACAAGTATCTCGTGTGTTTAATAGGCTGCGGTCACGACTGTGGGATGAGATAATTGTTATGATGGACGTGAGCACTCGGAGGTATGAGAGTATTTTATAGGAAACAATGGCTCTAATTTCTCTTAACACGTCTACACACACACACACACACACACACGTGGAAATGTGACAGATCTTGTAGTAATGATCGATGTGTTTGACAGAGAGAGGAATTATCCCTCGATCTCTATTAATGTGTTAAAAGGGGTAATTCTAGTTTAAATTCCGCCCGTTTAGCTGGAAAAATTTGAGGTCTTTTAATTGCATGTTTTTTTTAATATGCACACTGTGCTGCAACACAAGCCAGAGTGTTTTCACCGAGGCTACAGATGTTACAGCACTAACGCGATAGACGCGCAACCCAACAACACGGCGGCTCTGCGTGAGCGACTACTTTTATTTTTTTGTTTTGTTTTGTTATTTTGATGCACATAGACATTTAATATGTCCCCGAGGCTGCGACAAAAACCCTGATGGTGTTGGCATTTTTTTAACATTGCCAGAGAACCATCCAGCTGCAAAAAAAGAAAAAAAAAAAAAAGAGAAAAGATGTTGCCTCCCCAGCGGGACAACAGGCGCTGCTGGAGCCTCCTCCAGACATCAGGAGACATCAGGAGACAGAGATCAGGCTCAGGAGACATCAAGGAGCAATCAGTGTCTGCTCACATATACCGACAGACTGATTTATGATGAAACTTTAAAGAAATCATTTATATTTCACCACCTCTAAATCGGTGTATGAAATTTTCATCCACAATGAAACACACAAAAAAGTATATCTTAAGTCAAATAAATCAGCCCTGGCTGCTCCCAAGCAATTGACTTTGAAGTACATTTTCAACACTTCATGAGTGTGTTCACTTACCTAAGGCTTTTACTTCCTATGCCAACAGCTTTTCTCGGGTTGGAGGGAGGACAGTATGTCAGACTGTTTAACAGAATTATCTTTGAAGGACCTGCCACGGAAAACAGAAACACAATTAAGTGGGCACTCGCGGGTATTTTCACTAGGTATCAAAAACCTCTTATTATGGTTTTGAATAGCTGGGTTAACATTTTGTGTGTAACATTTTGTGTGTGTCATTTAGAATGTGTTTGTGTTTAAAGGCCCCATATCATGCAAATAGACACTCTTATGGTCTATATTAAAATATTCCAGGTGACAACCCTCCCACAAAAAAAGAAAGAAAAAAAAAAAAGGGAAGAAACAAAGCCTGGATTAAGAAACGTTGCCATTTCACAGCACATTTCTACTTCCTCGACTTTGTGATGTCATGCGGTGCTTTTCTCTGCCTGTAGAGGTTTTCAACCTGCCCACACACGCCACACCCACTTTTTTTCAGTATTCCCACTGAAAATCAGCCAATCAGAAGAGAGACTCATGAATATTCATGAGACAAAAAAAGACCTGTGCTTTTTTTCCAATGAGGTTCTTCAGAGAGCCCTGTGAAACTATATTAAATTATTTTTTTTGTACTTTAAATTGCAAATATATCATATTAGGGCATCAAAACTGCAAATAAAACCTAGTAAAAGTGCATGATATGGGACCTTTAAATTGTCATTTGATCCATAACTCATAATAAGAACCTATTGAGAAAAGCCAAATACGCTGATGATGATGATGACAATGATTATGATGATGGTGAAGCTGGCATTTCAGATTATTACCTATATCCTCGTTGAAATTTTGCGAGAAGTCTCTCACTTGAAGGCATTTCTGCTAGCCATAAATCTGCGCTGTCTATAAATAAAAAAGTAAAGTGAAATAGAGAGAGCGCGTGCAGCAAGGCTTGATATATAACTCAGGTGACTTGTTTGCTTTTTTCTTTCCCCCTCACTCTCTTACTTACATCCGAATCAAGGAGTGCTGCAGAGGTGTCTGTGTGCTTTACACAAAGACATACTCTTCTCAGTCTCCCTCAGGAGCTCTCCACGTTAACAATCCCAATTACACCGAGACCACCAGAGACAGCTGTTTTTATTACAGAACCGCTCCTTTGTGCCGCCAACAAGGTATCTCCGCTCCTGACTGAACACGGAGATAAAGCTGCACTGAGAGGGAGAGGGAGAGAGGAGTGAAGTGGATGAAGTCTCTCGGCTGCTCGCAGTGGTGATGCCTTTATTCACAGCTTCCCCCTCCCTTTTCTGATCTCGTGGAGCTCTTTACATGTCGGAGCAGAAGGTCAGTGCTTGTTGGGAGAGGGTCTACAAAGAGATCAGGATCTAACTCAAGGCAACAGCAAATCACAGGAAGAAGGGGGTGTTCCAGCCACTAACGGCAGCGCTTTATTTATTCATCTGCTTTACCTGGGAAATGTGACAGGTTCCACCAGGATATTTTCTGGCTTTAATGTGTTGTTTAAATGCGATACAACAAAAGGCAGAAGCCTTTAGGATTTGCTAAATGTCACACACTGTACTGTAGCTCTCGGAGGGAACAAGTAGCTCACCACTTGAGATAATGAAAGGGGTTCAAAAACTGCACTTGAATCACAGCTCAAGCGGTATACAAACGCTGTGATGGTTTTCTATTTGATCTCTGCACTAAATAAAAGCATCAACGGCTCTACGGGATATTCTAATGACGATTTATGGGTTGATACAAAACTGCTGCTTTTGTCTGTGACATTTTATTACAGACGCTTTTTTCCTGTAATAGTTAATGGGAGATTGAATTTTTGTGTCTTAAGGCAGATCATAATGACCATTTAATGAATACATAAAGCCAATCAGACTTTTCTGATAGGGAAAAAATAACAATTTATTTTAATTAATAATATCTGTCATGTTCTTGCAGTTAAAACGTGGCCATGTTCATAACTAGATTCACTCTTTTGTCACAATTTTCAGGCTTATCATTGCATACACACCAGGAATCATGATATTCAAAAAAGTTTCATCTCAGTCTTTTTATGTGAAATGATCTCAGCTCAATGATAGATATATCGGACATCTCAGAATACAAATAATCATTCATTTGAATTATGACCTCCCTTTGTATGCCTGCCTTTTTACTGCTGGGAACTGGTGTAGGTGTACAGGATTGTTGGTTTGTTGAAAAAGCTGCCTCCTGCTGTTAGAAATAAGTTTGATGATCATAGTGGGAGTAAATAAAATCAACATATCGCTTAGTGTAGCTTTAAGCAAATGTTTTTTTTGCCTGACAATAACATTTTATTTGCCATCTCACAAGTATTGTTTAAACTGTAAAAAGAAATCATTAAAACAAAAACAACTTATTGATATGTGAATGATTAAAATAGTCTTGTAATTCCAGATGTCGTGGAATCAAAACACATAATTACTTAACACAAAGTATTAATGAGAACATTAACTAATAATTTCTGCATCATGGCTTATCATTAATCATTAATCTACGGATTATTACAGTGACCAACAGCAAAACCAGCTAACCTGGTCAGGTAGTGAAGCCAACCTCAGGCCTGGGCTGATAAGAGGTCATGGGACTGAGGTGTGCCATGAGGTCAGGAAAACAAATAACATCACCACCAATTTCCCTACTACGCACCAGGTACCAACCTTTGAGGGGGGAAGCATTAGTTTCTGGCCCAGCATGCTGCAGGGCAGCAGATGATAAGGTCAAGCCTCATAATGATGTCACATACCTTTAGGTACTTCAAATCAATATCGAGAGAGACGCGTTATACCTGACAGCCAGTCAAATAAACCCTGCCTGGCAAAGGGAGGGGAAAAAAACGCTTTGAGATTGTCTCTTCTGATAAAATGAGATCCTCTCTCTCACACACACACACACATACACACACAATGCTTTTGGCAAGGATCATAATGGTGGGAGCCTTTGTGATATTTGAAACAATAAGGTCATTTTGATAAAATATCCTACAGTTTTGATCAAATTTGACTCATCTGCCTTCAATGACAAGACCAGAAAAAAACCCCTGAATTTTTCCAAATTGATCTATGCAGCGTAGCATGAATTACTGTAAACTACACACATTTGATGTAGCGTTGATCCGCGCGGTTCTGTAGAATAACGTTTGACATGACAGGCGTTCCTTTGAGTAAACCTGACCTCATATGACTATGAACGCGATGGTGAGAAAGTCGGCGTAGCACCCCAGCATGTGACTATAAAGAATGCGCGTGTCAAGCGTTATACAAGTGATTAATGTAGCGGGGACGGTTGCAGATTTCTGTCCAACCTGGATGAACATTGCCGCTGCCTCTCTCATTAGTTTGACTGTCCCACGCAGTAATATATCGCTTGTCACTGGGTTGTCTAATTGACCTCCTTTCCCCCTTTCTTCTGCACAAATGAAAAGATTTCCTGCATCCTGTGATGGAGCGTGTCACAATCTGATCCGACAAATTAAAAAGCTCTCTGCTGTCACGCTGTCATCATCCCGAGCCGTTGCCTCATCAGCTATAATGATCATTTTTCTTCAGTGGAACCACTGCACTGCACTGCCAAACACAATACTTAAGGCGCACACAGGCTGCAGTTGTGCAGCGTGCGTGACACGTCTGAATGTCTGTCATCTGTGGAATCTTCAACACTGTTAATCCTAAACTGTCCTTCAACCTGGTGCATCCTGTTCTATTAAGAAAGAGGTTTCGCTTCACACTTAGATTACAACAGGAACCCAGTTATCTGTCTATTAAAAAATTTCCGATGCTGAATTAATTCAACCTCGCCTGCGTACATTTTTGAAGACTTCTGTCTATATAAGAAAAATATGCAACATACATTATTTATCACCACTCAAAATTTTTAATATATTTTATTTAAATGGTTTAAAATATTGCTAGCATAACCTAATCATTAACAACCTCCCGTTATTTATAATTTGTCATATTTACCTGTCAGGCCCTTATCTTTGTCAACCAGAAAAAAAGTCTTAATTTATTTTTATTAAAACCCGCACACATACAGTATATAGATATAGACATCAGAATCCTCAATTAAACAACTGCCCTGAACAGCTTGGCGTTGACTTTATTTAATGTTTTGTTGCACATGAAACCCTGAGCCCCATTCTGCGAGGTCATTGGCCTGAACATGATAGTAGCACGTGAGCTTTGCCGCCGCACGCGCGATGATGACGCTCATTACCTGCAATCAGCTGCCCCATCTGTGGCCGAAACGGAAAGTGAGTGTGGCAATTTACCTGCTGACTTTGTGTGTATAACTTTATAATGTATGCGGGTGTACCCATACTATTGACAAAAACACAGCGCGGTGATCAAAGCCAGGCCTTCAGGAGGTTGGACAGGGCCACGAAGACAGGGCCTGTAACACTAATGATCTTCAAACGCTCATCTATTTCACTGGGAGCCATGCACAACTCCCTAGCAAGTCCCCCGTCCTCCTCCTGGAGGTAATTGTGGCTGGCTGGTTGAGGTGACAGGTGTCAAGTGGCCCCTCCTCAACCGATTCATCATGCTAAGCAGAGAGGAAAAGCCGATCCCTCTCTCTCTCTTTCTCTTTCTCTCTCTCCGTCTTTCTATTTTTCCTGTCTCTCCACTTCTTGTAACTACATACTGTCTATTTTAACTATTTTGTCATTACCTCAGAGGGGCTTGATCACATGTTAGCAATGTGTTATGACAATGTTGGGAAATCAGTGTGTAATCAGATCTTGTTCAGCAAGTTGGTTCACGCTGGTTCATCCCATCAAATAACCGGTCGAGTCATATCTCGTGCTTATGAGGACAAATTAACATGCAGTGGGGTGTGTGTGTAAAGGGGAGTAGGGCAGCAGCTAAAGATTCAACTGGCATTTAAAATAGTTAAAAATGCTCATTTAAATCTCCTAAATGCCAGGGAAATGTCTTCAGATTGCTTGTTTTTATTTCCGTGCAACGGTCCAGAACTCTAGAAAATTCACTTTTCTATGACTAACAAAAACTGGGAAACTGTACATTACATGTTTTTTTGTCATAACAAAAGCATACATTCCAAAGATATTTAATTTACCATACTATAAAACAGAAAAGCAGCAAATGCTGACATTTGTGATTGTTAAAAGTATAAGCAATCATCCATGTAAACGAATAAAGCAGTGATGAACTGTGGATGATCTCAGAAGCACTGACAGGCGGGTTAGCACACTGGTCCAAAATCCTGTAGTCCAGTGGAGCTAGGTCAAAAAGACTAGGTCAAAACCTAATATATGGCTCCACAGTGGACCATGGAACGCTAGGGGGCTTTTAATTTGAAACGATGGATACAGGAAGTGGCAAGACTGGGCTGTGGCAATTGATGAAGTCACACCATACCCACATTTACAGGGCCGGCCCCTGTGGTCCAGCCAACAATGCAGTCTACATTGTGTAAGGGAGAGAGCGAGAAAGACAGAGAGAGAGAGACAGAGAGAGGGGGAGAGAGAGAGACCGCACCCTCACCATGCCCGCCTGTCTAAGCAGAATCCCATAGGGACCTGCCATACACACGCTCTCTCACACACACACCCCAGTCATTAATTCCTGCTTTGCATCTCCACACCATGTAATATTTATGGGTCACCGCAGCTTTGTATTCACAAATGGAAACGCCAAGAGAAAAAAGGGAGAAGACACGATACCTCAATCAATCCGGTGAATAAGGTTCAGATTTTCACATCATGGCTCTTTTTTTCCCCTCCACTAAGCCAGTGCTTAGGCAGCATTCTTTTCTTTGACCTCTAAACAAGTGTTTTGTATGACGGATTGTCAGACGCAACCTTTGAGATGGAGTCATATTTAACTCCTTTAGAGTTTAAAAAAAAAGGAAAGAGCTCAAGGCAAAAGTATTTTAAATGTGACTGAAAATTTCATAGCTGCAGAATCTGAAGAACAACAAAAGTGCATTAGTCAGTAAAAAGGAATGCAAGCTTAATAAATGTGTGCCAGATATGACACTGGAGCATAAACATTTGCTGCTACTCAGAATCTCCAGACTAATCAAGGGAAGTCTTTGGTGCATTTATGCCCTTCTACATCTGACAGATCATAATTGGGGCCCTTTTTTTCCGTTTCCTAAGATGTTGCCTGAAACCTGTGATGCAACAGTGGGAGTCATACCCTCGATGCCTTTCAAATCAACAGTGGTGTCAAAACAGAGCCCTGAGGAACCCCCAGCAGAGCACGGCTCACCAGACCCCTGTAGAGATTTGAAGACCACTTTGGAACTCTAATCCACTCAAAATGTGCTGATAATTTTCCTTGCCAGGACACTCTCTGCCTGGTGTCACAAGAGTGGCCTCCCGGGAGCAGATCAGCCAATGATAACAAAGTAGCCAGATGTCTGGCGCTGGCAGAGTCCCAGAAGCCAGACAGCGGTACGCAGCAGCATCCGCTGTGGGCCACAGATCAAAGATACCTGAGAATTACTTATGGGCACAAAATATGTGTTGCTTACTCTACAGTTCCCATTAATAACAATCTGGGAGAATTTGTATTTCTAATTAACTCTTTTCTTTCGGCATACAAAGTGCTGTAGGTTGTCTAAGGCTGCAGCAGCAGTTTTTCTGTAGCTACTGCGAGCCGACAACAGGAAGTCGGATGCAGCGCTGTCTGAAGGAGCCAGATCAGCTTTAAATTCAGTTCTGAGGCTCAGAACACCCCCTGACTTGCCCCAATAAACAAACAAACAGTGTAAGAGTCAGCGAATTTAGATTTAATCACGCGGCACTGTGCCTCCTAAGACTGGCCTTTGATGCATACCTCGAAAGCTATAAGTATTGACATTGAACCGATTTGACTGTGTTGGAACGTAAATGTCTTTAATGGTATAATCATAAGTGCTTCGCTCATGCTTTTATTGTGTAAACTTACACAAATGAGGAGCCGAACGCTGTAAATCCATCATATCAGAGTTCATTTAAGAAACTGTAGCCACCGTGCATCTGAATCTCACTGATTTATACTTTCTACAAGATTCGAAGCCTCGGCTTGTTTTTCACCATGGTTGTTTGTGTTAGTCAGACGGACATTAAGAGGCATTGCAGTTCCATGTTGTTTTCTCCTGCAGGCCCTGCACTCCTCTTCGAGTCCTCCATTTATTGCATCTTATGTTATGTTTAATACACAAATATTTAGAGTAGACCCCTGACTTTGAACTGAGAAGAATAGTTAAGCTCTCTCTGCCTAGGGAAGGAGTTTGTTGCCTTTTTTTCATCTTTATGGGGGGAAGAGGCGTATTTCATCTTGCACACATTTGTGCATATTTTGTCAGGCTCACCCATGTTCTAGTGCACTTAAAAGTCATTGTTCAATAGATGGATGATATGCATCCCATGCTATGTGTGTGTGCACTGTATTATATTAATTATTAAGTATAGAAAGTGTTGCTTCATGTCCGCATTTGATGGAGAATCCCCCCACCATGCCCCCCACACCCCTTCCCCCAATTATGTATATTACCTTTGCTGGTGCGTGGTTCATGCAAATTCTCATTTGCATCGCTCTCTTGAATGCGCTATCAGCTGGCTGGAATCCCTTAAAGCCGATAGTGAATGTTGCCCTTCATCAGATCTTGATTGTGACCTTTTCTCTTTTTATCTGTTATTCTATTACAGCTCTCGCTGTTTGAAGTGTACCGATGAACGACCAACAAAAAAGAGAATTTTCGATAGAGACATAGTGAGGTTTTCATTGTTTTTGGCTTATAATGGAGATATTTTTTTTTCCTGCATTCCTGTAGCGGTCATGATTTTTATATTTTGGTTTACTGTCTATCACGTTTTGTTTTTTAACAACGGATGCTAAACCTTTACATATACACCTATTCTCTAATGGCTTGTGAAAGATGAGCCGTATAGCGTCAAGATGTGCTCACACTTAAGAAATTAACCAGAAATATTCATTGGCTGTTAAATCACCCAGTTTCAGTTCATATTGAACTTCTCGAGAAGCGATTGTTCCATAGAAAGATGTCTTTTATGAGTGTATTTAAAGCTCTACACCAACATCCAGTCCCCGGCACCAATTTAGGGTTACTCCAGGTCATTTTTTTATGTCGTTTACTTGAAAATGTAACTTTAAAACGAGGCAAAACTGCCTCAGTGAGATCCTGTCTCCCAGCTCCGGCAGCTCATCACTCCTAAAACAGCCGCTCTCGTCCAACCCCGGCCCCGACCGTTATTAATGTGCGCTGAATAATTTAACAGGGTAAAATTACCATGCTCTTTTGAAAAGATTTTTGCCTACACAATTAAAGAGCATTATAGTGATTTTTAGTTGAACAAGAATTATGACTGTTTTCCCTTCCCTCTGCTACACTTCTCCGGCTTTCCTTGTTATGAGCTGTGGTTGAGCGGCGTTGTAAAGGCCCGCTATTCCCTGCTCCTGTCTGGCTGCTAGAGGAGGTTGTGCTCCGGCGCTGACCTATACCATGATGAGCAGCTAATGGATAATGGATGAAGAAGTATATGTTCCAACTTCTACTGAGAAGACCCCTGTAATGGTCCTACTAAACACGGGCTATATCGGGGCCTGTTTGAAAGCACAGGCTCAGTCCGGCTGGGGGTAAAGGAAGAGCTTAAAATAGCCGCTTGCGTGTCACAAGGTGTTGAACGGCGGATTGTGTTTGATAATTTCCTGAGTTTTTCACTAAATCAAAAGTGTTTTCTTCAATAGACTCATAATATCTTGTTTTCTGAAAGTTTGCGGGCTACAGCACCGTGTTATATTGCCGTTATACGATATCCGCATCAGCAGGAGTGTTTGCCAGGCCTTCACTCCTATTCCATGTGGACAACTGTCCACATCTCAACCACAGGCCAACAATTGGCAGTAATTGGCACGTTGCCTCGGCTGTCCTGGGAGAGATCTGAGAGCACACGCGGCCACGGACAGGCTGCCCTTTCCACCAATTAGAGAGTTGTCTCCTCACGGGGGCGGGGGCTGGGGGAGGTCTACCTCACTGCTACCTTGTCTCTTGATCAAAATGATTTGTGGAGATTCTTTTTCTCCTCGGCTCCTCTCTTCCTCCGCGCCTGCCTCCCTCTCTTGCCACCGAGGTGCCGCTGTGTGTGAACTGCTAGTGAGAGTCTTCAGTCAAGGACCCCAACCAGCGACTGACAGCCTTACAGTACCAGTCAGTGGGACATTCACATTAGAGGTGCTCTGACAGTCAGACTGTGGTAGACAGGCCGTCTAAAGAGAATGCAGCTCTTTGCTGCCGGGGGTTCCTAAAACATTACTGCCTCTCTTCTCTATATGAACTTTTTTTTTCCTATCAGCAGATGTGATACCGAATTGGGTTTGGCAGAAGCTGAAGTTTCCTCAGAATAGCTGAACTTGAGTCTTTTCTTTAAATACTTTCTCTAGTTGCTGGTGCATTGGCTTTTTTTTTGTTGTTGTGTCTCCAGGCGCAGGCAGCGTGCTAGCTGCATGGCTTTATAATAATGGCTTTGACGCAATGATAGCGGGCGTCTCATGTGGTTAGAGATGTGCAGGCCACACAAGGTGCCATGGGACCCCAGTGCAAAGGATCACAGGCCTCAGTGCATGCTGCTAACGCTCCCCGGTTTATGCCACAGGGAGGGCTGCGGAACCAACACCCAGCCCCCTTATTCTCTCCCCTCTAGGTCTCTGTTGTCCTCAAAGCCTGTGTCTCTCCACGTTTCACTTCAGTAAATACGAAGAGGCGAGGAAATGCTTCCCATACTCAGGAATATGTGTCAGGCTACTGGGTTATGTTGTGTTGCGATGTGATGCAGAAGGCAACAAAGCGAGCGCGCATACAGAGGGAGAGAAAGAAACAGCCTTACTTATTCTCTTTAATCCGCCATGAGATATTCAGAACTAGGTTAAGTTATACCTCATATTACCCAACACTTAGCCTTTTTGAGCGCGTAACAAGATCGCTGTTTACACACGGGAGGCTAGAGGTACAGTGTATTTTTTTTGTTCAGTCAACAATTAGCCCAGGTAGGGCCCCGGCTTTGCCACAGGTTGACAGGCTCACGGTGAAGCAGCTTTATTTCTCTGCAAGGACCTTCATGGTGGGGGGTGGGGGGGGGGTACCTAATATGCTGTCTGGCCTCCGGGCCTGTGGGAGTGCGGTTGGATTATTATGTTAATGCATGTGCCTCCTGCCCTCTCCTCAGTCCCAGCTGGCCTCCCTGTCGTTAGGAAGTGCTTTGCTTTGACAGAGGAGTAATATGCTCCATGATTGAGGGGCCAAAAGATCGAGCTCTATAAGAGAAGGGGGCCACCACTGATAAGGATAAGATAAAAGTGCCATTGTACGTGAATGCCTCAGAGACATGGAAGATGACTTAGCAGTTCCTATGGATTCCAGCGACAGGGTGAATATGTATAAGGGCTGCGTGGTCCTTTTGTGCGGCTGAATTTAATTGCCCATAGCATTATATCTCATGCCATGTATTTTATTGTACTTTTATTGCACAGCCTCTCATTATGTGCCAGTACATCTACAGCACCCGTGAACGTGATGGCTGAACAAACCAAGGTGCAATGCTTTTAATCATCTTGTAGGAACTGATATCAGACTGAGAGAAGACTTTGTTTAATGCTGTTCATAATGTAAATAAAGCAATTAGATGAGCCTGGATCAGGCACACATTTTAAGGTGGCAGAAGTGAAGCAGAAGCACATGTAATGCGTAACAGCCTGAATATTAATTGAGAGGGGATTGGTTAAGCCAGTGTAACTCCATCAGGAAAAAAATGATGACACTAGCAGATGGCATTACCCTGCAGATCTATGTCATACACTCTTATTTAATCAACTTGACACAGAAGTATAAAGGGAGGTGAGGGAGAGGGAAAAAAATAAACTTCTTGTGACTTGTCAAGAGGGAGAAACGGCGGGTTGAACTGCTTTGGATTCTGCACATAATTGTGTAAATATGTCAGCCAAACAGAGGAAGATCTCTCCTTTTAAACACTTGTCTTTTTCATCTCGCCTCCTCAGGAGCACCCAGGTATCTATATATTAGCTTTGTGCGGGCCCATTCACAAAAGTGCGTGGAGCGTTCGTGTTTTGTAGGGGTTTGTTTTGTTTGCTTTTTAATCAAGATCGATTTCATCTCCATCAACTGCGCTCGCTGTTTTTTTTTCCACAGCCTTCTTCTCTCGCGCCTGCCCAGATTATAATGCGTCTCCACTGAGGAGCCTTCACTGTTTTTTGTTTGTTCCCTTTTATGGGGCCCCAGCTATAACGAGAGGAAAGGTATCTGTGGGTAATTGGTGGGTAAGTACTTTGCTGTGACTAAACGTCAGAGCAAGAGAGGTTGTAACACAAGCTGCTTGTTGTGCTGCTTTTGAGGAGAAGGCATAGAAAGACGAAGGATAATTGGAGCGACCCTTTAAGATCTTTTTACCTGATTTTCTTCCAGATCTTTAGGCAAAAAATCTCAGTCGATGGGGGGGGGGGCTCCTCTTATAACAGTATATCCTTGGCATATCACTGATTCTGTTTCCATTGTTCTCTTATGCTGTTAAAATTAAGTCAATTTACTTAAAGTCCACCTGAAATTAAAAAAAGAATTTTGAATTCTTGAAGGTGAGAGATACAAGCTGTAACTGCTCAGTTACTACTACTACTACTACTACTCAACAAACACACAATCCAGAAACTCCCATATGCTGTGGTGGACTAGTTTTGACCCGCACATTCACCCTGCTACAATAACTGTAGCATTACTACCTGTGAAGCTAATACTAAACCTCAGGCAGGACTAGCGAAATGCCCATCAAAGGCAGTTCTAGCGATGCCGTACTTGTTTTGTTAACAGAAGCAGCTGCACTAAACGTGCGCTGTTGAGATCACTCGATCAATGAGGGAAACCAAGAAATACCATTAGCCGACTAGTATTAGCTGAGCAGCTCTGCATCCCTGGTCTGGAATCAGCTTTTGTTGACAAAAAACATAAAGCACCTATTGCTATGACTATGGGAATCACGATAATGGGCAATTTTTCAAAAATGTTGAACTATCTCATTAAGATCAAATGTTGAGTTCAAATCATAAAAGGCTAACATTTTTAGCTATTCTGCCCATGTATAAGATAGCTCCACTTTTCAGTGGTCCAATCTGTTTCCCCCCCTCGTGTCACACCTGCATGTACGTATGATACAAAAAAATGCCATTTCAGGTGGACTTTAAGTACTCTACCCTAGTACAGGTTTGAGGTCCTTTAACTTTTTATATTTACTACCCAAAAGTATGTAAACATTATCTCCTCTATGACATGCTACAACATAAAAATTCTGCTTGCTTGTCATGCATCGTTAATAATTATCCACAAATAAATATACATACATATAAAAAATAAATCAAAAAACTTTGAATGTAAGGCTTTTACTTGTAATGCAACTTTTTTTTACATTGTAGTATTACTATTTATCATTTTTTTTTTTATTAAAGCAGCTACATGGTCACATTTTTTAATAACAATGTAATAAATGATAATGTGACCAGAGCCTTATAGTAAGTTTAAAGTTTTCTTTAAGCTGTTCTACCCACAAATTTACTGTTTTGGTCAGTTCTCACATTCATCAAACACGGTTTGTGATTAGTTTAAACATAGTGGAACAAATTTATACACTGAAGGGTTGAAGTTGGACCCCAGGAGTATTTAGAGCCTAAAAACACCACTAAAGGAGAGTTATTATTGTACTTGCATTCAGGGGGCAGCCAGAAACTTGACTCTAAATAAATGATAATGTTGCTCTATAACTGCTGGATGTGAACAAAAGAAACTGTTGACCAACAAGATTGTCATGAATGAGTCTGAATGCATCTTTCACCACTGGAAGTTGGTGGTTGTTTGCTTGAGGCTGTGCAGTTGTATCTTAAACCACTCTTCAGTCCGTCTTTCTTAAGTGTTAATGGGATTTGTTCTTTTTAATATTGTCTTTGTTGTTTGCGTTGTCTGCTAGTGATACGATTTCTTGACCAAAAATATAGATATATCAGAGGGCTGAATAATGGATTCCAGGCGAAATTGTGTGTTAGAGTTACATTCCGTTTGTGGCATGCCTTCAGTCTGGATACTTAACAAGCCTATCGGGGCACAATTACGTTGACTTTTCACTAAAGTATATCCCTTTAAATCCACTTGGGCCTCTTCAGCTGTCATGTTAATGTCATTTTTTTTTTTTTTTACAAGCTGGGGACTTTTCACTCAAGTTTGGCAAAATGAAATAGGGCTACTTTGATTGCTACCCTCTCCTTTGTTGTTTGTTAAAGGCCGTGAGGTTTGGCAGCGATTGTCTTTATAAACTAAAAAGCTGTGTTAAATGCAGCCCCAGCCCAACTAATGAGGGCGAGCCTTCAAAACCGCCACAAGATGATGCTGTCAAATGGGTGACATAAAAAAACGTTGCATGTAATCCCCCTGTGCAGACCCTGGGTGTAAATATGCCAGCTCCACCATTTTCACAGCGTTTACTCCCAGTTCAAACAGTCTCTCTCCCTCCTCCACCCCTCCCTGAAAACACAATGACAGCTCTGCGATATTCTCCAGAATCCTAGGCTGCCTGCGACCAATGAAACAACCAGGAACGGCTCTGATAATCCCCTTCATCCACATTGTGGGTAAGACAACTCTCATTTTTCTTTGTTTCTGGAGACTGAAACCTGTGCCACTCACACATTTCGTACACTGAAGGTATGCAGAATTTTGGGTGTGATGCTTGGGAACGAATCCGGTGATTTTTGAGCTGTTCATTTTAATAGTTGTATGTGTTTCCACATATAGTTTTGAATACTTACTGCTTATTTATAGGAGAAGTCTAAAAATTAATATGAACATATAGCTGGTTTATGTAGAGCTTATTGCCATTTTAAACCTTCATATTGACTCGAAACTAAATTATCTGGAAGAATTATGATTATTAAACTGACCTAAGAGACCTAACATTTAGTAACTATGTGACGTCGTTCTCAGGTCATGGCTCAGTTCCCTTTTAAAGGGGAAAGGAAATGATGATATACTGCGTCTCTTTACTGAGGGGGGCCTTCACTGTTGTTGTTTTTTACCCTTTTATGGGACTCCAGCTACAAAAAGAGGAAGGGTATCTGCAGGCGAATAATGCGAAACCATTCATCACCAACAACCAACAGGGAAACTGACTATGAATTGGAAACTTGAGGAAAATCTAGATGCAGCCATTTGACAGATTTGTTGTAACAGCAGACGCCCGCCCCCACAGAACACAAATGCATACTGTCTAAAAATGCAATGTCATTCACATTACCCTGTTTGCTGAAGTTAGAACAAGTTATTCATTACTTTTTCCAAAACAAATAAACCCACAGTTCCACTTAGCATTCTCTAATCCACACATGCTCAAAGTTTGGTTACATCGAGGCAACTAACCTGGCCTCAGTCTGGGGGGATGGTATTCATGGTTACGACTAGGAAATCAAAAGTGAACAGTCAAGAGAAACCAACATGGTCTTCCATTGATTCAATCACCCATTAGCGTTGGTCCAATACTGATACCGGTAATGGAAGTGTTTCATTATCAGAAACCTACTGAAATATTTCTGATACTGATATCTGTACCTAAAATGCTGGTATTGGCTGTTTTAGAGCAATGAAGAAGAATTGATTTCTGGTAACTTAGTGTGAAGCTAATCAAAGCCAACAGAAGAGACAAATATTTACACTGAAAAAATTAAATTTCAAGGATGACAGCAGTGTCATTTGTATGTATTCTTCTGATATCTATTATTCACTAGATTTCAGCCTATATGCAATTTTAATATAAGAACTATTATGAGGAACTATTTGAAGCCTTTTTGAAAGACAAAAACAATATAACCATAGGTTGTATTATGGTGGGGACACTGTGTAGGAGCTACTGGGTCATATCTTCTTCACCTACTGCCTGGAAGATGCTCATTTGAGAAAGAAGAAATTGTTGAGTTCCTGGTTTTCTGCAAAAGCACATGGCACATACAGGCCCAGTCCCTACATGCATGTTCCTCCATCCATCCCCCGTCTCCGTCTGGTTTGGCTGCTCATCACACGGCGATCCATACTGTGGCTTCGCATTTGCAGGCTCCGTGTTTTGTGTGGTCCCTCTTTTGCTTCCCATGGATCTCTCTGCAGGGATCTGAGCTGACAGCCCTGTCTGATTGATGTATCGGGGGGCGTATCATCAGCCATTGTTTTCCTCGCCAGTGTTCAGTGGTTTTCGCTCACCAGCCTTATCTGTCCTTCCTATGTGCCTTCAGATGTGTCAGATTTACTGTACTGCATGGAGAAATGGGTCATGTGGTGGACCAGGATTTTCCGAAATCAACGAGCGGTAACTGATGCTTAATTTAAAGTTAACTTTATCTCATCTGACATGATTTCCCGAGTTAAATTTTATAGCGGTGTGCTGTGAATTTGTTGGGTATTTGTATTTGCTGCACTACTTTGGCCTGTGCAGCTTTTCTTTGGATGACTTTCCCAACTTCCATATCAAAATAGTCACCTTGAGACCATGAGTAGTTTCTCCTAGTTTCAGCGTGTACCTGAAAACTTTCCCACAGAACTTTCCTGTATGTCAGTGTTCACTCTTCCGTCCACCCCTGCACCCTTTGATAATCCTGCCCAAAAAAACTCCTTAAATTCGCAGGAGAATTCTTAAGAATTCTTGAAAAACTCCTCTCTGGCAGTGGATATGTTACTGCCCACCCGTTCACCTGCTTGATGAAGTGGGCAAGGCAGGAAGCTTGGAGAGGCTGGATGCCCGATCACAGCACAGGCCATTAAAGATGAAGGACTGGCGTGTGTCAGAGGTAGAGGGGAAAACCGAGCCAAGCATGCGGACAGTGGGCGCTCACACGCTCCCTCGTAGCATCACAAACCCGGCCGACACTTCCCCGAGTAATGAGCAGGGGCCCAGACTATGGGGTCAATTATTCATACCCAGTCAGCTGGGAGAGACGGGGAGTGAGAGAGATGAGCAGCCGAAGCCTCATCGAATCCTAGAATTCTACCGCACTCCGCCGTGTTTTTTCTGTTGCACTTCCTCCATCCACACAACTAACTGTAGGCCCGGGTTTTGGCTGGATGGAGTGTGAGTTTAAAAGGCATACGTGAGTGTCCACTCACTCCAGTGGCCATCCTGCAGCGGTAGCCTTGGCTACTCAATCATTCTCTGGCCTCACAATTACTGTGTTGAAAGGACAGACATTGATCGTCAACACACTACAGCCGTCTCCGTGTGCCGTCATTATGCATACAGTAGACCACGCTGGGTCAGTTATCAAAGAGAATTACTCAATGTGGGGAGCCTCAGTGTCAAGTATTGCTCCTTTGTGCTACACATGGATTATGTTACTAAATTAGCATTGTAGATGCTTCTCAAGGTGTGTTCGTTACTGGAAATAATGGGGGGAGGTCAAACACAGAATGAAATGCTTCGTAATACCTCAAGATCCCACTCAAAAGCAGCATCACAGGGGATCGCCATGACAGTTTTCTCGATTTTGTTCAGAAACAAATTAGCACTTGATCACTGACAACACGGCGCGGAACAATCAAAGCGAATCGAGATGCTCCCCCTTCGCATCCGTTTAACACCGGATCGGAGACATTGATGGAGCGCAACTCATGGGAATGAGAATGCCTCCTCCTCGCAAGGCCATTTCGCCGTGGTAGAAATTTCCATGTCTCTCCATGTTTAGTGGCAATATCTCTGACGTCGGGATAATCCATTTAGGTGACAGACTGCTGAGCTTTTCACAAGTTGCGGTTCAGTCTGCATTTTAATAGTTTACAAGCACAACAGCAAGAAGAATACTAGTTCTAATATGGTACAGCTACACAAGTAGTTAGTGCAGAGAGGAATTGCGTAAAATCTTTCGCTTCTATAGCAGCCATGAGGTGCTTGGCACAGAGTTGTGTATTAAGCAATATTACTGCAAAGACAAGTATTGACACTGCCTCAGTAATCTGAGAAGTCTATGGACATTTTGTTATTTTATATCTTACAGTGGTGGAAAATAAGAAAACTATGCAAAAACTATGAGGTATCTGTACTGGTCTAATATATTATTTTATGCCACTTTACTCCACAATAATGCAGCCATGAATAAAATCTGAAAGTTTGAATTCCTTCTTCATTAAAATGTATGTTCTGAGTTTAAATGATTATACTTGATATTGTAGGTTAAAAAAGCCTTGAGATAGTTGAGATACATTCTGCCAAAAATATGTCTTTACATTGATTTAAGTGACATTTTACTTGTAATAGTGGTATTTTTGCATTGTTGATTTACTTGTTTTACAAAACTAACGGAATGTGATTTCCACTAATGTCATGTCCTTAGTAGGAATCTCTGTATGTAACATAAATTCGGTCTACAAAAATAATAAGAGATACTCAAAAAAAACATTTTGTTGATTTTAGCTTTAAATGGACCTATAATGATAGTTTCTACTTAACATCTGTTTAAAATTACATTATTACTGATTCACAAGTTCTAATGCATATTTTATTTAATACGATTGGGTAGAATAGTATCACACATTTCAATTGAATGATCTAATAAAAATAAACAATACAGTACCTCTCTATTAGAATGGGGCACCTTTGCAACTTAATTCTATTGTACATGGGCTTGATGTGTACTTTCAGCTTCTATATGTTACTGTGACTGTGGAGAGACATCTATCAAATCACATAATAGCCATCATCAAGAGGTTCTACAAAGTAAAAACACAGGGAAAGAAGATTCCCCTCTTTATTAACTGTCATCATTTCCCATGAATATATGTGCAAATAAATGGCTAGCATCACACGGGGATCAAATGTGTCCCCGATGAAGACTTGGAAATGGGAGGGTGGAGGGAGGCCAGACAAAGTGTGTGTGCGTGTGTGTGTGTTTGAGGGGCGGGAGAACGAGAACAGAATGGTGGGGGGTTCATGGATGAAAAATCATCACCAGTCCAAATGCAGATATTGTGGCGGCCTCACACTCCTTTCCAGTGTCACCCTCCATTCGTCACTGTCCGCAAGCCTGCCTCTCATTAAGTGGCCCGCTCTGGCGACAACTTAATTTCCTTAAGAGGACCAGACACCTGATTCAATTGTGTGCCCATTACAGATTGTTTTCCCTGTCTAGGCCTTGCTGGGACCACATGGCTCTGAACAGAAATACACTCCCACTATATTAAATGCTGTGGACATAATTCCCAGACATATGATTCATGTCTCCCTCCCAGTATCCATCCCTCACACTGCCCTTAGCTCAAACGCTGGTGCAGCTCCAGAGCAGTCATCTGGGCTGCCTGATCCTGCTTCGTTTGTAGATCATCTGTGTTTTCTTTTATTACTCACCCAAGTCACCGGAGGGAAACGCTGATAGTGTACATTTTTGCCGACTTGTTGGATGTCAATGTTCGAAAAAACATTTTTTGTTAAATACACATTTTCACATATCCTGTTTTGTGGAGTGACAACACTGTGTTTAGGGTGTGGTTAGGTTTACGCACAAAAGGAAAAGATCATGGCTTGGGATGAATTGATCATTGTGTGACATGACAGGACAAACGTCCCAATAAAATATTCGTTAACATGGCTGACATGATGTAGAAAAAATGCAAATCAGTGTCAAACCAGTTGGTTTTCAGGACGTAAACTCTCATTGTTTCCCTCTGGGGACTAGACTTTTTATTTATATGTTCAGATCACTATTCAGATCATTATGGGCTCCTGTTTTTCTTGCAAACTGTCCTATATCAAGATGAGGTTCTCTGGTTTGTATACCCACTAATAAATAGTAAGTTAATACCTTCTCACATCAAACTGTTAATTTTAGTGTTGCTATTTTTTAAAAAAGGACCAACTTTTTCCTCACCAGATCATTAAGCTCATTGGTTTGTTATCACGTCATCAGAAGACCCAGAGCTCTTCAATTATTCAGAAACACTTTTGAACATTTTCAACATGACTGCTCTTCAGTCCTCCGTCTTTGAAGATCAGACAGCCTAAGATGTTTTTATCTGTACATCAGCGCAGGTGAAGCTTCCATTGTCCATTTGACTACTGGTCTCCGTAGCTTACCTTTCACCTACACCTGTCAATCAAACAGTAGCCATTGGAGACCGCTGAGAAACAGCTTTCCCTCTTGTACGGGGTTTAACTGATTGTTGCTGTAATTTTTCTGTCATAGCTTTTATCCACAACGTGTAAGAATGTTGGATACCAGACCCTCACCCCTAAACCACACAAAAGCCTCATGTATTCATTTATTTATGGTTCTCACTGTTTTCTTTTTACAAGCAGCCTGTCAATTATCCAAAAAGTAGTCCTTTGAGGAGTCATTTGTCATCTCTCAAAAGTCCAAATAGGATTGTATGTGTCTGTTTGCGTTGTGTGCTGTTGGTGCGCTGGATTGTGAATAAAGCCAGATTATCACCCACCCCCCTCACTTCCACATAAACACACACATGTAGACGGAGTGTAGGTTTGCCTTAAATCTTCCCAGCAGGTACCTCAAGGATATAAAAGTTTCACTTTCCCTCACTGCTTTCCCTATGATCCTGTTAGTGTGTGTGTGTGTGTGTGTTTACTCTTACTGGTAGTATATTTATCCATTGTCTGTTGTACTGTATGTTACAGAGTCAGAAAGACTATTTTGCATTTGTTTAGTTTAACGCTAAGACAATCTGTTGATTAAAATACTAAATAATTAGTTAACCATGCAAAAAGGAACTCGCAAAATACAAATATGTTGGGCATTGGGGAATTTGGTGGCCACTTTTTGGTATTTTCCACCTTTAAAAAAAAAAACAGGAAGATTATCACTGCCTGGTTGAATCATCCAGTAATTGAGAGGACATCATTAATATCAACATATTCCAAGATATATGCTATACCAAACACAGCCATTATTGGTATCTGAAAATGTCTTTTCATGAATCAACGTTCAGGCCAACCCAATACATTTATATCTTTTCCACAGAGCCTCTGGCCCATTATTTGCTTGTTAAACCTTCTCTCCAGCAACAGCTCCTTTAGCAGCCACCAGCAGCCACTCCACTGTATACCGCTCAGTTTCCCTCTCCCTCTTTATTTCCTCCCTTTTTTTCCCCCCATCTGGTCCAGAAGAGCTCATCAGCGTGTGTGGAGGAGTGTCTCTTGTTCCCCCTGTCCTCTCCCTCTCCAGGAGCATCAAAAGGAGGTGGATCCACGCAGGGTGTTTGAAGAGCCCACTGACACTCCCCTATGGGTGGTGAACTGGCAGATGCTCAAACCACACAACTCTATCTAAGCGGGAGGAGCATCCTTCTCATCTGCTTTTGTACCCCCGCCGCTGGTTTTCCTTGCAGCCGTGAACCAGACATTAGCTGTATTGTCGTTTGTATGTTTGTATTCTAGCACGTGAAGTTGGGCAACCGACGGTTGCCGCTCGCTCGTGTGTTTAAAGTTCATCCTCCAGTTTTGGGGTCGTGAACGTTTGGCCTTGATTTTGTGTATTCACAGATGCATTTATATTCTTCTCTCTAGTCTTGATGTTTGAATAATTCACCATAATGAAAAGAAGACACTTTTTTTTCTTGTCTCTGGTGGTATCTAGAAATCAGGATTACTCTGGTCTTATGTGCCCAGGTTTTGAGATTTCATTCATTACCACCCTAATATACAACCATATTTGTTTGAAATACTATAGGATCCCATTTATCCACCATCTTATTTTGACAGGGTCTTCAAACTGTAGATTCCATACCAGGAGATGACCTCAGACCACCTGTGTGAAAACCAGAACCCCTAACCACTAAACCATATGGGACTGATATAACGTTTGATACAAGCTAATTCTACAGAAAACACTAATGCCCCCTTTTCGCAAGAAGTTTTTGTTTTTTGGAGGGAGGAGCCACCATTAACCAAATCTGTTTGGTTAAATTACTCTTCGAGAATCTGTAACCAGCCTATTTTGGTATGTCTTGCTACGTCTTGTAACTCTAAATGATGAATCTATTAACAGACACCTAACAACAGCATATTTCAGAATCCACCGTAGACTTGTTTGAAGTTTCTCCTCTCATTATGTCTCCCTGTCCACACCTTCACATGTTATCCCGTCTGCTGCCAACACAGACACTGTACTGTTGGTATCCTTCCAGTGGCCCAGCCATCATAGTAGCACACAGCCGTGGTCCCTGCCATGCTGATTGTCTGGCCTTTAGCTTCCTGGGTGGCAGCGTTGAAGCTTTGACCTGCCCTGTCTTGCTCTACTCCACCTGCTCATTCAGTCTGCTTCTATCTGCTCGACAGCACTCACCTCCTCCGACAGGCCTCCCCAGAACGTCGGTTCCTGAAAGACAAGCCTCTCTCCTCTTGCTCTCTTTAATTCTTTATCTCTTTCCTTTTCCCCAGTTCTTCCTATGCCTTTGCGTATCTCTTTCACTCCGCCTGTCCATCTATCACAGCCACTGCTCTTGTGTTAGTGAGAGGTGAAATGGGTGTCTTACAGAAAAGAAGAAGCAGCATCTTTGTTTCATATTACAGCCCACACAGTGCTGTAGCTGTCTGTGACTATCAGCCTCTACTGCTGCCTTCCAAAAAGCATTTCTCTCCCACTAGCACCTTTCTGTTTCTCATTGGAATATGCCGAATCCATTCATTCATTTAGAAAAGTAATAGAAATATAGCTTCCACCCACGCAAAGTTAGTGTAATTTAGTGGAAAAACCTCATCTAATTGATGCATAGCATGATGGATAGAAAAAGAAAAAAGAAACCTACAAGTGATTATAATGTGATACAGTAAAGCTGGATATGTCTTTTAAGGAAATGAACCTGTTTTCAAAATACTATGTCATTCATGTCCGCATCTTTACACACATATATATATATATATATATATATATATATATATATATATATATATATATATATATGTGTATAATACAGGAAATTGCTCAATTTTGTATACGTCACATATGTACTCAAAATCTAAATGCTTATAAAAGTTCTGTATGGAAACATTTAAGCAACACTTCTTCCTATTACCAGTTAGTGCTGACTTTAGAGAAATTATATTGATGTGAATGGGTAAAACTTCAACATCTCTCTCTTAAAATACAAAGTATTTCCTTACGACAAATAGTTATTGTTTTTAACCGTAATTTCACTTATCGTGCCGGCGTCATTCCCTGTGATTTTTAACAACTTCCGTGTGTTAAATGCAGCTTGGCAATGCAGCTTGTACCAAATTTCATCAAACCGGTGTTATTAGTCTGGGCCACAGATTGAGACACGTTTGGTACTCTAGTGAGGATTAATGGCGGCCAGACCTCACCATGTTGAATTTCTAATTTTCTGGAGCCGCTAAATGATAATGATCCATAAAAAGAGTCCAAGCATCAAAATGTTGCCATTGCTATATTAATGTATTGTATTTTTTTAGTCCAGTCCTGAAACTGTTGCTGAGTTGAGTGCAGTATAGGGAAAGGGTCCTGACAAATGATTTGCCCAGCGTCCCCCTTAAAAAGCCTTGATTTTACAAGTCACTATTGAAACACATGGTCTTTATTGAAGTGTGAATGGGCCCTCGATCACACGACGGATGCACTACAAATACGGACACTTTGGATCATGTTTAGTTTGTAATTCAGCAGGGAAACAGAAAAACACAGCTCTGTTTTCACCCTCTTCGTTCACAGTGATCCTTCTTCCCCTGAGCAAGCTATTACAGCTCCACGGTCATATTTCATTAAAGAACTGTTTAAAATGCAACATTTTAATAGGTTCATTGAATCTCTCTCTTTCTGTGTGTGTGTGTGTTTTCAGTGCAGCAGTGCACGCCCATTATACTAGTGTGTGGGATTCCTGCATTTGTTCGATCTCTTTGTGTAGTGATCAAAAAGGGACTCTGTGCCCACCCTAATCAGGGCTGGCCCAATGAAGGAAGGGAAGAGGGTCTCTACACATGTAATCCTTGTCAATGAATTTAGGCAATCTTTTTTTTTCATTATTAATGAGTATTTCAGTAGTTATTGCAGCGAGCTTCTCGTGTGAGCCTCCCTCTCTCTCTTTTCGCTGCTCCCTTTGCTCATGAGTGAATCACTCATCTAATGATTTAATTAATAGCATTGTATCCACAGATGAAAAGCTTATATTTAATCAGCAAAATGGAGTGAACTGAGATCAGGGACCTTGACTGTCATCAAAAACGCGCTTGAGGTCCCACTTGCTCACTAAGCCACTCAAAGCCCTGGGACACCCATACTTAATTGAGAGTTAATAAATAAATGTGGTTAGAGTAATCCCTGGATCCTGCCCCTCAGAACTCCCACTGTAGCTGTGTGTGTGTGTGTGGGTGTGTGCGTGCGTACGTGTGTATGTGTGTGCCTACATGCATACCCCAGCCAAACCCCCTATGTCACTAACGGTGCCAAGGCAAAGCCCACTGTGTGCCAGATACTGGTTTATTTACCTGAGGTGCCCCCTTTGACACTGCAAGTGCCATATGTTAGATCCCAGGATGTTTGGTCCCTGAATGCACCGTCTACCTTTTTTTAGTTTTGTCAAAATATATATATATATATATATATATATATATATATATATATATATATATATATATATATATATATATATATATATATATATATATATATATATATATATATTTTAGGTGTATGATTAATCTGATTAATCATATTTTTAAAAGAAAGGTTAGTGTATTTCTGTTATTATAACATATATAGATACACATAAAATTAAAGACTACAGATAAGAGCAGATTGAAAGAAATAGGTGGGGCTGTGTTCATTTTACTTGAAGTAAATGATGGAGTATTTCAGGTTCATAGCTACATGAAAATAGGGGCATACTTCCTCTTTTATCAAGATTGAGGAAAGAAGGGGGTCAAAATAATGAATAAAATACACAGAAATACTTGAATGAGTTTAGTTTTTTTGTATTTTGGAAAGTGACGTCAAATGCTGCTACCCCCGAGCCAATGTAACATAATTTGATCTTTAGTCAAGGTGCAATAAAATTTAACTTTTGAGAAATACCAATGTCAAACATGCAATTTTGAATAGGGCGCTCATCAGGAATAGGAGGCATTGCAAAAATTAAACTTTTGATATAATATAATGAGTCAACAGAATCAGCCCTTCTTTACAGTAGACATGTTTGAGGAGTCACAATAAGGAAAGGACAGGTGTTAATGAATATAGGTGGTGTTAATTGTCACAGAAAACCACGACACGACCTAAACCTGAGCCTCTTAGCTCATTTTGTATTTGTGTTAGTAACAAATAATAGTTGGCAAGATGAGGCAGTGAAAAACTTTTTTTTTAAATACCGTTCTAAAAAGCATTCATCAGGTCTCTCAAAATGTACAGTTTGTGTTCACGTTGGATGTTGACACAAAATGTCAAATGGGGTAACCAAAAAAAAAAAAAAAGATACTTTTTAAATATTTATTCCACCTAGAATATGAAACTAGTTGACAGCAGGAGTTTTTCATTTTTTCAAAATTGTTTTGAGAAAGTTAAACTTATCTGGTACCAAGTTTTTAGGGTTACACCACATGACAGTTTTACCATTCTCCCATTTACACTTGTATGTTTCATATATTCCTCTGTTAGAAAACGCCTGTTAAAAATCTCACCCATGACTTCCATATGTGACACTGAGATTCTGTCCCTTAAATCAGAAGTTCTGAATCGGGGCAAGGTCCCCCCGATTTCTCTTTTTTTTTTTTTTTTTACTACACAAATTCACATTTGCTAGTATGAAAGAGGAGTAAAAAGTAAGGGAGAGAGAAAAATGTGTGTTTAGCTAAGCAGGGGCAGCCCCTGGTCCATTGCCCATCATTTATTGATAAAGGCCCTTGGAAAATGCGCGGGGAAAAAAAAAAAAAACTAATGAAATTATCAACGTTGTTGAATTAATGATGAATGGGAATAAGAAAAGGCTGGGCTCTCTGTGGAGCCAGAGAGGAGCGCTGCTTCATTAGCCATGCAGTCTCATCACATCCTCTTTTGGAGCTGCAGACACTGGGGCTCTCCACTCTCTCCTCTCCTCACCATCAGGACCTGCCATTGGATTCCATTCAAAAAAAAAAAAGAAAGAAAAAAAAAACTCCCATCTTCCCTCATCCCCACCGCCCCTGCCTCCCTGCTTTTTCTCCTTTTAAGTTTTTTTTTGTCTTTCCCATTACTTCACCTGCCACCTCCCCCCCCACCCTCATCGCATTTCAGAAGATGTGGAACTCTTTGGTGGCTAATCTCATTTGTCATTTCTTTTACTTTTTTTTTTGTTGAAGAGGAAGACAGAGAAAAACCCGTCTGGATCCCGGAAAACCTTTCGTGGTCAGAGAGCACACCTCTCCCTGCCTGCTGTTTTCTTCTTTTTTTGTGTGTGTTCTCCACTTCTCCCTCCCGTCTGTGTCTCTGAGGATATCATTCCTGATTCTGCACATGCAAATGATATGTGAAGGGAGAGTGGGGGGGGGAGCTGCTGCGTTTGGATTCAATGCCTCCTCCTCCTCCTCCTCCTCCTCCTCCTTGTCTTCTTCTTCTTCTTCTCCCTGGGCGGAGCAGGAGTGGGCCAGCGAGCCGGAGCACGCTGAGAAATCACGGGCATGGGGTCTCATTAGGTAAGCAGAGGCCAGGGCGGCGGGGCTTCACCCGGACACTGATTATTCCGAGAGCAATATCTGGATGATCGCTCCGGCTATACACCTGATTAGAGCTCCTCTCTTACAGTTCAGAGCCCTCTTTGACTCATGGAAATGAATTAATCTCGCGTGTTTGTGTGGATTGTGTGTGAGGTCTGAAATGTGTCACATTTTTTTCTTTTTTACTTAAAGGTATGAGAGAGCGTTTAACTTCCTCCTCCTGCATCCTACTATTCCCTCCTCCTCGCGCATCACAGCTGCTGTCGTCTGGTGAGGCCTTCCCGTCTCATTTGTCTGTAGACGAACGCTCTAAATGATTGTTCTGCCAATTTGATAGATACCGTAATTATCTGTCAGCGCCGCATTTATTTGAATCCAGATTACGGCGGAATGAATGGATTTACCGTGTTTTTTTTTTTTTTCGGGGCTTCATAATACCCACTTGAATAGATCACCCGTATATGCATGTAGCCCACTCATAAAAATTGATGACACGAAGCGCGGTGCATGACAGTCAGCAGTGACACACGTGATATAATGTGGAGTCCTTTACATGGTAATCTGATCTGAGAGGGATTCAATTATTTAATAACAACACGACAGGCTATCATTAAAACAAATTGTGTATGTCAACGTGAGCACACAGTCGGAGCCGCGAGGTCACAGGTGCAATGTTGTGTTTTGAAGTCTTGATCCCCCCCCACCATCACCACCCTCACACCCCCCCACCACCCACACTCCGTCGGCTGGTTCTTTTCTTATGAATTGGCTGAATTGATCCTCATACAAATTAGGTCTGTCCTCAAAGGGCTCCATCAATACATTGACTCCTTTTATGAGGGTCATCAAACAGCCATTACTGGGCATCAGGGGGTCCCGTTTGGGGAGAGACTGCCCAGGGTGACTGATGAGCCGGATGGGGATGGTAGCTCTTGGGGGGGGGTTAGGCCTGTAGCGAAGAAGAGAGGGGAAGGGGGCTCATTGAATGTTACATTCATTAGTTAATCAAGTCAACATTAATTTGCTACACTTTTACCTTTTTTTTTTTTTTTTTTTTTTTTTTTGCCCAAAACGATTCACTACCATGGAGTACTTTAAACATACTCATCTTCCGTCATTAATAAATGAAGAATTGTTTAATTCCTCCGTCAGTGCAACTGGGGCGAGTTAAGATTTCTGGTACAAGGGGAGGTACACAAGTAGCTACTGAGTTTATTGTCCATTAACAAGTAATTTGGCAGCAAAAAAAAAAACACCAGAAAGATAGAAACGGAACAGATTTGCTTTTACATGAGTCCTACATTTCATCTGTTTAACAGCCCTGTATAGTAATCTGGCCTTTTCCTGATACTTGAATGGCTTTCTCTGAGCTTTTAACGCCATGACAGATTTGGCGTGTTTAATATTCAACATACTGTTACATAAACGAAGGCCAAACAGTCCCAGCATGCTAGAAAAAACAAGAAACAAACAGAGCGCTTAACGTATGATATTTTGCTCATGACGCGAAAAAAATAACATTGAAGTGCTAACAATAGACAAGCAGAGGGGAAAAAAAGAAAAAAGCCTTGGAGTATTCCCCCATGGTTGCTCCCAGGTATTACGAAACAATCTTTGAAACCCGAACAGACATGTTGCGGGATGTAAACAAACTGTCGAGGTTGTCAAACACTAGCATCAAGAAGAGTCAAAAGTTCAGATTTTTCAATTACAGCAGGTTTAATATGCACGCGGGCCTCCGCCGGCTGATTAAAATGCGCCGTTTTAAGTCTAATTGTTCAAGAAAACTGTGTTTTATGTTGCTGCAATGGTAATAACTAATGATAGATGCATAAAATTAGCATACATTTCCCAGACCAAGAGAATATCTGATCATTGTGCCATGGAGAATTGCTCTAAGTTAGGAAGTTAATTTCATTATCTCCTCCTCCTTCATTTAAAGCCCGCCACTTTACAATAATTGGAAAACAGAATAAAAGATTAGCTTTTGACTGGGTGACGGGCGTTAATAAAGTGTGATGGAATGTGAGCGTTACAGAGCGGGTACCAATTACAGCAGCCAATCTCAGACAGGCAACCGCTGATGATGGTGGTTCAATCTCTTCATCTGCCGTGGAGCACCATCGGGGACCCACTGCAGAGACCTCTGCTCCAGCTAGCAGGCTAATTGTCAATTCTGCTTAAGTCATAAGGAGAGCTATTTTACCAGTGCTTTGTAGAGGAAGTGAACTGTAAATTTAAATATAAAAAAAAGAAAAAAGTGAACGAAGGGTCTAAACGTGGAAATAAAGTTCACAGGGACATCTTTTTGTGAAATAATTGATTTTAGGTAATCCATCCATCCATTGTCTATCCCGCTTATTCCCTTTCGGGGTCGCAGGGGTCTGCTGGAGCCTATCCCAGCGCGTTAAGGCGAGAGGCAGGGATACACCCCAGATGGTCGCCAGCCAATCGTGGGGCACACACACCATTCACACACCATTCACTCTCACACTCACACCTATGGGCAATTTAGAGTTTACCAATTAACCTGAGCATGTTTTTTGTATTGTGGGAGGAAACCGGAGTACCCGGTGAAAACCCACGCAGACACGGGGAGAACATGCAAACTCCACACAGAAAGGCCCCAGACCCAGGCCCAACGGTCTTGAACCTGCGACCTTCTTGCTGTGAGGCAACAGTGCTACCCACCGCACCACCGTGTCGCCCCTGATTTTAGGTAATATTAAATATATATCTATATGAATTTACATTTTTGCCTTTTGGAAATAAATTCGCAAAAAGAAAAATATCAACTAATCGATTTTTATGGAATGTTGCACAACCTGGATCTCCAAGTTCATCAGTGTTCAGATGAAGGTTCTGATTTATTCCACACATACCCGTTGTCTATATAACGGCGCAGAATGTGATCGTCCTAAAACATCGAGCAGATTTCAGCCAGGTTCCTGTGGGCCTCTACCCCCGGGGGGTGAGGCAGGAGAATTTTCCAACATGGGCTTCTGTCTTAATTCTCACGGGTCAGCCTCATCCCTCACTGTGTCACAGCTGTACTCACATTAACCACATCAGTCATGGCGACCCAACCCATCATCATTCACTGCTGCTTTCAATTGTTTCTACATAAATGGTCGGCGCGAGCCATTTGTTAAATTAAATTTGTAATCAAAGGCTGGCGTGGGCAGGTCAGAACATTTGCAAAACTCAATTTGAAGCAGGATTAAAGTTAAAGCCACAACATAGAAAGCAGCAATATTCTTTTTTTGTTATTACATTTTTATTATTATCACTCTTATCTCAAGCCCTTCATTCCTACTGTTAAATCTTTAAGAAATGGTCACGAATGTATACTTTTCCGAGAAATAGAAATGTTCATAAGTGTTTTTTATGTTGGTTTTGGTCTTTAGAAAACCAAAAAATTTGAAAATTACAGAATATCACCAGACTTCCCCTCGAGTGTATCTGCATTCAGTAAGGTAAAAACTATGGTAACACTTTACCTGACGGCTGAGTTCATAACGCATTCATAGCGGCTGTCATAAACTGCACATAAAGGATTCATGACTGTTCCATGAGACATGACTCAACATTCACACCAAACCTTTTCATGAGCGCAGAGACAGAACAACGACAACTTGTCAAAATAAGAGTCCAACGACTGCGAAGCAGCATTTCCCCTTTTTTGTTCTGAACTTCTTACCTGATCACGTCACAACTGAGTCAACAGGATCGTCCGGTGCCAAAGAGATGGAACATGTCTCCCACATGTATGAAAGGTTTCGTATGAATGTTGAGTTTCCTATGAAACAGTCATGGATGCTTTATGTGCAGTTAATGACAGTTGCTATGAATGCGTTATGAACTCAACCAAATTACCAAAACTATATATTCTTACATCTGCATTCAAATGCAACAGCCTGATCTGCCTTTGACAGCCCTAAAAAGCCCTATGCATTATATTAATTGCAACTGTGGATTTAATATAGATACAAACTGTTTAATTTATATGGATGAATAAAATGTGATGAAGTTAAAGGTACAGTGTGTAGTTTCTGGAAGCCTCTAGTGGTGAGGCTGCAGATTACAGTAAAAGGCCGCCTCTGTTTGTGGGTAGAAATGGCTCAATCTAAGGTGATGAAAACACAACACTATTTATATTTTGATTATATTATATACTAATTAAAGCATGTTTATGAGTCTTATATTCCATTTCTACAGAGTCTATTTGAATAGATGCTGCTAAATACACACTGTCCTCTTACGTATCATTCATTGATAGATTTTTTATGCAATGTGAAGACTTAGAACAGAATTGTATACACAATTATTTAGCTCCTTTGTTTTGGAGTTGTTTGATTCTTTTCGAGGTTTATCGGCTACTGTTTCAAATGCAGGACACTTAGATATATATATACCATATTTTATATAGTATAAAGCAGACTTTCATTTATTTATTGTTTAATCATACTGGGACAAAATGTTTGACCACAATGTCACATAAAAAAAAGAAAAAACACCATTCCCTCTACTTCCCTAATTGGACATAATCATTGATGTAAGTAGGACGGAAAGGCAGGAACCTGCCTATCAGTACAGAGACACACACACACACACACGCACACACACACACACACACACAATCTCGTCTCATCAAAAACAATGCGGTGGGTCCTTTGTGTCAGACTCTTCATACAGAAATTGCATATTCATGGGGGTGTATTTAAGCCGTTTCTGCTGGCATAAGCACGCCGCGCAGCAGTGGCGTTGTCGTTTCTGACACTCTTTGCCACTTAACCTACCTTTTTTTTGTTTGAGAATGTGGCACCTTGCTTTTTTTTTATGCTTGGCTCTGCACCGCGGCCCCTCTCGGTAAAGTCTTCGGGTTTAATGGTGGCTCGGAGGCCTGTGGTAACGCGAGGCGCGTCCCAATTATACGCTAAACAGCAAGATTCGCAGTTATTCAGTTGACACGGGTTTGTTGTGGCGTGGCAGTGGACAAACAGCAGCTGCTTTTGAATTACTGCGGCGCGGCGCTGCAACGGCGAGCTGCTGTTTACGGCTTTATCTCACAGATATCGAATGCATGCCTCTCTGAAGAGCTTCCTTCACACACACACGCAAACCAGCCCGTTCACCCTGAACTCAGACATCTATATTTCATCACGTCTCCATTTTCCCCCCTGAACCGTTATTTTAGCCCACCTTTATTTAGTTAAGTCAAATGCTTGCATCATGAAATTGTTCAAATTATTCTCCTTCTTTGCTAAAAAAAAAGAAAAAAAAAGAAACAAAAAGAAAAACAGCGCATGATGCAAAAAATAGTTTGTGGGGTGAAAGGTATTTTGCTATCAGGCGTGATGTTGTAGAATGGGTTAGTGTGACATTCAGCAGGTGTTTTTATGTTGCTTTCTCTTTTGATTCAAAGAGTAAATCTGTTTACTGGATTACAACGCATAGCCCTGCATGACATGAAATCAGCCAGGCACCTTTTTTCATGAATATTTTCATAATGAAGCTATTAGAGGAGACATTTTCCAAAGTGAAGTATTGTGAAAATGTTGTCTCTTTAATCGCTTAATATGGCTAACTGTGTAGATGCCTCACAAGCTTTAAGATTAACTTTGTGCAGGTTGTGCATCACTTACATTGGAATCACATTAGAAAGGAAGCTCTTCATTGCCGGTACGGACAGAAGTAATGATCATCAAATAGATAGTAAAGTGAGTATTATATTAATATCGATGGAAAAATGCAAACGTATGACTTAAAAGGTAATGACTCGAAACTCCTGAGGTTCGAGAAACGGCCTATGAGCAGATGTAAAGATGATAGATGGAAGAAAGAAGGAAGGAAATTGCGGGACTTGAAGGAGAGAATACTTAGACTTTAATGTGTGCTTTTTGATAATGACAATTCTCAGTCTTTTTTATTCTCGGTGTAATCTGTTAAGAGAGCGATAATCACTCACTCGCGGACAGAGTGAGTAAATTCACCGACTAATAGTCCGATTAGGTTTCTGGCCTGCGAGTGAAGTTTCCTGATGAAGGAAATATAAAATCTGCAACTTAATTGATGAGAGTTGCACATGATGTGTATCTACATGTGCAAAGCGATTTGTAATTTACCCATATCAGCCAGACCATGAATTACCTTAATTAGAAACACCACCCCGAGCTCTTTCTATTGATCGCCCAGCACGTTAAATCAAAAGTAATGTTGGACAGTTACCCCGAGAAAGCCATCGCTGATTAATCAGGCACTGCTCAATCATTACTCTTTTAAAGAATTTCCTCTGCTTGTAACACGTCTTCCTTTTTTTTTACCCCAGTGTTTTGTATTTTTAATTTTCTTTTCCCAGCGCCTTATTTGATGTTTTGTACCTTTTCATGTGTTGCCAGTGGAATGCTGCCTTTAAAAAGGAGATGCTTCCCCTTCCAGGGTGGCGAGGGTGTATATGCATATGAATATTTTCCATTGATGAATACGATACGCCGCCGCGGCGCCTTTGATAGCCTCCTGCTCGGGTCCTGGGTGATGTCATAATGGTGGGACGCCGACCCTGGGCAAAACATCCCAATGCACAGCAGAGTGGTGCAAACATTAGAGGCCTTTGACGTCCTCTGTGTTTAATATTACAGGACTGTTTACAGAGCGGGGAGTTGGTTCTGTTGTCCACCGGGGAGCCCGCGTGTGTTTAAGGTCAAGCCATTTCAGTTCCTCTTCAGTCAACTTCGGGATCTTTGATCACTTGTTGTTTTTGAGCGTGCCGTTTTCAATCGTGGGCACGCCTTCATAATGCATGAAGACATTACATAGTTATGAACGGCTTGGCAGCCAAGTCAAGGCGGTGATGGAACTTCTTAGGCACTTTCAGAAAGAACTTCGTGCTCCTCAATGTACCAAAAGCCGAGGAAACAGTGAGGTTAAGTTAACTTAAGGCGCAGTTCAAGGAGTTTGCGAGTCAGGATTAGAAAATCCATAGCATGTTCATACCTGTATGCGTAATAGGAAGCTGCAGCCAGCGGTGGAAGAGCTGAAAACGAGCTGAAACGTTTTGTTAGGGAGGTACAGTTCTTGGTTGGAAGTCTCAACTGATTGCCTGGTATCCTTATGGTGATAACAAGAGTCTATATAGTATCAGCATGGGCTCAAACCATAATTTGATACTAATATGTTTTATACCATGCTGAAACAGTGTGTGAGTTTTTTACTATGTTTGAAACTATAGTAAAAACCTCTGTTTAAGTGAATTGTATATTAAATATTACAGTATCCTATGCAAGCACTATACATTACACCAGGATAGATATCCCACAATGCAATGCAACAACGACACCAACACTCGGGGTCAAGCAGCCTCTTCTGAACGGGTGGGTTTGAAACGCTGTGCTGCTAACAGACGCTTTAATACTATGAGGTTTGACTGTGCAAGGTGTTATACATTTTTCAAATTGAGTTCAGACCGGTTTGCACAGGTTACCATGGCTGCACGTAGCAGACGGGCAGCGAGGCTGTCAGGAAGTGAATCCATGCATTTCAAAAGATACAATTATACAATAAAAATGTGTTCAACAATGAAGTGACTGAAGAAATCTTTATATACAAATAACTCAAATTGATTGTGCCATTGTTCCATATGCAGTATATCATAGAAGAAATGCAATAAGAAAAAAGTAAAGCATTTTTACCATTAACTGCATAGAAGTTGCTAAAAATCAAAAGTAAGAAGTTGAAAGAAAAAGACAAACATCGTGTGTGTGTGTGTGTGTGTCTGTGGTGTATAACAGTAAAGATTTAAAGTTTTTAATTTCTTAATGTATAATACACATAGACTGAGGATGGCTGTTTGCTTATGCAGGGGTTCATTTTGTTTGGCAAGGATAAAAACAGGGGAGGGGAAGCGTTAAACTGAAAATGCCTCGTGTTTTCAGTTTTTTCTTTATCACGCCACGTTTTGAAAGCTGATCGACTGAACAAAGTCAGTAAACATGTCAGTGTGTGCAAATGTTAAACACGCGAGGATGCTCATTTGCTGTAGCTTTTTATTTACTGTACATATATTTATTTATATTATTTTAGTTAAGCATTACTGTTTACTCTAGTGTACCATAATAAAGTCAAACTAGAAACCTGCATCAGGCAAATTCCATGGTATTGTCTACCTATATAAATATAAATATGACTTCCTTTAATGCACTGAAATGCAGCCCACAAACTCTCTCCTCTCCTACATCACATGATTACCCTGTTTTACTTTTTGTTTTGAATGTTAAGAATCCGTCAGTCTGTCTACATTTTTTTTTTCCACACATCCCTCAAAGGGGCTTTGTGGAGTCCCTCAGGACTCAGGAACTATTTCAGCTGCATTACTATACATTTGGTGCTTTTATTGAGGGTTATGAAAGAGTGAGCAAACATGTCACCCAGAACAACCCTGTGGCTCACTGATGTGTTTTAATAGTTTTTTGGAGAACAATGGAGGTCACCAAAAGAGAAGAAGAAGCTATACGAGGTCAATACTTGTGACTTAAATAAGCTAGATGGGTGTTTTTAATCAAATTTGCAGACCGTTAAATACTACTAATAATAAATTATACAATATCTTTCACTGAATATCTAATTAAATAACAGACATACATGCAATGACACCTTTTTCTTCATGGATCTCGTCTATTTTGTGTGAGGGGTTTATTTTTATCAGTATCGGTGTATTTGCGGCACCTGATGCTCAGACTTAAAAACACAGTCTGTCTTAGATATTGTTTTACAGTTAAGGAGCGAAACCTTTACGAGTGAATAGACTCTTTTTTTCTGTTTAAAAAAAAAAAAGCAGGTGTTGAAATGATCTAACAAAGGTTACTGCCAGTGGAGGTGGGAAGGAAAGAAGGGAAGCTATCGAACTTGTGTCCTGGTTTCCCTACTAGATAATGATCTCTTGAAAGTGTGTGTGTGTGTGTGTTTTTTTTCCAGTAACAGTGTGTGTGTGTGTGTGTGTGTGTGTGTGCGAGATGAAAGATAGTTCCGGGGCTAGTGCGCCAGGCGCGCATCTGACTGAGGCAGGTGTTAGAAATGTAGATGGCTGGTGGAGACTAAAGACAATACAAATTTGAAGTGAAAACGCTACTGGCACGCCTCCTCTGTTCTTAACACGTGAAGCCCCAGGCCGATCAATTATTCATCCTATTGTGCGTGCGCGTGGCATAGTGTTAGTTCTGTAGTCGGAGAGGAGGTGTCTGTTGCACTTAAAGAGTGAGCGCCGCGTCGCTTGGCAGGCCCAGGTCTGTCAGCCCGTCTCTGTCTGTCTCTGCCTCACACACACACACACGCGCGCGCACACACACGTAAAGAGCCCTTGTTTTGCCTGAGCCTTTTTAATGATGGGATCAGGGGCGAGAATTGGTGGCTAAAGTGCAGCTCCAGTTATTTGAAAAAAAAAAAGGAGAAAAGAAAGAGAAACACAGAGCAAGAAGAGTGCGAAAGAGAGAAAGACGGGGTGGGCGAGGAAAAAAAAAAAAGGGGGAGGAGGCGGCGGCGGCGGTGGGGTGCTTTGTACACTGGGGGTATTTTTCAAAGCAGCGCAGACTTGAAGCCATTGGGAGACTCCTTTGACTTTAATCTTGGCTGCTTCTTTGAAAATTATGACCGAGGACCACGGTTGCTTCATTAAAAGACATGTTCTGTTTCTTGTGTAGTTTCAGCCAGATTTTCTCTTTTTTTGTGCATGCGCTGCTGATTTCAGCTTTCCACCCTTCCAACGCTCCCAGCAGCCTCCTGAGCACCTTGCCCCATGTTAAGGGCCACTCACTCTGGATCTGTGTATGTAAATAGACCAGTGGATGCTAATTGAGCGGACCCACTCCACTTCCTCTCGAGTAGCCACTTTGCTGCGCCGCACTCCGAATCATCCGTGTCTACAAGCTATTGTCATTTGTGACACATAGTCACACATGGTGCAGGATCTCTATTTAAGATAAGGATGGAGGCGAGGGGCAAAGCATCTGACTTTAACTTGACACCAGCGACTGTTTTATTTAACCTTGACTATGATCCATTTCGTAACCTTTACCAACTACTGTGAACTAAATTAGACCTTAATCACAAATGCAGCAGCTCCGTAAAACATTTCTAACTTGACTGATCGATTTAATGCTTGATTGATTGATTTGATTTTTTTTTGTGATTATCAAGTTAATATCATGAAACCAAGACACTCAAAAGAGGTCAATTGATCTGTGCAGGGTTTGTTGAAAGCTCTCGTATTTGACGGGTTTCCTGGGCTTCAAATCATTGATATAGTTTAACATCACTCAAGCTTCTTTATGGAGCACTAAAACAAACAGGTTGGTTTGTGTCTGTCTCGTTAATACTAACGAGCCCCTCCTCTAATTATCTGATTTGAATGGCTACAAATAGAGGGGGGGGTGTAGTTGTGACAACAAAACTCCATGGGAATCCTGGGAATTTAATAAAAAAGATATTTGAATCACAATTTTCTACCAAAGGAACCTTTAAATCTCACATACGATTTTAAAAAAGTACAAATTTGCTTCAGAACTGTATATAGCAGGTTTAAATGACGGTTGGTTCTGTTTCATTCTAATCAATTAGATAACCTCATTCACTTCTATCAATTAGAGCTATTAAATGTTTAAATGAAATAACTCATATGGCTCTCCAACAACACAAAACTCCATTGCTACAACAGTGATTATGAAACAAACATCTCTTCAGCAACTCACTGGCTTGTTGCTTCTCCAACCGGTTTGTAGCACTGCTCTAACACAAAAAGGTCACTGCCTCTCCCTCACTGTCTCCGTCTGTGCAACACACACACGCACACGCACACGCACAATATATTGTAGATGTGAACCAGTGGCAGTAGGAAATGAAGGTAGAGAGATGAGACCTGTGTGAAATGCCACACAAAGTACTAATCGATCCCTTGCTGTGTTCACATACTGTGAATGCACAAATCAGGGCACAGCAAGCTGCCTCTAATGACCTGGACAAGACACACACACACACACACACACACACACAACTGCAATCCACATAAAAAAATATATATATATATATATATATATATATATATATATATATATATATATATATATATATATATATATATATATATACGTCCGAATAAATGCGCACACATAAAGTACACGTGAACGGCTCCGCCAGCTGTTGGCTGCCCTCTGCTCCTTCATCATCTCCTAACCCTTTTCCCTGTCCATCAAGTTCTCTCTCTCCCTGTGAATAAGCGCTTCACGCAAATGTTGACTGGTAAATGCTTTATGAAGTGCCAATGAATGCCACTGCAGTTTCTCAAAGCCCTGCCAGCAGGAGGTATCGGCAGGTTGTGATCCTCTGTAAACCATATGGGTTTAAGCACACTGCAGCTACATGCAGTATTCATGGAATACCACTGCCACTGTCTACTTAAACACTATATATATATATATATATATATATATATATATATATATATATATATATATATATATATATATATATATATATATATATATATATATGCTTGTTTTCTTTTGTGATAATGCTCAAACGCCTCGGGAGCTTTTTTTTTTCAACATTGGATCTTATTTTTGTAGTTTTTCCCACACAAAGGTAACTGAGATCCAGGATCCAACAAGGCCAGGAAGTCAGCCAGAGTGGTCAGACTATCAGAAAGACAAAAGTCCAAGTGAGTCCCGACAAGGGATTCTTGTAGCCTAGGGGGGGTTAGTAGATATATAGAAATAATAGATATATATCCACATATTTGGGTTTAGGAGGGAAAAACACACACATATGATCACAAATTGGGTATATTTATTTTTTTTGTCACAGTAACCAAAAAACTGCCAGCTCCGTGTGACTGCACACACCTCCCACCAACCTGAGTCAGCTGTAGCAGCCAAACACCTCCCGCTGTGACTGAGAGTACAGTAGGAAGAGCGGGCCAGTCAAAAACAATAACACAACCCAGAGGATGAACACTTGAAACGTGGATCTTCCTCCCTTTCAAGTGGTTAGTAGCATGAATGCAAACTCAAGTTTGAAGCCGACCGTCAGTTGTCTCAGAATCGCAATGTTACGTATAAAAAAAAAGCATGCTAAAAACAGTCTCTTTTACCTAAATGATCGTGTTAAAATTCCAGTGACGTGTCGTGTCAATGAAGGGCTACTTGAGCTCATCTTCTTTCATACGACGGACAAATTTAAATCACTTAATGCAAGGTGAAGTGGAAAGTGGGCGTCTTTGATATTTGAACTCTGACCTCTTTCAAGACTCCAGAATATTCAGTTTTATGACTATGTAAGCGAGGTATATGATATTAATGGAAAGAAGAGAGTTTCTAATTTTAGATACAACAAAAAACAACATACAAGACATACAAAACGGTTTTTAGACACAAGGCTGAGAAAACTGCATTTTTGCCAAAGATATCGACTTCAAACATTTATTTTTGTTCAGACTACAATTATGAAAAAGACAATTGTTTTTTTTTGTAAAGCCTGTTCAGCTGTGAGCCTTTGGTTGAGTATTTTCTGGGTATGGCTGGTCTTAGTCACTCTCCGGGCATTAGGCCATTTTATTATGTAGCATTAGCCAAGGTTAAAAAAAAGAAACCTATATCTACTTCATGCTTCCTGATGATGATCCATAACAGCATCAGCCTCAAATAGAACAGTGCAAACATCAACTGACCAGATGTCATCACTGGTGGGGAATTAGTTACCTCTGCCAAGGAGCTCATGTTTCCAGTGTTTGTTTGTCTGGTTGTTACAAAAATATCTCTAAAAGTTTTGGCCAGATTTTTGTAAAATTTTCAGCAAATGTTAAAAATGATACCATGAACAGATGATTAAAATTTTAGCAATGATCCGGAAGAAATCCTGGTTTGTGGATCACTTAGAAATTTTAGTTGTTTGGTAACATTGTGGTAAATGGACGTGGCTCAATTGTTAGAGACTAAGCCAGAGACACTAAGAGGACTTTCACTACACCTAATAGACTTTCCATTCTGTTGAGGCTGTAACTTGCATACATATGTTTATTTACTGCATGAGCATTATCACTGTGCAGTCACACGATGCACATGATTTCTTGTCAGAATTGCAATTTTTATTTGCAGTAATCTATAACCATGTTTTGCAGACAACGGTGATGAAAATTCATACTTTTTATTCGATGATACTGAATGTATTTAAGTATAGGACATCAATGATGGCTGGGACTCGCAATATGCGTCTGTGCTCTCAAAGTGCTTTTCTAGTTAATAATAATACCTTGTTGCAAGGAAAAATTGCACAGGTAGAGTGTTTGTGTCTGTTTTGTATAATTAATATTACATTATACATTTTGCCTTCTCTAATTTTCTGTGTGTCTCTGCTTGTGCTTTTTGCCCTGCTCAATAAACCACTTCCCTGGATCTCAGCAATTAACTTGATATTATTACATTGATAGAAATTATGGCCAAACCTACAAGAATAAGATTATGTAATTATCCCTTAATGGGAGTTGTGTGTGTGTTTAATCCTCATAAGTAGTGTGTGGTTCATGCTATTATCTCATTAGCTCCAGCAGTGCTGGAGTTTGGTTTCTTTGTCTTCTTTCTCACATCTTCTTGAGCTATAGCAATAATGCACACATGGTGTACACACACCTGCCCATAGTGAAACCCTGCTTTCTTTCCACCAGAAACATTATATAGTGCAGTTAATTCAAGGCAAATCCTCTCACAAAGCCAGGTGATTTTTAATCTATTTGTGTTTATCAAATGGACCGAAAATGACTCTTCTTTCTGTAGTAGGGGTAATAAAAGCCAAACTGTCCCTCTGTGTGTGTGTACATGAAACAAACAAAGAGACAAGCGGGGCCGCTTTGATCAATCAATCCCATAAACAAACCCCGATGCGGAATCCGCGCAATTCGGGTACGCGCAGATCAAACTGTGTCAAATCATCAACAGGCGAATAATAAGCCGCTCGTTGGGTGAAGGGCAGCAGTCACAGCGGCGCCATCAATTAGACTCCCGACTTTCTGTCTTTTTCCCCGTCTATTGATCGTGAGCTCGAGCGAGCTTGTGCCATACCTTCAAACTCCGTTGTTTACATTACTGTGAGGATGATGGAGACATGATTCCGGCTTGTTGTTTTTTTGCGTTGGGGAAGGGGTTAAACCCACGAAACGCTGCCTCAGAATTTTGTGCCAGACTGTTTTGTTTTGTTATTTTATTATTAATGGCGGCCTGCACCCTCGTCGCCGTTCCTGGTTAGACGCATCTGTGCAGCTGTGTTTTTTTTTTTGTTTTTTTTTCCAGATATGGCCGTCCTGGCGTGGTTTGATTTGTTTTATTATTTTTTCGTCCCCCCGATTGCGCAGCCATATAGGTAGACGCTTCACAACTGTGGATGAAGTTTGCAACATCTTTTTTTTTTTTTCCCTGCTCCTTCTTGTTAGTGCACTCCTCACGCTGTGCACAAGAGTATTACCCTCAAACAAGCCTGTCCTCTTTGTTTTGAGCTCTATGGGGACCCCCCTTTGCAAAAAAAAAAAAAAAGGCAGGCAAGCCAAACCAATGTGCGGGAGAGAGCATGGAATCAATAGTGTCTTCTCTTCTTACTTGATTTAAATGAGGGCTACCAGCTCTGAAGTTCCTTCTTGCCATGTTCATCTTGAAAGAATGTGCGCTGGTTGCACCGACTCCAAAGCCCCAGTGCAGTTACCATTGGCATATTAATAATTTAATGCAAATAATCATTGAGTATGCGGTTTGTGTGCGAATTTGAGCTGAAAGACAAAAGTAGAAAGTGGGGCCCTCACATTGCGTTGAGGAAAATAAAGTGAGATGTTACGCGGGGCCTCTTTCTAGCGTCTCCGCGGGCGAACGCTGGAGTGAATCCCCCCAAGAGCCGCAGCAGCTCGTCTAGCTCTTCTCTGATTTTTTAGATCCCATCAACCCTCCTCAATCGGCGCTACCCTAATGCGAGATGTCAAAGTGTAATTTGACAAGGTTTTTTCTCAGAGTAAACAGGCGCTGAGTTTTACCCGGCGGTTTTAATTGTGCCTTCAAAGTCCCGCTGGCCAGCTGTTAACTCAACCTTGGATGATTCATATTCACCGCCAGGTTGCCGTCTGGATCAGGTGTTAGAGGCGTGTGTTGTGAGTGGTCGGTGGTTATCAGGGGGTCGGTTGGGGTCGTTATACGTCACACAGACACAGAGATAGATATCATATTAAAGCCGCAGTTGCTCTCAGGCTTCAACTCCAGCACCATTCCCTCAGTCCCGTCAGACCGTCAATAATTCATGTTCGGGATTTCATGGGATTCGCAGCAGATACTTTCGCCCGTACTGATGGCGAAATTTATTTTATTTACACAGGGCCTATAATGAAATAAGAAGCCCTCTACATAACTCCGCACTTAGTCTGTAGGCTAATTTCGAGGGAGCGAAAACAAGGGCTTGGCGGTGGTGGCGGTGGAGGAGTCCAGAGCCGTCGGGGCTTTGGTTGTACTAAGGGTCCCAGAGCTGCTTTCCACACTGGCCCTGCCTGTCGCTCTCATTACAGGTCGCTCTTTTCTTCTTCTCGCTTATACTGGTCCTCGCTGGTGGCAGGCACTTCTAATCCTGTGGTATTGTTGTCATCCATGCTGAAAAACAGGCCCTGTACTCTTTCTATATCAACATATAGAAGCATTTAATCAATAAAAATATATTCTAATGCAGGAGATGGCTTCAAAATATTGCGATTACCTGCTTTAGCAATTGCTTTGTTGAGGCCTCATCAATTCACATGTTAATTTTTGGTGAGAAACAATGAACTTAACTAATAACAACACATAACTTTAAAATGAAAAAAATCAATCACAATCATTTCTTGCTGTTGAAAATACCTTGTGACACTCATTATTCATCTATAACCAATCCTTATATGTATTACAGGTGTCTGCCTTTCAGTCATGGAGAGTGATGGCTCTACTGTACAATGTTTTTATTTATGTAAAATTAAATCAAATTAGTCCTGCCTGTATATACTGCTTACACCAGAAAGACGGGATAGATATTAGATGCTGTAAAAATGCTAAAGTTTCAATTTGGCTGTTGAAAAAAATAAACTTTTCTCCTTTTTTGCTTCTGAATTTTGCAATATTTAGTAAAAAAAAAAAAAACCTAACCTTGTAACCAGCCACTTTTAGTTGCCTCTACATTACCAGAAAAAACATAAACATGAATCCTGTTATAGTTGCCAGGAGAAGATATCATTGTAAAAAAACAAAACTTGGTAGTTAACAATATTACGTTAAATCATTGTGTTGATAAAACCCATAATCTGGGCTCTATAGTTTTTTATAGTTTAGTCAAGACTTATATTCTACTACAAAGTTGCCTCTTTTTTATGTATCTCTCTCTTTCATGTATTAAACATACATGTGATTTTTTGGCTGACTGTAGTAGCTGATTGGCTGTGCAGCTTGAAGGGTCTAATTATACTCAGATGACACTTCCCCTTACATCACAGCTTTTGAGGAATGTTGAAAACAAGATTTCTGTAGGAAGGAATTTCTCAAATTCAACTGAGGACAACGTAACATCCCGAAAAACCACAGTGTTCTGTATTCCACGCAGCGGTGCCGCCATTATATCGCCATCAAAGTGTGGCGTGTATGAAAATGAGCCTTTCATTAAGTGCTCCTGTAGGTACGGAGGTTAAAGTGCTCCGTGTTCCTCACTTTTACGGAGCACTAAGTAAGAATAATTAAAATGCAAATGTGTTAAGCCCTCATGGTCCAAATGATCAAAAGGTGCCCTAACTAAGCACAAAAACACTCATGAAGTGGTTTCATCACCTGCTATAACAATCAATTAAAACACAATATGCAAAGGACGCGTGTGTGTGTGTGTGTGTGTGCTCGGCGTGATGATGCTGAATGAATCAGCGAGTGCCTGTGGACATTGTCATACGGACATATTAGCAGCGGCACTGGATTCCTTAGTGTTTTATGTGTATAATTTCCCCCTGATACTGGTGGTGGTTATGGTGTTGTGCGTATGTGTGCATGTGTGTACATGTGTGTGTGTGTGTGTGTGTGTGAAAGAGAGAGTGAGAGAATGAGAGAGAGAGAGGTGATGTGGAAGGATGAGGGAGGCTGAGACAGGAGAGCTGCCCCCAGTAATGAGGCCCTTTTATGGGCTTTAATTTGTCCCGCTCCCCCGGGAGACTGATGGATGGTTCTCTTTATGCTCACTCTCTTTCTTTCCCCCATCTGTGATACGGAGGATTTATTTATACCCTGATATTACCTCTCTAACAAGTGCTGCCGCGCTATTACGACTGCCTGGCTCCTCCTGCACAGACATAGATGGATAGATAGATAGTTAGATAGATAGACAGATAGATAGACAGATAGATAGATAGATAGATAGATAGATAGATAGATAGATAGATAGATAGATAGATAGACAGATAGATAGATAGATAGATAGATAGATAGATAGATAGATAGATAGATAGATAGATAGATAGATAGATAGACAGATAGATAGATAGATAGATAGATAGATAGATAGATAGATAGATAGATAGATAGATAGATAGATAGATAGATAGATAGATAGCATACATATATCATACATGTTTTTGTCTAAAATAAGTGTGGCATGCACCTAGTGTGTATAATATGCGTGTATGTGTGTGTGTGTGTGTGTGTGTGTGTGTGTGTGTGTGTGTGTGTGTAGGCTTGCTGTCTGTGTACAATTCTTCCCACTATTATAATTTTTTTCAGTTTATTTGTTTCTTTTCTGTGTGAGTGTGTGAGGGTGCAGGGGGGGGGTGAGAAACAAAACATTTTTTTGCCCCTGGGCAATTCATTGCAAATTCTGGCTGACTCCTGCTCGGTTTGACTCTAGGGAAATGAGATTTAAAAAAAAAAAAAAAAAAACCTAACTTAAAAGTTTATCACAGGTTGACAGTTTTGGCAAGTGATAAAAATGACCGGTTGGCGGAGGCAGATTTAGTTGACAGCCACGGAGGGGATGGAAAATAGCTGCGCCGCATACGTTTACCTTGGCGTTTTTCAAAGGAGCGGGCGCCACGCTGGCAGGGCTGCCCGTGCCCGTGTTCATCCATTCATCCGCGGCTCGGAGGCCTGTCACCGCGGAAACTTCAAAGGAGGGATTTCAAGTCACAACGGTTGCTCTGCGTCGGCGGCCACTATCACAGAGGATGTTCCTTTTTTAATAAATCCACACAAAAAAATGTCTAAAACTTTGTTTTCACTATCTCATTATAGGTCTATTGAATGTAGATCGATAAAAGGGGAAAAATGAATTCATTTTAGTATTAAGCTGCCTGCAACATGACAGAATGTGATAAAGAGTGAAGGGGTGTGGATGCATATGCATATGGATCATATGGTTGTAGTTTGGGGAGGTATCGATCGTTTGGAAGCTCCAGTGAAAGGCTCATATAAGTGATGCACAACTGACAAAATGAAACAACCTTCACGAGTAGGGAAGATAATGATTATGCATAATGTTACGGAGATAAACTCCGGAATTAAAGATGGAATCTGCGATCTAAATGTTTTATAATACCATCGCAACTCCAAAACATTGATTTTACTGCAAAAATTAATTGACAAAATAATTAATGCTGGGGTTTAACACCAGTTATTTATCATGTCAATAAATTATTTATGTTTGATGTATTTGCTGGAGTTGAAAATAAAGATTTTTTAATATCAATTATCATCCCAAGTTGACATCCTTCAATTGTTTTTTTTTTAGGAGACTAATAGTCAAAAGCTCTAAAAGATTCACAATTAACTATGATGTAGACGAGGAAAACCAACAAATTCTCACATTTGAGAGGATGGAATCATCGAAGTTGACCATTTTTGCTTGAAAAATTCATGAATCTTTTCTGATAATCTTCCATTAGTTGGTTGATTAGTTTATTTAACACATAATTGTTTGAACCTACAGTATGTGGTTATATTACATTATATTTGTACTATATATCATGTTATATACTGTACTAAGCAATTTAACTCCTTCCATGTCCAGTGGATTTTCTGTTGCATCAAATATATGTTCATGTTTCTGTCCAATGTTTGTGTGTGTGTGTGTGTGTGTGTGTGTGTGTGTGCGCGTGTGTGTATGTGTGTGTGTGTGTGTGTGTGTGTGGAGGGAAACAAAGAGTAGCCACCGGCAATCTGAACGCAATCGGATCGGCGCCACGCTACTACTAAGAGACAAAAAACCTTGAAGATGATCGCAGCTTTTTTTTTTTTTTTTACCTGTTTCTCTCCATCCTGCTTTCCCCACCACCTCTGTCAACTCACATAAATGAAGAAAGAAAAAGCAGCAGGGGAAGAAGAAGGAGAAGAAGGAGGAGAAGAGCACTGAGAGTAAACAACAAAAAAAATATTGGTTTGCTTTCTTCCTGCTCTCTCTCTCTCTCTCTCTCTCTCCACGCCTTTGGATATGTGATCACGAGCATCTATTGCATGTACTGAGGGCTGGGCGATGGTTTTGCACATAGATTGTCAAATCACACCTCTGAGTAAGTCTTAGCTCAAGGCCCCTCCAGCTTACATAATCCTCTGATCTGTCTGCTGCTGGAGCAGGGCCAGTTGAGGATTGACAAACACACCAGAAATGAGACACGCCATGCTGTCTTACAGGGCCAGGAGAGAGAGAGAGGGAGAGAGGGAGAGAGCGGTGACGACAGCCATTGTGAGTGGTAACACTGTCTACATCGATGCCTATTCTGTTGCATAAAATCCCCACAGCCTCATGAGCTCCCCAGTCAGAGATTTAGACATAACAGTGTCAAATGTGTCCTCCATGACTTTTTTTTTTTTTTTACAATTGCTTTAGTAACTGTCATCCATCCTCGCGCGTCTCTCCCCTCTCCTTAAGGGTAATTGTTCTAATAAAAATAGCTGGGCGGTCACCTTTTTATCCCGTTCTTCTTCTCCTCCCTTTTTCCCCCGACCGCACCTCGTCTATTTCCAGACGTACCGTGACCCCTCCACCAGTCCGGCCCGTTTGGAGGGAAGCCCACTCGCGGTGCCCCCTTTGGCAATTCTTTTCAACTTCGCGGCGTCCTGCGGTTGAGCTTGGATCCGCTACAGAAAGCCATCTGCCCACTGTGATCGCTCGCTAAAGTGTCTTAATTAAGCCTCATTGCCTTTGTGCTATAAGCCCCTCTTTTCAAATGGACCCCGGCAAAGACGCCAGCAACGTAGGACGCGGAGGGGAAAAGGAGGCTCGTCATCCACGCGCCGAGTCATGTGACACATCTGGGCGAGTCGTGTCACACCGTCTGACAGATATTGTCGTTCTCTGACGTGGCCGTGCTGCGGGGGATTCTGTGTCCCCGCGTCGCATGGCGGCGACCCCCCTGGTCCAGTTACCAACTTGCATGTCCAACACAGCTGTGGCTCTTTGATGTTGGACATAAAATTCCTGCAAGGTCCGGGGCGCCGAGGTCACCGCAAACACGCGCCGGCGTTCCCGCTCATGCCTGCACGCATACCGAGGGAGCTGCTGTCATCCAGTGTCCCCCCACGTCTGCATTTCATTTCATGATGCTGATGAAACGAGTCGTTTTGTGCTGATACTCCCAGGACTTTGGATGTGTCAGAGTTCAGCGCCAGGTAGTGGTGAGTCTCGCCTGCACTGATGGGGAGAATCAGGGTGTCGAGGTCATGCTGTTGCTATTCATTTGTAACGTGTTAGGAGTAATGCTTTGTTGTAACTGTAACTCTGAGTATGGTGTTTTTTACCTAACCTGGACCAAATGTTTTAGCTGTGCAACCCTTAAATGCAAAATATGTGATATGCGGGGAGATGTTACTCTAAAAATGTGACTTATACTCTTCGGTAGAGATGAACACAAAGCTGACTCATACTGTATAACCCTGTACACCTATACTCCATTACCTTAAACTACAGATTTCTCTTGGTTTGAGAATTGATGGAGATATTTGAGATAGTGTAACTACAGAACTCAACAAACTATATAACATAGGTCAAGAGTTTTTAGACATTTTTATGACATTGGGGCTTTAACACCTTAACCATAATTTACACTTCCCTTAGCCCGTTCTTTTATTCATGTTAATCATGCAGTTTCCATATGTAGATTTTTTAAGTGGCAGAAGGATTTAAAATGTCAGCAATCTGATCTGATCAATCAATTTTTTTAACAATGATATAATTGGCAATTTAGTTTTTCATCGTCTGCATTCTCATATAGTGACAGGGTTTCTAAAGGCTTCCTCATCTGTGTGTCCTAGAATCACAGACATCTGACAGGAGAGTCGGCCGCCCACACCACTTCAAAATCAATCTAGGGAGACAAATAATATGCAAATATGCTAAAATATCCTTTTGATGTCACAAAAAGGATCATTTCGACTGGGTGATGTCTTGCATTGGGAAGGTCACAGGTCAACAGCTGGAAGCCAACAGCTTAATAAGAAAAAGTAGTGTTGAGAAGTGATCAACAGGATTTTCTTGTTAATGGGATAAAAGATGAACGAATAACGAAGTTATTTTAAAATACAGAAACATCAAACTGTTTTTACTGTCACTGTTTAATGTAAAAGTGTTGCAGGTGCTGTTTTTTGTAATCGTAAATTCTTTGACTTTATTAAACTTGCATTTAAAGGTAATACAGTAATGAATTAATTTAACACAGTTAATTAATATAACACAAGTACAAATGTGGTATACTGCAATAAATGAGTATAAATACTAAAGTCCATTTCCATCTTCAGGCAAGGTGAAAATAATGTTTTGACTACTATTTCGACTATTATTTGTTTTAATGTGTCTTTTGAAAGCACACACTCCTATCATCTCACTTCTAATGTCTCAAGACCTGATTGATCCTCCATTTGTCTCAGTCGCGGAAAAAAGTACCTCTGACTGTTTTTTTTTTCTCCACTTCCTCCCCCTTTCTTTGCTTCACAGTCTTTCTTTCACCATCCATTAGAAGTGTGTGACAGGTTCCAGACGGGTTGAGAGGGGAGAACAATGTGTTGTGACCCTCAGCACCGCCCTCCAGCTCAGCGCCTGGCTCCGGCTCCTTTTCCCAGCAGGCCGTGGGGGGCCCGGCCGCCGCCCCCCCCGCCCCGCCCCTCCTGCACGCCTCCTCCTCCCTCCGCCCCGCCACCGCCGAAGAATCAATCGCTCTGCGACACCATACAAACGATCCGCTGAAGTCCATGCATCACGGTACAGTGCGCCACCAACAATGTCCGGCCATGTGGTTCAGGACTGAGAGCAGAGAGGGAGCCAGCGTAATATGGAGAGTTATGACGGGTAAATATAAAAGTTGAAACAGGAGAGGCAAGTGAAAATAAATAGAGAGAAGGAAGCAGGAAAAAGTGGAAGAACACTGTGTGCAAATAGGGATCAATGATTTGTGTTAAATCTGGAAAATTGTTATAAAAAAATATCCAAAGCAATAATTTTACATATGGAATATCATATAATACATGAATAACCTTCTGATATTGGACATGCACATTACATATTAACTTATCAAGTCATGTCTGAACTATCGCTGATTCAGCTCTTGTTAGAGTGGCATCTAACGGTGTATGGAGCTTCTGTGATGTTCCAGAAACTGAGCCTGCTCTCTGCAAGGAGTTACTCATCACCACATTGTTGCTCCTCCCTGAATCCTGAAGATTCTGAGCTTTTATGATGATAAACAACTATATCATGTAGTGGAGTAGCCTGATGAGTTCGGCCACCAGCCGTCACTACTGTAATCCATATGTGGCATCAAAACCATCAAAGATTGATTGTCTAGAGCTCGCAGCCAAGAACGTCTGCAACGTGACTCCATCAGATCAGTGTTGTCACGATTGTGAGAGGATGAATCCCACCGACTTTGGTGATCCCCTGACTTTTCCTCTGTGGCCCCCACGCCATTAAGATTTTTGCCTTTGTGTCTCAATAACTATTAGATTGATGGCCATGAAAGGTTGGATGTTTGGATGTTGTTTTTTAAGTGGCATTATCTTTTTGTCTAATACATATCTGCTGGATAAGACCTAACAGGCGGGACACCACATTGTCCTCTTCTGGCTTCTGGCCCTGTTTCCTTTCTGCACCTCTGCACACAGACACACTAAACTAAATAAGATATCAAACATTTGTTAGGATGCTGACCTTGGTGTCTCTCTCTGTGCCTACAGTAACTACAGGCTGACAGCTCCACAGACCCTACTGGCTGCTCATTTTACCACCAAAGTAGAAAGGATATTGGCCAGACAATTTTTAGCCATGGCTATTGACAAAAAGAAAGAAGTTCCTCACATATAAATAGACTTCTGGTGGCAAAATTAGCAGATGATGACAAAACCTTCCACCTCTTACAGCCTGTTACAACCCTGTTGATTATGTAACGTACACTTAAAATTACAAGCCTCTTGGTTTGAAGATTGCTCTTGCAAATCCTCCTATTTAAAAAAAAAAAAACAAAAAAAAAGGATTAATCATTTGTACCTATCGACAGTGTAGAACAACTGCGACTTTGTTCAGGCTTTATAATTCCATGCTGGTGGGTTCAGTGTGCATCTGAGGTCCTCTCTGGTCAGCCACTGCTATTGTTTACTTCAAGTGTTGTATTAATCTGACTCCCAGAGGTCCCCGGGGAGCCCAGTGCCCTCCCTTAAACCTCCCCCAACCCCTCTCTCTCTCTCTCTCACACACACACACACACACACACACACACACACACACACACACACACACACACACAGTCTACTATAGCAAAATTGTGTTAATTTACCCAGCCAGTAGTATTAACTATATTATATCAAATAACTGCCACAGACAATTGGGCAGCCAGCTCCGTGACTTCATTTTAATTGATTTTCTTACATGCTCTCAGCCGGGGATGATTTGGTTTCCCTCTGACACTATGTTTATTAAAGGCATATTGCATAAAGGAATAGATATTGTTGGTTGGATTTATATGAGCTTTGAGGGAATGCAGAGATTCGCCCCTTGTTTTAATATAAGTCTGACTTTAAGTGTTTAGTTTGATTAAAGTCAATGTGTTTGTTTAACCTCCAGGCCAGAAGGACACCTTAGTGCGTGTGTGTGTGTGTGTTTGTGTGTGTGTATACAGTAATGGGGTGCACATTTTGTGCTGGAGAAAGTGAGAGAAACAGAGGGATGTTTATATTTACCCCCACCTGTCCATCACAGGGAATTCACCGAGCTACCTGGGTGAGCTGACTTCATTGGAATATGCAACGCTGCGCAATGAATAGAGACGCTCTAGTTGACCAGGAACAGTTTTTTTTTAGTTTTTTTTTTTTTATTATTATTTTCTGTTTTTTCTTCAAGCGGGGATGGCTGCGAGGAAACCCCAGGACCATTTCATCTTGAACATCCTTTACCAGCTGTCTCGGTCTTAAAGGCATGCTGTTCAGCCCACAGAAAATCCCACTAATCATCTTTTTGTGTTTGAGGGCACAATATGCTGAAACAGGCAGGGTGCACACACACACACACACACACACACACACACACACATCGATACACATAAACACACGCACACTCATACAGACACTGCCAGCCTGCTGCTCTCTTGTCCCCATGCCCTGAGGCGTAGGGAAAGAAGGAGAGGAGGGGGTTTCATTATAATCACTTGTTAGAGGTCTGGCTCCCCCTCTCTCCCTCTCTCTCTCTCTCTCTCTCTCTCCCTCTCTCTCTCCCTCTCTCTCCCTCTCTCCCTCTCTCTCTCTCTCTCTCTCTCTCTCTCTCTCTCTCTCTCTCTCTCTCTCTCTCTCTCTCTCTCTCTCTCTCTCTCTCTCTCTCTCTCTCTCTCTCCTCTCTCTCTCTCTCTCTCTCTCTCTCTCTCTCTCTCTCTCTCTCTCTCTCTCTCTCTCTCTCTCTCTCTCTCTCTCTCTCTCTCTCTCTCTCTCCCTCTCTCTCTCCTCTTCTCTCCTGAACCTCCTTACTCCTCCTCCAACTGTTCTGTCCATCCACCAATCTGTACAGTACCTCTCCCTCTCTCTCTGTGTGTTTACCCCATGACCCCCACCACCACCACCACCCCCCATGCCTGCCACTCCTCCTCCTCCTCCTCGTCTTTAAATCCTCGCTCTGCAACTTTCTCAATCATCGACCGTACAATAACTCTCTCTCTGCTCTGTCTCCCGATACAGTTTGGGAATTTAATAGGAAGAATTAAGGGCCGGTAATCTGATTAGAGTAATTGTTGCAGGTTTTTGTTTTTGTGTTATGTTAGTGGAAGAAAGTGTGATCTGTATGAGGGAAAAGTGTATTCGAAGGAGTGATGAATTGAACCAGTGACTGCCGGTGAGCTGTATTAAGATAAATCAGCTTTTTCTAGATATGTGACAATCAACGCCTTTTTTTCTGGGTTTCAAAGGGAATTTGGAGCACAGAGTTAAAAAAGAAAAACTCACACAAAAATGGCAAATTTTATGGGTCAAATCTCACAGACACAGCAGTTTAACGTATTCTAAAGCACTTTTTCAACAGTTTTAGCTATTTATTATATTGTTTCAGTTTATGTTAAAAGTTATTAGTGTCAAAATTCCACTAGAACCATTGGTGAAAAAGTAACTTTTCATAGCAGCTTTCTGTGAATTTAACACAAACTACTATATTTCATATTTAATAATATTGTATGTGTGGAATGTTGATCAGTGAATTTTGAATGTTTTATATGTGAATATCACATCAAATGTGTTAATAAATAATCATATCCAAATTTTAGCTTCAGCCATGTCCGCATAAAATATTTGCTTTGATTTTTTTTTCCCATTTTGCTGTATTTTTTTCTTTTTTTTTATTGCTGTGCATTTTCCTCCTTTAATTTTCTTTAACTTCAGTTTTGTGGCAATGGAAGCAGACAACGCTTTTGCTTGAACTTGTCATTGTGATAAGTTGCACAGTGTGACAGCCATAGAATAATGACGCGTCAGCGTTTAGATTGGTTCCCAGTAAGCCTCGCTTTCTCTGTGCAGTTGCGTGTGCCACCCAGCAGCATCTCCCCGGAAAACGAAGGCAAAAGATTAGATTAGACAACGGACTAAAATAATAATGAACGAACAACCTCTGGATTTTACTGCTAATGTTTCCTTCTAATGTTCCTCCCCTCTCCACCCCTAAGCCAACCCCTGATGTACTTATTTCACTTACTGTTCTCAATTCAAAGTAAAAAAAGGGACAATCCTAATTTACCTCTTAACATGCTTTGTTTTTCTCCCTTATTTTCAGTTGATCATTAATTCACTGAGCAAAAGAGCTGATGATGATGTTAGAATTGTGTTTCCTATTGCGCCATGTAGGTTAGGTAGGTTGTTTTTAGGTGTACCAGAGATAACTGGTTGGGGTTAAGGTGAGGAGAAGCAGAATTGAACACACTCTGGTTGTCTTAAACAGTACTACCACTTGCAAACTCTAGAGGGCGGAAAGTTTTTAAAAAGTTGTCTATGTTAATTTTTCCACTCTAAATTCATGTATTAATCCTATTTGAAGTCAAATCTAAACATCAGTCTGTAGTGAGGCCTGTTTCTTGTCTTAAAAACCACCGATTCACCGTCCCGACAAGTGTAATGTCTTCATATTGACAGAGGCCTGGGATGAAGGATCTCATCCATCTGTGTGTGATGGCAGATATCAGGACATCAGGAGGCCATTTAAAGTCCAACCTAGCTGGAGGCCCGGGGCTCTGTGGAGGGTCAGGTGTCAGGAGTCTGAGTCTGTGTTTTTAAGGTCAGTAAGAAAAAACTAAACCTTTAACTTTGTTTAATCCATATTCATTGTAAAAGCTGTTGGTAACTTAAATCTACTTGTTAATATTGAACACTTATATTTAATGTTAACAAATCAGTGCTGTGTTGTTTTCGCAACAAATAGGAAAATCTCCTACACAGTGTAAATGGAACAATAAGGAAGAAGTAAATTATTATTATTATTATTTTATGCTAATTTTACCCCTAGTATACAAGGGCATTTGTGTCTTTTTCACCTGTAGTCCAATACTTACACAGGGAATCTAAGTCATGAGAACAATAAGTCCTTCCTCTAATTTCCCCACTCAATGACTTTATGAGTGAGCAGGTAATGCATCATTCTTCTCGTTGACTAATGTCCTGGTTCATTTTGTCCTTTCCGCTTTGCCATCGCCCGCCGTGCAACACTGATTAATGCCATCACAGCAAATTAGATACCCAAGGAACAACATGTTTATCATTTTCGAGCATTAAGAAAAGTACTTTTCCCGCTTCATTTCCTTCAGTGCGTTCAGTGCAGTGGACACATCAAGGTGATGTATGTACACGCGGAACGGAAGGGAAAATATTAATTGGAGTATAGCCAGAGATGTGGCCTTTATTCTAAAGGTTGTGAGACAGAGGACGAGTGCTGAGGGTGAGGCACCTTCATGTAATGGTGTCATTCTTTACTGTACACACAGTAAATTGACTTGAAATGCACAAGACGATAAGACCGAGGTTTTTATAAGGGAAAGTCCTTTAAAGGAGAACACAAAAATACCTCCACAATCCGTTATTCGCTTTCGCAATGAATTCCAGCACTTGAAAATACAGAAAACATATAATTGCTGTCTGATGGCTTTGGCTTGAACGTACTTTATTAGGAGCAGTAATAGCAATTACCAGAACAGACGTTGAGTCCAACCACAGAACAACATGCGTCAGGACAAGCCCTGAACACAACATGACATATCATCACCTTACTGAGTTGCTGTGGCCTCTTTACTACACATGGAGCAGGCTCAGAGCAACATAAGCATTCACTGGAAGTTATGGCTCTGTAAATCTGAATGTAGTCGACTGTTATCTCAACCTTGGATCTCCACCAAATTCTTAGGGAAATATCCTAAGATATCCTGGCGAGTCGCATATAGAGGCTTTATCAAAGCTTTCCTGCAAATTATAGGCCCTAACATGAAAACAATAAGCTAAACCATTTCATAGATTCTAGGGGAAATTATTATTTATTTAGGGGTATTTTAGTATGTTAGACTGATATTACTATATATAGTCCATTTCAATGTTTTTGATACAGAGGATGTGAGGATACTGCTCTATATTCTGTTTATTTTCATGTTTTTCTTATTTATTTTTGCTTTTCACTGAATAAGCAAATTGGAAATTGTGCGAGGCTACCTTGAACATCTTGATAGCCCGACGTGTTACAATAGCAGCCCCAGGTATTGACAGAAAGAGAGCAGGCGCTCACATATACTCATATCATTTTCATCCTGATATCATGCTGAGAACGTAGCCTGGCATTGGTATGTTCTTACCCAATGTTCCCTCTCCCAGGCTGTATATCACATCATAAAGAATACATAAACCCTGTCTCCAAAAAAAAAAAAAAAACTACCCAGTCTCCAAGGCATCAGTGCCTAGCCCTGTTCTCTAACTCTGAACAGAAAAAGAGCTGAAACAAAGAACTTTCCTTAGAAAGAAAAAGAAGAAAAACAACATCGCTCAAGAATAAAAAAAAAAAAAAAAATTGAGAGACAATGCTAATAACTGTAAAATATGAATGGTGACTTGACATATTTACAAATGCGCCGAGAAGCGTCCTACTAAACGCGATGCAGCGGGGAAACCAATGGCGTGGAAGAAAGCGGTTGTGGGCCCCCATCTCTCGCCATTAGATGTTCAGTGGGAGCTGTCAACAGACGGCACATTTGCCTGCCAAGCTCCCGCTCTGACTGAGCTCGCTGCCTGCAGCACGCCCCGAGCTCCTCTTTGACTCAAAGGGTTCATTTCACTTCTTTTAGCCTCATTCGCATGTGGTGCTACACAAAAACCCGGCTTGCTCGCAGCCTGCCTCCTCTTGGTGTGCGTGCGTGCGTGCATATGTGTGTGTGTGTGTGTGTGTGTGTGTGTTGTGTGTGGTTTATTGTACACACGTGTGTGTGAATCAGAAGATGATCCTAGACGTGCGTGTGACGGCCAAAAAAAGCAACAGTGATGGGGTCAGGGAAGGAGACCGGAGGATTGGATCCATCATCACACGTTTTCCAGTGCTATTAGGATTCGGTTTATTTAGGACTTTAAACTGAAGGTCGTAATCCTCTGAACACTCATAATAATATTGTTGTAAGCAGAGATTTTTTTTTTTAAATACATAGACAGAGAGAATTGATACAAACCTTTATTTAAGCGATGAAGGTCATTTAAGGTTTCACCGATTTGCTCTGATGTCAATGTGTCGATGTGAAAATTTACAACATAAAAAAATAAATACATTACAACATATAACTATACGATCAGATAAAATCAGTGTTAAAACAGATACATATAGCCCTTAAATGCCCGAAGTGAATGAAAGAGTAAATTATGAAAGATTAGTGAGTTCTGCAGATGGTTGCATGTAGTTGGTGCACAGTAACTAATACATTTTTTATTTTTTTAATGACCTTTTTATTTATTTAATAATGAGTTTCACCTCTTCATTTAAAATAAACAAAACATTGAAATTCATCAGTCATAGACTACAAGGACTACCACTCTTTGTTTGAACTGCAAAGCCATATTTAAACTAGACAGTGTGTCGCTTTAAAGGGCCACAAGCCACCAAAGGTTGAGAAAACAGCAGAATATCATTTAAGCTCATACGTATATTGAAAAATATATCAGTTTAAACACGTTTTGCAAACTCAAGGGGTGGTTGGGTTGGATAATGAGTGAATGCATTTTGACCGCAGAGACTCACAGAGATGTTGGAGTCCCTTTTTCCCCATCGGGTCAAGATAGGAACAATTTAGGTTCATATTAGGTTCAGGAGAGACTGTGGTTTGGTTGGAATATAAAGAGAGTAAACACATCCCACCCAGGGTTTTAACTCAGTTATTGACTTTTTCGAATATTTTTTCCTGCATCTTAACCAAGTGCTCGAGTTGCTCATGTATAATCGTTATTCAGGCTCTAGCTGCAACGATACTGGATATTGTAAGGAAAGGAAATGGAAATGCGTTGAAACGCGGTGAACATTCGAACATTCAGAATGATTTGAAATGTTCGGTTTCCAGACGGAACTGTTTGATGTTGAAAATCTTAGCCAGCAACAGCCGGACTTTCAGCAAGATCTTTATAAACCTTCACCTTCTGAATGTTGCGCTTTGGGCTTAAAGCGGATATTGATCACAATAGTTTGCAAATGTGTTGATAGAACGATAATAATAAGTGGAGACAAGAAGCGGCAGCATCTGATCATGCAGAGGGGAACTGGCAAAATGAGTAAAAGACAGTATTCCTGCTGGTCTTTTTACACGTTTTCGCCATGATTTTCACATGATACAATTGTGCTGAATCATTTTAAATAACCAGAATAAATAAACCAGTAAATATCGTTCCTGGATATATGACTCCTACCCCCGTGGCTGTCCTCCGGCCTGTGCTCTCTCCGGCTATCAGCCCGACTGTCGGTCAAGTGGAGTGGAAGTTGAAGAGGGCTGTTTGAACGTAATAGGTTTTGACTGGCATGTGTTACACGCCTCAGTGCACCATTGATTGAGCGCTTGTTTGCTAAATCACTGCTGGTTTCCCCCCCTGTCTGGTCGGCCTGCGACACGTGCGCCGTGTGGTCACTTCAGCTCAGAGAGAGAAAGAGGCAGAAAGCAGCAGGCCAGGTGCCACCCTGGTGACCTGAGACAGGACACAAGTCCAAAAATGACAACACGACAGGGAGAAAATGAAAGTAGAGGGAGGGGAGAGAAAAACAGGCTGCACTTCCCTTCACAGAAGTCAGCGAAAGAGGATTCAATCCCTAATTCATTCACAAATCTTAGCACTTTGGTGTTTCCTCCGTGGGCACTCCAGATAACACCCCTCCTCCTCATCTTCCTCCTTTTCCTCTTCCTCTCTCCTGTTTCACTCCCCCCCCTTGTTTCAGACATGCTTTTTACAGCTTGGCAGTGGAGGGAGGTTGGTGTCATGGGTCAATGTCACTCAGCCGGCCGTCTACTCGGCGGATGTGGATCGCTGAGATGAAACCTCCCGGCGGCTGACTCGTGCTTTCCTTACCGGTCTCGACCTTCCGGGCTCGCCCTCTTGCTCCTTTTTTTTTTTTTTTTTTTAAAGATAAACAGCCGACTTGTCCTGCTGATGCGCTAAATGCTAATGATGATAAACTGACAAAAGGGTCGGAGTGCGCGTGTGTGTGTGTGTGTGTAAGGCAGGTGATTTAGTAGTCGAAGGAAACATTTTTCAAACTTAGAATAAGCACCGGTGAATGTAGGTCTACCGTAAATTATGATCATCTGCAAACACTCTGGTTTTTTACTGTCCACAGAGAAGTCTGCCCCAGGTACGTTGATTTTACAACCTGCACTCCCGTGCCTCATAAAACACCTGCATTCACAGGTTGTATCTGAACATACAGGTGATGTTAATTAAAGCCTGTAAAAGGGCCGTTTAGCGCTTAAGGCTGAGGGTGCTGGACCAGGTCCTCTGAAGGACACGCCTCCGTGGCTGAGCAACGAGCTATTTTTGTCTACCTGCAAAAAAATAAGAATAACAACGACAAAATAATCATTTATTGCACTACTTTTAAGGTCACCTCATGGGACCTTATTAAAAAAAAAAATCTTGTGCCATGAATTACACACAATATAATAGGACCCTTTTATTTTTTTTTAATAAGAATCAGATTATAATCAAATTATAAATTGTTTAAATATAAATGTAGTTGCGCTCATCCACGCACCGTTGGTGTGTTGCAGGCGTGTTCCAGCAGATTCTCGGCAGAGCAGTTCAGGTGTTGGTTCATGATTCTGTGCAAAAAGCCATTACTGTACAAATGAGCTGGGTCAGGCTTTCGGCTGTCTTTTTTTGTGACTTTTTTAAGGGATGGGAGATGACACTCTTATTGGTTGAGTCCATGTTATGCCCAAAGCAACACTGATGAATAATTAAGGAATCTAAGACAACCTCTTTGTGCCATGTGTCCTGCTTTGTGCCCATTCTGTGTGGCACATTTCTAGCAAAATGACTTGGCCACACCCCCCCAAGACCTTGTTTGTGCTTGTGTTCGTGTTCATGTTCAGTGTTAATGCTTCAGTGGTTCTGGGTTAAAATGATCTTCATCAGCTCTGGTTTAACATAAGCTCTCGGTTAGCTTTGGCTTTAGTGGCTCTGGGTGGATGTTGTCTTCAGTAGATCTGAGTTCAGCAAGTCCTGGTAGCGAGAGAGAGAGAGAGAGAGAGAGAGAGAGCGAGAGAGGGAGAGAGGGGGGAAGGTCATGGCATCACTTGCTTGTGTGTTATTTTGTGATAAGGGCTGTGTTCTATCATGCATCTGTTTCTTTACTGCAGCACACTTGACCTCTATGGAGTTTGACTTCAGGTTGCATTTCCAGCTCAATTCTCCTTTGCCCTTTTTTTTTGCCTTTAACCCTCATGCATTACGTTTATCCCTCAGCGTAGACGGACTGGCAGCGTGTTCTCCATTCATTTAAATATTTTCATCACATTGCCCGATCCGGTGTGAATCCAGCCTTACTTAATCAGATTTACAACAAAGACTTGTGACTTTTCTGACTTTTCAAAATTAGATTTTGAATTAAGAAACATCATATGTATTACTCGTGGAACAAATGAAATGGGATCAAAAAATGATCTGTCTCTTAACATTGACTTCTGAAATAGGGTCTCATGGAGTGCACCTAAGCTCTCTATGCTACAGTTAAACATCATTTAGGCACAAAAGAACCTGGTTAGATCAAGAAGATTATCCATCCATCCATCCATCCATTGTCTATCCCGCTTATTCCCTTTCGGGGTCGCAGGGGTCTGCTGGAGCCTATCCCAGCGCGTTAAGGCGAGAGGCAGGGATACACCCCAGATGGTCGCCAGCCAATCGTGGGGCACACACACCATTCACACACCATTCACTCTCACACTCACACCTATGGGCAATTTAGAGTTTACCAATTAACCTGAGCATGTTTTTTGTATTGTGGGAGGAAACCGGAGTACCCGGGGAAAACCCACGCAGACACGGGGAGAACATGCAAACTCCACACAGAAAGGCCCCAGACCCAGGACCAAGGCGGTCTTGAACCTGCGACCTTCTTGCTGTGAGGCAACAGCGCTACCCACCGCACCACCGTGTCGCCCCTCAAGAAGATTAATTAAGTTAATAGAAGTTCTTTGTTAAGGTTGGTGGACGTGTGTTGTTCACCACATAGTTGATATCAGACGACAATCATGGTCATGGTTGAGCAAAACCTGTTTTGGCTGAAGGTTGAAAATGTTCCGTTACCCATCCATCCACCCTGACCTCTTAATTCAGACAGGAGAACTCAAATGTCCACACACCTCATGTGTTTTCCGGTTAGTTCACACACATCTGAGAACAGATATGTTTCGTTTTTAGACAAGGTGTGACAGCTGCCTGCACTGGATGATTGACGTTTTGATGTGAAAAGCTTAAAAAAAAATAAAAGCACATGATTCATGTTTCTATATTTCCAACAAAAGGATCAACTAATTATGTTTATATATGTATAAGTCACTAAATTGCTTCCATATGATTAATTCTGCACAATTCTGGAAAAGTGAAATGACTAAAACAAGCAGCTTGTTGTGTTACATCACCAACACATCAAGCCATTGAGACGCTCCAGCAGCTTGACAGCAAGTTAATAATTAGAAATCGGGCGTGTTGGCTACTTAAAACATGCAGGGCAGGAGCTCCTCAGGAGCAGGGGGTTGCTTACCACTACTTTACATAATTATCTTCTATTTCCCTCTCTAATTTCTGTTGTTTAAAAGTATCAGCGAGTCTTCCCACCACCTCGAGTCCTCCCCTCCGACCTGGAGAGTAAACAGTGTCACTGCTGATTACAAAGCCCCTCTCCCTTTCTCTCCCTCTCTCTCTGCAGCCCAGGCTAAGCTACAGCACCTTGATCTGCTATTGATTGCCTCCCTCCTCTTCCTCCTCCTCCTCCTTCCGCCTTCCTCGCTGCAGTTAAAACGCAGGTGAGTCAGTCAGCGGCCCGAGGCTCTGGAGCAGAAACCGGCGGCACGCTGCTGTGTTTCTAATGCTGACCACTGAGCTTAATTGATATCCTCTCAGTGGTGTAAAAATCATATGTTTAAGGAAAAGCGAGGAGCTGCTCATAGAGGGGAATACAGAGATGGATTAAGACGCAGAGGACCCACAAATTTAGTGGCCATTGGGTAGTATTCATTAAACATTGAAATACTGTATGAAAACTCGGGCATCAAAGCTGCTTTTACTACTACTACTACTTTTATATTTGTTTTATATCTCTTTTCAAAGTAAGTAGATTGCAGGTGCAGAATTATTTAACAGGCAAGTCAAGACAATAATTTTAATAACTAAAAACTCCCAAATTCTGCTCGCTCCCTCCCAGCACAGTTAAAAAAAAAAAAAAAGTGCAGCGCACGCTGAAAAGAAATATTCTGATGTTACATGTTTCTATTTGGGTTATTGAATAGATTTGAATGTGTTATTGAATCGTACTTATGGTTTTTAATTCATTCTAAAATGTACTAACCTTTCCTTGAAACAAGTGAATTTAACTCAATTCAAAGTAATTAGAGTATATAAAATATTTAGTTTGGTCTGTTGTGTTTGTAAATTTATTTAAGTTTACGATACAGAAAAATACCTAAAAGTTTTAATTTAATCAGATTTAACTTGCATATGTAGGAGTTAAACTAATACAGTGACTGAATCTGCTTCTAATAATTCATTATAGTATACCAAATATAAGAATACAAGTCATTGCATCCTCTTAAATCTCTTTGAAAATTAAATTCTATGCCAAAATCAGTTTAAAACCATATATATCGAGAGTTAGATTAATTCATTTCATGCAACTACTTGACACAATGAAATTTAGTAACTTCAACAAGACATGTTTGTATTGCAGCCAGTGTGGCTTCATGTCTGTGTAGGTTTAGTCCTAGTTTCTTCCCAACAACGATCCTGGGGACTGAATAGGAATAGTACAGGTGAGTAAAGTGTAATATTAGCCGGCTCATATGAGCCAGTTTGGAAGACACTGACATTTGTTTAGGACAATAGAATAGTTACAAAGCACTGTAAAACTTCTGGCATAACAGAATAGTACAGGATTCATAGCAGCACCCTAGTCCTTATTTATACTTCATATCATGTGTTGTTAGGGGGTTCACATCATTTTGGCCAGGCCTTGTAGCCATGCAACGGAAACACAGAGAAAGACCCCAAAGGACCGAAGCCAAATGAAGGAGTTGAGGAATCAATCAAAGCCGAAGCAATGAGCTGAAGTCTAGATCTATCCAGTGTTTAGGTTCTGCTCGATGTCAAAGGGTGATTTAGTGACTTCACAGTGCTAAGCGTCATGTTCCCACACTTTTCTGCGGAAAAGAAGTCACTATCTGGTCGGACTGTTTTCATTTTTTTTTTTTTTTTTTTTTTTTTTTTAACGGCGTGGCATGTCTGTTTCATTTCTCTCCCGCACCTCTCCATGTGAGAGAGGGGGTGCAGCTGTGAGATGATGAAGTTTCAGGGAAAGGTGGATGTGCCATCCATTACAGGAGGTGGAAAGGTGCAGATAAATCACCTTATCAGCCCTGCCTTCTCCCCACTGAGCTGAGGGAGCAGAGCAAGAGGGAAATCCATCAACCTCCACAAATGGGACATGACTCAGAGATCACGCCGCCTCTATACTGGGCTCTGTACATACCTTACACTGGCTTTAACATTGCATTATGGTACAACTCAGACCAACTCCCGCCTGGCTTTGGGGCGGATATCATCTGACAAAATGCAAAAAAATTATAATGAAAATTCCCTATCTTCATTTAAGTTAAGTCAAGTCTGTCAGTAAAGGCTGTAGGTATGAGTCAAGTTTGTTTATGTACATATTCTCAGAGAAAACATATCATAAGTTATTATATAATATATTATTAGTCATTATTATTGGAAATATTAATTTTTTTATATGAATACTGTATATATATATATATATGTGTGTGCATATATATGTGCATATATATGAAGATGTATATACATGAAGATGTCGATTTTTTTAAAAACTGGAAAGATAGGCAGTACACTATAGGGAATACAGGTAAATAGTTACCCATACACTATACATAATTACATAATTTTCTTCTTGTTTGTCTTCTTTTTGTCCTTTCCATTTTTTCCACTCAAACCAAGAAAAAATTGTATTACATTTTTTTATATATACATATATAGGTTCCTTAAAAATCAGGCAGATATGCAAAATACACCCAGCAGCATGTGTTTAATATGCATAATAAACTAGACCAGTGTTATCTGTAAGGTTCATCGTACTCTTTATTTCAATATGATCTTCTGTGTATGAGAATACACCATAATACTGTACAGAGTACTCCTATGGCTCCCCATACAAGGTTGCTAAGCAACAATAATGACAGTGACCTTTTAGAAATCAGTGGGATATGTCCCACAAGTCGAAAGGACTACGGCACACTTGTGAGGCCGTGGTGTTTACCCCGCCTCACACACACACACACACACACACACACACTAAACAGGCAGGCAGACAGAATAAGACGCAACATCACGCGAACGCATTAAGCACATTTTTGCCCTTGAGGAAAGCTGGGGAGTTAGCATATCCCCGCCAGCTCTGAATGTAGTACCTTGTCACCACCCCCTTAATGTAAGAGCGGTCTATTGGTATTCAGCTGCACAGGTATCTTAGAAAGCAAAGCCTTTTAAACATCTTAACCGCTGTTTGTTCTGTCTCTAGAGGGCATGTGCGGTACACTGGGGGTTTGGGAATAGACAAGGAGAATTGCAAATTTGTTTTGCCAGCTACATGTGCTCTGTAATTCCGTGCCTGCTGCATTGTAGAGCGTGCTAGATTTATACATAAATACACACACACACACACACAAACAAACACAAAGGTGAGATGTTTTGTTTAATTCTTAGAAGAATTGGAATGTTTAGTTCTGATTAATGACTTCTCCACAGGAGCAACATTATGCAGACAGTAGGTACAGTAAGATGTGCCCCGATGTTGTTTTCTTGTTGCTGTTATTATTTTTCCCCTGAACACCTACGGAGAACAAGGACACGGATCAGCTTTTCATATTTGACTCGGATTGATATTATCTAATACTACTTCTATTACTACTTCAGTCACTGAGGGGGCAGCTGCTGTTTCAAAATCAAAGAAAAAATTTATATATCACAGCAGTCGCTCAATTTTATCTTTTAAATTAATTAATAGGTTAAAATCAGCAGATGGAGGCTTTTAGGAACTCGGGTTGGGTGATGTCTACAGCTATGGTATATGATGATGTCCACAGTAAAGTTTGTAATGGACAAAGACAATAATTACTTTCACTTACTTACCTGCTTACGTATTACTTTTAACTCTTTATCTCCAGCTCTCCATGCTGACACACATGGTGAAAAAGATCATGGGGGGTGCAGAGAGACTATTGTAATAGTGACGACAAAAGACAGAACATAGGCTCTTTATCAGTGACGCGGTGCAGCTGTTGCACTCACGGCCTGGCGAATTACTCAAGTCGAGAACTGCACTGCATTGCAACGATAGTTAATTAAAAAGTTGCAAAAGTTTCAATCATGATGTTACATTGTTCAGTGGACGATGACTTTTATTACGATTGCCAAGCAGGTATTGTTTTCACTGCGGTTCATTTGTCTGTGAAGAGGATTTTGGAAAACTGCTGGGCTGCTTTTTGGTGAAACTTGGTGGAAAATGTGTAGAATTGAACAAGGATGGACCCAACACATTTTGGGATGGATCCCACTTAGGAAATTTGCACATTAGTTTAAGTATCTTAGCGTTCAGCTGCACCAGAGTTGCCGTAGTAACAGCGCCAATTGACAGTCCACGGGATGACATCACATAGTGTAGATTAGACAATGTCACTATCACGTTCATTGAAATAGGACTCACGTTTGTGCTCATAAATCGCCCAGCAGTGCATAAAGTGCTGACTAACTGCCCTATTGACTGCCATGTTAACTCAGCTCTGAAGCTGCGTGTCAAAAACAGAGATTAGGGTGATTTATAAATGATCGCGGTTCCTTTATTTTAAATCCTGCAGACACAGGCCATACATCATTCTCACTAGCAAAGTCTTGGGACTCTTGTAGTGAGTTTAGTGTGTATTAGGACTTGTTCTGATTTCATTTCACCTCATTCTAAAGTTTGATAACGGAGTAACCTCCTAGCTAATTATTTTATCTATAATATATATAACTGAATTTATAACAACTCCATAATAGAAAATATAGAAGTCTGTAAGCCCAGCAGGTCTGCATCATCACATCATTATGTGTATCCGACCTAACTCACAATATTGTAACCTGTAGTGTTTTACAGTACAAGTTTCTGATGCCTCACTTAAGTTCAGTACAACACGGACTGGTCTAAATGAAAGCAGAAGAGAGTTCCCCAGGCGGGAAGTGTAAGAGAACAGGAAACCTTCTCAGTGTCTGTCTCTTAAGTCCTGAGCATGCATCTGAATGACAAACCTGTGTGTCTGTCCCCCTTTTCAAGAAATCCTTTACAAGTGGTGAGACACCGGGGCCTAGGCTGTGGAAGCTGTATATTTCTATTCATAATTGATGACCCGGACCCAGACAGACAGCGCACTACACATGTAATATGGATTCACTCTTGGTTTCAGATGCATGCCCTCGTCTGGACTTGACTCTGAGCCATCATTGTGTGTGGAGAGGGAACGGAGAGGGAATGGTGTGTGTGAGTGTGTGTGTCTGTATGTGCAAGTGTGAGCATGTGTCTGTTTGTGTGATATGGTTGTTGCTGCTTTTTTTTGAAATGTTAGTTTGATTTCTTCACCGTTGTTTTTTGTACTACAGTTTTTGGTGCACCTAAAGACCTTCACACAGAGGGTTACCCGCTACCTTTGTGGATTCCTGGCCACTAATTGATCAGGTATCCAAGTGTTGGGGCGTTTGTTTGGTCTCACCTTACTGCTTTCCCTCATTTCAGTTAGGATCATTTGAGATTTTTTTTGTTTTTGGAATCCTGCTTCACTTGTTTGGCCTTGCAGTCTAAACTACCCGTGAGGGTATTAATGAGACCTACTTTACGTGATTCTACAGTGTTCTATCCATACAAAAGATGAGGATAAATAGAAAGGAGTGTTTCACAGTCTTACTGTAGATCAGTCTCCGTTGTTGAATGATGGCAAAGATGGTCATTTTATGAATGAGTGGTAATTGCAGCATTCCTCATCAGGGTCTCTGGGGTCTACTGGAGCCAATCTCAGCACATTAAAGACACAAGGCAGGAATACACCCCAGACAGGTCACCAGCCTATTGTGGGGCACACACGATTCACTCACACTCATACCTAGGGGCAATTTAGAGTGTTCATTCAATCTAATGAGAGGACAATGCACAGACACAGGGAGAACATGGAAACTCCACACAGAAAGATCCCATTCATTTTAGGCACGGACCAGCCCTAGGGACGACACTGTCAATCAGTCGGTCCACCACTTTGGTCTAGATGTAACTCCACTATACACTATGATGGTTTTCTTAGGAATCGAGGCAGGCCTGCAGCTTATGCAGTTTACAAAACACCACACCATGGTTTATAATAATCACAGACTGGGTTTTACAGCCACTGAAATCTGTCATGAGTTGTGTTCCACTTTCCACTTGTCAAGCAAATTTTAAGCAAACTTTTGAAATTTTGACAAACAAATGTGAGTTAGAAATGTCAATGCAAATATACAAGATGTGATTATAAAACGCGTACTTTGGTCAGAAAATGGCTGGATAGGCTGTGTTATGTATGGAATAAAGAGAGTAGAAGAATTAGAGGTTTTGAGTCCTGAAATAATGATGTTGTCTCAAGAGAAAAAATGGAGAGATATTCAGGAATTTGTTTGTGTTCAAAAAATTTGAATAATAAATTCATCACCGTTGTTGAGCTTATTTCACGCTGTCTATGGACAAGACAAAAAATGCATTTCATGGGATTATATCTGGATATCTATGCATATCTGGGAAACACAGACATAGAGAAAACAGTCTTTAGGCTTTAATGTTCTCTACATCTAAACAAATGTGTCTTCAATTTATCCATCACCACCTTAAGCAAGTGTAAAAAAAAGTTTTTGCAAAATTAGGGATTTCTTTTTTAATTTTTGCTGTTTCAATGTAACTTTTCTAATTACTTACTTCACCACAGCCATCAAAATACATTGATGGAAACACAAATATGATGGCAGCTATTGTATCTTCCATATTCAGCAATCATTTTTTAAACTAATCCACCAGTAACTAGCATGTATGTGAATTTTCAGATGATCCTGTGTTAATACTCAGCGCTACCAGCAGGTGTGATACTTTACTGGAATAGAAATCTGCAAGTTTCCTTACTTGTATGCATTTCTCAAAAGCATTGAGTGCCTTCAGAGAAACTACAATATATGCCTATCTTTAAGTTTCTAGCCATATGTGACAAACTGAAACTCTTTTTCTAACAGTAGAATATGAGCTGAATATGGAAACACATAAATATTAAAATTATATATAAGCATTATGCAATGTTCAGATCTAATATATATATATATATTAGATAATATATATATACGCAGGTGCCAGAGTAAAATACATCATAATGGCAGCAATTTTGTAAGTTTAGAAAATGCGTCACAGTCCCATGTACTGCATGACAGCACTATTGAAATGTGCTTTTGTATGTTCTTTTACCAGTTTAATTATTATGTTTCTGTGTAAATTGACATTTTCAACTTTCATTTATTAGTATTGAGGTGCAGCAAAGTCAAACTAGTAATGTCCACATCATCCACAGAAGAGCTGATTTCGTGTGTCGCTGTGATTTTATGATTTTTTTTTTCTCAGTGCTCGTTGTCGATCTTGAGCGGTGCTGACTCTCACGACACCAACGGAAAAGATTTCAGGATGAGAGAGAATTAAGGGCTATTCTGTTAAACACTGTGAGTTGATGGACTCACTTAGTGTTTGTCCAGTAGCCGAATAATCAGGCACTTCCTCCACGTGCATCAGCCTGTCGTCCTCCTTTTGTGCTGATTGATGGACTTGTGTGGCAGCAGCTACACTCTCTCTCTCTCTCCTCCGGTCTCGGCTGAAGTTCATCAGAGGGCAGAGTTCGTACCCCGCGTTCCCATAGCAACATATGACACGTCCCTCTCAACCAGAAACTCCCTCTCAATCCCCCGTAATGGATTTGACCCGTGAACTCTGTCCCTCACTGCCTCTCAAGCTGACACGTAGCGAGTGTGAAGCCCGACTGGCTGTAGCCTGCAGCCGTGTCCGTTACACCCCACATCTCTGCACCGCAAGGGTTAATGATCGGCTCTGCGGTGGCATATGTCATCTAAAAGTGAGAAGGCTTACACAGAAGGTTTATGCCGTCACTGCTATATTTATATAAAAAAAAAGAAGTGGGAGTGAAATCTCAGTATTAACACACAGCCAGTGAGCACTTCTAACATGGCTGTCATGGTTTTTTAGTTGAATCATAAGCTTTACCGGCACAGGATGACTCGCTGCGACCTCACACAGGTCCCCTGTCATCGTTATGCAGTCTCACCCCGCCACAGCCAATCCCGTTCTCCCGCTGCCCCCACCCCCTCGTCCGCTGCATTATTTATGAGCGGTAATCAGGACCTCGGCTCTGGTGTGTGCTAGCCACCCTACCGGTAACAGCGCTTCCCTGACCCGACCCTGCCCATTTCCCCGCAGCATTAAAGCGTGTTTACGCTTAACGCCTGCTCATTAGGCCTAACTATGCTAGGCCAGGGCCCGCCGCCTGAGCTGGAGCTGGGGGCCTTTTTAACATGCTCTAACCAGCCCAGGCATCCCCCTAGTGGAGTACAGAGAACAGCTACGTGCTAATCTCAAACAACAGGAAAAAGGCAGCGTCGGTAGCTAGTGCACACGGAGGTAGATCACTGGGAGACATGGCCCGCGAGGACCCGCATTCAGGCTCCATTATTGTTGTAATTAGCGTGCCTTGGTGGTGCCGGGGCTGCCAGGGACCGAGCCTCGACCTCCCTGCCTTTCAGTCTGTTTACAGGCAGCCGGGGCAACGGGGAAAGGGCAGGGGGCCGGCCACACGGCTCCATGCCTCTGTTCAGTTCCAGCAGCAACACAGCTGTTTGTTCATTTTGAAGTGTGGACACAGGAGGCTTTTTCTTTTCCTCTGCTGTTCCTATGCTAATCAAATGTTGATTCATGGGTATAGAAATGCCCATGAAAGCACGGGGTGGGTCATTTATACTGTTTTATGTTTTTGATGAGCCTGTGTACACTGATATCATTGTCAGGATCAAGTTAGTAAAAACTGCTTTTTGCACTGTGTGAGTGTGTTTCTGGCTTATCGTTCACTTTAAGCTTCATTTTTTTTTTTGCTGACATTCCCCTCAAACGCTTCGGGCCCTCCCTGTCTCAAAGAGGTGTGACGCCCCGTCCGTGATCAGCAATTAGCCAGAGCCGGTCCACTCTCACGCTGAGGTGGGTGGGAGCGTGGAAAAAGGCAGGAAAAGGTAGCGAGGCGCCGTCGGGGCGGCGGAGGTGGAGGTCCCGTGAAGGACACGGTTCCCCCGGGTGGCTGAGCGATGATCATGGGAGCGTGAAGGGCTGAGCCAGGTCTTTCCCACACTAGACCATCAGTCCTCCAGTCAGTCAATGCTTCGGCGCTGATGCACAAACTGTAAGCAGACAGCTCCTCATACACGAATATCACCCCTTTTTTTCACCTTTTTGATTAATTAATATTGTGTTTTCTATATGTGCATGAGCCTGTGAAGGGTTTTGGATTGGTAATATAAAATATTATGCACTGTGTATGTGTGTGTGTGTGTGTGTGTGTGTGTGTGTGTGTGTGTGTGTGTGTGTGTGTGTGTGTGTGTGCATGCCTGCACACACTGACAAGCACCAGCCTCGCCTTCAGTGGCCTTCCCCGGCGTTTCTGCTCGTTGTCTCACTTCATCCCCTCTCTTATTGTATCTGATCAGAGATCCTGTGTTGCAGCACCGTAATGAAGCCGGCGTTAGAAGAGCAGCACCGCCGGGCATTCAGGCCCCCGCACACCTCGGAGAGCGCGGAGGAGGCACGTGCATATCGATCCCGTATTCTTTCCTTGAATCCCGCTGCCTCTCCGCTGCTTTGTGCTGCTGCTGCACTGCATCTTCAGCTCGCTGTAGTCTAATGTGCTGTCATGAGTGCACGTGTGCTCTCACGTTTGTACTTGTGGCCTGTATAATATGTATCTGTAGAGAACGATTTTAATAACTAGGATTGAACCATTTATTCATTTAATGTGTGCTGTTAAAAAAAAAAGCTTTGTGAAATCTGTATTGGTTAGTTTAGGTTGACTTTTTTTGTGTAAATTTGTGGGAATTGGATCTGTGACACCACATAATGCACAACAAAGCAGCAGCAAAACAAAACATGCAATATATACAACACACAGTCCTGCAAATGAGCACATGCGGCGGATTAAATCCCACTAAATCAGTGTCTCTGATTCAGTTGTTCTGTATTTTAATGCCTGCGTGGCACATAAAACGCGTCTCATTGTGTTCCAGTTGGCTTGTTTAAATTTTGATTTTGACTTAGAATGGAATCCGCTAGTGTCATTGCAAAGACTCTATTAAGGCAGAAGCACACACACACAATCGTACACAAAACATTATGCGGCGGAGGCTATAGGCCAAACACAATGAATAAACTATAATGCTAAATATTTGACAGAATAATAATAATTGCAATGTGCAGTCATTAGCAACCACCGACATCCCTATAAATAAATGAATGTGAGGTCCAGTAGCATCATGCCAGCGCTTCTCATATGACTCTAATGCTATACTGGATGCAGCCTGTTTACATGGGGCCTAATCAGTTCATTCATACGGGCTGTGTGTGTGTGTATGTGTGTGTGTGTGGGTGTGTGTGTGCATGCCACCAATCTTTTGCATGGGAAGGGAAGACCGATCTAAAGGGCTAAAGCGCCATCTGGTGGTGCTTTGATGCGGTGCGTTGCACTGATCCATCTGCATCTGCTCTCCATCTGCTTATCCTTCATCACTGAGATAAGGTATAACTGCAGCGTAAAACACTTCTCCTCTGAAATACAGAAAAAAGGTTCAAAGTTATTTAAGGAACTTATTTTTTTTTCCCCCAAACACATTTGTTTAGTTAATTCCTCTGTAAATGGAAGCTAAAGTCATGTTTGACATTAAGAAAACACTGCCTAAGGGTGATTTTAGGTCAAGAAAGGACAATCATTTTTTTCTCATTATTTTATTGTTTAAATTTTCCAAAATGTCTCATACTTTACTCTAATGTTTTAGTGCAGTGGCTGCTCCTACGACTTCAGATGAGTGGATGAATGCGGAAACGCGGCTAAGTCTAAAATAAAAAATAAAAACAGCTTGAGTTTAGCTGCATGAGAAAAGATGTCAGGCCACTTTATGTACATTTAAATCTGTCTACAACACTAATTCACATCAATGTACCTACACCATGCAAGTATGTACTGCTGTTTAAATTTGAATCATCCTTGGAGTCTATTTCTTGTGTAAACCGGGAAGAAAATCTGTCATGTTCCGGCATCACAACAAGCACTGAAGCTCATTTTGTTTTTGTTTTTTTCAAAATAGCCGGCGAGACTCCTCCACATTCATCCCCGCAGTCCTTCGTACACAAAAAGCCTTATTTAGCGTAATGCGTGTATAAAAGGGATCGCTGTTCTGTCCTCCCTAATTGGCACTGTCAGGCGTCCCTTCACCGGCTTGTTTCACAGTCTGATCGGATAACCCAGTCCACATGAAGAGAGTGGTGAAAGACAGCTGGGGCGAAGTAAAAAAAAAAAAAAGAAGAAGGAGGCAGAAAGAGACGTTTGGTTGTTTTGAGGTGGCGAGCTGCTTAAGGATGATCAGACGACAGGCTCCGTTCCCCCTTTAAAACACAAGTCGTATCTCACAGCAAACAATTGCTGATCAGAGATGTGTAAGCAGGTAGAGGGGGAGGGACCCTAATGCAACATGACAAAAGTGCTACTTTGATATGGCGGGTATCATTACCCTCGTTAGGAGGTAACTGCCACTGATGCCATGCAGTGGGGCCTGCTTTTAAGTACAGGGAGGAGCATGATGTTTAAGTAAAGAGAAGAATATATCTGCTTCTCTTTTATTCTGTCGTTGTCAGGTTTTTCTCAGCTTCATTTACTCATTTAATATGAATTAGTTAGATTTGGCTTTTATATATATGCATTTTTTTCCATTTTTGTATCCGTTTGTCATATATCTTTCATTGTGTGTGGATGTGCATGTTCATAATTGACATGTTTTCTGTTTTTTACCAATCATGTTTCTATATGTTTGCATGTGCGTGCAGGAAAATCGGTGCACACTGTGTGGTGTGGTGTGTGTGTGTGTGTGTGTGTGTGTGTGTGTGTGTGTGTGTGTTTGCGTGCGCGTGTTTGACAGTAATACCTGTGTTTCAGTCGAAAGTAAGTAACTTCAGAAGTCAAGTGTATCATGTCGCCGGGATCTTCTTTGTGGTGACAACAGTGATTAATAATGGAAAGCAGATGTTGGCGTCTTGATCTGAAATTTTCATGAAACTTCGCTAACGTGATTAAAGTGTACGTCTTCCTCAAGTCACTCCGAGTCTTTTAAGTCTGCTCTCCGGGGAGTGGCAACAAATCATGGTTGAGACAACATGTCAAATCAGAGAGAATCATATGCATGTCAGGGACGAGCTCCTTTTTTTTCTTCTTCTCTAAATTTGAGCTCATTCTCTCTTCATTGAAGCCAAAAACCATGGACAAAGTTTGATTACTTTGCAACCTTTTATGCGTCTTATTGCACTTTGACTTTGTAATTATGATTTCTTTTGCACTTTTAGGCCTATTTTTACCTGTCAAATCAGATACTTGTTTTATTTTTACTAATAGAACGGTGTAAAAAAAAATTTAAAAAAAATGCATTTTCTCTCTTTAAACGATACAACATTTTCAATAAACTAAAACCACAGAAGTAATTGGATCTCCATTTAAATCTATATTGAAACTGTACATTGGCCTTTGCCAAATTATTTCAGCACCAAGTTGCGATGAATAAACTCAGCGTGCCGCCTGTCTTTTTTTTTCCCCGTGAAATGCGATCTATATTTCAGAGGAATTTAATGACATTTCTATTTCCCCCCCCCCCCCCCCCCCCTCTCACAAAGACTTCAGGATTCATCTTTATACATTTCTGTAGGGGTGGATAAATGCATTTGCAGCTTCTGCTCAGCAATGTTTATTTATATCGCGGGATGCGTTTAAAAGCCTGAGCTGCTGTCACGAGGAGATGGCTCTGCTCGCTTCGGATGTGAGGTGCAAATGTATGAAAAAAGGCTCCGGAGCCGGAGATTCAGCGTAAAGTAGCCAGGAGTGTCATGGCAGCAGAAATATCAGATCACTTAAATGCTTTCTCAAACATTTCTTGAAGAGGCACCATGATCATCTATTATCTCTCCATTTTTCCTCCCCATCCTTTTCTCCTCTCCCAATCTCTTCCATCTCTCTCTCTCTCTCTCTGTCTCCCCCATCCCGTACATTACCACGTCTCACCTGCAGCCCACCCCCCCCGGCACTTTCCTGAGAGATGGGATGATAGATAACGCCGCTGTGGCCAGATTAATAAGATCATTCTTCGTGCTCCCTCCTTAGCTTTTATTTCTTATATTTCCTCTCTCTGACATGATCAATCAAACCTGAGATCTATCAGTAACAGTGGAACTTTGACCTGGGAACTTTTCAAAGTAAAAGCAGGTTAATCGACTGTTAATCTGCATCTATTTCGCTCGTCAGTGAATTGTTTTAGATCATTTTCTCAAGCATAAGCAACATTTCAGGTGATTTAGCTGCTCTACTATGTCACTCTCTTTGGTTTTGGATGTGATTCAGTCAAATATGCAAAAAATGTAAAAATCCTCCAACCTAATGTGAAAAGAAGTTAGAACCTCTGACCTCATTTCACTTGTTTGTGTTGGTCATACATTTCTTATGCAGGCTGACCACACCGAGCCGCTTGAACAGCTAAAATGATTCGTACGTTTTTACGCTGCCAGTGAACACGACGCACCGTACCTCCGGAATCATCATGTGAGACAATGATTTGTGCTATAATTCTCAGCTTTAATCCAACAGAGGAGGAGGAGGGCATGTGCTGACTCAAATTTTCCCCTGTTTCCATTCTATTTGGGCTCTGAAGAGCAAGCACTATAAATTGCATAAAAGAATGTGTGTAAATGAATATGAAAAGCAATGTTCTTTCCAGCGGAGGCAATGATAGCTGTTTTCACATTCCATCTCATTTTTGTGTTTTCTCTCCTACCTTTCACACTCTTCCCTAAGGCCATAAAACAGTACTTTTACATATATTACCTTTTGATTAATGGAGCTGTATTCATTATTCTGCCCTATTGCTAATTAGAAAACGCACCCCGCTAATGATATACAGTTGGAATAATACTTGCCCACGAGGCACGCTATCACATCAGGTTTCATGCTCGCGCGCTCCCGGTGTGGCCCTCTACCCATAGATCCAGATCTGCCTCCTTCCCCGCTCGACTCGTCCATTAGCAAAAGAGTCACGGCGAGCGCTTGGTGTCATTGTTTTTGTTCTGGCATAATGAGGCCTGTTTTCTCCCGGGAGGTGTCGCGCGGGGTTGATGAGGTGTGCAGGCACCGAGTCAGTCTTAATCAGGAGGATCTGTGAGAGCATGCGTGTGTGTGTGTGTGTGTGTGTGTGTGTGTGTGTGTGTGTGTGTGTGTGTGTGTGTGTGTGTGTGTGTGGTCTGGATGGATTTAAAATTGCATGTGGATATCGCTGCATTTACTGCCATTAGACGAGGCCCGTAGCCGATCATACCACATGCGATCAATAAGATAAACTTATTACGCGCTCTTTTAAAGTCTTAGAAAACACGGGTCATATCAGGCGATGCTTTACGCTGAAATCGCTGCGAGTGTCCCGCCATGGTCCGGACAAGCCATGGCAGTGACGACCATCAATATCACACCGGCCGACCTGTTTGTACTAATGCAGGCGTATTCCCCAGGCCGGGAGCTCTAAATGCATTAATGGCTGGAGCGGTGTGATGGAGGCGTGGAGCGGGGAGGGAGTAGTTCATGACATATTAGCGACAAGGTAACAACTTTTGACGTTGACGTCTGTCATTCTGCTGCCAAGTTGTTGTCTTAGCTGCCATTATGCTGTCGTTTGTGCATCATGTGCATGTACTTCTCTTTCTGCTCTGGTGTAACATTTCATTTCTTAACACTTTACATACTCATTTTACTCAGAGCGATTTTAGTTTCCAGGTCTGGTTTGAAAAATCATTTTTCATTTTTATTTATGATTTAAATACATTAGCAAATTAAATATTGTGGTTTTTAATCCCCTATATTTTCCATCTTTAGTTCCTTGTTTTTTTGGAGATTAAAGGTTATGGAAAGATTATCTGACTAGATAACGTTTTACTTACAATTAAATGTTTTTTAGTTTTAAAACATTACAGGCTGTAAATTAAATATTTTTTGAATTGTTTATTAGCTTTCAAACTCCCATTGAATATAAATGTCTTTTTCCTCTCTCTCCCTTTTTTTGGTCTAATACAGAATAGACATTTGCTATTTAAATCACTTGTCCTATGTTCTTGTTTTAGAAAAGCTCAGAAACCAAAAGGGAGGAATTTATATTTAATATTTTTTGGTTTCATGATGGCACCCAGTAGTTTAACATTAATTTGACAGAATACCATTAATTATCCATCTGTGTAGATGGGGACCTTGTTTCCACACAGCCAGTCAAATCTTTACATAAAACAGTAATGGCTGTGTTCTTTCAGAAGCTGGAGCACAGTGGCCACGATGAGGCGACTAAGTCAACTCAAAGTCTCTTTTCTAACATTTTCCTCACCACTTTGTGCTACTCAGTCACATAACACACAAATAAGACTCTACTGGCAGGCAACAAAGAGCCTGCCTACAATAAGATTAGTGTTTGGTTTGATTTGACCCTGAAATATCAGCAGTGAAAAGGCTGCGGTAAGTACAGGCGCTGGATGAGAGGAAGTCTGCTCTCTGGAGTCCATAGAGAGACGAGGCCAAAGGTTACGAAGAAAGCCTTGGAGTGGCGCCAAGAAGCCGTTAACACTTCACACCTACTTTTTGTGGCTCAGAGGTCAGCATTTTCTGAGATTACCTCTTCTTATTTTCTCTTCTCCACTCTGTCCAAGCACCATTACAGTCCGGCACACAGCCATTAGAGATCAACAGCCCTCACAGCTGTAATAGCACCCTCACATAGCTCTAGGGTCTACTAACCTATAGCCTCTCCCTGGCTATATGGTCCTCCTGCTCACGTTCTCACTGAGGTCAAGTATGTTGGTATTGGGCTCGGACTAGAGGAGTACAACCCGTGTTACATCCATGTTCACAATCCATGTGAGTTCTAGTTAAATAATAATGATAATGTGTCCCTTTATTGATCCTCATGGGGGAATGGTGCATTCTTCCAATGGGAGCTGACGGTGCCCAGTCAGCAAAACAGGAATGAGACTTGAATCCATTTTTATTTTAGTTAGAGTTCACCTTTTTTTTTTTTACTACTGTAAAAAAAATCTTCTGATCCAAACAAATTCAATGTCACTAATTGTGTAGTTTAGGTCAATAAATGCTTATCCAGTAGTTATTTCATTTCTTCATTTAACCGTGGCTTTAGAAAGGAAAAAGGCCCATCTCAGTAGAATCTATATAAAAAAAATTAATGATATAATATTAACAGTGAATCCAGTGGTTTCTAGTGGGGGCTCATGTGGGTCCGTTCGGTTCTCATCAACTCACTTTTGGGGAATCACAAGCTGCTGCAGCTTTCAGGTCACAGGTTTACACAGGCCAGCTGCAGAATGAACCACAGTGACTTCACAGAGCTGTACTACACTTTTTATTAAAAAGGTCCTCACCAGAAAAACTATTAGTTTTTTTTTTTTTAATTCAAACTTGAGCTCTATGTGTGTGTGTGTGTGTGTGTGTGTGTGTTGACAAGGAAGTCTAAAGCACATGAGGAGGGAGTAGCAGTATGAGATTGTATGATTTTTATTTTACCCCTGAGAGTTTTCATTAAGCACATAGGTTCTTTACCATGCCTTTTTTTATAGTCATACTCAGAACTTGCTCAATGTAGCGTGCATGTATGATGGGCTCTAATTGTACACTCAGACATTCATTAGAGGCGGTGGGGGAGGTCCAGTGTCATGTTAATAATCATTGTTTTCCCTTTTTTTAAATAGACTTGTGCTGATTATTTTGATCTGAACTCTGCAATTCTCACTGCAGGAAGTAGTAACATAGAAGTCAAGATGACAGGAACGAGACAGGAAGAAAGTGTCAAATAAATGCACATCAGCAACAGGATAGGAACAGACAGAGTGCCACCACGTAAGGCAGGAGGAGCGTTTCCCTCCATTATCCCAGCAGACCCTCCGGTTGGAGTATCGCTTTTCCATTCTGATAGCATCACACGCTGCCTACCCTGCCCTCCGGAGGCAGCGGCACGTCTGTCACGGCGAACACAATGAAGTCAGAGCGTTTGTTGGCTCGCACGAGGTGGTGTCACTCCTAGAGGAGACGGGAGGCAGCGCTCGCTGTGTTTCACAAGCTGCGAATTTACAGACTCTTTCCAGGCTCCGATGCAAATCATTAAATCCTATTTGACCCGTGTCAACCCCTGTCAGGAACCGGATGTAATTGCAACGCCGAACAGGGTCTGTGATTCCCTCTGAAGTACGTCTGCTTTTAACTGACAAAAGAAATCCTAAAATCTCCTTTTTATATATAGCAGAATCAATCAACACTGCAAATCAGAGCCGAAGACTAGAGGTAATGTTCAGAGCATTGTAAAACTTCGCCAACTGCTTTTTTTGCCTGAGAATGAAATGCTTCATTGGTCCTTTGCTTCTTTAGGTCTGGCTGAGAAATCATCTGAAATGACCACTTAATTCTGTGTTTTTGAAAAGCCAGAATTAAGTGGGAATTATTGAATAATAAACCTGTCGATATCAGTATGACTTTGTTCAGTAGTGTGGTGATAATTTACAGCCAAATGCTGTGTTTTATCTTCCTTTGAATAGACAAACAAAAAAATAAAAACCTAAAACTGCCGCACCGAATGTTATCTGGGCCAACGTGCCACAACATTTCCAAGATGCTTTGTGAAAAAAGTAAGAAAGTAATGACACAAGTACAAATGCTGCTGATCCGATACGCCACTGAGTCCCGTTTAATTCCTCTAGCTTGTGTTTCAGGGGTCTGGCAGCTTTGCTTTTTTCAACGGATCAAAATTTTAAAAATAAAAATATTAAAATGCATTATTTATTTTTTTTTCCCAGTAAAATTTCCCTTTATGGTACATTTTTCAGTCTGTCAAACAAATGTCACTTTTTTCTGTTTGCATGTTGGGACTCAGATTAAAAATATGTGTCATTTGTTATTAGTAAGATATCATAATATGAATCGTTTTTGGACTTTTCTTATGTCTTTGCAATACACTCACAATACAACATTTTATTTTATATTTATATAGATATAGGTGATATTTGTTGTAAAAACTTTTTCGGGGCTTTGCCTTTAGGTACAGTACCGTTTCACATTCTAAGACAAGTGAAGACTAAACACAGTTTCCTCCATTTGAAACTTGGTTCTCTGAGCTGGCTTTGCTCGTGCCTTAGCAGCAGTCTGCCCCCCGAGCTGGGAAATGTGGATCATCCTGCTCCTGGTTGTGCATCCCTACATCCAGTCTTTACACAAGGGCCAACCTCCGGCTTTTCAAAGAGTTGAGTTGAAGGTGTAGGCAAAAAGTACTGGCATGGATCCCCGGGACAGAAGGCCAATTATAAAATTATGAGTAAAGAGTTCCTCTAGATCCCCTATCGAACCCCATTACCCAGAAGCCTTGGCTTTGAACACGTCTCCCCACACCAGAAGATGACACAACCTCCAGCTCTATCTCCTGTCAGGCAAAGGTTCTGCAACAGAAACCTTTTTTTTCTTCTTCTCCTCCTTCTCCTTCTTCTTTTTTCGTTGAAGCAGAACCACGGAGCCACATTTCCTAACTCGTAGGCAGCGCTGGCACCGTGACAGCCAGAAGAAACAGTGAGTGCCACAATTGACATATTCCCCATCCTTTTGGCATGTCATCTCCCTTTTTCTGGACACCTGATTGATTCTGACAGCCTATATTGGGTATTTCATATGAAAGAGAATTTTCCGATTAAATGTTAATGAGTTGGAATTTCTCTCAGTGCTTTTATTACAGGCCGCCAGTTTTGAACATTTTTCAAAGTAACACACCCAAATTCCACTGTTTGCAATGAATTAATAATACAGTCTTGTCACTGAAGTATCATGCATTCTTTAATCAGGCTGCTGGGTCTGAAACAGAAGCTTCTTGAAAGGTATTTCTTTATGATCAGTACAATTAGAAACTTAGCAGCAATCATGAAGGGCTGTGCACAAAGCCATGCATATTCTGTGTGTGTGTGTGTGTGTGTGTGTGTGTGTGTGTGTGTGCATCAGAGACAGGGACCCCTTGGGTTGAACAGCTTACTTGTAATTTGTATCTGAGTTATTCGTCCTGACTGGGGACCGTCGTCGGAGACCGGGCCAAAGGCTGTGTGAACTGCAGGCACAAGAAAGAACAGAACCAGCGTTTCTTTGTTCCGTGTTCTCAAAGTCCTCGCCAAGTCGTAAAATAAACATCCCCAAGTTTAGCTACACCCCCCACCCCCCCTTCCCCTCGTCTTCCCTCCTCCTACAGCCAAGTCTGGAATCAGCCCTTCGTTTTTTCCCTCTCTGTTGAGGACAAGACGCACGTTCGTGTTGGTAGTTTTGCGGTGTTTGGTCTCCTTTGTGTTGAACTGTATCCGAGCTGACACGTCTCTCGTGTCTCTGCGTCTGCCTCCTACCTGGAAATTCCTCAGCGGATTTTTTTTCTCCCGCCCCCCCCCCACACGACTGGCGAGGGTCTGTTTTTCGTTTCATTATCTCAGATCACGATAGTGCCTATACCTTTCCCACTTTAACCAGCCTCTGTCAGTTGTGGATAAAGGAAATCAGGAGAAACAGGTAGGGGGGGGGGGGGAGGAGGCACTCAGCAAATAATCAGAGCAGGAGATGTTTTTTGTTTATTGCATTTTTATTGTTTATTGTAATTCTCACACAGACTCATGTGTATGGGTCTGTATATGAATGCAGAGCAAGACAATATGACACCGGGGGTTTAGGCCTTTGCAGAGCAATTGACGTTCCGTCTCTCTGTCGAGTTTGTTTTTTAGGAACCTCTTCCGTTCTTGTTTCGCATCACGCAAAAGTACAAGCTTATCTGCAACAGACCCTCCGCGCTCGACAACTCTCCCTCCGTTCCTCGAGCAGAAGTTAGAACAGTTGGCGCGCCTCAATAAGTTATACCGCCATCAACCCGACTCGGGAACACGCAACAGTCCGGGAGAGTTTCAGGTAAAAAGGCCCGCCTAATTAGTTCCCATCAAAAATGCAATTCTTTTCTGGTATAACGCCGCGAGGGCCGAGTGGCCAAAAGCGAAGATACCTGGTGGAGGAAAAAAAAAAAAAGAAATAATGAATGAAAAAAGATATTCTAACCTCGAGCCATAAGTACATTTATATGCTTGACATGACTCCGCCATCAATGTTGGGTCGAATTCTAATTTAATTTCTGAGATGTATGTGTAATTTTGCCATTAATATGAATGTTACTACCCTAAATATTTTACGCTTCTCATGGATATTGTGAGCGTCTCATATATCCTTCAAGAGTGTATTAATTAATAAACTCCTTTCTGATACTTTTTTTTTTGCTGGAAACTTGTAATAGGAGCAAGCAGGTAGGATGATATAGTGAGAGGAGCCAGAACACAGTTGTCTGGTGCCTCATTAACATCCCCCAGTTCATTAGGAAGAGGTTTTTCCTGTCATCTTTTTACAATATGCCAATGCTGTGTGGCCTTTAAGGTAATTAATAATGAATTAATTAACCAAATTAATTCCTAGGTTAGGAATGTTGTTCAGTAGTGAGGCCAGTCAGTTTGGATTTGGGCCCTGATGGGTGAGGCCCTTTACAAGCTGATGTTGTTCATGTTTCTGACAGTGCCAGCCCCCTGTCTAAAAGCCCTAGCAAGTGCCATTTGTCTCCGGGTTAACAGAAAGACGAGATATAGGGCGGGCTGAATTATTTAGGCTCCCACAACACATGCACTTTTGCTTTTCAAGCATGAGTTATAATTTAATTAGAAACTTCTGGTGCGTTGCTGGCTATTTAAATATTAAAATCTTCCGCTGATCACATTGGATTAGCCATCCTTGTGAAATTCCCTGAGATGTCAGTTGTTGTCTCTCTCTCTCTCTCTCTCTCTCTCTCTCTCTCTCTGTCTGTCTCTCTCTCTCTCCTCCTTCTCGCCGCTGTCTTGCATTACCCTCGGGTTTTTTTATTCGGATCTCCCGCGCACACACACACACACACACACACACGGATTGTTGTTTGTCGACTTCCTCCGTTAGAGACAAAGGAGTCGCCGCGGACGTTCGGGGAACCTTTAAACGTGTGAATCTGTGAACGCGGCGCTGACCTGATGTGAATTACAAATGAAGACGCTACACTCGTTATCAGATGTGGGCTGAAAAGACGATTACATTCGCTTCTCTCCTGACAGTAGGAGAAACAAAGGGCGGTGGGGGGAGTTGCTCCCTTTTATCATATCGAGGCCCAACGTTCTGCTCCCATTGTCTCCCCAATACAAAAGCTACAACCTGTTGACTTGTGTGCAGCGTTTTAGTTCATGTTTGTATAAACTTGCCGGCGTTTGCACATATTGACAGACACAGCATCCCTGGAATATCCATATCGCTTAACAGTTCCATGACATAACCTTACACAACATGGTTGACTCTATTTATCTAGACATTATATTTTTATCTATTTATTATTTCTATTTTATCAGTCTTTACTTATTTGGTCCCCTGAGAGACATTGAATGGATTTAGCGAAGGAAAAAAAACTAAAAACAACATCTTAAAAGTGAACATATTGATTTTTAAATCCAAATACTCCTCCATTAGAAAAACACAGACACGGTTTATCAGCAGGACGCCATCACAGTCTCTGTAATAAAACTGTTCATGGGTCTGGCAGCACTACAGTTCAAGTTTGCGGAGTTTGGGATGCACAAAAAACCTGCATAGTTTGGGTTCAAATGACTATATTATTAAGGCTGGGGAAACAATGAGCTTCAGGTTTCATGTTGTTTTTGTGCATTTCTGATCTGGGTTCTTTTTTATATAGGAAGGTTTTGTTTAGAACAAAGGTGACAAAGCCACTTTACAATAAACTGACATTAGAAGGTACATAGACGATGTAGTGTGTATAATACAACAGCCTAGGGCAGTGTGCAGAAAGGCTTCATTGGTACAGAATGTGTGTGCAAAACAATACCAGCGCCTTTTTTTCCTCCATGTTCCGCATGTGGTGTAGTATCCTACAGTGGATAGCACCACCCACAATCCCAGGGCCATCACAGGTTAAAGTCACCATCCTGACAGACCGAGGCCAGTCACAGTGGTTTAATGGACCAGTCAGTCTCCCTGCACACACACGGCTGCACATGTTCAGAACGAATGACGGCCCAGAAAACAATATTAAAGGAAAGCAAGGGTCCTGGAAACATTTTTAGTTGTTAAATTTAAACATTTTAAAATAATGTATTTATTTATAAATACATCAATTAGTTAATTTTCTAAAATATCTGGGCACTAGAGTAGTATAAATAGAGCCATGATTCCTATTCATTAATTATAATAAAATTAATCTCTAAGAATTTATGTCTATAATAGCAAAGATGTATTGATGGATTCAGGGTTTGTATGTGTATGTATATATGGATATAAAAATAAGATGTCACCCTCTCTTCCCTTACCTAAAACGTGTTTGTGTGCAAGACAGGACGCCTACAACAAACTGTAGAAGCTGAACACACACACGCACACACACACACGTGCGGGGGCAGCACTGTCCAGTTCATATGTGAATTATGGGTGACAGGTTGTTCAATCCTTCCCCGGGTCAACCCATGTGACACACACACTTTATCACCACTGGCAAAGATGTACTAGTGATCCCTAGCTGTGGGCCAGGCCGGCTAATTATAAACCAGCATTCTTCTCCTCCTCCAGACGGTTATTTATTATTTTATGCATTAAAAGTGATCTGTTAGCTTTAGCTGCTGCAGCTCGCAGACGGACAGACGGACAGACGGACGCCTCACACCTGCCTTTGATTCAGATATAGTTCAAACACTGTTTCACAGGATACTGTACGGTCTTCTTCCTCCCGTCTGGCTGTGTGTGTTTATGTCTTTCTGGGTGTTTCTACCTGTCATTTAGTGCATCCGAACAGATGTACGCGTCTGCTCACAGTGGGCGCAGATTGTGCTGTTTCTCCTTACCCTGGGTAGGAGTAGCGGCGCGACTGTGTGTCAATCAGGCGGCGCCGCAGACGGCCTCTCAGTGGGGTCCTGTTCTTCTCCTGTCTCGTCCTGTCATCCCGGATCCCTTTCATCTCCTCCTCCTCTGTTCCTCCCGCCATCCCCTCAATCATCATCGCTTATTCTCGGGGAAACGTCTCTCGCTAAATGTCCTTTTATCGGGGAATCCGCTCTGCACAATTCTACAGTGAGTAGGGTGTAAAGGAGCGTGAGATTCATCACGTTGTGTTTTGGATTTCAATGTTTAGACAAACGTTGTCTACAAGTTCCATTCACAAGGATGGGTTTGTTTGATTTGTTCTATAATATGCAACATGTGCAAATAAATGTGATTGAGTGTAGCTCGAATAATGTTTAATAATCCAGATGGAAGTCAGGCATTTGGCCACATCAGGTTAATAAGCTTTGTGTTTTGTTTAATATAACTAGAGCAGAGCTTGTTCAGCCCCCGGAAATGCTGCTTGCAGCGTTGTTTTCAACAACTGTTCATCTGTACTTCACCCTCAATACCACTGCAGATCCTCAGCGACGTCCCCACCGAGTGTAAAGTTGATTGGATTCCTGATACATGCATCTACAGTATGTACAGACGGAGGGAAATCCCTTCCTTTGTAGTTAGCTGATGCTTTTATAGCGTAACCTGTGTGGAATATCAAAACTCCAGAAATGTAAAAAAAAAAAAATATATATATATATATATACAGTGATCCCTCGCCACTTCGCGGTTCACTTATCGCGGATTCGCTATTTCGCGGATTTTCATAATGCATTTTTTTTTTTTTTGGTGCATTGTGTTCTGCATTCTGATTCGCTAAAAACTCACTCCCGCTTCTTGTATCAAAACATGCTACGAATTGTGCTATCATTTTGTCGTCTCGTTTGCAAAGAAGAAAAAAGAGCGACAACAGCTGCCTATCACTATGTTCTTCTCCCGAACAAACACACCTGCACCGCGGGCTTCAGAAGAAGAGAACACTGCAGAGCGCAGTCAGGATGCAGCGGCCCAGTCTGAAGAGCAGTGAAACGGCCTACACGCGAGTCACTGTATTTGTATACATGTAATAGTTGCTAATTGTAAAAAAAATAAAGTTTTCTATTTCGCGGATTTCACTTATCGCGGGTCATTTTCGGAACGTAACCCCCGCGATAAACGAGGGATTACTGTATATATATATATATATATATATATATATATATATATATATATATATATTTTTTTTTTTTTTTTTTTTTTTTTTTTTTTTTTGCTCATGGTTGCTCAAAATTAGACGACTGGAGAAAAATGTAGATTTGGACCATATTCAAATGGCAGGAAGTCTAGATGCAAATGGGAACGTTTTATATCACTAATTTTTTCTGAACCCACAGAAGTTATGGATAGGAGGAGACTTAAAAGCTTCAAAATCTATTGGCCAAACTATTGTAAAGTTTTCTTGTTATAGCGCCGCCAAGTGTCGTAGGCACTGAATCTGTATCACTGATCATTAAGGATACATCTAAATCAAACACCAGATGATGTTGTGAAGTACCAATGGTTTGTTGTCTTCATCAGTGTCCTCCTCTCCTCCAATTCAATCTGCTACAAATACTGAATAAAAGCCATTTTACATTAAAATCTGAAATCCACAAATGCTGTTGACTGGACAGAAACGATAGTTTTCATGTTGGCATGTTGCATCTATACTCTTTGATAGCGGGGGTAACGTATCTCACTTCTCTATGTTTGAGAAGTAGGATTGTAAGTACACAACACAACAAAATATATGACACTTGTAGTCATTTTAAAACATGTTATTCCAGAAAAGTTACATTGGGCTTTAAAGTCCTACCACAGGAGAAAAACTATTTAGGCCATCCTTGGAAAAATGGATCACCAGATTTTTTTCTTATAACTTGCCTAAGGGCTGCTGTAAAAATGTCATCCGTAATGAAAGTTTATTATTGTTTGTACTTAATAACTTCTAATTTCTTGCGAAGTTAGAAGGAAATTGTTAAGGAGAGGGCCAGTCTGTTAGTTGTCCACATTCACCTTGTACTATAGTATGATCCAATTTGATCCAAAACTTGATTTGATTTCATCTTTATTCATCTTGAACAGCTAAAACATCATTTCTTTCGATTGATTAACAGATCAGGCGTTTATTTGAGACCTGGTAAAATGTGGTTATTTACTCAAACTCTTTTATTAAACCAGTATGTCGACGGTTTGTAGTTAAATGTCTCATGGCTGCTTCTCCCAAGTTTGTCTCATACATACATATTGTACGAAAGAGAGAATACGAAAATGTGCAGCGTCAGTGATCAAATTTTTTCAAATTAGACAATTATCAATTATTCTCACTCTGACTCAATCCAGAACATGTCAGAACCTTTTTTGTTTTGTTGTTTTTTAACTTATATTTGCTGTAATATGTCGTCAGTTTGCAGTAAGAAGGGCAGGATTCATTGCGTGCATTCTGCCTTAATAATGCAACATCCCTGTAAACACTATTGTATTCATCTCATTATCACAAAGGAGTAATGCTGGTTAACCAAATAGATGAAAAGGTGGGGGGGGGGGGGGGGGGCGATACGCTGCGTCTCGGGGATTCAGAAACAGTCTGAAAAACTTTGAGACGGATTGACTCTGGTCAGCAGTCCTGCTTTAGCATACGTTACTAAGTACGGTGAAGCCTTTTGACCCCTCAGCCGCGCTTTCTTTCAGACCTATCGATTACTCTCAGCTCCCAGCATCCCTCAGTCCCAGTGAGGCCGCGGCCGGCCCCATTTTCTATTCATAATGAGCTCATCTTCAGCCAAAAGCTTCACTTCAAATATGTTAAAGCTAACCTCTGAGTCTTTTGTCAGGAGCACTATCAGATGGCCTTGACGATTAATATTATGGCGAATTGGGCACTTTAATTATTAACCCTGCGTTACATTTGAAGAATGCTCACCAGGCATGGGGTTTAAAAGAAGCTAATGTTTCACTATCAAACCATTTCATCCAATCTTCGTAACAGATGTGTGTGCAGGGGAGGGCATTAGTTTCCACGGCGGGCGCTGAAAATATGCCTGCTTTCCCTCTCATCAGGAAAGAAGTCATGGTTTGTCTTGAGGGGCCAAGTGTCTTCTTGTGACTGGCCATTGGTTTTAAGTGGCTTGTGCATTTTTCATGGCGCAGTGGTCGGTGGGAATGTCTTGTCACTCTATTAAGGCCTATTGAAATGGTAGCGGCCATAAAAACGAAGCAGGCACTGAAATATTAATTCCATATTGCAACACACCACAGTGTGTGTGTGTGTGTGTGTGTGGGTGTGTGTGTGTGCGCGTTTGTTAATTAAAGACGGGGCGACACGCTTTAGTTGGGACGAGGCTTTCAACATACCATAACGGCAGGAGAGGAGTTAAACCAAAGTGACATTTTGGTTTCCCAGCTGCAGGCTGATGTCAATGTGTAGATATTTTTACTTTATGAAGTGCTTGTATGTTGGTAGAGTGAAGTAGAAACTAAATGCTAAACACACAAGGAGAGCTTTAACTAATGACTTTATTCTATTACATTTAACATTCATTATTATTTCATCATAATCTAATCATAGTTAAAGTTGAGTTCAAGTTAAGTCATCAATGGAAAAGAAATTGTTTGTTATTTATGATGAACATTCCCATCCTCTAATGCTTGTCTTCAGATAAATAGATAACTTAATGATTAATGATAATTAATAATCATTATTTCATATCCTGTTTTAATTTTAACAGATGTACTTATATTTCTTTCTTCATTACGCATTTGTGTCTTTCTACTCTCCTCTTTTGGGCCCTTTATTACCGCTCTACCATTCTTTTATTCCCCTCTTTGTAGGACAGGCCAGCAATTATATACCCTATCCTCCATCTTAGAGCTTATTAACCTTTTTGTTGGAATATCTGGAGCATAAAGCCCTCATTAAATATTTACATATGCACTAACCACTATGAAAAATTAAGAAACCCAAAGTTTTATTAACCTGTAGTAATATAATGTCTACTCTTGGCCAACAAAAAAGGTCCTTTTTTGCACATTAAAGCATTCTGTAGTGCATAATAATGTATGGTAAGAAGGCTCCCCTTGCATTGATTAACTCTGCTTTAATATAACATTAGGTTTCCCTAAACTAGCTTTATCATAGAATTATGCTTTTAATACAAGGTGTGCAACGGTGGGCGCACGGGGAGGGGGGTATTTTGCCTGCAGAAATAAAGCATTGCGACAATCCTTAATTATCCATGGCTCTGTGTGTTGTGACATACGTGTGGACTTTAGAGAAAATCATACGGCCGCATTCCATGAATTTATAAGGAGGCCGTAGCGTAAATGCCTGTCCCTGCTAGCCGCGCTGACCCCGTCCCCGCCATAGGTGTAGTGGATCCACAACACTCAGCCATTCAAATGGGACTAAGTGGCTTTCAATTATTCAAACATATATTCAAGAAAGGCCGTATAATGCTCGCTATCACCTGCTCCTGGCACTCCGCTCCCCCCCCACCCACCCCAGGAGATAGGGGAGTTTCGGATCGCGATGTGACGCCTCGCTGCTCACGGCTGAGTCAAAGCTCACTGAAATGTTTGGATTTTCACTAACCGCGCTGTGGAGATTGAGGCACTAATATCTCTGTCAGCGGCGTCTTCGGTGTCCTCTCTAGTACTCTCAAACATCCCCCCCCCTTTTTACTCCAAGGAACTTGAACGCCGTGGTTTCCCAGAGAGCAGCTTTGATTCGTTTGACAGCGCATGCAGAGCCGACTTTCTACCTGTATGCACTCACACCTGCACGGCACAGGAAGAGAACTATGACTCTGATTGGAAAACAGATCATTTCATGAATAGGTACATACATGCACTGCCATTTAAAAGTTAGGGGTCACTGTTCACTGTTTTTTTCAATGAAGATAACATTAAAATTAATTACAAACACACTGTAAACTGTATATACTCTATATACTATATTGTTAATGACTATTTTAGGGGGCGACACGGTGGTGCGGTGGTTAGCACTGTTGCCTCACAGCAAGAAGGTCGCAGGTTCAAGACCCGCCTTGGGCCTGGGTCTGGGGCCTTTCTGTGTGGAGTTTGCATGTTCTCCCCGTGTCTGCGTGGGTTTTCCCCGGGTACTCCGGTTTCCTCCCACAATACAAAAAACATGCTCAGGTTAATTGGCAACTCTAAATTGCCCATAGGTGTGAGTGTGAGAGTGAATGGTGTGTGAATGGTGTGTGTGCCCCACGATTGGCTGGCGACCATCTGGGGTGTATCCCTGCCTCTCGCCTTAACGCGCTGGGATAGGCTCCAGCAGACCCCTGCGACCCCGAAAGGGAATAAGCGGGATAGACAATGGATGGATGGATGGATGGACTATTTTAGGTGCAAATGGTTTTTAATACAATATCTACATAGGTGTATAAAGGCCTATCTCCAGCAAGCATCACTCCAGTGTTCTAATTGTATATTGTGTTTGTTAATTGCATTAAAAGCTAATGGATCTTTTTAAATTATGTTAACACAGCAGGAAACAGTTCAGCTGCTTAGATGGAGCATCCTTTAATAAAAGCAAAGTTTGAATGAGAAAATTACTGTTTCAAATAAAAATCATGATTTAAGTCATGGTCAGTCAATGTTTTGACTATAGTTTCCATTTATTTAGCAACTGATTTGATTAATAAAAGTGTGACCTTTCATGGAAAACAAAAACTTTTGTAGATAGATAGACTCTTCTACTCCATTATGATGCAACGATTAAAACACTCAAAACACATTAAAACATCAACCACCTACTGCTGCTCACACATAATAATGGGCCACTAAAATAATGTAAAAATAAATACTTCTTACACTTATATACTACTGTTGATAGGTTGGTGGTTGTTTCCACCACATACTATTTCTTCCACAAGAAAGAAAGAAAGAAAGAAAAGTTGAAAGGCGAGACGCTGCGAGTCAGACACAGACGTCAAATGAAGACAGAAGCGGAGTGAAGGGGAAAAAAAAAAAAAAAAAAAGAAAGAAACACAATTACAACAACGCATGATGAAAATCTGAAACAATCCGAGAGCGAGAAAAAAAAAACATGGAAATCTAGAATGTAAGAGACGAGATGTGACTGAGAGCTGTAAGTTGTAGGTGTTAAACTTTGATGTCCCCAGCGAGCGAGGCGGTGGAGTACAGTGTGGTCTGCGAGCAGCAGAGAAAGACTGAGGACCTATCCACGCAGACAGGGAGAGGGATGGGGGGGGGGGGGGGGGAGGCATTGTAGAAGTAAAAGAAAGAAGAGGCGAGCTATACATAGTCTTGAGTGAGACAGAGAGCAAGTTAGGGGTGGGGGGGTAGTTAGATAGCGGGAGAAAACGAGAAGGTTATCCATGATTTAACGCCTGTGGGGCAGCGAGATGAGCCTTGCCGGTTCAGGCTGCTGTGATTGCCGGCTGAAGCCGGGGCTGAGGCTGGGGCCTTTCAGCTCATTTCATCATGGAGCCTCCTAATGAGGCCCGGGCCGACTCCCCGAGCGCGGCGGCTCCAGACACACCTCATGATGGAAGAAGGAGGGGGGAGAACGGAGTGGGCTGCAGCCTCTCTGCCAGGTCCCGGGCGTCTGGGTGGGGGGCGAGGGAGGGGGGGGCGGAAGGAAAGTGCCGGTGGGCGTCGCTCCGGGGCGAGCTCGGAGACCCACTTTGTCCCAGGGCTGTGTGAAAAGGTCACTGCCCACGAGGGGTGCCCACAGGCCCCCGCTGTAGGCCGTCTGCAGAGAGAGTTGTTTTTGTCCAAACGCGAGGTGGCAGGTTAAGAGGAGCGTGTCCATCAAAAAATACCAACGGTAGCTTCAGCTTTTTTTTTTTTTATTGGAGTTTTCATCCGGGATATTCAGCAACAGCACATTCACGTTTCGATCTCTTTGTTGCGGCATTCGCAATAATTAAACATATGGCGTTGCTTGTGTCTTATACCAGTTAATCCCCGTTACACGTCAGATCTCGGGCCTCAAATCCGTCTGGGGAGACAGCGGAGGACCCGGAGCCGTGCCGTATGTGGCGGTATGGGCGCCTCCCTAATGAGGGGCGGCTCTGGGGGATATGAAAGGGCGGAGCGGTAGGGGCCGGTGGCGGGGGGTTGGGGCGGCGGGGCTCTGCTGGTGCAGCGACCTGTCTGTTCACCCCGGCCCTGGCCTTTGTGCAGAGTTAATGATGCCACTAATATGTTCTTTAAAGACCACACTGTGATTCATGGCTTTCATTAGCCCCGTGTGCCAGGGTGTCTTTCTCCCTCTGTCTCTCCCTCTCTCTTTCTCTTTTTTCCCGTCGCCCTTTTAATGATGGCCTGGAGACGAGGTGGCACGCTTAACCCTTAATCATACACGCGGAGAGGAGGCCGGGGTTGAGTGAGGGGCGGTGATGAGATGGGAGGTTTTGGGAAAAGGAGGAGGAGGACGACGAAATCAGATGGTTGGTCTTCATAATCCTGACCCCCAGGGCTGGTTAAGAAAGACACTCCTCCTGGCTGGAGCAGCACGATGTGGCGTCCATTATATGGAGTTTACAGAAACAGTAACAGCTTCATCTAAAATATCGCTTTTTTTTTTCACAGAAACATTTTTTTTTCACAAAAAGAAATCTAGAAACGCTGCCTGCTCCACCTCTGAGTGTTGCACCACGCTCGGCCTGACTTCAGCAGATGGAGGTCAAGTGGACGGGAGAATATCTCAGTATCTCCCAGGTCTGCGTTCCCTCAAAGTTCACATTGGCGAGACGGTTCGCTACTGGCCGAAGATGTAAAGTTGCATGTTAAAGTTCCTCGAGGGTAAATTTAACACTTAAGATTTGTATGGACCTAAAAATGCACAGCAGTAGTAGAGATTTTCTCTCAGAACAACAACACAACTTTTATGATGTTGTGAGGTATTGTGGGATCATGGGAGTTAGTGTTCTTCATTGTTAGATACAGTAGAGCTCTGCAGGAAATTTCTCCATTTCTCCTTTTTTTCTGTTTTACCGGCAGCAGGAATATCCGCACAGGTCTGCTTCTCTCCCAAAACAAACAGGCCCAGTAATTAAAACCAGTAAAAGAGTGAAACGAGCGGTTTCACATGAAGATTCTGGGTTCCTCCAGTTCCGTTGGCCACTTATGCATTTATACAGGCGACCTAATCAAACGTCACGTTAGTTTAATTAAAATGACTGATTTCTCTACGTTTGAGAATGATTGTACACTTTTAGGATATTGTAACTCTACAAAATATAGAAAAAATAATAATATAATAATAATACATGTATTTATATAACACTTTTTCATACATGGATTGCAGCTCAACATGTTTCCACATAGACAATTGCCAATAGACATCAAAAGCATTAAAAATATAAATAATAATATTAAAATTTAAACAGTAAAATAAAAATAGGGTTTAAAAGAATGGGTTACATATTATAGAAAGTATAAAATCAGTCATACCATTTCTTCAATTATTTAAAAGTACATTAACACATATATAGTCATCTTTTTAATTCAGTTTAATCCAGACAATTCTGAAAATGGTATCCTACATACTGGGCCTTTAAATACCACTTCTGGGGTTAATTTGATGTCTAATTTGTGTCAGATTGCTCATTCTTCCTCTAATGGACTCTGCTGTAGTGATGTTGGTATGTGACTAAATCTCAGCAGTGAGTAGGTGAATAAAATATTGACATATAACATACAGATGATGGCCAAAGCTAAGAAAATATTACTTGTACTATATAATATATAGCTTTTATATAGCTTATATATATAGCTTATAACTTGTAAAAAAAAAAAAAATGAAATCGCTTCCTTATCACACTCTCTCGTTTGCATGATTACTGTCTCCATTCACGTTTAATTTTTTAGAAACAGAGACAATTATGTGAACAGGTGTGTGTGTGTGTGTGTGTGTGTGTGTGTGTGTGTGTTCACGGAGGGGCAAACAGACAGTTTCTCTCACCCCTAACCGCCTGTTGGGAGGCGTATAAATGAACGATAAATAAATTACACGCAGGCACTGCTTTGCAGAGAATTACAGTTGTTTACACGCGTGTCGGGGGGCCTGGCAGGTAGAGCCATATCATGTGTCTGTGTATCGTGTTGTGCTGTCTTAGACCACTGACACGGGATAATTTCAATAATTCACACTCGATGAGATACTGTAGGAGGCTCCTCGTGTGTGTGTGTGTGTGTGTGTGTGTGTGTGTGTGTGTGTGTTGCTTTTTAAAAATGTAAAACAGGCCATGTTAGTTCATGCCCACCGACCACAACCTCCAAGCACACAAACACACACACACACACACACACACACACACACACACATAACATGGCTTTGGACCAGATGAGCACCCCAATGATAAAGAGCAGATGTTTTCCCAACCGGGGGTATGCTCCTAATGCTTCTATACCTGCCATCCTATAAACCCCCCCTCCTCGTCCTCCTCCTCCTCCTCCTCCCTATTTTCCTCTGGTCTCCATCCAAACTACCCATTTTCCTGCACAGTAAAGACAGATTAGGGCCTAAATCCCCCGCAATTTGGGTCGTGGCCTTTTGTGTGCTCCACGCGGCGAGCGGGGTGGCATACGACCGGGCCCCCATTTGCCAGAGATCAGGGGGTTAGGCTGGCCAGTGATTGAAGGGTTGAGTGGGGGGGGGGGGGGGGGGGGGGCGAGCCACACAGTGTGACTATGTTTGGAGAAATAATGAGATTGAATTAGCAGAGAGTCTATGGTGGAGACCCGGCTATCGGAGCGGGGAGGGGTGGTGAAAGCAGGCGAGAGCAGCACACTGCAAAAACTGAAAGCTTAAATGGGGAAATGTCTTTGTCTTTGTTTTTGGTACAATTAGTTGAATATTTAATACAATTATTTTGTTGCACTGGCACATATTTAGCTCATTTAAATGTTTTTATAATTGGCAAAACAGCAAAAAAAATGAAATGAGGTAAATTATCTGCCAGAGATAATTCTACTCAATATTTGACTCATTGTGCAGAAATAAAACAATATATCTTTACCTGAGTTCAGTATTTGCAGACTGTTAACAGCAGCTGTGGAGGAGCATGAAAGGTGATTTTGTGAATTTATTTTTTATTATGCTCACCAATTATTTAATACAGTTAAAGTTGGCGATTTATATCAGTGGCCTTATACATTCTGTTACTGTTAGTCTTGATGTGACAAGCCGTGTCTATAGAACCAGACAGACATGTCAAAGTAGGGAAAACACACGTGGAGTTATACCATTCATTATGGCAACATTCCATTTAGGTGAGCCAGTTGCATGGCTTACTGGGTAAATCAGTGTTCTGGTTACAACTCTTCTCTTTCTTTTTATACAAGTCAAAATATCTGCCCTGAAACGGGGTCTGTGTTAAAACCGTTCATGATGGTCCTAATAAGTCATAGCCGGAATATTGCAGCGACTTGCAGTGAAGAATATTAGAACATATTTTATCTTTTTATTATCTGGTGCTATATTGAATGAAGTGGGCGCTAATTTCCATCATGATTGCCACCTCATGTGTTCAACTATTAATATACAGTCATATGAGTTGAACTCACAAGTCCTGAAATGTTTGGCAGTGTGGGAGTTGAAGGTTTGGAGTAAAGCTGACCAAACTATAAATTGTATGGTCCTCTCTATAGATGATGTAAAAGAGAAGAATTACTGAACTGGTTCAAATACCACATGACAAGGGATGAAGATTCTCCAAAGTCAAATTGAATAAGAGTAACTGTGTGTTTGCAGCATCTATGATCCATTCAAAATATTGGGGTCAGTTATCAATGTCTTTATTTTTGAAAGAAAAGAAGTATTATTTTTGTGAAGATAACAATAAACAGAAATGGACTCTATGCATTGTTAATGTGGTAAACGACTATTCTAGCTGTAGTTGTCTGTTTTTTAATGCAATATCCACATAGGTGTTTAGAGGCCCGTCTCCAGCAAGCATCACTCCAGTGTTATAATGGTACATTGTGTTTGTTAATTGCATTGGAAGCTAATGGATGATTAGAAAACCCTAATGCAATTATGTGTAGCTGTGTGTAGCTATGTACAGTTTAGCTGCTTAGATGGAGAAATCCTTGACTAAAGCAAAGCTTGAAAGGAGAAAATGAAAATCCTTTTTTCTAACCTTATAAATGACTATGTTTTCTATTCATTTTGTAACTCATTTGTTAAATAAAAGTGTGACCTTTCATGGAAAACACAAAATTGTCTGGGTGACCCCAAACTTTTGAATGGCAGTGTATGTGCGGATGATCTCATTTAGCAGGAAATCTGTTCACCACGATCATGCTGTATGATGAGTCAGCAGAGTTTAGAAGTCAGAAGGCCTCATGAGTTTAATGGTTAGAAATCCTGAATTTGAAATGTGATGGGATTTTCTAGAAATGTTTCTGCATCTTCCTATGGGATTACCCAGAAGCTCCACCACATTGCTGAAATATATATATATATATATATATATATATATATATATATATATTTTTTTTTTGCAAAAACAGGAAACGGCTCCAGAGAACGCGGCACGTCGCTGCGGCAACCCGACACAGCGCCGCTCTCCTTAACTTCAGTTTCATCTGTATTACCATCTCATCCCGAGTTCAAAGCGGCATGATGTTAATGAAGGTTCCCATGTACAAAGAGAAGCTTATGTAAATGTTACCTCTCCAGATGTTCCATAGCTCTCAGAGCCAGAACTCCAACTAGCCCGGAGCCACGTACTAGCAGCTAGCATTTAGACAAACCTTTGTACCTTCACTTGCCTATAGGGCCTATCAGATCGTCGCAGCCTGAAAATCAATATCTGCTGCTAATGAAGTTTAGCCACACATTTTAATGAAGGACCCAATTTGCATTTAAAAGTAACAAGAGGGGAAATGGGTTCATTTTCACCCATATCTTATTTAGTATGTACATTTCAACGGAAAGCATTGCACAGGGTTTGTTGTGTGTGGTAACGTTTGTCTGTTTGTGAGGAGTTTTATTTGGGTATTGTACACATGCCTCTATTACATGTCTGAAGAAATTCAGCTGATGCATGGGCTCAGTGTGTGTGTGTGTGTATGTGTGTGTGTACATAAAATCACAAATGTATTAATGTCCTCCAGAAATAAAAAAAAATGTGTTTTTAATCTTTTTAGGTCACCTCTATGGTCATATTGTTCCTATATTTATGTATATATAGCAAAATATATATATATATATGAAAAAACATTTTTCTTAGAATTCCACAAAATAAATAAATAAATAAAATGTGACACTTATTTTGCCTAGAGAAATTTCAACCACAAGATATTCACCTGTCAATCAAAGGTCCTGCACATTCTAGGATACGCCCACTTTTCAATGGGCCAATCAAGTTCCATCTAATGCTTTTGTTACATGATTTTCAGAGGGATTTTGGGCAAAATCAAGCCACACCTCTCTGTATACTTTTCTAAGATTTAAAGGAACAGACTTGTTAAAAAAGAAATATAATATTTATCAACACAATTTAATTAATTTATGATTTTTATTACCTTAGAATGAGCTGTTTTATCTACATAAATAGGATTGTGTCTAGAGTAGCCCAGAACAGATCAAAGTGCTGACACTAGAGGAGTCTGTTTGTGTTTTCATACATTCATATAATTCCGTATTACACATGACCCTGGTCAGCCAGACACAGCACGGCCACACAGCGCCACACAGCTTTGACATCACGCTGGGAAAACAAGAGACTTTTTCAGAGCTTCTCTGACCGTTAGAAAGATTTTGATCAATAAAAAGTCCATGACGTAAAAATCTTGAATACAGCGATTAGTAATAACAGTGATATAACTTTTACTACTGTCTTATAATAGAACCTTCATCCAACCATCATCCAACCCCTCCGCCTGGGGGGTAACTGGCTTTTTTTTTACCAGCATGCTCCAGGCTTCTGCTCTGACGTCACTTTCAAAATCCTCGTTGCTAGGCAACGAGGCGAACGCATCCCCACATCTGGCAGCGTAGCTTCCTAATTAAAGTGTGTGTGCAGTCACACACTTTAATCCTCACATGAATTGTGCAGGTTACACTGGTTTCCCATCACTCTAAATTATTTTATGTGAATACGGGCTGTGACAAACAATATTTTCATTATTTATTAATCCGACGATTATTTTTTTCAATAAATGACCCTAGTTTGAACCCTAGTTCACTAAAGGCTAAGAAAAAGTTTTTTTCTTTAATTACTAATCAACTAAACCAAAGATTATCAGTTACCAAAAATGGTTGGTATTTAATTGAATAGTCGACAGTGTGTCAGATAATTGACTTATCATCGCAGTTTTAGTCGTGTTATAGACTTTATTTGCTCATAATGTACTTTCTGTAACCTTCACATGAGACATCGACTACACAGCGTCATCTTTGAGGTTTTGTGCTTTCATGTGTGACACGTTTCCCCAGTCGTGTTCTGTGAGATGAACTGGTTGGTTATCATCACTCAGGATGTCTCAGGAGTTCATTGTTGTACCACGGCAGTAAAAGGCTTGAAGCTACAATAGCACGCAGCTATTTGCACGTTGCGTTTGTATAATTTCTCTCTCTCTCTCTCTCTTTCTGTTCTGTGACATCCATCCTAACTCGTATCCACTATAGCAAGCAGCTACAATACTGTGGATCCGTAAAGCAAACCGGCTTTAATCCTTGTTTATCTGGTTGCTCTCCGTGGATCACACTCACAACCTATGAGTTGTTGTTGTTTTTTTTTTGTTAGAACTTAAATTGCTACGGTAAAAAGACCGAGGGCATGTTTTCTTTTCTTTTCTTTACCAAGAAAAGTTCAAATCCCACATTTGAGGGGAGGATAAATGTTGGTTACGCCTCCAGACTTTCGACTTCATGATCTGATTCAGACAAACAACCTGCGCGCCGCACCGACCCTCACATGTTTTCTGTGTAATCTTCCCGTTGTAATGGGAGCTTTGATTCGTTTCATTGTGGGGGAATTCTCTCCTGGTCCAGGTGAAACATTAAAGCCTTACACTTCCACTCCAACGTGGCTGCGGCTTACCCGGGGCCTTCTCCCTTTTATTTCCTGCAAGCGTTTTATCCAGTCTTTTTCATTTTTGTTTGTTTTTGACAATATAGTTGTTTTTTTGAGTTTTTGTTGTTTTCACTAAGAGTATGAAACACATGCCCTAGTTGAAAAGCTTGATAATCACCTTTGAAAAATGTTTTTCGTGGAGAGCTGACTATCAGATCCTATTGACACCAACCACGAACTGTGAATCTCTGGTCATATTTGAAGCATTGTTTTCTTAATCTCTGATCATATAGTTCCGATTTTAATTCAAATGTTGCCAATTTCAGACTCAGCTTTGTTGTTCAAAGTTAAGGGAGAAACAATAAACCATTGATATATTGCCAGTGACATCTAGAGCTGCAACAACTAATCCATTTACTCCATTGAAGGACAATTTATACACAACTATTTTGATTTGATTCTAACCCATAAGGACCCACAGTGACCGGTGTAACAAGAACGTTGGTTCCCCCAGACTCTTCCTTATGAGGCTTCATGTCTGAACTTAACTCATTAAGCCCCAAAGTGACATATACTAAGCATCGTATTATGGAATTCTAATGTTGTATTATGGGGTTCTTATGGGTTAATTATTTTGATTCCATTTGAAAAAAATACTACTTTAATTCTGATTTAAGCTTCTTGAATATCAAGAAGCTGGTTTTATATACAGTAAAATATCACTAATCACAAATTTGCCAGCATGGGAGCTTTAGATTTTGAATTAGCCCACACATTTCATTGAAAACCTAATCAAACATCCGGAGTTTCCAAATGTCTTTTTTAAAATCTGTGACAAGATGTTATTTCTCTATAAATATGTGCAACCACCAACCTGCTCGTTTTTACGTAAACAGCAACCAGGCTGTGAGTCTCCTGCGTGCCACGCTTATACATACAGAATACAGTGAGATGTTCGCAGCGTTTTTTCCGTGCTCTCCCCTGCCGGCGAAGTGTGTCACAAACCCAGCTGCGGCAGGAAGGCGACTTAGCCTCCAGCAAGACTAAAGTGTGCATCGGAGTAAAACAGTTGTTTACTCTGTTTGAACTGCGGTATCTCACCCACGGGAGGCCGCGCGCTTGAAGTTTTGCAGCTTTTCCACTCCCAACTTGTGACAAAGAGTCTGAATAGGAATGTCATTTTCTCCCCCCTCCCTCTCTTCTTTTCTACGTTCCATCTACTTCTTTTACCACCCCGCCCCGCCGCCCCTTCTTCCCCTTTTTGCTTTCCTCTCGAATTATTCATCGGGCTCTTTTTAAAGTTTCAGCGTGCGGTAAATTGATGGTGACACACAAACTACATTATGTTTTTTCGCTCCTTTCCCTCCATAAACCAACGGCGCTGCTCATCTCTCTTTAATTGCGCGGCAGTTGGGGGATGCAGATGCGCACAGATGTGCGAGTGCAGGAGGGCAAGAAGAGCGGCGGAGCAAAAAGGATTGTGTAACGTAGTTAAAGTGATGAGGCTGAGGTCCTAAGTGACCCCGCTCGGATGTGAGCATTGTCTGTGCGCTGATGTGGATGCGAGGGAACGGGGAGGACAGGAAGGCCTGCTCCTCGCTCCTACTTAGAATTCAACTCACACGACTATCACTTATGAATATGGTACATTTACTTTTTTCAAAAGTTCCCGCAAAATAAACTTGTGTCAAAGAAAGTCACGAATATGCAGATTTTTTGTTTTCTGTTTGTACGGTGCAAGTGAATACGTCTATTGCTTTATTTTAGAGCTTCTGAGAGTTAGTTAAACATAATGCCTGGGAAAATATTCAGAGATGTAATTAATCCTTTATATTATTTATTGTTACCATAAAATGTATTCCTCATATTTGGTAAATTATATTCTTGCATTTTATTTTAGCTCTAGCCTCTTCTGGAGTTTGACACATACTAGAGACTAAATGTCAGGAATTCTTGGCTTCATGTCATTTATTTAACCCATAAGAACCCAGAACCATTAACCCTGAAAGGTAAATTATGTGAGTTATACCATAGGTCAAGTGGGCCACATGAAACATATTTCTTTCAGAATAATACTTTTCATTCCCAAAGATCTTTATTCTGACATCTATGTAACTTTGGGCATTAGTGGTAAACATTTTCCATAATACGATGCTTAGTATATAGTATATATATAGTAATATGTCACTTTTGGGACATATGATTTAAGTTCAGACATAAAACCTCATAAGGAAGAGTCTGGGGGAACCGAAGTTTTTGTTACACCGCGTCACTGTGGAACCTTATGGGTTAAAATCCTGTCTCCCCTATGTTTCCAAAGTAAAGGACAAAATTACTGGGGTACCATTTTAAAACATCTTAGTACTGGACACCTGTTTTCCCAGGTTCAGGTGCACGAACTTGCACGAGTAGATTTTCTTAATCATTTGAGCCCTAGGTTTTAAACTCTATCCACTTGAATACATAATAATGCAATGTTTTATGTAATGATCATAGGTCATCACTTGCTTAGTGTTAGTCTTTTTTTTTTTTGTTATATCAAAATGTTGGAAAATACCAGAAGCAGAAATATCGTGTCCGTCTGTGTGTGTAGAATAGAACAGAGGCCGAGGGCTCTATATCCCCGTCCCTGATCCAGTCATATCTCAGCTTAATGAACATGACTGTGAGGAAGGGGACGCTCAGCAACATGTGTCAATACACACCTCTCAGCATCTGCTTTTTAACTATATAATGAATCTTTCCTCAAAAGAAACATGTAATGAGAGATGGGAGACGATCTCTCTCTCTCTCTCTCTCTCTCTCCCACTCTTTTTCTGGTCCTGACATGCTCACACACACAAATTACCAGGATGAGGTTAAAAGAGCGTCGGATCATGAAATGTCACGTCGGTACTAATGTAAAAGTCAAACAGTGAAGGGGATCAAAGCCGTACAAAATGTGTCTGACACTGTGTGTGTGTGTTTGTGGCGGGACGAGGGTCCCTTCCTGTCATGTCCTCCTTTTTAAACCCCCCCCCCCCCCCCCCCCCTGCACCTTCGGAACATAAAATAAATAAGTAATACTTAATATCGTCGTGTGTGATTGAAGGGGCTGTGGAATGGAGGAGTGAAGAGCATCGCCAGATGAAGTGAAGTGTTGAGAGGCGTGATTATTTGTGCTTCACTGACGTCTTATTTTTCAAAGTGCCACTAAAAGCATGAGAGACTTATGTCACTTTTCCGCGCTGGGAGCACGGAGGAGCTGATGGCTGATTTGATAAGAGATGAAAAGAAAGGTAGCGCCTCTTTTTTTTTGGTTTTTAAGACCTTTCCTGACGCTTCAAGTGGCTCCAATCGCGTTCTCCGTGAGGCCGTGCGATATTTATGGCCGTGTGCCCACAGCCAAAGCTAATATTATGAGCTTCCGCCGTGCCATCCATATTGTTTTACCTCCCGTTGCCTGCGGAGAGGAATAAATAAAGGTGCCTGCCGCCCAAGAGTGGCATCGGCAGTCTCAGGCCTTTCAAAGCACTCCTCTTCCTCCTCGCAGGTTGGAGAGAGAGAGAGAGATGGGAAGAAAGGGTGGTGGTGGTGGTGGTGGGGGGGGGCTGTCACTTCGGGTTGGGTAATTTTTGACGTGCACGTCAGGGGCCTTGACAGGGGGAATGTGGCCGGCTTGTACATTAGAGCGGGGCTCACAGGCAGCCGAGCGCTGGGGACAGGTAGTAATGCAGTCCCAGAGAGTGCTGCTCATCTGCTCACACTATGTACTTGTCTGGTGCCACACGAGGGTGCCCCCTGTCGCCCCCCACCACCACTCTTCACCCCCCGCCCGGCCCTCTGCAGAAATGACTTTAGTCAGAGGGAAGAATCCATTTACAATGTGTGCTTTATAACATCTCCTTGACAATGCAGTAGTGGATTAGAGACATTTGTGATGAATCTTTTATAAAGACTCCCCCCCCACCCCACCCCCCACAACCCGCCAAACCCCTCCATCTTTCTTTTTCCATGTGCACGAGGCTTTTCTGGGTCCTTGGCGCGCAGCGTGTGCACATGTGTCTGTTCGGATGTCATCGCAACAAGATGGGGAGAGGAGATAGCAGAGAGAGAGAGGGGAGGAATGAAAGAAAAAGGACGGGAGTGACACGGAATCATCAGAGCGGGGGCCATTAAAATTCATCTGCGAGTCACAATGGCTGCCACGATAGCGGCGTGAAACTTTCCCCTTTGAAAGCGAACGTCGCCCGCTTCCCCCCCCCCCCTCGCAACCAGAGACAGAGCGCTCCTCTGTCCCCGTCAATTCTTCAACCGCCGTTTTCCTGACGTTCATTTCGTTCATTTGCATATAACGGGGTCTGTCTCTCGTTCCGTCCCCGGGTTCGAGCGGCGTCGTTCCATTTTCCCGCTGCTTTAGAAATGCACTCCGGGCCTTTGAGGAAATAAATAAATATATCCTGAAGTTGACATGATGTTGTTCTACATTATTCCCTTTGAAAAGCGATTTTGTTCGTACTTAAAGGTGCCGAGGGAACACTCTCAAGGCTAACCGACACACGTGGTTGTCTGGCCTCGCCGTGCCTCCTGTTTGTCTGTTCTGTGCTGTTAACATGGGCAGATGCATACTGGATGTTACAATCCTGACCGACTGAACTCTGCTTTTTTTTTTCAGTGCACGGACCTCCAGCACTCTAGAGTTCTCCGTGCAAAGAACTTTTACTTTTACCACAATTTTGTTTTTTTAGGGAACTTGGTCTGTGGCTCTCCACAAACAAGACTTAAATATGAGAAGAATTCATGTAATTACTCATCAATAATATTCATGAAGTTGGATAGAGGTCAGCTTCCAGCAATGGATACTCTCCTTCCTGTCATCTCCATTCCTTCCAGTGCATATCTTATTTCTGCCAGGGTACCAGTTTTCCCGTTTCCCTTTTTCCCCCGGCTCAGGCTCACCTGTCTGCCCCCATTGTCCATTTGAAAGAGCAAACAGCGGCAGACTCACTGTGAGGACTACAGTGAGTCAATGCAAATGCTGCGTGGAAGAAGAAAAAAAATATATATAAAAAATTGATCACCTTTCCATTTGAATTCAAGGTAGGCATCACTTCCCATAAGCAGACCTGTCTCTTTAAATCAGAGGAACTGTCGCTTCTGTGACTGCCTGTTTACAAAATACGAGGCTGAAAATGAGACCTGCTCCCTGCGGACAAGCTCCTTGTATAAATATAAATAATGAATATTAGATAAATAATTTCTGCCCCTTTAATAATGCACAACTTGACGAAATTCACTTACACTGTGAAACTGGAGAATCGGACTAAAAGTAGATAATGCAGTAGTACAATAAGGGGTTAGGGGTGTGTAGCGGAGGAGCAGGACAGGTTAGATGCTTTCATGACCCTGGGGTCACCTCAATTAATTCATGGTGCTCAGGTGGCGATGGACGTTCAGGTTAAAACTCTAAGTTCGTAGTAACACTGTCAGCTCGCATACAATAATTATTATTATCAATTTGTTTTAATTAATGCAGAGTAAAACCCCCCCAAAAAAACGGTTGAAGATAAAAAAGTATTTACATCCCCCTAATCAGGGGAATATGATGCAAGCCAGAGCCCGGTTCCAGTTTTTCCGCTCCCCTGGGAGAAGGTGGACATGGGAGTTTGGCGGCGGTGGAGGCAGGAGAGCACGCCTCCTCTGCTCCGCCACCACCCGGGTGTCTACTGGAGAGAGAGAGGGGGGGGGAGATTTGATGAATGGTTAATTATGAAAACCCTTGTGCCAAAGCTAAAACTCTAATTAGCCTTAATTGGCTAATTGGATGGAATTGGTGGATGGCATAAGCGTAATTGCCCCCTTTTTTTTTTCCAAAGTATTTAGCGCAAAATTAAGTATGCAGCTACAGCAATGACAATGAAGTCAATTTATTGCTTTCCCCCTCCTCCTTTGAAGTACATGACAACATTACCTGACCCTGAACTTGTGCATTCTCCTGCAAAACTCAGCGATCGCTTCTTATTTCAAGCCGGTTTGGTTTCGCCACGTTTTCTGTGCACAAAAGCAGCGCCGCATTGACTTGTTGTGCTGCTGCCAAAAGGCTAATAAAACCCTCAGTGAAAGCGGCCCGGCTTTACCTCTGACCCGCTGATTCACACCAGAGGAGACGGATTGCGTAGAAAAAAAAGACCTTCACTGAGACCGTCGACTAAAATACAAGATTTTTCTCTCTTCTTCTCACCTCTTTTCTTTTTCCACGGCGCGCAAAACTCGCAGCGAGTATTGGAGCGGCTCAAGGTGCTCAGACTCTGTGCTAATAATACCATCTAGAATTCACGCCCTCCATATAGGTTAATGTGTTTTTGCCCAGAGGGCCCTATCTACCTCAACAGCAGAACTCTCTCTGCACTTCCATTAAGCAGGAACACTGCCGTCTATTAGCTGCTGTGGAGTGTGTACAGAGCCAGAAGTGAGAATGCGTGCTGCAGCCTGTACAGACACTGTGTGTGTGTGTGTGTGTGTGTGTGTGTGGGTGTGTGTGTGTGTGCGCGCTCAAAGGTGCTCTGTAGTGCATGGAGGGTGTCACTACCTGGAGCTGCCCAGTGTGCTGTTAACTGTTGCAGGAGAACAATGTTATGGCCCCTGACAGCTTGTTAAAGGCTCCACCATGTTGGCGCCGCTCCCGCCGTGTTGTGTATTGAACGCCGCGCAATACACACAACACGTATTTCGACACGCGCGCGTTTGCTAACATGTGAGGAAGTAAAGGGGCAACACGGCGGAATTTTTTTTTACTTTTGCAACCTCATAAAACAATGCAATTTGATTTCAATATTTGGTATATATACTTCTTTAATAGCTTGATATAGTTGTATGTTGTGTGAGTGATATAATAATAGAGTGAAGGACCCATTCATACCAGGTCATTATAGTAATATAATGACCTATCATTAATAAAAAGATGAACAAATAATAGCATTTATAACATTTTCCACTTTATATACCATGTGCATGCTATAGAAAGAAGGGAAAAATACATTTAAAAATTATATTAATGTCCAGGATGCTGTCATTTAAACTCATTACAGCAATGGAAAAAAAATACTGTACCTCAATGAGAATCTGGAACCAAGACATGTTTTATTTTTTTTTAATGAGTTCAAGTTATCTTATTTAGAGATCAATTTAAACAAATGACACAAAAGTGGAAAAGGAAGCGTGACTCTTAAGTCTGAAGGTCACGTTACGTCAATTTTATTTGTAAAGCCCTAATTTACAAATCATGTATTTGCTCCAATGGTGTTCACGGTTTGAACCACAGCTTGTGTTAATACGATGCAGCAATGTTGCAGTTACAGTTTTCCTCATAGAACATATTTAATATATATTAAAATGAAAAAAAGTGTTTTGACTGTGTTGTCATATTGGAATTTACATTTAAACTTCTGATTTAAATTCATATTAATGAAATTTATTATCTTGCTCTGTTAATTAATTAATATGTCCTTATAGCAGTTAGTAGTGTTATAAATGAATTCTATGTATTCTATGCAGTGTAGTTTTGAGTGTAGAACATATTTAGTCTGTTTATAGATCAATACAAAATCAATTGTACAATATCCAGCAGAATTTATGTTTGGATGTAAACATATCTCATATTGTTTCACGGCTTGTAGAGTTTATTTTTGTTACATTTACTGTTAATAAATATGTAATTATATAGTTTTTAATACTTTCTACTTCTATCAGGGTGATAATTAACTTTATATTTTTATGTTTTTAATCAAAATCAGACAATTTCTGATCATCACTGAGAGACTTTTTAATTCATTCATTTGTTTTTTTACAGTTCCTTCTGTAAAGAACTTGCATTATTTCAGTGTTCCGACACGTGGAGGTATTTTCTCCAGATGCGGCGTCCTCCATGTTTTGTGTCAGCCTGACCCCTAGTGGACACCCAGTTCACCCACTGGTGTTTGACTCTCCGAGTTACACGAGTACTGTATCACACAAAAAACTGAAAAAAAGGAAAACATCTATAAAACTTGTATATATTTTGTTAAAATGAATAAATCATCTATTGAGATGTTTTGATTGCGTTTCACAAGCAACACATGTCCTGAATTGTTTTGCAGGAAAGTATTCAAGCTGAAACGCCTCAGGCCCTCAGCACTGGTCCGTGTCTATGAACACGTATTTGTATTTGCGGGAGACTAAGACATTATTCATAACGTTTGATGCCAAAGTCAATAACGGCCCGTACAGAAACGGGAGTTTAAATTGCTCTCAATTCTCTGAACTGCGGTTCAGCGCGTCTGCCTTTGACAACAATAACTCAGCCATTGCATATGTATTAAAGCCTGAATACTCTTCAGAGATGCAATGCATATATTTGATGAATTCCATAACTGAGTGGACCCGGCTCATAAAAAAACAGCAGAACTAATTAAATGGATAAAAGATATATACGGCCTCCTTAGAGTATGTAAAATTAATACCAGACCAAAGACCTGCCTCTGAGCCACTCTGAGCACAGCTCGGGAGTTTTGACGCTTGGCGGATGAGGCGTGTTCACGTGTACGCTCACGTGCATGACGCCTTCCTGTAGGTGCATTCTGCTCATGACACTAGAATCACATCTCTCTTTTTGTCTATTTTATTCTCACGCATTCATCTGCGACTCATCCTTCATAAAATGACATACAGTATCAGCTGTTATGTATGCAATATAATATATGTAGATGAGTAAATAATCCCAAAATAAAATCTATTAATTAATGGGAAGTTTGTTCAACTCCAGGACTCCTTGCTGACTTCAACCATATTCGTATGATCGCTGTTGATTAATCTCATGAATGAGTCCAAAATAATTCAGTTAATCATTTGATCTATTATATAAACTGTTGATGGGCATAAAAGGCCCAGAAGCTAGAATCAGGAAATGTTGGCATTTCTCCTTGAAAAATGACCAACGCCACTAATTTGTTATCACAATATATTTTCTTTCTTTTGAATTGACTAATCCATTAGTCAGAAATTGTTTCGGCTCTTTGTTCGAAAGTTGCTTTCCTCGAGGACTTGTCTGGGTTGGTCGTATTTAAATGCTCTCTCTCTCTCTCTCTCTCAGATACGTACACACAGACAGGGTCCTTTTGCTGACCTTAATTTCTTTCTGAGGGAGCCTAAGGCAGGTGGTCACCCCTGTATTTTTATTCTGGGAATAGTCCACACCGAATCACCTTGACTTGTCGGTGCCCTCGCTTCCATTTCATCCTGTCACCCCGGCGCAAGGAGAGGAGACGGGAGCGTTCTTTACGACTCGCCCCTTAACAAAACATATTTCCATTAGCAGATGAATCTGTGTCACGTTGGGTGCCAATCAGGAGAAGCAGAACTCTGGATTCTTTATTTGGCATACCAGGTGTAAACGGAAGGTCAAAGCCTGTACTGATCTGTTACCTATCTCTATATAGGGAATGGTGCAGACAGCACCTGTTAAACTTAAATCAATGCAACTACACTTGAATAATCACTGTTGTACTGATAATTCTAATTTTTGGGTAACTGCAGTTGCTATAATCCAACTATGTGCTGTAACAGTTGTTTGCATTGTTTTAACTGACTTCGTTATAATCAACAGTATTTCTGCTGTTTAGTCCCCTTACTTGTGCGTTATCGTGCAAGCAGCTGCAGTTCCCAGAATCCCCCAGCAGAGCGCACGCTGATGCAGCTCCCTGGAGGAGGTCCGGCCCTGCCAAGTCGCCTCGGCCTTTTACCGCGCACGCAGGAAGCCATCATTTATTTTCGGAGCCCTAGGCTGGCATGGCAGCTGTGAGACTGACGGAGGGTGAGGAGTTGGGAGGGGTGAGGAGGGGTGAGGAGGGAGGGAGGATGGGTGAGGAGAGGAAAAAAAAGGAAGGGAAGCGGGGCAACTTAACGCCAGCACATGTGACACAAAAAGCATTGTCCTGATTTAATGGCTGTGAAGTCTTGCCTCCCCCTGGTCCAAGAAAGCTGCTGATGCTTAATTAGGACGAGCATTCATTCAAGCACAGGCATAAACACACACACACACACACAAACACACACATACACACACGCCTCAGTCCCAGCCTTGTCAGGATTTCTGCTCGCAGCCCCGAGCGAAGATGATTCAATCCGGCTCTGCCTTCGCAGGAGATGAGTTATGAAGACGGAGGGCTTTCTGTTGTAGACGCGCCACAACATTTTCAGTCTACTTCCCGCGGTGGAAGGCCATAAAATTGTCACCGGGCTTTAATGTGAAGAATTAAACCTCTGATGAGTCATCAAGTGTAAAAATCAAACAGGCCCATGGTCTATGATTCATAACTATACAGGGAGTTGTAAGCTATGCTCTGTAATGACAAGAGAAGGGAGAGAGGAAAAAAGCCAATGAGCAGCGAGGGAGATTTCATCCTCAAATTTGCTTTTTATGTGTCCTGGTGTAACACTGTTGGATGGAGGTTCTGACGGGTACCACCGACTAAACTGTTAAGATTTACACATTTTAAATGGGTCCTTTTACATTGGAACTGGAGAACGTCACAGTTTTGCCTTTCCTTTAATTGGATTCCAGACAGCAAAATAAGATATTATTACAGTATGATATTATGTTTAATCACATATATGCGGTATTTTGTATATTTATGTATCATTTTTTATATTCGTGAAATCTCTGTGTAATTTAAAAATCTCTGTATAATCTATTAGTTACAACATTTGATTTTTTTCCCCATTCTAAAACAAATTTAACCTCTTTTGAATGTTTAATCCAACATGTTTTGATTGATTGACCTTCATCATGATGTGGATTATTGATTGTCTGTTATTGATAATATGAGTCTCTCAGTAGCACACACAGATGAGATATTGTGCAGTTAACATGTATATGCAACAGACTCGACAGAATCTCTGTTCATATACTTTTAGTGCGGGTTCCAAAGCAGCATGAGTCACAGGTTGACCACGGCTGCAAACTCACTGTGAAATGCTGGATGAATTTTTTACGATCTTGCATGCAACGAGCCCCACACAAATACACACTGAAGTGTTTTTTTTTTTCAATGAATTAAAGGTTCAAGGTACTTTATTAGTTTCTTTATTAGTACCCAAGGGTAAATTTGTTGTGCAAGTTGTGGGAGATTCAGCATCAACAACAAGACATCAGAGCAATACAGATCTAAAAAAAACTGCTGAATAAAATACGTTAAAAGAAGGATCATCATTTCAAAAATAACGTAAGGTCATACACACACTCGCTCACTCAAAAGCCTATAGAGTTGTGCGTGGGTGAAGTGCGTCATTTCTGCTCGAGCTTTGCTTAGTAATGCACTGCCTGCAGGTACAGAAGCATTTCTGTGCCGTTTTGTTCTCCACCCGGGGGCCACGAACCGATGAAAAAGCTGGAATTGACTGTGGTTGGAGACGAGCAGGAGCCTTGCTAGGCAGGCGTGGGGGGGAACAACCCGCGACACTCACCTGTACGCTCTGTATCTGTCACCGTTTGGTTGGGAGTTTTTTAGAGAGTGGACATGACACGAGGTAAACTCGATAACAGACTGATAAAAAAAAAAGTGTTTATCGATGTGACAGTTTTCCCAGTAGAACAAAACAAGATGATTTTTTTTTTTTTTTTCACGCGCTGCCTCACAATCCTTCTCAAAGATCAATTTCTGAGCCTGAGACTGTCCCAAGACGCCTGTCAGCTTTTACATAGTCCACAGTCAATCTATGAGCATACACTTCGTTTTGGATATGTTTGGCTCCAAGAAGGATTCCACACACACACACACACACACACACACACACCAGGTGACAAACTCACCAGTGACTGGACCTGTTGTTATTTAGCAGGCTCACGATGACTGACTCATCTGCAAAATTCCAATATGGCCTTGTAAGTTAAAAAAAAAAAAGCCCTGCCGGTTGCTGCATAAGAATGCACCCACTTATGAAATGAGAAAATTCCCTTCTCCATTATCTGGAAATGCATATTTCTTAATTATTCATCGCGAGGCATTGAAGCACCCAGGTCTTTTAAATTTTTCATTTCTGCTCAGCTTCAAACAGTAGATCTTGTGGAGGGGACCCAGTTTTGGGGTGTGGGAATTGCTGCAGGGGCGAAGCTGACAGGATTTTCAGTCTCGAGGCACCTCTCACTGTTTCATTACAGCAAAGCAAAGGAACAAATCCAGGTCAATTAAAATAAGGAACAAGAGGGCTGAGTGAGTGGCTGGCTGCAAGTGGGATCGCCGTCCGTTTCCGCCACAAGAGGGCACAAGCAGCTCAGAAATGTCCTGGAAATGTTGGAAAAACAAAAGGCAGAAAATACAGTGCAGCCAGCGAGCACACATAACCAAAACATCACCTTACACATAGAATATTACATCTTTTGTCACAATAAAATAAAAAATGAATAAAAAATGACGTAAGAATATGTTTTAAACTGGCAATTTGTAGGCCCTGTTGGAGGCAGAGGCCCCTTCACTCGTGGCACTCTGTTAAAAGTCTGTCAGATGTCCCCTCTCCTGAGCTTACCTTTATATCTGTCTCCTCCATAAAAGCCGCTCCTCCAACACTGTTGGCGCCTTCTGCCAGAGGTGTGTGTGTGTGTGTGTGTGTGTGTGTGTGTGTGTGTGTGTCTGTTGGAGAGCTCTACTTTTCCCGATGGTCGTTAAGAACTCTCAAAGTGACACGCCCACGTAAAAGCATCAGTGGCTATAACCTGGGGAGTGTCACATTGGATTTAATGGCCTCTTGTTCCTCGCGCTGCGCTGGACGGGGAAGTCATATCTTGATGTGAAAGGTGCTCTCCTTCATCTGCCTCATAATATGTTGTGACGCAAATGTTCACACACATCCCCTCTCTCTCTCTCTCTCTCGCTCGGCCTCGCTCACACACACACACACATACACACACACAGACAGACAGACAGACAGGAGAGAGAGACCTCGCTAAAGGCTCAAGACTGAAAGGCTGTAATTGTGTTTATGACAGTGGCCTGACCCTAATACTGGCTCATGTCCAGTATGCAAGTGTGTGTGTGTGTGTGTGTGTATGTGCGTGTGTGTGTGTGTGTGATGGATAAGAGGGCTCGCTGTGTGTTCCTGTGCACTAGGTGCGTGCGTGTGTGTGACTGTAGCCTCCTTCTGACCTCTCTGATGGCCAGAGATGGGCTGAAGTCATAACTAACTCTCCTGTCTGGCTTTACCCTTGTGCAATATCACCGGCTCCCTGAGTGCAGCGAGTCACACCGCCAGGCTTCTCTCTGCGTGACTGTGGTGCACGCGGACTGGAACAAACAATCGTGCTATGCAACATGTCGATACTCTTCAATCCGTCTCTGCCTCATGTGGCAGCTGACAGTTTTGGAAGAAGCAGCAAATCAGCATTGTAACAATACTCTATTACATGGAAAAGTCCTGCTTAAGAAGAATATTGTATATAAGAACAAGTATTATTAGCTTGAAAAATTGGATTAAAAGTAATGGTTTAGTTCTTATGATTGATACATAATATATGATCTATGATTATACATGAACGTGTTATAATTATTATTATCGATATATCTGTTTGTAGCTGGGTCAGGTAGTTTAGTCCAGTGGTTGCCAACCTAGGGGTTGGGCTCTCCTAAAAGGTCAGCAGACGCGAGCGGATGTTAGAGGATAGAAGAAAAAACGAAATTTCTGATACACAAATATATTTTCAATTTTTAAGATAAGATAATCTTTTATTTGTCCTTCAGTGGGGAAATTGCATTTGTAAAAGCAGCAGGGACAGAGAAAAAAGAAAAGAAAAGAAAGATTGCATAAGGTATATAAAAATAAATATGTGAATAAATCAAATATATACAGTATAATATAATACGGGATATAATACAGCTTAGCCCATAGCACCATATATTTGTTTTTTAACAGTGTTTGTTGTAGAGTCTTTTAGACACTAGATACTTTCAAGTTACTTTCATTTATTGTTTTTTGTTGAAATATTGGATCATTGGAACATTTTTTGGAACTATGCGAACAATTTGGAGAAAAAAAAGGTTTGTATTTAGCAGAGCTGTTTACAAGTGTGTGACCATGACTACACTCTATCGGTTGTATTTTAAAAGCTTGTTTAAAATTGTGTCAAATCTTCATCTTCAGCCCACTCAGATTTTTGCATTAAAATACTGATTATAGTATAATTATTATAACTTAATGCCTGCAACTATCAAAAGAGGAAAGTTATACTGAGGCATTTCTTTGTCTGGGTTATTTAAACCCAATGAAAGCGTGCCTCATGAACAACGAGGCGGGCCTCCTTTGCTTTATTTTGCTGTAGCCAGAATAACACCACAGACTAAACAGCAGAAATAAGACCAAAAACCGGAACAACAGCGGGGCTAGAAGCCACTGCACTGTGGTACTGGAGGGTAAAGGTTCACGTCTCGACTCCTGACTGCCGTGCAGACATTTCCACTTCCTCAACATTTCATCTAGTGACACACAGCCGCCCGTGGCTGTTAGTCTGAGAGGAAACAACAACAAAAGACTTTTTCTGCAGTAACCGTTATTACCATTTTGGGCGCTCGCCAGCAACACTCCGGATTACCTTGCACGGCAGACAAATTGGCAATCGGAACGCCGGTGTAATGGAGGCTAATTGCCTGAGTGCAGGGTTAGTTTGTATTTCATGCAAATCTCATGTGTATAGTAGTGAGACTTGGCTGATAAACAGGACAGGCGATAGCCGCTCTGAAGCAGGAGGCGATTGGAAATGTCTCTTTGACACAGAGTGTTTACCTCATAGTCACTAATTATTTCTCGCATGCATTGATGACCTCAGCCCTAACTTCATTATTTTGTCCAATTCTAATCATGCATTAAAGTTGCACAGAGAATAAACTTACGCTTAGAATAATTACATACTCCGGTTGTATCCCTCCTTCCGATCCTTTTTGATTCTTTCTGTCTTCTCTGACAATGACGAAATCTAAAATGTGAATGATTCTGCTTCCAAGTCTCAAGAAAGTAAAATCTTAGCTGAACTACGATTTTACTTTCTTGAGACTACACTTAACGGGCCAAGTCCTCACTTAAAGTTAAAGGATCCATAATTTACACATCTCCTGAGTTTTAGTTAAGGTCTTTATATCCATAAATATATATTTTTATGGTTCTAAGCAACAAAAAAACATTATAATACAGTTTTACAATACCTCCTCTCTCAAACTACTCCCTGCAGAACAGCTTATTTTGCGTCTGTCATATTATTTTATCAATGAGCCTCTTCTCTGATTGGCTGATTTGAACAGCTGTGAATGGAGGGTGGGTGGTGACTGAATAGTTGTGACATCATAACTTCACAGAACTCCCGATGGCTGTTTTTTTAGGGTCCACATTCTGAAATCGGGCTGTGTGCATTTCTCTGTGTGAAGCATTGGAAAGTATTTATAAATTACCCGGACCGCAATGACCTCCTTCAAGAAATCGAATAAATTCTAAAAATTATCCCTGATAAGGAGTTCCATTTTTATATTTCAGCATACAAGAGAGTACGCCGCATGTCACCTGGCCCCCCTAACCTCACCTCTCCTCCCTGTCACATGTCTGGCATTCTCTTTAAGACCAACACGGATGATGCAACCAGTAAAAACAACGTTCGCCCTTCGAGAAGAAGAATAGACAGGATGTGCTTGTGCTGTGTTTGTGTCCTTGTAGCTCATTGTGGCGTAAGGTCAGGTCATAGTAAATAATGCAATATGGTTACCTTGTATTAAGTAAGGTTTTGAGCAAGCATGTTTCCCAAATAGGCCTTTACTGTGTGTGAGAGCCGGAGACCCATTGGTGTTAAAGTTTAAGCCTCATGGACTGTTAAAAAAAATCCTTTCAGCCTGTTAAGGACTCACTGATAAAAGAAATCACACCTTTACCTTTACCAAGTATGTGGTTCTCTTGAAAATGAATGGGACTAAATAGGTTTATTCAAACAGTTCCTGCAGGTAAAGTTTGACTTTTTTTTATGAAGTGCAAATAAATGGAAACTAATTTTCTCCATAAACATTTCATGACCTGACCTCAGATGGTTATAGTTTAGTAGAGTAGTAAAAACTAGATCCCTCTAGACACTTTTTATTGTATGAATTGTGTCATTGTACGAAAGTAGCATGTCATAGAAATCTGTAAAGGGTTAATTTATTGATATTGTTAATTGGCTCATAACTGACATAGTGGAAAGTTCAGAGCCAAAGCATTGGATGCATCTGAAAATATTGTAATCATTAAAAAGTTATTCCATTGGAATAATCATCCATCACAAAGACCAAACGAGTCCTGAACAGGCTGTTAGGCTGATGAGTTTTTATTTATTTCAACATTCATTAGGAACAGTCTGTAAGGGCTCATGTGGAGCACGTTACTGTACCACACAAGACTTTTTCCAGCTTTAGACTTTTCTGTTCTCCACATCGCATCGAGTGAATTCTCAGTAAGAGCAGCAGTACGGGTCTCTGGCCTCCTGAAGGGGTACCTAGTCACGCTCCTCTAACCTTACCATCTGCATCGCGCTGCCATTCTGGAGCCCAGATAAATCACAGAAGCCCCTCTCCACACTGGGAATAGCTCCTTTCCAGATAAGAAGGTCAGAGGTCACGTTTCTGGCCAAGGTTGACTGTCCTCGGGGCTAAATAAAGAGCCTAGGGGTTGCAGAGCAGCGCGGGCTCTCACACTCAATTAAGATCAGAACAGCCAACAAACTTGAACTCGGATTTAGGTTACCGCAAGACTACCGAGTGGAGCAGGGAGCCTTTTGGTTGCAAAGAAAATCAGCGATGAACACACTCAGTCTCCATGTGTTTGCAGAGGAACGGCCATAACTGATTAATGGATCAATAGCCGAACACGGAGGGCTCCGTTTATTAATCAGTAGCAGCTGTTTTCAGCATTAGTCGGCCATTGTGATGCGCTTTCTGGAGGTGTTTGTTTATTCTGAGCTAACCCAACAGGACCTCTGTCCCAGCCGGCGGAATGTGAGAGGGGAGAGAGACGCGCAGTGTGAGGGGTCAGCGCCATAATTTACATCCTAAACACATGACAGCCTGTCAGCCAGAGGTTAAAGCTGGTCAAGTTCACGCAGGACGGGACGGCACGGATCCTAATGCTCTGTGAGCAGAGAGGTCTCTTTACGCATGAAAAAACAATAAGCATGACCTTTGTCTGACTTACCGCGCATTTATCTTTATTTTTAACTTGTGTCACACCAAGTAACGTCCACGTGCGGGGCTGTGATTTTGTCATTTTGTGTGCGATATATATGCACACACGCGATGCATTCATGTACCATGTGGTGACTCACCTTGATATGGCTGAATAGATGTAACAAGACAAAAAAAAACAGGGAGAAAGGGTAACTAGGAACGAGTGTTTGGTGGAGTCTCCTTTAAACCTGGCAAAAACATTCGTATGAAAAGACTGAATAGATTTGCATAGCGGAAGATGTGTCCTTGTCCAAATGAGATGGAGGTACAGCCAAACATATTAAAAAAAAAAAAAAAGGGAAAACTGATTTCAGGTTGTCCTTGTCATCCTTTGATCCCCTGTGAAAAGGCTAGACAGTCATGCTGCAGTGATCAGTCAGGGTCAAAGTCATACTCCACTTTCCCTCCCCCTCCCCCCCTCCCCTCCACGGCCTGCGTCTCCGCTGTAGTTTTGCGGCTCTGGCAGCTGGTGGTGCTGTAAGACTTGGGTCCCCGCTCGCTTCTCTTCCCACATAACAAGGCTGTCACCTATCCTCTCCTCCTTTGTCCTCTCCCCCTCCATCACTCACGTCCGCTCGGCTCGAGCCTCTGCGGCGTCGTTTCCTCCGAGCCCCCCCGAGCCCGTCCGCCTTTAGCCGGGGTGACTGGGGACCGGTGGCCTACACCAACCACGCCAGCCAGAGGGTGGAAGAGAGGGGGGGGGGTAAAAAAAAAGCTTCTTAAAATAAAACTATGTGAAATGAAGGGTTGGTTATTTTCCCCACATGCAACGCGTTTTCAATGATTCCAAATGAAAAGACAGGTGGGTTTTTTCAATACTCGCAACCATGGACATGCAAAAAGTGACCGCATCCATTCAGCGTTTTGTTTTTGTATTTTGTATTCATTTTTTAAGAGCATGGTTCAATAGCACGACGTCTACCAGTAGGTCATTTTGTGTGAACGGTATTAATTGGGTTCCCCGTGAAGCCACACAGCCAGCGGCTCGGTTATGATTCCAGTGGGTAAATATTTGCCTGTACTAACCCTCACTAGGTGCCATGATTCTTTGTGTTGCACTGTGTACAATACGTTTCTGTGTACACATCACTCAGCGCCCATGTCTGCCTGCGTGTGTGTGTGTGTGTGTGTGTGTGTGTTGCGGCTCAACCAACCCCCCCCCCCCCCCCCCCTCTTCCACCCCAACATTCCCTTTCTACAGCTGCAGCTCGCCGGAGTTTGATCAATAACGCGTCCTTCATTCTCAAGTCGGGCCTGACCTTGGCAGCCTTTTGTCTCCTTCCAGGGGCCAGAGTGCGCATGTACAGGTTGGAAAACAAGGCTCTCAAAAAAAAAAAAAAGAATCCACCCTTGGAAGGGAAAAAAGAATTCCCCCTCTCTGCCTCCACACCACAGCATTCTCATTAAGAGCCTAATGAATCATATATTTATAGCTTTCTTATCTTAGCGTAATGAGGTGATGCCACTTTTGAACTCATTTGCTAAATTACCACGGGGGCCACACTGAAACACGGAATAAACTTCCAATTCCTTACCTATGCCCCCCCCCCCCCTCCCGCCCCGCGTTCATTTTCAAAGGGGCAACACGGATGTGGATCCGAACCCGATTTATGAACAAAGAGCGTTCAACACGCGGTCAGAGATGACAAAAGGTAAGCGGCGTGTTCAAAAGCACTAAAACATGGAATACTGCAGCAGAGGGCAGTGGGAGTTGGGATCTGACACATCCGTTTACGTGTTAATGCAGCCTGACATGGCCTGCAGGTGGCACCATTTATAGATTAGTCCTGCAGTCACACTCTTTATTGTGTTATCCAGTAGTGGATGTTTCAATGACCGGCGAGGGAAGACTGTGCTTATAGTGCTAGATATTGGATCCGCTGCATTAAAACGTTACTCCTGCATGCGTAGGTGCTCCATCATGTAGCCACCGTGCTCTGTGTGATTTACTTTACTGGAGGGAAAGCCTAAATTCAGATGCACATTACGGGATTGAAAGCAAACACTGGAGGTTCAGTCTTCACCGTGCAGATACGATCAGTAACATTACTCATGTTCAGTTTGAAAACAGAATTAGCTGGAGGTAATAAAACAGGATTTTGGAAAAAGTTGAAGTTCGTGTTGTGTTCGTTTTTTTTAAGGACAATAATTGAATAGTTCTATTTAGAACCAAACAGTCCATCATCAAATTACTTTATGGAGTAAAGTTTGATGTATATGGTACTGCACAGGCCATTCAGTAATGGGTTTCTGCAAGCCGGTCCTATCAAGATCAATTACAAAATGTGCACAGTCGCACTGACAAATTACAATATTATGTTCTAATCCTTTTGAAGCCTTGTAGTAAAACACTGGTAGATTTGGACTTCATTGCTTGCTCCGGGGATGAACTTTGAGCGAATGAACACAGCCATATTTATTTCACAGCTAAATTCCCACTGGCAGTGGAGAAGCCTGATAGACATTATTCAATAATTAAAACCAAAGATATTACAATATAAACTACAACCACCTGACAAGAAGTACAGATTTTGCCCCCTCCCAGTCATCCTGTTGTAATTATATTACTTCAAATCCTGCATTTATATTTGCACAAGTACAAAGGGGCTTCATTTAGAATTTGCCAGAATGTTATATCTTCCAGTTAACGTAGTTTCAATCATTCCCCTTATCTTAACAAAATATGCAAATAGGCGACTCGGACAAGGATGAAATACTACTAGTTGAGGAGCTACGGAGACTAAAGATCTAGCTGTCAGACAACAAGCTTTTATTACATCTGGGCAAGACAGAGACTATCCTGTTTGGCTCAGAGCCCAGGTTAAATAAGGTATCAGCACTAGATATTAAGATCGAAGGGGAATCTATCACACCAAAGTCCTTTGATAATTACCTGCGCTGAATACTTTATGAGAACTTAGAGGAAGCTTCCATGGCCTTGAACATCTTGGGTAAGGGTAACTGAGATAGATACCTACTATTCCTGGGAGGGCAACACTATATGAATTCTAAAACCTAGTCCAGTGTCACTTGGCCTACACCATTAGATTACTGACTTTTAAGTCTATAGCTTTTTTTAAGTTAAAAAGGTAACATCCACAGTGATAACACTAGACCTAAGGTAAAAGTCTGAACATCTATAGATTCAGATTCAAGATGGGAAATGAGAGTGGAACCAGCCGCCCTTCAAATAAGGACTTAAGGTTGCCTGGAACTTGGAGACATGGATATATATGTGTGTGTAAGCAAAAAGATTATGGGCACCAAATCAGATGTTAATCGAAATTCAGGATTTATTTACTTATTCCACTTTCACAAATAAAAAAACAAAAACATTCTTCAGTATTTCAGGCTTTACACGACCAAAATCAAACTCGTCCTTCGAAAATAAAAACAACAAAAATAGCAAAAAAATCTTTAGACTTTCCTCTTCTGGGTGCTGATGTACAAAACTGTGGAGAGAGAGGGGGAAAAAAGAAAACCATTAAAAATCTGTCTTTTATTTAGCAAATGCATTCATGAGACCAATCTAACAGTTGACACTTTCAAATATTTCCAGATACAGACAATACAGACAAACAGATAATCTAGGTGCAAGATTCTCAAGAATGAAAATAAAATATAGCAGAAAGGGTTCAGTCATTAGTTAAGTGTACCTCACATCTTTTTAATGCATTTAGCTTTTTTCAGGAAATTATACTTTATTTGAATATGTTTTATTTGCTCACACTTTAACTACAACTTTCAAGAAAATCAAATAACTGAATAACACAATGCTAATTTTCTCAACTGTTCCATTGTCCAGCATGACTAGCATTCGAGTAGGTATGTTACATGGCAGATTTTACATGAACCAAACTATTTCTTTTCTTCTATATAGTTATTGAGAGGTTTTACAATCATTTATTTGTTGAGGATGGATAGCAGGTAAGAGAGTAGGAGCGATCCTTATTTCTGTATCTTCAAGCTTCACATATCAACAGGGCAAAGTTTGCGTCATGGGGTTTAAAGGGACAATTTTGACTTTATTATGAATTATGCAAATGTAAAATTAAAATTTTTAAAGACATTTCCCAACACAGGTTATTAGAGGCCAAAGGAAGATGACATTTAAGTTTAAATGCCATGTTTTATAACTTTTGCTTAAATTTTATTCAACTAATTATCACAATTGTTACAATCCACCCATCTGTTTCTGCAATACAATCTGGGTTTCCATTATGAGGTAATTGCCATTTTTTAACCAGCAAAATCTGTTGAAGCCCAACACGTTTATACCCCTCTGGGCATGAAAATAATTCCCGTAAAGCACAATCTATCCTGTGTGGCCCAAACTGCTGATTTCTGTCTCCACCGTGGCAACAGAGATTGGGTTCTCTGCAGAACAAAATCAAAATGGCACAGATGAGTTTCCTTGGAAGGACAATGACATGAGGCGTCTGCTCGGCTCAAACAGCCTTCGTCCACCTGAGCAGCTGCAGCTCAGACACAGACAATGCTGCTGCCACCGCCAGCCCTGTCTTTTTACCTTTGATTCATTATATTTTAAATTTAGATTAAAAAAATAAGTGTGTTTTTATAATTAAAATAAATAATATGTGAGGGGAAAGTGAATTGTCTAGTGGGGCTCACCATCTCTGTATTAGCCTCATACACTCCTCACATGGGATTTTTTTTATTGATTATTCCACCAGTTTAAATCCCTGCTATCACCACCCCAAGTGAAGAAAATCCCTCCACAGGTTCAGGTTCAAATGAGCCAAACAAACCTGCAAACTGTGGGTGGGTGTGAAGGATCTTACCATTGTTTCCTCTTAGAAAAGCATCGCCATATTTGTTCTTGAGCTGCCCGTTGACATACTCCTCGGTCTGCTCTATGGCAATGTTCATGTAACCATCCAGGCAGGCCAGGACACCTGCAGAAGCACAGATGTAGCATTTCAAGTTCATTTTGCGCACCTCTTCGCAATTAACGGACACGATGGAATCATCATTCCTCCTGTTCATACTGGCTATTAAAAATCCCCTTCAAATTAAGAGTTGGGTATATCTGAAGCTCATCTGCGGTTTCGACACTCTGAGTTAATCATATCAAGTGGATATCTGCCACATTTAAAAAAGGATGAACGATTACGACTGCATATTTTTTTCTCACTTGAGGGTGTGTTCTGAAGACATATTCTAATGGCCAGTGGGAGAAGTACAATTGATTATAGCAAGAAAAACATATTTCAATATTCAGCTGTGCATCCAATGGCTTTTTTGGGACACTTAGAGTGGTGTGAATCCATCCTTCAACATTACCTCTGTAATCCACACCAGAGTTCAGTTTGACCACCACAGGTCTGCCGATGATCTGCTTCAGGAAGTCACTCGGGGTCTGTTTTCTGAGACTCATCTTGACTGTGATCTGAAGATTTGCAGGAAAAAACAGCGCTAATTAGGGTAGCAGATTATTTCAAGTAACTTAGCTACTTTAGCATCATACGAGCTAACCTCAAGAGTCTGAAGAGTCTCAGTTTCAAAAACAGGGAAGCGGTGCGTTGTATTTCGCCCCTACGTTTTCCTACATGTATCAAATATAAAATAACAGATCTTAACAGGAAGCCTAAATCTGTATGCCAATTTCCGCTGTATTTGTTTTATTTAATATTGCAGATTTTAATCTGCAAAAAAGAGGTGTTTTCGCTAAATATTCTGCTTTCGGCTGTCCAATTGTTTGTTTCAGTTGCACAGAACTTCACATCCGTGGGTTTAGAGAAAAATAGATCAAAACACACGAATCGTTTTCCGTTTCAATAAGAAATAACAAATGCTGAAGAAAACGAACACATGGGTACCTGGTATAACAACCTTGTCAACCTAGTAAACCTCTTTTTATATGTGACTCATGTGGGAAAATGCAGGGTAAGGCGCCGGTTCCCCATATTTTAGGGGATCTTTTATTTAGACAACAGCGTGTTGCAGCATGTAATGGCTTATGTTCATTTGAGCAAACGTTAACGTTAGCTTTAGCTGCTAGCGTAGCTAGCCCGCTAAACTCTTTATTGAATATTCTCCTTGCATTAAAATATGTGAGGACGTCTGTACTGGTGTATGTTATATACTTCAACTAGAGCCGAAGGAGACTGCTCGTACGAGGGGAAGAAACATGTTTATATATAATTATTAGAAACAGCTAAACGTCGTGCTGCAGTTCACGTACCTTTTGGTCGTTCTCAAAACGATTGTTTTCAGCATGGACCGTCGATCGACCAATCAGAAGCCAGTATGATACGGCGGCTGCATGGGGACAAATGTCCCAACGCGAAGAGGTGCATGAGAGAGAGGCACGTTGAAAATACATATTAGAATATTACTCGAGTTAAAGTCTTAAAGTGTCTGATATTTATTGTACTTCAAAAGGAGACACATTTTTGATCATATATATACGTATGTATTGAAAGTAAAAGTGAGGGTAAATGCTGTGAGTAAAAAAAGAAACAACAAGAATTTTGAATGTTATTCTCAGTGTTTATGCATCACTAGAGTGCCTCATGTTTCTATATTACACAACCTGAATTGGATTCCAAACTCTTGTATTAGGCGGTTTACAGTCTGTTTTCACCAAATTTTGATTTTATTTTGTAGTACGTACAAAATAATCGTCACTTTCTCTACACACACCCTGCACCTTAAGTATGCATTAGCTATGTATGTGTACATGTGTGTATGTGCGTGTATTTGTATGTGCGTATATATATACAAAATTAAAATGAAGCACAGACAAAATAACTAAGCACTGCAATGAAGTGTTCTTACCTTGTTACATTATACCACTGAAGAGAGCCATCTGCAGCGTCGCTTGAGAGAGACCTAGTTTGTCTAGAAGCATTTTCTATCAACAGATTGTTAATTTGCAGCACACTTGAATTACATAGGCCCACAGATTACCTTGTTTTTGTGCACTAAACAAACACTAAGCAATATTAAAAAAAAACACATTTTTTACCCCAAATTAGATCAGTAAAGATCATATTAAGTAAAATACTTGATTCTGTGCTATTTCCAAAAGTATTCCAATTAAGGTCTAATGCATTCTACTTGTAGCAATCATCCTGCTTTCACAACTTAATTAAATTCCATTCATTGGACATACTTAGGAAAGGTTTATATAATGTCAGGGTGAAAAGCAAGCTGTTAGGTTAAGAAAATTCTCCTTTGCCCTTCAAGACGGAATTGTGTCAAGGCACACATCCGTTAGGATACAAGAAAAATTCTGCAGTGCTGAAAGCTCAGTAGCCTCCATCATTCACAAGTGAAAGAAGGGCCTTGGGCAGACAGGTAACCAAGAACATGGTGGTCAGTATGAATGAGATTCAGAGTTCCTTTTGTGGAGATTGGTGAATCTTACAGAAGGACAACCGTCAGTGCAGCACTCCACTAATCAGACCTTTATGGTAGGGTGGCAGATGGAAGCCGTTCCTCACTAAAAGGCGCGCGGCAGCTCGCTCGATGTTTGCCAAAAGGCACCTGAACGCCTCGCTGACAGCGAGAAGCAAAATTCTCTGTCTGATGAAAGAAGATTGAACTGTTTGGCCACAATCCCCCAATGGCGTGTGTGGAGGAAAGGGGGCACTGAGCATCACCTCATTAATACCATCCCTGCAGTCAAACACGGTGGTGTCAGCATCATGCTGTGGGGATGTTTTTCTGTGGCAGGGACTGGGAGACTAGTCAGGATAGAGAGAGGCAGAGAGAGATGGATGTAGAAACATGTGGAGAAAACCTGACTGGGGAAAAAAACACAGATTGCTAAGGGTGTCAGGCTGGGGTGAAGTTATACATTACAAGTTTAGTTTAGCTCTCTGTTTTAGTTAAAGGACTCATAGTGTAAACTTTTGATATCTCTAACAAAGATAAAAGATTACAAGATTACATACCAGAAATCATCTTGATATAGTTTGTACACTATGTCGCTCAAAAAACGTCATACTAAAGTATGTTGTCCAAAACAGGACATAATACACTATGTCACTCAAAAAAGGTCATTCTATATTATGTGTATTATACATATTAGGTATGTCTCCTCTCTATCAAGCGTCTCTCTGGAATACAGGACAGATCTTTTTGTGACTTTCTTATTAATATTAATGAGCCTTTCCTCTGAGTGGCTGATTTAATGGCGGTATAGTTGTTGCATCACAACTTCATGTAAATCCTCATTAATTTGTGTCACCAGGATCTCTACAGTCTGTACAAGAGTCTGGTGTCTATTTACTGTTAAGTCTGGTCTAGAGCGCCTACACAAAAAACTGCATCCAGTTTCTACTGCACTGTGAATGTTACATGGCAATGCCATTCCATTTTTTGTAAATGGACAATAGCTCCAGCATTTCGGTTATTTAGTTAAATTTCATTTTCACATCCCAGGTGTTTGGGTTGCTTCCAAATGGATTTGTTTGTTGGGGGCTGATTTCACTTTCACTCCAGATAGAACATTAAACACATGTGAAACTGTCCCAGACTAGTCCTGACATCTTTTTTTTAACATAGTTCCTGAATACGGGCTGTGTTGCATGTCTCTGTGGATTTACCGTTTTGAAACATGGGGAAGTATCTCACTTTCTACGATAAGGGACCTTCACCAGGAACAGTCCACATCACTAAAATGTACAGTCTCCAGAACAGATGTTACACACTTGCCCTAAAACAAAATTGCAGATTATAATTACTAAATTATAAACATAAGGAACGAATCTTCACAGACAGAAAGCAGAGAGAGTTATAAAATACATAGACTGTCAATATAAACCTAAAAACACAATACATGTTATACATGTATGTAGATAAAAAGTAAAGATAAATACAAGTTAAAGACAAGAACAAAAGTTCTGATAACCCATAGCAAACAGACTTTTTTTTCTCTGTGGAAAAAGCCATTGGACACAATATAGCAAAGCTGCAATAAAACACACAAGCCAGACATTGACAGGAGACAAGAGACAGAAAGATAAGTTCACTTCAGTACATAGAGACACAATAAAAGTAAAACCACACGAGGAGAGGCATGCAGCTACGTGAAGGCAGAACGCCAATATAGCTGTTCATTAGATATATATATAACCATTCTAAATCAAATAAAAAAAACGTGTTTTCAGTTAAATAATATGTTTTCCAAATAAAAGATTTTTCAAAAGTGTTTAATTAATTTATGATTTCATGTTGCTGCATAGTTATGTACATTCCATCTGTCTTTTGAAGACATGCAGTAGAGAAATGCAAAACCACAATATGCCAACATGATTATTACAGCACTATATATATTTATGGGGAGATGACAGAATCATATACTTTTTAATTGCTGTGCCAGCAGCAAGTTTACTACCTGGAATGAACTGAATCTCACAGACATGTGTGACATGTATATCTAACGGGATGTGAGTGATGGCTTCACCCTCATGTTCTGTGCAATGCAACGTGTTCATTGTGCAGATTCTTGGTTGGTGCTAAACTTGTTCAATTCGGATGTAAAGTGCTGGTTCGTGGTTCAATCTGTCAACAAGAAAGGAGAGCGATGTCTGGATTGCGGTCTATAGTCTAAGTACAGAAACCTGTTCTCCATGGCATCGGTCTATTTTTTCTGACATGAAGAAGACGTCATATTTTATTTTTCCTGACATGCATAGACTGAGTTTGGAAAATCTACATTCTTTGTCAGTGCCTCAACCTCTTGGAATGAACTTCAAAACACACTAAAATCAATTTAGAGAAGTGGTTATGAATACTCATGCTCCAGATGTAACTTATCTTGTGTCTCATCATCCTCAATATCATCATCATTGATAGACACCCATGAATTAAGAAGCGACCTTACTTATCTCCTATAATTATTACTCTTCTAATAGTATTCCTAATATATGGTGATGTTGCAGGTTGAAAAATCTTTCTTAATTTCCTATTGTGTGGGTGATCTTAGCAAGACTGAGGTCTATCATATACTGTAATTTGATTATGCTACAGGTCTGTGCTGTGTTGTTGAAGGATAAGAGAAAGTCCAACATCTGATAAAACTGTAATTGCTGGGTGCATGACCCACACACTGCACAGCTTGGGAGGTACATGAAAAACGGTGTAGAGGGGAAATCGGGAAGAAATGGTCAGGCGGAAAGACAGAAGAGGATAGAGGGAGGGAGGATGTGCCAGTATGTGTTAACAGAGACAGAGAGGTAGAGAGAAAGAGAGAGAGAGAGAGCAAGGATGGGGGTGGGGGGGTTGTGAGAGGTGGAATCATAAAGTACTTCTTGTGTGTCTAGACAGGTTGCTTGTTAGCAGGGCATGGCTATAGCCCTGTGGAGGCTAGAGGTTAATTTGGTATCTGCTGCTGTGTTAAACTAAGGTCAGTACTACAAGTCCTTAAGTCATAAACAAGAGTGGTTAAGAGCCATGTATACACCTAGGCACCGGTTAATGAATATTCAATGAAGATTTTTTTTTCCCCTTGTCCCCTGTTCCCTTTCGTCGTTGCTTCCTTTGAAGGAAATTTTTGAAAGCAAAAACAACAGTTTATCTCCGTGGCCTTCACAAATGACCTCTGAGCACTTTCAATTACTTGTCCTTTACTATCATAATACGCTGCTCAGTCGTAATGGAACGACTTTTTGCTATTTAAAATGTGGCACACTCATTATGCAGCTCAACCCGTCATTTGACTGCTTAATACAACGAAACCCATAATGTAATAATTAGGTGGCCTTTTTTCCCCCTCCATGTCATCAAGTTAGTTTTATTAATTTTTTATATTGTGATATAAACGCTTTACTGTTGTAGCCTGGTAACTGGGTAGGCAAAGAAAAATATGCTCTCTCACAGGCAGATCGCGGTATCCAGGGACCTTGAGATAAGTGTGTTTTGCTGGTAACCTACAGAAAATCCATGAACGGTAGATAATAACTCACCTAAAATGGGGGTTAATTGTAAACACTGACACCGTGGTCTAAAATCCTCGTCAACATCGCATCCCATTTACCACAGATTATATGTCAATGACAGGCACACATTCTGCAGCCTATACATTATTTAGAATTAAATGCGTAGGAGGATACCTATAAATGACTCCATGACATCCCCTGAAATAGCAGCTAAAATCATGGGCATTAGTAAGCATTGCTTTTGCTTCCAACCTTTCTAACGGGTCAGCATTTGAGATTTTGTATCAAACAATAACCATCAGATACTGTAAACGCCTCACTACATTATCTTTTAGTTGTTTTTATGTACATTATTTTTTATGTGTTGTGTCTAACTGCTTCTGCTTTTTTTCAGTCCATCTTATTCTACTACAATTTTGTAACAAATATTAGCAGCATTTCTTTTATTACTATTATCTCGTGTCAGTTATTGAGGTGTATGTGTGAAGTAGTGTATTTGTAAAATACTGTTCTTTTATTGTTTTTATATTATCAACAACATATCAAGACAGTAGTAGTCTAAACCAATAAAGTGGTATTTTAAACTATTTACACTATTACACTGCTGTTTTCTTGAATGAAAGGGTTTTGTCTATACAATGTCAGAAAATTGGTAATGATTTTCCATAACCCCTAGAAAATGTGTTCAGCCTCACTTTTGAGGAGCTGGAACCAACAAAAATAACTCAACCGATCAATTGTCAAAATAGTAACTAATGAATTTTCTCTTGATCAACTACTTGATTAATCAACTGATCAATGCACCTCTAATTGTAATAAGTATTTATTATACATATTATATGTTATTGTGATGCATGATAATAATTCTTATAATCAGTATGGTATCAGTATAGCGGTTATGCTGAAACATATCCTTTGTCTGCCTTTTTTACTGACGATTGAATGTTAATTTAAAAAAAAGAATAATAATAAAAACGTCTAGACAAACATTGATTGACTTTCCTTCGAGAACGCTGTGATCCTCCAGTATAACAGTGGTCAGCCGGAAAGCACAACAGCTGTGCTGTCGATTGAGAGACAAATCCCAGCTCCATCTCTAGACCTCTTAACCCCAAGGAGCGGGCTGGCGAAATAGAAAGATTATGGTGACAAGAGATGCTATTGTAGGTGGGAAATGGGGGACTGGACTAAAGGAGGCGGTAGCTTGAGGTGAGTGGGAATCAGGCGTGGGAGGGGGGGGCACATCTCCCTTGTATCCTAAAGCAATATGCAGGATGGGGGCAGAGGTGGGGGTTGGTGGTGCAGCCACAATGAGGAGAAAGCCTGCGCTGACCCTTCTGAAGCCAGGTTTTCTCTTCGAGGTCAAGTTTGATATGGAGAAGATAATGGAAAAGCTTGGGGGAGTTTTCAAATAAAAAAAAAAAACACAGATGTGTAGACAGAGTGTCCCTGTTCTTACTTCTATGTAATCCCTATCTGTATGGAGGTAAGAGCTTTGAAGAGAAGTGGGAACCCTTCTTCTGTCGCAAAAAAAAAAAAAAAAGGGGGCCAGGAAAGCTCAGCTGCAGCAGTGTGGCTTGGTACTCGCATCTGTTGCCTTTGTAGCACCGAGGGTGGTTTTAAATGGCTGACTCCTGACTCTTTCTGTGCTCGCCTTCTGTTCATTTAACTCTACCATACAGCAAAGGTTTAAGACAATATGCTCCTTGATACCACTTCTTTGCGTGTGATGTTTGAGGGGGTTTTAATTTAGAGGACTTCTCATGTTCCTGCCGTGCACGCACACACACACACAATTGCACACATGCGCACAGACACACACGCTTACGTGGCTGACGTAACCCAGCTTGTCTTGAGTTGTTGATGTATTGTCTAATATTGATGAGTTTTATATTCTGTTCACTGATTAGGAGGGCACTCCATTTATTATTTGCTGCCGTCCATTGCTGGATTAATGTTGTGGCATATTGTGAAGGGAGGCGTGCACTTGTAACTTGTGGCTAGCCAGTCCATTAAATGCACTTGACAGCTTAGTCATATAAGTGACAATTTTTTTTTTCGTTTGTTAATTCGTTTGAGAAAAAAAATACAACTTCAAGGGAGAAAACCCTAAGAAAATGGACAGAATGATATTCCTCAAATCCAGTTTTATAGTCTTACTTGCTTTGTTTTGTTATCTGAACTATCATACATCTTGTTAATTATCTAGCTCAAGTCTTCATAACCGGCTTATGTGTGGCATTGCAGTACTGTGTGTGTGTGTGTGTGTGTGTGTGTGTGTGGTTGGTACATTGGTAGCCCCAGGGCTTAAAGTAATGTTAACATGCCCCTGGGCCTGGGGGCCTCATGCTGAGAGGAGGGGTGGCGTGCATGACAGAAGAGGTGGGATGTTATCACTCCCTGTAATTTGCAGGAAATCCACCGAGCCGCTCGCAGTCAAGAAGAAAGTCCCCCCTCGTGTCCCGTCTCGTTCTGCATCTACGCAGCTCCACACAGCTCGTGAAAGCCTGGAAAAAAAAATAAGAAGGTTCAGAGGACCAAATCTGTCTGGTTGGAGTCCCCCAGGGGTTAGTCCTGGGACTATCTCAAATCAACTACAGCCCTGGAGCCATGTTCCCTCCCCAAGGAGTGGCGGCGCAGACAGACAGTCAGACTGGTCGTCCTGCGCCGTACGGCCCGGGCGCAGCCAGCCAGGCAGCAGACGCAACTCTCCCGAGAGTCTCCTCGGTGGAAAAGAGAGCTCAGCGGAGCTTATGCTGAGGTCTCCGCTTTTATCTTACTGCATTGTTCAGACCGTTCCAAATGACAGTCGATTTCACGAGGAAAACTTGTCTCAAGCCACAAGCAGATCAGTCTGATCACTTTGTCACTCACCACTATCCTACCAAGTTGTCAAAGAGACACTGTAGTGGTTTTGCTTGATAGATGGTGAATGGTGCTTATACAAGGAGCCACTCCAGTGCGCCCATAAATATGCATCGTGACATTTGGAACAAAGCCACTCGTCCTCTCTTTCCTGATGAGCTCTGCCTGCATACTATAACATATTGCTATACTGTCACACCTTGTGTTTCATAGCCAATCTCTCTGTTCATCAACTTGGCAGATAACCTCTAGATGCTGACAGATGATATGGGAGATGACATTAGGACTCTATTGTATGCAAAATCAGGAAGCAAATTTCCAACAGTGATGCCGCTTGTACAAGTAATTAATAATTCATCTTTGTTATTTTCTGATGTATATGATGTATGGTTATATGAATATTTAACAAGAAGGTTGCCCCCTGTTTGTGGGATCATGTTCTCCAGACAGTTTGGGAAAAGTCAATCGAGTTTCTCTATTGATTAACAAGAGGTCAAAGGTGAAGACACGCTCTCTCACATTCACGGACTTTAGTCTATTGAGGCGAGCGCAGAGGAGCGCTCCCTGTTCTCAATGTAGCATTAAGAACAGAGCTGGTCTCTTTCTCCAAACACCTCATTGCCTTAGAAAGGAATAAATATCCAAGACAGCCAGGAGCAGTTCCTTTCAAATCCCACACACACGCATATCTCTCTCCCTCCATGTCTCTCTCCCTCTCCCTTTCACTCCCTGTCATTTGACCAGCAGTGCTTCCTGCCACGGAGGACCTGTGACTCAACAGCCAGAATACAGCAACGTTCTCTTGCCCACCCTCTTGAATATTCATGGGCCTAAGAGGACTGGAGCTCAGACCCATCCATCTTGTATCCATCCACATTTATATAAAAAGGAAAATATATATGTGTGCATGTGTGTGTGTGTTAAGTGCGTGTGTGTGTAGAATGGGGTGGTGGTTACATTTTAAAATGGGTGCTGTGGGAGAGGGGGGCATGGGGGGGGGGGCTGTTTTACACTAATTTCTTTATCCCTTTCACAGGAGTGCCATGTTACAAGAGAATTCCTGAGGCGAGCCAATGGCCCGATAAATCTGCCGGAGCCTCTCTCTCAATTTGTCTCCATGGAATGTCAGCTGGCAAGCGCCCAGACACTGAGAACCTCTTTTCACAATGCGCCAATCTAACAGACGAGATCCTATGTTGGAGCTACAGTACAGGGACTGGCATGGATAAATTGCCACGTGCCTTATCTAGGTCTCTTTATGTCTTAACTGTCCGAGGTCTTGCTCCTCGCGCGGCCTCAGAAGGCCACTTCCTCCCAGACCCGGGCAGTTAACCTGAACGGCGAGTGGGTGACATTGACAGAATGCATGTGTCACCGAGGAGGAACCTGTGATATGATACAGATGCCGTGTCAACCCGTCTCACTCCGTATGACCGGCGGTGTGAACAAAAATCGTCCTGTTCGGTGTTGTCCATCACTGTGCGGCGCGCGGTCTCCCACACGTAGCTCGGTCCAGGTGGTGGAATGGCAGAGTGGGAGAACAGACCATGTTTGTGTGAAGATGCAACAACTATCTCTCTTTTTTCTCTCTTTCTCTCTCTCTCGTTCCCTCCCTCCCCTCTCCTCAAACAGACTGCTGTAGCTCTCTTTGTACTCTATTTAAAGGTTGTAGGTTAGCAAACAACAAGATGCCTTCCCACCTGTACCCCTAAATGAGTCATGAGCCATGAATTAATTCATCTGTGTATTTATGTACAGTTTTCTCAGGAAAATTTCATATTGTACATGCATACACAGACAGACTAAGGAGTTCTTTCAAAAAGATAGCAAGTTTTGTTCTACTATTTTATCATGAATTTAGATTTTATTTATATTATTATTGAGGTTGTCTGATTCTCTTGTAAAACACTAAGTAGATAAGTTTTATATAGAATTCACTGATTATTGCACATACATAATGCAAATAGACACAGATACTATCCTCTGCATTGCAGTACAATTATAAAATGGTCCAGTGTACATGCAATGTGGTCATCTAACCACAATAAAATATTTCTATTCATGTTTTAATCATATGTAAAACACAATCTATAAGGAATATTGCAGAACATTATATAAAAAAAGAAACTCAAAACCAGCCTATCTGCTACAAGTCTGACAATTCACAAGCACACAAGCGTATTTAAGGGGTTCATGTTACTGCATGACAGTTGGCATGACTGTAAAAAAAAAAAAAAAAAGGCATGTGCCAAGTGGAGCTGCCAATGCTCAGCATGGCTGGTTTTAATATTTTAATGTGTTTCATTACAACAGTACGGGCCAGATAGCCTTTCTGACGAACGGACAATTGTCTGCAAATGAACAAGATTACATGACAAGCCCTGAATGACAGAGCTACCCACCGCTGCCTACCCTGGCCACTTATCTGATGGTAGCCTAGCAACAGATCCCTGACCTGGCTTTGACCTCCACCCGATAAGGTCAACACCTGAAGGCTCTCCCATTGGAGGGCTGGCTGAGAGAGAGGTGGAGCTTGGGGATGTAGGGAGACAAAGGACTCACAGAGCAAGGGCAGCCTCCTCTGCATACAGTTCCCTGCTCCCTGCTGACAAAAAATGTCCGTACAAAAGCATGCCAGACCTCTTTGCTAGGGTTCGTTATACCTGTGTGTGTGTGTGCATGTGCATGTGTGTGTGTGTGTGTCAGCGTCAAGCCAATAATAAACAAATTGTCAAAAAAAAAGCCCTCGCTTTTACAATACCCTCCTTTAGCCAATTCAGACTGCAGTGCCTTTATTTTACACAGGGTTCCCCTCCCCACCCCAGCATCAACGAGAGGAAAAACAGCAGCTCTAAGTGTTCATAATGAAAACTATTGCGGTGACAAATAGAAGAGAGACATTACGAAGGAGGTGCTGAATGTGAAATTAATCGACCAGAGAAGCCCGTCCTGATAGACAATCCAACTTCCATCGCTATCATCTATTTGCACACACAAAGCTCACTTGGTTTAGCGGCAATGATATGGAAGTTAATCCAAATTGTGATAGTAGCGAGCAGTATCCTATTAGATCATGGCAATAAAATCAAGCTGGGACTGGTAACACATTATAGATATCAGAACATGTTCAGCACGCTCCATTACAATATGAAGTGACATTAATCAGCGGGGGTCCTCTTACACACACATAGAGGCATAAAACAAACATGCAAATTATACACACAGATATGCACAAGCTTAATATACAACTCAAAAGAACATACATTTGAGTGTTGAAGTGCACTTTCAAGTTATATTTTAAGCTGTAAAAAGAATTTATCACTGGCCTATTGCTAAATAAATTCTGACATATTGTAAAAGAAAAAAAAAGATAGTCAGGCAGCCAAGGGCAGAGAGGTGGATAAATGAATAGCTGGTCATAACACTTTTTGTAATTATTTTTGCTCACGCAGCTTCTGGAATAAAAAAGTGATTTAGATGCAGGTGGCAGACAGTGTTACCGTCCTAGTGCTTTGTGACTTTCTGGGGGAAGAAATGTACCGTAAACTGCTCGAATTGATAAAAAAGCACGTTGTTTTAATAACTGTGTTTGCAGGGGGTGTGTCATTGATCGGCTCACTGATTCTTTTCAGTTTCTGTTGGACAGGGCTGAGTTTTACATCTCCTTTCCTTTTTCTGATGGGCATATTCGCTAAGCCGATGGCACCGCGGAGATGATTATTCAGCCTGTCAGGTTTGGCACCGCAAGCTAAAATAACTCTTGTCCCTGAGTCGAAAGACCTTCACTTCCCTCCAGGGCCTTTTGCAAGACCTCTGCCCCAGTTCGCCCAGGGCAACCTAGGCTCCTCCTCTGTGTATGCGCAAATGTGTGCATGTGTGTTTGTACAGTCTCCTTACTGTGGGGAAACTGTTGAAGGTCAAAGGGCAGGAAGTTGGCCACCTGCCTCTGTCACACTAGTAAAAGAAGTAGAGCAGAGAGAGAGAGAGAGAGGAAGCGGTAGCAGGAGAGTAAGCCGTGACAGAAAGAAAGTGTGAGTAAATGCGGTATGTTTGCTGTGTGAATTTACAAAAGGTAACAGAAATCCTTAAAAGAGTTTTTTTTAATCTATTAAGCCTAACTCACATCCCCTTTTCGGCTTTCATTTAGGTCGACCTTTGTGAAACTTGTTCAACTTGTTACGCAGAGTTCATGCTTGATTAAAGGAAGTGACTGATAGGCTTTTGTGCACTCAGGACCACTACTGAATAACCTGCTACGGGGATCTCTCCGCTGGTATTTGCTAGAGGCGACAACCCTTCTCGCTCCCTGCATAAATGTGCCAACCCGAGGACGAGAGCATAGAAGGCCAGAGGGCAAAATGGGAGTGAACCACCTGCTTCTGTCACACTGTCAGGATGAAGGCGGATGAGTGCAAATAGGGTGAAGTGTGTGTGTGTGTGTGTGGGTGTGTGGGGGGGTTTGGTTGGGGATATTGTGTAGGAGGGGGACAGGTGGCACGCCGGACAGCACTGGCACAAGCCACCCCAGGATTTATCACTCAGCGACGGTCACGGCTGGGCAGGGGACAGATGTTTCTGTTTACCCCAGGGCAACATCTGACTGGCCAAGCTTAATGTCGGTCCAACCAGCCCGGCCCCGCGCAGGACAGGGCCTGGGAGAAAAGGAGGCAGAGAAAAGGGGAAGAAAACTGAAGGATGTGCGATTCGCCTCGAGGCACAGGAGCAAGTTAGCACATTTCTCTCCAGTCCGCTCCATCCTCCACTGAAGCACCTGAAACTCATTTAGCCCCCACTAACTGTTGTGCCACTATGGGGAACCATTTTAATAAGTAGTAATAATGCACCCTGACAATATGAGCTGTTTTCAAAGCGGGGAGGACCTGTGCCAGTTATTGGGAAGTGAACCAAAGCAATTCTAATTGACCTTGCGTACATTCTGCGTCAGGAAAGTTTTCACAACTGCACGGGGCTTATTGTGGTGTTATTTAAGGGCCATTCATCGAAAGCCTTTTTCCATTAATGTATACGCGTTACAGGGGGGAAATCTGAGAGCCGTCACTTGTGATATAGTTGGAGCACACATCCCCAGAGCAATGAGAAAATGACCTTTAGGTTCAACCCCGAGTGAGGTCACGTCAGTGTGTCAGTGTTGCTATGGCGACTATCTAGCAGACTGTTCTGTTGCCAGCATTACCTCAGCTGCCTGGCATTGTTGGGGTCAGAGAACAGACTGTGACCTCCCCATAGTGACCCAACTCAACTGGGAGTTAAAAACACCACCAGGATAAACTCGTCCAGTGTAACTTATTTTCTATAACCAAACATGTTTGTGGCTATTGGATGCTTTAATCAGGATGTTGATTTGTGATGATCATAAGTTGCTATGGTAAATTGAGTTTAATATCACAAAGGGTTTTCTATCATTAATTACCAGTAATAGCTGGTAATAAGCTAAAGATGGACACACACAATAGCGCTGAGCACAGATTAAGCCATACAGCATGAGGAATCTTAAAGAATATTTTCATCTGCTCAAGGTCTATTCTTTCAATATTTTTTACTCATATACATCACTCTCACATAACTAGAAACATACCAAACAAAGACATTTATCTGTGATTTTATTGAGATGTCGGAGCAGATACATTAGACTGACTCAATGTAATCATGAAAATAATTGTTAATACAATCAACCAGACAATGCACTTATGCATCCAAAATTACTTTTATGGCTTTTCCCCCCAAGGTAGTTAAAGAAATCATGTTAAGGTCTTGCCATGTGCATATTTTGTACTCTTGACAAAAATACAATGTGCAAGAAACAAAGAAACCACAAATAATTCGAACTTTTTCTTGTAGCCGCATATCACTCTCTGTTCAGAGCCTCTGCCTTCCACACAGCTGTCTGCACGCAGACACACACACACTCACACAGGCCTATTAAAATTGTAAGGTAAACCACTGTAATATTCAGTATCGCAACCAATTATCCTCTCCACAATTGAAAACCCTAATAGGATGCCTTAATCACTTCGTGTACGAGATGCAATAATATATAAGTCTTTTTCTATTTGTGGAGCATGTTTGTCCACTCTCCTCCTGATAGGCCCCATTTAGTCATGTTGTTCTGTTTCCTAATTAGCAGAAATGCAAAGTGTCTTTGTCACCTGTGGACAGCCAAGAGGGCTAATTTGGGCTTTTCACTAATTGCCACGGTAACGAGCCTCCTGCGCCTCCACTGGGGGTGGGTGGAAGGCATGGCAGGAGGAGGACTGGAAGGATGGAAGGATGGAGGGATGAAGACACAGCTCCCCTCGCACGCGGCTGAGGTGTGAAAGAACGCGGCAGGCCAACAGAACGCAGCCTGGAGGAGTCCAACAGCAGGGAGTGGGGGACAGCCTGCTCTGTGAAAAAGCCCCAACACCCAGCTGAGAGGGAGGAAGGATTCAGCTCTGGCCAGTTTTGGACTCTCAACTTTGATGAGGAGATGACTACGTCGGGGTGGATAATTGTCAGACTTTTTTTTTTTTCCTGACACAGACACCTGTTATTGCCCCCATCTGACTTGAATACCGGTTTCCCACACAATGCGTGTGGTTACTGTTGTTTTTAATAGACAAATCCTAGGTACAACTCAGCAGGCAGTTTTTAAATTAGCAGCCTGACATGCATGAAGCCTGTGTGCGAGGAAAGGAGGTAAGGGGGAGATGATGACAAGAATATACCAAATTACAGTATATAATAATGATTTCTTTTATGTGATCAAATTATGGTCATTTTGTTCTTCACTAAGTATCAGCAACAAATCATATGCACAGAGCTGCATCCTTGTGTCCATATAACTCCTTCCACCTGGTTTCAGGTAGTTTAGCTCCTGAAGAAAACAAGAAAAAGGAAGAAAACCCCTTTTCTCTGCCTGTTTTTTCCTGGGTGGTCTTGGTGTGGATGGTGTGTTGTCTCGTAGTGAAGAGACAAAAGAATATGAATAATCATAATAAATTATACAAAAAATAAAGACAACAAATCAACCTAAAGGACAATTCAATCATGTACTAATATTAATGATGAGATTACACATACATTATATACAAGCATACATCAAGGAATAAGTACAATAACATGATAAACCTAACATTATTGGACAGCTTAATTCATCCAGTTAAATTTGACCTAACCGCCTCTGTTTAAAAACTTTAATATTACCTTTGCCCTGTTTGACAATAGAACAATAGAAAGTTCTAAATGAATTATATCACAAAAAAATGGCACATTTAGGTTTTATACATAACAACTTAATAAGAGGGTACACAGAAGGATAATCATTACATGGACCACCATTACTTTAAAAGATGGCTCTCAATTGTAACTACAAATTAAATATGTTCTAGATAGATTATATGCACTTTCATCGAATGATCTTCAGCCTGTTTCATCTATAACTTGAGCGTGAGAGTATGTGGATAGTAGAACTGGAACACATGGGCCAGATAAACAGAAGAGTTTTTTTTAATCATCGGTGTCTGATCAGGGTTCCATTGCATCTCCTGGTCACCTAGTTCCTCCACTTGTTGCCGATTTATACAGTGGGCAAAATCCTCCAATTTACATTATAATGATGCATTCTGTCTGAAGCCAGGGTGTTTGCTTCTTGTGAAAACTAATTTTTAAGGGGATAAAATAATAATGATAGATAATAATGCTAGAAAGCCAAATCCCTCCAGATGTTGGAGTGTTTTTAAGTCTCTAGAGAAATTTGATACAAGGCGTTTGTCCCAGTACAGAGGAGGTGAGGGTAGAGGAAGCATACTGGAGAGGAAATTAATCTTAAGACATTCATGTTAATAGCTGAAAATAGATAATGAGAATTATGTGATGATGATGATTAAGGTTATTATTTAAGAACTAGTTAATCTACAGCAACAAGTTGCTCATTTTAATTAATGTAAAAGGCAATTTTGAAATAGTTTAAAAATGGTGAAAAACTGGTAGCCTAGTAAAACAACCTGGATGCATTAGGTAGTAATAATATACTACAAGGTAAGGTGTAAAGCATCAAAACTAACTAAATTACTTCTTCACATATCTAGTGGTCCAAAATAATGTGAAAGTGCATTTGTTCCACAAAAAAATGAAATAATTTCTTAGGGGAAGACCCCCCCAAACACCAACTACAATAATTCTTTCAACAAACCTTGGGAAAACACTTTACAAAATGTTCCAAAGTACTACTTCTGTAGTATTATGTTTACTTTCAGTATAGCAGCATAGTTTTATTGTATTAATTAATGCAGTGCTTCAGTCAATAAGAGACTAACAATATTAATTTTACAGGATTGAAATGTTACAAAGCTGCTGTGTGGATGCAAATTTCCAATTATCATAAAGACGTGGTATTAGTCGTGAATTAAAATTCAAAGCTCCATCTGATTGGAACAACCTTCCTTGTTTTCCTTGTCTTTTACTTCTTTTCACTTCTTTAAGGCATTGCAACTTCCCCATCCTAAAACATCTTGCTTCTTTTAAATTATCTCTTCCCTTATCTGATTTTTCATCTCGTTTTTTTATGCAAATGCATAACTATTTCCCTCTTTTATTGAATACTACACGGAACTACAGTATAAACATTAATTAATTAATTATATTTACATTAAGTGATGTACCCTTTTATGTGTTATCTTTCATGATTTTCATTATTATGGATACTTATTGGAAGGGTAGTAGCTCGGTTTGGAATAGATCTATGTGTGTGAGTGGTTTGTATTATTTTTGATACTGTATTTTCAGTTACTTATGTGCCATATTTCTGTATATTCTATGACAAGGACCCCCTCGAAAACGAGACGGGTTATCTTCTAATTAATTCGAATTGTCAACATATGAACGTTTTATTCAGGTTTAAAAAACTAAACAAAACCTGTTTGTGTATTTTACAGCGCTCAAATTAGAAATGTACATTCACTCAGTTGCATTTTTTCGTTTAATATTATTATATTTTTTATTATTATTATTATTTTAGAAAAATTTGATCTGATTCGGTGAATGTAATTTGACTCCATCAACATGGTGTCTCTGCCGAAAAGATGCTCCTTCGTTTTCTTTTTTTTTTTCAAACACATTTCCTTTACACGCGATACCCTGAAAGCTTGGGGGCACCTTGTCCGTATACGCCGCTCTCGGGGGCGAGCTCCTCGAATGTGTGTGCGTGCGTGCGTGCGTGTACGTGTTAGTGCGCGCGCGCACGGAGCGTGCGCGAATGCGTGTGTGTGTGCGCGCGCGCGACAGAGAGGGAGCGCGTGTGAGCGTGCGAACGTGTGTGAGTGCGAGCGTGTGTGTGTGTGTGTGAGTGTGAGTGAGTGAGTGTGTGTGTGTGAGTGTGTGAGTGTGCGCGCGTGTGCCTGCTCTGCTGTTGCTGCCCTTTGATCCCTGCATTAGTGTTAGTTAGGGGCTCGGAGACACACTTGCACCGAGAGCAGCCATAGTCAAGACACGGCAACAACAACAGCGGCACCTCCTCCGCCGCCTGTGTTCCCATTTCCCCCCCCAACAATACACTTTAAACCGAGCAAAGCCAGGTGCACGACCAAGTCCCTGCCATCACTGGCGCCTCCAGTCTCAATGGGAAAAACCTTTTTTCTTCTTATCCCTAAACAAGGACGAGAATGTGATTAAAAACGGGGGAAAATGCCAAGGAGGAAGCAGGAGCAACCCAAGCGCCTGCCTTCACGTAAGTCGCCTCGATTTGTGCAATTTTTAAAACGGGCTCTCCGTGTGTTTGGCGCAGTAGTTTAGGGTTAAAGAGGTGAAACAGACAAAAGACTCGGCGTAGGTTATTTCTCCCTTTTCTTTTTTTTTTTTTTTTTTTTAGGTCCGAGCGAGGCAGCCATGTTGTTGGCGATGGGTAACGTTAGCCAGGCGCAAGAGTGGATAAATGATACGTGGCTTTTTATTAAGAGTACAATCGATAAAAGGTCCGGTTCCGCTAAAAAGGTTGCGGTCAGTTGGCATATGTGTTGCGTGTGCGAGCGGGGCGGAATAGCGAGTGCTTTTTTCGGGGGGAATGTGTCCGCCTCTGCTCGGTCGCTTTTCGGGTAGAAAGGGGAGGATCTGGGAGTCTGGCCGCAATAAAATGAAGGGTCAGTCGGATCAGACAAGCCAGAGTCTGGCTCCCCCGTACCCTGGTGGTCCTAGTTAGCAGCGGCGCTATCTAGCAGCGGCCAACTTCATTTCCTCGGCGATAAACGTGTAACTTTCGCCTCATAGTTTCTGTTTTTTTCCTGTTTTACGCTTGTTTGTCGTCGACTTTATAAAAAAAAAAGAGGGGGGAAAAAGTATGGAGATCCCCCCCCCTTTTTTTTAAGCCAATGCATTTTTCTCTACCCCTCCCAGTCTGCATGCAGGCTATGTCAGAGCCATGGTCGGTCACCTGAAGTTCAGGGTTTTTCCCCCTTCCCTTTGCAGCCATTCATTGCAGACAGACTCCGATCAATAACGCGGTTAGAACGGGAGGAAACGGCGCTAAAGGCTCCGCTACGTTGCCCTAAAACGACGCCGCGCCGCAGCAGCCTCGCGTTCGCATCCCCCGACCCTACCGTCGATTTTTTTTTCGGTTTCTCGGGTTGCTTTACTATTTTTCCTGTACATTTGACCCACCGTATCTGGGATATTGTGCCTTTTTATCGGTCCAGATAATGAAAAGGCTGCAGTAACACGCTGCGGCCGCTAGAGGATTGCTTCAGATGGTAGTGGGCAATGACAACGATTATTAAAGGAATTGTCCAGAGTGACATTTTTTTCCTCTCTCTCTTTCTCCCTCCTCCTCCTCCTCTCCTGGGCATTTCTGCTCAATACATTCAAACAGCTCAATTAGTCATATTGGTATGCAAATGCTATGAATAATTGAGTGATTCATCTTTTAAGTCAACCGGCGGCTTGATTTATCTCATGACACTACCTTCGTTCTTCATTTCTTAAATGTCAGAGCATGCCAGCTGTTCAGCAAAACCGGCCCGCGATGAAGACACACGTTGAGTTCCTGCTTTCTCGCTCAGTTTCACAAACATCTCATTTTCTGTTTTTTAGAGTCAAAGAGGAGGAAAAGGGTGAAACTCCTGTACACCGCTGCAGTTTAACACATCTGACACAAATGTACAGACTTTGTGCAGTAGCTTTACACTGGATTCATTATTAGTAGTATTATTTTATACTGTTTAATATTCACTGAGCTACTGCTCAGGTGTTTGACCTAGGGTTGAACTTGGGAAATTGCAACGGTTAGCTGGGAGGCATAGAGGTGGAGACTGGGTGACAGTAGGTGCAGCAGTGGCTGATCTGTGTGTGTGTGTGACAGCCCTCACTTATATGCTACACAATAAGTGTATATAAGCCACATGGTTAGACTGCACAGAACAGGGTTAGCATATATGCTTCTTTCAGGGTGCCTGTCCACTTATCATTTAGCAAAATATGTGTCTTATGACATGCAATGGGTGTTCTGTGCAATCATGAAATGCAGCGAGTGGAGTACAAAAAAACAATTTGGTTCATCTACTTGATTTTAAGTGACCTTAGTGAACAGTATGGCCCCACTTATATTTTGATAAGCTGTGCACCCCCCACACACACACAGGTTAAGCAAAATTGTATATTATTGGTGAAATGAAGCGACGCATTGTGTTGGATTTCATCACGCATCACGTCCCTGCTAACGGGGACACATGGCTTTTGAATATTTATGTCAATGCTCTCCAAAATGTAATAAAAGATTAAATGAATTATGTTTTTTTATATAGTAGGCGTTTGAAAAAAACAACTTTTCGCATCTAGTTACCCACCAGGGTTAATAGCTATTGATTGTCCATTTCAACAGAGAAATGCTTTGAAGTTGAATTTTCCCTAGTAGGGTTTTTCTTTTAATTAAAAAAAAAACACACAATCCAGCATTTTGAATGTTTTTTGAATTTTAATCATCAAAAAGTGGCGTCTGAATAAATTCAATATTTGACAATGAAAATGCGTTTAATGCTCGCAAAAGCCTCCTGCTTTCGGATAACTTGGGTTTTTAAAAGCTGCTTGTTTCAGGGCGAAAGATGTATTTGGCAGAGTGTCATCGTTATACAGTCTGGATCAGTCAAACATGAATTCCAATAATGTTTTTCTCATCTTTTGGGCATGGTGACCAAAGTAAGCCTTGTGTCAACCTTTCAATTAAGCCGCTTCGTAATTGGCCTGTAGCAAAAATACTCCTCACCCACGTATCTGAAAGCGTGTAGTCCTGTGTAGGCACTGACTGTACTGAAGCACTGCTGTGCCTGTGTTCCTGGGTTTAAATGAAAGCCTTTCTGATTTAGGAGTTGTTTCCCTCCTTAGTCAACAAACTGTCACCAAAATGTATGAAATTGTCAGAAGCTTTGTGCGCTTTGTTTTGGATCTTCCCACTCTAGAATGGAAGTGTCACCTCATGCCATTCGCTGTCAGTCCGTGTGTTTTCATTATTCAGCCAACAACACCCTGGTGGTGTGCCAGCCAACAAGCACAATATCGAGCTTCAAATCTCTTCATCTGTGGTGAAAAAGGGCAAGCTAATACACTGGCTTTAATGCTGGAGGTGCTTTATCTTAGCACAGACCCAGATATATGGGTTGTGTGGCCCAGTGTGCGCTGTTCCATTGTCTGTGGCACAGCTTGTGAGAGGAGACTATTCTTTAAGTGTGTGTGCGCGGCATGCACATGCAAACGGGAACACACAACCCTTGTCCGTGTGTCTGAGTGCGTGTGTGTGTGTCTGAGTGCGTGTGTGTGTGTGAATGGGTACATAAGTTGGCTATGGAGGTCACAGTACAGTATGGTGCCTTCACTCTGACAAGTAAACATGACCTTTGGTGCCACATTGAAAAGTGCCATTCTTTATGACCTTGCAGTGTGTTTATTGTTTATGTAATTTAGTTTCCTTATTACATTGAAAAGTTAGGATTAGTTAAAAATGCTTATTAGATCTATTATTTTATATCTTTGATTTTCTGCTTTTTTTAAAAGTCAACATTTTTCTGCACAGCTGTATTACTGTATTGCAAAACGTACACATTAAAGGCTGTGTTGTCATGAGATCAAACAAGTGCTCTTAACATTTCACAACCCATCGTCTTTTCCTTTCCTGCAAGTCTTTTAATGTAAGTGGGTGAGTATGCAAAAAACGTAGACAGAGTGAGAGTCCATATTATAAAAGGCACAACCTTAAGTGTATTAAACATCACAGTGTTTAAAAGTATACCGTCTCCTCTTCTGCCGGTTATCTACATTTGAAATGGAGAGATGTTGAACATTTCCACGCAGAATTCCGCTCCCTTTCGTCAGCCAATATCTCACTGACTGGGTGGCTCTCTACCTTAGCGTAATGGCGGGTCACTGGCTCCATTCCACTTGCTATGATTATAATGACCTTGGTGGGGCCGGGGCTTGAAAACATTGGATTAAGGAGAAAGGAAAATGAGAGGAGGTTTCCATTTCGCTCTTGGCATAAAATTTGTGGGGAATTTCTGCCAAGAATCCCCCCGCCTCACCACCACTGCCACGATTTCCTCATAACTACCCTTATGTTGCTGTTTAGTAATTCTTTTGATCTAATGTGTTTTTTTTATTTCAGACTACATTATAGTGGCACTATTTACCTTATTTTTTAAATAACTTTTCTTGTGCTGCACTGGGCTTAACTAGCATAACTAGGTTCAGCTTAATGAACGATCATGTTCAATACAACATTGGCAGTAGTTGTTGAAGGATTTGACTCTTTCCAGATGTTCTCTGCCTATCCAGTAAATTGCATCTGGGCCTTCTAGTCATAGAGGCCACCACCTTCGCTAATGTAGGAAAATCCCTGTACTGGCAAACTTTATAACTCATAATAATTATATCCACTATTTCAACGCCCCTCCAGAGAGAAATAGTGATTGATAATTTCCACTAGTCGTTGGCCCACCTCAGCAAAGTGAGATTAAGGCACAGTAAAAGACGGTGATGATGAGGATGTACAGCTGTGATGGTATATCTTCATCGCAAACTGGTACAGAACTTTGGGCTCATCACACCCTGAGAATTGAAGAGCATGTGCAAAAAGTTTATTTTGGAGGAAATTGAGTAATATTATTTCTCTCTCAATTTTATATATAATAAATTGGAATTATTTTGATTACATAATTGCTCTCATTTAACATTTGCTTTATCAAGAAATGTTCAGGGTTACTTGATGAAACCTTAATTGCTTAATAATTTAGTAACACAGATGCCTTCTCAGCAAAACATCTGATAAAATGTTCATTTTTTAAGAGGTTACTTGAACTCCAATTCAGCTGCCTAAAGTTTGCACATTTCTAAACATAAACAAAGCAACAAAAAAGTGACAAAAACCTTTGCTAAAAGAAAAAGAATGTGCTTTGACAAGTTTTAACATATTTATTTAATTGTGCTATATCATAAACCTCTAAATGCTCAATCAGACCCTTATTGTTGTTCCGTCGTCTAATTATTGTTATGTAGGCATTGAGCTGTAAATGGGGATGAACATAGGTTTCGGTTGTTTTAATGAATAATCAAGAGATAAATATTTTTAAACTCAGCAACTTAAGGGAGACAGAAAGAAAGGTACAAAAACTAAGTTGAATGAATCAGTGAACTTATTTCTTTCCAGTTTGTGGTTTTTCTAGATGTTTGGCAGATCGATGAAAAAAACTCTTGCACTCCACACCACAGTGTAGTTCTCTTTGTAATATGAAAGCAAAACGGTCAACTCTTTCTTTAAAATGTTGAATCACACATAAGTACAGATTCAACTTATTCAGCATCGGATTTTGTTTTATTCAGTATCAATAAATGCATATAAGTAGTAATTCACTCCCGAACTATAATGTTTTCCTCAGACACCGGTTATCTAATAATTTTCTAGTGCCGTCTCAGCAGAGAATCCTCTGCAGCACAGTAGTCGTCCTAAAACCTCCAGTACAGTACCTGCCTGTCTGCCTGGTCTCAATCAGAACCCCCTCTGTGTGGAATGGAAGTGCCTCAGCCTTGGTAACGATTTTTTCCCGTGTTGACAAGTCACAACATGGAGATCTACAGCTCGGAGAGCAGCCCTTTGGCTACGCAGAGCCCTGCTTGCACTGAGTAATAGCAATCTCACAGGAGTAGCAGGCTTTCAGCTGGCAGCAGTTCATACGGAACAGCTCGCCGGTGCAGCTGGGAAAGAGAGCAGAGTGGAGAGAGAGAGAGGGAGAGAAAGAGCGGAGCTGGTGGTGGTGGTAGCAATGGAGATGGAGGGAGGGAGGAAGTGGAGAGGAAGAGCTGTTAAGAGCTTTGGGCGGTTTCTCTGTTGTTGTACCACACAAGTGCATCCAGGCCCTGCAGGACAAGCCTTTAACAGGCATGAGGGATGGAGAGCATGAGAGGAGGAGGAGGAGGAGGAGGAGGAGGCGGCGGCTGTGGTGGAGGAGGTGATGGTCTGGGGAGCTTTAGCCGGCCAGTCGTGCCAGACGCCCGCTCTAAACAGGGATGTGATTTATTGTTGGACTCGGTCTCACGTTTCACTCCTAGGAAGACACTAAAAATTACATTGTCGAGAAAATAAAATAACTTCCTCAATCGTCTTAAGAAGAAAGACCGCTGTCTCCAGGCTGTTATAGAAAATTTGGAGCCACTGTTGCGGTACCCGTTCCAAAACATGGCCCGTTCCAAAACATGGCCCTTCTCATGCGGACCCACGGGAGATGCTGCAATTTACAGATGATCCCTCAATGCCTCAGAGAATGCTACAACTTTGAGCTGAAGTCGATCGGATGAACACACTCCCCATCGCTTCAATCAATGAGTATTGGTAGATTGGTGTAGTAGTATTCCGTGCCGAACAAATATAAATCACATCCTGTTACTGTGTTGAGTATGTCTCACCTCAAGTGTTTGGGAAACATATTTTAATGTGGTGTTTGGCTGTAAAAATGACACTGTTTGCAACGCAACTGCCATGTTGGAAACAGTAGAACTCAATTTGTATATTAGCACCTTGCTGCTGTAAACAAAAGAAAAAGAAAGCTGATTCTTACTCAAAGTTTAGTAGTGGATCAGATGAATGGTTCTAGAGATGTGATACACACACAGGTTCCTTTTTTGTAGTTTATTGTGGAGCATGTTCAAGAACGGTATAAGAATGAAAAGTTTTCGGCTTATGAAAGCATTGTGTTGGAAAAAGATCTGGTAATTCAGTGTAAGCCATCATGTATATTTTGCCAGGGGGCTCAAAATGGCTTCTGGCCAACACGTTGATCTTTGTCGCCCTCGCTGAATGCACTCTGCACGGCGCAGTGCTATGAGATGACCTCACTTCCTGTGTGGGTAGAAGAGGGCAGGAGGCCTCTTGCACACACATGCACACAGAAATTCTCTCTTACAAGCGTGGCCTGGCTCTAGTTAGCCTTTAGTACACTAGTCAGGCTAACCCCTCTCTCCTCTTGGTGTGGAAGTGTTTCCACATTGAGTGTTTAAGCAGTCGAGAGCAAGACACAGGCTAATGTCTTTAACTAGCCGGGCTAACAGCTGTGTGTCTGCAGCCTTTTTGGACATAGCATCAGCTTAATAGGGGAGGATTAAAAGTACAGAGAAGGACTGTGCTGTTACAGACACAGGATAGCGGGACCATAAGGCAGAGACAGCTCTCTAGGGAAACAATATATCACCTTTAAAAGGAGAGTGGAAGTGTTTGGCCGCGGGACAAAAATCCGGAGAAGTTAAAATCATCTCTGTGATGTCATCTTTGAGAAAGCCATTGTCAGTGCGGCGTGAGGTTATTTATGACGCTGGAAATGCAGGTGAGTGTCTTGATTCATTCGGCGATGTCTAGCGAAGGCTTCCCCATTTGCACATTGCGGCCCTCACGTCTCTCGCCCATTAAGAGACTGACGTAACGCAGGTTGCATCCTTTGATTGTTTACTAAGGGTATTTGGTCATTAGGTTTGGCCCTTGTGATGCAAATGAGATTAGCTAATCACAGGATATCTCGCTCTAAGTGAGGAGCCCTTTTAGCTTATGGTACCTGTAAGAACCATAAGTGGAAACAAATGAAGCTGGACGGATAGCTATATCACGAAATGAATGAATGAAGGAACATGGCGAGCGATTTGTCTGAATCAGATGGCGCCGCTCATGACTGCCCGTATGTTCCCACTCTCCACGAGTGTTTTGAATGGGGGCCATGTTGGTTCAGATTGCCATGTCATTAATCCCTCGTACTCTACAGGGGAGTGGTCAGCGGCAGATGTATTTGCACTTCCTCCAGAAGGTTTTCTAGATTAGCACAAATCCTCCCAGGGGAGAAAAAAAACCGTTTAAAAACCTCATTTGGCACGCACACACCCGACTTTGTGCTCATAGCTGGCCAAAGAGAGCCATCCCTCCCTCTACATGTCATTCTCCCTGATGCCCGTGATTTTTTTTTTTTTCGTGTCCACCTCCACCCCCTCCTCCTCCCCACAATGTAGTTCTCAAAGCTTAGTCCCATGTCGATTTGGACCGGAGCGGTGTAATTGTTTGGAAACTCGGTGCTGTCATTTGCATGTAGAAGGCAGCCGCTGGTTTCAGTGGTTTAACCTTGTCGTACCTGCCAGCCAAAAAAATGAGATCATCAGAGGAGTAGGGGAGAAGCTGACATCTCTCCTCCACCTACCCGTTGCTTTAAGTGATGGTTGTCATAGCAATCATTATGCTACAGAAAAGACTCGGTGGGTGAAAGATGGCTTTGAATGCGGCAGCCTCGGGTCACAACCTGGTTATGACAGAAAAGATGGACCTTACGAGGGCTGGTTGCAGTACACAAACAGCCTGCATGAAGTAAACACATACGTCTCATGTGAGGTTCATGTACATTTTTTTTGGATTAAAATTAATGTCTCTTCTTATCCCTTGATGAAAGTGAGGCAGGTATTGGTGTAACGGAGAGGGAATGAGCAGCATGGGGTGAACAATGCCTCTCATTCCCATCAGCTGCCCTGGCCAGCATTTAACATGGAGATTGGAAACGGAATAAGCTCCCCCCCTCCACCATTCCCCCCCACTCTCCCTGGACCTGCATGTAAATGAGGTTAGCGGTTAGCATTTCCTGCTGTGCCACAGCAATTCTTCTCCCTCTCTTGCGCCCTCTTTTTCCCTTTTTTTTTTTTTTTTTTTTGATAATGGCCTCAAAGTGCTCCCCCCCTTTTTCCCGGGGTAGGGACCGGGACCAATCCTGATTAGTGTCCCTGTCGTAAGTGACAGGCTAAAATCCAAGCAGGCACTGCCTTGGGTACCTCTGCCAAACAGCCGTCAAACAAATACCACCATAAAAAAGGCATCTTTTTTCACCCCCCCCCTTTTCCCCGATCCTTGATTCTCAAGATTCCCTCCCTCTTTCGTCTTTCTCTCTCCTCTGCTCATTCTCGCCCCTGCCGTCCTTTCTGAGTGTCTTTAACAGACACTGCCTTCGTCGCTGTAACACACTGTCCCCTCGCATACATACACGCACATATAGAATTACCTCTCTCTCTACCCCCTCCTCCCACCGGACCTCGCTTTGTCTCCCTGGGTGGACTGGCTGCCATAGAGCCGACTGTCCCTTTTGCCAGTAGGGTGATTTACAAACAATACATGGACGCTGTACACACTCCCACCTTCCACCCTCCTACTCGCTCTCTCACTTCCACAGACACACAATCACCTCTGTGAGGAGCCTCAGTATGCCAGAAAACTACGCAGCGGGGTGATGGCCTGTTCTTTTTGCACTTGTTCCAAAGAATGTACCCTGTCTTCTCAAAAAAAAAAAAAAAAATGCTAGCGTGACATCCACGTCTTGGTTGAATGAGGTTACTTTGTCAACTGGAAGTGGTGGGATCTGAATAATATGTCTGTGGCTTATAATTGCTACTTAAAAAGAAAAAAAAACAGATGAAATAATAATCTGACCTTTATTCATGATAATTTTGCATCAAATGAAGCAAATATGTGAGGGAGTTGAGTTGATTGGGGGCACATGCTAATTACTCAGTGTTTGGGAGGAGGAAGATTATGAAAAGTAAGGAGGGGAAAAATATGGTTATATCTCCATGGCAGCTGTAATAACCTGGTTATCATCAAGCTGTCGTCTGGATCTGTTACTATGCCAGTGGCGTCGGTTTGTTGCACCGTATACATGATGTGCTGTAAAGCAACCACTGCAGCACGGCAAATTGATCCGGTTATGTCAATCACAGGTAATGCGAGCGAGTACAAAAGTGAGCAGGCCAGCGCGGAGAATTAATGGGATGTACAATAGAAAAATGTGAGCAGTCCCGAGCTCTAATATGTATGACGCATGTGTTCTTTCCTTTCCATATGTATTCTTTTAAAGTGCGCTGCACGTGTTTGTATTCATTTTCACAAAGAAGGATACCACCCACATGGACAGCGCGGCTGAAGTCTTTATGAATATGAACAGCTTGTTCACACAGAATCAAGAGATTAGTCTGTGATGTATAGCATTTAGACCGTAGGTAATGAGCCCTATTTATCAGGGAACTTATGAATGAATTTCCCCCCCTGTCTTGTTAGGACATTTACTGAACATTTACAAAAAAACCAATTATGTATTGCAGTTGTACTTTTAACTGGAACCTATTTAATTTACTGCTTTAAGTGGTCACTTAGAGAATTACTTTATTTTATCACTATGGATATAAAGTGAAGACAAAGACTTTTCATCAATGTATAATGTATAGCAAACATTTCATTTCCATAATTAGTTTATTTAAAAGATGGTATTGGGTCAAATATGCTTAATTTGTTGGTGTTTGGCTATTATTCACAATTAATGGAGTGTTACCATGACTCCTGATGGCAACTCAAATACTAACGATATGTTACAATATATTCTTTTATTTAAATTAAAGCAATATTGTATTGTTTTTTTCACCTACAAAAATGTGTAAAGCAAAGGGGACACACTCAAGAAAAGTTTAATAAAATCAGGATAAATAAAATGTTTCACTAAAACATAAAATTATGTGAATACTTTTGGTTCATACCCATCTCATCAAGAGACAGACATTTTGTGCAGAATGGCTGGTCAGCAGTTTTAAAGGTACAGTTTGTAGTTTTTAAAGGCATCTAATGGTGAGGTTGCACATTGCAACCACCTGATCAAGTAATTAATTATGATGTATGGTGGCCATTAAACTCACAATAAATTGCCTGTTTTGGCCTAGTGTAGAAAGTGTAGAGTACAAGGGAGACAGCCTCTCCTTGAAATGGCTCAGTCTAAGGTAATAAAAACACAACAATTCTTATTTGACTGAATTCTATACTATGAAGTTCATACATGTGAATATTATATTACATTTCTGCCAAGTCTGTTCTGCTAGATTCCGCCAAATCGTACACACTGGAACATTAAATGCCAGGATTAGATTTATGATACTAAAATAATATTTTACTGGCCTCCAACATGCTCATGTGTTTTGTGACTTCCTTCTTGGATAAAAACAAGAAGCCTGTAATATGAAGTTCAACACATCCAGGATATCTGTTATATGACTTTACTTTGGGCGTCCAGCACTAGTAGAACAAAGCTGGTTGTCAGGCTCTGTCAACTTTGGGTTTGACTATCCTGCTATGAGTGCTATCAGGAGAGCGGGGCAGATTTGTTAATTACGAGCAACATCATCCAAACCACAAGTGCTGAACTTCCTATAGCGATGGCAAAAAGGCATATTAAATGATAGGAAATGTCAACAATAACCTGAATAAACAGAATAAGATGATGCAGAAAGAGCAGAAATTATTTAATCAGATTAATAGAGGGCTGAGGGTTAAAATACACTGACATAGATATTAAAATATATGACTTGACCATAGAGAAAGGGCTCTAAATTAGTCCTGCATGTGGAAATATAAATGAAATACAGCCGTATTCATTGTTATGTGTGTGTTGTGTCATAAACTCTCTATTTGTTGGTGAGTGGCAATAGAAAGCTGAAACAATCAAATAATTCTACTGACCTATAAAAATATATATTGATCTTTTTTTCCCTTGTCACTTTTTTGGTCAGGTTGGTCATTGATCTCTTATCTTAAACATCACCTGCTCCGGAGCAGGTTGGCCATTCTGCATATGTTGCCATGGCGATTGTACCCCAGTGAGAAGTGAATAGCCGTTGTGATGCTGAAAACCCAGAATTAAACCTGATGTTACCTTGCTACACACAATGCTGCTGTGTAGTACAGGCTTCTGTTGGCCTTTGTTAGCAGTTATTAATGTGTAGATATCCAACAAACGGATAAATTATGTCCGATGATTTGGGGGGCAAACTTTTTGATCTCTGACAATTAGTCAAATACTTTTACTTTTTTTTTTTAAGTGCTTATTAGTACTTATTCAGGACTAATGGTATTAGTCACTTCTGTATTGTGGGGCGTCCTCCTCCATCAAAATGTTATTGTGAGTAAAAATATTTTTTTCTTTTTCATTAGAGAGGGAGCTACACATGGAATTTCTTTCACAGATAGGAGGGCACGTGTACGTTTGAACGGCTGCTCAGATTATTTACCAGTGCTCGTAAAACAGATTCAATAAAAACGGGTGACTCATCATTGCCTAAAACACTGTGAGCAGTGAATAACTCGTTTTTAAAAAATTATAAATTCTGTCAGTCTTCTTGACAGTAAAATTCATCCAGTGGCCCAGGGCCTGCAGAACGCTGACCAGTGTCAGATAATTGGGTATACTGATGCCCCGGGAATACCAGTATGCTGTTTTTAGGATTTCTCACTTTGTAACTGGCCAGTTAATCCCCCGTTTCTCTGGTACTGGCCACTCCTTTATGTTGTGCATATTTATGCCCAGTCAGAATCAATATCCCCTCCAGAGTGCGTCAGGGATCCAGTATTTTCTTGAGCTATTTATAGTGGCTCACATTAGCTAACCACATTAGTTAAAATATAGGTGTATATACTACACTTCTACTACTAGAGTAATAATGCAACTACTAAAAAAACTACTCTGTATATTTGGTTTGCAGCTTATATCAGGGGCCGTTAACATTTTAAAAAAAATATAGAATGACAATCTTACATTTTTTTTATTGTACCGTATCAGCATTGTTAATAATATTTCTTTATGACACCACCACATCAAAATTTGGGTCCAACCGATCTGTAATTTGTTTAACATTGTATTCACACATTTTTATCACATAAGGACATTGTAAATAATTTGTGAGCATTATACAAGAATGTTGCCATCCTTTATAAAATGTCCTCATTTTATTTAAAATCATTAATCCCACCAACAATCCTATTACCTGTTTTTGGATAGTGTAAGAAACAAATTTAACAGAATGCTCCCCTCTTTATGAAAACATCCATGTTTTTGATGACAAAAAAAAGAGACCGTGACAAATCTCTCCCATCATGCAAAGCCATGTGTGCTACAAATAAATAGATGCCTACCAGTCAGTGTGATCCCTGGCCCTGTTTTCCTTTGCTAAGCTCCATTATCTGGAGGTCGTACTGACTCACTTAAAGTTGTACACAAGCTTCAGGGTAATTGTTTTTCACTTTTCTTGTGTGAAAAAAATAATATTGTAATAATATTATTTATTAAAGCCAAAGCAATATATCTGAGACAGTTAAACTTGTCCAGTCGATATCCCATAAAATTAGGTTCATGGACTGTATAAATAACGTACATAGTCACTGTGAGGCCAACCGCTGGTGGAGGTAATTTTGAAGCCTTGAGTTCAGCATCTTGGTTTTCTAGAGCCAGAAGGGTCTCTCTTGTGACCATATTTGGACAAAAGTGTGGAGCTAGGTGGTGAACCACACCTAGAAAACAGATAGTCACACTCACTCAAAGCCGTAACAGGTTTAGCCTTAATAAAGTTGAAACAGGGAAATTATGTAAAAATGTATTCCTTGCACAGTTGTAGGGAAATTATTTTTTGGGACCAAATTATTTTTGTACTACGCCGAGGATGTAAACCCAATGTGTCGAATGTAAAGCAGTTTGCTGTGCACCTTGCAGTTGGGGAATGAGGTTGTTGAGGTCTAATATCTGTAAAAAAAGGCTTAGGTTTCACTTCTCATCCTTGAGTTCTGGATAGTCTTGTTCTTGTTTTTAAGCCAGGAAGAAATTTATGGTATCAAAGCTGGCGGCAAATCGCAGAACATTTCCACAGTTTAGCCACCTAATTGCTGAGTGGAGAGGGAGATCTTGGTATGAGCTGTCCGATTTCTTGAGCAGGATCTGGAACTGTTGGTGTGTCAGACCAGATTGCTTCAATATGAAGAGAGCAGCCTTCACCACTGTAGCCATTACCTCATTAAGATCTGAATCTGACATTGTTGCACATGGGTTTCTTGGTGCAGTATGCCATGGAGTTTCCTGATGGGGTGACCAACTTGTTCCACAATTAACGTGACTGCACCCCTCTTTGTTTCTCGACCATTGCATGGCCTGTCTGTTGTCACTGCTAAAATCCAGTTAATTTCATTCCCTTGCTCCTCAAAGTGCTCCAACCTAAGGACTTTGGCCCTGTCCTCACCTTTTTTGTTCGTTCGGGCAATGGTTTTAAGCAGCGGCACTTTTCCCTTGGCTAAATCACGGTGTCTTGCCATAAACCTGGTGTCAGTCATGTCCACACTCTTATCAAGTGTGATACTAAATACTATGGCAATTTCAAATCACTTTTATGCCATTTATTCAATGCAATAGTTCTTGTTGATAAAGTCTTTCAATCTTAATTGTCTTTATTTGGTAAGTCAAACACACCCTTGTATATTGATATATTCAGCATAAGTTAATGGCTCTCTGCATTTGCATTTTTTTCAAGGGAAAAGACTTAAATGGTGATTGTGTTCCAATCTGGACATAGGATCAGCACCAGAAATACATCAATACATCTGTTAAGCATTATTTTTATATGTAGATTTGAAAAAGAAATATATATATATAGTGATAAATTTTTTACACTAATTAATATCAATCTCAATACATTTATTTGGGTTAAGGCTTTTCATTATGAGTCTGATGTAACTCCATATCCGGCAGTCAAAAATGTTGCCTTCAAAACAGGTAATGAAAGAATTCGGTTACATTATTGCAGATTAGTAAAGGCCAAACTGAAGAAATAAAAGCTGCTTACTTAGCTTTTCACTACCATAATTGCATACTGTGTCCATGACCAGCAGAAGTGGCACCTAATGGTGGCACAGGGTTAGGGTTAGGAGACAATATAAAAAAAAAAAAAAAAACTTTACTCTCTCTTGATTTGATAAATCCTCTTTCTGTAGGATAATGAGTAAGAAAATAATTTCACATTTGGCTGCCATTTGACAGCTGGGCTTGTACTTCATATTTGACATTTGCATATTTTAGATTCAAAACAGAAGTTAACTGATCAGATTGAGAAATAATGTTTTCTTCTATTAGATAATGAAAAAGAGATAACTTATAAAATTAACAAAAACATGTTTTTTGGGGGGCGACACGGTGGTGCGGTGGGTAGCACTGTTGCCTCACAGCAAGAAGGTCGCAGGTTCAAGACCGCCTTGGGCCTGGGTCTGGGACCTTTCTGTGTGGAGTTTGCATGTTCTCCCCGTGTCTGCGTGGGTTTTCACCGGGTACTCCGGTTTCCTCCCACAATACAAAAAACATGCTCAGGTTAATTGGTAAACTCTAAATTGCCCATAGGTGTGAGTGTGTGAGTGAATGGTGTGTGAATGGTGTGTGTGCCCCACGATTGGCTGGCGACCATCTGGGGTGTATCCCTGCCTCTCGCCTTAACGCGCTGGGATAGGCTCCAGCAGACCCCTGCGACCCCGAAAGGGAATAAGCGGGATAGACAATGGATGGATGGATGGATGTTTTTTGGATTGAAACTCTCCAGCGACAACCACGTCTTGTCTTTCCATTTTATGACTGACAAATCCAGTCTCATGTGAACTACCGATCACTAAGAATGGTGAAGTGAAACCAGTACTTTCACAGGTACTTCAGTAAACGCAACCACAGAGGTTAAATACCTGGCTCTCACTCCGCTGTCTTGCAGACTAGTGTGGACTAGTCCAACCGAAGCTTAAGAACTGAAGAAGCCACTTGGATAAGAGGTGAAATGTCCTAAATGGCTACAAGTCTAGTTGCCCACAATTCGAATTCAGCACCATAGAAAGCATCAGCTACAGCTAAATTGCAGTAATGTTACCTTTGACTGCCTTCAAGTTTATCTGTAAACTCCAGTTCCTGTGAACAGTCATTCAAAGTATCCATGACAAACGCAACCAAACCTCATAGCAAGGATACGACTTTGTTAGATTGTTAAACAAGCTACCATAGGCTTACATTGTGATATGTTCAAAGTCCAAGTCTTTAAAATAAGGCAAAGGGATGATTCAGGCTGGATTCACACAGGATCAGGCATCGCGAGGGAAAACGGAGGAAGCCTGTCCGGAGGGGGATGCTGGTGTGGGTATATTTATTTGTACTAAAGGCTGTGATAACAACCAGAACCATTTCTCTCATTCATCGGCTTTCTTGCTGCCACCGCTCGCTGTCTTCATCCATTCTGTAGCTCACTTGATTGCTGCTGCGCTCTCGCTGTTTATTTTCTTTCTCTCTCTCTCATTCTCTCACTCTTTCTCTTTTGTCTTTATTTCTTTCCTCTCTTTAAAAAAAAAAAAAGAGCAACCAAATCGACAGCAGAGCCGTGCAACTTTAATTTAAACCTTAATAAATGCAGATACGTCCTCCGCTGGTGTCTCATTTCCCAGAACATTTAACAATACCACAATAACATCATTAAACATGATAATTTTGGTCACAATAATCCCAATATGAAACTTTTATACCATTACATCTTTGTCCACTTATTTGACATGGTGTTTACCATTGGTGTTATCTGGATGGGATATGACATTCTCATGTAAAAGATGTATTAAATTTTCTAAAGCTTGTTTTTTGGGCACATGCAATGTAAATTTTTACGCCCCAATTAGTGTCATTTGCTGGGCAATGCGGTTTTCTTTCCAAGCTTGGATTGGAAATTATTGCCAGTATGATAATCCTGATCACTTAGTGAGATACTGTGTGTTTAACTACAGAGGGTGTTCTCAAGTCAGATGGGAAAAAAATTTTTTCAATTGCAATATGCCTATATATCTGGTCAATTATGTTAGGGCTATTAGGCAGGTTTAGCTCTACTCTAATGGTCTTGCACCATATTCATACATTTACATACAGATGTTATTGCATGTGCAGGGGAAAATGTCTATTCAGGGATGTTACAGAATTTCAATACAGTCCTTACTGCAAGAACAGAATAGCTAACTGGTGTATTTTTTTACACTGTTTAAATGCAGCCTAATATATGTAACACCCGTGTTGAGCCATCACAGACAGGCAAATAATACAAGCATGCCGTAAATTATATTTTGGTGACATAACCAGTACCATACACATGCACACGTCTATTGATGCTATGCCTTGTCCAGCACATGTTCAGAAATATGTGAGCAGCATACCAACGTCTAGTCCCAGCCGAATAATTTCAGAGCAGGACAATAAAGTTTCTGATGGCATTTTTGTTATCTCCTGTGTCCGTTCACAGAGATGCGACGGACACACGACTCTGCTTCAGCGACTTGGGTCCATAGTTTGATGACATGTCTGAGGTTATGAGCAAGTTTTTTTTTTTTTTTTTTAAACATGAGATGCTAAAAATGGAAGGGAAAAATAAACCAGGGGGTAAAGTGCACTTCATCTGCAATGAGGAATTTCAGAGGTCTGGGGCTCTCAGTCGTCTCATTCTCTTCCAAGAACACTTCTCCTTCCTGTTTCACCTCTGGCACGCTGCCCAAAGTACCCACAAACCACGGAGGCCAAGGCCGAAAATACACAGATGGTAATTTGCACTACATTTCAATACGACTCAACGGCCATTATATATAGCCCTGCTGCCTGAACCCTGATCCTTACAGAGAGTATCGTCTCACCTCAGATTACAACTAAAAGATGTGCTCTTTATGTCTTTGTCACCGACTACCAGATGGACAGATCACCAAAACAAAGGGCATAGTTGATTGAGACTATTTTTTTTTTATAAATGTTAAAATGTCTAACATGAGCTTTGATTAATATGCAGGATTCTGCATCAAGAGATTGTGTCAGCATGATTAATTGCCAAAATGATGCGAGGTACAATTTTTCAGGTTACTGCAAAGTAAGGCCCTGACTACAGTTTATCTAAGGGACACTTCATTTACATGGGTAAACAAGAGTTAATTACTGTTAATTACTTAAGCCTGATTTATGGTTGTGCGTGGGATCGATGTGGTACCTACGGCATAGGGATGGGTGTAGCTGCGTACCCTACGCTGTGGCCTCATGTTCACCTCTTCACAAATGTATCTGCACATTGGCGATGACGAAGGCCATGTGGAGACGGTACTGTTGTTAAAAGTTATTAGCTCCAACTCTGCTCAGTTTCTGTCACCGTTTGTTTGTGGTACAAGAACAAGAAAAAAAAACAGCCATAGAAACATTGCACCAACTAGCAGGCACAGGGAATCTCACGAATAGCAAGTTCAAGAAAGGTATGATGATGCCAGATGTCTTACCCATTCCCTTGTTGGTCATGTCATCAACTCTCTTAATGGAAATAACATGATGGATAAACTTCAGAGCCATTATCACATTGTTGCTGCTGCAAAAACAACATTATTTAACTGATTTATGGCACATAAGTTCATGTTGGCGGGCATATGTGCTTGCTCCTAACCAACCAGCATTTTTAAGCATCTGTGTTTTGTTGTGTTTAATTAATTATAATATTTGTATTTCTAGTTACTAGAGATGGGAGAAAGAGGAAGAAGTATGAAAGGATACACGTACACGAGGAAGGGGGGAAAAAAGGAGCACGTGGGTGTGAAAGAGATCAAGCAAGTGAGAGATTATGGGAAAGGGAAGGGAAGCAATCCTGATCCAGTGTGTCCCAATTAATGGAATTACTTTCCTCCTTGGGAGGACTGTTAGTCATTTGCGGAGATGTGAGCCTGCCAGTAGAGTGTCTCTCCCAACATATTGTCCAGTGCGCACTAATAAGGCAGCTCTGACCGCCGGGTGTGCTCATTAGCATAGCCCGCGGCCGTGGTAACCCCCGCCAGGGCCCAGCCGGACACTTAATTACCGCCCAGCTCCTTCTTTACTACATCCATACTCATCGCCTTCCTTCCTATGTCCTCACCCCCTGCCCTACCTCCTTAACCCCCCCCCCCCCCCCCCACCAAAAAAAAATAAAACATGTGCACTGCCATCTCCTTCCCAGTCATACGGGGAAGATTGTGGGGCTAATCATTTTGGCGACGTGAACGTGATGGCTTTAGTCTTGGTGTGTTGTAACACTCTTTTTATTCTGTCTCACTTTTTATGGCCAAGCGGTCAGCACTCTTTGCGTTTTTTAGTGATTCTCTGACCTGCACCCCCCCCCCCCCCCCCCCCCCCCCTCCATCGCTTGCACCCGCCGTCTCCGCCGCTCTCCCTCGTTGCTATATTAGCTCATGGGCATGACTCTCCTTTTGACATCACCACAGTATTGATGCACCCCCGTCCGGCCTTAATCGGCTAATGGCCTCCTCTTCTTTCCTGCGCAGCCAAATCAACCCCTCCCATCGCCATCCTTCTATCTGTCCCTTCCTTTCCTTCGCCTTCCCGTCTCCTCTCCCTCCACTGTTCAGGCCTGAGGTCAGTGAGGCCAATTTTCATGCCTGGCTAAGTCACAGAATAGCTTTGTGTGTGTGTGTGTGTGTGTGTGTGTGTCTAAGAAAGAGAGAAGGAATATTTTAGTCAGCAGCCTCACACAAGTCATGTGGTTGGTGACCTCCTGACCTACCTTTACTCCAGTCCCCTGCTCTTCTTTCCCTTCTCTAGCACACACTCTTCCCTTAACCAGCAATTCCTTCTGTGTGACATTAGCTGACTCCTGTATGAAACTTGTATGTCCACACACACACACACACACACACACGTGCGTGCGCGCGCCCCCCTCTCTGACCTAGAAAAGCCATGGCCAAGCTAATCCTGCCAAGTTCACAAATGGAGATTGTTGACAGCACTGCGTGGTGAAACAATGAACAAGTACTCTACCTGTAATGTCCAACTGCTTTTAGGTGTAGTTTGTCTTTATTTTTGGGGGGGTTGTTAAACACAACATGCAGGTTTCCACACATTTTAAGTTGCATGGAAATATCTTGAGTCACTCTTTTGCTCTTGAACTTTTTTGGTTTTTCGTTTTTATGAAGCTTCAGCCTTGTTATGGTTCCCCCTTTGTCTATAAAAGTGGTGGCGCTGTACATGTATGTGGCCCGGAGAGAAAATCCCTGGCTGCACCACTGAATCACCAGTGTGTGAGTGATAACAGATCGAGACTGCTGAGCACCCCGCAGCTGTTTCTCTCAACATGCAAGTCATACCCGCCATTACATCGCTAAATGGTTCCCTTTCAGTGGCAGACGCTTGCCGCCTCGGCCTGTATCTCCATGCCTCCATCACTGGGGGGGTTTGCAGTTACTGTCGCCGAGCCAGCCGCCGTACCGGAGGCGAGGCGGTTGAATGTGTGTCAGAGAAATGCAGTGGGGGCAGGACTTAAATAAATCAAAGTCTTGGCCGCGTAGTCGCGGTTAAAACGTGTATGTGCATGCATATGTTTGTCCCTGGGTGTTCACATCTGACCAAATACTAGTTCCTAGAATTTGGTACATAACGATACTTTTTTTTAGTTTTAACAAAAATGTAATTTCAATTGCGTTAAAAATAAATAAGTTCAAACATACTAATTTTGACATTATTTATTTAAAAAACTATTTGTTGTGGAGGAAGTTTTTTGGTAACTCACCTATTTCCTGTTTTATAAAGGCTCTGGGTTCTGCATAATTCACATCACTAGCCCCCCCCACTCTGCTGCAACAGCTCATAAGTTATTATGCCCCTCGAAAGGTATTTATGCCCCATTCCTCAGGGCTTGGGGCAGTTAAAGAAGAGGGGAAGTCATCTGGGACATCAGCGGTACCACACACATCCTTGTTTGACTTACTAAGTGGGCGTAGTTACTTGGGGTTTAGTTACTCTTTACCGGATTGACCCGTAGCGTAGAAAGTTAGATTTGAATTGCCCTTTGATTAGGTCTATATAAATACTATGCCCTGTTTTAAAAAAAAAAAAACAACACTCAACCCAGGGAGAAATGCACATACCCCATATTTAGAAACTGTACCTTCAAAACAATCTGACAGGACTTCTGTGAAGTTATCCTGTCACAACTACAGTGACCACCCACCCCCTATTATCAGCTATCCTAATCAGCCAATCGGAGCAGAGACTCGTTAATTACAGTGGTCACGACCCGTTCTCTCTAAAGTTCCAGAGAGAAGCCCGACAGTGGTGATGGTGAACTACAGTGAGATGATTTTTTGTTAAGAATATCAAAACTTCAAGTAAATTCCTGAAAAAGTAAAAGATATGTTAACTTTAAGGTAAGCCAGCTGATCTCAGTAACAGTAGTATTAACAGTAACAATCTCAGCTGCTTCTAAACAGATAAAGGTCTGTCTGAGTTTTGCTCAGCAGCACCCCCTTACCCGACTGATCACATCTATTGACGGTATTGACAATTTCACACACTGACAATAGGACGATCTGCCTAGCATCGGAAAACTCAAGTGGGCATGCAGCAGCAGTTGTGAGTGCAGAGCTCAGAAGAAGCCCTCTTAAAGCTTGGGCCGGAGACCATGACCTTGGGAAATATCATTCCGCCCACAGGGTGGCTTTCCTGTGACACACAAAGCCACGGCAGCGGAGTGCATCAGTGCACCATGGCATTGTTGCAGAAGCCTAGTGGCGCAGTGTTGTGTTCAGCTGCACCTAACCCTGAGGTTTAAGAGCAGACCTAGGAAGCAAGAGAGTTCATCCTCAAAGCTGAGACCTTGGGTCAGCAATCTAGCGATTTCCCTCTAACCACATTACAGCCATTAGTGGCTCTTGCTGCTTTTCACATGTCACATGGAAATGGGTCAAGCCCTGCCCTGCATGACTCACTGGCTCTTTCTCTTCCTTTCTTTCATTCTTATTAATCCTACTCAGGTGGCAAAATTAGAATCATGGGAAATTGGGCTCACAATAAGCACTTTATGGCGTTCTCTTTCACCTTAGTAATGGTCTAGGCAATGAGGGGACTCATGGCTTGTGTGTGTGTGTTCATCAGTCTATTCTATCTTGTATTGTTTGTCCAGGTGAGTTCTTTCAGATGAGTTTTGGGAAGGCTGTAAGGCCAGTAAAATAACATATTCCATTCTTCTTTTTGCCATCTGACATTTTTTGTCAGCATGCGAGGCAGACATAAGACGTGAAGTGTGTGTGTGTGCCCGTGTGATATCCATTGCAGGAGGTGAGTAGCGGTCATAGTGGGTTGCGATTGTGGTCACCTTTTGTGGACCACGGTGAGCCACGCTGGGCAGATGTCAGCCAACTCTAATGATCCCAACAGGTTGCTGGGCTGAGTTGCCCGGCAACCGTATTGCCTCTGCCTGTAAACAGAGAGCAGACACACCAGGCCTCTGTCGGGGTTGCAAGGGTGAAGACAGCTTTGGCGTGTGTGGATGTCTGAATGCTGGTGTGTGAGACATTTAAAGTAATTCTGCATTCCCTAATGTTTTTGTAACTGTACAAGCATCCAATTCCTCCTCAACCAGTTCCTTTTTTTATCAGATGTTTCATGAGGTTGTTTACAGTAAGCCGGAGAGTAGGGGGAAAAAGTCAGTTTGACATTTTGTTTTGCCAGGCTCCGTGCTCCTGACATATTCTTATGGAGGTTTGTTAATATGTATCAGGAATATTCACTTTTCTTTGTTCGCCCTTGTCTGGCAAGCTGTAATGTTTTGCTTATGAATATTGATACATGAAGTGTATATTAATGACCCTTGGTGACCTTAACCCTATCCTTATTGGCTCCCCGGTGGTATCTGCAGGCTCATGAATATTAATCTAGTTCTGCAACCTCCATTACCCTAATCTTTGCTGTCTAGCCTCCCAGAAGGACCCGTTGTCATGGTAACCCCTTTACTAGACTCTTCCAGACCAAGGGTGGGAAAAATATGGTTAAAAAAAGAAGAGAAAAATCTGAATTACTCAAACATCTGGGATGCGCCTTGTGAAAAGCTGCCATTATATAAGAAGGGGCTGTATTTGTGTTGGGAGTCATCTTTATGTTCTCTCTGCAGACCACTAAATGTAATTATGCAGCATAAGATGGCCTTTTGATTTACATGTGGGCTCACGATATTCTTCCAACGATAACAATGTATCACAACAAAGGCGATTGTGCTATACAAGATTTATTACAAAAAAATAATCCACCATATATCATGATATCTTTAACTAATAAAGCAAGGAAAAATATTTCAAAGAGGAAATTGCCAGGTAATGTACAATGTACATTATCAAAAACGAAAGAAATGCCAGAACCAGGTTTGGGCAGATGCCATCGTCCACTGAGCCACTACCACTGTAACATTGCAATTTTTAATTTTGCCTGGATTTGTTAGCTTTTACAGCAGTAGCATAATGAGTGTAATTCTCAGCTCGAGTCACTTGGTCTCTGTGTCGGTGCTGTGAGTTCAGCCCTGCAGCTCTCCTCACACAGACACGAAGAGGTTAGCACCACCTTCCCCGAGAAGAAGCAGGGGACCGGAGAGAGGCGTGGGGACGACGCTATAGGATGTCAAAGTGTGGCAGAGATCATTTTAACTTGATGGGAGATTCTCGACTCGTTAGGGTTTTTTGTTGTTTTTTTAATCTGCCCAGAGAGATACAATGCTTAATCGTTTATCAATTTTTAGCCCGATGTATTAAAAAAAGATGGATAATTGGTGCCCACTGTATCAATTATGTATCACAAGCGGAAATATAGCAATATGTTGTATTATCGATTTTTCTTTTGTCCCATCCCCTAGTAATTGTGTTAAAAATCGTTGCCCTAGTCAGGCTTTCACGCAGCACAGTTCCCTAATTGCTCTGCATCAGACAACCAAAGATAGACATTAATAAAAGAATAGTAAATAGTCATTTGCAATGTTAAAAGCTGCCTTTATTGAGACAGAGGCTATGGCTGCTACCTACTTAACTCTTAGTAATAATAAACTGCCTGGTTATCACAATTCTTACACAGGATACTTGTTTAGCTTAACAATAATGGCATGTCCAGTTTTGTCACTACAGTTGCACATCTTTTGCTTCTATTTCCCTGCAGTAAATAGCGTGTCCTCTCTCTCCATCCAGATTTGGACAGCAACGAGGAAGGAGGGCCTGACGGCAGTCCTGTGGAGGAAGAAGGCTGGTTTGGGAATGCTTCTGACACACGTTCAGAGTCCTCGTCCTATGGAGACACCCAGGACGAGCTCCTCCTGCCAAGGGGCTCCTCTCCTGATGAACGGCCCGGAGTCAGCGTCGGGTCCGGGGACCACGATACCTGCGGAGGTGAGAGTTCACTGGGTTGCCCCACGCCCGTCCATCGTGCCTCTTTGGAACTTCTCGGACTGGATGGAGGTGCATTCTCGGCCCAGGACACGCTCTCCTCTGTGGTATCGTCACTGTATGGCGAGGCGGCGTCTCGTGCCCTAGGGAAACCCCTCAGCAGCAATCTCCGGCGCCTCCTAGAGGCTGGGTCACTGAAACTTGACACTGGGGACCTCCTGGGTCGGCCATCCCGGGGAGGTGCAGGTGGGGAGTCTCCTCCAATAGGTCTGGCCCCACCCTTGACCCTCTCCCCATCTTCCCACCATGCCCAGCAGTTAAGTGCTCTTGCCCGTAAACTGGCCAACAACAACAACAACAGCGGCTCAGCCTCGCCCGCCTCCTTGGCACCCTCAGTCACTAACATTAAGCAGGAGCCCCATGACCCCTTTAACTCGGTCACCCCTAGCAATGGAGGTGGCTTTGTGTGGGCAGGTGTTGCAGACAAGTGGCCACCGGCCAGCTGCTCCACACCCTGCGGCTCCAGCCTGTCCCCGGACTCTGCAATCCAGAAGTTAAAAGCGGCGGCCAATGCCGTGCTTCAAGACAAGAATGCCGTGGTCTCGTCGACGACCTCCTCCTCCTCCTCCTCCACCTCTGCCTCGTCCGCAGTGCCGACCCTCGGAGGGGGCGGTCGGGGAGAAGACGTGGTGCGCTTCGATGCCTTCAACTCTCCGTTTAGCCCGCAGTCGGCCAGCTCCACTCTAGCCGCACTTTCCAAGAAAGTCAGCCAGCGGAGCCAGGTGTCGTCGACGGCCAGCGCTGCTACCGACCACCAAGCCTCGGCAAGTTCCTTCCTCTCGCTCGTGTCAATGACCTCCTCCGCTGCCTTGCTCAAAGAGGTGGCAGCCAGGGCGGCGGGAAACATGCTCGCAGAGAAGAAGGAGGGGTCCGCCGGGGTCCTCCAAGAGGACGTGAAACCCCTGCTGGACAAGAACCAGAAGGCCTCCACCCCGTCTACACCCACACAGAACCTCGAGCTGCTGCTGCCCTCTACTCCAAAAAGCAGAGGCAAGCCCAGCAGCCAAGCAGGTAATCTAAAGGAAAAAACGTGTAGAACTTAGGGGTGCATGATTATGGCCCAAATCACTGTCATGATTATTTTGATCGGGGGTGGGACAGTTCACAAATCCAAGGTTCGGTCCGGTTCATCAGTTTTGCTTTTGGTATGCTTTGATCGTTGGGAAAATCAATCATGTCTTTGGCCTAAATCTCATTTTGTTACAGTCTGAAGTTAAAAGTAGATGAAACTCTGGCTGTAAGACAAGAGACACTGATAGTTCTAACATGTGTTCCATTTATTTGGCAAACAAAGTTCACTTTAACAAAGAAGCATAGGCTCTATCAGCACTAGATTTAGGTCCCTACGTCTGAAATTATGACTCTTCATACAGTGCAGGAATTATGTCGAAGTGTTTGCAGGAGGGGATTTTATATCATGGCTCCAGTTCTCTTCTCTGTCAATAACTTTCTTTCCACCATCATAGTAGGTCACTAAATGCAGCTACAATGCAGACATAAAGTAGAGTTGGTGATTGGCTGCTGGTGCATCTTCTAACTCTGGTTCTTCCCCACTCACCAAACCCACACAAGTGTCCACAACAACTGACTCTACTATCTGCTACACCAGGCTACGCTGCTTCCCTTCTACTACTGGTGGTTGGCTTTAGGTGCAGCACCGCCACCTGCTGCTCTGGAGGGTAAACACCTCGCCCATGGGGAAAAGTAGAACAAGAAAACTGAACAGAACACATGCAAACAGAATATATTTGAATTCACTATCATACATTCAGAGAATGACAGGCACTTGTTTGAAGCGGCCACTGTGGTACACACATATCTCTGTCTCATTTGCCCCCTCGCGGTTGGTTGAATGAGAGTCGGGTAAGTGTTTATTTAATATGCAGCAGAGCTCGCATTTAAAATGTTAACATTGTGGACAATCATGATCAGTTAATCGTGACAGCCAAAATCGAGATTGAGATTAATATTTGATCAACTGTGCAGCCCTGGTAGAAGGTATACTGCATTAATAAAAAATAATGGTTGAATGAACATTAGAATACAATAACACTTGGCTTTGGTGAGGTGTATTTTGGGTATATTGCCAGTTGAAAGATATTTTTTTGCAAAACAATAAAACACGTAATAATTTTTCGGTAAACACGGATTCAGGGTAATAAAGCTTGAACAAGGTTATTTGCCTCCCTGTATGAACGGTGCTTTACAAATGCAGTGTATTATCCCATTGAAATAAAATGTCCTCATATTCTCAAGACAGTGGTAGTATGAAGGTTCAAAATTAGATCTTTTTAGTTGCGTTAAATTCATAGAATTATTTTTATATTTCTTCAATATATTTTCTTTTGAAAGATAATGCATACTGGATATTACCGGACATATAACTATTTATATTTTAAACAACTTTCCATTCAGCATTTAAAAGATTAAAAACACATTCATGAAATATGAATTAAAACTGTATAAATTGAAACTAATATTGCAATGAAGAGAAAATGCAATTTCCAATAGAAAATCTTTTTTTGACATCTTTGCTGACATTGTGGTAGCGTTGCAGCTTTACATGTCATCCGATGAAACACAATTATGAACGTTCATGACACGTTTCCTCTCGTTTGCGATGGTTTTGTTCTCACCTCAGTGGTGCTGGAGTAGCGAGTAATGTACCCTCAGTTTAACTGTCAGCCGAGCAGAGAGCATAGCCAAGAGAAAACAGCCCTGGCTGGCCTTCTAGTCTGGGAAATGGTCTGTGGGCTCGGCAGGGGGGTTCCGACTGAGACCTCGCTGCCTTCCCAGACCAGCTCGTTTGCGCTCGGATGTGCGTGCTGCCAAAAGGGGGCCGTCAGTGTATGCTCGGCACAGTGGGGAGCCCTGGAGTCCATATCCATCTCGGCAGCCTCCTCCTGGCTTCAACCCCCACTAACCAGAGCCCTCTGTACTGATCAGCACAGCAGACTTAAGGCCAAACACATCATACTTTCCACTGACTGGATACAGATGCGTGCACACTCGCTCGCTCGCTCTCTCTCTTTCTCTCGCTCTTTATACTCGCTCTCTCAGTTACTCACAAATGGCCATGCAGTATATTCTGTGTGTACTCAGATGTAGACGTATAACCCAAACAAGGGTGCACACAAAGATCTCACTCTTGCACACACAGAGAGAGAGAGAGAGAGAGAAAGAGAGAAGAGAAATCTTCAAAGTGCAGGCTCTAACTAAGTAGCCTTTAGGGAGAACAGAATGTTTTCAAAGAGATGGATGAGCACTTTTGAGGGATTGTGTCGTAACCCCGCCAAATCTAAAATGGCTGGATCAAATTGACTTCAGAGAGATGAGGCAGTCGATGTAATATTCTGTGATCTGCATGCTAAAAAGGTGGTCTGCTCCAACCTGCATGCCGTCAAGGTCGAGCACCGCTGTAAAAATGCAGGTAGTTGTTTGGTCGCCAGACTGAAAAATGTGACCTTGATTATTGATTGTCATGTCTTGTTTTATTGTCGTCCCTTGCCAGTTCCACTATAAAATTGTATTGCAGTGGCATGTTTTGCACTCTGCATATATATTTGGAAAGCTTGGTCCTCTTTCTCTGAAACATGGTTATGATTAGACAGGGGGGGAAAAACGTTACTGTAAACACTTACTAAACCCACACATTTCCACTCTCCTGTTTTATTTCCGAATCACTCGCCTCAACTTGGAATAAGCAGGAGTCATTTTTTTGCATTGTGTTCTCTGCTGTGCTTTTGAGAGGTTGGGCCGCAGATGGCGGTTTATTGTTGCAAATAGGCAGTCTCGAGGTTTTACACCTCAGGTCAATGAATGGCTGAGCACAGTAATTTCACCAAACACTGATTACCAGATGTTTTTCAAGGAACGGCACTGGAATACTTATGAAGCCATCCTGACAGGCCCTTGTAGAATTTGTAATGCAATCATGCCTCTTTCTAATAAGACCAATTAAACAGTAATGGATGCCGGATATGAAGCCAACAACAATAATCGAGACACTAAAACATGCTTGAGTTTTTACTTCCATTGTTCCATTGCTTGCAGCTGGCATTTCACCATTAGGTGTGCAGAAGTTATCTCCTGCAGATCCGTGCAAACAGTGGTCTGCATTCACGTTAGGCTTTTTATTTTGCAGTAGTAATAGTATAAAAGAGTGAAGTCTTGCTTGTGAACCTCTTTTGAGTGTTTGTGAAATTATAACAATGAGCCGCTGTCCCCCTCAAGGCTCTCCTGAGGATGGTGGCAAACCGTTCCAGTGTCCTGTGTGTGGACTGGTCATCAAACGCAAGAGCTACTGGAAGAGACACATGGTCATCCACACGGGCTTGAAAAGCCACCAGTGTCCCTTGTGTCCCTTCCGCTGCGCTCGCAAAGACAATCTCAAGTCCCACATGAAGGTGAGCTGATGGATATTCTTCAACTTGTGACCCTGTTCTCTCTGTCACCCCTCACCCTCATCATCTTTAATCAGTGGTTATTATGGCTCTTGGAATATAATTGTCAACATTAAAGGATGCGCATGATTTTAGTTAAACTTCTATTATATCTTTTCCATGGCATAATCAAACACCACTGCATGTTTGTTGTAGCACGACATTGGTAAATATTTCTTAGATGTGGAAGAGGATCCTGTCCTTTTGTCTTGGTGCCAGAGTGACGCGGTGATTTGACATGAAAACCCGGCGTCCGTTTTCAGGTACATCAGCACCAGGACCGAGGTGAGACGTTTCAGTGCGAACTGTGCCCCTTCACCTCCTCCCGTCACTTCAGCCTGAAGCTTCACATGCGCTGCCACCAGCACTTCCCCCGCACCGACGTCAAGGTGAAAGAGGAGCTCACCACCGACACGGAGGGCGAGGGCTCCCTGATGGGCGACAGTGGCTCCACGGACCTGCGCGGGACCGAGGCGTCCCCGCTGCACTCCGACAGCCAGCAGCAGACGTCGCCGCCGGCTGAGGCCTCCTCCAATCACGTCCACGTCAAGGAGGAGCCGCAGGAGAGGGACCTGTCCGTGCTGTCCCCTTTCAGCATCTGCAGGGAACGCCCCGGCAGCAGCGCCAACTCCCTGGACCTGCCGGGGGTCGGCGTGGGAGTCGGGGTCCGGTCCAGTCCCAGCGGTCCAACCACAGCCTCCCTCTTTAGCCCCGATATCACCACCAAGACAGCCACTGACCTGCTTATGAAACTATCAGGTAAGTTCATCCCTTTCAGTGAACCCATACATATGTTTTGTTTTCTTAGTCAATAAGTAAGTCATAAGAAGTTTTCATTTTTGCCCATAAAACCCTATGTATAGTACATGCTGCAGTGAAAGCTTCTCACTGTCCAACTGGCTTGTATAGTTTGCATAGACACGCTGCTGGCTCGACTCCAGATAAAACATGATTTATCTATTGTATTGTTTCCCCAACTTCACTTTGTAATTACAGTCATCCCAGTTCCACTTTTATCACAAGTAGTTCAGGTCTTCCTTCCATAGTTGAACGCGAAGACATCCGCACTAATCTCCACCTCGGATGTTTGTCTCTCCTTTGCCTTAATTTTTTTTTTCTTTTATTCTGTACTGTCACCAGAAATAACATTTCTAAGAAGTGTACACAGCTTTATGTGAATTGTTTCCGATCAAGGCTGCAGTACGTCTCCTGTGAGCTATTTTGATATATTTTTAAATAATGAGAGCCCACAATCTCTGGGATTTAGTGAAAACATTCAGTGAAAAGACAGTTATTGCGTTTGACAACGGTAAGTAAATTAATATATTTGGACATTTATTAGACATTAACATTAAGGTGGCTGGAGTAAAATTCCTTAGTCTGCTGACACTACAACATTTTGATCCATCAAAGACAAAAATACTGTTTAACTGACTAAAATGTTAGTTTTCTTTTGACCAATAGAATTGGGTTATTTTCATTTTACCTGCAAGTACCAAACAGAGCAGTACAATTTCATATCCATAGAACAAAAACATTTGTTTTTACTGTACTTAAGTACATGTAATTGGGGTAGACATTATTAAAACAGTTTTACTATTTTTAATCATAAAGGGTTCAAAGAGGAAGAGTTTTATCAGACTACTTCAGCAGAAACTTAGAGCTCTAAGGTCGGGGCACTTTTTAATATGTAAAGGTAAACTATTCCACAGATGGGGCAGCTTCCTCGAATGCTCAGCTGCCTGTGGTTTTGAGCCTAGATTTAGGTACATCTAGGAGCATCTGATTACTTGACCTAGATTGGAGTTCAGCTACACAAAATCATCTTTGAAATCTATGATGAAGCACACCAGGAAGCCAGTAAAGGGACCAACTGTTAATGTGCTCAAGCTTTCTTTTTACAGCCAAAAGGCGAGCATCAGCATTCTGCACTATCTACAGACACCCAAGTGAGGACTGGTCTAAGCCTACATAGGATTACAATAATGCAGGAAAAAATGTAATTAACATAAAAATAACAATATAAATGTGTTGTACTTCTTGTTTCAGTTGTTTTTCTGTAGTTTTGAATCAAAATTGAATTGAATTGAACGAGTTTCAGCAGACCTGCAGTTTCCTGTGAATTTGTTGCAGATATATAGAGCATAAAAACTGTTTTATTACCACTCACTAGGTACATTGTAGAGTAAGCAAAGCAGTTATTTGAAACTTGGACTCACAGCAGGGCACACTGGTCAAATCAGTGTGTGTGTGTTTGTGTATATTTATATAAAATAAAATATATAGAACACATTTTGATGTTCTATTAATGATTTTTTTTAATAGTACATGTATAAATTGTTCCAAACCTGTGTACAGTATGCCAGATAATGAATGAAATGGTCTGTTTTCTGCTATATTTTGTTAACTAAGATTAAGTATAATACCCAAATTATTGACCCAGGGTTCAATATTTGCGGTTTCTTTTTTTGCTTCTTTTTAGACACCGTTGTAGAATCAAACTATTGGCCAGTATAATACGCACCGTCCTGTTGGCCGAAGATTAGCTCCTTGGAAGTAGTCAGGGACTAAACATTTTGCTGAAGGACACCTCGACACTCATCTAGAGGGATTCATTTTCCACAGTCACATCTTAAGTTGTTAGCGGAGGCGAAGATGTCGAAGCTCCAGGCAGCTTCCTCCTGCTACAATTCTATACCTGTGTGTAGATAGAATAGAGGCTGACAAACTCAGTCTGAAGCACTGCATTATTGTTTATAGGAAGCTACCTACCTTTGTTAGAAGGCCTCATTCAAAGTGAGATTTTTTTAATGAAATGTAACTAAAACCGCTAAGTACATGGTTGCCTACACACCACAACCTGACAAATGACAAATAGTATTAACAATGGTCAATGTTCTCATACGCGAGGAGGATTGAGACTTTATCATGTATGCTCTACCATTGCTAAACATGAAGTGAAGTTTCTCAACATAATGACACAGCAGTGTTTCAACAAACTTGGCAAACATGCTGCTCTAAGGTATACTAGGTCCAGACTGTGTTTAGATGCGTCCCACCATGTTGCAGAAATATCAAAAGATGAGCTTGGAGACAATGGCGAGATTGATGGAAAAAGGTTGACTGAGGTTCAGCGCCGGGGTCGAGGCTACGGCTGCCACTCTTCCACTTGATGCTGCGTAATTAGATTGAGATCTTGAGCGAGGATGGGAGGAAAAAACCCTGGGAACATTAGATTAATTAAAAATTTATGCATAATTCATAATTAAAAAGGAATTCATAATTTGAAATGATTAGCGCCCTCAGCGCCATCCTGTGACCCCGCCAGGATGCACGGGGACTAGGCTGGCTTAGTTAACTCCCCCTCGATCTCGCACGCCCCGGCTCCGCATGGATGCCCCCTGGGTGCCAGTTGCACTTCACTCCCAGACTGCACAATCAAGCCCCGGCAACTCCCGAAGGAGCCAAGATGGCTCCGCGCAATGTCAGTCCAGTGTCAAGTGGCGGACATCTTAGTCAGGGCATCATTCAAGGAGAGTGGGGGAAGGATATAAAAAGACGGGACGAGAGGATGTCGAACTTGAAAGCGTGATGATGAGTTTTAATGAACGCCGGTCCCTTTGATCACAAAGTTCTCCCTTTTGTTGTGGATGGAGTTAGTGATACAGGGTTATGGAACTAGGGCTCAGATCTCTGTGAGACTTACCCATGCCATGGAGCAGCCAGGGGGAGGAAGAGGTGAGGAAGTTCCTCCTGGGACCTCAAGACTCCATTTCTTTTGACCTCCCTGACAACCCAGATTGAGTGTGTACACGAGCAGCTCATCCCTCCTGCTTTTACACCGCTGTCTGTGTGCCACAATCCCACAAGGCCTGTGAAGTGTGGGAAGGGAGGGGGGCATATAAAAGATCGGGGTGGGAGACATATAAAAAAGCTGGAGAGGGAGAGATAAAAAAAAAAAAAAGAGACAGATGAAGTGACAGCAAGTGGGGGAGAACTAGGCAAAGGGGGAGTTGCATTGAGTTCCCCAGGCATAAAAAGCCAGTGAACTCTTGCTGACCTCTGACATAATAAGCATATAATTTTTCGGGCTGCCCTGCTTTCCATTGAGTGTTCTACTGATACCCTTTGATTTTTATCCTTGCACGCTGACACAACCGTTAGCGATCCAGTGTGATCCACATTTTGATTCAGAGATGAAAGCCACAGAGGCACTTTGAAATGCACAGCCCCTATCCTGTGCCCAGTGGACCCTGAGTTAATAATGACAGTGGGCACTGTACGCCCTCCAAACACCCCCCCACTACCACCAGCACCAAACGCAACCCCCCGCTGTGGTGACACAGGCACAACGAGCTTGACCCTGGCTGGGTGTGAATAATTGGCATGCAGGGGGTTGTGGGAGGTGTTGCATCTGTCATGGTGCTTCTGCAGTTGTCTTATTTATCTTTTTCCCTGGGAGGATGTCTCTCCTGCACCACTTCGCCACAGTGAGATGATCCACAGGCCGATTTTTTAATATTGCACATGGCAAACATGGAAGGATTTGACTGATTTTCCATTTGGTTGATGTTTTTTTTTTTTCTCCACATGAACATTGTTTTACCGTCAATGCATTTGAAAATACTATTAAGGCTATTTATCTATTCAGTTGAAGGTATTCATAAGCTTTGTTAAGCCATCGGAGTCATCCTTTTTTTTTTTTTTTTTTTTTTATACTTTCATTGGGTTCTTTGTGAACATCTGTGTTAATCTGCATGTCGCCCCGTTTTCCATCTCTGCATGGGCAGATACAGGAAGACCTTTTGTGTGTGACCTCCCGTCCATACATCCCCACTGCAGCCATCAGTATCACTGTCCGGTGTCTAGCACACTGTCAGCTTTTGTTGGGTTCTCAACCTGCCCCATGTAGCCCTGTGCCTCCTTTTTTTTTTTTTTTTTTTCTCTGGGAGAAAACAGCAGCCAATTGTCAGAGGGGGAGCATGCCGGCGTGACAGAGGTGGAAAGCTAATGAAGTTATTTGACGGCAGCCCTGGCCACGGAGCGAGAGGTGAGGCGGAGTGGACAAGCGCCTGGCAGCGAGACGGATGAGGCGCGAGAGAGGAGCGTGGCGAGCAGGGGGGGGAAACAGGGAAAAGGACGGCAATGTAAGTAGCGTTGGTGGCAGGTGTCAGAAGGGGTGCGATAACGTGGAGACAAACTGATAGCGTCGTCAACCCTGAGCTATAACCAGTCCTGCAGCATCATGCGCGGGGAGGTGACGGCGGCGGCCCCCGCGTACGTACGCATCACAGGCAGGAAGCTCACAGAAGAGATGCCCAGTCACCCGGAGATGCCGGTCTCCTCCTCAGATCTGTGCTCGCTTCACGAGATGATGCGCCAACGTCTGGTCGCTCATTGTGGCCTTGTGTGATTTGTGTGGCGAAAAATCTGGCGGACAAAAGGCTAAAGTGTCAGCTTGGCGTTAGAGGCTGTATCCCTGTTGTTACTGTGCTCTGCCTTTTTTGTTATTGAGCTATCAGCTTGAAGTAATAAAAAACTTGCCCATTGGATTAGGCTACTAAATAATTCAGTGGGATCTGTAACATAGATTCTGAGTGGAAATACATTCTATTTATAGTGACAATCAAAAAGGTCAGTGGAGTGATGTGACTTTGTGTGAGGGTAAGGTGAGGTAAGGTAATTTATTTCCAGCGTCACGCACCGAAACGCGTCCAGGCCGCGTGGCTTACAAGGCACGGCAAACGGAACACAAGCGGTAATGTGATGGGAGCAAAATACCAGAATTCACCTCCGTACATGTCCATCAGTGACAAGTCCAATATGTCATTAGACATTACAGCTATAAAACATAACTTAGGCACAGACAAACAGTAGATCAGAGGCGTCAAACTCAATTTAATCTCCAGCCACGCTTTATGTTTGGCCTCAAAGGGCCAGTTGTCTCTACATTCAAAATTGCGTCTCTATAATTATAAATATAATAATTACTTAAAAAAATATATATTTAAAAAATATGCCACTGTAGAAATTAATATTATGATTTTTATAGTTATTAAGTGATTAAACTCTTTGCAAATATCTAGAGATATAATTAGATATTTTAGAGATTTAAAATGCAGTGAAAGAACAGGAATGATTCCAATGAAGGAAACTAAGGAAAAATGTAAACTTTTCTGTTTTGGTCGATCGAGAATACATTTCAGAGTTAAGGAGGTGCGTCTGAATGCACCATGAACTCGCACAAAGAAGGAATGACAAGCATGTCTTCGTTACGTTTAAACATCTATTCACGTTTCTATTTCTCAATAAATTACACAATTGTATGCAAGCTCTCAAGGGGCCATATAAATGAGGTACCTTGAGGTTGACACGTCCAGTAGAATATGCCCTTAACACATCATATACACAGAACCCTTTTACAATGTTGGTAAGCATTTACCACGCACTGACAGTCGCACTGACGTCAGATGCTTCATTTTTTTCATTCAAATAAATAAAATTGTCCCACTTTTCCAAACGAGTCCAGTGAAGTTGTGACATCCAACTACACGGTCACCATCCATCATCCTTTCACAGCCATTTAAACCAGCCAATCAGAAGAGAGGCTTATTAATATTAATGAGGCAAGACACAAAACGACCTGTTCCAGAGAGAAACTTGAGAGGGGGGATGTAAAACTATATCAGGATGATTTTTGGTAATATATCTTGTTAGAGATATAAAAAAGCTTCAAATAAAAACCTCAGAAAAAGTGAATAAAGCGAACTTAAGGGAAAGTCCTATATCTATGACTGTATGTGTGTACACGTTATGATGAGGTTTTATTTCTCGAGGTCACAGAGGAGAAGAATTATAGAATCTTAAGTTTGTGTTGAGCCTGTATCTGTTTTTTTTGTGTGTGCAGCACAGCTTTTCCATACGGTGGCATGCAGCATGACACAGCATGCGAACTGTTGTGACAACACAAAGTAAAGATTATTCCGGCGATAGAGCGGGTGTATGTGTTTGCGTGGTTGAACGCGATGGTGTATTTTTATGTGTGTGTGTTTGTGGAGCGGTGACCAAGTGCGCTGTCCCTGTCTGATCCGACATGGCCCAACACGCTTCTAATTAGAGGACGTCCTTCCAGGTGCTGACCAGGTTATACTTAGCCTGCCCGCTGACATCTGACGGCGTGACATTTCCAGCTGGTGCCGTGTGTGACCCTGCGCCACTGCCCCTGAACTTGAAGGTCACCGTCCACCCAGACCCCCCCCTACACGCGCACACACACACACACACACACCCCACCGCTCAGCCCAGCCCTACCTCCTCCTCCTCCTGTTGAACCGCAGCCCCGTCCCGCCATGGTGTGGCACTGTGGCGTCGTAGCGCCACATGGGTGGTCAAAACACCAGCACCTGTCCCCTTTCCTCCGTCCCCAAGCCCTCTATCCCTCCGGCATAGATCATCATTAATCAGAGGGGCCGGAGCCGGCACAGATTGATGATGTGGGCAGGGGCGCGGCTGGCCTATGGTGGTTAGAGATGTTAGGTGAGACGGTGAGGGTGAGGCGAGGAGCAGATCTCTGCTGGGGCCAGAGGAGACTGGACAGCAGTCGGCCCAAGAGTGATAGCCCCGCTTTTATCTGTGTGTGCGTGCACGTGTGTCTTTGTGTGCAAGAGAGACAGTTACACTGTACTTGTTAAGGTGTACATGTTGTTGGAAATCTGTACGGTGTCAAGGGTCTATAGACGATGGGAAACCTTCTATAGGAGTACATTATAACAACTTAAAGATATTCATTTTAGAATTGGAATTAGAGGCGCATCCGTACCTTCTGGCTTCTTTGGAGCTCCACAACTGTGGCGTTTGCAGCATCAGCAAAAGCATTTGCCCTTTTCAGAATGTATTCCCAACACGGTGACATCATATCATAAACATTTAGCTGTGAGGGAAAAAATCTGAATGTAATGGTCTCGAGTTTCAAATATTTGGCCCTGGGCTGCCGACTCCCAACGACAACCCCTAAACGAAGAGCTGGTAGTCTGAATTGTTTCATAAAAACAGTATGGTGCACCTGTAGTATATCGAGTTACGCCAATGAGTCCTACTTAACATTCCTCACAGTTCCTGTGGTGCTCTGATGAAACTGATGTATCAAGTGACTCTGCACAGACATTTCTGCGTGTTATGAAATGGCGTCTCTAAATTTTAACGATGTTCTAAGCCGTAGCCGAGGTAGACCTTCGTTTTGGTACAGAGTGTAATGGAACGTGACGAGGGACACAAAGGGAGCCGCTTGCCCCGCTGTTCTTTTCTTGGCGGCTATCGGAAGTTGCTCCATGTCTAATTATTAATTATTCATCTAAGGCGGATTAGATGTGGCCCAGTTTCTCTTGAAGATGACTTTAGAGCGGAGGGGATCCATCTGACGGTTCACTCTCTGAACCTGGGCTACATTCTGCATAGATGGCAGATAAGGCTTCAGCCGATTGTTATCGCGCTCTACATAAAGTACAAGAGCCATTTCATGTCCCGCGTCTGAGGAGGGTTCAGCCAATGTCGGAGGCAAGGGCAAGGAGGAAGAATCCAACCTAACGCGGAAAGAAGCTAAGAATAAAGTCTATGGAAATTAAGTGGGGAAAAAAAATAGGAAGGAGAGGAGCTGGGAATTTGTTGTGAATGCCCTAAAGAATGAGATAAGGACAGTCGGGAGGGTGCACCCTCTGTTTTGTCCCACAGCTCCCAAGCTGTAGTGCATGCTAGTGATATTGTACTGTGAAAATTCCTGATCACTTTCTTGTATCATGTTTTTGTATGTTAGTTTGCTTAAAAGAAATGTGAAATCTTGTCTTTTTGTATATTACACTATCGTTCAATTGTCAATGTTTCAATGTGCTTCACGTGTGACCCATGGCTTTGTACACATTTTATAAACCTTTTTTTTTTTAATATTTTACTCATTAATGGATGAAATGATTCATTAACCATTCAAAATGGTTGCAAATGCTGGCTTGCACAACCAGCATTTCGTCTCCGTCGCCACCTTCAATTATTTTTCTCACGTCCTTCCATCTCTTTTGTCTTTGCTGGCTACAGCGGCCAACCAGAGGGAGACGCTGAAGTCCCCGTTCCACCTGAAGGAAGAGCCCAAAGTGGAGGAGGCGTTGAGCCCCAGACCGGCCTCCCAGAACCAGGTCCAGCCCTTCCCCGTGACGTTCTGCCAGGACGGGCCGACAGGGGCCGCGGTGGCCACGGAGCGCCCGGGGCCACTGAAACCGAGGGAGGGAAGCCCCGCGGCTAAAAACAGCTTGCTGAGCCAGGATATCAACGTTAAGGTGGCCTCCGAGCTGCTGATGAAGCTTTCAGGTAAAGATGTAGATGGAAATGTTAATCAGCTCTATGATCCTCGCAGCGGCCCATAAATTCTGTAAAATCTGAACACAGTTCATCTATATGTGTATGTATGGAAACTACATTTTTTTAATTTGTGGAATGCAAATACTTGGGAGATAGTAGCATGTTGTGTGTTAATATTTTTGGTGGTAGTCCGAATTTGCATTTCAGATTAGCCGTTAGCAGCTGGGAAGGTTCGCTGTAGACCAAAAGCTTTGCCACTGCCTGCTATAGATGGGATCTGTTGTTTTCCACCAAAGAAAACCAAACCCAGTTAAAATTGGGGGCTTCTCAAAGGTTGGGGAGAGGCGTACAGTATGTGGTCTCTGCCCTAGATTGTGGCAGCGAAACCTTTGTATCTGCCTGAGATGATATTCAGGTCACTTGTCTTGATCTTTTATTTAGTTTCTGCCCTTCTCTGTATTGGGTTATTCCAAGTTTTTGGGGAACGAGGGGATAATGTCTGAATCCACAGAGAAATGCACACAGCCTGTATTCAGAAAAGTGTGCCCTAAAACAAGCTGGCAGGACTCCATGAAGTTTTGATGTCAAAACTATATAATCGCCGCCCACCTGCCATTCACAGACAATCAGAGGAGGGTCTCATTAATATTAATGAGACAGACACACACCTGTTCTTTCAGGAGCTCCAGAAACAGGGGACGTAAATTATTATGAGATGATTTTTGGTTTTTAAGCCCACAAATATAACTTATTGGATATATAACGACTTCAAACCCAGAAAACATGTACAATATGGGACCATTAAAGCACAACTATGACTTGCTCCCCGTTCTGTGATAGACCATAAAACAATGACAGCTTTGCACCCCGTCTCAAGCTGTGTGAAGCACTCTGGCATCATTCATTAAGCCTTTACTGTACGTCATTGGTTTGAGGTCTCATTGGAAGCTGGTAACCAGACCTCAGGTATAACATTATCACCACTGAATAATAGGAGTACTGAAAAGTTACTGTCATTGTGATGAAGCCTCTTAACTTTATTTTCCACATTGACATGCGCATCTCATAAGGACGTCCATATAGAAGACCTTCAAAATAAAAGCATGCAGCTTCCAACTTCCTGAATACTTGAAACAAATATAGAAAAGAAGTCTCATGAATACCAGAAACTAAAACAAGTAAATGTGAGTATACTGGTTACACTGGATTCTCTCAGATGTATTATTTGCAAAAGTGGACCGTACATATATCTTCTGGTTTTATGTACTGTTATGTATTCATAAGTCAACCTTCAACCTCAACATGTTTTATGTTGGAAACTGCTTTGATTATCAAAGGATATAAAAGCTTGTCTATGAGTCCAGGACAGAGCATTCAGGGTTCATTTATGCAACTGAACTTATTCATATTTGATATTTGCTTTGATGGCAGTTTGAATTTTATTTTTATTTATAGATTAAACAATTTCTATTAAACAGTTTTATCAATGTTATTGACGAGCGTCTATCACCAGCACATATCTATGGTTTCATCGCTCGGGCATAAGTGATTGTATTAAATATTCTGTGTAGCAGCAGAGTGGTTTCATTGTCTTTGCAAGAACAAAAACTAAATATTAGCTGGAATCGATCAAGCCATAAAGTGTACAATGTGACACATACTGTTGTTGTTTTTTTTAATAAATAGCACACACACAAAGCAAATGGCGGTGTGATGGTGACACGGTGGGGCGTTGCTCCATCCACAGCTCTTCATCCGGTGCCAGTGTGTGCAGGCTTGACAGACACCTCACACACCGGTTGCCATTGTTCTCTCTGGGTCGACTGGTGTTCAGAGTGACTCATGCTGGCCGGGAGCTTTGTGGTACTACACGTGTGCTGCTCCGCTGCCTGCCCCCAGGTCACGTTTCCCAGTGTGTGTGTGTGTCTGAGTGTGCGTGTCCTTTCGTGTGTGGGTTAGAGGAAGACAAAGATGACATGATTAGTACTTTCAAACGGCAGGAAAAAAAAACAAACAAATTAAAAATGATGTGGGCAGCATATAATTCCTCTACTGTACTGCCTCCACCTTTGTTCTTTGTCTTATTACGGTTATCCCTCTTTCCCTCCTGTCATTTCTGCTGCTTTCACTCACGTCCTTCTGCTAGTTTATTTGGACCACAAGCAGCGCGGCCAGCGTTTATCCCCCCTCCCATCGCTTAAACTAGCTCCGCAAGGTTGACCTAGGTTAGGGAAAGATGCTGCAGCGCTCAGCCGTCGGCTGGCTCCCTCTGCCCCCTCACACAGTCCTCGGAGCGCAGTGCCGTCCATCGCCATGGCAACAGCGGGGGTGGTAGATGGAGAGGGCTGTCTAGAGTGACAGCCTTGACAAGAGTCTGGACCCTCGAATGACCCTGGAGGGGGGGAAGGGGAAGGAGAAAAAGACGGCGAGGAGGAGGGAAGGAGAGAGCCGGGGAAAGGTCACCGCCGTTACAGTCACGTGTGATTACAGTCAGGGGGTTGAAGGGCGTCCGCACCGTAACCTTTCTCTGTCCCCTTGATAAAGGTCAGCCCCAGAACGCAATCAGCCAACAAGGATACTTATAGGGAAGTCACATTGGGGGTGTTCAAGCTAAACATTATCTTTGTTCAAAACATCATTATCTGGACACGGACTAATTAAATTTCTCGTGCTCATCCTTCCACGACCAAGGCGTCGGACAGTCGGAGCAAGTGGGGTTGTGATCATTACTGCCCACTGTGTTGTAACATGAGTTGCATCATCCCTTTAACTAGGTCACTCTTTTGCGTGCCCCCCACCCCCCTCTTTTCTTTCTTTCTTTTTTTTTTCTCCTTATCAAACGTTGGTTGGTCACGTTGAGTCGCCTTTCTAGCACTACCTCCCCCACATCTGTTTAAAAACCAGGCTGCCGGTGTCTGGGGGCTAATTACGCCGGGATAAATAGTCCCTGGCGCCAGCGGCTAACGTGTACTAGCAGATGGGCACTGGTGTTGCGGGGCAAGGATAACATGGCGTCACAGGAAGGGAGGAGGGGGATGGGGGAGGAGGGGTACGGGGGCCCTAGGTGGTGCCCTGGCAGACTGGCATCGTGTGGGTAACAGCCGTGCCACCCACTCGCCATCAAAGCGCCACCACCATAGGTGTGAAATCACACTTTGTACTCGCTAAACTCATTCCCCATTCCTTAGGAACAGGCCATCCATCTCTTGAGGACATTTTACAGGCCTTCCCCCCTCTGCAGTGCTTGTTACCTGGCTAATAAAAGTTGCATTAGGCAATTTTGACCACTGAGGAGCAGAACGTGTTGGGAGTGTTTTCACTCACTGATTTTTAGCTCTGCTTTGATTTAAAGAATAGTGATAGTTGATGCATGTTTTATAATAAACTGTTGTTTTGTCAAATACAAAAAGTAGTTGGCTGGAAAGCGGCTGTTTATTGTCAGAGGTGTTTGTAGTTGAAGCAGCGATAGACACATCTGAATTTTCCTTTTTTAAAAATTAAAGGATACCAATATCGGCTGGATTAAACATAACATGATTGCGTCACCTGTAGGAGCCAACTGAGTCATGTGACCTACCTGATGCTGTTTGGATATTCAATGTTGTCACTGCTGACAGTGGAAAAGATACTATTTTTTTGTCTCTCCAACAACGATGATTTACAAATGCAACTGAAGCGATTACTGTATTCTGCTGCACCACTCCATATTGCCATTAAAATGCATTTATTAAAATGCAATGGATGAAGTCGCAGAGTGCATACTGTCTCTGTCCTGCCGCCTCTAGGTATTTCTGGAAATTTAGTCAACTGAAAACGAACAGTTGCGGATGACAGGCTGGTCAGTGTCACCTCACTATTTAATCCATAGATCACGGAGAACTGGCTTATTGACATCAAATGCATCATTTATCTACAGAACTGTGCTTTTATTTGGATTATTCAGCTTTAATATGTAGTATCCTGCATATTTCTATAGTGGCCTTTATGATTGAATCACCGGCACCGACAGACCTGGTCTTCTGACACCGATTCTCGATGTTATTATAAAGAGATAATTTCCACTAAACGCGCCGTCACCTTCCCCCACTTTCCTCATTTATATGTAGCTTACAAACGTTGAAAAAGCAATACATAACACTAGTCACTAGTGGTGGCGGTAGTCAAATTCCCTCGAAGCAAAAGCAGACGAAAGTGGATTTTCTTCTACTGGTTTATTCAAAGCTTTTTTTTCTCCTGACTGGGAAACAACTTTTTTTTTTTTTTTTTTTTTTTTTTTTTTTTTTACACCGGAGCATATGATGTCCTTGCTTTCTCGTTCAGTATTCTAATCAGGTGAGAGCAGCACAAACAGACTTGATATGAACATGACTTTGAGAGTTAGGAATAAGAACGTCCACTACCCGTACCAAATAACATGGAAATAACAACTAAAACATGAATTCTAAATTATGACTTGATGTAAACATTATACCAATGCTTACTATTCAGTAACAAATATCCTAATGTTTAATTTAAAAATGACTATGGTTTGAATAATAGGGAAAGCCTTGATCTCTTCTCATAGCATTTTACCCTCTTCACTTAGTGAATTAATGTAACGCTTGTTATTTATCTTTTTCCCCCTGAAATCTCTTAAATCTTTTTACATGAAAGGAATTCACCGTGTATGCAATAAAGCTTATCGCGGCGTACTCCGCACACAGCTGTACATTTCAGTTCACAACAATGGCATTACTGTACAGTAATACGTTCTGTAAAGCTCTCCTCTTCTCCTGGTGTCCTCAGCCTGCCCCCTCGGTGTGGCCGCTCGCTGACCTCTCTCACTCCCACCCTCCCTACCTCCCTATCTGTTTTTCTGTCTTACTTACTCCTCGTCACTGCCTATCGCTCAATCCACGTAGACACAGGTCCTTTACCCTTGTTGTTTTGTATTTATAATAAATGCGTGTGTCCCTGATAGCTAGTTATGTACGGTACATGAGTGTGATCGGCAGATTCAATGAAGTATATGATGAAAAAGTAACACACACCAAGGGCTGTAGTGAGGTGCTGATCACTGGTAGAAGACTTAAGAGCAAAGAAGAGGTGTCACACACATTCTTTTATTTCGTGCCTCAGGCCTTGTTGATCTTGAAGAAGAATGTGAATGAACCCTTCCCCCCCTACTCTCCAGAATTACAGAGGAAACCATCTTCTTTTTGTCCTGACCTTATTTGCTGAAGCCTTGTCCGAGGTGCCCTTTGTGTAAACTGCTTTTTTTTGTTTAGGACCGCTTTATCAAGGCCGTATCTTTGGCCCTCTCCGTGGTCCGTTTATCAAGCGCGCCGTTCCCGAGTCAGATGTTGCCGCGTCCCGCCGTCGTCGGGAAGGCTGAACTAGCGAGGGCTGGCTGGTCGAGGATCAACTGTAGCAGCAGCTGTCTGTAAAGGCTGCAGGCGAGGCTGCTGTGGCTCCCACATGACATGCAGTCCTCCACACTGCAGCCTTTGAAGCGCCTGAACTCTTCACCCCTGTCTGAGCAGGTTGGCTGGAGAGCAGGAGAATAGAGAGATTGAGAGGGAGAGGGATGGGGGCAGGGATAGAGGGGTGTGGAATAACAGAGCGGAGGAGAAGGGTAGACCGGGATAACAGGAGGGGGGAGAGGTTGTCATTTAGGCCCTGGCCATTCCTCATCCTCCTGTCCTCCCCGAGCTCGCCGCTCTCATCCCACTTTCTTCTTCCCTCTCCTCGCCCTCAGGTGTTCTTATTCCGGCGCTGTTTGACAACGGTCTTAGCCATCTCCCTGTCCGTCTCCCACACACACGCCCGTCTGTCCCAATGATTTGTTCCTATACTGTTGAAAATCATTAATTAAGTCATTAATGGTATGTGGCTGTTTTTTATCTAGGTGCAGTAAGGGATCCGTCCTGGCTCTGTGCTTACTCTACAGTATGCGCTAAGTGAATTTGTTTAGGCTGTCACGTCTGCACAGATTCAAGTAGACACTTGAGGTCAAAGTTGATCACTAAAAACAGAACATCGCACAAACCCCAGTCACTTTCATTCTGACTCAAAAGCTGAGTAGTGCTGTGTCAGAAGGACCAAGGTTTGTAAAGTAACTCAGCGCACAGTTCACATAAAAGCATACAACACGCTTGCTGTTACACGCCTAACTTATTGTATATGAGCATTCATTTGCAACCTTTTACTTGGTTAAAGGTCCCATATTGTTACTTTTTCTGGCTTATTTCAAGTGTGTGATATCCCCAAAATGTATTTGTAGTCATGGGAGTTTTATAAAACATCTATACTTCATAATTAAAAAAAGACTTAACAATCTCACTTTTGGTGATACAGGACCTTTTAAAGTTGAAGATTTGACAATCCACATTGATACACCATCCAAGAGTTTATCAGTATCCTTTATCATTGTTAACAGCAACAATCAGTACAAGAATTCAGTTTTAATTAGAAGTGAAAGGGTTTTGCAGCAAAATGTGCTGTATTTAATTGCCACACCTTCTCCCAGAAGGTTTCTTTGAAAAGGGTTTAACTAACTCAGTTAAAACCCTTTGGGACAAGTGAGAATGCTCCCTGGATGATTGCAGTTGAAGTTCTGCAAAATTGGATGTAAATTGAACAATGCCCCGAATATGACTAATTAATCTTAAATATTTCTGTGCATATGTGCTTGCCTGCATCTCCAGATGTTGTTGTTCTTAAATTAAATAATATTAATGCTGCGTTTGATCATGTGAGAGTTTTCCTGTCAATTAAAACCCTCAAATTCAGTCGAGAGCTAAACTCTCATGAGGACTTTGTGCGTTGTGTTCATTAATGCAAGATTAATGCTTAGATAAATGTGGGGAAAACTGTGAACTGTAAACAAAATCTATATCTAAAATGAAGTGAAGTAAGTTTCCTTGACAAAAACTTTATTTACTGAAAAGGGGGGGTGGGTCTTATGGCAGCTGGTATATCACAGAGCAGGCTACACACACACACACACACACACACACACACACACACACACACACACACACACAAACACACACACACACACTTGATTCAGAGGGTCCCAGGGCTGCTTTTTCTGGCTGCAGAACATTAGGTCATGACCCCAACCAAAACGCCACAGCTATTACCAGTGTGGGGGTGAGGCTGTATTTTCTTTTTTTTTTTCTGTGACAGGTAAACTTTTGATCCAGCGGTGTGATGTTTCTAATGTATATACGATTAAATGTTTTCCTGTGATCTCTCTGCAAGGATTTATTTCCAGGCTCTTAGCGTGTGTATCTCTGAATGGCGAGCTCGTCCACGTACAGCGTAGCACCATTTGGTGCGTGTAGCTGTTTTTGTAGCGCAGCAGTCTGCTCGGGCGCTGCCCTTAAGGGTGGTGATCCAGTGATGGAGGCCTGCGTGTCCCTTGGTTGACCCTTAAAGCACGGTGCCCCCCTACCCCTCCACCCTCCTCTCCCGCTCTGCCCCTCCATCAGCCTTTCCTAGGTTACTCTTGGCCAACTTGGGCCACCTGATTAACGGATTAGTGGGGCTGATGGTTGTCAGTGTCCCCCTCATGCTGGCTTCTACCAATAACCCAGACACCTGGACCTCGGGGAGGAGGCCGGGTGTGGGGTGAGAGAGGGGGTGGGGGGGGGTGGGGGGGGCTTTACACTTTAATTCTGCCCACATAAACCGTATAGTGCATACACGACACACTGCATGTCCAGTCCTGGTGTCTAACACTCGCCTTGTCGGGGCCTAGAAGTGCAGAATGCGAGGGGAGGGGGCGGCAGGGTTAGCGAAGGGTTACTGTCTTGTATCTCCCCTCCCCTCCCTCCCTCTTCCTCCAGCTCTCCTACACCCCCCCTTCCCCGCCCCTCCCACTGGCTCCCGATGCCCTGCCAAATTCATATATCCAGTAATCGCGCTGAGTCGCCGTGTCAGCAGCACTGTATCACCCCCACTGCTTTGTCTTGCTCCTGCTTGTCACCACACTGAGACACAGCCTCCTGCCATCAGTCCAGTCAAAGATCAGCTACCTCGGAAATACAGACACAAAAGGATGTCCCAGTCAATCCAATAATTTTTTTTCCCCCCACACATAATACAGCTGCACTGTTACTGTAGCCTGAAAAAGGCTTGCATTTAATTTAGTAAATATAGCTCTTAGAGACCTTTTAGAGAGCAGATTTCTGACAGCGTAATAGTTCTGCATTAAGAAAATATCACCTTCATCACTTTGCATCACCGGTCTTTTTAGTGGTTTAATGGTGTCTAGTCTTTTGTAGAGTTCTGAGAGAGAAGAGGCTGTGTTTGATTCTGCAGCTCCGCTCAGGACATTCCTAACAGATGCCATCTCTCTCTCCTGCCTATTTTTAGCCTGCTCTCGTCGTCTCACCTTTTGAACTCGTACGAGGAGTGAGTCACCGTCGGTTTCATCTGTTGAAGCCATTGTTGACGCTGGGAAACAAACCAAAAACAAAAAAAAAAGCATCCTTCAATGTGTCACTTATATCCCACACCTCTAGTTATCACAAACAGGGATTCACGGCCGCTTAGTTCACATCTCAAGTGTGTGAGTGTCTTTTTTTGGTTTGCTTCAGTGAGCTTGCATGAGCTGCCCGGAGCTCTCTCCAAGCGACTGTGTGACCTCGCAGTGCCCTCTCGCCCTAATAATCACACAGCTAGATGCTAACTGCTGCAGCACAGCTTCAGGAGCAGTGCTTATGGCTGTTGTTTGGATTTCCTTAGCTTAAATTCCATTTATACATCTCCAAACATGTATACAGCATAATTAATTTACATGTGAGTGATTTTTGCTTAGAATATGCAGACCAATAGTACACATTATTTATGTTAATACACTGGTAGAAAATGTTTTTCTCAACCGTCCGCAGGACATTTAGGAATAAAAATGATTTCTATTTAGTTTACTCAGTATTTGGATATATATATATTTATTTCGAGGGTCTAAGGAGGATGAAGGGTGATGCACGTTTTAAAAACTACAAAGTCCCTAGACACACAAAAAAACACAAAAAAATGAATTTACTCTTACAGGGTAAGCACATCTGGTTATTTGCCAGGGGAAAAAAAACACAAAATTAATCCTTCATTTGTTATAATAAAATTATGCAGCTAGGGTTATGTGGAATGCAGAGATGACTTATTTGGTTTACTTTTTAAACTGTTATTCTAAAATAGGCGCAATATGTGGCTTACACACATCACTGCACTTCATGTCCAAACAATTTGTGTGTGTGTGTGTGTGTGTGTGTATGTATATGTGTGTGTATATATATATATATATATATATATATATATATATATATACATACACAGACAGATGATTGTTTTTTGAGTAGATTACCTTTGTTAAAACATTGTTCTTGATATTTGTACTCCTCTATAGAGGCAACCAAAGAAATTATAACAAGCAAATATCAACAGAAATGACTCTTAACTGTAGAAGCAGTGAAAAGATAGCAGATCATTTCTTGTAAGGTACTTTGTGCAGAGCTTCTGCATTATATTGAATTTCCTTGTTAGCGGATGTATATATTATAAAATGCTCCCAGCATGTATTCAGTAAATTAACACCAACTTCTGGATAATTATGCACGGTGGCAAAATCTCTTCGATCAGGCTCTAAAAAAATACTAATAATTTTATCCCGTGATTGTTGTGTTGTTCACTCCTCTCCTGCAGAGAACAACAAAGACGCCCAGTACCAGAAGGTGAAAGTAAAGACGGAGCCCATGGAGGTGGACCCGCCCCCCGCAGAACTCACCCCGCCGGCCTCTCACCTGCTGGCCTTCAGCACTTTAGGGGCGAGTGAGAAGAGCGAGTCAATGACGAACCTCCCCGAGACGCTGACCCACCCCCAGAAAGACCTCTTCTCCCAGGACATATCGGTCAAGATGGCCTCCGAACTACTGTTCCAACTGTCGGGTATGTTCGTTCAAGCCACTGTCGGACACGCACAGCGGATCCACGACACGTACACACACATATACACAGCAACGTGGCCCAGCCCCACTGTAAACCTTGGCCAGGTTGTTGATACTTGACTGTAAAACCTGCGTATTATCCTTTCCTGTGGCTGTGTAGTAAAGTCAACGATCTATTTCTCATAACGACATCCTGCTTTTTTTTTTTTTTCCCCCTGCGTGGCCATGACAGTGACATTGTAGCAGACAGTTGTTTGCACTGCTGGGTAAAGACTGAGCGTTCTAGCTGTATCCTGTGTGGCCGGGGCTCGCGACCCCAGCTCTGTCCGGCCTCCGAACTCTTCCCTTAAAATTCCACGAAGAGAAAACGAGCTGGTGTAAAATCTGGTTTCTTCGCTCGCTCCCAACGCGCGTTTCACAAATTCACACATTGACAGTCTTTCTTTCCCACACAGTCTTGCATGCACACCTTTATACACTCCTCACACAAGGCCCCATGGGGAGTGGTGTCTGCACAAATGCCCCCTCTTCCCTCCTCCCTCTCCCCTTCTCTCATTCTCTCTCTCTCTCCCTTGACTCGTTTTCAGACATGCTGGCTCAAACACACTTGGCTGCACACGCTCTCTCCCCCTGCACTTCCCCTCCTCCTCCTCCCCCTCCTCCTCCCTTTACATTTCTCCCGTGCGGCATCTCCATGGCAACGTGGAAAGAGACCTCTGTCCTTGGCGAGCAGTGTGACAGAGTGGGGCGTTTAGGGTAGGGGTGGGTGGGTTGTAGCAGGAGGAGGAGGGGGGGGGGGCAGTGGATAAGGAGGGCATGGAGGGTATGCTGTATGCCCACCCAGGGAGGCCAGGGCACCGCTAGCCCGGCAACAGCCACAACCCGCCCCCCCTTTCCAATTGGGTTTGGATGTGAGGGGGCCGCCGTCACACAATGAGCAATCAATATGAATTACCCTGAGCAGTAAGCCCTCAGAGACACATCAGTAGCAAGGTCACTCTGAACACCGAGATGGTTGCGGTTTTAAAAAATCTCTCCAGTGCGTCGTCTCAAACGCTCGCACACGGCTCCGCTTTCTCAGACGTTCTGCGCAGTGCCCTTAAATGCTAAACGCTGTAAATTTAACTCGCGTTTAGTGGCCAAACAGTGATATCACCTTATTATACGTTTCTCAATAATTCAATCAGCACTTGGAAAACCTCTTGAAATAATTAGTGTTTAAGATTCAACCGCTTTGTGAAGAGACTATCCGGTTCTTGATGAGCTTCAAACCATATTGGGTATTTAAATAATCTTCTCATGATTGGAAACCAGGTTGTCTGGCATACAGGTGTGAGCGTGGTTCCAAATCTAAAAGTTGAGGCAGCCTCAAGGCATCAAGGCATAACACTCTGAAAACACAACGGATCACAGACACGTTTTAAATCTGTCTGTTTATGTTAACCTGAAAAACACAGAACCCTCACTAACGCCATTACAGGAGACATTTTAATTAAAAATTATAGTAGCAATAATACTAGTGATTCAGCTCATCCAGGTCTGGTTGTTTTAGAAAAGAATCTTTAAAAAGACTCAAATTAATCTGATGGTTCGTTTTAGTTGTGCATACTCTTTCTAAAGCGATGCTTTACACATTTTGCCCTGATGAATAGATAAAAAAAAATAAAAAATCTTGCAAAGACAGTGCTACACATTCTGAATGTTTAGGAAATTAACCCAATCAGATAATTCTAATTTTTTGAAGCTTCAAATATTTGTCTTGACATTAAGTCAGGGGTGTGGATTCAACTCTTCTGGACTATTCTATATATACACGTCATATGTGACCGTACACAAACCGGCATGTATGCCGTCCAGGCAGTCTGATCTGGTTAGCCGTTATTATTCTTTAAAAACTTGTCATATTTGTGTTGCTTGGCCAACTTTCAGCCCACAGGTCAGCGGGCTCACCAGAGAGACTCCCACTACTCCAGATGGCCGCTGCACCCCTGCTGGCCTGGCAAACCTGTGCTTTACCAGCCGAGCTTAACTTAAAGGAATGCACCAATGTGGCTCATATAGTGTCTGTGCTTCTACAGTCATTGTAAGCAGGGAGGTTTCATAACATACTGGCAGCTGGCCACTCATCTAAGTCATACTTTTATGTATTTATTTAAAATCTAAATATGAACGGAGTGTAAAAGTTCATTCCTGCACTTGGGGACAAAGACAACAAATAAAAACAATTGATTCTTGAAATCAATGTAACAGCGTTGTGATTGATTGAGGTTGCTCAGTCGATGTTTTAGTTTAGATGTTTAGTCATGCGATGTAAACCTGAATCTTCTCATGTCATAACAAATATATTGGATATGGGGGGTCAGAACTGAATATAATAAATAATATTTATAATAAGTTTTATTTATAGCACCTTCCATACAAATAATGTAGTGCTTAATGGTGTGCTAATGCATTGACAATTTAAACATTTTTAATATTCAAAAATATTTTTAAAATATGAATGTGTGGAACAAATCTAGAAATAATGCTGTATTGACTGGTTAATGTCTGTCTGTTTCAGAAAAGGTCAGCAAAGCCAACAACCACAAAGACAGCAACATGGTGGGGATGAACAGGTCAGTCTTCAATACTCCATCTACTTCTTCCCAGTGTTACACACTATAATCTTTGTTTAGTAATTAACTCTATTTTGTAAATATAGCTGTAATAGTTGTTGGTCTGATCATGTCTCCTGTGTTTCAGTCCGTTCCTGGACGAGTGCTTCAGACAATCACCCTTTAACTCGCGCTCCAAGAGCTCTTCCCCCGCAGAGGCCAGCTCCTCCACCAGGGCAGCATTCCATGGTAAGACACATATAAAACACACACACACACACACAGTAGAGGAACATTAGTAGAGGAGCAGCAGCACATTACTAGTAGCTGCAGGCAAGTAATAGAGAGCCAAGCATTGTATCTTTGCTCCTGTTGTGTTTTTTTGTTTTTGTACACGTTTGCTGTTAAAATGTTTCCACAAAGATAATCCCCCCCCCCAAAAAAAGGTAAGTTATTAGTAACATGGTGAAAACAGGGACCTCATAATTGCAACAAAAGTCTGTACCACAATTTCATAGGTTAATATAGACAAGTGTCTAAGTGTTTTTTTTGCCACTGTAGCAGAGTTGTGTATTAAACACACATATGACACATACATGCCGTAACATCTACATCTACCATCCCTCCTCAAACAACACACATCCTCGCACAGAGGAGCTTTGTAGCATGGCGAGAGATTCAACATCTAGAGCCGCATGACGAAACCTCCAAAAAGACCCCCGCCCCCACCAGCACCAACGATACACGGTCTCAGCCTCCTTCCTGGTTTCATACCTGGGGCTCTGACAGGCCTTTCTGCACTCTCTCGCGTTTTCCTAACCCAGAGGCCTCTGCCCGGGGTCTCCGCGCATCGCCCTCTCCTCCCGTCTCCTCTGGCATCCCAGGAACTTCCCTTCCTGAGTTCCGTTGGCAGCGCGGGATCCAGAGGTTAATTAGCCTGTGCCAGCTTTGCCTGTCCCTCTGCCAGTTAATGAAAATCTGATTGGCTTCTGGGTGTCAAGAGTGTCCTGAAAGTTAATTCGCCCAGCCCACCTCCCCTTTTCCCCTGTGTGTTTAAGCTTCAGACTGAGCCTCTGCTGCTCTCTTCCACTGTACTTCTGTTTTGCTCTTTTTTTTGTCCTCGTATGTGTGTATCTGCACCCGCTCTTCTTCTCCCTTTTCTCTAATACTGCCAAGCAATTGTACCTGCAGCTGTAAGGGAAGAGAACCTTCAACTAAGCCGAGTTTATTTTAAATTCACATGTAATCCTCTAGCTTTACACGTTGTCAAATTCTTTGTGCTTGTGGAGGAAATATTTTCTGCTAAATCTAGTAAGGGGGAATTGCACTTCACAGCACTCGCAAACAGCAATTTCCCTGCTAAAGGAACTGGAGATGAGCACATCATCTACGCTGTTTCTGAGACACAGAAAACCGCTCATTGTAATGGCTACTGTTTAATGCAGCAACTATTGTGTGGAGAACGAACTGAAAATGTGAGCCAAGCAAGAGAGAATACATGAGCAGGAGTTGGCAGTGTTACTTCAGGAGTTTGACATCTTCTTCTTTTAGTCGTGGGTGCAGCACAATCTTCCATTTTTTTGTTGCTGTCCCTCTCTCTCCAGCTCTAATAGCACTAATTAAACCATTACCCACTTCAAGTCCCCCACCACACCATAATTGGCATAATCATAAGTGTGTCACGGCCTCGTGCCCCTGCCGTGCGGCTTCTCGTCACCTTGTGTCACCAGGCCATCCCCCAGTCTCACTTGTGTGAGTCAGGACAAGTTAATGCTGTTATGTGCTTAGCGAGTCCCATAAGAAGGTCTCGGGTTCTCAGAATTAAGCTATACACGGACAATGAGTTTGGAAGGAAAGCTCTTTGAATATCTGCTCATAGTCTGATTTCGGGATCACGTCGTTGATGGGGAGCAGATTCCGTCTAATGCCAACACCCGGCGACCCACCCGGCGACCCACAGCACTTTTAAGTTTCTTAAAACGCCGTGTTGTGCGTTTGTGTCGTGACACCGTTGCCACCCGCGTGGCCTCGTGTGTGAGGAGCCGCAAACACGGACACTACCTATGCTGATTACCTACTTAGTTTACAGTGTAGCTTTACACTGATCTCCTTACATGCATTTATCATCACTCGCGCCCTCGCTCACCCCTCTAACGGTGGTGAGTCACGGACTGGCGGCAGAACACACTCATGATGGTTCCTCGTAAACACAGGAACAGGTCACAATGAATCTACACATCAGCAGGCTCTTATTTCAAGATCAAAAATCCTATAATTATTCTTTTGTGACTGGTAAGTTTTGTCCACCAAAAACCACTACCAGGTAGACTTTTTTCCCCATTAAGAAAAAAATCCTGAATTTATGAATTGGCAAAGGCTTTTAAGTTTGTAAATATGAACTACTGGACAGACACTGCAAAAACTGGAAACTTATTATGAAAATATGAGTCATGTTTAAACAAAAACTAAATAGACCTCAAATTAGGTCAAATATCGGTTTGTCGCCAAGCTCAGCTTTCGGATATAGCGTACACATGGCATAATTTTGTGTATCCTCTTTTGTGAAATTGTTTGGATGAATACCCAAAAATCCAAGTTATCGTTAAACATTAAAGCACCAAAATCACATTCATCCAATCCAACTACTTTTTTTTATAGAAATAAATATTTTCTATGATCACTACACTAGTTTAAAGAAACAAAATTTATTAGAAAGAAATCAGACATTGAAAATCATATCATCATTTAATTTAAACATAGCTATATTTGCATTTGCGAAAATTAGAATAAAACTAGTGCAGTAGACCTAAAGCCTCTCAGAATATTTGGTATTTCTCAGAATGCAACTGTCTCGTATACATGGGTATGTCTAAAATAAATAGATAACATGCGAGATGCGGTACATTGAAATTAGAGGTGTGTTTTTATAGCACTGTAAGATATCTATAAGTAGCTCAGCTTACAGACCGATATGCAACCTTCCCTGTTGTGTCTTGCTGTTCACCTTCCAGTTGTCGTTTAGTATGAAAACGAGGCACTTTCATTTTTGGACAATTAGAAGATCAATAGATGAGAAATGTGTGTTCCGAAATGATCTGCGAGGACTGATGTGACGAATGGAAGCGGAAGGAAGCAAACCAACAAGCACAACATCAAGTCGCTTGTTTGCATGTAAAGGGCAAAGAGAGGATTAAGTGTGTGAGAGATACTGAAAAATGCCTCAGGGAGTCAGTGCAACACGAATCAAAATGTCCTCTCACACCAGCGTCCAGAGCCAGTTGTATCTGTGCTATAACTTTGCCAAATTGTCTGCTTGCACTCCTTCATATATGTGAGTGTGTGTAGTAATTTCTTAAGACAACGTCTTAATAGAACACATACTGTATGCATGTACCTTACAGATTATTTTGGTATTTTTTTCCTCTGCAAAGAAACAAAAGTTGTGAGCCGGAGCAACAGAGCAGCAGAGATTTTTCCGGCCCTTAATAAACACTGAAAATAAATGTTCTTAGAATAAACTAAAATAGTCTCTTCCCCCCCTCCTCCATTTTTAAGCAGCTTGCAGATACACATAGTCTCTGCCAAGGTCAGTCTGTGTAGCATGTCGTATGAACAATATAGATGAAAAGGGGAAAAAAAATCCTCTATCCATCTGTGTAAGTTGTATAGCACAATGAGAAAAGCAGTACACATGTTTCAGCCTCCTGAATCACTCGGGGAGATGTTGACAGGGAGGGGCGGGTGTGGAGCTGCAGCGCAGTGGTTCCGCTGCAGGCCGGAGGGCCAGGGGCCGCTGCTCGCCGTTCATATTAAGAATGCATCCGCACCGCATCCCACCCGCAGGCTAAACAACGGAGCATCTGTCAAATGGTAGCAGACAGGTTTCGTTCTTGTGGGTTTGCAAATTAGCCCTAAGTGAATCAAATATTCAGCTGTTGCACCGAAACTCAAGTGAATGAGACTTTTTTTTTTAAATTGCCTGTGTCAGGGAAAAAAAACAAGTTGAAATGATCGGAATCGCAGATTTTTCACAGATAAAGAGTGTACTTTCAGGTTTTACCATGTTATGTTGCGTTGCATGAGATTGGTGCTGCAACTAGTCTTTTATATTATCAATTATTGTCCCATATTTTTCAATTAGTCTGTTGTTTGGTTTTTGGTTCAAAGATCACATCCTCTGTCTTCTTTTGTCTGGACCAACAATCTACAGCCCAAAAATATCCAGTTTAAGATCATAGAAAAACACAATAAACGAGAAAATACTCACATTTGAGTGTGAATTTTATTTATTTATTCATTTTTATTATCTCAAAAATGTAATGTTTTGCCAATATGTTTATATATGATGACACTGTGAGGAAGGGGCAGAGTCTAATAAGCATGGCTTCTTTCTGCTCCTCCTCAAATGTACCATTGTGAGATGTAATAATTGTTTTTGATTTTACTCCATGGAAATGGAAATCTATTGTAACTGCCAGTTTGTGTTTTTGTCATTTTATCTTTGTTGTGTCTGAAACAAATAAGGATCAAATAAAGAAAATCAAAAACATAGTTGCATTTGATGGCCAATAAAAGGGTAATTGATTGATTTATTGGTTTATGGTCTTCAACAACAACAAAAATGCCCATAAATAATCTTTTTTTTTTTTATTACTAATTATTTTTGTTGCCAGTCTCCCTCATGTAGGTTGATTTATTAAAGCTGTGTAGGACATAACTTTTCCTCTATTATTCACATCTGACTTTTCTTATTTGGGGAAGTAATTATGAGCGTAAGAAACCAGATTTGTCTTGTACTGTGTTTCTCCAGCTGTTTGTTGAATTAGATGAATGGAGGTCTCCTGATGGTTACAAAGCTGCAATTGCAGTAGTGTCATCAGCTTTGGTTTCTCCTGTTTTTCCTGTTACGTCTCGACTGTCCGCTATTGAATATATGTAAGATTTGCTCATATTTTAGAAAAAAAAAGGTATAAAAATTAACACGTGAGCAGTTTGAATATAAGCATATACCAAATCATTAGTTTCATCATTTGGATTTCATTTACTTCCGTTAAGGTCAGTAGCATCATGACTTATCCTGCATTCGTCCATACGAAGAAGCTTTTGTGACTGACTGTCAGCGGTGAATGATTGAAATGTGTTTTTTTTTTGTCTGTGTGTGTGTGTGTGTGCTTCAGAATCAGAAAAGGATGACGGGGAGCTGGGAAACGGGATTGCCCAGTGGAGACTAACAGAACAGCTCTTCCCCTGTCCCGTCTGTGGAAAAGTGTTTGGTAGACAGCAGACCCTCTCTAGACATCTGTCTCTACACACAGGTACGCACGCAAACACACACACAGGGACATGTTTGGTGCACAGCAGCTTGCACATTTGCATCTCCTTGTAAAAGTATAGATGTTATCTGTTGTGTTTGTGCTGCCCACAGTAAGTAAATAAGGTTGACTAGACTAGATTACCCTTCCTTTAAAGAGATTACTACCATGATTAGTCTCACTGGGAAAACTGCCCGTATAATTACCCAGCTAGAAGGATGCCTCGCAGAGTAGATACACACACACCGGACAGATGTACACACACACATGCACTCATACACACCAGTGATTCTGATGCCGCTACAACTTGTTCACCTTCTCTCCCACACTCGCAAATGCAGGAGCCGTCCTCAGGATGATCACACCGTTTTCAAACTTGTTTCTACTTTGCTGTCAAATGAACCATTCTACTTCATCACCGTCTTCTACAACCCGCCTCTCACTCGTCGTTACGGGGGGAGAAAAAAAAAATCAGAATTTCCCACTTTTACAATTTTATTTAAAGCAAATTAACGCTGGATTAGAAATTAGCGCATGGCAGACTAAATCATGGAGTGCACAAATGGAAACTCTTGTATAAAAATGCCCCCACACAATTGGACATGCTCTCACATTTTGTGTGCACACATGGGACGCACACACACACACACACACACACACACACACACACACACACACACACACACACCCCATCTGAGAGTGCTGGCTGTGAACAGCTTGGCCACACCACAGAGAGCAGAAGCAGGGGCATATGTCAGTGTGATGGTCTTTTTGGTTTCCCCGGCGACATAAAGGTTGCCTGGCTTCATGTCCTTGGGGCAAATGGAGTGTGTGTGTGTGTGTGTGTGTGTGTGTGTGTGTGTGTGTGAGACAGTGTGTGTTTGAGAGGGAGCTAGCGGAAGAAGACGTGTTGTTTTATGGACTTGTTTTGGAATAAAAGAGAAAGTTGTGTTATTTTCTATAGTTTTTTAGAAACGCTCATGATTACAGTTTTAATTATGTTTCTCAAATTCTAATCTTGAGGCGTGTTCTGGTGCTGCCCAGTAAAGTTAAATTTGTCAGGCATCACAAGGTTCCCCCTCCTCCTCCTCCCCTTCCCAGGATCAGAGTTACACTCGGGGTCATGCGAAGGTGAGACAGGGTTAGACATTAAGTAATTAGGTTTAAGCTTGCTTTAAAGGCTCAGCGGCTGAGCGCAACTTAATGAAATATTATCTGTTTACAGTAACCCGAGGTCTCGTGTCCGTGTGTATTTCGTTGCAGAGGAGCGGAAGTACAAGTGTCACCTGTGTCCTTACGCAGCCAAGTGCAGGGCCAACCTCAATCAGCACCTGACCATCCACTCTGTCAAGCTGGTCAACACGGACACCGACCAGATCGTCAGCGCCGTCATAGCGGACTCCGCTGAGCGGAAGAACTGCCCCTACTACTACAGGTAGTAATAACACACTACACATTAATGTTCACACCTCTTTTAACGTGCCTCCAGCCAAGCACTACTTTATTGATCCTGATTGACTCCCTGAGGCCTGATTCAATCCTAGTAATTTTCTTGATTTTATTTCTCCCTCCACTTTTGTCATTCAGTTTTCTGACCTCAAATGACTATTTTGGACGTTTTGGAAAATACAAGTGCATATTTGTTTGCCAGAAAGACGCCACTTTTCATATCTGTCCTTTGCATATGAAGCCGCAGCAAGGAGATGTTTGCATACCTTTGCTCGGTGGAAACGTTTTAACACATCGTAGAAAGTGAGACTTGAAATGCTCTTTATTATATTGCAAAACCAAAGAAAACGTACACAGCCTGTATTCAGAAACTGTGCCTTACAACAAGCCAGCAGGACTTCTATGAATTTGTGATGTCACAACTACACTGTGCTCATTCAAATCAGATAATCGTTAGAGGTACTCATTAATATTAATGATACGGTTGCAACATGGTCTGTTCTTTCTAGGGCTCGGAGAGAGGCCTTAAGAGAGCATCTTTCTCAAAATGTTGCACTGTGCTTTAATACATCTATTGTGTGTCAAAAGATTTATCGATTTATCTCTATGCTTTAAAAAAGACTGCATAATTAAATAATAAAATTACAAGAAGGAAAAAAAACAATTTATGCAGGCATAACATAACACCGAAGCTGACGGCCTCCTCGCGTTCTCACCATCTTCCTTCCCTTTTCCCGCTCTGTTCTCTGTCCAGCTGCCATGTGTGTGGTTTCCAGACGGAGCTGAACGCCCAGTTTGTCGGCCACATGTCGCTCCATGTGGACAAGGAGCAGTGGATGTTCTCGCTCTGCTGCAGCGTCTGTGACTACGTCTGCATGGAGGAGAGCGACATGAAGAGCCACATTAGTACCGGACATGCAGGTACACGGTCTCTAGAGTCTGAGGCTGCAGCAAATGTAGCGTCTACAAGGGATTTTAATTAAATGAAGCTCAAAACAAACAAAAAAAGAATTTGATATTACATTAGACATTCAAGAAAATGAAATTGTTGTATTTAGCTGACTATCGGCAGGTTTTTAAAAATGCATGTATACACATTAGTCAGATTGAAATCAGACTTCTCATATTTGAATTAACACACCTAGATAACGCGATTGGAATTTGATTTTATCTGGCATCTGAACGCCTTAGTCGGACAGAAGCTGGACAATGGATGAGCATGTGCTCCACAACAGTAGAGACGGGACAAAGCGGAGAAAAAAAGCCACCAAAAAAAGACCATGTAAAGAAAAAAAACTGCAGTAGCACAGATTCACTGTATTTTCACACCAGTACAAACTGCAAGTGTGATTAATTAAAAAGAGAGAAAACCTGTTTCCTGTTCTCAACACAGACAGCACAGGCACAGACCGCCGTCCGGCCGGTAGTTCATAGAGAATTCATTAAGCTTATTAAGTCATCAGATATACACATACGTTTACATCTATGGTTGATTCACGTGCTGAAATCATGTTTTCTCTGTTGCAAGTAAAATGAGACAATGAATAGAAGTCTGACTGGATGCAAAAATTGAATATTGCACATTGGATTAAGATCTGTATGTAAACGTACTGTCCTTGTGTTCCTCCATCATCTATTGAACTCTAACAAAATGCAGGGCCCATCTCCTAAAAAATGATTTATGAAGTTATTTTCAAAATTACACTCACATGTTAGTGGGCGGTAGCTTACACATTGTGGCTTTTGTTCACAGCTCAAAATAGAAATACAATGCGGTGTTTGGACAGCGACACATTTTCTATTGTTTTGGCTCCGCACACTGGATTTCATTTTGAACAATAACTGCGGTTAAAGAGCTGACTTACAGCTTTAAAGGGGAACTCCGGGTTTTTACACATCAAAGTCGGTTCACAGGTCGTGAGAAGTGCTACTGTTTATGTGAAAAAAGTCGTATGAATCATTCAGTGGTTCCAGAGGGATCTGTGCAACATCTGATAACACTGTTTGGGAACAAGAGAACACAATCTGAGAACTCGAGGCTACATTAGCCACTCTTAGCATTACACCTTAATTTTTAGGTGTGTATTTATTTACATTTTACCCGTCAATAGGGGTGAATAATTGTTCAACTGATCAACAGAAAATGAATCAAGCCAAAACAGTTTTGTTTCCAGCTTCTCAAAGATACAGTGTGTAGGATTTAGCAGCATCTAGTGGAATAGACTTACTAAAAGCCTAATATTATAAGGAAAGATTGTTTAAATTAATATATAATTCCAAATGAGAATTATTGTTTTTCATTAGATTGGATTGAGACATTTTTGTCAGAAATCCCACCATGTTGCACCAGCGTGTTTCTGCAGTAGCTCAGAATGGACAAACCCAACAATGGCTCTAAAGAAGGCCTTTCACATTTTTTTCAGGATCGGCGACATGACGTAAAATTCATATTGTGAGATATACAATGCAGCCTCTTGCATGAACGATATACAGTATATAAACATTAGTATTTAACAAACGTGACAACTGAAATGCTGAATACAATTTATTTCTCGACTGCCTGGCTTATGCTGCAGTCACGAATGCTTCTGGGTGTTTAGTTCTGCCAGAGCACCGATATCTGTGCAACATCGGGACCAGCAGGTTACTGTGTGACGATACATTTAGGCGTATCACAAAATCTGGTGACCCATTAAATTTGATACCACGGCCTTCTCATTGGTGTCTCTGCCTCTCCTGCCTGCAGAGATCCAAAAACAAAAATGGAGATTCTCCGCTTATCTCTGGGTTTATATATATATTTATATATATATATCTCAGTAATGTTGCAAACAAGGTAATATTTCAGAGTTAAATACAGATTTTGGCATAGCTGCAGCCAGGCAATGTCGCAACACACACACACACACACACACACACACACACACACACACACACACAGATCAGCAAATCAGTTCTTGGACACCGGGACAAACGAGCAGTAGAATTGAGTTTCACCAATAAGACTCTTTCTAAGCTGCTGGTCTGAATCCCCGGCGGTTGATACTCGTGTTTTTGTCTAAAGCACCTCTGTCCAGTTTATTACTAACGCTTGGCTCCTCCACTCTTCCTGTGAGTTGGTTGTGTGTATGTGTGTTGTGTTGCGGGTAGGTGGGTGGCATAGTCCAGCCTAGACAGCTGAGGGGGTTTTCAGAGGCCACAGTGGCCTTGTTTATCTGAGGAGGTTGGCCCTTATCGTGCCTGAGGGGAAAAAAATCAATGGGCCTTGAGTCCTTTGGAGACGAGCTGGGTTTACGATGCCACTGTGGCCATCTTTTAAGCCTCTCAGCCGGACTTGGCATTTATTTTAGTCTCACATGAGATGGACACCGCCACCAGACGCACGGATGTACAGGGAAGAGCGGCTGCATCTCATCTCACACTTTACAAGAACGCGCACAGTCCGCCTTCTATTTGTGGAGATTTTAATAATTCGTCGAGGTGCAGCCCCGGTAAAGTGAAGAGTGTCTGCATGTTAGAGGCCGAGGTGGATAGAGCACCACTTAGTGGGAATCCTGACAGACTGTGAAAGCTAGTTATCCAGCCCGCCGCGTGGACACGCCTAGGCCAGAGTCGGCTGAGCTCAGCAGGTGTCGGAGTTCAAGTTGACCCCTGTGAGGCCTGGACTCCTCACAGGGAGTGTTGCTCGGGTGCCCTTCTCAGTGGGGGGGGAGTGTATAGACGCTACTATTCCCTAAAAGAGAAACTGAAATATTTTTCAGTCAATGAATGTTTCAAGGTCAAGGCCCATTGGCTCAGACCAGCATCCTTTCTATTTTTATTTATTTGTTTTGTTTGTTTTTTTTTACATTCTGTGGATTTTGGATATGGTAAGAGAAAGCAAGAGAATGTTAAATACTGCAGCAGAGGAGATTAAAAAGCTCGCTCAAGCTGGTTCAATACCGCATTCAAAATGCAGCTAAGACTGTGCTGTAAATGACCCTGGTATGTTTAGATTTAATTGAAGGCAATTAATCACTTCTTCAGATACTCTGATTCCTCGTGTGTGTGTGCACACTGTGTGCGCCTGTATTAAAAAGATATGTCAGCCATCAGGGTCTGTGCAGCCTCTTTTTCTTTTTTCTTTTTTTTTTTCTTCCCCCCTCCTTTCGCTCCCTCTCGAGTGAATGGCCTTTGTTGAGCTGTGCCCCGAGATGCTCCCACCATCTTAGCTCCTTCGGCCATGACCTGCGCTCCCCGCCCCCTCCCTCCCCGCCCTGGCCCCTTCTAATTCCCTCTCTCTTCCCGGTGAATTGCAGACTCAGAGAGGGGGGATCAATAAAAGCACACAGCATCTTGATTGGACTGGCAGCACGGCCTCAGTTGGTGCATAGGACTGAACCGTGCGTGTGCGTGTGCGTGTGTGTGTGTGTTCAGACACATTTTCTGCTTCAAGCATACCAGGGTTCCAGTTAGTTAATATCTTTTGTCTTGGTTTTACCTTTTTAGAGAAGGAATCAATCTTAATCTTGATGTTAATGTCCACCCACTTCCCTCTTGTGCCCAGGCCTGAACTCGAGGAGTCCCCTCAGCGAGACCAAGAGCACGTCCTCGTCCCTCTCGGCCCTCAGCGATTCGCTCAACAGCTTCGAGGGCGGAGACCTCACCCACGGCAACGAAGAACTCAAGAGCCTGCTAGCCCCGCCCTCCTCCGCAGGCAGCCAGTCCAGCTCTGGAAGCCACTCGGGATCAGGAACCGAGGACAAGTCTGACAAAGGCAAGGGATTGTGGGATGCAACAAAGCTTCGGAGCATCACAGTTGACGCTGCAGACAGCAGCATTTAATATACCATCTAGGACACTGTTCACTTTGGGTGATGCATGAGAAGGTCATTACAAATCAAGAAAAGGGATTTTACCCAATCATCCAGAAGCTTCAGGAACAATACAACCTTATGAGAATGGTTTGTTCTCTTCCCTAATTACTTGACAACGTTTGACTACATTTTCCCCCGTCTATTAACCCTTAGTGCCAATCATGCTGCTGTGATTAAATCACAGCATAAACACAGACACCACTCCATTCTGTTAAAGTGAAGTAAAATAAAATTGATAACAATTGATGCAAGTAGGTTATGTTAATTATTTCAGTTGAGAGATAGATGGTTGAACATGTTTTGGGGGTCACAGGCCAGAACCGCTGGGTCTTTATTAATCCTCCGTTTATTACTCTTTATGTACAGTATTTCTGTACTCGAATATAACAAGACCACATTTCTTGTGTGCAACAATTAAATTTAGGAATATTAACCCAGTGAGTGCAAAGATAATTGAAATAGAGAAGGTCCTTAAAACTAGATTTTGACCTACAAGAGCCACCTTTCAATCCATGCATCAAGATGAGGTAATAAAATAGTTTCCTTCATTCCCTTATGATGTGTAGGATTTGTACATTTATATATTCACAAATTAATTTTGCACCAATGAAGTCACAAACAAATTGCTAAAGATGTAACCTTTTTGGGCCTGTTCGATGTCTGGATCTCTGTATCACAGTAGCATGACCAGACTTTGACCCAACAGAATGAAGTTCAGCATTTTAGGATAACGGCTTGGAGTCTTAGTTTAGGATTAAACTCATCTAGTCCTAAATCCTCCCTCTCTTCCCCCCTCCACCCCTCCTCCTCCCCTCCAGGCTTCGAGTGTGTCTTCTGCAACTTTGTGTGCAAAACGCGCAGCATGTACGAGCGGCACCTCCAGATCCACCTCATCACGCGGATGTTCGAGTGCGACGTCTGCCACAAGTTCCTCAAGACGCCCGAGCAGCTGCTGGAGCACAAGAAGTGCCACACCGTCCCCTCCGGAGGGCTCAAGTAAGGAAAGCAAGTACAGTACAGAGGTTCCTAACTCCGCCCGTCCCCCCTCCCCCGTCCCTCACCCTGCTGCACACCAGAAAAAAAAAACATACACACACACACACACTTATAGAGGACGACGCTAGAGAGGTGCCAAATAGGGAACATTGAGATTTGGCTTCCATGTGGATGCAGGACAACTGAAGCTTGCAGGCCAGATTGTACTGTTTACATGGATAATTTTTCTTTTACAATGCAGATATAAAAGCCATGCATCATTAAATACAAGCTGCTGACAATAATCGCGGTGCGGTTTAATATGTCGCATTCGGTTGTTGTGTAACAGCAACACTTGTAAGATTCTTCCAAACGCGACAGATACGAGGAACTCGCCGAAACTTTAAAATTTAATGGCTTATTTGAAGATGATTCCGGCCATGTGTCCTCCCTATTTTCTTTTTTTTAGTTTCATAATCTGTAGCCAACAAATAAAATCATACAAGCTGTAGTCTTTGCTCGACAGACTCTTTTTGCAAGTTTAAGTTATTAGACAGTGGTCTCTGGGTCTGCAGTTGCCACTAACAGAAGGGTGAGTGGTAAGCCCCCCCTTTTAAAAATAAATAAATAATAATAATAATAAAGACCTGCAACCCAGAAGAAGGCTACGGTCATTTCACTGTATGTACAGTATTTAGCGTTTCTTGGCACATTTAGCAACTAATGCATGCTTTTACGATTAGGTGCTGGGAATTTCTTTTTACCTTAATTTCCTTTTATACAATATATCAAAAAAATAGACTACTTGTTAATCACTTATTTTGTTGCTTTAACAAAGAAATTTATTTTTTGTCTCGTTTGACAGAACAGCTCTAATCTGACGCATGCATTTCCTAGAAACACTGATTCTAATGAGAACATGTATTCAACCTCAAACATGCACACATATATGAACACATACCCATCACATTCTGTGACGAGGCAGCCTTTTTTATATATTGACTGTTACCGTAGCTCTAGTCTCTTCACACGCTTCCCTCTCCATCTCCATCTCCATACTGCAGTCCCACAGGAGCCTTTGTTGTACTGTACCACATTTATGTCCCATTTCAGGCCTGTCAAGCTAACATGAAGCCCATCTGTTGACTTAAACATCCACACGGACACACTGATGATGCTGTTATTTGGATTTGGGCGACTCGAACTCAAACACCGCACACACATTCACATCTAGAAAGTTGTTCCAGATAAAGGGGGGAAAAAAGTAAAAACCAATGCAACACAATTTCCAGTAACACAAGCCATTTTTTTGTTTTTTTAGTTGTTCCATAACTCCAGCCTATGCATGTGCAGAACCATCCAATACCATTATGAATATCGCCTCATCTCGTCATGAACAGAGATATGTGTTCGTCTTCTTTCTGTGCAGCCATCAGTGCAGTTAGGATGTGCTCACCACCGCTGAATGTCAGGAAACTGTAGCATTACACTGAATGTAACCTGCATAGTTACATTATATACAAATCCTGTTTTTAGAAGGGAACGCAAAATAAGAAGCCCCCCCCCACAATAGCTCAAAACTCCTCACTCAGCATCTTATAAGGTTAGGACTTGTTAGCTGTAGTGTGAGTGAATACATGAACACAAGGCGTTTTTATAACAGTGATAAATGTTATCTTTCTGTCTGGTGTTTGTTTTTGAAGCCAGATTGAAGCTAGCATTCAAAAGGGCCTCAAACGGGTGGTGGATATTTCTGATAATTTTCATTCAAGGGAGGAGAAAGCGATGGATGCAGTTGAGATTAAACTGCTCTTGTACATTTATCCTCTAAACTACTTAAATAGAAAAAAATATTTACTGTACTGTTTTGTCTGCACATGTTGGTTCTATTTTTTATTCTGCCGGGTTTACACATCACTTAATTTCTGTAAACCACATTTAAATGTAGAGGTTTTAAACCTAGACAGTTTACAATTCCTGCCATCGAGGTTTTCTTTTTTCCTTCAGACCAGCGTGTACACGTGTATACACTCTAGCAATGTGAAGTGTTTCTATATGTGTAGGAGTGTGCAGAAAGGGAAAGGGCCTTGACCATTTCGAGGTTTTTCTGAGGTGATTCTGTTCTGCAGGGTTTGTGAAGCGCTTTGGGGCCCAGAGCAGATGAAAGGTGCTATTTAAATGTAAGTGCCACTCCATTCCTTCATTTCCCTTCATGTCCTACTGCTCCAATCTTTTCTCCAAGCCTGTCACCCCCCCACAAACACACACACACACACACCCACACACATATACCTGATCACCCCCAATCTTCTCACCATTAATCTGCCACACATACCAGCATAAACACACAGATTTGAACACACACTTTCCTTTTTCCTGTCCTCTTCCTCTTCATCACTTTTTTGTGTTAATGAATATCAAGGTGTGCTACATGGTGCCTTATGTCCACTTCCCCTTCAACTGTTCTGCTTCTGTGTGTTGCCCTCCCCCCTCCTCCCTCTCCTTCCGTTGCGTTACCCAGGTGCCCTTTCTGCATCTACTCCACCAATCGTCCAGCGGCCATGGAGTGCCACCTCAAGACGCACTGCAAGATGGAGTACCGCTGCCGCATCTGCCAGGGACTGTGGCCTGACCAGGCCTCGCTGGAGGCCCACATGCGCGGACACCGCCTGGGCAACCACTACAAGTGTGAGCAGTGTGGCTACCTGTCCAAGACGGCCAACAAGCTGATCGAGCACGTGCGCGTGCACACGGGCGAGCGGCCCTTCCACTGCGACCGCTGCTCTTACAGCTGCAAGCGCAAGGACAACCTCAACCTGCACAAGAAGCTGAAGCACGCGCCGCGCCAGACTTTCGGCTGCCGAGAGTGCCCCTTCACCACCACACACCCCTTTGTCTTCAGCCGCCACCTCAAGAAACACCAGGGCGGGGGCGCGGGGGGGCCGGACGGCGGCGGGGGAGGAGGAGGAGCGGCGGGGGGAGGGGAAGAGGAGGAGGAGGACGAGGGCGCCGCGGAGGAGGAGCCGCGGCCAGAGGGAACGCCGCCGGCGCGGAGGAGCCGGGGGGGCTTCCTGTTCGGCGCTGGGGGGGGAGGCAGCAGCGGGGGGAGCGGGAGCAGCAGTCCCCTCATGAGTCTGACGGCGTCGCAGGCGCTGCAGTCCGTCGCTCTGTCGCTCACGCTGGGCAAGTCCCGGCGGCCAGACGCCAACGGCAACGACGCCGCCCGGAAGCCTGGTGGACTGAGCGGCGGCAACGGCGGCGGCATCGCCTCCCTCTTCCTCCCATCCTCCCGCCACATCTTCGAGCAGTACAGGAACTGCGAGCGGGCTCACCTGATCCCCCTCACGACCCTGTTCACCCACAACAACCACCTCACATTCCACCCGCACCTCCACTCCAGGTGGCGGCCCGCCACGTCTCCGCTCCTCCTCCCCTCCGACGCGGCGTCCCCCTCCCTCTCCCCTCCCTCGCCCGCCGCCCACAAACACTCCTTCCTGGCCTACCTGGGACTGATGGAGAGGGCCAAGACAGTTTGACCCCGCCCACCTCCTCCGCCCTCGCTCGCCCTCACTCCTCGGACGGTGGTATGAATGACACGTGAACCACTGCAGCGGGAGCAACGTCATTTTCCAATCAGACCAGCAGAATAAGCTGGACCAGACAGACATGTTGCAGAAAAGGACAAAAAAATTACAAAAAAACATTTATAAGAGAAAAAGGCTGTACATGCTAAAAATGCATTTATATCAAAAAGCTGCTTTTCTTATCAGTTCTATCAATTGAATTATTACTACTTCAACTACTACTCTCTATTACCTTTTTTTGTTTTTCTGTTTTTAAATGTCTGAATGACCTGAACCCAGTTGCATTATCTGAGGAAACTAACGTATCTCAGTTTTATAGATATTTTTTCTTTAGTCGTTTGACGAGATAAAAAGTTGAAAAAGACGAAACAAAACTTGCAAGTGCTATATTTTAGTGCATTTTTTTGTCTATTGCTATTATGCATCAAAATAGCATGCCTGTTTCTGTGTTTCAAATAGCTTTTGACGTCATTAGGAAGCTAAATTTGAGAATATCCTGAAGTGTTAGCGGTGCGACGTGGACAGAACCAATGAAACGGAATGCTTTTCATCGATAAAGGCTCGTTTCCAAAGCAACGCCTCAAAACCACGCACTTATTTATCAATCTTGTACATAGTTTTGTAGCTCTTCCCCCTTCCCATCTTTTTTTTTTCTTTTTTTTTTGTTATAATTTCCGTTGTTATTTTTGTATAATGGTGAAACCATAATATGCATTGCTGCTGCCTGATATCACTTCTGTCTCAGAGTAAATGTTATTGTAATGGGTTATTAGCTAATTTAAATAGTTTTATAAGCTCACGGAAGAAGGAGACACTGAGATCATGTGGTGATAAAAATATTTAATCTGACCTACGGATGATGACAAACACGTAATACGTTAATAGTAATTAACAGATTTTGAATAAATATGTTTTTTGTTTTTTTTTGCACTCCCAGGTGAATAAGCGGTGAAATCAATGACCGGATGTAAACATGAATTATTTCTGAGACCAGGGGGACATCAGCGCAGCGCCATTTGCAGAACTATGTATCACGCACCTATACCTAGAAGAGATATATGAGATAACCGTTTTTGTGGAGGTGACCAGCTCTGGGTCAGCGAGCTGCCCACAGCCGGGGTCACCACAGGCCGATTCAATGGTGCTTTTTGGAGCTTTTTGTAATTTTTTGTGTACAAAAAAAAAGAAGAAAAAAAAACTGTTCCAAAATGACTTGAATGAATGTATTTTTGTTGATGTACATTTGAATAAGAAGTGATACAGAAGTGTTAACAGGGACTTCTGTTGTGCTGGTGAAGACGGGAACGTGTGTTTGGTGGCCTTCTGTGTCTTTTTATTTCTTGTTTTGGTCTTTTTTTTGTCTTTCTTTTTTTTTCTTTTTTTTTTAATTTTTACTTTTTTTACTGAGCCTTTTACATCATAATAAAAAAACATTTTCTACTAACATTCATAGAGAACCCATAGTAAGAAAAAAGCTCCTGAAGGTGCAATGATGAAGCAAAGCCATTCACTTGTACAGCATTGTGTTCGATGGCACTGGCTTGTTAGGCCGGCAGACATGGTACCCCCCCCAACACCCCCCCTGTCAACCTTTTGAGTTTTAATTGCACTTAATGTAGTTACACTTCAAGCCAAAAGCACTTAAAACCTTTATTTTTTTCTATTTTTTTTTAAGTGCAAACTTAGATCCATTAAGTTACTATAATGTGAAGTAGTCAGTAGCTTGAAAAGTGCTCGCTGGAAGTGACTCAATCAACAGCCCTTAGTTTCACATGTAGGCATTTCTGGCAGAGCGAAAGGGTCTGCCTCTGTGAAATCGGAGAAAGTAAATTAATACAAATTGCATGAATTAGACAGTAGAGGTCGAGCTCTCCCTGGGACCCGAAGGGCCCAGGCTAAATTGTGATAGCCAATTTTGCACAGTGCTGCACTTTTCAATTATGAGAACATGTATTTATCCATAAATGCTCAAAAAAAAAAAGAAGTATGTTTGCAAGATAGGGCAGCCTAGTACAAGCATTTTATTTTGAAGAAGAAAAAAAGCTTTACCCGTTATTGTTGGCGCTTGTGGTCTTCAAGCCAAAATCCCTTATTTGTAAAGGGATTTATTTAAATTTTACTTTCCTTTTGTCCGTTTTATACTCATGCATTTTCTTATAATAAATCATTGTTTTTTTGTTTTTTTTAATCATGTCGGGAAATGCTGATTGGACAGAGAACATGAATTGTCAAGACCAAAATGTAATTTGCAACAGGATGTGATGTTAGGATTGAATCCGTCACTTCCTGTTCTGAATTGATGTCTCGATTGTCTCCCCCTCCCTGTTACACTGCTGTTTGTTTGTTCCTTTTTCTTTTTTTTTTTTTCTTTTGCTCTGTCAATGTCTGGCATGCTGTCTCTGGATTGAACGCAGCATCCCTCCCAACACACACACACACACACTCTCTCCCTGTACTATCTGTGTTATCTTTTATACTCTAGTGCCACTTGGTGGAAGGAAACCACCTGAGACTTCTGAGAATGAGTCAAACTAATTGTCAGGGTCCAAAAGAAAAGAAAGATAAAGAAATAAAAAGAATGTGCCCCCTCTTGACACCTTTTTTTAAAAAACTGTCTGCCTTTTAATACAGCGTAATCATGAATGGCTGCACTTCTTCATGACCCCTAGTTTGAGTGTAATGTTGAAAAAAGGCAACAGGACTCTATCCTTTTGAAAACCAGTATTGTTAAGCACTTATTCTATGTTTTTTTCCCCCTCTCTCCCAAGTGTAAGCAGCACATTGACTTTTTTTTTTAAAAAAAGCTTGACTACCTTTTCAGCACTTCAGAGTATGCATGACATTGCCTTCTCTAGTTCTTAGCACTAAATTGAGTTGAAAACTAACTCCCTCGGTTGCATTTAGTTAGCATCACACTGCACTGTCTACAATCAGTTAGCTTTAAGTTTGGCTGTGTTTTCTAATTAGAAAAAGGCTCAATTATCTTATCTTTTTGGCACTCGGTAAAGATTGGTATGTGCTGTACAAAGCTTTTTTTTATTACTCCATTGTTAAGGCTGTACAGGGTTGTGACGATAACTGGTAAATAGATCATTTGTACTTTTTTGGTTTTGTATTTGTTTTCTTTGTTTGGCATTATTTTATGTTCAACTTGCCAGATCTAAATGTAACAGGATTTGAAAGTAAAGCTTACATCAGATATTATGTCAGTTGTTTGTCTTTTCTTTTCACCTGAAACACTAATCACTCTTTTGTCTTGGTAAATAGAATAGTTCATCTTCTCTTATTTCTATTTCTTCAATGCAGATTTAACTGATGACGAAGGACAAGTGTTAATAAAAATACTGTCCCATCTTTAAAATTCCTACAGCTCATAATTAGAAACTTAATAAGCTGTCAGAATTTCTGCAAAATTATGTCACAGCTATACAGTCACTGCCCCCTATTCAAATCAGCCAAGTAAGTAAATAGTAATAGTTTTATAATAAAATTATAAGTGAAAGAAAATGTATGCGGGCTTAATATCGTGTGAATGATGATAAATCTTCAAAAGCCCAAGACCTTCAAAAAAGAGTGGAAATATCCGAATAAGAAAATCCATTGACGGAATAACTTGGTCATTCCGTATTTTCAGGTAGTCCACTCGCCTGCTTCTTTGGGAACGTAACAGGTTATAGTAGCTTCTGCCATCTCTTTGGATTTTTTCTCTGCTTGCTGCCAATAATTCGACCACAGGCCGTGTCCTTTGACATATTACATGATCGCCCATGTGATAATGATCCAACAGGAGGCTCTTTTATATTCACTTACCTTTTCATACGGCTGCTTTGAGCTGTTGGCCTGACGAAACAAGATGTGGGAATTCAGCGTTTTTCCCCATTTTATAGACAACAGTGTTTTGTGTCTTTGTGAAGAGTCGCAGTGCAAATCAATTCAAAGTGGCAGACGGTGAAAAGAGCCTGCGTCAAATAAAACGATACGCATTACTCAAAACAGAGAGAATTCTGAATCATTGCCATGAAATTATTTCAGAAAAGTGTCTTTACATTTTCTCTCTTTGTTTTTCTTCCCTCAGATATGCTGAAAACCTTGAATGATCAGTGGCAAAAAAATTGTTACAATCATATAATCAAAGTCGATTTACCAGCTTTATCAAGAGCCTCTCACTGCATTTCATGGTCCACATCAGTGCAAAATGTTCACATCTTTCACTCATTTAACCTTCAACCCCTCGGCCTAGTATCAGCCTACCTGTTGAAAACGACTTAATTCACACTGAAACCCCATAATCATTTCAAGACACAGCGTGAAATGTGAAAGGATCAAATAGACGTTCAGTCTAATTAACGGTTTATTACCAAACTACTATATATACAGTAATAATTCATTTTTATGATCATATAGTCTCAATATACAATCACACTGAACCTTTTTTCATATCAGCTTACATTTCGTTTTTCTTTCCTGAACTTATGCCTTTAGGGTCAAGAATGATTTTTGACCCTCAGCGCTTTTTTTTTTTAATCCAACATGGAGGAGACGTTGAAGTCGTGCTGAGATCAAACAGGAAAAAAAATCAGCGTCTATAATTCCGTGACGGCCGTGCAAACCTCACCAGCTGATCAAGACCATGTGATGTGCTCACAAGCTGCCGAACAGACCTTGAGGTGAGATTGATAAATAAATAAATTCCTCTAAACGGAAAATGCGAAGGCCTGGATTCCTACTCGGTGTTTCTGTCTGAGGGTTCAAACAAGAGACCGGCAGGAAAGAGTGAATATCATTCAGGGCCGCTGAGTGTGAGTTAGGGAAAGCACTGATCATCTTTGAGGGACATAGCATTCTCCTAATTCATAATGGTGGCGTGCCATCATAATAAGAAGAAATAGGATCTGTCACGGTGCGTCTGGCTGCTGTGTTTTTATTAGACCGATGGGAGGTCTCTCTCTCTCCCGCTCCTTCTCCTGTGTTGCACTAATGAAAGTTACAGCACGTTCTCGCCCAGCCAAAGGTTGGCCCTGCCTAATGAAAACAGATGAAGCAGAGATAAAGTGTTTGCCGACATTAAGGGACTCATTTATCACCGTTAGCCCCCGAGCTACAGAACACCTTGGTGTGGAGCTCTCCTTTAACGCGCCCTGCCTCTCAGCACCCTGGTGGCTGGCTGCAGCCTTCCAGGCACGCGGACGCCTCCATCTTCTCCTCTCCGTCTCGCAGCTTCTTTGTTTTTTTTGTTGCATTGTGTTCACAGATAAGGCAGCTGTTTACATCCCTACGTACTCCGTCTATCTATATACTTATATTTACTTTACTCTGTCTGACGTGCAGGGTTCATGCAAGTTTGTTTCGGGGAGAGTTTTCAGGATTCAGTGGAACCTTTATCAGATGTAAAGGATTTGGCAGTCCTTGCGGGACCTACCGCGGCGGCGAACCTCCGCGTTGACCCGTGCAAGTTCAACAGCCATCCGGAGCCGAGTCTCTTCTGTCGAGGAGGAGGGGGGGTGGGGGGGGGCCACGTTCTCATCTCGCCGCTCATCTTGCCCGTGTATTAATGAATCTTTTTGGGCTGTGTTTAAAGCTGCTTAATTAAGTTCAAAGCAGCGCTCGGGGCAGCGCGCGCTGCTCGGCTGACCTCCCTATGAGTGGAAGTGTTGATTAGGAAGTGGAGAGACATGCAGGCACTGCAGGGGATGGCTATTGATTGAAAGGATAGAAAAAGCTCATTTGGATTTTGTGATTGGAATATCGCTCTGTATGCAGGGGAGGGGAGGGGGGGCTGCTTTTTTTTTTCTTCATTTGGGAAATAACAAATAAGTCCATCCCTCCGCCAGCAGTGTGTGTTCTGTGAAAACTGCGAAACTAAAGTGAGGAATTTCTCTGATAAGACCAAACACGGAGTTTTCCCTCATCCCAATAATAGCCCTTCACCCCGGCCCGAGCTGTCTGCACAGTGTCGACCTTTCGACACCACCTCGCGAAAAGTTGGCCACTGTCGATCGATAGCGTGTTAGCTTTTTGTTTGTAGGTTCAGGCTGCCTTGGCTTTATTACAGCTGCCGAGAGTCATGGGGGAGTTGTGCACGGCTTTGCGAGAGAGGAGCTCCCTCTTGTTTGCCAAAAGTGTAATCCCGCCGTGACCCGCCGTGACCCTGCCCTGAGAGGAAAGCTGCTTAGACAGAAGTGCGTGTCTGTGGGAGCTCCCAGCTGCCCGGCCTCTCTCTGTGTCTTTTTCTATTTCACTCACTACATCTACCTCGCTCGGATTTTTTTTTTCCTTTTTGTAGTTTCATATAAGTTTTTCTATCCCATCGAACCTCCGTTTTAGGCTCTAAATACTCTCTTTCTCTCCTACCCTGTTCACCTCCCCTGTTCTTCTCCCCGTTTTCTTTTTTTTTATATCTTCCCTCTGTCTCTTTCTCAGTAAGCTCCACGCATGCTTCGTTGACTCTGCTCCCTTCTCCTCCTTCGCCGTTGTGTTTTTGGTTCCGTGGAGGAGTCGGGAGGCTGTTTCTAAGTGGAGACAGATCTCCTTGTTTTTGCTCCAACAGAGAAAATAAACACGCGGCCCAGGACAGAGCCAAGTCCTAACGCGCGGGCCCCGGCACAGGGCTGTGCCACCGCTGCACAGGAAGGAGAGAATGAAAGAAGAGAGAACGACCTCTGGAATCGATTTGGCACGGGTTAAAGCCAGAGCTGAAACTGTGCAGGACGAGGCTCCGCCGAGGCTGCTCGTTGATTTGCAAAATGGAGAAAAAAATGAGCTGCTCAAAAAGAAGCGTTGATACATGTTTTAGGGCCAAAAAACAAAGGCGTGACACCGTGATCGGGGTAGCACTGCAGGGGGTGTTGGGGGACAGGAGGAATTACCCACAAGGCCTGGCAGCCTGAATACGCGGGGGGTATGGTAGCATGAAGGAGGAAGAGGAGGAGGATGGTAATAACACCTCGACTCAACCGTGATCATCACCGCTGAAACACATCGGACACCAGGCAGCCGACTCCCCTGTTGTTACATTCCGCCGTTACCATGGCGTCCTATGACAGACGCCGGCCATAGGTGGCTCCGTTTCTACGGGTAACCATTGCTGTCGCGCCTCGTTCACATCTGCCGTAACACGGAACCTAAAGGCATCAACCCGCCAGACAAATTTCCACCGCTCGAACGCGAAGCTGTGCTCATCTTAAAAATACCTGCATACACTCTCTGATGTGTGTGTGTGTGTGTGTGTGTGTGAGTGTGTGTGTGTGTGTGTGTGTGTGTGTGTGTGTGTGTGTGTGTTTCACCTTTTTTGCTTGGGAGACGCAGTGATTCGGGTCCGTTGAAATCCAAAGTGAGGAGATTTAGTTAGAGAGCTTAACAGAATGGCTAAAGGTCAAGCCCAAACTAATCAGACTCCTCATTTCCCTGGATGGAGTAATGAAGTACACTGACCCCTGGCTGACCCCTGGCTGACCCCTGGCTGACCCCTGGCTGACCCCTGACTGACCCAGGCATCTGTAGCAGGGAGAAACCGGCCTGGAGACCAATTAGACAAAAGTAAACGGAAATGCTAAAACAGAGCACTCATTTATTAATAAATATGGTCTGAGTTGCCCCCCCCCCACATCCCAAAAAAAAATAGCTTCAAAACACATAGATGTGCTTTTATGTGGAAAATAAATTGATCTTTTACACCGACTGTCAGAAAACTTTAAATCTTTGAAGATAATAAGATTCTTTTTGCCCGCATCCTAAAGATGATTTGTACTGAGGCTTTATTACAACCTGGTTAGCTCTCCTAATTATCTCATGCACTTGAGCTTTTAATGATTTCCATGATTCAATTATGCCTAACTGAATTCCTGTCTTCAATCAATTAAAGCCATAGCCACACTCATCCATCTTCCAATCAAGACATCGGGAATCCCTCCATCCATTCTCATTTGAGAAGAGAGTGTGTCAAACAAATTAACAGGGATCGCATCCATCCACGTCTTTTCATCTTCCTTTTTTTCCACATGTTCCAACCTTTTCCCGGTAGTTTTATTCTGTGACTCTTTGAGTGTTGTGAAGATTTGGAGTCATCGGCTCACGGGTCCTCAGCAGGAACACGAGTAGATGGGATGGATTGGAAATTGCAGTGGAATAGTATTATTTATTGCACGCGGGAGCAATAAGAATAGGAACAATGTGAGTTTTCTACAAAGCGTGGGCCTGACCGTGACCTTTCATCTGCACCAACGATTGCTGTGCTTGTGATTAAAATATAGTCTCTTATCTGAAACCTCTTTTGTGCTGTTCCCCTCTGCTGGTTTATTGTGATGGCTAATGTGAGGCTGAGTGACAGAGGCTCTCTTCATCTTTTAAAGAACGCTCTCGTATTAAAGGCACACACACACGCGTCTACGCAGCGACACACACGTATGCGCGCGTAGTTTGGCATCGTCTGCTGGAACCCTAAGAAACATTAAGTGAAAAATTAAGCTCGAGATGATATTTCACAATGTAAGTAAACAATAAAAGGAATGGGAGAAAAGTCAGAAACTAAATCCACAAATTGCTCCGGTGGGATCGAATGAACACAAACATTTTCTCATTAATAGCAGATTTGTTATTTTTTGACGGGGGAGCAAAGGCATGTTTGACTGATGAATCCGGCCTGTTCAGCCGGGTTCACAGCCAAATTAGAGGAAGAAGAAGCGGCATAGAAATGGTTGCCAAGGTGCCCAGATAGTCATTTAACCCTCATTGGTTGAGAGGGGAAGCCGATGGCAGCGCAGCCTTTTCACATGCTGCTCTTTCCATCCCCATTATCTCGCTCTGTGTCATCCCCGCCACCACCAGTATGCTTTCCTTGAAAAGGGTTTAGCATTCTTTTAAATGTAAATACCAGACTCTGCTCTTTTTCTGCGCAGATGCGCGGGGACGGCACCGAAGATTAGGTTTTGATGGGTTTTTTTTTTATTATCTCTCGAGCAAAATCGTTTAACGGCGGCATCCAACGTTGGGGGGCTTTTTTATAACACCGGGGAAGATCGGAACACAAAGACGGGGGCCTCCTGGCCGGCGGCGGCCTTGTCCCGGGCATCCCACCATGGCGACTGGTTAACGCACGGCCGTGCTCTTCCATCTCATCATGGCTGCAGACGTCTCCATTCAGAGGGCAAGCTCGGCTATGGCTGTTGCATTTTTTTTTTTTTTTTGGACGGCGGTGTGTGTGCATTCCCTGGCACAATCTCCAATAGAGCTCCCCCTGGAGTAGCCGGGGAACGGCTATCACAACAATTACACTGACAGCTCTTTTCTAAAGTGCACTTGATTTATTTGATTTAGCGAAGATTAATGGGCCTCCCTCCTCGCAGGGCTGGCCGGGACGCGCGGCACGTCGCACACCCGCCGCTGCAGGAGCACAGGTGTATGCTAACGCAGATAATGAAATTGAATGAGATATATGCTCACATCCAACACATATACATAAACTCACAAATCATATTTGACTGTGCTTGATCTAACAAAAGCTCCGGCCTGTCGCTGTTTGTTTTCTCCCCAGCCGTACATTACCTTTAGGGAAGATTACATCGGACGGTTACTAAATATAGACGCTATCTTTGGGAGGTCCCATGCTGCCAAGATTAAAATAAGAGCATCTAATCCAACTGAAACCTATGGTCCGTTTGTGTGCACAGAATGCACAAAATATATTAAAAAAAACAAAAAACTTTCAGATTTTCACCTTTGATAGTTACCGGTAATTGATGTGATAATCAAATCCTTTACAACTCCACTGACAAATCCTTTAGTGCATTCCACATCAAAAGACTGCAACACTCAGACATACGCCACAAAAAGGAAGAATCTGACTGCCACATTTATTAGAAATGGAAATTCCTGATATAGGTAACCAAAATGAAAGGAAATGGATATTTCTATTACGGCTGGATTCTCAGTTCTCTCCTATGTGAAACGTGGTGAAACGCAATCCTCAAAACCACGGGGAGAAAACATCCGCATTTGCAACGCACCAATCACAGGACGCCATTCCGCTGCTCTGGTTTCTTGTCTGCGTTGTATAATCAAATTTGAGGTGGTCGTACTGCCTGGTTTACTGCTGGCGTATTCATTTTAATTCGGGCTGTCATATGGATATTGCCGTCGTTTACGTATGATTCATTTGTGTAAATGCTTTGTTTATCCTGATGGAAGGAACAGCATTTAGTCACATTTTGTTCTTTTTCTCACCTTCTTGACAGTTCGGTGTCATTTGGATTGTGAAACACCAAACCAATGCGTGTGGTCCTCTTCACACAGTATGTGTAAGGAAGGACAGGGGAGGGTTTAGTGCAAACTGTAAAGCCCATTGGGGCAAATCTGTGATTTGTGATTCTGGCCTATACAAATAAAATTGATTTGAATTGAAATTTGAATTGAGGTTTTCATAATTAACAAATTGTGCTGTATTTCTGTTTGTGATCACATTGAAACATTTGGACGCACCTGCCACAGCCTCAGACGTCTGTTCTGTTGAGAGTTGACGGCGTTCTACGCTGGGTTTTGTTTGTCAGTAGCTATTTATCTGTCTACCCAGCAGATATACGTACAGTAAACGGCGTGCGTGCACAAAGAGCCCGCTGCTACAGGGAGACACCTGCCCCCGCCGCCGCGTGCCAGGCCGCGCTGCGTCTGGCTGGCCGACGGTTGCCAGGCCAGCGGTCCGGTACGGTCCAGCGCGGTTGGCACTGACGCCTGCCCATCTGCCCGAGTTGACACGTCTGCTCCCACACCCCTCGTCCGCGGAGGACCAAATGTGATACGGTGTCCTGGCAGAGCTCCCCGAAATGTCAACCTGGCGTGACAAACCCGCGCCGCCCCCCCCCTCTCCGACTTGGCCCTCGCAGGCCCGGCAGTGCGGGGGCCGCTGCCCCGGATCAGACGGGGAGCCAGGAACATGCCACGGTAACAACAACCGCTGATCGACTACCGGGGCGCTGCCATCTTGTCCTGGGCGGACGGAGCTTGTACGGTGGGGTGGAGGACGGCCGTCCCCATTACTGGCCCTAAACCCCACAAAACTTGGCTATTCACTAGCTGATAGAGAGCAGCTGGATAGAAATGAGACATCACAAGCAGGAAATGTGTTGGGGGGGGGGCTCGCTTGGACCCTTACGCCGACGTGATCCCATCCCATTAAAAAGGGTTATGAATGAAATTGTAAGTTGGCGTCTCCTCTTACAAGCCCGAGACAATGGACGCAGAAGACAAATAACAAGCGGAACATATTTTCCGTTGTTTGAGCAGATGGTCCTGGAGGTGCTGCGAGGGTCCGATGCTGGCCGACCATCCTGCAGCCCCCCCCACCCCGCCCCCAAGCGGAGCGACTGTGAGTGGTCATTAACACGGGGAGCGGGCCGTGCCAGGAGAGAGGAGTCCAGTGGTAGTTAACAGCCACCGTCCGGTCAAATCCTCCTCCTCCTCCTCGCTAGAAAAGAACAACTGCGGCATTCCGAGCGGTTGCCAGGTGCCGTAAAAGCAACACATCGCGCGGAAAAGAAAGACGTCGTTTTGTGGACACAAAGGAACAGAATGGAGCGGGGGGGGAAGGTAGATTTCTACTCCACTGAACCCCATCGCTTACTTTTGCTGAATCTAAGGGTTACGGTCAAGGCTGACCAGCAGTTATCCGTACGCTGGCGAATATCGGCGTGTGTGTGTGTGTGTGTGTGTGTGTGTGCACACGGCGGAGCTGTGAACAGGTATGACAGGCTGACCTCCACGTGTTACCAGGGAGAGTGTGCGGCCCGGTGTTACCTGTCATAACACAGGCTGCCTGGAGCCCTGGAACACCAGGCTGACCAGGCCACTGGGCAGCCAGAAATAATAGAGACTGGCAAGAGGGCAATGAGGGGTCACGCGGAGGGAGAGAGGAGGAGGAGACAGGGACATATGACAGGAGGACTGGTGGAAGGATCGAGGCAAGAGAAGAGAGCAGCGAGGGTAATGATGTGGGAGCGAGTGTGTCAGTCAAGGAGAAGAATAGGTAAAGTAAGGAGGGTGGCCACATATTAGCTCCTCGAGCCTTTTGAACGCAGATTAAAATCACGCCAGAGGCAGCGAGACGGACCACTCGGCATCACTTCACCTGTTTTGAAGCCCCGCGTATCGCTGCGAGTGGGATGTCGGAGCGATCTCGAGGCAGAGAGAGAGAGAGAGAGAGGGAACAGCTGAATTCACTTAGGCAGGCCTGGCCAGCAATTAAAGTGCTGGATTAAGAGTGATTGCATTCGGTATCCTGAGGAGGCGCTGCCTGCCATCTTGAGAGGCGTCATTAACATGGCTGCCGTGGGCTTTGCCGAGCACCGCCACAGGCAGTTAAAAAATAATGGAGACATTATCAGCCTTAATGTCTTGTACCTGGAGCGGAGAAGATTTTATAATCACTATTGTGATGGGCCACAGGCTGCCAGTTGTTGCGAGAGGAAAAGGTTGGATGGAGATAACCTTTTTCTGACCAGACCCCTGTGTGTTTTTTTTGATCAGCCACTACACGTGGGGAGTCTGAGCAGCTGGATTTCATTAATTGAGTGCTGGCAGCGTTCTGCTCTGGCGGCAGGGGTGAGTCACACTGGTGGGATTGGTCTCTCTCTCCCCGATATCATCTTCCAACCATAACTACAAATAATTATTCACTCAAATCCATTACCGGGGGTCAATCAAGTTCCCCAATCAGTTCTAAAGTCCAATTACTGGCGCCGAGGCTGTATTCTCGCCTTCTTGCAGATGAAGGCCTCGGCCCACGGGCTGCACAGTAATTTACACACGGCAAACAGTGGACGTCCGTGTGTGTGTGTGTGTGTGTGTGTGTGTGTCTTTAGGTGGGTAATAAAGCAGAGGTACAACCCCCCCCCACCCCTTGGGGCATTCCGACCGCACTGTCTAGCAGAAATTTGCCAAGTTAAGTAGAATTAGCCCGCGTGATGAAAACGCTCTCTGACGCCGACCACGTCTCGTCGCGGGCGAGGCGGCCTGGCGTTAACATCCATCTCAGCGGTTGATATAATAAGACACGTCGCCATGAGGGCCTTCCCTGTGAAGAGGTTGCACAGTGACCCATCAGAGCGGCATAATGAGCGGGGTGGTGCGTCCACGATGCCCACACACACACACTCACACACATACACACACACACACACACTGCTGCAGCTCTCACAGCCCCATTAGTGTGTGGCTTGTATGTTTTTTTGTTTTTTTGCAGCCGTCTTGAAAGTGAGCACCGAGCCTGGAAGAAAACGCTTCTCTCACACACTCATCTGTCACTACAGAGAGACAGAGGAGCAGCCAGCCAAGTCGGAGCGGGCGGGCAACAAGGCAGCCGGCGTGTGTGTGTGCGCGTGTGTGTGTGTGTGTGTGTGTGTGTGTGTGTGTGTGAGAGACAAGGGATGGATGGATTGTATGTATGTGCAAGATGTGTAGGAGGCGAGCAGGACGGTGTTTCGTGTGTGTAACAGAGAGGGGAGGGTGGCTGAGTGGTGGTATGTGCTCATGTGTGAGGGAGCGAGGGCGTGAGTCTTTGTGGATCAGCGGCCCGTGACCGGTTGTCACTGCGAGGACCCCCCCAAATCAGCCTGGTAGGAGGGCCAGGTCTGACATCTCCCTCCGTGTCAGGCTTCCCTCACGCACCGATCTGACCAGGAAACAAACCGAAACACAGCGCCGATGCTACGCCGCCCAGAGAAAGCCTAACCTCCTGTCCTTGCTACAATATGCTCGCTTTGTTTACTGACATCTGTAGCGGCCCATTGTTCACCGCTCGTTCCAGACTTTTGAGGTTTTGAAGGAGAGGGGGGGAAAAGCTGAGTTTTTTTGGACTGCAATTGCAACAGTATGAGGGCATCTTTTCTTTTTGTGTGTGTGTGTTTTGTTCCGAGCCAGGAAAGCGTTTTGACTTTCAAACTGCTGACACAAAGGAAGGCTGTCAATGTAAGCCCCCCTCCATTAAACATGACAAAACCTCATCAAAGAGCCAGTCTCTGTCCTCTGCTTACATTCAAGAGATCCAGCGAAATGCTAAACACATGTGGATGGGCCCCGTGTTTAGGCTAAAATGGCTGAACACGATCCGGCAGCATTTGAGTTAATCTTCCTTAGTGAAACCGCATGGTGTTGTTTACACTGGAGATAGCTGTGCGTGTGTGTGTGTGTGTGTGTGTGTGTGCGTGTGTGTGTGGAGAGTGTCCAGAGCTGCAGGACTCACTGTTCCCTTTCGCAAAGCCAGAGCAGTTACTGTGTGTATGTGTTTGTGTCAGCATGATGGAGGAGAAGGGTGTTACTCAGACCTAATAAATCCATCTGCATTCAGGGGGCATTCTTCCTCTCGTATGCAGGCGGGGGCAAGCGAGCGGCGACCCGGGAGCCTGTCCAGTGGGTCGGGGCGGGGGGGGATTAGTACAGAATTCACCATTTTTTTTCCCTTTAAAGAGAGGGCTGCAATCTGAACAGCCACACACTCGCAACCCTCCCGTCCTGTACTAGAAAGCGTCGCAGAGAACGTCGGAGCCGGGGTTCGTCACTGAGGGCCGTGAACTACAGTACAGCCCGTGCTCCAGGAGAGTGGCAGCTGCTGATGTCCTCACCTCCGAGTGACCTGGCACCCTGGGCAACCTCCATAAAGAATGGATGGAGGGCAGGAGGCGGGGGCGTTATGAAGGGGAGGGGCGGGTTGGCACCGAGGGCCCAGTCATTAGGATAATGAATCCAGAGCTGGGTGGACTTAGGGAGACCTCTAGTGGCTAAGACTGAGTGGAAACCAGCAGCAACTCTACTCATACATGACTATTTTTTAGTTTTTTTGTGTGGTCTAGGAGCACCCAATTAGAGCTGTAGCAGCAACTCAGTGCGCCTTCTCACA